>OX326967.1:2630005-4082712 GCA_946800305.1 Medicago arabica | reverse complement strand
ACTATAAGAATATTGTCTTTTGTTGACGGTATCAAACCCTTTAGTAATACAAAAAAAAAAAAAAAAACCTTGGTAAGAGACTAAAGCAAAGAACATTTGACGCAAGTTTCATGGTGTCAGTAACTCGACTCCAAAATCTAAACCAATAAAAAATCTTGTACAAAGAAAACAAAAAAGGAGTAATCACATGATAAACAAATGAACTTTTGATTTGAATAAAATAATCATAGGTAGAATGGTTAGCCAATTCGTGTGACAACCGTTGCAAAATCCCGAAATCAATAAAAACTAAACACCAAAACCAAAAAGTCTTCTTCAAAAATCAAAGTTTAAACGTCCGTGCAATAGCAGAAACAAATCATGTGTCAAACCGTTGTAAAATCCCTCCAAAATAACCATCAAACCTACACGAAAAACCAGTGTAACTGATCCTTGCTTCTCTTATGCAGTTGAGCTCAGTTAAGCATGCGTAAAATCACCACCCAGAAAACCCCTACCACCCCACAAAACCACAATGAACAGATAGCTCAATTCTTGAAATAAGCTACATTGTCTAACATTCATGTATTTGAAAAACCCATCAACAACAAACTCATAGAAGAAAACCACACAAAAAACATAACCACCATAAAAAACCACCACAAAAACCAGTTCCACCACCACCACCACCAAAACTATCATTAACCACCACAAAAACCACCATTAATCCTCACAAAAAACGAGCACGGGTCACCACAAGCATCACCACCACACACAAACACTCTCTGCTTGATATGAATTATCTTTTAAATGTTAATTAATTTAGTTATATTTAAACCCACGTGGATTGACTTGATAATATTAGTTTAGGATTTAGGAGTGTGCTTTTTCTCGGTGTCTTAGAGTCAATTCTCTTCAGTGTCAATTTAGATTGACTAATTTAGCCTCGTTAAAAAATAGTTATATTTTTTTGGGTTAATTAAGTAATTAGTCCCTATAAATATTCAGAATTTTGTTTTTAATCCCTACAAAATAAAATCACAGTTTTTAGTCCATGTAAAATTTTTCATCATTATTTTTGGTCCTTGTAAAATTTTCCATCAAAATTTTTAGTCCTTGTAAAAATTTTACGTTAGCATTTTTGTCCCTAAAATACTAAAGGAAAATGTCACAGAGACTAAAAAGTGTGATTTTATTTTGTAGGGACTAAAAATAAAATTATGAATGTACTTAATTAACCTTATTTTTTAATGCAATTAATTTAGTTATTATTTTGGCTTTTTTTCCTCAGATTCACTTCTATTCCTTTTTTTGTTGCTCAAGTAGCCTAGTAGCTAGAATTCATTCAAGGTGAATAAGTAGGGTGTTCGGGGTTCGAACCCCTACGTATAACAATGCATGTTCCTACCAATTAAGCTATGCTCACGAGGATGGTTCACTTCTATTCTATTCTATTCTATGGATGATAATAATTAAAATTGGTCAAATTACATCGTGAGTCAAATGTCAGTATTAATCCATCTTCTCATGTCATGTCATTCATATTATTTTCTAAACTTGTAGTCATTGACAATGACTATGGTGTAATGCAAATGGAAATTTCCTCTTCCCTTTCTTATTGGGTTGAAATTTCATCTACCTCTTGTTTTTGGATTTTTCTATATAGCGAAGGACACTGACAAATGCGTACCAAAATTTATTAGTTTGTCCCCACAAACAATATTCACCACGAAAATATTCAAGCCTCCAATTGTCATCTCTCTCTAAACGCCTACCTTAATGCTGGATTAGTGTGGTATTTTCTTCCATTCTGCAAATTTTGGAAACATTACTAATAAACACAATGGAAACAAAAAAACAGTGCACAAAAAATTTCTTTAAACAAAATTTTAATACCAATTTTAGTAAATGTGTGAATCAACCACAAGTTCATGGACTTGGATTTCCTGCTGTTACAGCAGGACACTGTAACAGATCAGGACCGTACGATTTGATTTAATGGTCAAGATCATAAATCCGATGTGTAATCTAAACTGTTTGATCTTACATCAACGGCTGTGATTGAGTACAGCGTGAAACTGCGTGCTTTATTACAGCACCAAATCTAGATCCCAAGTTCATTCATACTTCTCATGTTCAACAATATTCCATAACCATCATTAAAAACAACAAATTTTAGTGTTATAAAGTGAAAACCCTAAACCAAACATAAAAGCCTGTGATCAACAAATCTAATGAAAACGAAAGTTATGAACGGGAAAACGAATGGATATAAAAGAAAATGAAGATGAAAAACAGAGCTTTGAAGATGAAAATCTTCCTTCACAGAAAACGAAAACCAAAAACAGTGCTAAATGGAAAAAGAAACGCAAAATCGTTTACCTTCACATAAATGAAAAACTTCCTTCAAGTTGGCCCTTCAAACGACGAACTATGGTGATAGAATTAAAACTTTGAGGAGATGAAGATAATGATTCTTTTGGCAGAAAGAAGAAGAGACAAGGATTGTTTTAATATGAATGAAATGAGAAAATGGTGAAAATTAAAACCAAAGAAAATGGTGAGAAGAGTAAAAGTGGAATAATAAAAACCGAAAAGTGAAAAATGAAACTTTTTTTTTTTCAATTCGGTCTTTGTACACATGGAACACACATGAACAATACAACTCAACAACCAACATCACACATCATTCTCCCTAACGACAAGATTTGAAGGAAAGGTCAATTTGATCGACGTCGTTAAATTCAGAAACCTATTGGCTTTTTTAAAAATTTTGAAGATGAAATTGACCGGTAAGTACAAATATAATGATAAAATAGCCTATTCACTAAAAAAAATTGGATGCGTGCGGTCGATGCAAATTTTTTTACTAAAGTTCTTTCAATTCAAATTTCTGAAACTTTCAATGACTATTATGTATTGCCATATACTATATGAATAATGAATTTTCCCTGATGTGAACACTATGAGGATAATATACATTTAAAATTTCTTAAGGTGACTTTTACTCGCTCTATTACTGTATAAATGCATGTGTATTATTTTCCACAAACATTGCAGGAAAATCTATTGTTTAAAAACATATATCTTTTTAGCTTTCTATATTTTTTTTTTCTTCCATTAAGATGGCTTACTTTAAGAAGCTTATGTTGAATATGGTTTTAATGTTCGTGCTTCTTATATCAATTAAATTGGCTACAGCAAGGGCACCCCTTTGGATTTCTGAGCCTCATCTCAAAGCACGTAAGTATCTCTAAAACAGTTTCTTGTTCAAAAATGTTTTAACCTTTAAAATTGAACTATTTATACGTATATTCCAGAAAGCCCTCATCAAGATTTTGTGATTGGAGCTTCCTTTCCAATGAATGTTATATATATTCATTTGGGGAATATAAATACAATATATTAGCTTTTGGTTTTTATTTATTTCTTTTTTACAAAATTAGTTTTTGGTTGTTTGTCGTTTATTATTTAAATTGTTTTTATTTTTATGGCGCAATTTATTAATCTTTTTTATTGTTTTTTTAAATATAGTAAAATAGAGAAAATATAATTTTAGTTTATTTTTAAATTTTAAATTTTTCTTTTTGGACAATAAACAGGCTAATTAACCAAACCCACCAATATGTGTCGATCAAAATGAATTGGTACTGACTATATTATTGACGTACTAAGCAATCAATCTTGAGAACTACAAATATGGGTCCTGTAATATACTTTTTGATAAAAAAAGGGTTAAATATGTTTTTTTGTCCCTATAAATATGTCAACTTTTCGTGTTTTAATCCCTCTAAAATTTTCCTTCATATGAGTTTACTTTAAAAGAAGAACCAAAAATGAAGATTGAAAAGTTTATAGGGACTAAAAGCTGAAGAAATTTTTTAGAGGGACTAAAACGAAAAGTTGACATATTTATAGGGACTAAAAACATATTTAACCCAAAAAAATTTGTGTTTTTTAGTTTCATTGTTTATAATATTTTATATGTCCCCTAAAAAAAAATTGTTTGCAAATTATGGACTGTTTATTATTAAATTTTGCTAATTGGACTGATTATTGATATTGTTATTTTCTTTTTGTGACCTCTAAGATGGACGCCTACTACTTACTGCTGATGATGCTAGAGACCACCACTATTTTCATCATAATCCCTGAAGATCCAAAGCTCAATTATATGCTGGTAAATCATGTTGAAGACGAATAAGAAAGAGATCCTAATAGATGAGGAAGAGCAGTTATGAGAAAGATTTTTGTTGTGGAAAAGCCAAAAAATTGTATAAAATATTGGTTTCCTTTTTATTTGACTCAATATTGGTTTCCCTTTTATTTATTAATCTATAAGAATAATAATGGTGTCCTTCTGGAATTACGGTTTCATATGAACATCAATAGATTAGATTTCAGTGTGTTAATCTCTAAGTATTATTTTTATATATCGAGTTTTTACTAGCACAATACATATTTCAAATATTAGTGATGAAATTTTTTCAAAAAAAAAAATATTAGTGATGAAATGAAATTCTCCAAACTAAGACATTGCGATTTTGTATTCCAAGCAAAATGGTATGTTTGTGGGGTGTTGATTGGTTGGATTCTCTTCGAAACAAAGCAGAATCACGATAAAGTTTTAAAGACAACGACCTAAACCACGACTAAATCCAGTTTTATTCATTTTAAATGCTTCCAGCTACGAAAGCCTATATTACCATATTCTTGTTTTTTTTAAGCAAAGTGGAAATTAAAATAAAACGAAAAGGAGTACAAGACTGAGGCGTGAATCTGACCCAGAGAACCACAACTCAAACCCTAATAGGTGATACAACAAAAATATTTATGTTCAAAATTGCATCAACAAAAAAGAGCTAAGAAAGAAAAAAAGTGTGACTCCAAAAATATTAAAGGAAGTACATTCTATTTAACAAGACAATCCATAAATTTCACGCGCCATTAAATTTTTGCTCTAAATCATTTCACTGAAATTGAGAAAGTCTACCATAATCACGAATATAAATGAATAGTGTTTAAGCACACATACATAAAAAAAATTAATAATAAAAAAGAAATTAATAATAAGATGATTTAGTCTTTTGAAAAAAAGGTTTTTGATGTATTTGAAAAAAAGTTTTATTGACGGTATTAGGTAATACAAAAAAAAAACCTTGGTAAGAGACTAAAGCAAAGAAGAACATTTGACACAAGTTTCATGGTGTCAGTAACTCCACTTCAAAATTTAATCCAATAAAAAATCGTATACAAAGAAAACAAAAAAGGAGAAACCATACATGATAAACAAATGAACTTTTGATTTGAATAAAATAATCATAGATAGATTGGTTAGGCAACTCTTTTCAATATTTCTAAAATATCGTAAATGGGATTTACATGTTTCCCAATTGAATCAAATAATCATAGATTAGTGGAGAAAATCGATCTCCAATTAAGCTTAGCGTGATACACGCTTGAATTTTGTTAATGTAATTTTAATCATCTTCATCATTATCTTCTCTATTTAGGAGTATCCCAAAACACAAGCAACACATTATCTTGCCAACTGAACTATATTTATGGAGTTTTTTTTTATATCTATGGTAGTTGTACAAATACAAATTAAATTCTCTCACACACATATATATATATATATATATATATATATATTACTTGATATGAATTTTCTCTTAAATGTTAATTAATTTAGTTATATTTTTTAACGGCAATTAATTTAGTTATTATTCTGGCTGTTTTTTGATCCGGTTTACTTCACTGGATGAATGAAATTCTAGTATAAAAACAAATATAAATGAATAGTGTTTGGAAATACACATAAAATAAAAATGAGAATAATAATATAATGGTTTAGTATTTTGATGAAAATCATTTTTATGTGTATGTGACTAAATATTATTCATTTATGTTTGTGCTCATAAAAGAATGTCTCCTATAAATGATAATAATTTAAATTGGTCAAATTAAATTCGTGAGTCAAACATCGGTATTAATCCATCTTCTCATGTCATCATGTCATTCAAATTATAAGTTTGTAGTCATTGACAATGACTATGGTGTAATGCAAAAGGAAATTTCCTTCTCCTTTTCTTTTTGGGTTGAAATTTCATCTGCCTCTTGTTTTTGGATTTTTCTATATAGCGAAGGACACTGCCTTTGACTAATGCGTACCAAAGCTTATTAATTGACAACTATAAACGTAAGCAACAGTGGATTAAGCTACTTCATATCTCTATCCTACCGACAAAAAAAAATGTCCTACGAAAATTTAATTATATTAATCAGGAGAACACTACTTGCATGCGGTGGAAATATTGCATAATATACAAGGGTTAATAGTGTTTTACTCCCCTTTAATATAGGTAATTTCTGGTTTTCATCCCTGTAATTTTTTTTTGATTCCGTCCTTGTAATTTGAAGTTTTTTGATTTTGGACCCTCATAAATTTTGACTGTATCAAATTGATAATGTGGTAGGGTAGTAAACCGAAATTCGCTCAAATTAATAGGGGTAAATTGAAATTTCTTCAAATTACAAGGGACAAAAATTTCCATGAAGATCTAAAACCAAAAAACTTCAAATTACAAAGACGGAATCCAAAAAAATATTTTACAAAGGGAAAACCGAAAATGATCTATATTGCAAGGAATAAAACACCGTTAACCCTAAAAAAATAGTACTCTTAAAGATACTTTTTGAGTGAATTTATATATCTCTCAAGACTTGAATACATTTCCATCTAATCCTCATTCACTTCACAGACACACGTAAATATATGTTCTAGATTCTCTTATATTGGCAGGAAGATATATGGCTTATTTTAAGAAGTTTATGTTGAACCTGGCTTTGCTGTTTGTGTTTATCCTGTCAATGGAAGTGGCAACAACGGCAAGGGCACCACTTTGGAAAATTGAGCCTCATCACCAAACAAGTAAGTAATACTCTTTTTTGGTCTTATAACTCTCACGTTTTTGAGATAAAGAGTAGAAGCTTTGGTAATACTAATATATGGTTTGATCGAGAAATAAGTAAAGCATGATTGATGATTGTTTTAGTTATTTTAAGAATTCAGAAGCAAGTATTCTTGTTATATTTCTACACATCTAGACAATTTTTGCAAGAGATTTTTACTGATTAATTTTTTGAAATTAATCTCATTTTCCTGACAAAGCTAGTAAAAATCAAGAACTAGTTATTCAAGTTTCGATTTGTGGTTTTTTTAGTAAAAAAAAGTCGAACTTCATTATTTATATATTTTTTCATTTGAAATTCATGTACGGTTACTAATTCATTCACCATGTTTCTGCCATGTTTGTTTGGGAATCTCAAAGATATTGGACGCCTACTTTATATTGTTGATGATGTTCCACACAGCCACCACTATAGTCCTCCTCCTCGTCCATGATGCTAATGAATCACGATGGTGAAAAGAGCAAGTTGACAAATAAAAAAGGGTGAAAAAGAAAGATGCAAACAAAACTTGTGTAATTAATTGCATATTCACATGCTTTAATAATTAATAAACCTATGAGTTGTATCCAAATATTATGAGTACTACTTTTTACCATCTAAGGATTCATATAGATTAAGGAGACGACTAGGGTTATAATAATATTACAATAGTGCTGCAGGACTAAAAGTTACAAGAGAAGAGAATACATAGTAGGCTAAAATATGGTTTTGGTCCCTGCAAATATGTCTAGTTTTGGTTTTAGTCCCTGTAAAAAATATATTTTGTTTTTGGTCCCTGCAAATATGTCTCGTTTTGGTTTTGGTCCCTGACCCCACTTTTGTGATGATTTGCACACGTGGCACATGATGACTGAACTCATTTATTAGATAAATAGTCCCTGCAAAATCTTTTGATTTTGAAAAAGGTCCCTGCAAAATATTTTACTTTTGAAAATAGTCCCTGGAGGGACTATTTTCAAAAACAAAATATTTTGCAGGGATCAAAAACAAAAAAATAAAATTACAAGGGCTAAAACCAAAATTAGGCATATTTGCAGTGATCAAAACCATATTTTAGCCTATATAGTATAACATATTGGACTCTACTAACTTAAAAACCTTAAGAGCCCAATAACATTGGTTCACAAACCTATTATCCGACAAATCCCCTCAAATTCATGATGCAATCACACTAAGCATCAAGAGTTTGTCAAACGAAAAATATAATACCTCTCCTCATACTTATGATGCAATCACACTAAGCATCAAGAGTTTGCCAAACTAAAATGAAAAACATACTATGTGACATAAAGTTTTAACACTACCCTTTAAACTGAAGGCTTGTTGACATATCAAATCAGGCCGACTAATATTATAACTAACATAAAAGAGGAAGAACCAAAGTAATGAACCATCCGAGAGAAGAGATAATCAATTAGAAGAATCAATAGGTAGAATGAAACATAAAAATCAATAGGAAGAGGAGCAATCAAATAAATTAAAGAATCAATAGAGAGATCAAATAAAAGAAGCAAACAAAGAGAGGAAGGCCAATCAAAGGAAGAAATCAATATTGAATATGCACTTTTGCTTTAAATTGATTTAAATAGTGGATATTGATTTTTTGTCCAAATAAAAATATGTATTTTTACTAACTAAGACTTTTATATTTTTTGTCGGTCTAAGTTAACAAACCCTCCTCCCCCCTCCCTCAAAAAAAAAAAAAAACCATTAACAACTTCTCTAAATTACATCTTAGTTGTCTTCAAATACCAAAAATAAACTAAAAACATAACCTAAACAATTTTGTGATGCTCCGTTATCGAGTCCCATAAATAAACTCACTATTTTCTATCAAAAAATGATACCACACAATGCCCTATTATATGCCTTTATTTAAGCAACATTACATACTAATAGACAAATTTGAATCTTATCAATTAAGCAAACAAAGACTTATCTATAAGCCAAAAAAAGCAAACGGCGGTCTTGGAAATGGAAAAGGGAGACGGTGCCTACTACTTTTTAAGGTTCAATAATAATCTTTCTTAGTGATCAAGTATAGAGTTTAAATTGTTTCACAAGTCTTCTAGTAATCTTGATTTGTTTCTCCAATATGAGATATATGGCTTCTATTAAGAGTGTTGTGTTAAACCTAGCTTTTCTGTTTATGATTCTATTGTCAATGAAAATTAAGCCTCATCATCACAAAGAAGCATGTAAGAAACTTTTTGTTGGAGAAGCATTTAAGTAACTTCACATATCTATAGAATTATTTTTCCATTAAAATTGTATATGGTTTACTAATTCATTCCCTTCATGTTGTTGCTATGTTTGTTTGGGAATCTCAAAGATGGACGCCTACTTCATTCTGTTGGTGTTAATGATGGACCACGCTTCCATAACTATGGTGTTCCTCCTCCTCCTGCACCAATCAGTTGATCCTCCAGAGCACCACAATCATAACAATGGCAAAAAAGTGTGTTGGCAACGAATAAACATGAGAGCAAAACAAAGATCCTAGCAAAACTTGTTTAATAATTTAGAAAATGTCTCCAAGTACTATAACTTTTTCTCTTTCAAATAAGTTAATTCGAAGTACTATGACGTACTAAGTTAATTCTAGGTTGGAGTGTTCGTTATATTTCCTACAAAAAATTGTTGTTAAATAAAAAAAAAAGTTTTGAAACTACCATTTTGTAATTTATTATTATTATTATTATTATTATTATTATTATTAATTAATTAATTAATTATTCATACATGATACTTGGAAGATTTTGTAGAATGTTGTTTTGATTACATTAGAAATTATATTTGCACAAACATTTTGTGATAATTTTTTGACAACTATCCCTCCTATACTCATTTTGTTTTTATTTTCTCTCTTCTTTTTTCTCATTATATTTTTTCTTGATCAATAAAAAATGAGAAAAGGAAAGTTGTCATCAATGTTGTAACAAATTGTTGTTCAAATATCACTACTCATTAATAAAATAATGGTTACACACACATTGCCGAGTATGAATGTTGTTTTGATTATATTAATAAGGCAAAATTGTTCTAGAAGCTTTTATCTTATTTATTTGTAATACTTTAGTCATTTATCTATTTTTTTCGATTAGGTCTTTTATCTTTTAAAAATGCTCACATTTATCCTTTTTTTTTTTGTTAAAAAAAACGCTTACATGTAAGTGACTTGGCAGTAATGTCACCATTTTTTTAATTATATTTCCCATGTAATTATTAAAAAGAAACTCGATTTTTTAAAATAAAAAAAATCTAAAAAACTTCTTCTCTTTTAATCTTCATCTTCAAGCCATAAATCGTCACATGCACAACCCTAAAATCCCAAAAACAAAATAAAAATAAAAATTACCAACACAGGATAAAACAACAAATCACTCACTCCTTTCTCCCTTAACTTTCCAACTTCCTTACAGCCTTTTAATCCCTATTTACTCAACCTAAAAATCAAGCAATGCAAAACTCAATCATGGTTGAAATAAACAAATTTATTTTCCTCCTCCACACTCATCTTCTTCAAACCCCACAACACCTCTCACATATTCATATCTCGCTCCCCATTGAATGGTAGTGACGCCCCCTAAAGACAGTGGAACACAATTTTTTTTGTTTATTTGTACATCTCTCCCTCGTACTATTTTCAGACTCAATGTCGGCGACATGGACTACGACTAACATTGTTGCCTTTAGTCGCTGTATTTCACTCCGAATCTTTGTTAGGGTTGAGATCTTAGTGCCAAGATGGTGGGTCTTGTTAGACTGGGACATAGGTAAAACAATATGAAGATAAAAATGTTTTTCTAATATAGTTTTATTTGAAGATAAATGATGATAAATTAAAGATTTTTATAATTTTCTCATAAATGGGTCAACACATCATAAGCATGGTCAATTTATTTTGAACCTTGAGATCACATATTAAATCTTGAAGAAACTTAAGCTTGTCTTCTAGAACAGACATGGTCTTTGGTTTGATAATCAGGATTTTACCACAACCCACTTGTACTGGTACTTGAGAAGATGACGGAGATGTTGCCATGACATTTCTTAAGATATTAGGTTTCTAGGGTTCGTTTCGAAAGAGTATGTTTTTTAGAGAAAGCTTGAGAATGGAAAGTGTAGGATGTGAGTGAAGTGTGTGAAAACTGATGACCAAGTGTATTTTGTTCAAAACATTTCACATTTAAATTTTGAGTAAAGACAAAAATTAATGCCAAAAGGGGGCGCGAGACATAGCATTCAAAGTAAAACATCATTGTCTAACGGTTAATACCCAATAGTTAAAACCCACGTCAGATAACCTTCTCAGATCCGTGCCATATAAGTGGGATAGGTGTCAATAAAGCAGTTATAAACTTTTCCACTTATATGAGTCATGAGAGTCTATTAATGTGATTCGGAAGCTTCAGAGGCTCTATTGGTTATGCATTTATATGTTTTTCTATAAACATTTATGATAAATGATCTTGGCCCAACTTATTGAAATTTCTAGATCCATCCCTAACCAAACTTAGTTAAATTTCACAATCCCCTTTACTGTCCTTTATTATCATCCCTTTTTCCCACTTAATTCTTTACGCTCGCTTTCCCACTTAATCGTCCCTGCCCTTTTTCTCATCGGAAAAGAGAGAGCACTTAGAAGTTATAAGTTCACGAGGAGCATGTGTATATAAATAGTGGGAGTTTGTTTATAGGGTTAAATATGTTTTTGGTCCCTATAAATATACCAACTTTTCGTTTTAGTCCCTCTAAAATTTTTCTTCAACTTTTAGTCCCTATAAAATTTTCAATCACTACTTTTGGTTCCTAATTTTAAGTTAATTTTTGTATTTTTTAATGAAATTGTCCATAAATGTGTAAAATATTGTAAAACAAAGTCCCAAAAATATTAGAATTTTTTAAAAAACCACAAATTAAATATGAATTTTTAATCATGAAAAATATAAAATTCATATTAAATTCATGTTTTTGTTAAAAAACTCTAATTTTTTCTATAAGATATTATTAAAATATTATGAATTTTTCTGCAAAATTTTATTCAAAAGTATAAATTCTACATATAAGTTTACTTTAAAGGAGGGACCAAAAGTGAAAATGAAATTTTTTTGAGACTAAAAGTTGAATTTTTTTTCCAGAGGGACTAAAACGAAAAGTTGACATATTTATAAGAACCGAAAACATATTTAACCCTTATTTATATTTTAAAAATCATAATGTAAGTTTATCACCTGTAACAAATCTGAATGGTTGTACATTATATTAATATATCCTATAAATGGTTAATGCTATAGTGGTCCACTCACCTGACACTTAAAAATTAGTCTGTCCACCTTAGAGAGCACTATGACCATTATATCAACAAAAACAAAAATAAGAATGTGACTATGATTGACACCTAAGGAATTTTTCTTTGAAACATGGGTATTAAAATGTTTAATCCCTTGTAATAAAAGATCAATATTAATATGGTTAGTGTAAATTAATTTTAAAATCACCATTATGGATGAAGTAAATGGTATGGAGATGTTTGGGTACGATTGTGATTAATTTTTCGGGAGGTTTATGTGTTGGGGGTGGTATTGGGTGTTATTTTGTTGAATGGGATTGTGTGGGCTATTTTTGGTATCTTCTATTGGTGTTTTTATGTGGTGACCTCTCATATGAGTCCATCTCTGCCACCACAAACTCTTGCCAATTTTAGGTTGTTTTCGATTTTGGATTGTTTTCGAGTTGTGTTCTTTTTTGATATAATGTTTTTCACGTTAGCACTCCACACGTTGACTGCCTTAAGGATTTTTCGTCTGGAATTTTCGGGCTGGTTATGGTGTTCTCCAGTGGACTGGGAATAGATGGGTGCCTTAGTGAATTGTTTATGGAGTTTGGTAAGCTGGTCGCTTTTGCTTCGAGATCGAGAATCAGTTTCTAGACTAAAGTCAATTGGACTTATTCTGATGTCTTATCCGATGAACCTGGATCGCTCATTCTTTCGCTCATTCATACATCAATTCCTCTAAAAAAAACCATGTTTTCATCATTCATTAAATTATTCATTCATAATTTAAATATGCAAAATAAGCGAAAATTAAACAAAATGTCATAAAAACACGCAAATGTAAATATATTACATCCATATTCGTCAAAGTGTCATAAAAACATCTAAATTTACACAAATGTTAGGAAAACTCTAAAAAAAAACCTACTCATGTGGACTATGGCTCATAGTCCTCCTTCGTGGAACCGGCTCCTTCTGCATCATGCTATACTTCGACCGGATGCCTTCCATAATGCCTGCAACTAGAGGATTTGAAACACATCAGCAACCTCCATAGCATTATCCACTATGCGTTTGATATTGTTGATGATCTGGAGTGGGTCAGGAACCTGTCTGGCTCACTGTTTCTCAACAACAACCTCCTCGTAAGGAGGGGTAGGAGTTGTGTACTCAGCAACGGGCGCAGGCTAGAAAAACACAAAATGGGATACACGATAAAATCATCTGATGTACCCCCTCACATACTTCCATAATTTGTCCTCTAGGACCAGCCGACCCTCTCCTTCTGGCTAAGGACATGGGCCATAAAATCCTGAAAGGCGATAACCACATCCTCTGGCTCAAGATCCTCAATCGTCGTAGAAGGTATGAGAATGGTCTAGATATAGCCGTACTACCTCAGAACCCGCTCCAGCAAGTGACGATACATCATTTCTTTGCCGCCCATGATCCATCCGGAGTACTAGCATATGTCATGAAAAGGTGTGATGTTTTGTCGATCCTCGTATGACCTCCAGATGACATTAGCTTTCTCCGTCCGATCAATGAGGCCTCGGTAGTATTCAGGATCAGAAAAGCCCCTAGGGGGCTTCCATTTGGCAACAAGAGGCTGAGCACGCTCGTACTTCGAACAAAGCCTCCTCAGAAAGAGCTTTCAAAAATGCGCTAAAATCCATCCCTACAAATGGAAAGATACAAATTTTATATCAGGACAAGTATCATACAAACAAATATAAAAAAATAAGAAAAAAATTATTACCACAAGTAAGGCCGTGTAACCATCAATAGCTTTATTGTTTGCGTCCGAGGTAAGAGAAAGCGAAGAGTATATAAAAGTAAGTGCCATCACGCCCCATGACCGCTCGCCCAACCTGTCCAAGTCCTGAAACGCCGTCAACCATGTAACCAACCAAGAGCAAAAAAAATGCCTTAATGTATGCGTTCCTATCAGTGTATGCTCATCCTCTTCCTCGTCATCAACAAGGTCCTCCAACTGATTACACCTATTTAGGAGTCTTTCATAACACTCTTTCAGGTGAGTGTAACTGACATACGCACCCCATTGATTTTTCAACTCTTTCATCGCATCCTCATCCGTAAAACCTAACTCCTTTTGCAGTAGTTGTATGCCCTGCAGTAGTTGTATGCCCTGCTTATACTCTATCTCCAGTGATGGAGATGTCTAGAAGACATGCCACGTCATCTACAGTGACGGATCCAGGAATTTTGGAAAGTGGGGGCACCATATAAATAAATTTAAGGCATGAAATATATATATATATATATATAATATTTCATTTTTGAAAGCATATCTATACATGGTAATTGTCCTTTAAAACTACCCATATTTTAGATGCATGATGGCATGTAAGGGAGGAAAGTGAACAGATGAAAGAAATATGTGTTCAGCTCTTCAAAAAAAAAAAAAGAGAAATAAGTGTTCTGGTTGTGTGTGTGGTGTGGTGTAACTTTTGGTTTGTAGGTATAATAACTTCTCTCACGTTATTCTTTCTTGGTTGATTATATTTTATTTTTATATTTTATAATATTTGAAAATAAAGAAAAGGCTTTGTTGTTGTGTCACCGTGTGTGGGCCATTCAATTCCCAAGACCATTCAACACTGTAAATTATAAAATGTAGTGTGGGCCAATAGAGAGATGTTATGTGAGAGGAGTAGACAATTTAAACAAAATATCAAATATTACTCTATTACTAACACACACAAAAAATCACAAATATTTAGTGAAGGCACAAGTCCACATCATACACTACATGCATCCGTTGCATCCGTCCCTACTGACAAGGCACATGAGACCATGACTGATATTCTCGTACACAATCTTTAGAAAGAGGTAAGACCAGATGCATTCACTCGCGTCCAGAACCATTCCGTTCCATCTCCTAGGACTATCAAGGTAACATGACTAAGCATCTTTATGTGCGAGACAACATTCATCTTATGCTCCCTCTGAAACTAACATACAAAAAAATAAATATAAACAATCAACAACACTGTTAAAATTTATACATTTGAATAAATAAAATTTAAATAAACAGAAATATAAATTCATAAAATTAAATTTAAGTAAAAATTTAATTTACACGCGTCAATTTAATTAACGTCTGATGACAGGTTATCTTACGTTATTTCTTAACATGTTTTTCAGTATTTTTCAGTAGGCTCTACCAGCAAAACAGAAAAGTATTAAAGTAATTGCCTAAGAAAATGCTACATAATATCTCTATCCTACCAACAACAAAATAAACTTTGTGCAACCAAAATATAATTTTTAATTTTTTGATTGATGATATGTTTTAGTTCTATTATTATTTGGATAATAGTACTCGTAAGATACTTTTTGAGCGAATTTATCTCTCTCTCAACACTTGAATACATTTCCATCTAATCCTCATTCACTTAAATATATGTTCTAAATTCTCTTATATTGGCAGGAAGAAATATGGCTTATTTTAAGAAGGTTATATCGAACTTGGCTTTGCTGTTTGTGATTATCTTGTCAATGGAAGTGGCAACAACGGCAAGGGTACCACTGTGGAAAATTGAGCCTCATCACAAAACAAGTAAGTAATACTCTCTTTCGTCTTATATAACCCTCGGGCTCTTGAGATAAGGAGAAAAATCTTTGATAATATATTGTTTGATCGTGAGATAAGTAAAGCCTAATCCATTATTGAGTTAGTCAGATTACAAACTCGTAATTTTTTGAAAAATGGATAACATTTTTTTTTTTAGAAGTTGAAAAATGGATAACTTACATATGCATCTAGTTTAACAAAAAGGTATTTAATCACACTTGTTGAAATTTTATATTTCTGTTATTTTCCTGCATATATAGACAATTTTCGCAAGAGATTTTTACTAATTAATTTTTTGAAATTAACATCATTTTCCTGACAAAGCTGCCAAGAATCAAGAACGGGTTATTCAAGTTTTGATTTGTGGTTTATTAAATAAAAAAAGTCGAACTTCAATATTTATATATTTTTCCATTTGAAATTTATGTAACGTTCATTTACATATTGTTGCTGCCATGTCTGTTTGGGAATCTCAAAGATGGACGCCTACTTTATATTGTTGATGATGTTGCACACGGCCACAACTATGGTCCTTCTGGTCCTCATCCATGATGCTGATGAAGCCAGAGCACCAGAATTATCACGATGGTGAATAGAGCAAGTTGACAACGAATAAAAAAGGGTGAAAAAGAAAGATGTAAACAAAACTTGTGTAATTGCATATTCACATGCTTTAATAATTAATAAACCTATGAGTTGTATCCAAATATTGTGAGTACTACTTTTTACCAGCTAAGGTTTCATATAGAATATTAAAGAGACGACTAGGGTTATAATAATATTACAATAGTAATGCATGACTAAAAGTTACAAGAGATATGTAAAATATATTGGAATCTACTAACTTAAAAACCTTAAGAGCCCAACAAATTGGTCCACAAACCTATTATCTGACACATCCCCTAAAACTCATGATGCAATCACACTATGCACCAAGAGTTTGTCAAACGAAAAATATAATACCTCCCCCTCATACTCTTGATGCAATCACACTAAGCATCAAAAGTTTGTCAAACTAAAATATAATACCTCCCCCTCATACTATGTAATATAAAGTTCTAATTGAGCTAAGCTCACAATAACGTAATTTTATCAAAATACCAACATTCGTCAAGGAACAAAACAAACAAATTCCTAAACGTTGAGAAATCAATAGCAGAAGCGACAAATAATTAAAGGAGGATCAAAGCAAGCTCTTGATATCACGTTAACAATCTAGAATTTCATAGAGACGGTTAGGGTTTTAATAATATTACAATAGCATTGCATGACTACAAGTTACATCTTAAGATAAAAACGAATTACAACGACTCGAATAAAAACAATGCAAATTATTTCTCAAACCATTAACAACTCCTCTAAATTATATCTTAGTTGTCTTCAAATGCAAAAAAAATTAACTAAAAATATAACCTAAAAAATCTTATGATGCTTCGCCATGAGTCCCATAAATAAACTCACTATATTTTCTATCAAAAAATGATACTACACAATGCCCTATTATATACCTTTATTTAAGCAACATTACATACTAATAGACAAATGTGAATCTTATCAGTTAAGCAAACAAAGACTTATCTATAAGCTAAAAAAAGCAAACGGCTGTCTTAGAAAAGGAAAAGGGAGACGGTGCCTACTATTTTTTAAGGTTCATTAATAATCTTTCTTAGCGACAAAGTATAGAGTTCAAGTTGTTTCAAAACTCATTTAGGAATCTTTATTTGTTTCTCCAATATGAGATATATGGCTTTTCTGTTTATGATTCTATTGTCAATGAAAATAGAAGCAACGGCAAGGGTACCATTATGGAAAATTAAGCCTCATCATCACAAAGAAGCATGTAAGTAACTTTTTGTAGGAGAAGCATTTAAGTAACTTCACATATCTATAGAATTATTTTTCCATTAAAATTGTATATGGTTTACTAATTCATTCCCTTCATGTTGTTGCCATGTTTGTTTGGGACTCAAAGATGGACGCCTACTTCATTCTGTTGGTGTTAATGATGGACCACGCTCCCATAACTATGTTGTTCCTCCTCCTCCTGCACCAATCAGTTTATCCTCCAGAGCACCACAATCATAACAATGGCAAAAAAGTACGTTGGCAACGAAAAAACCTGAGAGCAAATTAAACAGAGATCCTAGCAAAATTTGTTTAATAATTTTAGAAAATGTCTCCAAGTACTATGACTTTTTTTTTTTTGTTTTGAAATAAGTTAATTCTAAGTTTATAACCAACCACACAAATAGTTGTTCAAATATCACTAATTATTAATAATAGTTATACACAAAATTATTCTTTATATTATTTATTTGTAACATTCTAGGTATTTATCTTCTTTTTTTATTAGGTCCTTTATCTTTTAAAAATGCACATGTTTATCCCTTTTCTCATTTTTTGTTAAAAGAACTCTAACATGTCAATGACTTGGCAGTAATGTCACCGTTTTTTTATTATATTTTCCATGTAATTATTTTAAAAGAAACTCAAAAAATTTTAAAATTAAAAATCTAACAGTATTCATCTTCTTCCCTTTTAATTTTCATTTTCGACCCATAAATCTAAACATGCACAACCCTAAAATATCAAAAACAAAAAAACTAAAAATTATCAGCACAACAATCACTCACTCTTTTCTCCCTTAACTTACATTGCAAAACTCAGTCATGGTTGAAATAAACAGATTTATTCTTCTCCTCCACACTCATCTTCTTCAAACCCCACAACACCTCCCACATATTCAGATCCCGCTCCCGACTGAATGGTAGTCACGCCCCTAAAGACAGTGGAACACAATTTTTTTTGTTTATCAATACATCTCGCCCTCACACTAATTTCAGACCAACATCGACGATAGGGACTTCGACTGACACTGTTGCCTTTAGTCGTCGTATTTCACTCCGATCTTTGTTAGGGTTGAGATCTTGGTGCTAAGATGGTGGGTCTTGTTAGACTAGGACATATGTTGAACTCTACGAAGATAAGATTATTTTTCTATTTTAATTTTAGTTGAAGGTGATGATAAATTAAAGTTTTGTATCATTTTCTCATAAATGGGTCAACACAACATCAACATGGTCAATATGCTTTTCAACCTTGAGATTCGAGAATCTTAAGCTTGTTTTCTGGAACAGACATGGTCTTTGGTTTGATAACTAAGGTTTTACCAGAACCCACTTGTATTGGTACCTGAGAAGTTGATGAAGATGATGCCATAACGTTTCTTGAGATTTTAGGTTTCTAGGGTTCGTTTCGAAAGAGTATGTTTTTCAGAGAAAGCTTGAGCATGGAAAGTGTAGGATGTGAGTGAAGTGTGTGAGAACTGATGACCAGGTACGGTCAATTCCCAATAGTTAAGACCAACGTCAGATAACCTTCTCAGATTTGTGCCATATAAGTGGGACATGTGTCAATAAAGCAATTATAAACCTTTCCATTTATATGAATCATCATAGTCTATTAATTAGATTCTGAAGCTTCAGAGGCTCTAATGCATATGATGCTGATTTCCATCAAAGGCAGTCAATCATAAGCTTTCATCAGAGTGGCCTCTGAACACCATCAGACTATGAGTTATGTCATTGAGAGGCAAACATCATTTAGATATAAAATGCATGTTTAAATTCTTTTTAATAAATTCAAATCTTTCAAATGTCAAGAGTTTTGTAAAGATATCGGCCCATTGATGATCAATATAAATGAATTGTATATTTAAAACACCTTTCTGAACATAATCTCTTATAAAATGATGTTTTATCTCAATGTCTTGGCTCTAGAATGCAGAATAGGATTTTTAGACAAACAGATGACAACAATATTATCACAAAAGATTGAAATATTGTTTCCACAAATCTGATAGTTATGTAACTGATGTTTCATCTACAGTAGTTGTGAGCAATAACTAGCAACCGAGACATATTTTGATTCTGTTGTGCACAATGCAATAATGCTTTGTCTTTTACTAGCCCACGATATCAAGTTCTCATCAATGAATTGACAATTTTCTTTCAATTCTATCTCTAGCATAGTCAGCATCACATAATCCAGCTAACTTATAATCTTGAAATTGCTTATAAAGAAATCCAAGATTAGTAGTTCCTTTCAGATACCTAGGGGCGAACCCAGCCTTTCGATACCGGTGTAGCAAAAACTTTGAAGAAAGTATATATATTAATAAAGCTAACTTGTGACAAAATAAATGCAACAACAAAATGGTTTAGAATTGTCCATTTTACCACACATTGCTGGGTAATGAAGCATTTACCGCTAGGCTAAGTAACTAAACATGATAATCTTCCAACATGTATTATATATAATGCATTATTTAAGACTAGTATATTAAAAAAAAAAAAGGTAATAATCCAGTGTGGCGGTTGCCACACCGTGCCTTACAGTGGGTCCGTCCCTGTAGATACCTGAATAGTCGTTTAACAATAGAAGCACAATACATCTTTGAGTTGTTTTATTGGTTATGCATTTATATATTTTTCTATATGCATTTATGATAAATGATCTTATCCTAACTTATTGAAATTTATGGATCCGTCCCTTAACCTACTTAATAGAATTTCACAATTTACTCTAAAGCTTTGCTACCACATTACCTCACAATCCTATTTATTGTCCTTTATTATCCCTTTTTCCTACTTAAATTCTCACTTAATCGCCCCTGCCCTTTTTTTCACCCAAAAAGAGATAGCACATAGAAGTTAGAAGTTCATGAGGAGCTCGTGTATATAAATAGTGGGAGTTTATTTATATTTTTTAAAAATCACAATGTAAGTTTATTTATATTTTTTAAAAATCACAATGTAAGTTTATCACATGTAATAAATCTGAATGGTTGTACATTATATTAATATATCCTATAAATGGTTGATGCTATAGTGGTCCACTCACCAGACACTTAAATATTAGTTTGTCCACCTTAAAGAGCACTATGACTATTATATCAACAACAGCAAAAATAGGAATGTGACTATGATGGACACCTAAGGAATTTTTCTTTGAAACATGGGTATTAGAATGTTTAATCCCTTTGAAAAAAAGATCAATGTTAATATGATTAGTGTAAATTAATTTTATACCACCATTATGAGTTGATCAAACATGTGTTGCACGATTGTATGCGGTTGTCCTTCACTGGAGCGTAGTGTTTTACCTAGAAAGACACTCCAACGTCCCTGTCAGTGAGAACTTAAGGAGCTTTGATGTATTTTAGAACGACGGTGTGTACCTTTTGTAAAGAGGATGGGTCCTTATATAGACGGTTTTAAGTCACTACATAAGCATCACGCAATTATGCAATTACGTCTTACCCGATATGAAATTCACCCTTTCGTTTAATAATAATCAAAGGTTCCAGATTGTCTATAGTTTTTCCCTCTATTTTACAGTACCATATTAACTTTGATGGTTCGATTCTAAAATCGATCACTTATTGGGCCTTTATGCCTTGCCATTGGATATTGGCCCATTCTAAAACAATTGTCCCCCAAGTTACCGTCGTCTCACGACAGAAGGAAACTTGTGGCAATTATTCGCGTAAGTTTCGTTGATCTTGCTTGGGAAGAAATTAGTAGTGATGTGTATGATTTAGAAGGCACGACGTCGTCTTTACAAAGATTTGTTTGAACATCTCTTGTCTAGGTAAAGTCTTGGCTTGGTAGGGAATGTCGTATACATCGTAAGAGAGCCATGTGCCCCATTAACTGTAGTAATATTTGGAAGGTATGCCGTCGTCTTTCCAAAGACTTTTATGAACATCTATTTTTCGGGTAAAGTCTTGGCTTCGTAGGGAATGGTGTATCCAGCGTAAGAGAGTCATGAATCACATTATCTATTATTGGGTGATTATGAGGGGATTGGTACAATGATTATTGTTGTCCATCCATGTCATCCGAGTCACTATTTTGTTTGAATTGCGGGTGTTATCGCCTAAATGCATTAAATCTAGGTGGGAAAATCAAATTATATGTTTGATTTGCATAAATTACATACCCTTTATGTTCTGGAGTGCTCAAAAGCCTATGTTCGCATTCCTTGACCCATCAAATAGGCTCAATCCCTCATTGGACAAACAACGCTTTTCACACCCTCCTTCCACAAGAGGGGTTGATGACTAAATTTGGAAAGTGCACCAAACCGTTTGCAAGTATTAAAGTAGTAAGTAAAATCGTCTCCACAAGAGTTTTTGTTTCCACGAGGTAAATTGCTAAACCTAATAAAAGTAATAAAATGAGGGGAGAATTTGATTGCACAAAGCAATTTAATTTATTTCAGAAAAGTAAAGAGTTGATTCAGAGTTTACCGACAATTATGATTCTTTAAATTCCTCTCTATTTTTTGGGATTAATACAAGTAATTATAAGTTGTGAAACAAAGGTGATTAATTTGGTGGATTATTTTATTCAAGCGATTAATTTGGTAGATCTAGTAGCGACAAAGCTTGGGATTTATCTTGTATGTTTCATTGTTTTGATGTTTTGTGATCTATTTGTTTCTACCCTTGTATATGTAGAGATAATTTCTTTTTGTGTGCTCTACTTAAAAATTCGTAATGGGATGTGTTGCAATCAAAGCCAATTTGAGATTTTGACATTTGTTTTTTGAACAAAGATTTTGACATTTGTTGATTAGAATTTTATTCTTTTATCTTGCTTATGAAAAAGATCAGTAAATATATTTATGGTTGATATGATAGTATTATTACTTGATGTTCTTGTAGCTATAGCTTGATGGGGGAACATTGTTTGAAGAAGCAACATTCCGGTCACAACCTATATACTTGAAAATCTCTGATGGCTCGACTTTCGTAGTGGCTATAGATTGATGTCTAGGTAATTTTAAAGTTGATATAGTTTGAAGAAGCAATGTAGTGGCTATAACTTGATGTTTGGGTAATTTTTTCTTTTCTTTGAATTTTGTACTCACAAAGTGTGTAAACATATTTGTAAGAACAAGTTACAATGGTGTAGACTTCATTTGATAAAAAAAAAAAAGATGTATTGCTTGAACATGAGGTAAGATTGTTGATGTTAAAATATTATGTCTAAATTAGATTGACTAATACAACTTTCTTGTACCATTAAAATATGCATATTTTTTTTAATATAAAAGAATAAAATATGGTCTCAAGATGATTTGGCCCAACTGCAGTAGAAAGTTTTAAAAAATATATAGATCTCACATCAGTGTCGATGCTATAAACAATGTGAAAACCTTATATTTTGTTTTAAAGAACACTTTTCACATCGGTGTTTAGTTGCCCGATGTGGAAAACATCTACCATATTGGTCCAATATGAAAAGGTGTGGACATATCACATCACCTTAGTTTACTTCGACGCAGTGTTTTAAAACCCGAACCGACCCGGCCAGTCGGCCCGCCAACCGGAGGGTGCAGCGGTTTGGACAGGCTACAAGACCGGATATGTAATTAACCCGCTGAAACACGGTGTGACCTGACCGGGTCAGTGGTCGGACCGCTGAATCAGTTTAGCCCACCCGACCCGTTTTTAAAAAAAATATAAAGGCGCAACATATATAAAGACAAAAACCCTAGTAACACATACTCTCAACCCAAATGCCATTTTCAACCGCCGTTCTCCTCTCCCATCTCAATCGATGAAGATGATGAATATGAATATCAAGACTATGACAATTTGACTCCATGGGCTTAAATAGTATATTGATTAGTAGATTGTTATAACTTATTTGAGTTTTTGTTTTTTTGTTGACTATGTAACTTACTTTGGTTTGTAAGTCTGTTATATTTTGATTTCCAACAATGTTTAGAACATACTATGTTTTAAAGATGGAATCTGAATTAGAAGTTATTTGTGAGGTTTTTTTAGGCAGTACTATTGTTTAATGTATGAGCTAATTTGAATTTGGATTGGAATTAGCTTGAATTGTGCAGTAGTTAAGAAATTAACTTGCAAACTTGCAATGAATATAATTTTTCAAATGTACAAACTTTAAATAGGAAAAGAAATGAGAGGATTTCTTTTTATCAAAATTTCATTCATAATGTGTAATTTTTTGTCATAAATATATTTTTATCGACCAGGTAAATAGTCATGCGGTCCGACCAGTGACCCACTAGTTCGACCAGTGACCCAATGACCCAGTGTCTTGACCGGGTCGATCACCCGTTCGGGTTTTAAAACATTGCTTCGGCGACAGCTAGATGTGGAAAGTCCTTTTCACTAGATCTGAAAACTCTTTTTGCCCTAATGGTGACATATTTTAACTATTAGTGGAAAATGTTTGTTTGTAATGGCTTTTCTTCCATTGTTCAAGTTTTAAATTTTTTAATTTTTCATGAAGAAAAAGATATCTTCTCTTAAGACATTAGAGGAGCATTCTCTTCTAGTTAGCAAGGAAGTGCTATCCATTGATCCATTGATTGAAGTTATAAGATAGGGAAATACTCTCTTAGGGATGGAACCAGAAAATAAGTTTAGGGTGGATAAAATTTTAAAGTATAATTAAGGACAGAAAAAATAAATTTTCAAAAACACAATATAAAAAGAATTAACATTTACATCTGAAGTTTTCCTCATATATTGATCCTCAAGCAATATTGTCAACCATCAATATTAATGATCAATTTGCTATGTGATATGTCCTAGACTTCAAAAGTCATTGACAGTTACTTTGATGTATTGTGGAAGGAAATTTCCTTTGACATTTGCCTACTAAGAAGTGAAGAGTATCAACTAACGTGAGAAATAGAGAATTATGTAGTATGATAACTTTGACCTTACACAAATTTAGACTATTCTATTTTAATTTTTATTTCTAAGTAGTTTTTTATTAAAAAAATAAATTGGAGGAAGAAGAAATTGCTTTGATAAAAGTGACACTAATGTCTTGATTACATATCTCTCAGGTGGAATTTGAACTATATCCTTTAAACTTACAAAATCAAGCCCTAACCACTTAGTTGACAACATAATAAAGTTTTATATTAGCAATGCATGGTTTTTAAACTCAGTTAATAATATTGAATTTATTTTTCCCTCAAAAAATATTGAATTTATATAGGGAAATGTTAGGGAGTGCTTTTTTAAACATTATAAAATAAATAATTTTTCTTTAAAAAAATTAAATATTTTGATTTTCAGTGCATTGAATACACGTATTTCTATATACAATTTATGGTTTTTAAAAATTTTCCGGAGGCACACGTTAACATTTCACTATCTATAAACTAGTTTTTAACTCGATCCAAACCAATTTTGAACCAATTTACAATTTAAGGTAGTTTTCTAACAATTGGTTGACTTATCAAACTATAACTATAGAGTGGATTGGTTCACATAGTTTAGGGAAGCCTGAATGCTGCATCCTAAAGACTAAGCTCATGCATTGTAAAACTTTATTACACAATCATCCAATCAGATTACAAATATGATATCACTTTATCTGATGAAATGAAATCTAACAAAATGAAGTCATTATAAAAAATAAAAAACACCATTAACACATAGACTTTAAAACCTACTTCTATTAATAAGGTGAACTATTATGAGAATAGTCTTCATTAGATATTTGTTGAGGGAGATTTCTCTCTCTAGCTAGGTCTATATATATTTCCATCCATTCCACACACATTTCACGAATATATGCTCTAGCTTCTACAAATTATGTTCAAGATGGATTATTCTAAAAAGCTTATCTTGAATCTATCTTTGCTATTTATGCTTCTCTTTTCAATAAAATTGGCAACAGCAAGGCACTTCTGGAATCGTAAAGCACGTAAGTAACGATGCATCCTTGCAACTAATGGTTAAAATTTTCAAATTGTGCTATTTTTTCTGATCTAACAATAAATAAAGAAGTATTTATATCTGCACACCTTTAATTTCCAACCACACATTTAATATACTTCATTTTCATTCTATCTCCCTCTTCGAATCACATCATCAACATACTATTACATATATAAATTGATCTGATTTTTCTCTCTTTCAGGGTGTATATATACTATATGAGTGTACAAAGATAATTTAGTATAATTTATGTGCTCATTTTCAATCGGTTCTTTAATCGTTTATTTCATTATTTTATTTTCTTTCTAAATTTATGCATTACTATTACTAATTCATTCTACTCCACTGTCGTTTTTTATCTTTTGTTTTTTAACTTAGATGGAAGCTTCCTTTATATGTTACTGATGATGTAGCTTTCTTTTGGTTGACATTTAAGATATGGAACAAATATCATGCATTGAGCCGTCTAATAAAAATAAAATAATCACATGATATTTGTTTTTGCACTTTGCAATTCATATTTGTCATATTCAAGATTATATCGTAGAATGAGATGTGTTGTTTTTAGAAAAAAAAATATAAATAACTTTTTGTAGTGAAGTTAAAAATAACCAAGTAGTCGTATAAATCAATATTTAGATAATCAAAATATTTAGATTTATTTTATTATGATGAATGCGACCTTGATGATAACTTGACTAGATATGAAAAGATATTTTATCACTTTTATTGATGACTATTTAGACTATACTTTGGTATATCTCATGAGAAATAAAAGTGGTGTGTCCTTGTTAAGATCAAATTTTTTGAAATTGAAAATTAATTCAATAAGAAAATCAAGTGATTTAGTAGTGATAGAAGCACAAAATAATTTTCACACTTCAATGAGTTTTTTAGAAATGACACGGAATTATTCATGAAACAACTGCATCTTATTCTCTTGATATGAACGGTAAAGCGGTTATAAAGAATATACTATTTACCGCGGGTCAGTTGTTATCATCATGCTTAATTCTAGCGGTGCATCTCATTGTTGGGAAAATTTTATCAACTATTTGATTTGTGCTAAATAGAGTGCTTTAATCTAAGAACAAAATTTCTAGTTATAAAATTCTGAAGAAAAGACAATATATCTTGTCTTATTTTTTGGACTTGGGCCTATGAATGCGAATTCATTGGGTATGAAATTAACAGGAAAAAGTATATGTTTTATGACCTAAATGTTAATGTGATCACGGAAAATGGATGTTGAATCTAATGTTTCAACATCATGCTAACACACATAAAATACGCAAAAATAAATAACAAGAAAGTAAATGGTACAGAAGGTTTGGTGACCCAGTTCGGTGACAAACACACCTACTTTGGGAGCTACCAAGCCAGGAAAGAAATCCACTACTGTAGTCCTTATTCTAAAGTTCTAAGTAAACCACGTTTACAACTTAAGACGTATGACCTACCCGTCTAGACTTCAACCTAGGAACTCCTAAATTTGATATCACATCTCACTATCCTACAATCAATCACAACCCCTATGATTATCAGATTTAAACACAAAATGGTGAAGTAACCTTCAAACACAAACTACAACCTTTCTTCTAAGCTTTGGTGTAGCACACGAGTTACAATTCAATAAACATTCCTTAACATGTATCAAGGAGATACAAGAAAGGCTCACAAATAACAAATAGTCCTAGACTTGCATCAAAACGATACAAGAGAAGAACACGACTCAAAACCCTAAAAAACTATTCTTTGAATGACGGCTTGAATACCACTTTAGGTCTTGGAGTCTTCATTATATACTGAAACAATATGGGCTTATTAACCAAGCTGGGCTTTAGAACAAAGTAGATCGTTTAGCTGATCTACATAACAAGAATCAATAACAAATAAGGAAAGTCTTAATATGTAGGAATATCTTTTGGAACTTCCAAACATATCCAAATATTCCTTAAAATATTATTACTCCTTTAGGAATAAAACCACAACTGATTCTGAACAGATATGCGTGTTGCTTGGTCAGCAAGATATGAGGACGTGGACCCCTTAATAAGATAAAGCGCGAGTACAGTCATGCATAAAACAAGGCACATTGAACTATGCCAGGATGTTCCAACATCATATCCAACATCTTACAAAAATGTCTAAAACATGTTGGAACATATTATCCAACATCACAAACATGAATATTTGTTTTAGCAATAGTGCAGCCAATACAAATATCCAACACTTTGTTTATCCTTAGTTGTGTAATGTTTTTATAGTAGATCTTTTTAATGCGTGTCATAATGCATATCATTAAATACATACATGGATGAGAAAGCATTAGTTAGAGAGAGAAACCAATGACAAATATGAATGTTATGAGATGTATTGAGTCACATATTAAGTTGATACATTTATCATTTATTGTGTGTATTAAAGCACGACGATAGTCTAGAAGTCCTAGTTCAACTGTCAAATGTCGAAATTGCAAGGTCGGACGTCATGACCCGGGTTCAAACATGAGACCTCACAATTATATGTGAGTTTAATTTTAGTGGCTTACCACTTCATCTAAGACAAAACATAAATAATAATAAAGCATGATAAAATCATATCACGTGCCAATGAGGGTATTATGTAAATAAAGGCGGGATAAGGGTCTTGAGAAGACACATTTAATTGGTTTAGAGCATTAGGGTTAGGGTATGTGGTAACAAAACGATGTAGAATTTATAGATATAATGGATGGATATAGATATAGATAGATAGGTAGATATATTTCATGTACTTTTTCCATTAATTTATTTAGTGAAAC
Organism: Medicago arabica; assembly: GCA_946800305.1. Classification (NCBI taxonomy): domain Eukaryota; kingdom Viridiplantae; phylum Streptophyta; class Magnoliopsida; order Fabales; family Fabaceae; genus Medicago; species Medicago arabica. The sequence continues at coordinate 4,054,298 of OX326967.1, read as the reverse complement.
AATTAATCAAATTTGTGAATGGATTTAATATTTAATTATGCATTAATTAAGTAAATGATCCTAAATATTTATAATTTTCACTACCAAACAAAAATGCACACTACCAAACAAAAAAATATTTATAATTTTATTTTTAGTCTCTACGGAAAAAAAAAACTTTTTAGTCTCACTAACATTTTTTATTAGCATTTTTAAGGACCAAAAATGATAACGAAAAATATTACAGCGACTAAAAATGATGATAGAAAATTTTATAGGAACTAAAAACGCTCATGAAAATTGTGACAAGGACCAGAAAGTGCAATTATATTTTGTAGGGACAAAAAATGAATTTATGAATCTTTATAACCAAAAAATAGTTAGACCAAAATAGCCTCTAATTTTAACAAGAGGAACTGATGAGACTTTGACAGGCGCAAAAGAAAACTTTCAAGATTAGTGCACCACTTCATTATGCATAAGTTTTAGAGTTTCACAATTGTTCACAACACATGATGTCAAACGAGGGAGACCTCATTTTAAATATACTTTATGCACAAAACCTAAGTATCTCATTGTTCTTTTAAATTTGAATATGATGAAGTAAAAATCAACTATATCAAAGAGTTATAACGATCTGGCCATAAGTTCAACATCAATGAAAAGGTCAAAGCAAAAGAACTACATAATCAGTAATAATACATTTAAATTTATCAATACAATGGAACAACATGCTTAAACCCAAAGTAATTATTACTACTTAATACATAAGACATTATTAAGTTGACTCAATTTTTAAAATAGAAAGATAAATAGGTCATAAAGTATTGGTATTTTAAGCCCAATAACAGGAACAAGACATATTATTTTCTTGATAATGATGGCCCTGCAATATCATCAATTCCTCCTCTACCTGATTCCAAAGGAACTCGGTTCACCCCAACATTCTCATGTAACTTTTGAACCAACGTCATAATTTTTTGATCATCCTGAACGCATTGAAACAATATCAAGTGTATCAAAATATGTAAACAAACTAACAATTGGATTATCTCTTTATAAAGGCAATTGAAATTTCTCTAGATCAGAAACTGAGTATTCAAGAGTCTAAAATCCTATAGTTAGTATCCACTTTGAAAATACCATAAATGTGATACAGAATTTAATAAAGAGGTGTCTCTTCTTAAATACAAATCATTAAATTAGTTAATAATAAATCAATGGTCATCTTCACATATGTGTATGATACACATATTCAATAAGATGTGTACCTAAAAGCCACCCTAATAGCATGTCTTGTAATATTTTTTTGTTGATAAATAAAAGATCTTATATATAATATCATATCATATCATATTAGGTGTATCAAACAAATTCTAAATCATATATATATATATATATCACAAGAAGTACTTACACGAAAAAAATTGATGAGATTGGCATCTTTGAGCCTGTTTGGAAGATAAGTTGTTAATGCAACTCTAGCCCTGTTTTCAGATGAAAGAAGTTTAATTCGAATGTTTGAAAGAAGAGAAAAGACATATTCAAATTTCTTAAGATCATGTAACCTCTCAACCAACCTGTAATTTTGAGATAAGCGAGTATAACATGAAATTATAAGCCTCAACAAACGCGGTGAGGGTGGATTCTCAAGATCTTCCAACATCATGTTCAAAACTCGACACACTCCAAAAAAATTCTCTGTTGTGGCACAAACACGAGCCAAACCATCATCATCTAATATAATTTTCAGAATTATTAATGTTGCAACCTGTGGAGTATACAACTTTTATTAGCATGTATTGGTAACAAAAATGGATGTCAAAATACTCTATAATAATAAATTACAAACAATAAGAATAGAGAAACTAACATTTTTTGTCAATTCATTGCCGATTTTCATATTAGACAAGCATACTGAAATTATCTCAGTTGAAAGATAGAAACCTATGACATCTTTGGTGTTAACCTGTGAATATCAAATACCACAAAACAAAATTATTATAATTGACATATTACAAATAAACATGGTATACATGTAATAAAAAAATAAAAAATCAAACATAAAATGAATTTAAGAAATCATTTAAAAAGAATAAACAGTTGTGACATTTTAGTTCCCTCGTGATGTAGATGAACTAATCCTAACAAGTTGGGTTTGTAAGTCCCAAATACCTAATATCCATTTTCATAGAATTGGATGTGAAACTTAAATAGATGTAGTTGAAAACATACCAAGAGTGTGATAAGATTGAAATTAAACAAAATATTTCACTACAATAATATCTAATTTTAGGGACAATACAAGTGACCGTTAAAATTTTTACCGACAATTAATTCATTATTACTGCTGAGTCCAATGTTAGTAAAAAATTTAAGGACAATTATAAGAAATGTTGGTCAAAACATGTTTAATTTCTGCTAAAATATATCGCTTTCAAAATAACTAGATATTTACCATAAATTCTTTTTTTTTGGAAGAAAAATAATTGCCATAAAGTTTAGAGTAATCTTCTTTTTGAAAGAAAAGTTTAGAGTAATCTTAATTAGTTTAATGTCATATACAATCCATTGCAAAATATATTTTCATATTGCAAGATTTTAGACATTATTTTTAGTAACTATACTCTCTTAAAAACTTATTAAATGTGTAGTCAGCTACATTAAAAAACAAAAGTTAGAAGGATGGAATACCTTCATCGAGCCAGCAATGACTCCAAGACTAGCAACCCTCAAATTCTCAAAGTGTGTTAACTTGCTTGTCGTTTTAAGGAATGGATATAAATATAAAGGCATATTAGCTGCATATAATAAGAAAAAAAAGGTAAGTATAAATAATAAAAAGAGTAATACTTTTTCTTCTATAACTTTCCTATTTTTAACATAATGGCCTGCAATTTATTGCAACCAAAAGCCGGTCATAGAGAATCCAAATTCAGCCATCTTATCCAAAACACTTTCCACGTTATTATTACTTATATGACATCAAACAATCTCATCAATGAATTATATATCTCTATAGTATTTTCACAAAAGAACTATTATTCTAACATTAATTCTATCATTATCAGATTAAAGTGGTCAACTTGTTACATACAACCTTGGATTGAAAATCAAAACAATATAATTAAGATTAATTATAAACTTAACATTACCATTTAGAAATGAGATCCTTGTATCAGGGTGAGATGCCACACACTATAAAAAAAACAGAAGAATTAGTTTCAATTTTTTGTTTACATTAAGGAAATAAGTACAAATGTATTCATTTTAACATGATTGATTTTCATGTATTTTGGGGGTATACTCAAAGATTCCATATGCTAAAACAATATTCAAAACTTGTAGCGACAAACTTGTCTCACCTGAAGTAATGCAAGAACATTGCACGCTCGAGTTGATTGTGAGGGAGAGAGATTCGGTGGTGAAAGAGTAGGATATATTGAAATTATTTCCTGGAAAAAATAGCACAACTCGATAAGTGTATGAAAATTAATAAACATATTTGTAAAATACTCTTGAACCTTAAACAATAAAAAAAATAGTATCCATAAGAGTGACCTTAATGGTTGTTTTACAATTGTTTGAGGAGATTTGAACTTCTTTCTTAGAGGTTAACAAACTAAATTTTTTATCATTGAGCTAACATCTTTTGAAAAATTATTTTAAAAAATATCTAAATTGAATCATACCATCACCATATATTTTCTAAGTCTCCCTTGTAAAAGTTGGAAACTCATAAACATAAATTGGTGAGAGAGAGAGAGATTCATAATCTAAAAATGGTGAAATGATGATTGTTATGAAGGATTGTAATACGACAAAGAACAATGACTAATGTTTTCACCCAATACTATTGTGTGTTTCATCAAATACAGAATAACATTTTTTCATCCACAAGAAGTAAGATACATGCACAATATTTTTTTTCATTAAATCTTGTTTGTAACAAATAGTAAAGCTCTAAAAAATATTACAAACAAAAGAAGATGTTTGCTAGAGAAGCTAAAGAAAAGAAATCCAACTAAAAAATAATGTGGAATGACACTCACATGTAACATACCTGTAAAAATACCGCAATAGTACCAATAGTATTCCATAATAAAGGTCCAAGTTCTGGAAATAACTTGAAACTCTGAAATATAATAAATGTAAAATAATGTATTAATTGTATGAGTTTCAGCAACATTAACGAATACTATCGAAATTTTTGTATAAAAGTTTCAAAATAAAACAAAAATATATGATACATATAATAAGCTTTACTATTCTTAACTAATCAACAATGCTTCAAATCATATAAAATTAATAGTTTTTTTATATAAAAAACCTAATGAAAGTTTTTGTTTTTCTCATTGATATTCTAAACAATGAAGCTTCTTGATTCAACTTTATGAATATAATCTCATTCAAGTTAACCAAAAACACTAAATAAAGACTTTAGAATCTAAACCATTTGTGATTAAGTCTGTTAAATGGATATAGTCTCACAATGCGGCATATCACAATTCAAATCTATCTTAAGAGAGGAGCCATTTAGTTTAATGCTCGACAACTTCTCCAAGAGTTGGATTACATGTATGGGTTAAGTGAAAGATGTGAAAAACAAAATAAAAAAAATTGATAAATGGATTTCTATAAACCTTTATGAGCACACTGAAATCATTTTGTTTGAGATCGATATGCTTCATGATAAAATCTTATGATACATGTGTGCAATAGTAATCTTGATTTGATCATAAATGGATTAGATGTCGTCAACATTGATTATTTCAGTTAATAATCTCAACCATTAAAAAAATCACACTATCGAATTTCGGTAGATTAGTTCATACAAAGCTTTACTTTGACTTTAATTGAGGTCTCATACAAGTGGACAATGGGATCAGACCCCTCAGATTAATCAATCATTTGACTGAATACCAAGTTTTCAACAAAAAATGATCCAGATGCATTAAAATTGAAAAAAAAAACTTCAAATTACACATGAAAATTATTGATTTATTTAAAAAATAAATAAATTTTTCTCCCATGATAAACTAAACTGTGAACCCTTTCAATAACCATGCAATCAGGCTCAAGTGGTTAATGTTCTCCACCAAAGACGAATTATTCAGTAGAACCTGGGTTCAATTCATGGGTGGAAAAATTCTGAGCCACATTTTATTTAACTCTCAGACGAACTCCAGATTAATGTTATTAGGTATAGCAGAAGGGTTTAATATTACAGTGTAGTTTATCACAATTCGTATATATGTTGGCAGAGGAGCAGACAAACAATTTAAATCACAATATATGAGTATCACAATGCCTCCAAGATTTGGATTACTTGTGAATCCCATGAAAGACATTAAAAATGAACAAAAAAAAATGAAAGATAGATATGTAAGAACCTTGGAGAGCACATAGAGAGCATTTTCTCTACTTGTGAATCCCATGAAAGACATTAAAAATGAACAAAAAAATGAAAGATAGATATGTAAGAACCTTGGAGAGCACATAGAGAGCATTTTCTCTAAGATCTGGATTGTTGAGTTCAATAACTAGGCTTTGCATGTAAGCCATCCTATGATCAGTGGTGCTAAATTGGGTAGAATCACCAGGAAGAGCTGCATATGGTGCATCGTTCTTTGTTGAATGCGATTGAGGAGCAAAATTTGCCATTGATCAGGTAGGATGAGATTATAGGATAAGTATTTGATTTTATCACTTTAATTTTTGGTTTCATCCATCTATGTGATGAATACTTCATAATATACCTTTTTTCCTATAAAAAAATATATGAAAACTTCAAAAGATACATGAACCTTGACCAAAGTTAATTTATTTATTTTTTTGTTCTTTTTCATTTAAGGAAACATTTGACACTTTTTATGGCGTAAAGAATTTAACTTAACTTTTTATTCATTTAAAATATATGTTAATTTTTAAACATGAACCGCTTATATAGAGTTAAATAAGAGAAATGACGGACATCAAGGTAAAACTCAGAAATTCCAACTAGGTTGACACCTCTGAGAGACCCCCGTCCTATATCTCCTTACGCATAAATATTATTACAAAAATGGAAAAGTATATACAAGAGGGGGAATCAAACCAAAATCCTAGAAAGGCCATAGGAAATTGTGGAAAAGAAAAGAATCTAAGGGAAGCAAAAATTTGGCAAACCACAACGGTCCCTAAGAAAAACATCACTATTAATTGAAGGCAAAGCATCAAACCAAACAGATCCCTGAACAGTATGACCCATATTAACAAGTTTGTTGGAACAACCATTGCCTTCACGATAGATGTGCGAAGATACAACCTTTAGGCCTATGTGAAGGCAGTTGTGCCACCAATTTTGATGGCCGATACAGACGATATCAGGATTCTTGAATGCCAAAATAGCACTGAAGAATGACTCTCTAACCATAACTTCCACCAACCATGTTGAGTTATATACTCCAGAACCCAAATGTGTCCGTAAATTTTCGATTAAAAAACTGTTAGGCTGCCCGAATTGGGAGAAAATCATCCTAAAAAAGTGCTTAAGTGATCTTAGAAAATGCCCCCACAAGAACATGCATACTAAAAACTGAACCATCCGAATTAACCTTGACCCAAGGCGCCGTAGGGCATTTCCAATGAACTGTGAAAATATTCTTGTACCTCCAGTGATGGGGAGACACCGAGAAAGAATCCAGAAAAGAGAATCAGAAGGTAAACAATTACGCATCGAATTGTTGCCGATCATGGTCACTAAGTAATTAATTTTAACCTTTGCCACATGAGAAATAATATTGGAACACTATTGTAAAATGTTGTGCGCCATCCAAATAGTATGCAATATGTGGATGATACTAGAAATAAAAAATTGGATACCTACCAAGAACATCTAGAAGGGATGCATGAAAGCGGAGTAAAATTTTACACGAGGTAGTCTATATCTCGCGAAATTTCACAAAGAGCAATGCTATATCTCTAGAAAAATAACATCAAGAATTCTTCAAGAATAAAGAGCAACCAATCAAAATGCACTATTTGACACAATTCAAGGAGGTGTGGCTGAAAAATAGGAAGTGAACAAATAAATCATGCAATTAAAACTTGCCAACTGTTTCTTGAAAAATTCTTGATGCTATTTTTCTAAATAAATAGCATTTTTCTTTCACAAAATATTTTACCATCCTAGACCCAAAATCTTGTAATTATGCTCCCATTATTCTAAACAATACTCCTCACTCTCAAAAAAAAAAAAAAATTATGGCAAATATCTAGTTTTTTGAAAGTTATATATTTTAGCGGAAATTAAACATTTTTTAACCAAAATTTCTTATAATTGTCCTTAATTTTTTTATTAACAATGGTCCTCTAGTTATAATGAATTAATTGTTAGTAAAAGTTTTAACGGTCACTTGTATTGTCCCAAAAATTAGATATTATTGTAGTGAAATATTTTGTTTAATTTCAATCTTATCACATTTTTGGTATGTTTTCAACTACATCTATTTAAGTTTCACATGCAGTTCTATGAAAATTGATATTAAGTATTTGGGACTTACAAATCCAACGTGTTAGGATTAGTTCATCTACATCGCGAGGGAACTAAAATGTCACAACTGATTATTCTTTTTAAATGATTGCCTAAATTCATTTTATGTTTGATTTTTTATTACATGTATACCATGTTTATTTATAATATGTCAATTATAATAATTTTGTTTTTTGGTATTTAACATTCACAGTTTAACAACAAAGATGCCATAGGTCCCCACGCATCGTGTGAGATTATCCACTACAATATCCTGCTAACAGAAACTTATGAGTAGCTCTATAAGGTCTTGATCACACAAGATTAGTCCGGAATAACTGTATTATCAACCTCAATAGGCTTATATAATTCTTTGCTTTTGTAGAAGAAAGGTTGAAACTATTCTATCTCAAATTGTTAAGCCCAATAGACTTGAGACCTATATTACACTTTGTATGATGATGGTGTTTTGTTGGATCGTGATTACTCAACACATGTTTGATATTTTACTAAACAAACTCAAAAGATAATGATTTGCCATTAACCTTCAACTATTGCCTCTATTTATAGAATCTAAAGACCCTTGGAGGACAAGTCATAAATGAGTTGTTTGAACTTCATTTTGAAATGAGAATTGCGCTTCAAACAAGCTTGGAGAGAAATTATTCAAACTGTTCACGGAGAACATTCTCTCTATTTAAATCATTCTTCAAATATGTTTGCTATGTTCCAGTCAGACTTGTGCAAAGAATTTCACACGATTTGACAGTTGTTGTGAGTTGTATCCTTGTTGGTCACTTGTTGAGATGAGTTGATGTCACCTTGATGTTATATGATGATGTCACATGCTTTATTTTCATGGAACACTTTGTGATCAATTTTTTTGAAGATCTTTTCCACTTTATTCCCTATTGGATAAAAAAATGCATGAGGCTTTTGCTGATTTTATTCCATAAAAAGTTCCAAGGCCCATGTGAAAATAAACTTTTAATTTGCTTTGCTTTTTAATGCCATTTTAAGAAATCTTGATCTCTTATGATTTTGATCCTTCTTTTGGTGGGACAAAGAGAATAACCATTATTTTTCATCTTAAATTTTGCATACTCATGTCATTTATCAAAAGATCATATTTGTCATTTATCTTTGATGGAGATACTTATTTATCTTTGCGAGCTAATAATGTTCTCATGATCATTCTCATGAAACAATATCACAAAATAAATTAGTAGATAACAAGATAATCAAAAGTAAATAAGTTTGTTATGTTTAAAACATCAATAAAAGATTTTACTTTCAACACTCCGAAGGTTAACTAGTGACTTCAACCTCTGTTTTTCTTTTCTTTTATAGCAAGGTGAACCACTTTTTTTTAAATCTTAAGAAATTAATAACTTCGACTGAGTAAACTGTGAAACATATGTCAAGTTTGCTATTACGGAAGAAATAAGAAAGACAGAAAAGGAATATGAAACGATGGCTCTGCCTTGAGGTGCAGGAAAAGACGTTCCTCAACACGCATTCCAAATTTGAGATCGTCGACGTGCTCGGGAAATATACATGAGGTTGAGGGGCTTCTTAGCATAAAAAGATAAATGTGTCAGAATCTTGTTGTGGTTGATGGCAACAATAGAAGCGACAATCATGGATTTGTCACAAAGAAAATGCCATGGAAGTTGCAGACGAATGATGATGAGTCTGGTTTGTGTTTTGCATTGGAGAATGTTTGTTTTCTAGGGGATGTATAATGATGCTGAAGAGAGCAACTGAAAACGTGGAAATTTTCATTTGCGAGACTTTTGTTATATTTTTTGTCGCAAGATTTACCATTATCTTATACAAAATTTGAGACATAAACTATTTTAGAACATGATACCAAGATTCAATGGTTACATTCAAATTTCATAAAAAAAAAAAAAAATTGAAAATGTAAACATAGTAAGTTTGACGCCTAATATTAATGAATTCTACAAATTAAGATTCGTTGATACCAACCCATTTCAGGTTGGCTTAGTGGTTGGTTTGGGATCTTGGAGTGTGTTCCTCTTAAGGTCTCAGGTTTGAAATTACGTGACACTACATCACAATTAGTATTTTATTTAAAAATATAAGTTTTTTTTAAAGGAAAAAATATAGTTAATGTCCACTATGTGAAAATATACATGTTAATGAAAGTTCAAGTTATCTAAAATCTTAGGAGGATAATATATCATGATTCAATGGCTGAGGTAAAAGTTTAAGTATACCAATTTTGATGCCTAATGCAAAGGGATACTCGACTCCCGCTATACATACAAACCCGTCATTAGGTGTGACAAAATAGATGGATTAGATGGATATGGATTTATATCATAATAGATAGATCAAAAAAAATCCATTAGCCCATTAAAGTCCACTATTTTTTTTTTTGAAAAAAAAAATCGAATCCATCCATTAGGTTTTATGCCCATCCAATCCATCAATTATTAGATTTTAATTGATGGATAATGGATTATCCATTCGATCCATTTATTAAAATGTGTTATTTATTTTTTTAATATGTTTTGAAGAATTATTTCATTAATAAGTTGGTGCAAAAAGTAAAAATATATAACCTAATATTTATTTATGTCTAAGTCCAATACCGATTTTTTTAAGAAAATTGCTCTCCTCCCATCAAGTTTCGCTCATTTCCAACTGAACTATCCAAAATATCCCGCGTTAATTAAATCAAGCAGGTGTTACTCGCTACCTGAATTAAGTCAGTGTAGTTAACTCATGTAGGTTATAACCCCAACGTGAGTTAACTCACGCATGTTATACTTCAGCTTACAAAGCGTTTGTTAACTCACGCGGAATATTTTGGTCAGTTTGTATGGGAATGAATTTTTTTTTTGGGAGAAGAGCAATTTTCTTTTTTTAAACCCAATACATATTTTTTAGGCCCAAAACAAACTTTTTTATCAAGCCTAACAAAGTTTTAGGCCCAATACATATTATTTTCTTCAACGAGATAATCCATTGGATTTTTAAAATAAGATGAATGAATCAAAACCTATCCATTAAAAAAAAAAATTGGATTTCTGCTATTCTTCCAACACATTTTGCTCACGCCCAACTGAAATACCTGAACTACCTCTGCATTAGTTAACTAACGCAAGTGTAAAAATTTGCGGAAGTTAAGCCATGCAGCGTGAGTTAAGTCAGGCAAAATGAAATTAACTCACTTTTTTTTAATTTATTTACTATATCCAAATTATTTTATTTACTTTATTCTAACTAGTGGAAAGACGGGCACGATATTCTAACTAGTGGAAAGACGGGCACTATCGTGCCTGTCTGTCCGCTCTTTCTACTGCGCTAACGCATGTGATTATTTTATTATATTTGTTTGTATAATTTTGATTAAATTTCTTAAATTTTAAAATATTAATTGAAATGATTGATATATTGATTTATAAACAAAAATTGTCAAGGCTTATAACAAAATTATTTTTGAATCATAATCACTTATAAACCAGCAGAGTCAATATAATCCATAAAATTAATCGACTTTGATAAATTGTAAAATGAAAGGAAAAGAAAAAAATTTACATGTTAATTCTGATGCAGAGGGCTTAGAGAGGTTGAGAAAAACTAAACAATCCGAGAGTGAACTATGAACTGTGAGAAGCCTACTTATTATAATATTTAATATAGTGTTAACAAATCTTTTTCTAAATTATTTTGAGTCCTAATCTTTTTTTAGAGGATTTAAAGTTCAATCTTTAGCAATATTTTTAGCTCACGTTTGTTACTAAACTTTTTTTTTGAGGATTTAAAGTCCAACCTTTAACATTATATTTTGCTCAGGTTTGTTATTAATCTTTTTTTTCCAGAAGATTTAAAGTCCAATCTTTAACATTTTTTTTGCTCACGTTTGTTACTAATTTTTTTACAGTATTTAAAGTCCAATCTTTAACCTTATTATTTTTTGCTCACGTTTGTTACTAATATTTTTTTAGAGTATTTAAAGTCCAATCTTTAACCTTATTATTTTTTGCTCACGTTTGTTACTAATATTTTTTTAGAGTATTTAAAGTCCAATCTTTAATATTATTTTTTGTTCATGTTTGTTATTAATCTTTTTTTAGAGGATTTAAAGTCCTATCTATAACTAAAAAAATTGCTCATGTTTATTACTAATATTTTTTTAGAGGATTTAAAGTTCAATCTTGAACATTATTTTTTGCTCACGTTTGTTACTAATATTTTTTTAGAGGATTTAAAATCCAATATTTACCATTATTTTTTGTTCATGTTTTTTAGAATTTATCAAAAGCTAAGATAGAGTAATTTCTATTAATAAAATAATAAAATAAAATGGAAATACTGTTTTTTGTGAAAGTAATAATAAAATAACATGGAAATACTGTTTTTGGTGGAAGGTATATGATAATACTTGTCAATCTTTGTCGGTTGTATTGAGGGGAACAACACAGATGTACAACATAAAATCGGCTGATAAAAAAGTAACATGAGTTTTTATTTTGTGCTAGTTTTTTGTGAGTTTGATATGTGGTTAACAGAGGTAAAAGAAGGTTAACTGTGATGATTAGTGACATGGATTAATAATCTACATATTATTTTATAATTGGCTAACAATAAAAACAATTCATGAAGAATTGTGTGTGAGTTTTCTCTTTAAATTAAATTTATTCTTATTTATTTGTTACATGTGTTATTTGTATTTAAAATAAAACTAAAATTAAAAATTAAGGGTATTTTTGGAAAGAAAAGTCCAACCCAAAAGTGTGCCGAAAGGGGTAGTTTTCTTTATATATAATATAAATTTATTTGTTCACTTTATTCAAATTAAGTTATTTACGTTATTCTAAATTATTTATTTGCTTTATTCTAATTTATTCATGCACTTAAAATAAATATTTATTCGAATTTATTCATTCAATAAATACAAATATAAATAAAAAGAAATGAACTAAATTAATATTTATTCGGATTTATTCATTAAATACAAAATCAGAAAATAAAAGCAAATATAAATAAAAAGAAATGACAAAATTAATACATATAAAAACATCTCATTTTATTAATAGAATTCATACAATAATTGATACATTTATTCGAATTCACCAAATAATCTACTTATTTTCTTTTTACCCTCTTGGGATAAAAGATGAGCAGTCTTCTTGGGGCAAAGTAGTGACCAACCATCTTGGGGGAAAAGATACCATCAACTTGGGGTAAATTTAAATTTGGTTCTTTTTATACCCAGGAAAATTCTTTTTACCCACGCTTAAAAGTTTTTGGAAAAAAAGAAGCAAATTTAATTTCACCCCAAATATTGATCTCTTTTTCCCCAAGCGGGCTAGTCACTACTTTGCCCCAAGAAGTCTGCTCACTTTTGCCCCCAAAGAGACTATTGAAAAAAAAAGAGAAATAGCGGGAGAGAGTAAGGAGGGAAAGAAAGTGATATCGTGTGAGGAAATATGGAAGTTTGGAGGGGTATTTATAGGTGGGAATGATAGTGTAGGTTATAACCAACATAAATGTGGTCAAAAAACGTGTAAAGGGTGTAAAAAACGTGTGGATTGAAGGTTGAAAACCTGACCACCGTCCAAAAAATGTTTGTTCATGAGCTCAGACCACCTGCCAAAGTGCTTGAGTTAACTCGCGCCCAGGCCAGTGGTGCGTGACTTATGTCACACATAACTTATAAGGTGCGTGAGTTAAGTCATGCGGCGTGACTTAACTCACACAAGGGTATAACTGGAAATTATGCTGGGCGTGAGCAAAATGTGCTGGGAGAAGAGCAGAAATAAAAAAATTGTTTGATGGGTGGATTGGATGGGTTTTGTAATGGATAGATTGGATGGATTTGGATTTGGTGGATCAAGTTGCCACCCATACCTGTCATCCATGTTTATAATTTACTTACATTTTCCTATTTCCTAATAAAACACACACCTGTCATCCATGTTCACAATTTACTTACATTTTCCTAATAAAAACTAGGTTTAATTGATATGTTGGTCCTTTAATGTAATTCTTTGTTTCAAAGTGATCCCATAACTTTTAAAATTTTCAATTTGGTCCTTTATTTATGCTTCCGTCAACCAAATTGGTTCTCTCCGTTAATTTTTAACACTAAATGTATTAGATGGATCAATTATAGATGTTCTATCATAGATCTTATTAAAATTTTTAATTTTAACCCTTTGATATTTTTTATATAAATGAGACCGTTGGATCAAAGAAGTCTGTTATATCTTAAGGTGAATCGTCAACACATATTCATTTTTATTTTCTTTTCTTCATCTTCATAACCATCACCATCACCATCATCTTCATACACCTTCATCAATCAAACCCAGAAAAAGAAGGAAAAAAAAAACATAGAAAAAAAGCTAGGCTGTTGCCGAATCATCTTTTCCAATTTCCCATTGTAAATCACAACACTAGGAGCATCACATCTCGTATCAATTACTTGTTCAATTTCTCACTCTCTTCAACAACCTTCTTCACAGCCTCACAAACTTTCAGCAATCTCCAACTCTTCTTCACCACCGACGCCGAATCAAAAACCATCTCAACAAAACTCAGATCTGAGAAGATATGAACTCTTCTTTCTCATGCTGAAGTTGTTTGCTTGTGATGTTTAATTGATGTTTACTTATTGTATTAAATTTGATTAGAGGGGGAAATGCTGCTGTGTATTTTGTTGTTGGAAAACTAATTCCATCTAAGAGTAATGGTTGTGAGTTTAATTAGGAAAATTAAAACCTTTTCTAACTTTACCAATTCAAATTTGCTCCCACCGTATTTCAATTTACCAATTCATTTCTAGCTTTTTCATTAAACAAGTCTAGTTTTTTCATTAGTTAATTATTGTGAGGAAAATGATTTTTTGTTGCATTGTGTTCTCGCATTTTTTTTTTCTTCTTTCCAGATTAACAAATTCAATTTTTATTGATAATGAGGTTCAATTAATTTGAGACTTTAGGGAAGGATGAAAGATTCAATCAATTTTTAATTTTTTTGGGTTTGTTTGTTTAATTTTTTCTGGGTTTTATAAGAACATAATATTTAAGAAGATGAAGATCAAGAAGAAGAACAGGGAAGGAGAAGAAGAAAAGAAAAAAAAATGTTGGTGGTTCACCATTAGATACAATGGACCTGTCATCGAATGGTTGAAATCATATCAAAAATATTTGTCTTTAAAAAACTAACGGAAAAGACCAATTTGGTTGACGGAAGTATACATAAAGGACCAAATTGAAAATTTTAATAGTTACGGGATCACTTTGAAACAAAGAATTAAGTTAAAGGATCAACAGATCAATTAAGCCTAAAAACTATGTATCAAACTCTTGACCATTCTCCTCATGGGTTTCATTCTCCTCATGCCCATCAAATATTGACAGAATCTTCAAGGTCACACAGAAAACGCATAATCAATGTCAACCAAAATCCTAGACTATTTATGGATTAAAGATATGATTACTTAGCCCTATTAATTTTGTAGGATGTGGGCGAGGTCGAAAACAACTTAATGTACACTTTTTTTCAATTACATTATCGGAAATGCCCTCAATGTACCTCCAAAATCATGCTAAGTATTGACTTGAAATGCAATCAATGTGAATTGAGGTGACAGACCGAGTAAACTTCCCCTATAAGAATGACAGTCACCCTGAAAATTCAATTAATTGATATGAAGGCAAATATTGGCTGAAACCAAAGAGTCATGTGACTTTCCTTAAATGGTTAATTAACATTTAATCTCAATCATCTCACTTTCATTAAAACTAATACTCCATCCGTTTCAAAATACATATCCAGTTTAGAGAAATTGTAGTAACCAAAAAACCAAATAAATTTTGTTATTTTTGATAAAATTATATGTGTGTTTTCTATAATACCCTTAACCATATATTATTTCATTTTATTTTTTCTCGTTCTACAATAAATATGTAAAGGTGTTATTGACAAGACAATAATTAATTTTGCATTGAAACTTGAAAGTGACAAGTATTATGAAACAAAATTATTCTCCAAAATAGACAAGTATTATGAATCAGAGGGAGTACCCTTATTAAATATATTTCCCATACTTAAATCCAAAATGAATATCATAGGTTTATGACTATCTCTAATGGTAACACACAAATCATTGTTCCTAAATAAGGACAGGTTTGTAAAGTAGTACATAGAGAAATACGACACAAACTTTAAAGCATGGTCTAAGTAAGGCAGCAACGTACCTTCGTCCATCCCCTCTCAAAAAGTTACACCTAGTTTGACGTCTCCCCATAGGTGTGCTTGTTTAGTTGAAACCATGGAGGTTGGTGCCGCCGTAAGATTTTAAATCTTCTTTCCTCATGTCCAACTTCTCGAAGGCGTCTTGGTACAAAATGTCCATGGAACTGCCTTTATCTATCAAACATCTAGCGACATTGTGGCCATGGATGCCCGCGACGAGACGAGTGGTAACTCCTCTTTGGGAACCCCTTTTATTTTTTCGCTGTCAGTGAACCCCAATGGCCGCTTCTTTGCTACTTTTGGGGTTGGTGCCGCCGCGTGTACTGCCATCAGTTTGGCTATCTTCATTTTTGTCGTCCCCTTTGGGACATCGTTTGATGTGGTGAATCCGCCCATTATTGCTCTGAGGAAGATTCAGTCTCTCTTCCCCTCACCTTCGATATCTCTATCGTTATTCGTTCGTTCTTCTCCGACGGTTCCCCAAGTCTTCCTTGGCGGGGATTCCTCCCTCTGTGAGGAACGTTTCTTCTTTTGGGGTTTCCGTGGGGAGACCTTTTTGTGCCCGTCGGTCCTTGGGCGTCTCTTTTCGGTGAAGAGGTCTAGCTTCCCTTTCTTTATCAACTCTTCGATATAGTCCCGAATTTGGTGGCATTCTTCTGTGTCATGGCCCCGACTCCGATGGTAGCGGCAGTACTCGTCATGTCGGTTCTCGAGGATTCTCTCAGTGGTTGGGGAACCTTGATGCCAGCCTCCTTGAATTATGAGTTAAGGGATTCTTGGATGATAGTTTCTCGTGATAATTTCAGGGGAGTGTAGTTCGTAAAGCGGGTGCGCTAATTTTTTGTCTTATCATTGTCGTTGCAGTGCCTGTCGTCGCCGCTCTTGCCAAATTTTTTGTTTTTGAGGGCCTCTTCCATCAGCCTCTTCTCCTCGTAGTTAATGTAAGGTTGGGCGCGTATTAATAGGTCACTCGTATCTCTTTCTTCCCAAAGTCCCAATTTCTCTTTGAATTTGCAGCCATCACGGAGGATGTTTTCGAAAATGAAACACTTCAGGTCGTCTAAGGTGTCTTGTACTTCCACGTTCGCTCGAGTGAACCACTCGATGTACTCCCTTAGAGTTTTCTTCTTGTCTTGGTCGATGGCGTTCAACGCTGTCATGGTTTTTGGTTGTTTTTGCCTCGCAATACATTGGGAATTAAACATGTCGCACAACTCTTTCCATGAGTTGATGGAATCTTCCTCCAGCCCCTTGAACCAATTCATAGTGGCACCTTTTAGTGTCATAATGAACAATTTGCATTTTATCGCGCCTCGCGCTTGGTGGTAGTTGAGAACGGTATCCAGGTGTTCCACGTGTTCGTTCGGGTTTGTGGTCTACTTTTGGCGGCTTTGAGAAGACGCATGGAATAGGGTATTCTGCTATAGTATTTTGTCTCACATTTATAATCATTTAGATCATTAACCATTTCCGCAACTATGATTTCATTCTAACTTAAAGTCTTTGGCTCCCTATCATCGTTATGTATAACTTCGTCAACTTTCATTGTGAAAAACTTCCTTATATTTTAAAGTTATATTCCCCCATCATCAATTGTCTTTAATATTATCGATTATTATAATTCTCTACATCATATATTTTTCATTTATACCCGTCTTATGCTTCTCTAGTTACTCCCCATATTAAACTCACCTTTACTCTAAATGTATTATTACTAATGACACCTATATATACCTCCCTCACCTTAGAATCACTTCTTTCTTTTTAACTTAACGTCTTTGCCTCACTATTATTAATATTTTTTGCATCCTCAATTGTCTTAAACGACTTCGCCCTATTCCTTGTTTATTTTAATTTTGCACTCCTCTACACAACGATTATCTTAACCTCATTATTACTTTAAGAGAATCACAATTAATACACCTAAACACACTTTACTGGCCTAAGTATATTGTTACGTTACGGGACCCCAATTGTCACTTTTGGAACTCATTTGATGAAGAAAAGTAAGGTTTTCTACGTTTGGGAAGGGTGAACGACCGTGCACCTCCAAAACAATAAGAAAAAGAAAATATGTCAAAAACATGTGCACAGGTCGTGCCTATAAGGCGAACGACCGTGTGTGCCAGACAGATATCAGAAATCGCAGATTTTCTCCAATTTTACCTTAAGCGGACTTCCTGATCTTTGTTTTCGACCCTAAACTCACCTAGTTCATCCCCAATCAACACCTTATGGTTTCACTATCATTCAAACACCAATTTTCATTCAATTTACCTATTTACATCATTCCTCACATGATTAAACTCCTTGATCAATTTCTCTAACTTTGATTTCACAATCTTAATTTTCTAACCACACCAATAATTCTCAACGACATGAATTCATCACCAATAACTTACGATGGTTTCTATGATAACAACACCAAATTCATATAATCACGACAATCCTAACATAATAATACTATAAAATGGTAGTTTCTCCCCCTTACCTCGAATTCATCGAAAGTGCATCTTTTGGCTTGGTTTACCTTAGCGAGGTTTAGTCTCGTTTCCTCTCCTTTCTTCTCTATTTATTTCTTCGTTTTTCTGTAAGCGATCCTCCCATGTTCTTCTCTATATATTTCCATTACTTGGACTTAGTTTTTATCACATATTCTTAGACAAACTTATTACATGCACCCCTAGTCTGATTATTATTCTTTCTACGATTATACGACCTCTATGTTTATACCACCCTTTGTCCACGCCACTAAACACGACACAATTAATACACATCCTTTCTAAAAACACTATATTCTTATTAAAATTGTTTTCTCCTATTATTTAACCAACTAGTCAATTTCTCTACTTCCTCATTATTCATAACATCTGTAACTACAAATAATTTAATTTAACAATGTCGAACAATTAATACTAATAATTACAGTAATGCTAATATATTTTGATAATGAAACTAATATTATCTAATAATACTATCAACAAATTAATGTTTAAAAATCAGGATGTTACAATTTTCCCTTCAATCCTCCTTGCTTGGTTTATTATCACCATTCCCATAAGAAGAAGAAGAAAATCACCCTTTTAATGTTATTTCTCTCTCTCTCTCTCTCCCTCTCTCTCTTCGACCCTTTTTTCTTTGACCATGTTTTCAAATTTAGATTCATTCACATCAACAATATCATATCCAGATTCAAACTCCAAAGGAAAAAGGGAAGTGAGATTATCAAGAACTAACCTTGCATGTTCAACGGAGTTCTAAAACAATGCGGAAATCACAATAGACATTATTCGGTAGGTTCACGACGTGGATGAATCACAGTGGTTCGTGTGGGATGAAGTAGATGAGTGGACAATAATCATTTAGTTGGTGGTGGTTTTGTTACGGTGGAAATGAGAGAAAGAGAGTGGGTGTTGTTGTGTTGTAATGGAGGAAGAAATGAATTGGCAGTAGTTATTATATCATGCCGTGTTGTTGCATTTCAATTCTAGTTTTGTTTTTTGATTATTAATGGGATCCAATTAATAAGAGATTTTAGTGAAAGGTGAAAGATTCAATCAATTATTATTTTTTCTAAGCTTGTTTGTTCAAATTTTTCTGGATTTATATGAACTTCATATTTAAGACGAGGAAGAAAAGGGAAGGAGAAGAAGAAAAGGAAAAAAAAAACTAGGTGTTTGTGGTTCACTTTTGTATACAATGGACCTGCAAGCGAATGGTTGAAATAATTTTAAAAATATTAGACATTATAAAACTAGGATAGATGACCAAAATAGATAACGAAAAAAATACATAAGGGGCCAGTTTGAAACATTTTCTCTCTCTCTCTCTCTCTCTCTCTCTCTCTCTCTCAACCAAATGGGTCACTTACCCAAATGACATTGTTTCAACCGAAGTCATATCTCCTTAACTTAGGTTAATTTTTTCTTATAGCTGTCATATCAGATTGCTGGTTCAATTTAATTTTACTTTTTCCTTTTTGTTTGTTGGATTTTTCTTTGATTTCACAAGTTAGGTTACTGGTTGTCTTGAAGATCTAAAGGTCGTTTGATGTTTAGATATCATCAACTCAAACTAGGATGCTCAAGTGGTCGTCGACGTTGTAACACTCTAAACTCCGAAAGCAATATTCATGCAATAATTCAAAAGCTTAGATGCTACTTCTACAATTTTTCCAAAACATGCATACTTGGTTTTCTCAAAAATTTGCAACGGAAGACATACAACATACATAATATCCAACTACCAAGTAATAAACCTCAAATCAAGAATAATAAATCTCAACATGCCATGTATCTCTCCACATAAGTACATCACCATGATACAAATATCCTCATCATATAATTAAAGCAAAACATCAAAAGAATCAAACGACAAGGTCATAAGACCGACACTCCTACATCAGAGCCTATCTAGACTCTATGCGAAAAGTAAACGAGGAAGCATCCATGCTAATCCTCAAGCATCAAAGATAAGCAATCACCTCAAGCTTGAAAATCACCTATGCCATTCAAAGAAATGACGTGGTGGTCAACCGAACGACCACTGAGGGTTAGATAATATTCCATAAATAAACATAATCAAAGAAAGTGTTTAAAGCGTTAAATAATTACACGTGTACATATTCATCAACCCTAAGATATAAACTTCACATGAATATTATCACTCCCCCACCATAGCATATTAATCAACCCATACAACTCAACAAGTTCACATCATCACACATTCATCAAAATTCCACCGATGCACATATTCACCAAATCACGTATCCAAGTATGACACATTTAAAAAATTACAAGTGCATGTTATGTTCTCGGACACTTCTACATGCATGTGGTACCAATATGATTTTGGAGATAATTTTACCATTATGAATCCACTAAACAAAACACCACCAATTATATTCTTCACCAAAAGATTCGACATGGCTATGAGTGCATGGATTTACAAGCAAAGACTCGACAATGCATATTTCACCACGGTATGTTATATAATCAACATCATCATATAATATCTTCACCAAACACCACAAATTGCATTATCAATTATTCACATCCACAAAATCATCAAATCATATATCAACAAGAGTCATCAACATATCATCAAGTTACATTCACTAAAAGAATCATCATGAACAATTATTACTTCAAATAAACAATTACGATTCACAACATCATTTGGCATAAGAGACAGACAACTAACCACATCTTGAAATTTCTCATTCACAATTACGATTCACAACTTCATTCTCATTCTACCCTATTATTAGGTTTACAAAGCCAATTGTAAGTTATCCGATCATAAAACCCTATTTCAACAAAGTTCGTCTATTTTCACAAAATCATTTATTTTCAATTTTACTCAACAAAAGTATGATTTCAAATTCGTGCATGTCACGAAAACAACTCTACAAACTATCTAACATATAAGGAAATCAGTCCTAGCATTTTGGTTCTACAAGTTTAGTTTATTTTCTCAAAATCTCAAAGTTCATCTATTTTTGATTCATTATTCAAAGCTTAAACAAATCTAAAGCAATACCATGTTTAAACACTTTTAAAAGTCTAATTACACTTCAATTAGATAGTGTTAGGTGTTTGGAACTCATATGGATACTTAAAAGACCGCAAAAATGCGAAAAATAGGCTTTCTGAGCACTTGTAGGACACGCACGGTCGTGCCTGATGGACGTACGGTCGTGATGACCAAGTGGAAACCAACCAAACGGTCTGTGCCTCCAAGGCACACAATCGTGCTCATGTGACAGCACAGGATTTTCCGATTTTCCGTTTTCGCCGTTTCGCGCATAATATTTCGATCGTTGATCCGTTTTCGATTTCATTTTCTCCTACGCATTCCAATCACTTAAACCTATCACATTCTGCAGTAAATTCATGTTTATCTAGATCAATTAAACATAAACCAATTTCTCCAAAATCACTTATTTCACAAAAACGGTTGAAACGACTTTTACTCGAAAATCACATTTTCTCCCAAACAATCCGACACCCAAAACTTAAAGTTCAAAACAGGAATTCTTATCATGTTACTTCAACACAACAACATCATCGATTCACTTGAATTCACCAAAAATCAAACTTCTCCATTTTGACTCATTTTCACAAAACTCATCAAATATCACAACTTTCACCACAACAACACATTTAACAACACCCAAGGCATGAACCATCATCAATAACATAATCCAACAACATTCATATCATATAATCATGATTTCACCAACAATTCACAACAACATCATCTCTCATCAATTTAAGTAAAAACCTCAAAGCATTCATTCCAACATGTTTCAATAATAAAGAATAAGCAACAACAACCAGTTTATCACAAATTTAACATATCCAAAATCATCATTCAATAAAGAGAACGAAAATTAACATATAATTCTACAAAAGTCATAATTCACAAATAAGCATTTATTACCCATAATAAAAAAGATGAGATTATAGCTTAATTATGATATAGTATATCCCCCATACCTCTTTTCTTTACAAAGTTAAGTTAATCTTTACTCCCCCTTGCTCCTAACTTGAATATTCTTTGAATCTCCCTTTGGGTCACCTCTTCTTTGCTCTTCTCTCTAACGCTCTCTCTCTATCTAGCCTCCTTTGTGTTTATGATAAAATGAAATGAATTATAACCTAATTTCTATTTATGTTAAGCTTATATAGTCACCACTTAATTGAGCTAGGTTAAATTCCCTCATATTGGGTCTATCACTCTTACTAACTAATTAGTAAAACGTCTAATTATTATCATCCCAAAATAATTACTACACCGAAATAATTTTCACTAATTACTTCTAACTTAGTAAAATAACTATTCATTTCAAAATACTAAAATAAATCTTTATTCTAAAATTACTAAATTACCCTCACTCCACAAATTACAAAAATGTCCTCGATTCTAAAATGACCAAAATACCCTTCTAGGTTAAAAAAATCCACTAATCTCATATCAAATACACACATAAGCAAATAAGCATATATAAACACATATAAATAATAAATAAAATAATCCTAGCTAAAAACGGGTTGTTATAGACGTGCTAGTTCGTTCCACTGCTGCACTCCACTATGTTTCATTGTTGTTATTATGGTTTCTCTACGTGATTAGGTTGATTTGAGATTTTTTAGCTTGGATCTGAGTTTTATGGTTTTGAGTGTTTGTACGAAAGAGCGTTCTCTATGTAATATGGGTTTCAAGTTACTTCAAGGTTTCTCATGCTTGCTACAGTCTTGGTGAGCTATTGATTATTGACTATTGAAATCGTGCTCGAACAATCACAAACAATGAATCAAAAAGACAAATATATGTGCAATAAGATTTAATCTTAGAATTGAGAGATTCACGATACAAATCTTATTATACAATCAAACTTTAATAATCCTTGAACAAAGTACAAAACTTATTGACAATTTCAAACCAAACATATATGAACAAAATTACTATGCTATCAAATCAAAACACAATACATGTGTAATTGAAGAATTGAATAGATTTTGCAATCAATTGATCTAAGCAAATTATGTGAAACCTACTTCAATGAATTAGATTAATTTTCAATGAAAAACAACTTAGATCAACACTAGCAATTATCCTAACAATTATTCAATTAATCACATGCAATAGTAAAAGTAAAGAGGATAGGGAAAGAGAGATAACACCAATATTTTTATAGTAGTTCGCTCTTTCTCGTCCTCGTTAGAACTACGCCTACTCTTCTTGATGAAGTACACCTTCACCAAGGTCATCCACTATGAAACAAATGTTGAATACAATGTGTATACAAGAGTTCCTTGAAATTAAACCTAATATTCAACCCCTATGTAAAACACTCCCTCAAACTCCAAGTAACCCTTGAATTTGGTTCTCCTTGAATCTTCGGATCCTTGAATACCCGTCCACCCCTTCGAACTCTTCACTCAAGCCTTCGATGCCACGTCCACTAAACGAATCCCCTTCAACTTCAAGAACGGTTAGAAAGACCCCCAAGTCCTTTGGAGGTGGAATGAGATTATTCACTTCACTTTGAAGCCTTGATTAAGCCCAATCAATCTTCTTTAGAGAACCAACTTACAATCCCTACTAGCACCCTAGAGAACCAATGTGACTCAAAGAACAAAGTGATTCTAAGAAAAAGTGTTTAATCTTGAAGAATGTATGAACAATGAGTTTTTGAGACCTATAGCGAATAGTTGTAAATGACTCAATAATTTGGGTGTTATGAAGAAGTGTGTATATATAGAAAAGGGTGGCAAGTGCAAAATTTCGGCCAAAAACAACAGGGTGAATCGATTCACTTAATGTGTGAATCGATTCAGACATATAAATGACAAGCCAGATGAACAATGAAGATTGATACGCATCAGACACGTTTTGAATCGATTCAAATGTCTCCAGATGAAGATTGATACGATTCAAACTCTTATGAATCAATTCAATCAAAGTCAGAAAGTTTTATGATACGATTCACTGAAATTTGAATCGATTCAGGCAGGGAAGAACTGATAAAATGAAGCTGTCAGCATTTGAATCGATTCACAGTTTTTGTGATTCGATTCACATGTGAATCGATTCAAGAAAACTGTGAATCGGTTCACAATGAATCTATTTAGAAAAACTGTGAATAGATTCACAGTGATACTATTCAGGAAAATTTGATTCGATACAAAAGGAGTGACACAAGAAAACTGGGAAGGACTGCTCAATATGAATTAATGAATCATGAATCTGAATCAAGCAATTCATGGAAGGATTTTCCTATACATGACAACACACAAGACATCAAGGAATCACATGACACATGGTTTGCTAAGTACTTTAACAAGTTTCTAAGCTAAAGCTAATCAACATAAAAATCATCATCAAATAAACCTAGTTATTTAGACATCATCAAAACACAAACCTATAACTAAAAGCCAAAATCATCTTCAATCACAACTCTTTTTATTTTACTATATTTTCACTTTCACTTCGTAAATATCATCATCATAATTGTCATTAGGAGTTAGGACACCAACAGTCCCACATTGAACCTTACAACTAGGGCACGCCTCTGTAGGGCACCATTGAATGTTATAGATACCACTAGATTGGGTCTGCACAATCTTAAAAAAGTTACCATGTGATCCTACACCATTATCTCTTCCGGTAACAATCAGCCTCCTTCCACTCGTCGCGTCCTTCTCACCCAACCTCCAATCTGTCGACTGCCCACAACCTGCGAAACCTAGGAATGTTACTCTCAAGTCTCTGTTAAGCCTCACATCATCATCATCATCATCATGACGAGGAGCGAAAGGAGTGAATTTCACAGCCACTCCAAGTGCACCTTCACTGTTGTCAAGACCAACGTGCAAAGGGCATGGCCCATTTCTGGTGACCAAAATGGAACCTCCTCCATTGCCTGTGATAGCGGGCCTGATGAAGTATTCCTCATCGTCCTCAACGGGTTCGCCACTTGTGTCCATGACAATTTGTGCTACTGATGTTGTGATCATAAAGATGCACACATGAGCAATGATGAATATAGTGAGGGATCTAGTTGACATGGTTGTTAATTAATTATTATGAACTATGTATAAGAGGATCTAGTTGTTGTGTTTTTGCTGTTCGTTGCCAGGCAAGGTATTTATATATATAGGACTGTTCATGTTACGTACCATGCATTGCATAGAATGATTGATGAGTATATGAATAAAAGTCTAATTAATTAATAACATGAATTTATTCTCTATTTTCCTTCATGTCTAATATATCTATTAAGACAAAATACGAATTAGTTTTCTATTAGGATAGGTAGCGTGTGAAGGATATACACTTAACTTGTTTTCTTTCTATCGATCGGGAAATTTTGTACAGATGCAAAATTTCAAAAGGAAAATGGTAAACATTTCTATTGTTAAAATCGTCCAATGAAATATGTATAGGAGCAAAAGTGTTCAAGTAAACCAAATTAAACATATACTCTCTCTACCTTATGTCCAAAAACATATACTCCACAAAGGGGAATTTATGAAACCGTATCAATCCAACTCTACAAAATGCTTAGTTTTCCTTTAAAAAAAATCTTCATTTTTATTATTATTTTTTTGTTTACTGCTTGACTTAGCTTTTCCACCTCGAAAAGTGAAAATCTATAACAATATAAAGTTATTGAAAATAATATAATTCTTATATTTTTCAATAAAACCGGGACTTGAACTCATTAGGCATCTGATTATGAGTTCGATTTATGGTTCATACGTAAAGAAAAAATTCAGATGGGAGGAGAGAACTTATATTGTATGTCACACATGTTCTCCAACATAGATTAGTTACTATTAAGTGACGGTGAAAAAAGAATAAACTCTCATAAAAAAACTCAAAAACAAACTTAAATTTTCATCATACAAACCTAAAAACTCATATTTTGTTGAAAAAGTATTGTAAAAAAGGATAGAACACTTTATTGACATTTTATAACATAAGTTAAATTGAACCCAATTGCGTTGGCCTGACATGTGCTTGGGATCTCGAAGTGTGCCCTTCCTCAAGGTTTTAGATTCGATTCTCCCTACTACTAATTTGAGCGAGCTAATTTAGATTCTTCAGAAAAATTAAAGAGTTAAATCAAGAAGAAAATAATAAAAGATGAAAGTGTTAAATAAACTTAAGTTAAGAGACGAATTGTGAAATTTTACCATAAATATGTTACATAATTCAAGGATATGGATCAAGTTCGATTATTTTACTTTAATGTCATATTCTATTTCCAATTTTGCTATCTTCTTAGCAGTGCACGACTTAAACTATTGGCATCTGTACCATTTCTAAAACATCATCTTTTATTTACACCCTTCCAACTTGCATGTGAATTAGTAATATAATCAATTTAAAATAAGAATGTATCCATGTATTAGTTATGGTGGCATTTAGGTATAAGAGTTTTTCATCATGGGTCACCACGTTTTAACCATTTGATCAAAAGAAGACCACAATATTGTCGTAGTCTTTCAACAATATAGTTTTTTTTATCTTTTTTTCTCAATCATTCACTACTAAAAAAACAAAAATTAGTGAGGGAATTTTAGAGAGGGAAAACGTGAAATCCCTCTCTAATTCGGTCACTAAATTTTGCGACCAAGGAATTTGTGAGGAATTTTAATTTTTCCGTCACTAATTTTCCTCTCTAATTTTTCTTTTTCTAGTAGTGATTCTCTCTCTCAGCGACCACCCGTGGATAAAGTCATTAAATCTCTCGATTTAGACTCACCGACTATTTTTAGAGTAATTTATACAAAGACAATGATCAATTTGATAGTTTAGTCAACGTAAAAAAATGAAGTTTACAACAAAAGTTGTTTATTCAAAAAAAAATTGAGAAAAAAAATATGTGTCAAAATGTTAAGGGTGGTGGTTAAAATCGTAATTTTAGTAAATAGTTTGTTTTCTTAAAGAGCGCTGATATATACAGAAAATACTTTTTTCCCGAACTGTTCACGAATACTCCAATCCTTGTTATTTTGCCACCCACCTCGCAGAGACAGACTCCCACCCACCTCCGTTCACTATTTATTTTGCCACCGCTTCACATACTTGTAACTGGTCTTCATTCTGGAACACTTCAAGTAGCAAAACAACCATAAAATCAACAACATAAATGTAGCAGAACAAAACAGAAAATCAGCAACAAGCTTCCTTGCTTGATCTAGCCTATGGTAATTTGTGAAACTTAAAGATTCAATTAGCATCAAACGGCTACGACGACGAAGGCAGATGAACGGCAATGGAAAACAACAAAGGAACAGACATCACAGTACGATGAAGATGGGAGGAACAAATTAAAGACACGCACACAATGGAAGGTGTGGGAGTGTAAAGGCCATGGGATAATATATAGGAAGGTGGTTGTATCTTGAAAGGTATAATTTCAGTGGAGAGAAGACGAAATAGTATGTACTAGTCATTCGGGAAAATTTCGGGGTAACTTGTTGGGACATTTAGCATTATTCTTTCTAAAATTTATTGTGGTTGTTTTAGAGAGCATCGGAGTTACTTTTGTTCTTTCTTTTTAATGTTATTTTTCTTGTTCATTGATTTCCCATGCTTTTTCATTCTCAGACTTATCAATTTATATTTGTATGTATTTTTGCATAGTTAAGAGAATTCTCTCTTTGTTCTGCTCTTGTCAAGGTGTCTTCTGATTTCTCATTTTGAGTTTCATCCTCTTGAGTAACCATTGGAATGTAATCAACGTCAATGATTACTCTCCACATTCTTGTATCTTGAGAATTAAAATACAATTGCATCTTTCCTTTCTACAAGCTATAATTTGATCCATAGAAGAATGGTGGTCTTATGGAAGAACGTCTTTCTATAATGAACCCTGCTGGTGGGAAATATTTGCTCAACCATTGATAACCGGCAAAATAGTTGGTTATCACGTTGGGGATGATATTCACAACAGTCAAGAAAAACATAGATTCACACAGTCAAACGAATTTCCACCTTTAGATTTATCCCGTGGTTTAGATAAACTCAATTTGATAAATTGTAAACAATATATATATGATACAATTCTAGCCACAAGATTTTGAAAACAAATGCGCTGCAACATCAAAATTAAAACAAAATACAATTCCTTTTAGCACAAAACTTAATAATATAACAACATCACACAATAAAAAATTATTTCTCTTGCAAAAAATATGATATGACAAAATAGAATATGTATTCGAAGAATAGATTTGGTCTGGTTTGGTTATTCCTCTTGAGTTCTTCCTTCTTAAAAAGCAGGAAGAATCACATAATTACAAAGTATAGGAACGGACGACGGCCGCGAGGTGTAATACAACGACAGTGGGATATCGAACTGAAACAATAGAGCAAGTTTAGCAACCGATTTTCATGGGTATCGTTGAGAATGGGTTTTTCTATGTGGTGAAAGAAAAGGGACTTTTTACAGATAGAAAAGGGTTGCAAGTGCAAGATTAAGAAAGTTTTGATCTAAGCCGTTGAGTAAATCGTAGGGCTGAAATTCATTTGACTGTGTGAATGTGTGTTTATTCTGACTGCTGTGAATCAGCATCCATCACGTTGCACTTATCTCCCATAATGAACAAGAAACTTAGTGAATGCATTGCCTAAAGCATCTAATCAGTGCCTATTTAGGATTTTATAAATTATGTTGTTTTTAGTGTTAATTAATCATTTTCAAACAGTAATGTTTGTTGTGGATGTTTGATGATACAAGATGAGGAAGGGCTCCGTAGATCTGGGAAGCTGCAATGTGGGTTAGGATTGCTTCGTCGAAGATATGGAAAGATGCAGCACCCTGGATCACTAGTCAGGTCGTACAACTAGTAGGAACTCATGGGATCACTTCTGGTCATTGCTTAAGGAGTAAAAATAATGAGTTGAAGCTAATGATTGGAGTACGAGGAATATAAGGGAATATGTCTGGAGTAGGTCAGATAAGATAAGGACAACTCATAGGAAAATGACCAAAGGGTACATCTTGTAGTGGTTAGCCTTGTACTATAAAAAGATAACCACATGTTAGTGCCAAGGGTTCGAAAATTTGATAGTGAATTGGAAAGGCGAAGTTCCAGCTAGGGTTAGCATCTTTAGAGTACTCACTCCATCTCATCTTCTCCATAGATGACCATGAGTGCTAGTTTTTAGAGAATTAAAATTAGAGTACTTGGTGATGATTTTAGCTCACCACTCTCCTTCAAGGATTGTAATATTGTACAAGGTATATTAAATCTATTAATTTAGCTTTTCATGTTTTTGTTTATGTTTTATATCATCTTCATATCCGATGTTTAGCTCACCATGAGCTAAACTCCTTCTTGTGGGTTAGACATGGTGAGGTTATTATGATACTCTTTGCTTACTATTTATAAAGCTATGGTTTCGTGTTTCTTTCAAACAAACTGATTTAACTCAAAATCTTTAGATTAAAAAATTGATCACTGTTACTTCTAATGAAATAGTTTCCTGAGACCGATATGATAAGGGATAAGAATGAACATGTTTGTTTGATATGAGTTAGTCCATAAGCATTCGAACGGTGAAGGGATCAAGACAAACTTATTTTGCACGAATACTAGATCCTGAAAGAGGTTTTAAGCGCCAAGCAAGGTTCTAAATAACGGATTGGTATCGGGAATACGACCGTTACAAAACGGTCACGGCAAAAATCACAGAAAAAACACCATCACGGCCGCGACAAAGCGTTGTTACGGCCGTGAAACACCGTTACGGCCGCGAAACACCGATATTGCCACAAACTTCTCATTTTCTCTGTACGACTTCATTGTTGCTTTTGCTTCCTCTTTGATTCAGTTCAGCCAGCTTCATCCTTTGTTCCTATAACACCAGATTTCACTTCCGCTCCTAAATTGATATAATGAATCTGTCTCACTCATATGTTTGTGTTGTTCATAGATACAATTATCCCTTGAGACTTGAAAATTAAGAATCGAGAGAGAAAAATTGGGGCTTTATATGGGAGTTCAAATTTGAGAGATCAAGAGATGAGAGGTAAGAATGAGAGTTTAACTATGTGTCTATGAAACTGTGGGTGGGTGGGTTACAAATGAGGGTGGCTAAAGAGTGGTGATTGTCTGCGTGTGAGTGAGAAATAAATATTGGAAGGATTATTTTTTATTTTTTTTATGAAAATTCCTTAAATGGGAGTTATTTATTTATTTTTGGTTTTATTCATATGTATATGCTCTTGTCTCATTGTCATATTTAGAGTAAAAAATCATAACAATGATTTAAAACTGTACTACAATTACACTAGAAATTAGATTAGAAATCTTGAATTAATTAGTTTATCTGTGTAATTCTTCCAAATTAGACAACAATTACATATTAATTACATATATTAGACTATTCATTTTGTTATTATATCAACATTAAACATTTTATAATAGGGGAAAAAGTTTAATTTAAGTTATTATGTACTATTTGATAGTATAAATAATTTTATTATGATTTATGCAATGTTGTGATTAATTCACATCGCGATAAAACCCACTTGGGTTGGCCTGATGGTATTGGCTTGAGATCTGGAAGTGTGCTCATCTTCGAGGTCTCAGGTTCGATTCTCTCCGATACATCTGTTACAGCCGACATCGCAACATCCTTAGTGGAAAATGTTGATGACCTAACTTGTTATTCTCACGAACCTTGTTATTAGAAGAGGGCAACAACAATTTTTTAGTAAACAAAGAAAATACAAACAGTTCAAAGCTTTATTGTATATATATTTGAATCAATCAACCAGAATAAAAGTCTTCCTTTCACTGGTTCAATGATTGTAACAATAACCTTACATATATATGTTTATTAACCTTACATTTAGAGCAACAAGGAGAAGTACATAAACACACCACATAAACAAACTTCAACATTGTACTAACAATCATTCTTTCTGGAACACAACTGGAAGGGCACCACCATCAAGGGCCAACAGAATCTTGCCATTCTCACGAATAACACCAACAGTCCCACATTGAACCTTACAACTAGGGCACGCCTCTGTAGGGCACCATTGAATGTTATAGATACCACTAGATTGGGTCTGCACAATCTTAAAAAAGTTACCATGTGATCCTACACCATTATCTCTTCCGGTAACAATCAGCCTCCTTCCACTCGTCGCGTCCTTCTCACCCAACCTCCAATCTGTCGACTGCCCACAACCTGCGAAACCTAGGAATGTTACTCTCAAGTCTCTGTTAAGCCTCACATCATCATCATCATCATCATGACGAGGAGCGAAAGGAGTGAATTTCACAGCCACTCCAAGTGCACCTTCACTGTTGTCAAGACCAACGTGCAAAGGGCATGGCCCGTTTCTGGTGACCAAAATGGAACCTCCTCCATTGCCTGTGATAGCTGGCCTGATGAAGTATTCCTCATCGTCTTCAACGGGTTCGCCACTTGTGTCTACGACAATTTGTGCTAGTGATGTTGTGATCATAAAGAGCCACACATGAGCAATGATGAATATGGTGAGGGATCTAGTTGACATGGTTGTTAATTAGTTATTGTATAAGTGGATGTAGTTATTTTGTGTTTATTCTGTTCCTTGCCAGGCAAGGTATTTATAGGACTTGATCATGTTACCATGCAATGCATAAAATGATTGATGATGGATATATGAATAAAAGTCTAATTGATTAATAGAATGAATTTATTTTATATTCTTAATATATCTATTAAGACAAAATATGAATTAGTCTTTTATTATGATAGGTGGCGTGTCAAGGAAAAACACATAACTTGTGTTCTTTCTTTGGATCGGGAAATTTTGTACAGATGCAAAATTTCAAAAGGAAAATGGTGAAAATTTTCCCTTGTTTCAATCGTCGAGTGAAATGCGTATAGGACCAAAACTGTACAAGTAAACCAAAAACATATACTACTCTCTCCTTGATGTCCAAAAACATATACTCCACAAAGGGGAATTTATGAAACCGTATTAATCAACTCCACAAAATGCTTCATCTTTTTTTTATTTTGTTTACTGCTTGACTTAGCTTCTCCACCCGAAAAGAGAAAATAAGTTTAAAGTTATTAAAATATACAATTCTTATCTTTTTCAATAACGTTTTAAACATGTGGTTGGTGGTTCAAACTCTAGCTCATGCGTATAGAAATATTCGGTTGGAAGGAGAGATTAGATATTGTTAAAGCGACGGTAGAAACTTTGTATCAGTCTCATATTAAACCAAAAAGAATATCAAAATCTCTTCTTTAAAAAAATAAATATTGAAATCTCCTTAACAAAACTCATAATAAACTCATCAAACTAATAAACAAACCTGAATCTTCACCACAAACTTAGAAACACATATTTGGTGAAAAGATTTCGTAAAAAAATTTTATGACATAAAAGGTTAAATCGCCAAAAAAGAAAAGATGAAAATGTTAATTGAAATTAATTTAAGAGTGGAATTTTGAAATTTTGCCAGTATATTCTATCAAAATTCAAGGGGTCAAATTCTATTATTTTACCTTAATGTCATCATAGCATTTTTCTATCTTCTTAGTAGTGTACGACTTAAACTATTGGCATCTGTATGTACCATTTCTAAAGCATCATCTTTTATTTACACCGTTGCAACTTGCATGTGAAATAGTAAAATAATCAATTTAAAATAAGAATGTATCACATGTATTAGTTATGGTGACATTTAGTATGAAAATGTATAAAAAGTTTTCTTTTATGGGTCATTTAGTTTTAACCATTGGAATGTAATCAACATCAATGAATACTCTTCAAATTCTTATATCTTGAGACTTAAGATACGATTGCATCTTTTCTTACCAGAAGCTATAATTTGATCCATTGAAGAACGATGGTCTTGTTGAAGAACGTACATCTTTCTGTAACGAAGATTACTGGTGGAAATATTTGCTCAACCATTTTACTTCTTTATGAATCTTTCCTCTAACAATTGTTAGGTGCTCATACCTTTAAAAAGGACACACAGAGAGAGAGATATGATGCCAATTGAAAAAAACATACCAGTCATAAGAAAGGGGGACTTGATTACGAGCCTTTGAAATTTTTGTTTAACTTCTTAACTTTGAGAAGAGATTCATATTTATTAATCAAAAGATATATCAAAATCACTTCAATACTTGAAGAGATTAGACAAATGTGCTTGCATATAAACAATCAAATAAAATATATCAGTGATGAAAAAAATTACACAATGATATTATATTGGTTCATCCTAACTGGGCTAGTCCAGTCTCCAAATATTTGAGATTATCCAATAATGGTGCTTGACAAACCGTATAAAATACTACACTATTTTCTCTTCTTTTCTTGGTCTACCTAAGCATTCAAGTTTTGGCCCATCATGGGTTGACTGAAGTTGTTAATCAAGTTGGTCTCGCTCGAACCCGTCTGTCTAGATGGCGTTCAGGTTGAAAGAGAAGTTCAAAGCCCTAAAGTTTCACCTCGGGACTTGGCATGCTGAGGTTTTTGGTGTCTTAGGCAATAGGATTAAATCTCAAGTCAGAAGTTGTTAATGAAAGTTGGTCCCACTCAAACCCGTTTGGCTAGATGGCGTTCAGGTTGAAAGAGAAGTTGAAAGCCCTTAAGTTTGACCTCATGACTTGGCACGCTGAGGTTTTTGGTGTCTTAGGCAATATGATCAAATCGCAAGTCGAAGATCTTAGGGTGTTGGATCTCAAGGTAGAGGAAGTTTCTCTTTCGTAGGCTGATGTGGACGTCCGTTATGAGAGATTCACTAATCTTAAGGAGCTTCTACAAGCTAGAGTCTCCCAAACCTACCAACACTTCAGACTTGAGTGACTAAGAGAGGGTGACACCAACTCATATTTCTTTCATGCTAATATTAAGATGAGAAGAAGGCATAACTATTTTTTTTTTCCCTTAAAGTTAGACATAGATGGGTTGAGAGCGTTAATGACATCCGATCCAAGATTGTGGAGTATTTCCGGAATCATTTTATGCAGTCAGAGGAGGATTGCCCTACCCTGAATAGGTGGCCTTCACCTCGATCACCAGTGAAGAGGATGTGCCATGCCTAGGCCTTTTAGTCAAGAGGATATTAAAGGGGTTATTTTAGATTTTGTTGGTGACAAAAGCCCAAGGCATATGGTTTAAGTATTGCATTTTTTTTTCAAAAATAGATCCTGAGGGAAGGGGGAGTTAATATCATGTTTTACTTGTTCTTTCATTCAGAAACACTCCCAACAAGTTTATCCTCCTACTTTATCGCCCTCGTCCCTAAGGCTGCCTCATCCTATGGGATATGAGACTTCATGCCCATCTCTCTTCTTATTCTCTTTATGATCTTCTAGCTAAGGCTCTAGCAGGTCATCTTGATTTGATTATGGATAAGCTTATCTTTCCTAATTATCTACCTTCATTAGAGACAGAAAGCTGGTGGATATGGTTGTGGCGATCAACGAAGTAATAGGTCTTTCTAGGAAAAAGGGTAAAGAATGCCTAATTTTTAAAGTTGTTTTGAGAAGGCATTTGATTTTCATGGAGTATATGAAATGGAGGCTTGGATTTTGTGATATGTAGTGTAGTTTGATGCTGCTTTGTGTTTTATGTGGTAATTTGTATGTTTTCGTGAATGGCAGTCAAACCGATGTTAGTATCCAAAAGGGGTTCAAGCAAGAGGGTCCCCAATCTCTGTTTCTCTTTCTCCTTGTGGTTGAGGGCTTGAGCGATGTGATCAGATTAGCTGAATTGCAGAACATGTACCATGGCTTCAATATTGGTAACTCGGATCTCTCGATGACGCACTTTTACTGGGGGAAGCCTCGATGGATAACTTCTGGGATCTCTAAACCATCCTCTAGTGGTTTGAATTAGCCTTGGGTTTTATGACCAACTTTATAAGGAGCGCTATTATATGGATCAATGTTAATGGTGGCTTCCTTAGTCTAGTTAAGTGGTTGCTTTACTACCGAGTAAGTTATGTGCCATTTACGTGCCTCGGGCTTCCCATGGGTTGTAACCCCAAGTTGAAGCAGATGTGGAAGCCACTTGTGGATTTTTTGTCTAGAAGACGTATACCTTGGGTTAATAAGTATATTAGCCTTGGTGGTAGAGTGGTCCTCCGTAACTATGTTTTTAACTTGATTTCGATCTTTTTTTCTCCTTCAAGTTGTCGGTATCGACTTGGAAGAAGATTGTTCAATTGTAGAGGTAGTAAAGCAAAAAGAGATGGGGGGCCTTGGTGTGAGGGACCTCTATCAGGTGAGCCTCTCCCTCCTTGGTAAATAAAGATCGAGGCTCTTTTTCGATGAGGCGGTGATCTATAAAAGCATTCTATCTGCTTGGTATAGTGGTTGTTATTTGTCCCCTCACTTGGGAGGTCGTCCTAGCGAACTATGTGCGGTCTCTAGCTGATGGTCTAATATCTCAATCTTAGGAGGTAAGAGAGATGCCATCACAACCTGATCAATGGGACGGATCAGTTTGGCTTGGGGCTTCTCTTGGAGGCGGCTTCCCTTATTTGTTTGGATATGGAAGTAATAGTCAAAGACGGCGTAGTAAAACATGGAAAATGATAACCAATCATTTAATGCATTTGGTTTCAATTTCGTATTAATAAGAGCTTCAACAAATCAACGAAACACAACAAAAGCATCACTTATAGAAATAGAGTTGAGAGAGAAAAACACAAAGTTCCTTGTATTAGTGTGAGAGGAAAATGAAGAGCCTCAGTTAGTGTTAGGAGAGAAAAATATAGTGAGCCAAATTGTTGTATCTATAAATTGAGATACATAGAATTAGGTCTACCTAACGGTGAATATTTGTGTTCTCATTATTACAGTGGAGTTTAAGAGGCTTATGCGCCCCATGATTTTTTTTCTTACTTGCATTGAGAAGGTTTTCTACGGTAAAAAAATTTAGGGGTACTAGCGGATCAAGTAGTAAAATTTTTGAGTCATGTAAAGTACATGAGATCCTCTTAAACCAAATATAATCATCCAGTAAACTTTGGTTTTGGGGCCAAGGGTGAAAGTGACTTGTGCAGTTCGCGTCATTTGTTCCACTTCATCTTCTTCCTCTTCTCTTTTTTGTTTTGTCACTTCATCCTTAAAATGTTTGTTTAGTCTTCAAGCGTAAGCCCAAGTATTCAACGTGGCTACAAGACGAATCCCTTTTTCCTTTGTTTCAACCAACCGTAATAGAACAAGTTGACCCTGTAGTGGTTCCTTCTACTCTTTTCTTATAAGGAAAAAATAATGATGTTATAAATCGGTCTTATTTCAGGATGGTGGTGTAGAAATTATTCTCTAAATTTATATATGGGTTTGTGAGTTTAAAATTATGGTTTAGGATTTGAAGAGATCAAGATTGTTTTATTTGATTTTTTTTTTTAAAATAAAAAATTATTTGATGAATAAGGGCATTTTCGTCTGTCCATTTATAATTTGAATGAGTCAGCCTCATTGATGAACATTCATTAGTCACGTCTGTGAAAACACGCCACTTCAAAATAAAAATGAGATTAAGGGACCAAATTAAAACTGATTAATATTTGCAACGTCATATTGAAATTATTCATACTTGTAGAGACCAAAACTCAAGTTCATTAAATTTTCCAAGACCATTTGCATATTTAAGTGTAAAATCTTTGTCTTTTCCACACACACACATATAGGGAATATCAAATGAGGGGACCTTTTAAAATGAGAGATGAGAGGATGAAAAAAGGACCATTGGATTAAATTAGATGGTTGTGATTAAATTCTCACATTAGCGAGTCACGTGACACTCACTCCCTCTCACTATACGCACACGCTTACTTCTTCTTTTGTCCCATGAAACATTTATTCTTCCATCTTTCTGACTGCACTCAACGTGAATCCTTCCTCTTTGTGGCCATCACCACTTGTTCCTTATTTCCATGGAGAAAGACATCACATGTATCATAATTTTTGTTCCATCTTTCTTCTCTTAGATTCATTAGTTTCCTTCTTATCAGAAGTTGCCATAGCAAATTGAAACTCCATCCCCTACCCTGTTTTGAAGCGTTGATTTTCCTTGCTCATATTATACTGCTCATATCATACTTTTTTTTACCTTATCATATATTTTCCTTGCGCTGATTATCCTTCCTCTCATATCATACTTTTTTTTAAGAGATAAGGATGCAATGCAAATGCCGTTTTTAAATGGGTGGAAGGACGGTAAGTATGAGCTAGCTCGATTTCATGAAAGTCATACACATGCACCCGCTTCACCTACGAAGAGGTTGTTTCTGAGGTCAGCAAGAAAGGTGAATCCAATTCACAAGAGCTTGGTACATGCATATAGTAGAGCAAATATTGGCCTTCAAAAACATTTCACTTATTAAAAGAACAAGTTGGGGGTTATAAAAATGTTGGGTGCACTCAGAGGGATCTTCAAAATTATTCGAGAGATTTGCAGACTTTGCTTAAAGATTATGATGCAAATGTTTTTATTGATAACTTTATAAGGAAGCAAGAATTTAATCCATCATTCTTTTATGTGTACGAGATAGATGAAGAAAGCCGACTAAGGTAGGTCTTTTGGGAAAATCGTATTTGTAGAAAAAATTATTCACTGTTTAGGAATGTGGTGTCATTTGATACTACATATCGAACAAATAAATTTTCTATGATTTTTGCACCTTTCATCGATGTAAACCACCATATGCAGTCTATTACTTTTGGAGTAGGATTTTTGGCAAATGAGAAAATTGAGTCATTCATATAGTTGTTTGAAAAGTTTTTGGAAGAAATGGGAGGACGTAACTCTTAAAATAAATGATCAGGATCTTGCAATGAGAGTGGCTGTAAGAAACACTTTTAATACTACTATTCATAGATTTTGCATGTGGCATATATGGAAAAAAATTCTGAAAAAAATAGCCGCTTCCTTGATTGATGATGAAGAGTTCAACAACACTTTCAACTCATGTGTTTGGCGATCAGAGACGCCAAATGAGTTTGAAGCAACATGGGAGTTGGAAGAGAATGAGTGGATGTCACATATGTTTGAAATTCGAAGCATGTGGATTCTAGCATACTTTAAAGACATTTTTTTGGCTGGGATATTGAGAACAACATCAAGATCAAAAAGTGAGAATTAATTTTATGGTTATTTCTTGAATCCTAATGTCAATTTGGTTGAATTTTGGATGAGGTTTGGTGCTAAAAATAACTTAATTCACACCAAATAGCTAAATAGATTAATTCATTGCATAAATTTTGTATTATACAAAGAGTGTACCAATAGCCAAATAACTTAATTCATTACACCAAATCAAAACGAGTACGGATAGGAGTGATATTTGGTACATAAATTTTGCATTATAAAAAACGAGTACTAATAGCCAAATAACTTAATTCACTACACCAAATAACTTAATACATAACAAAAATTCCGCATTATACAAAGAATGTACCAATAGCCAAATCGCTTAATTCACTAAATACCGATAGCACCAAATCAGAAACCTGAACAAATAACATAAACATATATAGCTTTTCCTTAAAAAAAATAAAATAAAATAAATAGCTCTCTATCTTCCATGTTCCTTCTATGTCATTCATCTTGTCTAGCTTTCTCATTCTTATGCAATCCTTCAAAACCTAAAAACCAGAAACAAGAACTAAATTTCTAACTTAGAAAAGCACAAGAATATTAAAATAATTACAAACTACATACTTATATAACTTTTTTTTAATTACCAAAATATTGGAGATTATTTTTTAGGACAGTTGCGGCTGTCATGATACGCATGTTCACACGCCAAAATAACTTAACCCACACATCTGAAATGAGCATGCCATCTTTTTTTGGTTCATAGCAGTTACCAGCAATGTAAAAAATAGGTTTTCTATTTGCAAACTTAGTCCATATATTCAAAATGAACTTACTAATGTGAACGGTGAGAGGGAGTGAGAAGAGTGTCATGTAACTCCCTAACGTGAGAATTTAATCACAACCATCTAATTTAATCCAATGGTCATTATTTCATCCTCTCATCTCTCTCCTCTCTCCTCTAAGTTCATAGCATGCCATCCAACCATCTAAGTGATTAAAATATTTTTTTTGGATAAGAGAGAATAATTAATTGAGACAGAGATAGGAACAATGTCACAAAAACTAAGGCCACGTAAGTGCAATCCATATTTTGACTGTTATGTTTTATGGTTTTCTAAATTCCACTAAAGATTCTTTTAATAGTATCATCAGAAAGATGACTTTAGGAGAAGATTATATCGAATTTAACCAAGAGTAAGAAGGAATATAATAAAAGTTCCACGATAGCATGTTTTATTTAAATTGAAGGTACTACCAACTTGTAGTTTTTAATATAAAAATCAGCTATTTTTTCTAGGTACTATCCATATTCTTTTCACCCTCATGTCTCTTTTTGTACACAAAACCTTTGGCTATCAACAAATAAACACAAAGATTTAGAGCACTTGCCACAGCCAACACCCAATAAAAGTAATCAAGATGTGCCCTATTCAAATCATTTCCCAACCATTTTCCACCAGCCCTTGAAGTAACCTCCACTACAACAGTTATAACACCATTGCTAACAAAACTTCCAACTCCAAGTATGCTTATATATGCTGCAGCTCCCAAACTTCTCATTGCTTCTGGCATTTGATCATAGAACAATTCTTGTAGTCCAACAACTGTGAATGCATCAGAAATTCCAAGAATAGTGTATTGAGGTAACATCCACCAAATACTCATTGGTACAATATCATTGATACTACTATTGTCTATGAGATTATGGTTCCTTGCAATACTAGCCCTTTTAGCTTCCACAAGAGCTGAAACAATCATTGTAAATATTGACATAAAAAGACCTACACCAATTCTTTGCAAAACTGTTATACCAGAATGATGTCCTGTGATTTTTCTAGCAAATGGGACAAAAAGTTTGTCATATGTTGGTACAGCAAACAAGATCACAAGTCCAACTAAGCCTTGAAGTGATGCTGGAGGGATTTTGAAGTGTGGTCCAATTGAACTGTCTAATGTGCTACTTTGTTTGGTGAAAAATGTTCCTAGTTGACTTTGGACAACAATGAACATTAAACAACTTAGCCATATTGGGATGAGACGAATCACAAGTTTTACGTCTTCAACTTGAGTCATTGAGCATAGCCTCCAAGGGTTTATAGTTTTGCTTGAAAGATCATGTTCATCAATGATCATTGCTTTGTCCAAAAATCTATAAGTGATATTTTATGTTAGAAGAAATAATCACTCTTGATATATGTGGTAAAATTCTAATTGCAAATAAAGCATGCTAATAGCAAATAAAGCAACTAGAAATGCTAACAAGTACCTTAAGGACGCGTTTTAACAAATCAAGTATAAAAATATTATCTTAAACTTTAAGCATTCGACGCTTTAAAAGTTTAAAAAGATGATTTTTTTAACAGAAAATTTGTCTTTTATTTTCATTTTTAATTTCTTTAAAATTGTCGTTAAAACACTTGTTAGCAAGCATGGCCTTTAAATAAACGATTAACTATAAACGTAACTCAAATGGAAGTCTTTTCCTTTCTGTTTCTTGAGTAACACTTCAAATGTAAGTCACCTCTATAATTATCAGAAAGCTAAATGTACCTGTACTGATTAGTATGGATCCAAGTCTGAGCTATGGGTGGAGATTGGGAATTGATGGTACCATAATCAGAACCATACCAATAACCATCATAACTAAGCGTGTCTTTCACGCGCCACTTACGAGATGCAGCGACAAAAACTTGAGCAATACTGGTGATAGGGCTCCCTTTAGGGCTTTCCTTCCTATACCTTTTCCTTCCTAGCAAGAACACCACCAATGCTCCTGCCAACATTGCTACCAACACTTCAAGCCCTACAGCCCAACCAACATTGTCCTGCATTTTTTGGCACATGAATTATTCAAGTCAGATTCTCTTAATTTTTTTGTCAACAATACAGATTCTTATATTACATTTTTTTATTTTTGAAAGAAGATTCTTATATTACATGTTTACTAAGGTCATGGTTATGTGGTTCTATATTAGGGCAATCCTAGTTTTACTAAACAATAAGATGTCATCCATGTAAAAGAAAATGTAATTTTGTGTCATAAATATTCTTCTTACTAGTAATTTTCATAGTAAAATTAACATCAAAATTACCATGAGATACACTATAACGAACACAGCAAAAACTGAACCAATTACTATTGCCAGGTACCACCAGTTGAAGAACGAGCTTTTGGCATCCCTCTCCTCCATTGTGTCTTCAGGGAATTGATCGGCAGCAAATGTTTGCACGCACGGCTTGTGCCCGCCATCACCGACAGACAACGTGTAAAGCGCAGTGAAGAACAGCACCTTGTTTTTCAATACCGAGACTGATAGTGTCAACAAAATCATGCCCTGCATGTGTGTTGTTAATTATGTGACATTAGATCATTGTAATGTTATAACATGTTTAAAGGAAATTGTACATCAACTTATTATATTTGCAAACTTTATGTTTTTTTCTATCAAATGAATATATTAGTTAGCTATATTTGAATTCAAAATCTATGAGAGTTGAGAAAGACCTAAATTTAGATCACAGTAGCAAGTGGACTGCCCCGAACTAATCAGTTTTGTAAGGTCAATTCTTATAACAACTCTACTCATGGCACCTAATTCTTTATATAAAAGATAAAAAATAAAAACCTTACGTAGTTTTCCTTTGGCTTCTTTTTCCATAATGTTTATAAGAAATATTTAATTTGATCTTAAAAATAACACCAAAAAGCTAACGAACAACAACAGTAATTCCAAGTTTAAATCCTATTGAAAACATTTTAGTGAGTACGCGTTCAATTTTACATTTCCTTTTGTTTGCATGAGATCAGATGATTATTACAAGATGCATAGAAGATTGCTTCAGGAACTTTAGTATGAAAAATGAAAACAAGTTACTCACTAAAAGATGACAACACACGTACTATAAAAGTACTCACTAAAAGATTGCGTCAGGAACTTCACTATGAGAAGTGCTGTCGTACATGAGTAAACAACAATAAACTAGGGTATTTTTAAGACCCTAGCTCATATAAATATAAAAGATATTTTAGTAGTTTACTTAATATATTATCGAGTACGGTTATCTATAAGCATCTATATCATCTAATTCATGTCTATATACATAAAGTTAACATATAGTTAAATACCCTATTTATTATATACGCCTTATGCCCGTGTCCGGTTTTATCTGTGGGCATCCCTAAAAGAACTATTAATTTGACATATGGATGAAATTTAATTTATAATGCAAAATAGTTTTTATTTTAAAGGGTATGCAAAATAGTTATTAAGTGGAGGAGTAAATTGATCATTACCCATATATACAACAATAATGTTAAATATAGCGAAAATTCCTATCAAGAAAGCATCGCGACAGATGTGTTATGGGCACTCTTGCATTTTTTATGTCTCTTTTTTCTACCACTTTCCTCACTTATGTTATTTATCTCTCTTTTTTCATCTGCAACCTTCACCGCTTCCACGGCATTTATCAATACCGACAAAAATGTACTCTTCTCCAACTTTCAACATAAAGTTCACAGTTAAGTGCCACAATCCCAACCAATGATGGTAGAATAGTTGGGTCTAGTTCAGAAGAGTATCAAATGATAGTAATAGCCATAGTGGACTTGAGGTTCTATTATTTTATAACACTTTTAAGAAAAAAATATGGAAAACAGCTTTCTCGTGAAATTTTCGTGAGCATATGTCTTCGCGACATATAGCATCACTCTATATACAATGGATCAATCAAATTGCGTCAGTGTAACATTCAGATAATGTTACAAATTTCAATAACATCTTAATGAATATAAATTTTACAAAATTTAGTAATAAATTGAAGATTTGTATAAATCATTAATGTAAAATTTTACACAAAACTAGTATAATTTTACATTTTGATCAAACTCTATTAATTTTAATTAGTCTCAATAACATATCAAATAATTTTAGATTTATATAAAATTTCAACCCAACATGTAATTTTATATTTCTCGCTATATGCGTTTTACATGTCATTTTTTTCTTCATATCTTTGATTTATGTTTCAATATTAGATATTCTTTTATTATTTAAAATATTCAGAAACCATCTTGAATTAGAAAGAAAAAACATTTATTGTAAAAAAGAAAATGTATTCAATTCAAATTTACAACTTCTTTTTAAGAAGTCAAACCTCAACTTTTTTGAAGAAGTCAAACTACAACTTTTTATTTTTATTCTTTACATTAACTTAATTCCCATTTGGGATTATTATAAAAAGATCATTAGTGCTTTCACAGAAAATGGTTATTATTGTCATTGTTGTTAAAATAATTTTCTCTTGCAAAATTAAAAAAAAATGTTGACTATATTAATTTAATTTATTATATATATGTTAAAATTTTAAAAAATTAAAATTAAAACTTTCATATAAACTCTAAAGAAATATTTTAAAGAGATAGATAGAAAAAGAGACATACCAAACAAGGTTAAATAGTTTACAAAAATTAATTTATACTTTTAGAAAATTAATTAGAAGAGAGTAAAAATTAAAGAAGAGAGGGATGATTATTAAGAAAAATGAGGAGAGGAGTGGAATGAAATTACCAAGAGGTAAATGATGGCTGAGATGATGATTGTGTTGAATCGACCAAGATATGAGTCAGCTATGAAACCACCAAGCAAAGGGAAGATAGAAGAAACACCAACCCAAGTGTTTTTGTTCTTAGCAGCTTCAGTGAGTGGCTCACCAAGTGCCTTTGTGAGGTATAACACCAAATTCGAACTCAAACCAATAAATACAAATTGCTCTGCAGCTTCCATAACTGCAAAATTTAAAATGAAAATTGCATGATCCTCAATTAGAACAACAAAAATAAATTTATCTTCTATCAAAAAATAAATCTTCAATATTGTTTTCGTTTGGTTTTAATCCTTTATTTCTCTGGTCTTGAAATCCGAAATTTGGTTGACAGTTAAATAAAGTCGGGATAAAT
The DNA here is from genome assembly GCA_946800305.1 of Medicago arabica. Lineage (NCBI taxonomy): Eukaryota > Viridiplantae > Streptophyta > Magnoliopsida > Fabales > Fabaceae > Medicago > Medicago arabica. Next base: position 4,010,009 of record OX326967.1, on the reverse strand, counting down.
TTTGTTTCGGCCAAAATTCAAACTCAAATTATATTGAATAATTTGTCTTCACAAATAAATCAAAGATTTGTATATATATAAAATAATTTGTTTCGGCCAGAATTCAAACTCAAATTATATCGAATAAATTGTCTTCAGAGATAAATCAAAGATTTGTACATATATAAAATAAAATACAAAAGTAAGATAAGAAAAGGTTTTTTTCACTCACCTATGATGAACATGGCAGCATGCCATCCTCCTTTGGTGGGTTGTTGTTGGCGTTGGATTTGGATTTGGACGTTACCGTTGCCATCTTCCATAGATATGCAGAGTGGGTACTAAAATATCAATTTAGTTTAGGAGAATTATATTTGAGGAGTAAGGGATTAATTTATTTGATGCATATATAATCTATGACAAGAAAAAAAAGTTGATCTCTCAAAAAAAAAAAGAAAAAAAAGTTAATGCTTATATTTTATGATGGGCTCTTGGTGTGTACGTGGTTATATCCTTTCTCTAATTTAAACAAAGAAAAAAAAATTGTGCTAATAGCAAAAGAAGAAAAGAGAAATCCAAGAACACTTAAAAAGATAATAAAATATCACTTTCAGCTTAACCAAATATTTTGTATTGCAATCCGATTATGAGAATGCAACAATATGAAATTTCTTGAGGAAGGATTTTGTCGGTCTTATGGTCCTACCCGGCACACACAATAAAAATACCAATAAAAAATTGTATTGTGTTAGTAATACTTTTTTTTCAATTGTGCAACTAATTATACTTTATTAATATATTAGTGCATTCCATTGTTTCATTTTACTTTTACTTATCACTTTTGTAAAATAATTTATGTGTATTACTTGTCGTTTTAAAAATTCAATAGAGAGAGAAAAAAAGGTGAAATAAGATTAAAAAAATAATAAATATGTTGTAGAAAAAGGATTTTTTTTTTAAATATAACAAAAAATATTGGTTTTCAACGTTTATGTATTAAGTATTAACCTTAAAACTAAAAATGAAGGGAACAAGTATTATTTTATCTATTAAAATTGACATTAATTTTAGGAAATTTATGTAAGATCCATATAATTTAAAAACATTTATTATTGTTTTTTATTAGAAAGAGGACCTAAGCCCGGGATGATAACACTTGTTAGAATTTCAATTGATGAGTGACTTTCTTGCGACTTTATGTATATTAAAAGAAATGTGTGTTGCAATATTTTTCTTTAAAAAGGACTTTCTTTGAATTTATGGCGTTTTGCTTGTAAAAAGAAGAAGAAAAAGAGTCACGAAAAAGAGAATTGGAGTTATTTTTCATAACCATGAATCTGAAAATTAAATATTTGTTTATTATAGTGACCAAAAAGAAACATTTAACACTGATTAATCTTTATCAAAAGAGCTATTGACAGCTCGTGTACAAATCACGCGATTAATCTTTATTAAAAAACCAATTGACAACTCATGTTCAAATCACAAATCTTTGTTGATTTTAAAAAAACCAAAGCCAAAATATTTTGTCTTCATATGTTAAATGTTCTATTTAATGAGTAAAAGCATTGAAATGTTAAAGTAAGTTTCTCAGATTCATTTTGAAGGTCAATCCATTAGTTATCAAATCAATATATTTGAAATACCCAGTAGCATTGAAATGAGGTGACACAAGTCTCTCATGAAACAATAAATTAAGGTTTGACTCTCATATATGTCTCGAATATAGCTACCTTGATGAAGTGAACTTATACTAAACCAAATCATGCAACTTTTTCAAGGCCTATATATGTCTCTTAATCCAATCAAAGGGTCGAAGAAGAAAAGAATGAGAAGAAAGGAAAAGAGAGAGATGGGAATGTTAGAATAATAGGTCTTGCCTTTCCATTCAATTTTTATTTGTATATATACAATCAGAGTTTGACCAAATCTTAAACATTCATGACTAATCAAGATTAATCGATTTACATTTAATTTACAATAATGATATTCGTAAATACAAAGATATTCACATAATAGTCTAATACACCCCCGTAGTCGAAACTAGAGGTTGATGAATGTTAAGACTATCACGAAAGTCATGAAAGAGTTTCAACGGATGACATTTGGTGAAGATGTCAGCAATTTGATAACGTGATTGAACATGCAGAACTCTTACTTGTCCACGTGCCACCTTTTCACGTACAAAATGAATATCCATCTCGATGTGTTTGGTGCACTGATGTTGAACATGGTTTCCAGAAAGGTAAATCGCACTCACATTATCACAATAGACCAAAGTAGTTGTTCTTATAGGGCAATGTAGTTCCAATAATAAGTTTCTAATCCAACAAGATTCAGATACTACATTCGCGACTCTGAGGTATTCAGCTTCTGCACTGGACCGAAAAAGCGTGGGTTGGTGCTTGGCAGACCAAGAGATTAGATTATAACCAAGGTAGACACAGTAGCCAGAAGTGGACCTTCTAGTGTATAGACAGCCAACCCAATCTGCATCAGTGTAAGAGACTAGTTTGCTGACAGAAGAAGGATATAAATGAAGGTCGAAATCAAGAGAGTCGTGAATATATGGAATGATACGCTTTAAAGCCGACATATGTTGTGTTTCAAGATCATGCATGAATAAACATACTTGTTGAACAACATAGGTTATATCAGGTCTTGTGAATGTTAAGTATTGCAAAACACCTGTAAGACTCTGATATTTCGTCAAGTCGTGATATGGATTCCAAGAAGAAACGCTGAGTTTTGTCTTGGTGTCGACTGGTGTAGGTGATGACTTGCAAGAGGACATGCCAGCTTGTTCTACAATCTCCTGTGCATGTTTCTTTTGGGATAATAAAAGACCACTTGTATGTTTAGTGACAAATATTGCTAGAAAATAACTTAGAGAACCCAAATCCTTCATGGAAAACTCAACACTAAGTTTAGACATAATAGAGTTACCTAGAGCATCAGAAGAAGCAGTGAGAATGATGTCATCCACATAAAGGAGAATATAAGTTGTATCATTACCGTGATGGTAAATGAATAAATAATGATCAGAGATGCTCTGAGAGAAACCCAATGTGGCAACATAGTAAGTGAATCTTTGGTACCAGGCACGAGGAGCTTGTTTGAGACCGTAAAGTGACTTTTTGAGGAGACAATCATGCTCAGGAAGTTGGGAGTTACGAAAGCCAAGAGGTTGGTGCATATATACGGTTTCATCAAGATTTCCATGCAAGAAAGCATTCTTGACATCTAGCTGATGAAGACACCACGACTTGGATAATGCAATGCTAAGAACCATGCTAATAGTGGCCGATTGAACAACGAGGTTGAATGTTTCACCATAATCAATACCAGGTTGTTGATTTGCACCATTAGACGAGCTTTGTAAAGCTCAAAAGAACCATCAGATTTCTTCTTGTGTCTGAAAATCCACAAACGTTGAATACCATTAGCATTAGAGGGACGAGAAACTAAGTCTCACGTCTTATTATTAATAAGAGCATCATATTCGTCTTTCATGGCCATCTTCCAGTTGTGATCTTTTAATGCATCAATTGGGTTTGTGAGTAAAGGAGAAATGAATTGAGGGGTTGATCTGTGTAGGTTGAAAAGTTGACGAGGTTTAAAAATATCATGTTAGAATAATAAGTCTTGTCTTTCCGTTCATTTTTGGTTTGTATATATACAATCAAAGTTTGACTAAATCCTATACATTCATGACTAATCAAGACTAGTCAATTTACATTTAATTTACAATAATGATATTCACATAATAGTCTAATAGGGAAGAAGAAGAAGAAGAAGAAGAAGAAGAAGAAGAAGAAGAAAAAGACGAAGAAGAAGACATATCTATAAGGGTTATGCCACCTCATAGCCTTATCTCTAACCCATAATTGTCACCTCAACGTCCACGTAAGCAACTTAACATTTGTTTATTTAAAAGAGATTGAATGGATGTAAGTGACAGACGGAGGTGATTTACAGGACCAAAATGCAATGAAAATTAATAAAAGGACCGTAATAAAATCTCATAATTAGTTAATGGACCATTTATGTAACTAAACCTAATTTTTACTTAACCACTTTAAAAAATGTACTTTATACATAACAAAGACATTCTAAATTTTGACTAACTACACATAAAGATTAATCATTGTGTGTTGTATTAAAATTTTGTATAAAATTATAGAGAAATGATATTTGAACAAAATTATAGAGAAATGATATTTTAACTAACTACATTATTTTTTTACTTTATCTCTCTATTGCTTTGATTTTCGTACAAATACTTACTTTTTCTTTGTAAATTATTGTTGTCCTCTAAGTTGTCAACCAAATGGTTGTTCAAATAACACTCCTCAAAATTATATTTTATAGGGTTGTTTTGAATTCAATCTATTTTATTTTCATACATCGGTAATGAAAATAAACATCATTTTTCATGCCACAATAAAGCTAAATATCATAACAATCTTAATTGTAAAATAAGAAACGTATTTTATTTATTGACACAATGCTCAAATTCATAACAAATGAATGCATATCTCAAACAAATCGATTGTCTGCATTCTACTAAGCAAGCAAAAACAATTTTAAGGTGAGAAAAACACAAGAAGAGGAAGTTTAATTATGTTGGTTTTTTCAAACTTTTTCTAAGTATTTCACAAGTCAGAGGCGTAATAAGTCAAGAGTCTGAGTGATAAATAGAGTCCAAGTGTAGTGGATAAAAACAAACACAGAGAGAGAGAGAGAGAGAGAGAGAGAGAGAGAGAGAGAGAGAGAGAGAGAGAGAGAGAGAGAGAGAGAGAGAGAGAGAGAGAGAGAGAGAGAGAGAGAGAGAGAGAGAGAGAGTGAGAGAGAGAGAGAGAGAGAGAGCAATGATACTAGTTTCCTCTACAATCCAGGAGCAGTTTAGTCTCCTCTACAATCCAGGAGTAGTTTAGTCTCCTTGCACTTCTAAGGGATTTTCACTATAATCACAAATGGTTACAACTTACAACTGTTAAAACATACAACCAAAGAGACTTTCAATGCTCAATCACACAAGAAAGAGAATTCTAAATGCTCAATCACAACTAAAAGAGACTTCTAAGTGTTTACAAATAAATTATTTGTCTTTACACTTGATATACAATCAGAGGTGTAAACAATTACAAACAGAACAAACTCTATGAACTTAGAATTTCTAACAAAATTTACTTAATAAGAAATTCTTAAGTGTTCTATGCATTTTTGAATTTGACAGAGTAAGGGCGCGGTTAAAATAGCAGAGTCTTGTTATTGTTCTTCAAGTCTTCAGCTAATTATATAGGTAAGGATATGAGAGATGTTGAAGAGGTGTCACCACATTAAGAGTCGTTAAGTAGCTTCAAATCAAGGACGTTATGACATTGTCTGATATGGATAATATCATTGATGACATTTAGAATTCCTTTGATGTAACTGGAATTATTTGTTCATTCTCTTTATCATTGAAGTTCTTTATCTATTTCTACAAGTGGTTACAAAATGACAAACTGTACTATCATAGTTTGTTTACGGTTTAGTGAAACGTGAATGTGAGAAGAAAATGGTGGTGAGCTGTAAGTAATTTTATTAACAATCTAGTAGTATTTTAGTAATTTCCTCTATATTAAAAAAATTATTTTTCTTCTGGGGATGAGTCGTGGGCCACCTATATCCATTAAGAGCTCTGTCGACCGTCACTATCCAAATTTGTAAGACATCTAATATTCCTGTCCAAAAAAAAAAATCTAATATTACAACATAAAATTTTGATATATGGTATACTCATAAGAGTTTAATGGTGGTGGGTCGACAATCTAAAACAACTTTGAACACAACATCAATCAAAATATTAAGAATTGTCACAAAAATTAAAAACATTAATTTATGTGACAATTCTAAAAAAATTGATTTGTCGTGGTTGGAAAAAAAATTTGGACTGTCGACCTACCACCGTTAAACACTACTCATAATTATCTTTTGGTAAAAAATATGTTGTAGTCAAAATCATTAATAATAATAATAATAATAAAGTTAAATATGTTTTTGACCCTATCAAAATGGAGACTTTATAAGCTTAGATTTTTAGCACCCAATCAAATTTTCTGCACATAATTTTAGACATTGTTAAAACTAAATTTATTTAATTATTGTGCATGCAATTTGTTTAATTTTTCTATATGTAATAAACTTCTTAGCAAACTTGGCGCCACTCACACTTGTGACTAAAGACTTATGAAGTGATATAGTCACCTAAATCCTTAAGTGTAAATAGGTAGACTTCTGCGACCTATGTGCTCTTCAGACGTAGGGCATCACTTGCTAACTGAATAGTCCGTCCGTCCAATAACATTTGGACAACGGAACGTTGTTTTTGCCTCGTTCTCTTTGGAAATGAAAAGAAGGTTTTACTCTAAGTGAATTTTTTTATCATTAAACTCTCAAGTTTTGAAACAATTTTTTTCAAACAAATTTAAAACATTAGAAATAGTTTATTATAAATAATCAACTCGGCTTCGAATTTAGTAACTTTTATCTTAAACTTTTTAATGTTTGGAAATTTATATTTAATTTATTTTATGATAAATTTTTGAATTAGTTTTAGTTTTGGTCCCCCTATTTCGTTGTGTTTATAGAATTAGTTCTCCTATTTCAAAATCACATGGTTTTGGCCTCAATCGAAATTTTAGATCAAAATTGAATGATGTGTCACTTGTTCAATGATGTGGCACAAATGTTGTTGATGTGTCTTAAACCACGTGTATTGTAGTCCGTGTCATTATTTTCGAAATTACTAAATTTTAAAAAATTAAAATCACAAAATGAAAAAAAATACTATGATTGTTCTTCGTTGTAATTTCTTCTTCTCCGTTGTTATTCATCTTCTACTTCTTCAATCATCCTTCCTCGACCACATCATCACCACCACCAACACCACCATCTCATCATCGCCCTTGCTTTCCTCATCCTCGTCGCTTTCCTCTTTCTTCAACTTAGAATTCCTCAGAGTTTACATATTGGTTTCTCGCACTCACAATAATTTAGATTCGCCACAATAACTTTTAAGAAATCAAACTATTCTATCGAAATAGACATAGAAGAATCAAACTTGAGATTTTAAGAGTAACACACTACACGGTCTCGAGTTAACACCATGCAAACTAGGTAACAAGGGATACGAATACTGAAAAATGAGTCAGGATGGCAATGGGTACCCTATCGATAAGGTACTATTGTGCCCACCTTCATATCATCGTTTGTAAAAAATGCATGTTCCTGAGCTCATAGCCTTATGAGCAAAAACTTTAGTGTCCTTCCCTATATTTTAAGTTTAGACTTAAATAGAAAAATACATTAATATGCGGGTTGTTTTGGCCGAATAATATAGTGTCCTGACTTGCACCCATTCCCATTTAAATTTGCCATAATTACCTGATCCAAACTCAAACTCATAAATACGGTTTTATCCTACTCATTGCAAATATTTATTTTTGGTAACCATGGACCCTAAATCCATTTCTCATCCCTAAAAATGGGAATGCAGCAGTTAAATACGAGTTATGGTATTCGTTACAGTTTTTGGAGGGATTAGTCTTTGCTTTTGTTTTGTGGAAGAAACAGAGAGTGGTTGCTCTGCTCCAAATGAACGTTTTCATAGTTATCTCCGCTTCAATCTCTCTACTTCTGGCCATACTCATTGCTTCTCTCCATCTTCTTCACCCCACATGTACTCTCTCTCTCTCTCTCTCTCTCTCTCTCTCTCTCTCTCTCTCTACATACAAACATGTACACTTTTGCATGCACGAATGAATGAATTCATAAACCATTTCTGGGTTTTGCAGATTTTCTTACATGGAAGAATCTTCCACAGTCTACTCTTCCATTAGTAGCTGATTTGATTATAAGAAATGGGGTTATATACACCAGTGATGAGTCTCTCCCATTTGCAAACTCCATGGCAGTTGCTAATGGAAGGGTTATTCGTATTGGAAACTTCTCTTTTGTCCAGGTTCATTTCATTTCATTTCCCTGTTTCTTCTATATAAATATTGCATTTTTATTTTTTGGATTCATTTGAAATTTGAATATTTATGATTTCAATGTGATTTTGAGCTTCAATTTCCACCGACCCAGAAGTTACTTTTCAACTGTAAAAGAAATAAAAAATTAGTTGATTGATTAGTGAGTTAGTTGTTAGTTGTTACACCCTTTGGTAGGAATTAGTTAGTAGTTGACTATGATGCACGACCGCTCCTCGAGTCCTCGAATTAGGCGTGTCCTGGTGTAACACATTATGATTTCATTGAATTATGTGATTTTCGGTGTCATTGTCCGTTGTGTCCAGTGTCCTTAATAGGTAGTTGCTAATAAGTAGTTAGATTAGATGGTTAATCTTCAATAAGCTCTATATGTAGAGTATCATTTATTCATTTCAATGTTTTAAAAGGCCAACTAAATCACCCGGTGCAACCAATTTAATTGAGAACTGAACAGTTCATGTTTGTCGGTTGGTTTGATCCCGGGTACATTGTAGTTGGGTTGAACCGGTTGAACTGAGGTTGAATTGCGGTTGGTTCAATCGGTTTTCATTTTTTACATATTTTTACTTTTCAAATATTATTTATATATTTGACATCCAGTTCAGCCGTGGTTGAATCAATTGAACCATGATGTAGAGGTCTCACGGGTTCGATTACCTGTCTGTTTTCACAAATTGATTCATTTCCGTGTTCATTTTGCAATCAATTCAACATGTTGTATAATATGAATCCAAACGAGTATCAATACACTCTATATCTCTTGTGCATATGATTTGAGCCATCACACCCTCTGATTTCTATTAAACTCTGTATAGGAGGTGGCAGGTGATGAAACTCAAGTGTTGGATCTCGAGGGGAAAGTTGTGGTTCCTGGATTTATTGATTCACATGTTCATTTCATTTCTGGAGGTCTACAGGTGTTGTACATACAACCTCATTTTCTGAATGCTTTTATGTTTTTCTCTTTTTTTAGGTTATAATTTTTCTCCCCTAATACATGTCTAATGCACTTAAAACCTATGAAGCATGGACACAGAAACATGACACGCACCAACGTGTAGACACCAGTAATAATTTGAAAATGTGGGAGTGTTTGAATGTAGCCACATGTGTCAGCGTCGTGTTGGTGTCCGACATTGAACTTCACCTTCAATAAATCCTGTTGAACATATGTTGTATGCTTTGTTTCTAATTATTGTCATGGATGCAGATGATGCAGGTGGGACTGAGAGGTGTGAATGAGAAGGAAGAAGTCATTAGAATGATCAAAGAAGCAGTTCAAAGTAAACCTTGAGCTTTTGCATGCTTATTTACTACTTTGTGACTTGGTTGAAGTTCTGAAGTTAAGAAATATCGTAACAAAATGTAACATTGATGCAAAGAAAACAGGTGACAAATGACGATACTTGCAGTTAAATTTTGATGTGTCATCAATCATGTGTTTTGACTTAACTAGTACTTTAATCTTGATTATCCATCCAACCCCATCAAAGATCTATGTCTCACTTAGGTGCTTCTTTTAAATACAAACCCAATTCAGTCAGCTTAGAAACGATTTTCACTCTGTCTGAGTAATAATGCAGAAATATTAGTGTTAACAGCATGTTTTTTAAGCGACAAAAGTATGTTCATCAAATGGACACATTTCTGTGTTAAAGCGCCTTTTAGGAACCCAAAATTTGTGTTGAAAAGAAAGAACACTTACATTGAGAAAATAGAAAAGAGAATATGAGAAGAAACTCTCCTCCAAGCCGTTCTATTCAGTGGTAACAAATCTGAATGAATAATCCCTGTCCTTGTGTTCTCATATTTATACAAGTATTCCAGTAACTAACTATTCTGATTCTTCTTTATTCAATATCCTAACAGTATCTGATATATACTTATGTTCAATGTTAATATTAGGCACAAAACCAGGTTCCTGGATTTTGGGTGGTGGATGGAACAATGATCTTTGGGGAGGAGATTTGCCTGCTGCCGATTGGATTGATGACATTACACCTAATAATCCTGTAAGGCATACCATGTTAACTTCAATTTGAATATGTGCATCATACACAGCAGGAAGAATCTTAGTTGAAATATACAAGCAGGTTTGGCTATCGAGAATGGATGGACATATGGGATGGGCTAATTCAGTGGCATTAACGCTGGCCGGGATTACAAACTTAACTGATAGTCCAAAAGGAGGAACTATAATGAGGACAACTAGTGGAGGTAATAATTTATTATCCAATTGTAAATAGAATGAGGTCAATTTCTAAAGATAATAAGTTTATGCTTGGTTAGGCCTTCCTTCAAGTGATTTGGGATTATTCTTTAAATTTTGCCATCACTTTTTTGTATATCAGTCTCTTCTATTGAACTTTATTCATTTTGACTTCATGAATCTTCATTCATTAACTTTCACTCTAAACTTTGAGTTTCTGCATTTTATGATTGTTTTCTGGATGATATCAATGTTGTCAATTGCGGATCGCACAAAAGAGCAATTTGTTCGCATTCCACTACTATTTCACACATTTTGGACTGAATCATAGTGCAGGACGGAACACTAGCTTTGTTCAAATTCCGCGATGCTAAAGCATTATAGCGTTGCTATTGCCGCTATTTGACAACCCTAAATGATATGCTGCGATTTTTATGATTATTGTTTTAAGTTGAAGCATATTAGCACACACTATTGTCATTCCATTTATGCTAATTAATAACTGGAAATCTGTAAGGTCATATAAAAGTTCGTAATGGTTTTGTATTAGCTAAATTGATGCCATATCTATATTTTTTGTTATATAAACTTACTAATTGTTATGTTGAATCATTCATTTCTTGCAGAACCTACTGGATTGCTAATTGATTCTGCAATGGTACTAGTAGCCTCCCAAATTCCTGAGCGTTCAGTAGATGACAGGAGGGAAGCGTTGCACAAAGCAACCAATCTTGCTTTGAAAAGGGGTGTGACAACAGTTGTTGATATGGGAAGATATTTTCCAGGGGTTTCAGCAGATCTTTCTTGGGAGGATTTTTCAGGTTTTAATGTTCTAGTTGAAGTTTTTATGTATTTATCTAATAAATGAAATTACTTTATGGTAATTTATGGTGGTTTTTTTTATTGAGTAAACTGATAAAGCAAGCAATTAGTAAGTATTCAAAACACCAATCCCAAATAACACATAGCAATGTATTAGCAACGTTGAGAGTAGAAGATTTTACCTTATTCCATTGCATAATTTTGTTTTTCTAATGGATTGATTTAAAAAAAAACATAGAATGAATAAATAATATTTAGAGAGAAAGGAGGAAAATATGGAGTCATGTAATACTATTACTCTGTCCAAAATAATGATAAATAAGATTTAACTGATGTTCCTGCTGATTTACTGAGTTATATAAAGCTTCAATCTTTGCCTCTGATGACCTTCATTCATGCATGTTTATTTGTGTGTGAATTGTACAGATGTTTATCTTTGGACCGATGCTATGTCAAAAATGAAAGTTAGAGCGTGTTTGTTTTTTCCCATGGAGACATGGCCACAGTTAGTGGTATGAGCGACTGCTTTGAGTTGTTAATTTTTTTTGATAAAAATATAATTTTACTCAATTTTTATGCCTTGTAGGCAAATAAAATTCTTCAGTTATCAGGAAAAATATTGAAGAAATTTTTTGCATTTTGAATTTTACATTTTCAATATTGCTAATTTTTATGTAGCTGAATTCTGAATACCATTATTCCCATTCCTACTTAGGATCTGATTAATAAAAAGGGCCATGCCTTAAGTCAATGGGTTTATTTTGGTGGTGTCAAAGCTTTTGCTGATGGGTCTTTGGGTTCCAATAGTGCATTGTTTTATGAGGTGAGACAAGCATTTTAAATATATCACTTTCAATATTTGTTAATGAACAAAAGTTTAAATGTACTTCTGATGATCCCTTTGCAACCTAATCCATCAGTTCCATATTGGGCCGCATATGGATGAAGGTGACAACAGTTACAGAACCCACCTTTAAAGCAGTGTTGTCAATCACGGATCGTGAAAAATAGCAGTTTGTTCAAATTTCTCTTTCACAGTGCTACAGCGCCACTATAGCATTTATTTTACAACAATTGGTATCAAATAGTAGTGTTTCACAGAACAATAATAATTCATTCACATTGCGATACGCTATAGTGCCGCTATTGGACACCATTGCTTTAAGGAGATGAATTTAACACCCAGTTTAACCATGTGCATTTATCATGTAGTTATGAAGGGACTTACATTAGTATATAAAACTTTGCAGCCTTATCAAGATGAGCCGGACAACTATGGCTTACAAGTGACAGAACCCGATGTTCTTCTCAACATGACCTTGGAGTCAGATTTATCAGGTCTTCAGGTGCTTTATTCTACTGCTACAACTAGCCTTTGATGGATTAATATGAATTCTCAGTTACTACCTTTCAGTCTTACTATTAATTTATTTCAGGTTGCAATCCATGCTATTGGAGACAAGGCAAATGACTTGATCTTGGATTTATATAATTCAGTTGCTTCTACAAATGGAATGAGAGATCGAAGATTTAGGGTATTTCTTTTGTTTAAATATGAGAGACTTTCTATAATTTTTTATATATAAGTTGAAGATACACTTAAGCGATACCAAATCATAAATTTTGTTATGTTTGATGAAATTATGTCTTTTTCCCTATAGAACGTTCAATTGTTTTTTATCTTGTTCCACCTATTTTTCTCTCTGTAATAAGTAGTTACAGATATTATTGAAAAATCAATAGTTATTGTTGCATTGAACTTTGGAAATGACAAATAAATAAACAATTTTTTTCTACAAAAGCTACATTTAAAAAGTAACAGAGGGAGTATATGTTTTAGGATAATCATTTTGATCAACTCAAATTCTGTTTTCAGATTGAGCATGCTCAGCAATTGGCACCTGGTACTCCGTCCAGATTTGGCAAAGAAGGGGTTATTGCTTCTGTACAGGTTTCTTCTTATTGCCATTATCTTGTAGTTTTCATATTCTGTTTTTTTTTTTTTTTTCCAAATAATAGTGGAAAATTCAGTAATAGTACCATGTAAATAAATGATAGATTCTGCTGCACAGCTCCTAAAACCAGTAACTGGGTTCTCTTTCATTTTTCACTACAATTCTTTCATTTGTTATATCATCCAAGTCCAATCTTGGTGTTTCTTTTGGACAATTCAAGTGTCCTGCAATGTGGGGCTAAAGAACATGTAAAGGACTATGATAAATCCATAAGAGCGTGTCTGGTAAATTATATGGATCTTTACTTTCCACATCTTTAAGTGCATTTGATTCTTAAGGGTCCCCGCTGTTCCACCATTCAACTTCAAGGATACAGGGTTACTATTTTTTGAGACCAATTATCATTTACAGTGCACTAATAATGAAAAGTAACATGAGAAGGTTGGATTGAATTAAGTCTTAATTAAATTATAACTTCATTTTTTAAGCTTAGATAGCTTGTATATAAAGATAAGACATTTCACAATTAATCAAGCAAAGCATAATTCTGATAATTGTTATCACCATCGAGTTAGTCCAAAATGTATATCTTGAGGGGTTGACAGTAACATCTCGGATATACTTTTTCAAATTTAATTTGCAGAAGTTGATGTTTCAATATGCTAAAAATTAGCTCATGAAACCTCTTCTTTATACTACTCTGTTCCCAAAAATGGCCATTACCTTTTCATTTCCTTCCATTTTTCTATTTACTGTCCTAGTCTAAGAGCAACACAATATGAATATTTTCATATGGACCATATCTTCTACATATTTATATGTTTAAAAAGTAGAACCAATGTCCTTTACAAAATTTCTAACAGTTTCTTGTTACTGTTCACCAACAGCCAGATCAGTTATTGGATGATGCCAACACTGCTGGTAAAAAGCTTGGCAATGATAGGGCTGATAAGGAATCATATTTATTTAAGTCACTTTTAGATTCCAATGCATTAGTTGCATTTGGTTCTGATTGGCCAGTAAGTATGTTTGAATTACTAATAGACATGAACTATCACCAATGTCCCTAATTATAAGCCTCTTGGAAAAATTAATTATTCCTAAATATAAGCCTCATCTCAAAATACTTGGTACATTATTCTTTTTTCTCATATATACCTCTTATGAATGCTAGTACTAAGTTTTCTTGAAAGTGAAAAGACAGAGTTGTACACATCTATGGTCAAAAAGGTATTTTTGTGACATCTATACACAATAGACATGGTACACTACCTATTTTTCTTAGTATATGTAAAAATGACTAAAGGGGCTTATAAAAAGGGAAGGAGGTACTAGATAAGAGAAATTAATTAAAAAGTACTTCACACAACATTATTTTTCTATTTACAAGGTGGTAGACATTGATCCCTTGAGTGGCATTAAGACAGCAGTGACAAGAAGACCTCCTACTTGGAAAGATGCATGGATTCCATCAGAGTGCATTTCATTAGAAGATGCAATAAAGGGGTAAGTAGGGTTAAGCAATTAATTTTGTTTTAATGTTAAATTTAATTGTCATACCATTAATTTAGGTGCTATTGATATGATAATGTTTTCCTTTTTAATGATTGACATGATCTATTTGATGCCTTGAACTAATGATATTTAGGGCCCGTTTGTTATAGTTTTTTATAAAATAGATTCTTGTATTTGTTTAAAAAAATTTAACAAAGAAATTTTTAAGGAAAGCTTCAAATAAAAAATCAGTTTGAATAGCTTATCTTAAAATATCATTCTAGATATTTTATCATTTTGTTATAATTTTTTTTATACTAAAATTTTGAAAAAATCTCTAAAAAAAAAAAAGCTATTTCAAATAGTTTTTCATAAAAATCATTTTTGAAATATATCATTTTGAAAAAATATGCGATTTTCACTACGTAAAATCTCGAACAATAAATATTTAAGTTAGTGAATGTCAAAATATTTTTTTTAACTTATAACAAATGAGTTTGAAATAACTTATTCTATTTTCGAGTAAATTTCCAAAAAATCTATTTTTAAAAATACAAAGAAAAATCCATTTTTTTAGAATCTATAAAAAACAGGCCCTTACTCTATGGATCTTCTCCTAATGGTCCTTACCTTAGTGCACTCGGTCCCAATGTCAAACTTCATCACTGATTCTTGATGAATACTGACAAAAACAAACGTCAAAATATCCATGGCATTAACAGCATTATCCGGTAGCCAAAGGTTTTCAGTATAATAATAAAATCGTACAAGAGATGTGTTATTTTGACAAATGTTTTTACAACAATTTGGATGGTTAACACGGTTAAAAGATATTGTTAATTACGTCCACTGAATGGTTAATTGATATAACAAGGGGTTACAACTCATTACGAATGTCATTTTTCTTTGGGTGTTAACCCTCCAATTTTCTGGGGAAAGGGCCCCTGATAATTCAGAGTTTGGTCAAGGTAAGTAAAGTCTGACCAATAATTGTTCCATCTAGAAATGAACTCGGGTTATCCCGAACGATTTGTTCTTTGGTGCAGCTCATTGACCATGTGAGTCACTTGGTTACTAATGTCATTCTTCTTGCCATTCATGCATGTTTCTTAGATTCTCAAGTTAACCCTGACAGGTATACCATTTCTGCTGCTCGTGCAAGCTTCATTGACAATGATTTGGGATCCTTATCTATTGGAAAACTAGCAGATTTTGTCATATTGTCCACTGATTCATGGAAAGACTTTGCTGAAACAGCATCTGCATCCATTGAGGCGACATATGTTTCTGGAGTGAGAGTACATCCTTGAATTGAAACCCCTCATTTTTTTTTCCGGTTGTGGTATGATTGAACTAAGAATGTATTTTTAATATTGTAATACAATTGATATTGACAAAAAATATAAGATTGCTGCTAGAGCAGAATCCACTTCTGGAATAATATTGTAAGTATTGATCTCTTAGAAGTGGATTAGTTTTTAACTTTTTAATTTTAGTACAATCAAATTCAAACTTTTCAACTTTATAAAACACTGAAATTTTAATGATCTATCCAAAAAAATTACCATTTTTTTAAAATGTTTTTTACAAATTTAAAAGATTAATTTTGAGTGCCAAACTCTGATGATGATGCAGCTTTGCTATATCCGATGAACAAAATTTTCTAGAAAGCATCACGAAATGAAAATTAGCCAATGACAAGAGAGAGGTTGCAAAAATCACGGCATGCTGGTGGAAAACAGGGGAAAGTCAACAAATAAAACCGAGTGAAACACATGTTGGGACAATTTCGCGTGACGAGTTTTCACTATAAATACCATTTCCCTTTAAGATTTAAATCTGATCCGCGGTTTTTCATGTCTTATTTTTTAGGATGAACTTGACCTTTTAAAAGTCTCGTATTGCTCGCTAGTCTGATTAAAAGGGTAGTTCATATGAACTTCTATTAATGAGTAATGTGATCTAAGGTTAATTTTACTAATCAACTAATTGAGCAATGAGATTAAACTCCCTATTGATATTTAACATGATTTCTATAGAGAATTTGACTGCGTATTATATCATATTTAAATTCTAATTTATATAATAATATATTTGAATATGCAAAAAATAATATAACTGAGAAAAGGTTAACAATTTTATAATTTATTTTAAAATAAAAAATATAGTATAATGATATTAGTAATAAATATTTTGTTCATATTTACTTAAGTGGACATGTTTGATAGCTTTAAGAGACTTTTTTTATGGAATGTGACATGACCTTTTTAGCGAAATAGGATTTAAAAAAACCAATGTCTTCTCTATTAAAGGAAAAAAGCTTGATTTGACCTCGTCTGTCATAGTAAAGGACGTAGGCCCATCCAGATCAATCTAACATATTCCATTCCCTAGGTACAACCCAACGTACCTGCATATGGGCGTGAAACTGGATTGCAAAAAAGAAAAAGAAAAAAGAGGGCATGTGAATGAAAAGAGCACGTGAAGTCTAGAGAGTGTACCCAACCACCAACGCTATTGCAAACCTACAACTGATAACTCACCATGATTGTCGCAAACATGAAAAGCCACGAAGCGACTTAAAATCCATATCACATAGCCAATACTTTTCGAGCAACTCAAACCCAGAAAACCCGAATTCGAGTTAAAAGATCACAAATCAATACAATATGTCAGAGAAACCACAATGACAACAATGCCGGTGTATTCAATAGGTAACCTAGCCAAGATCCATGAGAGAATGCCTCATAAGATCAAACAAAAATGGAACTAGAATGGACCGCGGCGACAGAGCAAACCAGCACGTCAATAACAACTTAAACAATCCAGTTGAGGTTAACGAGACCTGAACATCAAACGACCCTTCATTTGAAGTTGTAGTTCCTATTTTAATGAAATTTAGTTATTTTTTATTTAATAATTTAAATAATATTATAAGAAGGATAAAATAGTAAATGAAACACTTTTAATGAAGGGTAATTTTGAAAAGGGAAAAAATAAACCATAATTCATGTATTTTCTTTATACATAATATAGATATATAACACAGATATGCAATATAGATATATAGTATAGATATACAATTGAATTATATTTATTCATGCGAAGTTTCCACCTTCCCTGAGCAATGACTAATAAACATATACACCTTTTTGGCCCCACCTTTATCTTTTATGATTTATATGTAGTTCATAAATTCCTTATGTGGAGTATATATGTATTTTAGAGAAAAGGCAGAGAGTAACGGCCAAAATAAAGGATGCAAAAGGGTTTTGGTTTACTTGTACAGTTTTGGTCCTATATATACACATTTCACTGGACGATTGAAACAAGGGAAATGTTCACCATTTTCCTTTTGAAACTTTGCATCTGTACAAAATTGCCCGATCCATAAAAAGAACAGAAGTTAAGTGTTTATCCTTGACACGCCACTTATCATAATAGAAGACTAATTCATATTTTGTCTCAATAGAGATATTAGCCATGAAGGTACATGCAAAGAATAGAGAATAAATTCATGTTATTAATTAATTAGACTTTTATTCATATACTCATCAATCATTCTATGCATTGCATGGGTACGTAACATGACCATTCCTATATATAAGGACCTTGCCTAGCAACGAACAGCAAAAACACAAAACAACTACATCCTCTTATACATAGTTCATAATATTATTTAACAACCATGTCAACTAGATCCCTCACCATATTCATCATTGCCCATGTTTGGCTCTTTATGATCACAACATCAGTAGCACAAATTGTCGTAGACACAAGTGGCGAACCCGTTGAGGACGATGAGGAATACTTCATCAGGCCCGCTATCACAGGCAATGGAGGAGGTTCCATTTTGGTCACCAGAAATGGGCCATGCCCTTTGCACGTTGGTCTTGACAACAGTGAAGGTGCACTTGGAGTGGCTGTGAAATTCACTCCTTTCGCTCCTCGTCATGATGATGATGATGATGATGTGAGGCTTAACAGAGACTTGAGAGTAACATTCCTAGGTTTCGCAGGTTGTGGGCAGTCGACAGATTGGAGGTTGGGTGAGAAGGACGCAACGAGTGGAAGGAGGTTGATTGTTACTGGAAGAGATAATGGTGTAGGATCACATGGTAACTTTTTTAAGATTGTGCAGACCCAATCTAGTGGTATCTATAACATTCAATGGTGCCCTACAGAGGCGTGCCCTAGTTGTAAGGTTCAATGTGGGACTGTTGGTGTTATTCGTGAGAATGGCAAGATTCTGTTGGCCCTTGATGGTGGTGCCCTTCCAGTTGTGTTCCAAAAAGAATGATTATTAGTACAATGGTGAAGTTTGTTTATGTGGTGTCTTTATGGAGTTTTCCTTGTTGGTCTAAATGTAAGGTTAATAAACATAAATATGTGAAGCTATCGTTACATTCAATTGAACCAGAGAGAGAAAATCTGGTCGATTGAATATATATACAATAAAGCTTTGAATAGTTCTGTTGTTCTTTGTTTACTAAACAATTGTTGTTGGTCTAACTCCTAATAACAACGGTAATGACTAAAGATAATGATTTTTTCTAAGCAAAAGTGAAAATATATTTAAATAAAAAAGAGGAATAAAAAGACTGGGTTAAAGTACATGACCTAATATATTAACGTAAACAAACGAAATGGTTATAATGACAACAACGAAATGGTTAACAGAACAAAAGTGGAACAATCGTGATGGTGATAGACAAACAATCCTAGACAAATAAAATACCAAACTCAAAAGAATTATCCGGCGCGGGTGCAACTTGCTAGATGTAGGAATAGGTTTGGCCGAGTTATGCTTTGTAAGACTTTAATTTGAGTTATAATTTTTTTTCTTAAGATTCAACTTTGCTATATCCAGTGAACAAAATTGTCTAGAAAGCATCACGAAAAAAAATTTAGCCAATGACAAGAGAGAGTTTGTAGAAATCACGACATGCTGGTGGAAAACAGCGGAAAGTCAGCAATTAAAATCGAGTGGGGCTGCCTCCCGACAAGCGCTTGTTTAACGCCGTTAGCTCGACGCCTGTTTCATTAGGGTGGCTGAAATGAGACGGACAACACATCGTCCTTTGTACTCCTTTGCTTTGGGAGGAATTCCATGAACTTGAAGTAGAGCTGATGTGGAGTCCATATCCTCCCTAGATTTTGTTCGTTGAACAAGGCACATATTTCGTCTATTACATGATCAACTTCTGCCTTGCTCATTTTCTTCCCCTCACTACAAGAAAATATGTGATTTGCTACGGCCAATTTCGGAGCTACTCCGCAGCGAATTTCTAGTAAACTCATTTAGCTAGAGATATGCTATGGAATAACTATTGAATCAGCCGTAGCATGGATTGAGAGACAAATTTGCTAGGGAATTAATTACAAGTAAATCCGTAGCTAGTAAAACGAAAATCCTAGCAAATATTTAGTTAGTCCGCAGCAAAAAAGCATTCAAAATGAATTTTCCGTAGCAACATAACTATGACTTCTCAAAGCAATTTCGCTACAAATCCACAACAAAAAACTAAGGACATTTCATAGCAATTTCGCAGCAAATCAATAGCAAAATTTCAAATTAAATAAAACAAAATTTTATTACCTTCCGAAACAAATCCTAAACAAACATACATAATTTTGAAACAAATACATACTCTGAAGACCAATGACTACACATTTTCCATCAACTAATGCTTGCTTTGCTAGTCTTACAGTGGCAGGTACTTCTACACATGTGTCTAAAGAAACGCTACAGAGCCAAGAACATATTTAGTACAGGGACAAGTGACACATCAAAATAGAGACTGTGTATTCAAGCACCACTTAAATATTAATACCCAGTGTCTTGCCCAGTATAATTGCCATAGTTGACTAGTGTTAGGCTTATCATTTAGGAAGGCACTAGCTAACAGCAATTCTACTCGTAATTCTGTCCAAAATTTTGCTGCCTTTTTATACATGTCCTGAGAAGTTTCATACAAACAATAAGGTCATCAGGTGAAAGTATTGAACTCAAAGGATATATAAATGAAACTTCAGATAACATAGATGATCATACATGTTATAATTTTAGAAAACAATATTTGCATCTTTGAAAAACTCAACAACAAGTAATAGATCATAGAAAAGTAGCAAGAAAATGGTTAACTAGCGAACAAATTCTAATAATATAAATCATTCAGATCATAGTTATAGAGAAAATTGAAGTGGAGGACTTTGTTCACATAGCTTCCTAATGCCTCGAAATGTGAAGAAGCATCACAAATTGCATAAATTACTCCGTAAAATAATGATGTACCTGAATCTCCTCAAATGGTCCACTTGCATCACCTCTAAAATAAAAGGACCAACTTGCAACTGTTCAATTTGATTATGCATTTTCTGAACTTCAGCGGCCACTGGATCACAAGTGCACGTTCAGAAGTTGAAACCTAAGAAACCAAACAACCACCGTTTCCTCTCTAAACCACCGCCGCAAGAAATTCACCACATTTTCAGATTGAAGCTTTTTCAGAATCTATGAACAACGCGATTTCAGGTATGAAAACAGAGAAAGCAGAAGAACAAGTTCTGAATAATAATCCTTCTCTAACGAGTTTCAAAAAACGAAAGAGAAAACTGAGTAAACAGAAGAAGAAATTAGCTACACAACAAAATGATAGTTTGAACTGTAACATGATTTCTGAGTAAACAGAAGAAGAAATTAGCTACACAACAAAATTGATATTGTGATGATATATAATTGTCATACCTCAGCAACTGAGAGACCAAGATCAGTGACGATAGCTGATTGTGTAGGTGATGTATAACCTGCCTGCAATAAATGATCATAACTCATACATTGATACATACATATATAATAATTATAATGAGGCTTAAGGAAAAGAATATATATATATATATATATATATATATAGATATAGATATAGATATTTGATACATACTGTAAAACCAAACTGAATAGGACCCAAAGCAACAATGAGAACACAAGCAATGACAGAGATGGAAGAGTCACGAATGGCTTGAATTTAAAAGTACACTAACCTCTATAGCATCATCTTGATTCACACATAAAATAAGTACAAAAATAAGTACAAAAAATCTAGCACATTACATGTCTTTACATATCTAGAACTCAAAGGTTAGTACTAGTACAATCCTTGGGTATTATAACATTGCCATAAGTTTCAATAATAACCTGGACGTTAATACTAAAATCAAACCTTTTAGAACACTGAACACCAAAACAAAAATAAATTCAGAAAATACAGTGTTACATTTTAAGATTTCAATTACTATTTTTTATTGAAGAATGTATACACCTTGGATGAAAACTACATCTCAATTTCTTTGTATACCATCTTTGTTGAGAGGCCTGAGAACATCGTCAATTATATGTCTAACACTTTGAAGAAACTTCAAATCATCTTATGTTTTGTTGAACATTTTCGTCGAAGCTCATAAGTCCTCCCTCACTGCAATTTGATATTTGAAAACATAGTCACGATCAGAATTCAGAAGTCACAATTCAGAAGTCTTTGAAAACATAGTCACAATTTTAAGGATCATGATTCTTTTTATCTCCCTAATATATATAACATGACACAATTTAAAAAGTTTTCAGTTAATATTCAATAAAGCAATATCCAAAGTTATTCAGATATATAACAAGCACAAATGTGAGAATTAGAATGTCAACCGAAACACAGTTAAAAATAATTGTTAGCTTCGCTAATATTCATGAAAGATGGTTGTTGAACTCACTTTTAAGGCACACATCATAAGAAGTTAGAACAAACACAGTATTGAAAAATTGAGCTAGAGTTAAGCATTATATAAAAATAAATCTATCAATTACCATAGTTTATATTTTGGGTCACCCTTAAGATAAAATACACGGTCTCGTATACGATGGTGTACAAAGTTGTCAACATGACGTGGTAGTTTATTGACCGATAATACTCCATGACGACCACTTTGGGAGGGGAATAACCAACTGTCATGCTTTTCGTGGAGGTCGCAGAGATACTCAAGGCTGACCCCACCTTCTTCTCTCTTCCGTAACTTCATTCTTTGATGGCAAGCTTCAGGGCTTGCTCTGAGATAGATAAAACCATCAGAAATAAGGCCAGGCAAGGGTGTAATAAGTGCATCAGTGAATAAACCTTAAGTTTGCTTTCATTAAAGTTAGGGATTTGGATAAATATCCCCCATCACAACAGATCAAACTCAAATCAATAATTTGAATAATAAAATAAAACAAGTCATCATATATTAAAGCTTGAATTAAACACAAAAACACGAAGGGTGTAATGAGTGCATCAGTGAATAAACATTGTCCGCAAGGATATGTATCTCCATTAGGTTCAAAATGACGACCAAAACGATGACTTGGCGATTTTATACCTCGATGTTAACACGATTACAGAGACAAATTAGTGGTCTCTTCATCCGCCTCTTTCAAACAATTGAGGCATCTCATTGGTTTTACTCTAAAATTCAAAACAAAATCTAAGTGAAAACAAACTAATTTTGAAAACCTAAATTGACTAAGCTTTGTTTTCCATCGTCGCTGAGAAGATGGAGGCTGAAGTTGAAACTAAGCAATAGGAGCAATTTAAAACAACAGACAGTTCTAGTTGTTTGTTTGGTTGGTTTCTATCTTAATCTTAAGCCTCTAATGCCAAAAAGCAACAGTTTCTTCTGGGCGGGGGAGGGAAGCTAAGAGAGAATGTTTTTGTCTTCAAAACAATTTGTAGGAGACACGTCAAGAAAAGCAAGTGACCATCATAAATCATCATAAACAGTAACTCAAAGTTCAAATCATCAGACTTCCCTAATGTCAAAGATCTATAAGTTAAAATTAGTATACATGATTCTTATTTTAATATACATACATTTGCATTTAAAATGTATGACTTGTGGCTTGTAACAACTTCCTGCAGGACATGAGCAATTATTTGATAGAAACTTCATTGTTGAATATATCAATTCAACTTCCTACAAATCAAAACAAAGAACAAAAACAAGTAAGAAAAAGATTGAATGCATTGATTACTCTAGAATAGGAATTTGAAAAAAGTTACATAAATTCAACAACCTAATTCTGCGAGTTTAAACAAATTGAAGATAACATTGATCATAATAGAAAACGAAACAGAAAATGAAGATTGAAATCAAAAATTGAAGTATGAGAGGAAAAAAATTACATATCGTTGGTTGGATTGAATTGGTTGATATGCACAAAAGTGGCAACTCAAACCACTTTTACGAACCAAATCATTATCCTTCAAGGTAAAGTAAAAACGAAGAAGGTGAAACTATGATTTAGGGTTTGGAATTGGGGCTTGAGATTAGAGATCGCTGAATTTGAAACAATAAACTTCCATAATCAATTCAACTTCCTACAGATCCAAACAATGAACAAAAACATAAATAACAAAAACATTGAAGGCATTGATTACTCTAGAATATGAATTTGAAAAAAGTTACATAAATGCAATAACCTAATTATGCTAGATTTTACAAATTCAAACAAGAGAAAACGAATCAGAAAATGAAAAGAGAAAACCAAAATTGAAATCGGAAATTAAAGCATAAGATAATAGAAAAGAAAACTACATATCGTTGATTGAATTGCGATCGAAGACTCAGGAAGATGCGATCGAAGACGGCGGAGGACAGAATTGTTCGGAGACTGAGAAGGATCGATCGGAAGAGGATGCGATTGATCGGAGATCCAACAGAGAAGGATGCAATCGATTGGAGAATCATCGGAGAAGGATGTGATCGATCAGAGATCCACCGGAGAATAATCGATGATGATCGGAGACAGAGGATGATGCGTTCATTCAAAGACGGAGGAGGGAGAGATCCACCGGAGCTAGAGACAGAGGATGATGCATTCAATCGATCGGAGATCCACTGGAGAAAGATACCTTCGATCGGAGATGGAGGAAGAAGAGGTGGAACGGAGGAAGAGACACGAGATTGTGAAAATCATATGTAAAAAAAATATTATAATCTTTTAAAGAAAAAAGAAAATAAATAAATATTATTATATTATAATTATAATTATTAAAAACAAAGGATAAGTTCTACGTAGAGTAGTGTTTTAGTAGATTGGTAGCCAAAAAAATTCTAGTTTGCTACAGATACAATCCGTATCAAAAATATGGTAGCATCTAGCCTATTTTCTTGTAGTGCCTTTTGTTCATATAATTCGTCCTTGCTAAGTAATCGTTCATGTTTCTATACAACCATCATCACTTCTTCATTATCAACAGTTTTGGCCTCTTCAGTATATGACCTTTTTTGTGGAAGTTCTTCTTCATGTGGTATCTCTATATCTTCCACTATTTTCAGTATACCACATTCTTCTAACATTATATCTTCTTCAGTTTCATCAACACCTTCTTCAACAATCTCTCCGGATTTCTCATCCTTAGTTGGAAGACTTTCTTGTTTTACATGAGTGGATTAATTGTCGGTTTGAATATCCATGATTTTTCGCGTAAAATCTAATTGTGCCTGCATAATCTCCAACTGGAATGATAAATTCTTCAATCTTTGGTTGGTATTCTGCATGTTTATCATGGATTGTTATATGAACATATTCAAAATGTTTTCCATATTTGCTATTTGTTCATCTTCACAAGGATGTTGTTGATACTATTGATATGATTCATACTCGAGTGGAGTGTAGAAGTTGATATAACCATGACCATACATGATTTCGCTTATGTGGAGAATCTGAAAAGGATATAACTAACAAGAATTTTTCTTTGTATACCAAAGAGGGGTTAGTGCAGACAATTATACAATAGAGAAAAATATTTACAGATTATTTACAGATGCTCAAAACAAATACAAAATGTCATGATGCTTAAAATATCTAAACGTCAGTCCCCGACAGCGGCGCCATTTTGATGTAGTATCAAAAGTAAGTATTTTTGTCTATCGTCTCTACAAGGGCTGGTGCGATATTTAAGCCGATCAACAATTGATATTGTTCTAAGCTATAGAATTATAAAGTGATTTGTTTCATAAGCTAGAAAATTGTAAATGGGACGAGAGTTAACAGGGAAATGAACATGTTGGGATTAAACTTCATCAACCTAACTTATAAATATTCTTGTGATTAGTATTGTGGATTCTAGTTATTGCTCGATATTATCATGTATTGCTCGGAAAACATTATTCATGTCTAAATAAGCTTGTGGGTTCAATCGTATCGGTTAATCGACGATTTCTCAGCCTATTAACCAATATGATAGCATTAAGATTCAATACTTTTAAGTGAATATTAAACCTAAATCTATATCTAGAATTTAGAGTTCAATAGACATTATTCTAACCTAGATTCAAAAGGTATTTTTCAATAACAATTCAAATCTATAAGATAAAAAGCATGGAGAGCAAGAATAACATCAATATCATGAGATAATAGAATCATACAATATCATAATCAAAAGGAATACATACTAGTAGAGTTGATTACATTTAATCTCAACGAAAAGAGTTTAGCTACTCATTGTCACGGTAACCTTACAAGGAGAAGGAAAGTGATAGATGATATCAAGCCATGATTTCTCAATAAATCTTGTGACTCCGCCTTCAATCCTTATTAGCTCATTGTCATTTGATGGTCTCTCTGAGTTTCCCCTGTTTTTCTCTCCCTAGGATGACATAATTTATGCAACGAAACCAGTTTGATAAGTGTCGGAAAGTAGTTAAATATCATATATAGTGTAGACACTTTGATTACTTGTTTTATAAGTTATCCAATAAAAAGCTCACAATTCATGAAGAATTATCAATTTATGCTTTTTACACCTAATACCAAAAAATTTTTGTAGGAAAATTCATGCTTGGATCTGTAGAAAGCAAAGAAATCATCAAAATGCAAAGGGCAACTAGCCACATTGAGTATAAGCTCGCCACAGCGAGAAGTAGTTCTAGAGACCAGTTTACAGAAGATTAGAAGTCTTGTCTGGCAAGAAAATCTCGCCATGGCGAAATCTTGCCCGACGAGAATATCTTGCCATGGCGAAATCTTGCCTGGCAAGAAAATCTTGTCTGGCGAGATAAGGCGGTTTGTAAACTGGAAGATAACGTGGCAGAAACCCATTGGTTAAGAAAGCTCATCTCGTCATGGCGAGCTGTTAAAGCTATGCAGAAGTATAAAAGCCTCGTTGCACATTTCAGTAAGATATTATGTCATCCTAGGGAGAGAAAAATAGGGAAAACTCAGAGGGACCATCAAATGACAAGGAGTTGACAAGGATTGAAGCTGGAGTCACAAGATTCATTGAGAAATCATGGCTTGATATCATCCATCTCTTTTCTTCTCCTTGTAAGGTTACCGTGACAATGAGTATCTAAACTCTTTTTATTAGGATTAGATGTAATAAACTCTACTAGTATGTATTCCTTTTGATTATGATATTGTATGATTCTATTATCTAGGTTAGAATAATGTCTATTGAACTCTAAATTCTAGATATAGATTTAGGTTTAATATTCACTAAAAAATATTGAATCTTAATGCTATCATATTGGTTAATAGGCTGAGAAATTTTCGATTAACTGATATGATTGAACCCACAAGCTTATTTAGACATGAATAATGTTTGTCGAGCTATACGTGATAATATCGAGTGATAACTAAAATCTACAATACTAATCACAAGAATATATATATATATATATATATATATATATATATATATATATATATATATATATATAAGTTAGGTTGATGAAGTTTAATTTCATCATATTCATTTCCTTGTTAACTCTCGTCCCATTTATAATTTTCTAGCTTATGAAACAAATCAGTTTATAATTCTATAGCTTAGAATGATATCAATTGTAAAATGGCTTAAATATGACACCAGTCCATGTGGAGACGATACACAAAAATACTTACTTTTGATACTACATCAGTTACTATGTTGGAGACTAGCTTTGGAGCTACCTCGTCTTTGTGCTTTTGGAGTCTTAGAGTCATACTCTGATTAGAGGTGTATGTCTGTCTATTATTTATATTTTATGAGTTGTTGAAATTTTATTACTCAGTTGTTGAGATTTGGAGATTTTTTTTTGGTGATGTAGTATGATTTAATGACATGGCTACTTTGGAGAATTTAATTATCTGTTGATGAGTTGTATGATATTATTTCCGCTGCGATGTTTTGAGAAAATTATTATGCATCTTTGAACTTATAGAAGAAGTAGCATCTAAATCTTTGACGTAATATGTATTATATTGCGTGATTTATCGCTTTAAAGGTTTAAGGTGTTATATATACTATGTAATTTCATTTATTAGCCACTTCAACAACTAATTTTACCAAACAATTTACTTTTAATAGGCTAAGATTTCACATACCAAACATTATCTACAAGCTAGATTTTGAGCTATCAGCTAATTTATAGCAAAATTTTACCAAACAAGCCTAAAGACAAAAATTGCAAAAGTATATACGAACCACGGATAACATTTTTTGAACCGACTTCTTCCTCAGTCGGCCTCTTGCCCAATAATATCATAGCAAAAAAAAAGATTAAATCATAACAATTGATAGTTTCAAAATCATATCATGCCTCAATTTAAGTAAAAATATTTAACGAATATTGAACCAAAATAATTAATGTAAAATTCAACGAGAACAACAAAAACCGCGATATTAAATATGAACCATGGGTGCCTCATTTCTTGCTTGACTTGCCCATCTCTAACAGAAAAGAAGAATAAAAAAAGAATTAGGTTTTGGGAAAGTGGAGAGAGATGAAGATGGGAGTTTGATCAGAGAATGAGATCTATTAGGGTTTTGAGAATATCAGTTTGTGACTGTTTTTACTCCCTCCATCCCTATATATAAGCACCCATTGCCTTCTTTTTTTTACAATTTTAAGAAAGGTTGGTAATGCAGTTAATGTGTCTATTTTATATTACAAATTTACAAAACTGCTCTCATTACCTTGAAAAGAGGTTTATATTTAGGAACAAAAATAAAGTCAAATGGTTGCTTATATTGTTATTTACAGAGACAAAGGGAGATATGCCAACAGTTATAGGGACTCACTAATCTCATTAAATAGTTTGAAAATTGTTGTTCTGATTATCTAAACATCATAATAACACATGGAAAATCCAAAAATACCCCAAGTGGTAGTTAACTACTGTTGGGCTAACCGACAGCAGTTAACTGTCGTTTAGTTTTTTCCCCCAAAACCAGAAAACCCCTACCTGCTATTCACTCATCACCTTACCTCACCATTACCAATCCTAAAAAAATCCTCATTTCAAAAATCTTAATCCAAAATCTTTGTTCCAAATCATTGTTGATGGATTGCTAGGATGTTTCTACGCACAATATACATCAAAACACAGATATTGCATCAAAAAACTCGTTTACATTTGATTGGTCTTTGCTGTTTTATTTCCTGACACAAACCTCAGCAGCAGTTAACTACCGCTGGGCTCAGCGGCTGTTAACTGCCGCTCATAACTTAGAAAAATTTCAAAATTTTCAAATGGCAATGCTACTGCCTCAAAAGAAAAAAGGTTTGTTTATGTTATTATATGATATTAGATACATGTTAATTAATTATTTTAGCAATTATATGTTGTTTATTTATAGATATGGTTGAGAATGCGGGTGATGATCATGGTGATCAAATACCTAATGTTGTCGATTCCATTAAGGTTGAAGTTCCCGTTAAGGTCGAAGCTTCCGTGAAGGTTGAAGCTTCCGTTAAAGTTGAGGCTTCAAACGTCAATTCTGGTGTGTGGAAACTTTGTGACAACGAAGCGGACACAACTCATTTCTTTTCGACCCGAGATACATCGAAAGATAAAGACGAATTGCTCGGTTGGGTTCGTCGACAAGCAAATAGGGCTGAATTTACGATTGTCAATAAAAGATCTTCTGAAGGTAGAAATGCTATGTTGAAGTTGGTTTGTGAACGGAGTGGTGAGCACAAAGTACCAAAGAGAAAAGTGAAGCATGAAGCAACGAGATCAAGAAAATGTGGGTGTTTGTTCAAGGTGCGTGGATATGCCGTCAGAGAAGACAATGCTTGAAAATTGGCTATTCTTAATGATGTTCAAACCCATGAGATGGTGCCGTATTTAGCAGGGCACCTTCTTACGGGAAGATTAGAGTCTTCAAACTGAAAGTGAACAAATGCTTTAATACAATGTTGAAGAACTTATATGGGTTTGAGATGAAATGAAACTCAATAATTTGTTATTTATTGGATTCATGGTTTATATTTAGGATAAAGAAAAGAATCGGTGGACTCTTTGTCAAGCTAAATATAAATTGAATTGTCTGAAAATAATAAATATTATGACATAATATTAATTTTATAGTTGAAGTAATTATAACATATATCTTTTCAATTTAACTATTAAAATTATTTTTATAGGTTGGAAAGAAAATGTGATAAACTTATTTTGGAGGTCACGGAGATACATCCAAAATTAAAGGAGAAGAAAAAAATTATAATTATAATATTCCTTAATGCCTTGATTCATTTCATTACCAACATCTTAGATTAAAATAGCATCATTAAACTGTTCATAAAATTATACAATAAAAAATGATTAAAAAATACAATTATTAGGTGTCAACACAACAACTAAATGACAACTCTTAATTATTTTTTTCAAAAAGTTTATTGCATAGATTTGTTGCTAATGTATGGACTCATTCTTCCATGCATCGCATACACCCTCTGGTCATTAATATAAGCAAAAATCCATTTTTTAGATACATTTAATTAATGATGTATGTGACATATAATAAAAACCACATACATCATTAATTGAATGTATCTAAAAAGTGGATTTTTGTTTATATTAGTGATCAGAGGGTGTATGTGAACTCTCTCGGGTATGGTACTCATATAGTCATTGCCAACTACCTCGGATATATGTATATCTACATTTGTTGTCAATGCACTTATACATGCGAGTCCAACTACCTTTTGGACAATCACGAACATGTTTACAGTCAATTAAAACTGTAATAATAAAACAAAATAAAGAAAATGTTATTAAGATGAGATAAAAACCGTGTGCAACTACAAACTGAAGAAAGAAATTTGAAAAGGATGAGAATAACTTATTACCACCATTGTTCTTTTCAATAAGAAATAGGAAAAGAAATAAAGTGATAGCATACAAAAATTTTATAGTCTTAGACATATTTCCGTGTAACAAATATAATATGATTTGGTCATTTTATAGTGTAATAAATCCATGTTGTATTTATAAAAAAAAATCAGCGTTTAAGAAATTTTAGAAAACCCTATATAGAATTACAATCATTTTAAGTATCTCTTAAGTATATCAATATGTTGTGTTTGTCCCTTTAGAACGCTCACTAGTTTGTAACATAAAAAACTTTCTAACTTATTAGAATTCATTCATTTTTAATTAACTTTTCAACCTTTAATGACAAACAGAGAATTTTAAAAATTAATAATAAAGCATATCAACATGACAATATAGTTATAGACTAATTGAATGTATTCTAGGAATTTTTTACATTTGATCAACGGAATTGAGAATAAAATTTTGTTGTTTCATGATTTCATCAACATTTTTTTATGAATGAAGAGTGTGGTTAATCATTAAGGTGAAACTTAGACCTCCCACTGCAGTTAGGACTTCCAAGAAACCCATATCCTACACGATCCAGTCATAGATATATTATATTATTAAAAAAGTATAAAAAAAAAATGTATAAAAGAGGGGGACAAATCAAAACCCTCAAAAAGGCCATAAAATCTCAATTACATCAACATTATCATTTACATAAAATCTTTTATTCACATTGATATAAAAAATATATTAAGACTTATGCAACCACACTAAGTTTTTAATTAAATAGGTTTCGTATTGATCCTTTGTGAATTCCGAATTTGATTTGTTCATTAAAAAAGTATATCGATACACAAAATAATGTTGTATTGATTTTTTTTTCAAAGAATGTTGTATCAATTAATAAAAAATAACTTGAAATTCCATCATAATTAGTAACCGCCATACCTTAAAAAAACAATCAATGGGAAGCAATCAATTGCAAGTAAAATCATTTGCATCACCTTAAAAAAAAAAATCGAAATCCCCAAATCTAAGCAAGTAATCAATTGCAATTATCTCTTTCATTCCTTTTGTCTTTGAATTTGACTTAACACGTGATCCAGAAGAAGACAAACAGTACTTGGTCAGATGCTGAAAGCGACCCTTCTTTAGAATAAGACAAAGATGACGTGGCTTCTGAGTCTTCATAGTCTGGTTGAATCAGAGTCTACTGATCTAGAGTCTGGCCTTCAAAATCTTCTGGATGCATTTTCACTTGTGTTGGGAGCAGGTGTAGTTAGATTTTATTCTAATGTAAATCATTCACCTGGCTAGTTAGGTACACGATTTTCTTTTTATGAAGTAGTCTACTCGTTAGAAAAATTCACCTAAAAGGTGAATAAATAGGGTGTTTGAAATTCAAACTCCGGCCCTGCATATAATATGTATTATTCCTTATCAAATGAGTTAACCTCACAGGGACACTCTGTTGATTACTTTATTCATGACTTAATTCTTTCAGTGCACACTAGAATTGATCTTTAGATTTAGAAGAGACCATATATAAACATTTTTCCTAAGGGATGTATAATAGGTTCATTTTTAGATATGACTATTACTTTTCCTAAGAGACCATACATTGCACGTATACAATTAATATATGACTTTTACTTTTCTCACCCCTGCTGTATTTTAGCGCGCCATATTTTTTCTCTTAAAAAATACTCATAGTCCAAATTACATATCCAGATAATTTCGTGCATTTTGCAGCCTGAAGCACCTTGAAGGATATTGATACTAAAGTGCATTTGATGGGTCAGAATATATAATCTGGAATATTTTACACTTTCTGGATTACATAATCCGAAAGTGTCAATCACCCTGTAGAAAGTCAACA
The DNA here is from genome assembly GCA_946800305.1 of Medicago arabica. Lineage (NCBI taxonomy): Eukaryota > Viridiplantae > Streptophyta > Magnoliopsida > Fabales > Fabaceae > Medicago > Medicago arabica. Next base: position 3,977,518 of record OX326967.1, on the reverse strand, counting down.
TTTAAGGTGAAAAACGTAGGATTATATAATCCGGAAAGTGTAAAAACATTCCAGATTATATATTTCAGAGTGCACCAGTACAGAGGCAAAAACCATCTGTTTTGGCGCTTGACCATATGTACAAAGTGAAAATTAAATTCATAATATAATATCATACCCCAAATTTTGACCAATTTATTTTTATTTTTCGTACGTTGTTCGATTTTTTAGCTTTTTCGTTCGTGTGATATTTGCTTTTATTCGTATTGTGATCGCATTTTTTTTTACGTCATTTATATTTTAATGTCACTCGCGTGTTAATTTCGTAATTTTATCCGCGTTTTATTTGTATTTTATTTATCGTAAAGTTTACGTTGTTAAAATTCATTTTATTCACGTCGTTGATTTACTATTTTATTTAGCGTCTAAAAAACCGCGTATTTCAGTCGTCTCAGACAAAATTTCGGCAGAGAGGTATTTTAAAATACCTCATTTTTTTGGTTCCGACGGGACATTTTTATTATTTCTTTTATTTTATTATTAATTTTTGTTATTTATTTAGTTATTTCTTTTTTCATTTATTTATTTGTTGTTATTTATTTATCTGATTTTATCATTTTTTTTAAGTCATTTTAGTCCACGTGTCAGTTTGTTATTGGTCCTGGTCCAACTTTTCCTCCAAGTTTCAGCAGGGGTATTTTCGTCATTTTAATGTATCAGAGACTTTGTACTATAAAAAGTACTGTTCACGTCAGAAAGGTCCCGGGTGAGTCAGATCAGTCACAATCACAGTCAGAAAAATCAAAAAAAGCATCAGTCATCAAAAAACACCAATTCACTTTCTCTTTCCAAAGTTCAAAATCAAAGCCACAAAAAACCAACAAAAAACTATGAACATGATGAACATCAAGAACACATGAACAATATTCATCATCAAAATTCCAAAAACCAACAACCACCATTCCAACATAAATTTTCGGCCACAACAATCACCATTCCAACATAAATTTTCGGCCACAACAATCACAATTCCATACAAATTTTCGGCCAACCTCAAATATAACCACAAATTTTCGAAATCCAAACAACAACAACAACACAAGATTTCGGCCAACCTCAAACGACAACCACAAGCCATTTTCGGCAAAACATCAACACAAAGAGGAACGGCCGAAACGAAAACGCGAGGAAAAGAAGGAAAACGCGAGGAAAAGAAAGAAAACGCGAGGAAAAGAAGGACGGCAAACGCGTGAACAAAAGGAGGGACCGAACGGCAAACGCGTGAGCAAGGAGAACGTGAGCAAGGAGAAACGCGTGAGCAAGAACAAGCGCGAAGAAGAAGAAGAACAAGGTAGTTCTTGTGTTTTTTTGTGTTTTTGTGATGAACTTTGAAGCTAGATCTAGGCTTTTGTGTTGTGTTCCTATGATTTCTAAGTCCGGATCCATGTGGAGAGGAAAGAGAGGAAGGTGTTGGTAAAAAAAAATTAAAAAAAAAACATGTTTAAAGCTCCGGCGCGGCGGCGCTACGGCCGGCCACCGCGTCGGAGCACCACCACCACCACCTACCACCTTCTTCTCCGGCGAGGAGGTTTTAGAGAGAAGGGAGAGAAGTTTTTTTTTCAGAATTTTTAGAGAGAGAAAGGTTGAGGGGAAATGAGGATTTGAACCAAAAAAAACATATTTATAGTGCTCTTTAAAACCGGTTCGGTTCGCCTGAACCGACCCAGGCTGAACCGAACCGGTTCTCTTTCTCCCCCAGCCCATCAGTTTTGTTCCTTGGCCTATTTTCTTGTTCCTGATTGCTGTTTGTACCCCCATCCTTGCTGCCTGCACCTCCCTGCATGTTTTTTTTTTGTAGTAACTTTTTTTTATAATTTCATGCCTTTATTTTTTGACTTCATATGATATTTGAACCATGTTCCATGCATTTTTAATCAGTGTTTTCATTTTTTACATCATGCATTTTTTAGTTTATTTAATAGTTAAGTTTCTACCTCATATAATTTTTGTTTATTTAAGCATTTGGAAAAATCTTCTCATGCACTTTTATTTCTTTTAATCTTGTTTACCTTGCATTTATGTTTATTTCATGTGTTTGCATTTTATTGCCTTGTTGTTTTAATTTGTTTAAATTGCATTTTAGTTTATACAATAATTCTCATAGAAATATTGCATGCATATTTAATTTTTTCGTCATTTATTTTTATTATTGCCATTTGGTTTAGTTTGTAATTAGGGAAATGATGTAATTTATTTTTGCGCATTTTTTTTTCTTTTGAGACCATAGAATGTATTTAGGGTATGTAATATGTAACCGACACATGCACAAACACGCGCACGACACTCCACTTTATTTATCGCTTTACGCTTATTTATTTTTCCGCCGTTACGCGAATTCACCGTTAGTTTAGAAAAATATTTTCATCAAAAAATAAAAAAAAATCAAATTCAAATTTCTTTAAAGTAACCCTTGGCTTGTAACCCAAGTGTTTTTCCTTTTATTTTCCTTAATCAAATGTTAATCAATTTAATATCCACATTAGACATGGATTTCTTGCAATTAAAATTAATCAACTTCATCGTATTTTCTTCTCATGCCTTGAGGCCTCTCATCTCTTCTTAAAATCTTTTCTTCAAAAATGTTAAAATCAATTCAACTCATCAAAAAAAGTTTTTTAGCCGAACTACTTGATTTTGATCCCGATTTATTTGGGTAAGTAGGCAAAGGGTTTCGACCCTTCCAAATCAATAAAAATAACCAAAAACATGTTTCATCTTTCTCCTTTCTTTCACCTTAACTCTTAAACTTTTTTTTAGTAAGTAAAACTAATTTAGCGCAAGAATATGTAGAGGGTTCCTATGGGATACCATAGTCGGTTCGGGTGCTTAACACCTTCCCCAATCGAAACCAACCCCCGGATCCAAGGTCTTATAAGGGTTTTTACTCACTTTTTCCCTTCCCGCGAATAAAAGTTGAGAGTTCAATGATTAAAGGTTCAAATCCGATTAATGATTTTGATACCCGAAAATCGAGAGCACATATAACAATTAACAACACAACATAATTTTCAAACATTCAAACATTAATCAAACATAAAAATTAAAATTATCCAAATGTTACCTAACTAAAAATTATCCAAAATATTCAAAAATAACATAACATTATTAAAAATACAATCATCCAGATATCACTACACCCCTGTCACCCTCAATATTTCTCATACGGCGGTAAACCATTCCACCATAAACCTCTCTCAACACTTCCTCCAAATGTTGCCATGCCTCGGACCCTTGTTGCACCTCACCACTGGTCATAATAGCATACACATGATCTCTGATATAGCTCAACCTTTCGCCCAGCTCTAAGAACCCATGCTCTCCATCCTCCTCAGCAGCAATCTCATTAATGGCCTCCCACTTTGGTGGCCTCGACACCGGAACCTTCATGTCTGGAAGAATCATGTGTGGATGAGAGACAAGATAAAACTATTTGATGTATCCCTCATTTGCCTGCACACCATGCAGTGCATGGAGACCCAACTACTGAGGTGTCAGCGCATAATCAAGAGCACGCTGAAAGCGGATGGTGATATCCTCTATGGTCTCCTAGGGAGGTGCACTTTCATATGGATGTCTTGGGATGGTCTGAATGTAGCCAAATTGACGAAGCACCCGCCCCAACAGATATCTCACCTTGCGGTTACCGTATCTGATCCATACAGAGTAAAGGTTGGCCCGCTGATGTACGGTTGATGCGTTGCTAATATGGCAAGTGTACCAAATCGTTTACCAAGTAATAAAGTGATAAGTAAAGTACCGTATCCACAGGGATTTTTGTTTCATCCAAACAATTCGCGTTACTTATTTTTATAAGTTAACGATATAAAAGATAAGGGTTTAAGAGACTTGAAATTTTTATTTGTTTGCAACAGAGCAAGTTTGCCTGTTTTGGTTGCAGAAAATTAAGCAGCGGTTAGGGTTCTTCGAATCCCCTATGTATATATGTTTTTGTATAATAAGTAATAAATATGTCGCATTTATTTATCTTAGGTAGATTATACAAGTGATGAGCCCGTGGGGACAATTCTAACCTACTTTGGTCTATCCCTCCGATGGCTAACTACATCTGCTGATCGCACGATGATCCTTACGTGCGGGGTCATGCTAATTCAAAGGTAATTAAAACATAAACTTATGTTGGATTTTTAGTGTTTCCCAAGACAATGAAGGCCAAGGTTCCCTTAGGTCTGTCCATCTTTGAATCTTAGGACACTCAAGCACGCTATCTCTACGTTTCTTAGTAATTTTACAAACGGGCAACCCTAATCTACGTCTACCTTACTAAGGGTTTCAAGAGAATGGTCTTACTATGTTATAGCTCATTTAGGACAGCTAGATACTTGTTTCCCTAATTACTAACCAGTTAATTCCTAGGTTCTGTAAGGCACCATCTGACTCAATGGGTTCTAGCCCTTTAGTACCTACGTCTAGGGTCAACAATAATTAAAGTATCTTTGGCTAATTAATAATTGTAACGCCCGTTTTATTTAATTATTTTAAGTGGTGTTTTAATATATTCTTTTATGATTTTATGTGATATTGGTGAATTGATATTTTGTTATATGATATTTGATTATGAGGTATTTTTATTATTTAAGATAAAAGAGTAGAAAATAATTATTAATTAGAATAAAAAGGAATTAAGTGGAATTAATAGAAATTAAAAGGGGAGTTAAGTAAAAAAGAGTAGGTTATGGTTGAAAGAGTAAAAGAAAGAGAGTTAGAAAAGAAAAAGTCAAAAGAACAGAACCAGTATTATTTTCACGTACAGACAAAAAGAGAGTTTTTGAGAAGAAGAAGGGAAAGCTAGGAGAAGAGCTAGGAAGAGAGATTTCAACCTATTTTGCTGTAGATTTTGCTAATTCGAGGTAAGGGTGGGAATCCTTCATTAATAATGTTGTATAATTTTGATAATTGTTGAAATTGTGTTCTTGAATTAGGGTTTATGAAATGATGAAAATGTGATACAATGATTGTTAATTGTGTAATTCTATGCCATTTTGATTGCCATATGTTATGTTTGACCTGTAAACATGTTTTGTAAAACTTTTGGGTGAATAAGGGATTAAAAATGGGATTTTGGGTTGAATTTGGATGCTGGAATCGTACTGTTCATTCTGAAAATCGTAGCCGTTCGCTTAAGCGAAATGAATCTCGCTTAAGCGAAAATGTCCATGAACCTTCGCTCAAGCGAAATGCAAGCGAGCCGTAAGCGAATCAAATCCTGAGTTACGACATTTGCTTCGCTTAAAGCGAAATGAATCTCGCTTAAGCGAACATGTCCTGTAGTTGCCCAGAATTGACCCATGAACCTTCGCTCAAGCGAAATGCAAGCGAGCTGTAAGCGAACCAAATCTTGAGTTACGACATTTGCTTCGCTTAAGCGAAATCCATCTCGCTTAAGCGAACTGAACCTAGTATAGTGTATTTTCCAGACTTTTGACGCTTCGCTTAAGCGAACCGTAAGCGACCTCCAAGCGAATCAGGTCCTGTACGACCTTTTTCCATATTTTGTTAAATGCCTCTAGGGACTTTTCTAACCATTCTAAGGAGTTCCTATGAATTTATAAGAATTATCTATAAAGCTAAAAGCGGTGTTTGAATGTTGGATTACGTAAGAATGTATACTTTTGTGAAATGTTGATACTTTGATAACTTAAATAAGTGTTGGTGTTGTCTAGTTGGGGAGTGTGTCACAAATATTTTAGGCACATATGTTGTTGTTGAAGTTGTATGTAGATATACACAAGTGGAGTCCATATGCATATCATTTTCTGGTGGGGGCTCATGCCCTGGAATGCTAGTCATTCAATCCGGTGGGGGCTTATGCCCTGGAATGTTTATCATTCACTTGGTGGGGGCTTATGCTCTGGGATGCTTTAACCATCCAATTTGGTGGGGGCTTATGCCCTGGAATGCTTAGCATTCAACGCGCGTAGTTGGTACCACATTGCATGATGTATTAGTTGATGTCGGGGTTGCATTGGTTAGGGTGTTGTCGTCGGTGATTAATTGGTGTCTAATGTTGATAATGATTTGGTGTTGGTGATGATATTGTTGTTGAGAATTAACTATGATGTTGAATGGTATATATATATATATATATATATATATATATATATATATATATATATATATATATATATATATATATGATTATATACGGACTTGATGATTGTTAATGTTTCAATAATTTTGATAAATTATATAGTATTATTATTGAATGTGTTTCTCACCCCTTCTGTTGGAATTGCCGCCTTGTGGGCAAGTGCAGGTTCCGACGACTGATAGGTATGGCTCAAGTGTCTAGGACTCTGATACATATAGGATGGGGACCGTTGCGAATAATTTCCTTAATTCTTATGTATCGTACTTTGAGATTGTATTTGTTGAATGGTTATCTTGGTGAATAACATTTTATGTTGAGAATAAATATCCGCTGCAAGTTTATGACATTATATGTTGGTTTAATTAAATAGCATCTTTACTATTTATGAGATTTTATTATTTGAAGTGTAATACTCCGTGTTATGACGTTTACTCTGATTTATTTATTAAATAATACGACTTTTGGGAATGGGGTGTTACAATTGGTATCAGAGCAGAGTCGGTCCGTCCAGCCAATTAGTAGAGTCGTGTCGAGCCATTAGAGTTGTCTGACAATTTTTATATTGTCTTGTTGTTGTTCTAAATTATTCTGTTATGTAGAATTGTTGAGATGGCTGGAAGAAATGATGTTGCTCTTGCTGCTGCTTTGCAAGCAATGGCTCAAGTTGTTGGACAGCAACAGAACAATGCTGCTGGTAATGATGATGTGCGCATGTTGGAGACCTTCTTGAGAAACCATCCACCTACGTTCAAAGGCAGGTACGACCCTGATGGGGCTCAGACATGGCTGAAGGAAGTGGAAAGAATCTTCAGGGTCATGCAATGTACAGACGTTCAGATGGTGCGTTTTGGCACGCATATGTTAGCTGAGGAAGCTGATGACTGGTGGGTAAGTGTGCAACCTGTTTTAGGACATGGAGGAGCTGCGATCACTTGGGCTGTGTTCAGGAGAGAGTTTCTGAGCAGGTATTTCCCGGAAGATGTCCGAGGTAAGAAGGAGATAGAGTTCCTAGAGCTGAAGCAAGGAGACATGTCCGTGACCGAATATGCGGCAAAGTTTGTCGAGCTGGCTAAGTTCTACCCGCATTACACAGCTGAGAATGCAGAGTTTTCCAAATGCATTAAGTTCGAGAATGGTCTGCGTGCTGATATTAAGCGGGCCATTGGTTATCAGAAGATTAGAAACTTTTCTGATTTGGTAAGCAGCTGTAGGATTTATGAGGAGGATACCAAAGCTCATTACAAGGTGATGAGTGAGCGTAGGGGTAAAGGACAGCAGAGTCGTCCGAAGCCGTACAGTGCCCCTGCAGACAAGGGTAAACAGAGGATGCAAGATGAGAGGAGGCCCAGGGGTAGAGATGTTCCTGCTGAGGTAGTTTGTTACAAGTGTGGCGAGAAGGGCCACAAGAGTAATGTGTGCAATCAGCGTGAAGAGAAAAAGTGTTTCCGTTGCGGGAAGAAGGGACACACAGTGGCTGAGTGCAAGCATGATGATATTGTTTGCTATAATTGTAACGAAGAAGGTCACCTTAGTTCGCAGTGCAAGAAGCCTAAGAGGGCTCAGGCTAGTGGAAAGGTGTTTGCATTGACCGGTACTCAGACGGTTAATGAAGATCGACTCATCAGAGGTACTTGTTTCTTTAATGGTATCCCTTTAATTGCTATTATTGATACTGGGGCTACCCATTGTTTTATTGCTGTTGATTGTGCAAATAAGTTGGGTCTTGTTATGTCAAGTATGAATGGGGAAATGGTTGTTGAAACTCCAGCTAAGGGTTCAGTTACTACTTCTCTTGTTTGTCAGAGTTGTCCTATATCCATGTATGGTAGGGATTTTGATGTTGATCTTGTATGTTTGCCGTTGACGGGGATGGATGTAATCCTTGGTATGAACTGGTTGGAATACAACCATGTGCATATTAATTGTTTTAAGAAGACGGTGTACTTTTCTTCCGCCGAAGAGGAAAGTGGAGTAGAGTTTTTATCTACTAAACCGCTGAAGCAATTAGAAAGTGATGGAAACTTGATGTTTTCGTTGATGGCTTATTTGTCTTTAGAGAACCAAGCTGTGATTGACAGGTTGCCAGTTGTTAGAGAATTTTCTGAAGTTTTTCCAGATGAGATTCCGGATGTGCCGCCGGAGAGGGAAGTTGAATTCTCTATCGATCTTGTTCCGGGTACGAAGCCTGTGTCGATGGCTCCATATCGTATGTCAGCTTCTGAGTTGGCAGAGTTGAAGAAGCAGTTGGAGGATTTGCTTGATAAGAAGTTTGTACGACCAAGTGTTTCACCTTGGGGAGCACCGGTGTTACTGGTTAAGAAGAAAGATGGTAGCATGAGGCTGTGTATTGATTACCGTCAGTTGAATAAAGTGACGATAAAGAATAGGTATCCACTTCCGAGAATTGATGATTTGATGGATCAATTAGTGGGTGCTCGTGTGTTTAGCAAGATTGATTTGAGGTCTGGTTACCATCAGATTAAAGTAAAAGATGAAGATATGCAAAAGACGGCGTTTAGGACGCGGTATGGTCACTACGAGTTTAAAGTGATGCCTTTTGGTGTTACTAATGCACCTGGTGTGTTCATGGAGTATATGAATAGAACTTTCCATGCTTTTCTTGATCAATTTGTTGTTGTGTTTATTGATGATATTTTGATTTATTCTAAGACTGAGGAAGAGCATGCAGAGCATTTGAAGATTGTGTTGCAGGTGCTGAAAGAGAAGAAGTTGTATGCAAAGCTGTCGAAGTGTGAATTCTGGTTAAGTGAAGTAAGTTTTCTTGGCCATATTATTTCTGGTAATGGTATTGCAGTTGATCCGTCGAAGGTTGAAGCGGTATCACAGTGGGAGACTCCTAAGTCTGTTACGAAGATTAGAAGTTTTCTTGGTTTGGCTGGTTATTATAGAAGATTCATTGAAGGATTTTCGAGGTTGGCACTTCCTTTGACTCAGTTAACTTGTAAAGGTAAGGCATTTGTGTGGGATGCTAAGTGTGAAGAGAGTTTCAACGAGTTGAAGCAAAAATTGACAACAGCTCCTATTTTGATTCTACCGAAGCCAGATGAACCTTTTGTTGTTTATTGTGATGCGTCCAAGTTGGGCTTAGGTGGTGTGTTGATGCAAGATGGTAAGGTAGTAGCATATGCTTCAAGGCAGTTGAGGATTCATGAGAAGAATTATCCTACGCATGATCTAGAGCTAGCGGCAGTTGTGTTTGTGTTAAAAATATGGAGGCATTATTTATATGGTTCTCGATTTGAAGTGTTTAGTGATCATAAGAGTTTGAAATACTTGTTTGATCAGAAGGAGTTGAACATGAGGCAGAGAAGGTGGCTAGAGTTATTGAAGGACTACGATTTTGGCTTGAATTACCATCCTGGAAAAGCTAATGTTGTTGCTGATGCTTTGAGTAGGAAGACATTGCATATGTCTGCAATGATGGTGAAAGAGTTCGAGTTACTTGAACAATTCAGAGACTTGAGTTTGGTGTGTGAATTGGCGCCTAAAAGTGTCCAGTTGGGCATGTTGAAAATTAACAATGATTTTCTGCATAGTATAAAAGAGGCTCAAAAGGTTGATGTCAAGTTTGTGGACTTGATGGTTGCTACTGCCGATGGTGATTTTCAGGTTGATGACCAAGGTGTGTTGAGGTTTAGTGGAAGAATATGTATTCCTGACAATGACGAGATGAAAAAGATGATTCTTGAAGAAAGTCATAGAAGTAGCTTGAGTATTCATCCGGGAGCTACGAAGATGTATCATGACTTGAAGAAGTTGTTTTGGTGGTCTGGTTTGAAGCGTGATGTTGCGCAGTTTATGTATGCTTGTTTGACTTGTCAGAAATCCAAAGTTGAGCATCAGAAGCCTGCTGGTTTGTTGATACCTTTAGATGTGCCGGAGTGGAAGTGGGATAGCATCTCCATGGACTTTGTAACTAGTTTGCCGAATACTCAAAGAGGGCATGATGCCATTTGGGTTGTTGTTGATAGATTGACGAAGTCGGCACATTTTATTCCGATCAATATTAGTTATCCGGTAGCTCAGTTGGCGGAGATTTACATTCATAATATTGTAAAGTTGCATGGTGTTCCATCAAGCATCGTGTCGGACAGAGATCCGAGGTTTACTTCAAGGTTTTGGAAGAGTTTGCAGGAGGCTTTGGGTTCTAAATTGAAGTTGAGTTCGGCTTATCATCCTCAAACAGATGGTCAGTCGGAGAGGACGATTCAGTCGTTGGAAGATTTGTTAAGAGTGTGTGTACTTGAGCAAGGTGGAGCTTGGGATAGTCATCTACTGTTGATTGAGTTCACGTACAACAACAGTTATCATTCGAGTATTGGCATGGCACCATTTGAAGCTTTGTATGGTCGGAAGTGTAGAACTCCTCTATGTTGGTTTGAATCGGGTGAAAATGTTGTGTTAGGACCAGAGATTGTTCAACAGACTACGGAGAAAGTTAAGATGATTAGAGAACATATGAAAGCGTCGCAGAGTCGACAGAAGATTTATCATGATAAGCGGAGGAAGGATCTTGAGTTCCAAGAGGGTGATCATGTGTTCTTGAGAGTCACTCCTATGACCGGTGTTGGTCGAGCTTTGAAGTCTAAGAAGTTAACTCCGAAGTTCATTGGTCCCTACCAGATATCGGAGAGGATTGGCACGGTGGCTTATAGGATTGCTTTGCCACCACATCTTTCGAACTTGCATGATGTGTTTCATGTGTCGCAGCTTCGGAAGTATATAGCGGATCCTTCGCATGTTATTCCTATAGATGATGTGCAAGTCAGAGACAACCTTACGGTGGAGACTTTACCTTTGAGGATTGATGATCGCAAGGTGAAGAAGTTGAGAGGCAAAGAGATACCTCTTGTAAGAGTTGTTTGGGGTGGAGTTGCTGGTGAAAGCCTTACTTGGGAATTGGAGAGTAAGATGCAAGAATCTTATCCTGAGTTGTTTGTTTGAGGTAAGATTTCGAGGACGAAATTCTATAAGTTGGGGAGAGTTGTAACGCCCGTTTTATTTAATTATTTTAAGTGGTGTTTTAATATATTCTTGTATGATTTTATGTGATATTGGTGAATTGATATTTTGTTATATGATATTTGATTATGAGGTATTTTTATTATTTAAGATAAAAGAGTAGAAAATAATTATTAATTAGAATAAAAAGGAATTAAGTGGAATTAATAGAAATTAAAAGGGGAGTTAAGTAAAAAAGAGTAGGTTATGGTTGAAAGAGTAAAAGAAAGAGAGTTAGAAAAGAAAAAGTCAAAAGAACAGAACCAGTATTATTTTCACGTACAGACAAAAAGAGAGTTTTTGAGAAGAAGAAGGGAAAGCTAGGAGAAGAGCTAGGAAGAGAGATTTCAACCTATTTTGCTGTAGATTTTGCTAATTCGAGGTAAGGGTGGGAATCCTTCATTAATAATGTTGTATAATTTTGATAATTGTTGAAATTGTGTTCTTGAATTAGGGTTTATGAAATGATGAAAATGTGATACAATGATTGTTAATTGTGTAATTCTATGCCATTTTGATTGCCATATGTTATGTTTGACCTGTAAACATGTTTTGTAAAACTTTTGGGTGAATAAGGGATTAAAAATGGGATTTTGGGTTGAATTTGGATGCTGGAATCGTACTGTTCATTCTGAAAATCGTAGCCGTTCGCTTAAGCGAAATGAATCTCGCTTAAGCGAAAATGTCCATGAACCTTCGCTCAAGCGAAATGCAAGCGAGCCGTAAGCGAATCAAATCCTGAGTTACGACATTTGCTTCGCTTAAAGCGAAATGAATCTCGCTTAAGCGAACATGTCCTGTAGTTGCCCAGAATTGACCCATGAACCTTCGCTCAAGCGAAATGCAAGCGAGCTGTAAGCGAACCAAATCTTGAGTTACGACATTTGCTTCGCTTAAGCGAAATCCATCTCGCTTAAGCGAACTGAACCTAGTATAGTGTATTTTCCAGACTTTTGACGCTTCGCTTAAGCGAACCGTAAGCGACCTCCAAGCGAATCAGGTCCTGTACGACCTTTTTCCATATTTTGTTAAATGCCTCTAGGGACTTTTCTAACCATTCTAAGGAGTTCCTATGAATTTATAAGAATTATCTATAAAGCTAAAAGCGGTGTTTGAATGTTGGATTACGTAAGAATGTATACTTTTGTGAAATGTTGATACTTTGATAACTTAAATAAGTGTTGGTGTTGTCTAGTTGGGGAGTGTGTCACAAATATTTTAGGCACATATGTTGTTGTTGAAGTTGTATGTAGATATACACAAGTGGAGTCCATATGCATATCATTTTCTGGTGGGGGCTCATGCCCTGGAATGCTAGTCATTCAATCCGGTGGGGGCTTATGCCCTGGAATGTTTATCATTCACTTGGTGGGGGCTTATGCTCTGGGATGCTTTAACCATCCAATTTGGTGGGGGCTTATGCCCTGGAATGCTTAGCATTCAACGCGCGTAGTTGGTACCACATTGCATGATGTATTAGTTGATGTCGGGGTTGCATTGGTTAGGGTGTTGTCGTCGGTGATTAATTGGTGTCTAATGTTGATAATGATTTGGTGTTGGTGATGATATTGTTGTTGAGAATTAACTATGATGTTGAATGGTATATATATATATATATATATATATATATATATATATATATATATATATATATATATATATATGATTATATACGGACTTGATGATTGTTAATGTTTCAATAATTTTGATAAATTATATAGTATTATTATTGAATGTGTTTCTCACCCCTTCTGTTGGAATTGCCGCCTTGTGGGCAAGTGCAGGTTCCGACGACTGATAGGTATGGCTCAAGTGTCTAGGACTCTGATACATATAGGATGGGGACCGTTGCGAATAATTTCCTTAATTCTTATGTATCGTACTTTGAGATTGTATTTGTTGAATGGTTATCTTGGTGAATAACATTTTATGTTGAGAATAAATATCCGCTGCAAGTTTATGACATTATATGTTGGTTTAATTAAATAGCATCTTTACTATTTATGAGATTTTATTATTTGAAGTGTAATACTCCGTGTTATGACGTTTACTCTGATTTATTTATTAAATAATACGACTTTTGGGAATGGGGTGTTACAATTGGTATCAGAGCAGAGTCGGTCCGTCCAGCCAATTAGTAGAGTCGTGTCGAGCCATTAGAGTTGTCTGACAATTTTTATATTGTCTTGTTGTTGTTCTAAATTATTCTGTTATGTAGAATTGTTGAGATGGCTGGAAGAAATGATGTTGCTCTTGCTGCTGCTTTGCAAGCAATGGCTCAAGTTGTTGGACAGCAACAGAACAATGCTGCTGGTAATGATGATGTGCGCATGTTGGAGACCTTCTTGAGAAACCATCCACCTACGTTCAAAGGCAGGTACGACCCTGATGGGGCTCAGACATGGCTGAAGGAAGTGGAAAGAATCTTCAGGGTCATGCAATGTACAGACGTTCAGATGGTGCGTTTTGGCACGCATATGTTAGCTGAGGAAGCTGATGACTGGTGGGTAAGTGTGCAACCTGTTTTAGGACATGGAGGAGCTGCGATCACTTGGGCTGTGTTCAGGAGAGAGTTTCTGAGCAGGTATTTCCCGGAAGATGTCCGAGGTAAGAAGGAGATAGAGTTCCTAGAGCTGAAGCAAGGAGACATGTCCGTGACCGAATATGCGGCAAAGTTTGTCGAGCTGGCTAAGTTCTACCCGCATTACACAGCTGAGAATGCAGAGTTTTCCAAATGCATTAAGTTCGAGAATGGTCTGCGTGCTGATATTAAGCGGGCCATTGGTTATCAGAAGATTAGAAACTTTTCTGATTTGGTAAGCAGCTGTAGGATTTATGAGGAGGATACCAAAGCTCATTACAAGGTGATGAGTGAGCGTAGGGGTAAAGGACAGCAGAGTCGTCCGAAGCCGTACAGTGCCCCTGCAGACAAGGGTAAACAGAGGATGCAAGATGAGAGGAGGCCCAGGGGTAGAGATGTTCCTGCTGAGGTAGTTTGTTACAAGTGTGGCGAGAAGGGCCACAAGAGTAATGTGTGCAATCAGCGTGAAGAGAAAAAGTGTTTCCGTTGCGGGAAGAAGGGACACACAGTGGCTGAGTGCAAGCATGATGATATTGTTTGCTATAATTGTAACGAAGAAGGTCACCTTAGTTCGCAGTGCAAGAAGCCTAAGAGGGCTCAGGCTAGTGGAAAGGTGTTTGCATTGACCGGTACTCAGACGGTTAATGAAGATCGACTCATCAGAGGTACTTGTTTCTTTAATGGTATCCCTTTAATTGCTATTATTGATACTGGGGCTACCCATTGTTTTATTGCTGTTGATTGTGCAAATAAGTTGGGTCTTGTTATGTCAAGTATGAATGGGGAAATGGTTGTTGAAACTCCAGCTAAGGGTTCAGTTACTACTTCTCTTGTTTGTCAGAGTTGTCCTATATCCATGTATGGTAGGGATTTTGATGTTGATCTTGTATGTTTGCCGTTGACGGGGATGGATGTAATCCTTGGTATGAACTGGTTGGAATACAACCATGTGCATATTAATTGTTTTAAGAAGACGGTGTACTTTTCTTCCGCCGAAGAGGAAAGTGGAGTAGAGTTTTTATCTACTAAACCGCTGAAGCAATTAGAAAGTGATGGAAACTTGATGTTTTCGTTGATGGCTTATTTGTCTTTAGAGAACCAAGCTGTGATTGACAGGTTGCCAGTTGTTAGAGAATTTTCTGAAGTTTTTCCAGATGAGATTCCGGATGTGCCGCCGGAGAGGGAAGTTGAATTCTCTATCGATCTTGTTCCGGGTACGAAGCCTGTGTCGATGGCTCCATATCGTATGTCAGCTTCTGAGTTGGCAGAGTTGAAGAAGCAGTTGGAGGATTTGCTTGATAAGAAGTTTGTACGACCAAGTGTTTCACCTTGGGGAGCACCGGTGTTACTGGTTAAGAAGAAAGATGGTAGCATGAGGCTGTGTATTGATTACCGTCAGTTGAATAAAGTGACGATAAAGAATAGGTATCCACTTCCGAGAATTGATGATTTGATGGATCAATTAGTGGGTGCTCGTGTGTTTAGCAAGATTGATTTGAGGTCTGGTTACCATCAGATTAAAGTAAAAGATGAAGATATGCAAAAGACGGCGTTTAGGACGCGGTATGGTCACTACGAGTTTAAAGTGATGCCTTTTGGTGTTACTAATGCACCTGGTGTGTTCATGGAGTATATGAATAGAACTTTCCATGCTTTTCTTGATCAATTTGTTGTTGTGTTTATTGATGATATTTTGATTTATTCTAAGACTGAGGAAGAGCATGCAGAGCATTTGAAGATTGTGTTGCAGGTGCTGAAAGAGAAGAAGTTGTATGCAAAGCTGTCGAAGTGTGAATTCTGGTTAAGTGAAGTAAGTTTTCTTGGCCATATTATTTCTGGTAATGGTATTGCAGTTGATCCGTCGAAGGTTGAAGCGGTATCACAGTGGGAGACTCCTAAGTCTGTTACGAAGATTAGAAGTTTTCTTGGTTTGGCTGGTTATTATAGAAGATTCATTGAAGGATTTTCGAGGTTGGCACTTCCTTTGACTCAGTTAACTTGTAAAGGTAAGGCATTTGTGTGGGATGCTAAGTGTGAAGAGAGTTTCAACGAGTTGAAGCAAAAATTGACAACAGCTCCTATTTTGATTCTACCGAAGCCAGATGAACCTTTTGTTGTTTATTGTGATGCGTCCAAGTTGGGCTTAGGTGGTGTGTTGATGCAAGATGGTAAGGTAGTAGCATATGCTTCAAGGCAGTTGAGGATTCATGAGAAGAATTATCCTACGCATGATCTAGAGCTAGCGGCAGTTGTGTTTGTGTTAAAAATATGGAGGCATTATTTATATGGTTCTCGATTTGAAGTGTTTAGTGATCATAAGAGTTTGAAATACTTGTTTGATCAGAAGGAGTTGAACATGAGGCAGAGAAGGTGGCTAGAGTTATTGAAGGACTACGATTTTGGCTTGAATTACCATCCTGGAAAAGCTAATGTTGTTGCTGATGCTTTGAGTAGGAAGACATTGCATATGTCTGCAATGATGGTGAAAGAGTTCGAGTTACTTGAACAATTCAGAGACTTGAGTTTGGTGTGTGAATTGGCGCCTAAAAGTGTCCAGTTGGGCATGTTGAAAATTAACAATGATTTTCTGCATAGTATAAAAGAGGCTCAAAAGGTTGATGTCAAGTTTGTGGACTTGATGGTTGCTACTGCCGATGGTGATTTTCAGGTTGATGACCAAGGTGTGTTGAGGTTTAGTGGAAGAATATGTATTCCTGACAATGACGAGATGAAAAAGATGATTCTTGAAGAAAGTCATAGAAGTAGCTTGAGTATTCATCCGGGAGCTACGAAGATGTATCATGACTTGAAGAAGTTGTTTTGGTGGTCTGGTTTGAAGCGTGATGTTGCGCAGTTTATGTATGCTTGTTTGACTTGTCAGAAATCCAAAGTTGAGCATCAGAAGCCTGCTGGTTTGTTGATACCTTTAGATGTGCCGGAGTGGAAGTGGGATAGCATCTCCATGGACTTTGTAACTAGTTTGCCGAATACTCAAAGAGGGCATGATGCCATTTGGGTTGTTGTTGATAGATTGACGAAGTCGGCACATTTTATTCCGATCAATATTAGTTATCCGGTAGCTCAGTTGGCGGAGATTTACATTCATAATATTGTAAAGTTGCATGGTGTTCCATCAAGCATCGTGTCGGACAGAGATCCGAGGTTTACTTCAAGGTTTTGGAAGAGTTTGCAGGAGGCTTTGGGTTCTAAATTGAAGTTGAGTTCGGCTTATCATCCTCAAACAGATGGTCAGTCGGAGAGGACGATTCAGTCGTTGGAAGATTTGTTAAGAGTGTGTGTACTTGAGCAAGGTGGAGCTTGGGATAGTCATCTACTGTTGATTGAGTTCACGTACAACAACAGTTATCATTCGAGTATTGGCATGGCACCATTTGAAGCTTTGTATGGTCGGAAGTGTAGAACTCCTCTATGTTGGTTTGAATCGGGTGAAAATGTTGTGTTAGGACCAGAGATTGTTCAACAGACTACGGAGAAAGTTAAGATGATTAGAGAACATATGAAAGCGTCGCAGAGTCGACAGAAGATTTATCATGATAAGCGGAGGAAGGATCTTGAGTTCCAAGAGGGTGATCATGTGTTCTTGAGAGTCACTCCTATGACCGGTGTTGGTCGAGCTTTGAAGTCTAAGAAGTTAACTCCGAAGTTCATTGGTCCCTACCAGATATCGGAGAGGATTGGCACGGTGGCTTATAGGATTGCTTTGCCACCACATCTTTCGAACTTGCATGATGTGTTTCATGTGTCGCAGCTTCGGAAGTATATAGCGGATCCTTCGCATGTTATTCCTATAGATGATGTGCAAGTCAGAGACAACCTTACGGTGGAGACTTTACCTTTGAGGATTGATGATCGCAAGGTGAAGAAGTTGAGAGGCAAAGAGATACCTCTTGTAAGAGTTGTTTGGGGTGGAGTTGCTGGTGAAAGCCTTACTTGGGAATTGGAGAGTAAGATGCAAGAATCTTATCCTGAGTTGTTTGTTTGAGGTAAGATTTCGAGGACGAAATTCTATAAGTTGGGGAGAGTTGTAACGCCCGTTTTATTTAATTATTTTAAGTGGTGTTTTAATATATTCTTGTATGATTTTATGTGATATTGGTGAATTGATATTTTGTTATATGATATTTGATTATGAGGTATTTTTATTATTTAAGATAAAAGAGTAGAAAATAATTATTAATTAGAATAAAAAGGAATTAAGTGGAATTAATAGAAATTAAAAGGGGAGTTAAGTAAAAAAGAGTAGGTTATGGTTGAAAGAGTAAAAGAAAGAGAGTTAGAAAAGAAAAAGTCAAAAGAACAGAACCAGTATTATTTTCACGTACAGACAAAAAGAGAGTTTTTGAGAAGAAGAAGGGAAAGCTAGGAGAAGAGCTAGGAAGAGAGATTTCAACCTATTTTGCTGTAGATTTTGCTAATTCGAGGTAAGGGTGGGAATCCTTCATTAATAATGTTGTATAATTTTGATAATTGTTGAAATTGTGTTCTTGAATTAGGGTTTATGAAATGATGAAAATGTGATACAATGATTGTTAATTGTGTAATTCTATGCCATTTTGATTGCCATATGTTATGTTTGACCTGTAAACATGTTTTGTAAAACTTTTGGGTGAATAAGGGATTAAAAATGGGATTTTGGGTTGAATTTGGATGCTGGAATCGTACTGTTCATTCTGAAAATCGTAGCCGTTCGCTTAAGCGAAATGAATCTCGCTTAAGCGAAAATGTCCATGAACCTTCGCTCAAGCGAAATGCAAGCGAGCCGTAAGCGAATCAAATCCTGAGTTACGACATTTGCTTCGCTTAAAGCGAAATGAATCTCGCTTAAGCGAACATGTCCTGTAGTTGCCCAGAATTGACCCATGAACCTTCGCTCAAGCGAAATGCAAGCGAGCTGTAAGCGAACCAAATCTTGAGTTACGACATTTGCTTCGCTTAAGCGAAATCCATCTCGCTTAAGCGAACTGAACCTAGTATAGTGTATTTTCCAGACTTTTGACGCTTCGCTTAAGCGAACCGTAAGCGACCTCCAAGCGAATCAGGTCCTGTATGACCTTTTTCCATATTTTGTTAAATGCCTCTAGGGACTTTTCTAACCATTCTAAGGAGTTCCTATGAATTTATAAGAATTATCTATAAAGCTAAAAGCGGTGTTTGAATGTTGGATTACGTAAGAATGTATACTTTTGTGAAATGTTGATACTTTGATAACTTAAATAAGTGTTGGTGTTGTCTAGTTGGGGAGTGTGTCACAAATATTTTAGGCACATATGTTGTTGTTGAAGTTGTATGTAGATATACACAAGTGGAGTCCATATGCATATCATTTTCTGGTGGGGGCTCATGCCCTGGAATGCTAGTCATTCAATCCGGTGGGGGCTTATGCCCTGGAATGTTTATCATTCACTTGGTGGGGGCTTATGCTCTGGGATGCTTTAACCATCCAATTTGGTGGGGGCTTATGCCCTGGAATGCTTAGCATTCAACGCGCGTAGTTGGTACCACATTGCATGATGTATTAGTTGATGTCGGGGTTGCATTGGTTAGGGTGTTGTCGTCGGTGATTAATTGGTGTCTAATGTTGATAATGATTTGGTGTTGGTGATGATATTGTTGTTGAGAATTAACTATGATGTTGAATGGTATATATATATATATATATGATTATATACGGACTTGATGATTGTTAATGTTTCAATAATTTTGATAAATTATATAGTATTATTATTGAATGTGTTTCTCACCCCTTCTGTTGGAATTGCTGCCTTGTGGGCAAGTGCAGGTTCCGACGACTGATAGGTATGGCTCAAGTGTCTAGGACTCTGATACATATAGGATGGGGACCGTTGCGAATAATTTCCTTAATTCTTATGTATCGTACTTTGAGATTGTATTTGTTGAATGGTTATCTTGGTGAATAACATTTTATGTTGAGAATAAATATCCACTGCAAGTTTATGACATTATATGTTGGTTTAATTAAATAGCATCTTTACTATTTATGAGATTTTATTATTTGAAGTGTAATACTCCGTGTTATGACGTTTACTCTGATTTATTTATTAAATAATACGACTTTTGGGAATGGGGTGTTACAATAATCACTTACTTCCTAGACAGATATTTATCAGTAAAGAGATTTAAATATCAAGATATAAGCATTCAGTTAGTAATAGCAATGTTAGACCCTGTCACAACTTAAGTACCTAATCTAGGGTTGCATCTCTCACAGAAATAAACTACTTTCTAATAAAGTTTAATAGCGAAAACAAAAGAATAAATAAATGAAATAAACAACATATTATATTAAATAAGTATCCAACAAAAATATACAGAGGTTCATCTTAGAACTTTAACCTAAAAAGATTCAGTTACACATGGTAATTAAAAACAAATTACTGAAGATAAAAACATACCCTAGATAATCAAGGAGAAGATATAAACTCTCCCAAAGCTCCAAAGTTGCCTTCCTCTTGAACTGCCACAGTTCTGAACGAGAAATTCTAAATGAGGAAGAGTGATATTTATAGTGAGAGTTTCTACCTGAGTTTTGGCTAAAAGTGCGGACTTTACCCAAAATAAAAGCAGGAAAAGACGCTTGAGCCCTGCATTTTCAGATGCACGGGGGGGCACATTACTAGCATGCCTAGCGCATAGGTATATGGAAAAAGCCATGCCCTAGGAGCATGAACAATGCCCTAGGCACATGTATGCCTATTTCATGTGCTAGGCACATGGTTCATGTGCTAGGTGCATGGCTCCTTTTCCTGGGCCCAAATTCTCCGATTTTCTATCGTTTTAAGTCTTCGTCTTCAAATAACTTGCCATAGGACTTGAGATTAGAATTCCTCCTATTTGTACGTCTTATGAGACCTCTTGAATCTTCATTCATTTTTTCCTTGAATCTTCACAATTCTTCAGATGTTCTTAATTTGCCGATTTGCATGATTTCTTCGTGAATTACTTCAAAAGCCCCCTAAAATTGATATGTTTCGGAAAAACTAGAATTACAGACTCAAATATAGAAAACATTACAAAAGTCCCAAAATCATAGGCAATCGTTCTAATACTCCTCTTTTTTGCTGCTAAATTCTACTAAAAATAATTGAAAAACATGCTAAAAATTACGTAAGATGACCTGTCATCACCCGCTCTAAAGGACATGCCTCACGGAGCTCTCCATATGGGGTCATGACAACGCCCGACTGATCTAGCACATCCATATGCGCTTTGTACTTGTCTGGTGTAGACAAACCCACATGTGGTGCAAAAACCAAGGCGTGTGGATGTTGATCATCCCGATCTCCACCCCACGCATCATTGCTTCATATACCCCTAAAGTGTTGATACACTTAAGCCTTCAACAAAGACAACCACATATAAATATACAAACAATCAACACTTTCAAATGAAAAAACAAACATAATTATTTATTTATACATGCAACAAAGTCAAGTATCCTAACAGCTGACTGCATTTCCAATGGGCAGCATGGTTAAGCTCCTTATACAAGTGAGATAGTGTCGCAGCTCCCCATGAAAAACCAGCAACAAACTACAGGTATTTGAAGTGCCTCATAATGACAACATCCACATAGGTGGCGCTCTTGTCAGTGAAGAGAGTGATTCGCACCAAGTACATCAAATATATGCGGAGAGCATGGTCCCACAACTTCTGCACCTCCTCATCCATACCACCATCATTATCTAACTCCAACTGCAGCAAAAGACGCTCCTTGAAAATCCTCCTCAAGTAGATAAACCACGCATGGCACCTCTGGTCTCAGTCACCCCATCAAGAGCATCTCCCGGAGAAGACCCCAGATACCTCATCGTCACCTTCACCACATCGTCCCTTCTCATAGTTTCATGGGACATAAGCATGCCATCAATGGGGAGCTTCAGCAAACAGGACACATCATCAAGTGTCATCACGCCACCTCTCTGCAAATTCATAAAGCAGGTCGTGGTCAATCTGGTTGTAATTGGTATTCTGAAGCCAAGAAAGACCGGTGGCACTCAGTCCATCACGCCACCACCGTGCGTTCATGATAGGCCTGATATTGTCATCATGCATCATATCAATCTTTTTCCCTTTGTTGATGCATTTTAAATTGGCTTGCCACTGCAAATAAATAAAAACAAAAAATTAACGTCAGTTTCACAAAGATTAACAACAATTTACAATCATTAAAGTTTCACATTAATAACTACCTCGGCCTCAGACGCCTTCCTAATCACATGCACATGGTACCTCGTAAGCATGGTAGTGTCATATGGGCCACCCGGATAGTCATCCAGAGGCTTAATGTCTGGAAAGACCACATGCGTTCCCCTCCGCCGCCGCTGTTGCTGGCCAACATCAACATCCTCCTCCATTGCCTCAACATCATCAACCACCTGATGCTCCACGTCCATTTGATCTTGCTCTGGCTCAGCCTGTGGTTGAGGCTCGTCGTGAGCAACAGCACGGCGTGGCCTGCCAGCCCTACGCTTGGGAGCCTGAACTACACCCTCCTCGTCCGCCTGCTGCCGATGCTCTCTCCTAACGGATGTATACATAACTAAGTTATCACCCCTTTGACGATCAACAGGATCTATACATGTAGCATGCATATTAGGGTAATCAACATAAAAGGCACAACACAGTACAAAACACGGACAAAACAATTACCCAGGATCATTCCAGATTTCATTTGCCGAACTGCAACAATCTAGTCCGGCAAACGAATACCGGACATCTTTAGTGCACAAGAAAAAATAATTCGCTCAAATTAAGTTGCATGCATAAGGAATTCGAACTAACCTTCAATTTGATGTTTGATTAAGCTTCAAATGCGGTGATTTTGAGCAAAAAAACTCCAATTTTGGACCGATTTGTGCAATTCGGATATTGGGATGAGAGAGAGAGAACGTACGGATTACGTTATCTAGATTGCATTTCGTATATTTTCAGATTTCGTAATTTGGTCTTTTTCCCAAGGCGCTTGAGTATGGCATAGGGTGCGGAAAATAATAGTCTTAATATATACACGTAGTGAGACCAATGTATCAGATATTGTGTTCTAGCGGTAGAAGTGCTTGTTTTCATCCCTTTAGTCTTCGGATCAATACCCACACTGGGTTAACATTTTTGTTTTATTAAATTTTCCTTTTCTTCTTTATTCTTCTTTGATTAATTTTTATTTGGGTTAATAGTGTTTTTCACCCCTGTAATATAGGCCATTTCTGGTTTTCGCCCCTGTAAAATTTTCGGTTTGATTTGCATCCTAGTAAAACTTTTTTTTTCCGGAAAACACCCTTCCTCCATCCTACTCAGCAAATTCGCTTATGTGGCGCTGACTTGGCTTTTTTTTTTTTTTAATTGGCCACGTCATATTTAATTATTAAAATATACAAAAAATAATATAAATTCATTTATATTAATTTAAAAATAAAAAATAATTTAAAAAAATTGAAAAATAATTTTTGAAAATAAAAAATTGTAAAAATTAGAAAAAAAATTAAGGAATTTTTTTTTTTATAAAACTGAGATTTTTTTCAATAAAAATTAAAAAAGATTATTTTATAAAGAAATTCCAAAAAAAAAAGAATTTTTTTCCAGAAAACTTAAAAATCAATTTTTTTCAAATATTAAAAAAAACAGAAAAAACAAAAAGCTTTTTTCGAAATTCAAATATGAAAAGAATCATAAAAAATATTCGGTTTTTTTTTAAAAAGATTCTGGAGTTTAATTTTCAAAATAAAATAAAAATTTTTTAGATAAAATTATGGATACAAATTTATTTTCAAAATTTTAAAAATTAGAAAATATAATTAGATTTTTATTTTAAATTAACAAGGTTTTAAAAAAAATTGGAATTTAATTTTTAAAATACAAAAAAAGCAAATTTTCAAAATAGGTTAGATTTTTTCCGAAAAAAAAGTTTTATAAAATTTTTTCAACAAATAAAACAGGAAATAATTTTAATTTATAAAAATCTACATTCAAATTTAGAAATTATGATATTGAATTTTTTTTTTTACGAAGTTAAAAAGTTTGCTTCTTATATAAACAAAAATTGGCAATAAAATTTTATTCCAGAGTTTTTTAAAAAAAATTAAATTCCTGAATTACTTTTCCAATTTTTATAAAATAATCATTTTTTATTTTTTAAAATTCAATTTTTAATTTTTATTGAAAAAAATCTCAGTTTTTTAAAAAAAAAAATTCCTTAATTTTTTTTCTAATTTTTACAATTTTTTATTTTCAAAAATTAATTTTCAATTTATTTAAATTATTTTTTATTTTTAAATTAATATAAATGAATTTATATTATTTTTTGTATATTTTAATAATTAAATATGACGTGCCCAATTAAAAAATAATAAAAAGAAGCCAAGTCAGCGCCACATAAGCGAATTTGTTGAGTTGGATGGAGGAGGGGTGTTTTCCGGAAAAAAAAAGTTTTACAAGGATGCAAATCAAACCGAAAATTTTACAGGGGCGAAAACCGGAAATGTTCTATATTACAGGGGTGAAAAACACTATTAACCCTTTTTATTTTTATTTTTTTTGTTTTATTTATTATTTAGATTGAGAGGGTTTTGATTTGGACATAATAATTGTGGATTTGAGTCTCATCTTTCCTCAATACCTTCTATAATTCGGCTAAATTCTCCTTAACATATTGGATTATATATTTACAAATAAAAACACTATACATTTTTTTTAGTTAGAGCATTTCTTGTAATTTTTAGTCCATACTTATTGTATAATTTTTTTAGTTTTGGTAGAGCATTTTTATTTTTAAGAAAGAACAAATATTATAATTATTCTCTCAAAGAAAACATTATAAACCTTTTAGAGATCTTATTTTCAATTTAAATAGATGATTGTTCTTTTAAAAAAATTATGTTTTTGTTTTATTAGGGGTCTAATTTTACTTGAGAGTCGAGTCTCCGGTTATATAAAAACGGCCCTGATGTTAGGTGTGAGGCATTGTGATCAGTTTATAATCTCAAACCACTATCGAATTTATCAATCAACTGAGCAAGACAATACAAGACAAAATCGATCTCCTATTATTTTTGAGAAATCGAGTTGTATGGAGAGTGATAGGTGAATTAAGATTCAAAACATTACAAGTATATAATCAATCAAGGAAATACATTACATTATTAGTTAACAAAGCTTAATTCCAGCACAACTTTTATCCATCAAGGAAAGACGTTAACATTTTACACTGATGATTTTGGTATAGTGTGCTTTACTTTGTGTACGCAATGTAAAAATCCAACTGACCAACATATATATTTTTGATTCAAAAATCAATAGGATGACACGAAAATATCTCTATAATGCAAAGAGAAAAAAGCTAGCCTTTCTCAATGTGGCATAAGAAGAATCCTCCTAGTTTGTGAGTTCAGAAATCAAAACACTCACTGATACTCATGGTTTGTACTAAACTAGTGACAGATGAAGATGAAGACTGAAGTCTTGAAATGTTTACATGCCAATCCATTCACCAGAATGGACCACGAGGATTCAATTGGCCATGTTGTCAAATTCCACAAGATGCAGCAACAAATTAAGCTCTTGGTAGATGCTTCATCATGAGGTCTATTAATGTTAAAGATTGTTGCAGATGTTTTATGGTTAATAAACTTTGGCCCTAAATGATCACATAAAAGAAAGTTGTATTTCTTGAATTAGACGCAAAACATGCAATATTGGCTTAAAACAAACTTCTCACATAAATTGTTGAAGAATTACGAAAATAGATTCCAAATTTTGTTATTTGTTTTCACTTTTTAGTTACTGAGAATCCGTTCAACAAAATTTTGAAGACTGGAGAAAAACCCCAAGCATGCAAACTTTAATTAAAATTTAAACCTAAAGTTAACCTCTTCTTATTATGGAAAGAAACCACTCTGATGGTTACCTAAGAAGAGCTCACACTGCATCATTTGCTTTGACTCTTCTTCTTGAATAATTTTTCAACTATTTAAGAAGATTTGCAATCTATTTTCATAATTCTTCAACAATAGTTTGCTTTAAACCAATATTGCATGGTTTGTGTCTAATTTAATAAAGGAAAATGTTAACAAGTGCATCTGGGGCCAGTTTATATTTTCGTGTCATCCTACTGCTTTTTGAATCAAGGATATGTTGGGGAGTAGGATTTTTAGATTGCATACTCAAAGTAAGGAAATCTATACCAAACTCGAAGATAGTAAGAGATCGATTTTATCTTGTGTTGTCTTGCTCAGTTAAGTTATAAAATATCATCACACTCTGATAGTGGTTTATGATTATAAACTGATCACGATGCCTCACACCTAACAAGATAAAATCAAAAGATCAATTTTAATGTTTAAGACCGAAAAAGAATTAAGTGTATGAATAAAGTAATCGACACACAGTGAAACAAAACTTATATATAACTAGCCAGGTGAATGATTTGCATTAGAATCAAATCTAACTGCACCAACTCTCAGCACAAAGGGAAGATCTATCTACCCATGGTAAAATAGCTTGCACACATAGATGAGAAAAAGTAGAATGAAGCATCCAACCATGAATATTCAAGTAAAGGAACTCCACCTTGTTCTTAAGCCTCCTCCTTTGTTCTCTCTGTGTTTCCTAACTCAATATGATAAGACTTGTTGAAATAAAATGGGTTTGGTACAATGTCTCATAAGTTTTGTTGATAACAAAACATTGAAGAACAATTGGATAAGTTAATATGTGTTCAAGTGTGCATGACTATAGATTAAAATTTATCAAGTTCTGAACATATATGAGAGCATCTGAAGCACAAGAGAAGCTAAAGACTTAGTAGAATATCTGATGAAAGGTCAACCATAAATCACTGCCTTGATTAGAAGTGAAAATGCATCCAGAAGTTTCTAAAGGTCAGACTCTGGATCATCAGACTCTGAGTCATCCATATTTTAAAGACTCAAAAGCCACTTCAACTTTGTCTTCTTCTGAAGAATGGTCGCTTTCAGCATCTGATCAAATACAATTTGTCTTCTTCTAGATCACATGCTAAGTTAAATTCAAGGACAAAAATAATGAAATTGATAATTCAAATTGCAGCAAAGGATTTTCAAATGTCTTTTCAACGACAATAACCATATCAAAGAACATTCGAACATCCAAGATCAAACTTCTCAAAGACTCTAAATTATGCGATGGAACCTCTCCAACGTCTTTCATTTCCTTCCTTATATAAGGAAATGAAGACTTGAAGAGATGAAGAAAACTTCACACAATTTTAAAGTGTCCATACTCTACCAAATTCAAAAGCGCATAAACACTTAAGAATTTTTTACGAAGTTTTTATCTTAGAAATTATAAAGTCTTTAAGAGTCTTACTCTATTTTGTAATTGTTTACACCTCTGATTGTATATCAAGTGTAACAACAAACAACATTTTATTTTATTAAGTTAGATTCTGAGAAGTCTCTTTCAGTTGTGAGAGAGCATTAGGCGTCTCTTACTTGCGTGCTTGAGCATTTGGAAGTCTCTTATTTGTGTGCTTGAACTAGGTAAACTCTAGTAATTATAGTGAAAATTTATTGGAAGTGCAAGAGAACTGAACTACCCTCTATATATATATATATATATATATATATGTGTGTGTGTGTGTGTTAATTCAACCTTTTATTGTGTTTTTCTCACTTTCAAAAATCATTTTAAAATTGCAAATGTGAGCTCTATTTGTGGATATTCCAGAAGTGTGAATTCACTTATTAGATTTCAACTCGCTAACAGAATTGACATTTCTTTACGGGTGGATTTTTGCTAACTCACCACTCAAAAACAAAACTGACTTAAAGTACATTGAGGAAATGATGGCTTGCTAAGATAATTGCTCAATCAAGTAATTTCCAAAGTAGCTTACTTGCTCGCTTGCAATGTTACCTTTAAAATCTATGATTTGCTTGCTCCTAGTCCTAACTCACAATGTCTTCGCTAAGAGAATGTTTGTTTTCATTAATTCTTTTTTCTTTAAAGTTCAAGCATCTGCTGAGCTTTAATACCTGTTAAAACATGGAAAATATGTTATATTATTGATTCATATACTTGAAACTTAACTAAGTGATTTATAGAATAAAGTAGGGGATTTCTAATTGATTATTTTTTTTAAGAGGCTAAAATGGAATATACATTATCAAATTAAAGAGTCATTCCTAGCACAAGGTGTGCCAAGAAAAAAACAACAAGTCTGAAACAATATTTACAAAATGGAAAAAGAAAGCAACAAAAAGGAAAAAAAAACACAAACGGAAGAAACAACAGCTAGCCATAGTCTAACATTGTGAGGGGATTAAGCCACCAACCATGGTAAATGAGGGAAAATTGAACAAATTTTTCCTTTCAACCACAAGAAGAACTTAATTGTATCCACTATTCGCAGAATCGAGCATTCTTTATCATTGAAATCCTGATACTTCTTTATTTCTATATTTCCCACTGTAGCAAACTAAATCACATTCAAAATTGATTAGTTGCGTAAAATAGTAAACAAGTACCCTAATTGAATAGGTGAAATCAAGTTATTGAATATCACTAATTTCAAATTCATTACTTACGTCAATTTGGGGTGTTGCGAATTCGATGAAAATATCACACCAATAAATACTTGATGTGTGGAGTAAGGAAACAGTTATAGTCACAAGCAAAAGTAGAAAACAACAAGAGAAAAGAAGAGAGAACACAAAAGAATTTGTTTACCCAGTTCAGTCCAAATTGACCTAATCCGGGGGGAGAGCATCCCTCCGTTTCACTAAAATGATGAGTAACTTTAGAAAAGAGATATCAATGGGTTACAAGAATAAGTCTCATACCTAATTCTACCCAAAGTCTCAATCTCTTCCCGTAACCAAGAGACTCAATCCTAATAGTGTTTCCCAAGGTGAATCAACCCTCAAACCCTAGTGTTTGTTCCCAAGAGACAAACTCTATACAAACCCTAATTTTGTTATTGCCTTTCTAAACCCTTGTTTCAGCCCCCTCTATCTCTCAATGTTTGCTCTGATACAAAGCCTATATTTATAGTAAAAGTAACTCCCATAAAATTGTAACAAATCTGGCACAAAAATACGTTTCTAAAAAAATACTGTTACGCAAAATCGGGCCCCGATTTTCACCATTCGGGCCCGATTTTTCACGAACTAAAAGCCTCCAACAGGCAGCCGAAATCAGACCCCGGACTCCACAAATCGAGCGCCGATTTTGGTCTTCCAGCAAACATCAATTTTGCACTCCAAACTCCAATTTTGAGCCACTTTCACAACAATCTCCAACTTGACTCTAAATTAGTGATGATGCCAATTTAACATCAACCACCATGCTGCTATTTCCCTTGCTTCCCACTACACCAAGTAGCTCCACAAGTTTACACCCTAACCTCTTCAACCATCGGAATGCCTTTCGCACTTTTGAAGATCCTTGTGTCCAAACTACTCAAGGAATTTTAGGTGGTTCCACAAGTACACACCTTAACCTCTTCAGCCATCGGAATGTCTTCCGCCTTCTCGAAGATCCTTATATCAAACTACACTACGAGTTTCAGGTAGTTCTACAAGACTATACCATACTTCTTCAACACAGGACATCTTCCGCTTCCTTGAAGATCTACTTGTGCCCAATCACCCTTGGCATTTAGGGTAACCCACAAGTACACACCTTAACCTCTTCAGCCATCGGAATGTCTTCCGTCTTCTCGAAGGTCCTTGCAGTCCAACTACGCTAGGAATTTTAGGTAGTTCCACAAGCATTCACCATACCCTCTTCAACACAGGACATCTCCCGCTTCCTTGAAGATCATATTGCATCCAATCACCCTTGGCCTTTTTTTAGGGTAATCCTACAAACCGTGCTATACATTCTTCAACCTCTAGAATGCCTTCCGTCTTCATGAAGAAATCCCTTGCTCACCATATAGCATAACAACCTAGGTCCTCCATAGTCGTACCATTACCGGTGTGTTCAACTCCACCTCAAGTTGAGCATACTCAACCTCAACTAGCAAATGCGTACATCCCACTATGTCTTCAACCTTGAAACTCCACCTCAACAAGTAGATCATGAGTATTGTTGCCTCCGTCTCTCCAGACTGATCATGAGTATTCTTACCACCGCCTCTCCAGGATGATGTTGAGTGTTTAACGTCTCTCCAGATGACCACCGCTCCACTAGGCATTGTTCCCAAGGTGAGACACATCACCTTCTTCATCCTCCAAACAACACACCATCAGAGCACCAGCATCCTCAAGACGCACCTCAATGTTCTCCAAATCACCAATGATTTTTTTGAACTCCACAAGTTGCTCCATGAAGGCCATTAACTCCACCATCTTGAATGAGTAGAGTTGTTGCTTTAGGAATTGCCAATGAGCCAAAGACTTTGTCAAATACAAATATTCGAAATTTGACCACATCGATGCCACGGTTGCTTCCTTCGTTACTTATCTCAAGACTTTATCCCCGAGGCACAAGACAATGAAACTCCTGGCCTTGTCCACCATCTCGGTCTTCTCCGCTCGTGACATGGTGACCGGTAACGAACCTTCACCCTTCAAAGTTTTCTCACACTTTTGTTGTAT
The DNA here is from genome assembly GCA_946800305.1 of Medicago arabica. Taxonomy (NCBI): domain Eukaryota; kingdom Viridiplantae; phylum Streptophyta; class Magnoliopsida; order Fabales; family Fabaceae; genus Medicago; species Medicago arabica. The sequence goes on along the minus strand of OX326967.1, from coordinate 3,947,151 downwards.
TAACACCGCTTCCATCTTTACCTTCCATAACCCAAAATCGTTATCTGCGGTAAACTTCACAATATCCCACTTTGAACTCATGGTACTAGATTATCCTTTGATCCTTGCCCCACGGTGGGCGCCAATTGTTGCGAATTCGATGAAAATATCACACCAATAAATACTTGATGTGTGGAGAAAGGAATAATCAAGCAACCAATACAAGTGGGTAACAGTTATAATCACAAGCAAAAGTAGAAAACAGCGAGAGAAAAGAAGAGAGAACACAAAAGAATTTGTTTACCCAGTTCAATCCAAATTGACCTAATCTGGAGGAGAGAGCAGCTCTCTGTTTCACTATAACGATGAGTAACTTTACAAAAGAGATATCAATGGGTTACAAGAATAAGTCTCCCATCTAATTCTACCCAAAGTCTCAATCTCTTCCCGTAACCAAGAGACTCAATCCTAATAGTGTTTCCCAAGGTGAATCAACCATCAAACCCTAGTGTTTGTTCCCAAGAGACAAACTCTATACAAACCCTAGTTTTGTTGTTGCCTTTCTAACCTCTTGTTTTAGCCCCCTCTATCTCTCAAGGTTTGCTTTGATACAAAGCCTATATTTATAGTAAAAGTAACCCCCATAAAATTGTAACAAATCTTAGACCAAAAATATGTTTCTGAAAAATACTGTTACGCAAAATCGGGTCCCTATTTTCACCATTCGGGCGTCGATTTTTCACGAACTAAAAGCCTCCAACAGGCAGCCAAAATCGGGCCCCAGACTCCACAAATCAGGTGCCGATTTTGGTCTTCCAGCAAATATGATTTTGCACTCCAAACTCCAATTTTGAGTCACTTTCACAACATGAGGATTTCAAATTTTAAATATTTTTTTTTAAGGTAATGCAAATGATTGTTGGTTGGCTGAACGTTGTCAAAATGTATGCTAATTATTCATAATGATGGAATTTCAAGTTATTTTTTATTAATCAATACGACATTCTTTGAAAAAAATATTTAATCAATACAAAATTATTTTGTCCATCAATATACTTTTGAGCAAATTACTCTGCACTCTCTTAATGATAGCTTAAATTACACTTTTTTTTTTCTCATACGTTAAAATTTACACTCTCCTCCCTTGAAAAATAAAATTTACACTTCTCTCCCCTATTACAACCTCTTCTCTTAAAAATTAAATATGCACTACACTTTAATATATTTTGTTATTTATGGATTTCCAAATTGTTGTATTTTGGTTTTCGAAATTTTATTTTCTACCGAAGTTGTTAATAGTTTGAGTCACGACCAAGCGACTCTCTTTAAAACGTTTCATGTCACTGCCCAAAATTGTGCAAGATAAACTATTAACCACGCCGCCTCCATGATAAAACAAGCTCAGCTACAATTGTGTGGTTAACTACTGCATCGTAGAAAACCGTTCGAAAATTACACCTTCAATATGGTACTAAGATCACTCTTTTAATACTGAAACTACTTTAATATGATATTGTTACCACTCTATTATAATGCTAAGACCACTCAAATATGATGTTACCACCATTCTAACCTTTAAGTTCTCAAAACTATCAATATGGCACTACGATCACTCAAATATGGTGATTCTACCATTTCCATCGTTTTATTTCTCCTCAAGTAGAAAAATATTAAAATAATATTTATATACCGCTAAGATCATTCTTAATTTCGACAGGAGATTGTTATTTCAAATAGGGACTATGATCTTAAAAGTACTTTTTATTCCGAAGGGACATATATTATCGAGGGACTATGTTTTTAAGACCTTTCTTAATTTCGAAGGGACATTATACCGAAACAGGACTAAGGTCTTAAGAACACTCTTAATTCTGAAGGGACAGAAAAAGGAAACGAGGAGAAGAATAACTCGTCAACACAAGTTGGAGGGAGAAGAGAGAAAGAGTTCTCGACAACTCAATAGAAACTCTTTGGTGTGTTTTTTGAACTGAGTAGAGCCCTCTATTTATACAGAGATTTTGTAATTGTTTTAGCAAAAATTGCGGCAGCAGTTACTCTAACAAATAAGATCAAAATGGAATTTATCCGTTAATCAGTTCAACAACACTTGTGGATAAAATCAAAAAGAAAAAAATCCACAAAAGTGGAGGAAACAAACTCATTGAAATTGAATGAAGGATATTCACGAATAGAAATAATAATTATTATTATTTTTATCATTATCAAGTATTTAATTAAATACCGCAATTTAAACATTACTAATGTGTGTGTTCTTCTTTACGTGAGACCTCCACAGTCTATTTTTTCAATTCATACAACATTAGATCAAAGTATAATTACTTGGTGTTTAATCTTTCAATTTTTCTTCCAACATCACACCAATGTTCAAACATAATTTAACATAAATAAATGTTTTTATGATATATACTAATTTTGAACCACCATTTAAGAAAAACTAATTCGGTTTCTTTACTATTTAAATCACAATGATAATTAAATTTAAATATTTTGTTATTAATTTTATAATTTAGAATATAAATTCACTTTTAAATAATCATACTTTTTCGATTTTAGTAATTTTTCATTTATTTTAATTTTATTTTATGTTGTTTCATATTTTATAATAGGTTAAAAAAATATGTTAATCAAATTGTGAATAAAAAATAGCAAAAAAATATAATTTCGAACTTTGATTCTATTAAAATGTACCCAAAATACTATTTTTCTTTGAAGTGTGGTAGATTATTTTTTCTAGATTATTACAAATAAATAAAAAATTATTAAGGGAGTAAAGTGTAGATTTTAACATAAGAGGGGAGGAGAATGTAATTCAAGCTTCTCTCAGGGGAGGGGAGTGAAATGTGTTCTAATATGTTTTGAATAAGATGGCAGGGACATCTATATTTTAACATAAGACGGAATGAGAGTGTAATTCAAACATCTTGCAGGAGAATGCAGTTTAATTTACTCCATATTTTTTTAATGGAGAAATCAAACTAGGAATTCAAAAAGGATCAATTTGAAACCTACTTAATCAAAAACTTAATGTGGTTGCATAAGTCTTAGTCTATTTTGGATATCAACGTGAATCAAACAAAGATTTAATGTAAATGAGAAATGATGTAATTGAGATTTTATTGCCTCTTTTAGGGTTTTGATGTAGCCCCCCTCTCTTGTACATATTTTTTTTACTTTTTTTAATAGTATATTTATAACTGGATCGCAAAGAATATGGGTTTCTTGGAAGTCTTAACTGCAGCGGGAGGTCTAAGTTTCGCCTTGATGATTAACCACATCTTTGTCCATAAAAAAATGTTGATGAAATGTTTTTATAGATAAAAAAATCCTACAATACTTTTTTTTTACTGAATCAAGAGTGAGGAAAACATCAAAGAGTCGTTGAACATCCCGACTAGGTCGGCACCCCCAGAGAACTTCAATCCTTTGTTGCTCACCCATGTATTATATTTAGAGAGAAAAAATATGTACAAGAGGGGGGGACCAAACCCTCGAAATAAAGTGAATATTACATAAAACAAAATTAGGTAACCCCCGACCGGTTCCTAAAGAAATCCCCCCGAACAAACTCGTGCATAATATTCCACCATATCGTGTATGTACGTAACCATGCGACCATGACTAGCTATTAGAGATCAAAGGTTCATCAATAAATATGAGATTAGGCTTTGACTAATTACTTATACCTCGAATATTCCAAAATTTCATTGAGATGATTTTGGTAACGGACCCTTGGAGCGGGTTTGATAACCTTTTTTCTTCTTCCGGTTGCTCTTGGATACAACAGCAGTAAACCCCACCTCGTCAACATCTTTATACACTACTAAGGCCTGTTGAATGACCTCTAAGTCTTTGGTAATGATAGGACATCGATGTGGAATGACAGTAGCAAAAGGGTGTGACTGAATGGTAGGATAGTTACCTGCAGCCGCTACTACCAACAGGGGCGGTTCTATGGCCCGGCATTCGCCCGGGCTCCGGGCCAATTTTTTTGCATTTTCTTATGTAAATCTCTATGAATTTCTTATATAAACCCTTATAAATTTGACAATTTCTTTGAATTTTTTGATTATTTGCTTACAATTTCTTATGTAAACACCTATAAATGTGTTGCAAATATTTTTTACCCGGGCTTTACAATAATCCTGGCTCCGCCACTGACTACCAAGGCACCTGAATCTACTTGCGTAGTCCCCTCCTCAAGTTGATGAACATCGACCGAAAAGGGACAGGAACATGTTGGAGCTGCAACACCGGGTCTAAAACTGAGGTACTCTCTACATCATTGGAACAAATAACATCATCAGTAACATTCTCAAGAGCCAAATGATAGGTGAAGGCAAACTTGTCACTATGTGCATGTTTGCTTGAATCAAGGGGCAGTTGCGCTTCTGGACATGTTTCTGATGTTACAAAATTAGTAAGTGTTCTAAAGGGACAAAACAACACATTGATATACTTAAGAGACATTTAAAAATATTTTAATTCTATAAAGGCTTTTCTAAAATTCCTTAAGTGTTAAATTTTTTTATTTTTTTTAAGTGCAACATGGGTTTTGTATACTATAAAGGGATCAAATCATATTATATTTACATGGAAAAGTGAAAAATATGTCTAAGACTATAAAATTTTTGTATGCTATAACTTTATTCCTTTTCCTATTTCATATTGAAAAGAGCAGTGGTGGTAATATGTTTTTTTCATCTTTTTCAAATTTATGTCTTTAGTTAGTAGTTGTACACTGTTTTTATCACATTTTAGTAACATTTTTTTTTTTTTATTATTACAGCTTTAATTGACTGTAAAACAGTTGATGATTGTCCAAGTAGTTGGACTAAAATATATAAATGTGTTGACAACAAATGTAGATATACTGTTGTGAAGGGATTGATTATATGAGCATCATATCCGAGAGAGTACATTTATGTCATGCATGAAAGAATGAGTCCTTACATTAGCAACAAATCTATGCAGTAAATTAACTTTTTGATAAAATAATATAGAGTTGTCATTTAGTTGTTGTGTTAGCACCTAATAATTGTATTTTTTTTTAATTACTTTTCATTGTATAATTTTATGAACCTTTCAATTATGCCATTGTTATCTAAGATGTTGGTAATGAAATGAATCAAGGCACTAATGATTATTATAATTATATTTTGAAGAAAAATAGGTATATCACATTTTCTTTCCAACCACACCACATATCAGAGTATTTTTAATAGTTAAATTAAAAAGATATATATGTTAATTACTTCAACTATAAATTTAATATTATGTCATAATATTTATTATTTTCAGACAATTCAATTTATATTTAGCTTGAATGAGAGTCCACCGATTCTTTTCTTTATCCTAAATATAAACTATTGAGTCTAATTATTAAAATGAATGGTTAGGATATATGAACCATGGAACTTCATTCATCAAACTTAGGGTTTAGTGCAAATTTATTCATCCAACGTGTGGTCCCTGAAAATATAGTGATTTTAAATTTGGCCCTAAAAAAATGTTATGATTTTATCCTTTGAAAATTTACGGTGTCGACTTATATCTAGTTGAAGAAATAGTTGACTAACACATACCATACCATGTGTATTTTTCTTCAAAATCTTGATGCCAAATCATCATCTTCAAACCATGAATCCAATACATAACAAATTATTGAATTTCATTTTATCTTAAAGTCATACAAGTTCTTCAACAATGTACTGAAGCGCTCGTTCACTTTCGGATTGAAAACTCTATCAACATTTTTAGTTTGTTTTTCCATGTGTATCCGTCATTACTTCCCCAATTTCTATGATGTGACCCTATGAAGCATGGGTGCTACAAACAATGGTCCAGTATCCGGTATGGGTACCGTATGAGTCGAACCGTACACATTTTGACGTAGTTGATTTGTCGTAGCGAATGCAGCAAAAACGTAGCAAAGGAAAAATAACCAGTTTTTTTTGTTTTTTTATTGTATTTCAATTCTCTCTTGCTTTTGATGAAAAAAAATGGAGAAGGTGGACAAAAAAAATAAATCTCTTTTTGAGAGTTTTGATGGGAGTGAAAATATAGAGAAAAATGGTAAAATCTTTCATATTTTTTTAAAGAGTAATTTTTTAGAAAATGATAAATTAATGTTTATTTCATAATTAAAGATATTAAAGATAAAAAAAATGTGTATTTGCATGTGTGCAACCGTCAACAAGGTCACTTATTTTGAGACAGATGGAGTAATAACTTTAATTTAAGGGATTTTCTATCATGTGCAAATTTGCATATGTTAAGAAAATTAAAATAGTAATTTTGTATTGAAACTTGTACATTTTGTATTTAATAAAAACTTACTACTTTTAGTTATTTTAACATGTGCAATATTGCACATATTAAACAAACTCGTTGTACTTACAACTTTTTGTTTGGTGTTTTGAAATTCTTTAACTGCTTACTTAAATTGTCATAATTTTGCGGATGGAAGCTTTGATGTGGAAGCTAGATGCTTTACGGTATTTTCAACACTTCGCTTCATTGATTTTATGTGACATAGGCTTTCCATAAAGTAGCAGAATTTGCTAGCTTTACTCACTATTTCTCTTTTCGGGACTTGTTGTCTGATGTTAAATGAAGATTTGATGATCGTTTCCCAATATCTTGTATTGAATAGACTTTTGTATTAATTTCTGTTTTTTTTTATCATCTTAAATTTTTTGCTATATATAACTCTCCTCCTACCGTATCATCGTTAGTTTTCATTAGTGAGATTCTCTTGTGACAAAGGTAAGCTTACCTCTGATTTTTAAAATACACACAACACGACACTGATATGTCTACCGAAATTGCTGCTAATAAATTGATGTTTGAATTTCTAGACAATCAATCGTTTGAAGGACCACTTTAAAGAATGTGGCAGGATCACCTATGTCGATGTTTAGACTGACGATTCTGGTGAAAATGTAGGGTATGTTTTTTCATTTGTATAAATGTGTTTTTTCAAAATCCTTGAAATCTCATTGTGTATCTATTTATACATGTAGCTTCAAAATTAGGGCTTATATTAGCTAGATTTTCTATACTGTGTCACCATAGCTTTGGAATTCCATGAAACCAAGCTCGATAATTGGACTTTGAAGGTGTATATTTTACATAAGCATTAATCAAAACTGGGAACCTCTCACAACTGCACATTTGCTGTGAAGTTGTTGGTAAATAATGGTTTAGTTGGCATAAAAGATGCAAATCTTGGTTTACTATTCCTTTATTTTTATTTTTTTTAATAGAAACAACTTTATTAATTCAAAATGTCTTGAAAATACAAAGCAGAAATCGTTGAAGGCACCTCTTCCATCCAAACCACATTAGGTTTAGAATGGGTAGATGGGCCAAATTGTGAGCCACTATGTTACCGAACCTAGGAGTAAAATGAAACCGACACGTGTCAAAACAGGATTGGATGTTGAGGATTTCCTGAACCATTAAGCCAAGATAAGATCTATCTTTAACATAGTATTCTCTCACCATACGAAATACCCTTTTGCTATCTCCTTCAAACACCACCCTTCTGAAGCCATAATCTTTGGTGAATCTTATGCCAGTTAACAGCGCATAGGCCTCTGCTTCCATGACATTTGCATTCACAGCTATTTTCCAAGTACTCGTTGCCATAACCAGGCCAAATTCATCTCTAATGATGACCCCTAAACCCCAGCTCCTTTGAATTGCATGTTAGCATCAATGTTGGCTTTAACCATCCTGGGATCTAGTCGACTCCGTTTAATGTTGCGCTGATTGTTACGATGTGAAGTATGACTAGGACCAGTCTGAGCTTGAGGAGAAGACTTCGAGAAGGTAGCTTGTTTATACTCAATGATGCAGTTCGAAGCTCGCTAGATAATTTCCATTTCAAGTAACATTTGATCCTAAAAAATACTTAAGTTCCTAGCATGTCATAGATTGTATATGATTGATGTGATTTGGATGATAATTTGTTCATCGTTTTTAAGAACAGCATCATAAAGCCAATCTATGAAATTTGGGTTATGAATATCATCAAAATTTAATGATAAGTTATAACCAAACCAAACTTTACTAGATTTAGAGCAAGTCATAAATAGATGGGTGATAGTTTCGATTTTGGAGTGGCATATAGGACAAAGGGTATAACACTGAATCCCCCTTTTGCTCAGTTCACTCCTGACATGGAGGAATTTTTTTAAGATTCTCCAAAGAATCATCTTGTGTTTGAGAATAATGTGTATAGACCAAATCTTTTTCCAAATGAGGGTCTCAACACTACTAGTTGAAGGGGGATAGGTACTATGGGTCTGCCAAGCTTTAATGCTCTTGTACCCACTCTTGACAGAGTAAATTCCAGTGGGATCTAGCATCCACATAAGAAATTCAGGCTCGGAGGTATTGATAATGGGAAGTTGAGAGATATGATCCTTATTAATGTTGAGAAACTCACACTCTAAGATCTCATTATCTCAGCAAGGAACCTAGCTATTGATTAAGTCTTTCACCTTACTGATAGTTTGGTTAGCCCCTTTTTTAGTCATAACCTTGAATCCCTTATAGAGAGGAATCCAATTATCTTCCCAAATATTAATAGAATCACCATCTCCTATCCTCCAGCGACTCCCTTTAAAGATAACCCAAATGAAATTTTGGATACTTCTCCAGACATAGCTGGGGGTATTACCAACATTATCTTGTAAAATATCAGGGTGAGGGTAATATTTTGCTTTGAAGCATCTGGCAATAAGGGAATCAGGATTGGTGTGGAAGTGCCACACTTGTTTAGCCAACATAGCCAAATTAAAGTCCCTTAGAGTTTTGAAACTCAACCCTACTGAATGTTTAGACTTGAATATCTTATCTTTGGAGACCCAATGGATATTACTTTTAGAACCTATACTACCCCACCAAAAGGAATAGATGGCTTTTTCAATTCTAGTGCACAAACCCTTAGGAAGAAAGAAACATCTCATATAGTAAGTCGAGATAGCCTGAGCTACTGCCCTGATGAGAACTCATCTCCCTTCAAATGAAAGAATCTTTTCTTTCTAGCCTTGGACCTTCTTCAAAACCTTATCCATGATAAAGTGAAAGTCTTGCTCCTTAGATCTCCCAAAATATGTGGGCATTCTTAAGTACTTGTGGATGCACTAGCTAATTTTGATGGGAGAAAATGCTGAAATTGCTCCTTGAAGTCTTGAGATATGTTAAGGTTGAAAACCATTTCAAACTAGCCTAAGTTGATTTTTTTGACTGAAAATAGTTTGATAGGTTTGAAGAATTTCCATAATGAGAATAGAGAAGGTGACAATTCTAATACATTTCATAATGATATGAATAATATTGTTAGGAAACCTCATAGCCCTAAGAGTAAGCTCAATGAAGTCTCATTCAAGACTATCATATTCCTTAGCAATATTCAATTTAATGCCAACATGGCCATTATTCTTCAACCTGGGTTTTTTAATATAATGAAATGTTTCAAAAGCAATCAGAGAATTGTCAGTAATGAGTCTCCCAAGAAGTAAGGCACTTTGGAATTATTAATGATATTAGGTAGAATTTGCTTAATTATGTTGTCCAGGGTTTTAGTAACAAACTTAAGAATGACATTACATAAACTGATAGGCTTGAAATCAGATGGTAAATTAGGAGAGTTAATCTTAGGGATCAGGCATATCAGAGTGTGATTTATGTTAGCAATATCACCACTATTATTCAGGATGTTAAGAACAAAATCCAATATACCAGTCCAAATGATATCCCAGAAATTTTGATAAAAGAAGGCTGAAATACCATCTGATCTAGGAGCATAATTTCTCTTGAGGGACTTGATGGTATCATAAACCTCTTTGGTTGTAAAAGCTTTACTCAGAAAATCATAATCTTAAGTAGAGATCCTGTTTTTTTATCATATTGAAAGAATTCGGACTGATGTTTGGATTATTGCTAGTAAAAATATTATGAAAGTAATCTAAAATGTGAATGTGATAACTATCCTTCCAGGTGTGACCCCTATGATCTTGAACACTGTAAATATGATTCTTCCTCTTTCTTTGGTTGGTTTTGTAGTGAAAATACTTAATATTTAGGTTTCCCTGTGGAAGCCAGTGAACCTTAGCCCTTAGGGCCCACCATATTTCTTCTTGTTTAAGCATCTCATCAAGGGAATGCTCCATGGCCTTAATTTTTTGGATAGAGTCCTAGGTAGGAATTAAAAAATTTTACTAGCTAGAGCTTCCTGTCTCCAAAAAAAATTCCCCCATAAAGAAACTTGATCCAATGAATACTTAAGTTTCATGAGACTGTTTCCTCTGTAATTCCCCCAAGCTTCCTTGATGATAGTGGAGCTCTCCTTGTATTGAGCCCAAATATGTTCAAATATTTGAATTTGTTTCTATTGTTAGGGCTCATGTTATCCCTGACTTCTTCAAACTCTAGAAGAATTGGATTGTGATCAGAGGTATATCTGAGCAGATGCTTGTTATAATATCTAGGAAAAAAAGGAAATCCAGTTAGTATTAGCACAAAATCTATCTAGTTTTTCTTTAATGTGAGAATGATTAGGTTGATTGTTAGCCCAGGTGAAGTGATATCATTGATACCCTAAGTCAATAAGATCAGAGGCATTAAGGGTCTCATCAAAGAGTTTGGTCAGATTATAATCTGAATTGTTTCCACCCATTTTTTCATAACTTTTAAGTATTAGGTTAAAATCCCCAAATAAGAGCCATTTGGCATCAGTTTTTTGATGATACATGTTAGAAACAACATTGCATGTAAGATGTTTTTTAGAAGCAAAAAGGTAACCATACATCCCTGTAGCATGCCAAGAGGTGTTAAAATTACTAGAAGTAATATAGGTATAAATCATCATTCTATTGTATTGAAGAATATCTACTTGAATTACATCTGATCAAAGCATGGCTAGCCCACCTGACATATGTTCATTATTCATATTACAATCTACCATAAACATATTTGAAGGGGGGCTACATGCTAAATTCAACTTAGCTTTTGGGTCTGACTCTTTTAACCTAGTTTCCATAAGGAAAACTAAATCGGGGCACTGGCTTCTTAAGAGCTTTTTCAAAGTTGTAACTGCAGAGGGGCACCCTAACCCTGCACAGTTCCAGGACAAGATCCTCATTGCTGCTGGATGGCCTTATAAACAAGGTCTGCAATATTGGTTTTCTAGAGTTCCATTTGATCTATTTTTGGTTCTGCCATGTCCTGTTTCCTTTTCATATTCTTATGCTTGATTTCCATAGCTTGAGTCTGATCCGGTGAGCCTGTCCTCATTCCTAAGTAACTGAGAATTTCCATCCGAGTCTTTCCTTGTTGAGTGTTAAAGTACTGAATGGAGGGTTGTTTAGGGCTTCATTTAGAGTTGTCTTGTCTGGTATGTTGGGCTCCTTGCTTGTTTAGGTTCATAGCTGCCATTTTATTCAAAAGACTTTTCATTATTGGACTGAATTGGCCCCATTAATATATTTGAGTGAGTTATTGTTGGAAGTTTTTTCAGTCCTCTCAATGATTCTCCTACCATATGTCCTAGACCTCAACCATGCTCCTCTAGGGTTTGTGCCACCTTCGTATGGAATGTGTTGGTTCCTGCAATTTTCTATGTTGTGTCCCACTAATCCACACCCAAAACAAAATATGGGCAGATTCTCAAATATGAAATCAATCCATGTGATCCCATCTCTATCATTCTCAATAAACATGCATGCCATGATGGGTTGATTAATATCAAAGAGAACTTTAACCTTAACAGTCTTAGCATTCTCGGGGAACTCGTAGAGGCCTACATCCAAAACTGTTCCAAGCCGACCTTCCATCTCTATACCCATAGTGATTGATTTGCAATGCAGTGGTAGTCCCCAGAATTGGATCAATGAGAGAAATCCAAATGTTGAATTTCCCCATTACGATTCCAGTGATGCATTATCAGCAACAATTTCTAATAATCCATGGATTTCCTTTGAGGATTCATTGAAGGTCCTCCTCTTTGTCCATTTTAATCTGGACTCTTTTACCTTCCAATTCTTTGATTTTGAGACCTAGGGGATTGCACCATATACCTGCTAGAATATTGTGTACAACTTGAGTAGAAATAGGTTTGTCAGATAAAATTTTACTAATAAGACTATTATTGTATTGTTTGATATTGTCTTGAACATGATCTTCCTGGTAGTAAAAAAGGAATCTTCAGTAGGGTCTTCTGAATTTGATTCTGATTGCTGATGTTCTTGTTCTTGAGCAGGTGATAAGTTGTCATGGTACTGATTATGATGAAGTCTACTAGGGCCACCTTTAGTAAACTGGAAATATTCTTGAGCGATACCACCCTGGGTTGGAGTAACCACTTGTAGTTTCTGAATCTTGAATGGTCTTGTAACAGATGAAGAATGATCCGGCTGAGGTTCAGAGGGAATATTGGTGTTTGAGACAACACCTTTAGCTTTGGATGAAGACATAGCGTACAAAGATGAAGGAGAAGGTACAAGGATAGAAAAAAGGATGGTAACGAGACAAAAAGCAGAAAGTTATGGTAAAAAGTCAGAAAGGGTTGAAAAGAAACGGAGGAGGGGATGAAAACAAGGGGGAGACAACCACACCAGAAGGTGGGAACACAATCCAAAAGCGGAGAGAACCAATGTGCAACTACCAGCAATCTAGAAAAAGATTGATGAAGGAAAACGATAGAAAGGGAAGAGAGATTTATTAGAAGAAATTCATCGTAGAAGAAACCCTAACGATAAAGGAGAATCTTGATTCTTATACTATTCTTTTCTTTTTGGTTTCTTAACTTACGTTTTTTCTTTTGCTCAGAGTTGGTCCAATAATCTTAAAAAATAAATGAGACTTAAAATAAATTTTTATATACGAATCATTTCTTGTTTGCATATGAGGCATTTTTACTTATGAATTTTAATGAAGCATATTTTTTTTTTTTTGCTGGTAGGCCTAAAGTGAGGACTTTGGTGGCCATAGTCTCGGGCTGTCTTTGTTTGCGAAATTATATGGTGCTTTTTAATCAATGGGGGCGATTTGACGGTATTCAAGAACAATACGTGTTATTATTGCTCCGCTTCTGAAGGATTGTATTATTCCCATGGTATCGAGGTTTGACATGGATTATTCTGACATTAGGTAACAAATGAATTAATTTTTTTCTTTAAATTTTATTTTTAAACCTTTTAATTTTTTCTTTTAAACCTTGTTAATTATCTTTTTCTTGTAGGAAGATGACAAAAGCTCATTCCAAATATTTACATGTTCGTGGATTTAATTTATGCTTTAAAGCGGAAGTCATTTCTCGTCCCTTTTGATTTCTTTGATCTATTTTAGGAGATGAAAATAAATTCAAGGCATTTAAGAGATGAAAATAAATTAACAATAATTGTTGCCTGCAGCAAATTGCACCCTAGTTATTTATTTATTTACATCTCAAGGAATCCTTCTCATAAGTTGGTAGAAGAATATGAAAAAATCTTTGTAGTTTTGTATAAAAAAGAGTAAGAACCCTTTCTTATTAAATGATATGACTACATGATATCCGAGTTGTTTTCTAAATTTACCCATCATATGTAAATTTAGACCAGGGGATGGAATGGAGTTGTAGTTATGGTTTCGTCTAACATACATGAGTAAAATGGTTTTACATCATACACAAATGTTCTTTTAATCATTGGATCAATAAGTCACATCACATTTCTTTTAATTTAATGGTGAGGTTTATTGATCCAATAATAAAAAATAGTTTGTGCCTGAAATAAGGCATATCTCACTTGTACACCATAAAGTTGACGGTTATTTACAGGCTCATTTACACAATCACATCATGGCTTTGATTTTTACTTCATTATTGGTTAGAATCAGAGCTAAAAAAGATTTTGGAAGTTTATGGGGTTGTTTAGTATCTGCGTGAAGTCCAGACCGTTTCTATGAAATAGGAGGTCCGACTCTTTTTTTAAAATAGGCCCAGTAAAATGAAAACGCAGTTTTTTTGTGTATCTAAGCTTCATTAAAAAATCAGAATCAGAAGAACTTCTAAACATAAAACAAAATAAAATAAAATTAAGTGAAAGAGAGGTGAAATTTACCTAACGGTGTCGTTTGGAATATCACTCCTACGTCGTGGGAAAGGGGAAAACGAATGATTTATGCGAAAAAGAAATTATTGTTGTGATTCTTTCAATGAAATAGCTTTTCAAATTGACTGATTAAGTGATTATACAAATTGATGGTGGTTTGATATCAAATTTATGTCCAGAAAGTAGAACTGTCTAGAAAAAACTCGTACGTGTACCGAAGAAAGAAAAAGAAGTAAAATGTAATTTTTTAACTTAAAATGGGTGGGTATTATACTTAATTTTTTTAAGCCTATGTTTTTGGAGGTCTAACTCGGTTGAACTCTTTGCGTTCCCCAAGGTCCGACCCTACGTAGAGTATTATCGTCAAGATAGAAGTAATGGGTATGTTTCTAACAAGGGCGCTTCTATATGGTGAAGTCAGGAAACTGACTTTTTTGAAAAAGTCATTTTGTTCTTCATCTTTCTCCTTTGCCAAAACACCCAAAATCATTGAACCATTTATCAAATTAGTAAGGTTGTCTTTACCACACGTAGAACAATTTCCACTAGATGCAGAAAACATCATGGACATTCCACTAAACATGAACAAATTCCTTGAACTAGCTTATCAAGGTCTTAAAGATGATATTATTGAGATTCTCAAAACATCAAAATCTGATTGGATTTTTTACGATTATGGTACTGTTTGGTTAGCACCAATAGCTAAAAGCCTCAACTTAGCTTCTGTTCATTACAGCATAACACCAACTTGGAGCATATGACATACAAAATTACAACATAATGAATTTCGGAGAAGATGAATTTTGGAGAGAAAGAGATTTGATTAAGCAGATGAATTTGGAGAGAAACAGTTTTAGGGTTCGAGAATGTAAATTTTGGAAAATATTAATTTTGATTAAGCAAGACAATATGCTCAATGATTGGCCATAAGGTTAACTTCATCAAAAAAAATCATTCTCATGACTTCACCATAAAATTTTCCTTCTAAAAAATCCCATTTAGATTCTTTGTACTCCCTTTTTAATTTGTAATTGAATATTGTTACTGGCTTACTGCAGTAGCAACGTTGTACCCTAAAATCCTAATAATGTATATCATTATATGGTTTGATAACTTATTATATGATTTTTCTATAAATACTTGCAGGGTTGCATATATTCTATTTCAAGACCCTCAAAGTGTCGAAAGGGCTATCCTCGAACTAAATGGAACAAGATATGGTGGTGAATGCTTGGGAAGGGGTTATATATGAAATCTGCATTACACTTATACCCACGTATATGAAGAGTTATGTGAGGCCTATAATCAAGCGCAAGCTGTAGAGTTGTATGTTTACAATCTTTGATGTAAATATTGGAAGCATGCATGCATTGTTTTTGCCATTGTCCGATAAAATTGGATAGCATTTGAGGAGCAATATTCTTCTCCATGACACCAAAGTTTTAAAAATCTTTTAAATCTATTTCTATTTGTTGCTATAAGATAGTTTGCCAATATGGAAAGTCTTCTGGGGTGGATGCATGACTAAGTTTTGGTGTGGCTGAAATAACGGTGTCACAAAAGTTTGTCCAATAAAATTAAAATGCATGTACTTTTTGTTGTAAAATTAGGAATAAATTATCTCTACAAATAATAATCAAAATATAAATATAAGAATTAATTTATATTAATAAGAATAATCAAGGGAGATTTAAAGGAAACTAATCTGTCTTGAGATTGTTGTATAATTGACCATCGACATAACTCAATCAACATCTCTAAACAACATTTCAATAAGACAGCTACAAAATGAACAAACGGTGAAAGAAGTCTGAGACGTGTTGATTGCACTATTCTTAAGGATTTTCTGCGTAGTTATACGCTAATCTTTTAGAATTTAACAGACCCTTTTCGACGTAGAATTGAAGAAACAAAACTGACAAGAAAAAATATTTTTAGGACGATGTAACCCAAAAAAACATTGAAAGTGAGGGACATGTTTCTTGTTTTGATACTACTCAAAGTCAAGTGAAAAAACCTTTTTAATTCACTACGTGAGCATTCATTTTACAGGCATCATTTCACTGTTGAGTCAAGCAAGAATAATATCTTATAAATAGCCAATAAAAGGAACGTTATGCATTGACTTGGCAAATAAGTGCTCAAACAAAATGGTTAAGAAAAAACAATATTATATCCACATTCAAGAGATATCAAAGCAAAGGCGGTTACAAAACCTTAGAATTAAAAATATGTTTATAAAACCAAGTCAAACATTATAGTTAATAATGATATAATAATAATTTTCTATTAAAATATTTTTCGATATTTCTCAATTAAAAATATGGAATACAAAATATTTCAAACTTGAAATATATTCAAAATTACAACATCATTTCACCATAAATAACAATTTAGAGTTTTATTTAACCTAGTTTTATTAATCCAAATTCATTTATAAACTTAACAATTACTAAATAGAATCAACAACAAAACAATTACTAAATAGAACAAAATGAGCCACCAATTTCTTTTAACATTTCTTTTAAAGAAAGACCTACTAAGACGGAAAATAAAATCGTGCTCGACCATGAAATCACAAAAACAAATGAAAGGAAACTAAAAATATATGAAAATCACTTATTTAACTAAAGAGAATCAAATGGTGAAAAAAGACCTTTTTTTTGTTTATGCCCGTTTTTGAAATCAAAGGGTAATTGGGTTTGTTGAATTTAGGGTTAAAATGGTGGAAGATTTGCATGGTAATGTAGTGAGTGGGTTACACGAAATTGGAATTGAGGTATGTGAGGGAAGAACAAAATGAGTGAGAGATGAGAATTAGAGTTGTTGTCGGTTATAATGATGGTGTAGTGAAGAGATTAGGTGCTGTTCTTTTCGGTTGACGAATTTATGGGTTTTGGAAGTACAAGATGAAGATTTAATGTTTTAAAAAGATGAAATAGAGTTTTTAATTTTTTTTGTTTTTCTGGATTTGATTGATGATGGTGATGAAGATCATATGTGAGAAGAGAGGAGGAGATGAAGAAAGAGAAAAATAATTACATCAGGATAGTGCACTATTATATACAATAGACCTTTAAAATCCAATGATTTATGTTTTAACAAATAGATTAAACGATTAAGATTAAAAAATTAATGAGGTTTACGATATACCATCTATAATGTTAGTCCATCTAAGACATTTGGGTTAACCCCTTGAAAGAAGTTTGACGGAACGGACCAAAAATTGTAACAAAAATGAAATTAAAGTACTCAAACGATCTTTTTTTACTTAAGGGAGCAAAGTGATACTAAATAAAAATTTAAGGGATGAAAAGAGCAATTAAACCATATATATACTATTAATCTATGCTCAAATAAAGTATATGTCAAATCCATAGGAGATCAGTTTGAGATATTTTCTAGTTAGAAGGTAGGTCATATAAAAAAAGAACGAGAATGTTAAACAGTGTCCTTGAAGTATTGGGTTAAGCAATCAAAACAAGTAACTTTTTTTATAAAAAATGAAATAATTATTACTTAATTAAAAATTAAAATTTATATTTTTAAAATAAACTTCTAGTTATAAATTTCTTAATCATTGTCTTTAGAGCAATCATTAACAAGACCCAAAAACTAAGTTAAAGAGATAGGATAATGCCAATAATTTTATTTTATTTTTTAACAAAAGCCAATAATTATCTCATCAACCTCCGCATGTTGTTTTTTTCTCCTCATCATTAAACTCTTTGTCTGGCTAGAAACAAAACAACTGTTTCAAACTCTCAACTGAGTATGTCTCTTCCCACAACCTCTTTCTTCTCTACATTCTCCAAATTCCAATTTTGCCCTCCTTCATTTTCTTCTTCTTCATGCCCTCGTGTCATATGTCATGGAGGCTCCAACGTTCAACACGTGTCAAGCGACCTCAAGTTCTTCTTGCATGATGCTCTTGATGCTTCTGGAATTGATACTGCTCATGCCAGAGTAAAAAATTCATGTCTTGATTCTTCAAATTTTAAGATTTTTTTGGTTTATGAATTGTTTTATTTGTTTAATTTGGATGTTTTGATTTAATTCATGTTAAATGAAGCTTGGAATCATGTAGGATTTGTCATCCTGTAATGGTGGTTTTTTGTTTTTAATTTGAAACATGTGACAACGGAAACTGACACGTCGACACAGATAATAATTTGAGAAAATGACATGATAATTCAGTGTGATCATATGCGTAGATTTGAATTCATTTCTAGTTATGAACACCGGACACACCTTTGATCATAAGTGTCATCACATGTCAAACACCAGATACACCTTTAATCTCAAGTGTCAGTGTTGCATAGATTCGATTTATTGAATAAAGGGCAATTTAGTATAGTATAATGTATTTAAGATGGTGATAGTATGTTACCTTGTTTGGACGAAAATTTGTTTTGTCCTAATTTGCTTGGTTTTCTTTAGTGGGTGGGTGTATTACAGGTTATGAGTTTCCTTATTCCATTTTTTGTTTAAACTTTTTTCTTTTCAAAATGTATGATTCATGAAGGAAATGTGTTTACTCTGATTAGTTATGTTACATGTTTGAAAAATGGACTTAATGGCCTCAAGTGATCCATATAGAGAAAAGACTTGTTTGTTGATGTTATTGATGTATAATTTCGTTTGTCGTGCTAATTAGAATCGATGGCTCTAAATTGCAATTGTGGTTGAGGTTACGTTGCAAATCTTGATATTGAGGGAAAATCTGAGCAGTTACTGCCAATGAGCCTTAATTGCGTTTGTGATGTCATTGCAAAAACCACTAAAACTGTTATATTGCGGCTGCAATTTATGCTGCAAACCGCAATTTAGAATTATTCACACACTTGCAGCTTGGTGTGATGGAAGATGGTTTATCTTTAAGCTTTTGAATTTTACAAGTTTTCATTTGGTTTTGAACTTCGGCATTCGATACTGAATAATCTTAATTTGTTTTCTTGTTGATTGATGAATGAGCAGGAAGCCAGGGAAGGATTCTGTTCACAAATTAAGAGACTTACTGATATTGAGAAAGAAACCAGCATTTGCATTAACAGGCATGTTGATTTGGGCAGAACTGCTCTCTATATAGCTGCAGAAGATGATTCTCTGGTATCACATTCATCGGTTCCACTTCCTGTTGATGCTTTCGTTTCAAGATTAGATGATCTTTCAATGGACTACTGTCCTCACTACACCCCTTCATATGATTCATCGCCTGAGAAGTTTTTAGAGAGCATAGAAAGATTTTTGTATGTTCACAAGGTATGTCATTTGATTTCATATTCCTAGCTGTATGCTTGTTTCATTTTGTTTAGAGTCTAACATTGCATAAGATATACCCTGAAAATGAGCTTATAAATGGGAGACATCTTTCACCTTACAAGTCAGTTTTGTATGATTGAGATTGGCCCCACCTAAATTAAGATGATATCAGAATCTATCTAAGATGTATTGGGGCCACCTGCTATCAGGCAACCTCTAGCCACGCTCCAGATATCGAGTCCTGTGTGAAGGGGCGGGTGTGTTTAGAGTGCACATTCAATGAGATAAGGCTAACCCAAATTCTAAGGCATTTGAGTGTGGTGTCTGTATTAACCACAAAAGGGTTTTGAACTCTGAAGCATTATTTTAGGATACAGATGTTAAATATCGTATGTACCTCTAGTTGTTTCTTGAGGCTCAAATAGTAACAATTAGGTTCATTTTAGGTTTACAATATTAACAATTGATAAAATTTGTGTAGTTTAGCTGTAAGTCAAATATGTGAATGAGAGAACTCATAAATTGAATTCTAAAAAAATGTTCGAAGAAAATGTAATTGTGTTCTGTTGACTTTTTATAAATTCTCTTTACTTATTGACATGCAATCAAGAGATACTGATGATAATTAAAATGTGATTGAATTGAACTGCATGTGTCACAGTCCAACGTTGATGTGTGTCAGACCCCAGACAAACCTTCAATCAGAAGTTTCGGTGCTACATAGTTCCTCGGCAACGTTTGCACAATCCTAGTCTCCTTATATTGTGATCTTCAATGCCAAGTTGATAAGATTATAGGCAGATATTTTGGAGACTAGTTACTTCACTTACGAGCAGACTTCTATTTACAGAACTCTCATAATGCCAAAAAGTAAAATGAAGGATAACAATAGTGTCTTTAAATAGAAGAGACGGAGAATCTCCACCTGGTCTGATACCTCTTCAAATCATATCAATTCTACCATCCTATTTCTCACTCACTTGTTTCTTCCTCCTAACGTAAACTTTGGCAAACAGCGTTTCAATAATCTTCTGAGAACTACACTAGATTTCGTATTTTACAAGTATTTTCACAGCATTCGTTATAATACCATTTTTATCACTTCAGGAGCAAGGTATAAGATTCTTATGAAGTATCAATCTTTATAGTATTAATTTAAATGTGGTGTACTACTATTAGCCTTGTTAAAATAATAGGGTTTTAGATGAGAAGGAGGGAACAGAAAGAATAGATTGGGTTGTGGAGTAAATTTCCTAGGCTTTCAACCTTGAGGAAGAGGTTCTTTCGGAAGATGGCAGTACGATTAGCTCCCACCTCAATATTGTTAAACCTCATAGAGTCTATACCTAATGTTCTTAATATCAAGTTAGAAGGAATTATATCATATAAATGCTTAATGTATGTCGCTTGTTCTAGGAATGTGTGCCTATCACACACAAAACAGTACTAATATACCTCTCCACTTTTGAGAAATGGAGATGATCCGTACTCAGTTAGAAGTGTAGCTCATAACGGCCGCCAACTAGGGTTGGCCCAAAACTTTATTTTGGTCTGTAGTTAATTAGGAAACCTTATTGTTAAAAGTAATTCAGAGCAGATTTTGGATGTTTTTGAGATTCAGAAATCTAGTGCATTGATTATGCTTTGAGTTTCTATTCTTTTCTTCTAATTAATAAAGTCTTGGTGGCGTGGTGAGAGCAAGTAAACGTGTGTTGAGTGTGAAGATACGAGTAGTGGATGGGATGTGAGTTGTCACCGTGGAAACTGGTGTTTTTACAAACACATATGTAATGTGCCAGCTGGCTGCAGGAACTAGATAAACAGAATATGTAATTATAGAATGTATATTCTAAAATGGTTTTCATCAATTTTCATCGCATGTAATTTGTAAATAGATTAACTATTTCAAACCTCTGGCCGCAACAGGGTTTCAGAAGAACCAGTGCAAATCTATTGGAGCCACAAGCACTCTATCTTCACTCGGTAATATATTCCCCATATTTAATTTCTTTTTGAAAAGAAATTTGCGAGTATATATGTTAGTGATAGACATTTTATAGATTTACTTTAATGAATTGAGCAGGTTTTGACTCATCGTTCGGGATCGCCTGCAATGCTGTCACTTATATACTCAGAAATTCTAAAAATGCTTCGTTTATGGGGCCTTTTGTATTTTGATGCTGAAATTTTCTACCCTCATGATATTTTTAATGTTCCTAAAGGCTATCATAAGCTGAAAAGCAAGGAATCAGACCAAGCGCACATAATGACATCAGGGAATCTATTGGTTGAGGTAATATCTTATTACTTGCTCTTCTTTCATTTCCACTACCTGGTATCTTCTTGACTAAAATGCAAAATTATGTGTACATTTTTTCTAGTTTTGGCATAAAATGTGCATCTGTGCCATAAGTATAAGTGCTCCCGATCAAGCATTGTTGTTGGGTGACTCTTAAAATTTGGGTGGACATAACTCAATCCTACAAAACCGGTTTAAAATGTGGGTGGACATAACTCAATCCTACATTTAGAGTTTGACTCAATGACCCAACGGGTCTTGCCATCTTAAAAATTGGGTTGAGCCTAACTCAACCCCACAAAACCGACTGGTAAGATAAGGATTCTCTCACTTATAAGTTATAACCACATCCTCATATCGTATTTCATATAATGTGGGATTCTTAGCAGTGACCTAGTGATCGTGAGTTCTTTTTGCACAAATAACCTTAATTATTATAGCTTTTCCTTTTCTATTTTTTTAAACAAAAAAAATAATCTTCCTCTTAACTGTGTATGGAAAAATGAGCTTCAAGCTCCTAATTTATGTGCAAATGTGAGGTTTTTTTCCATTGTCTGGGTTTTTAGTAACTGTAACATTTTTAAATAATTCCATGGCAACGTATGAACATATATTGGATATTGGGATCTGCTTCTTCTGTTTGAATAGGAGCGTGTTAGTGAAAATCCACACACACCTAGGATCTTAGTTGAAAACAAACACCACATATAGAACTCACAATAATTTACGTGGTTCGGCACCTCTTGCCTTCGTCCACAGAAGCATATACCTTGGTTTATTAATTAGGATAATTGTAACTATTATTAATTAGGATAATAAATTGCAGAATCAATGTTTATATGACAGTTGCAGAATCAGCCTCACAGCTTGTAAGTAAATTGTATTTATATGAGAATACTCCAAGAGGATAACAATGTTATCTGACCTGAGTTTGAAAGTTTCAAAATATATTCTGTCATATTTAGCTTCTTTAGTTTCTCTTTAGCACTCATGTTAAGTCTTATTCTGCAGATATTAAATAATCTGAAGCATGCATTCTGGCCTTTTCATCATGATCATACAAAAACCTTATTTTTAAGGGCAGCACATGCTGCAAACTGTGTTGACAGATCTGATTTTGTTGGAGAAAGGTACTTTTTATTATGTCTTTCCTATTTTCTATTTATTTTAATGTAATTAGTTTATGTAAGAACTTGTCTTAAAGTTTGTCAACGGCAGTGGCTCTCAAATTGCTTCAGCTAAGGCTGCTCGACATAGACTGGATCGAGGTGTTTGGACCACTGTGCGCTTTGGCGACATGAGGCGTTCATTGTCTGGTATGAATTTGATTCAGTTTATCTCTCCTCTTTGTCAATACTGAAATGCCATTGTCAAACTTTCTGATATTTCATTGTGATCACCTATTCTTTCAGCATGTGAACGCCTTATCCTCCTTAACAATGATCCAAATGAGCTAAGAGATTACAGCATTCTCCTTTATCATTGTGGATTATACGAGGAGTCGCTACAATACCTGACGAAGTACCAGGAACATAAGGTACTATAACAATCCTATGCAATGCATGAATGATATATTTTTTACAGATTTGGATCATGTGCAGTAACTGCATCATGCAGTTTTCAGTTTCCATCAACAACCAAGATTGTTTAAAGCGAATCCTATATAATTTGATTAATCCAAGATCGCTTACTGCGTGAAACGTCGTGGAAATACTACTGCAGGCAATCTTGGTCCCTTCTTCCCAAATAAACTAAACCTGATGTGTGCCATTCATTTTTGCAGAACTCATCTACACAAGTGCTGACATCATCAGACTCTGAAAGTGACATGGAAGAAGATGCTGCCGTCGATAAACTAATAACGCGGTTGAATCTCATCCAGTTGGAGCAAGGATGGAGTCAGCCGTCCGTTGCTAGAAAGTTTCTCGGTAATAACTCTGATCCATGGTAGTTCCTCTTTCGTTTCAATCACGACAACATCAAAGAAGAATTTTGGTCAGCTGATAATTGAAATGAAAGCTAATAGTTCATGGCAGCAAGTTTTGCTGTGTTTTCTGGACACAGCATGAGACTTTTGGATATATGAAGCTGTAGTTGTTCCAATAGCTTGCAAGCTCAGCAATCATACATGTAAAAGCGAGGTTGCAACTTCTGAAGTGGATGAGATTGTCCAATAAATGGAAAGACAATAGATAGATACACATAGTAACAACCATATATTCATACAGGGAGAAAAGAAAAATCTGTACCTATTACCAGTGTTTTTATAGTATAATAATTATGTACTTTTACGTGTATATCTCCTGTGATGTTCGTGTAAATTCTATACCAGCTTTATCTGACATTACAGTTTATTTATAGAACAAAAATATGTGTTTAACAACTTGGAATATATCAATGAAACTGTGAGAGGAAAACACAAGTAGAGAGAGACTGGATCATCTTTGATTGCTTACTGTTTGGCTCATATTGTGTATATATACACCAGGCAACTGATTGCACAAAGTAACAGAAACTTTAACAGAAGCTTTGAGTGTTCTAACTGTTATATAACTAACTACTTATAACTACCTAATGGTATATAACTGCCTTAACTATTATAAATAACTAGTGTGTTTAATAGAAACCAAATTGCTATGACAATTGGACATGAAGATCATTGATCAAATAACTAGGCCACAAAAGTTCACACATAATTGAAACTAATGTGTTATACTCAACATTTGATGAAAACTATTAATTTTGCCACTTGATATCGATGAACGTTTGAGCACCTGAAAGTACTTGAGGTTTGCATCCGTGATCAGAATGAGCAAAAAACCAGTCTTCAATTTCATTAAGAAAAGAGTTTCGAAAAAAAATACTTCTTAGAAAGGTAAAGCTTTGTCGGATGCCGGTAGAGAAGATCTCATCAAATTTATGCTTCAGTCAATACAAACTTATTTGATGAGAATTTTCTTAATCTCTCTCTTGGTGATGATATATAAAAGCTGATGAACTCTTTTTGGTAGGCTTCAAATGGAGGAAGAAATCATGGTATTCACTGTTATTATTGGACAAATTTTGAAGCATGAAGGTATGAGATTTAGAAATTTATATGATTTTAATCTCTCTATGTTAACCAAGCAAGCTTGGAAAATTATTGCTAATTCTTATTATTTGGTGACTCAAGTTCTCTCAAAGACATATTTCCCACATAGTGATTTCTTTGAAGCAAGAATTGATAATAATTCAAGTTTTACTTGAAGAAACTTCCATATAGTGATTTCTAACTTACATGCAATTGGTGGTAAAAAAAAAAAAATCATCTGGATATTATTAAGAGAATGATTGCCAACTAGAGCGAAGCTTGTTACCAAAAATGTACTTTGTCCCCAAACTTTCATTCATTGTGGTTCTTATGGTGAAAACTCTTGGCATCTTTTTGTTACTTGTCATGTTTCTATAGATACTTGGAAATCTCTCAAAATATATGAGATTTAATGGAACTGTATATTTTCCATGATGATAGAATTGTTGATTTATTTTTTAAAGTTGTCCAAAATATGTCTCAGGTGAGACGTAGCATGTGATCTACCACTTTATGGAGTTTATGGAAAAGTCGTATTTTAAAATTGTGGATGAAAATGTTACAACAATATATCATTGTGCCGCTTCCTTCCTCAATCAATGGCAATGGACAAATTTACGGCGACAACTTAGTAAAAGTACAACCCCTGAGCCAATTGTGGTTCACCGGAAGAAGCCTCCCTTTAGTATGTTCAAATGTAATATGGATGCCGCCTTTATGTGTAACAAAATTGGTATTAACGATGTTATATTTGAACTTGATCCAAAAGTAGTGGTTGATAGCTTCAATAACTTATGTCCGATTTTGTCTCCTTATGATTTCATCATTAGAGATTGTTCCTCTTTTTTTTTTCTTTCAAATTTATGTTCAATTTTGTTGGTTGAATTCTCTGAGGCAAACCAATTATAGCATCGGCATCGAAGAGATGATTAGTGTAACATTATTTTTAAAATGCAAATATTATTAATAATTTCAATACTAGGGATAAGGTGTACGAATACAAGAATTTAAAAAATTGTTAGTCCAGAAGAACAGTCCAAAAGCATAGACTACAATAGCATAGCACCAATTTGAAGCCAAAGAAGACAAAAACAAAATAAACTTCACAACCAGATACACCTAAACTGAAGCACCAAAAGTTAGCACAAGAATACACACATCAGGAACAAAATCCAGCAGCAAAAAGGCAGAACCACAAAAATTCAGCAATTTATCAAACCGACAACAAAAAAAATTCACTCACAACCTGTTATATTAGTCTTTCATTAGTTCTTAATTTCAATATTTCATTAAATTTAAGGTTTAGGGATGAGGATGTTGTATAGTACAAAGTGTTGGGTGGTTAAGAACAGACACGAAAATCAAATGTATTAGAGATGAGGATGTTGCATTGGAAGAATAGTGAGATCAAACAAAATATAAATATGATTAGGAATTACACGATTAGAGATAGATATATAAAATCACCCTAGCATAGATAGTAGAAAATACCCTAGAAAATAAATTCAGTGGTTTTAACATGTTGAGATAAAACATATAAATGTTATAGTAAAAAGAGTAAATTAAATGGTGGAGAATCAAATCAAAAGAGGTAAAAAAAGAAATAAAAAAACTATAATATAAACTATTAGAAAATATTTAAAGGTTAATATATTATGATCCAACATGATTTAAGGAGTTGTTTTTTTATTATTCATTTTTAAATACATTCATCTCAAAAGAGTTGGTCATATTCTTAAAAAAAAGAGTATGTTATAGACCACTGATACCGTGATGCTACTCAAAATTGAAAAACGAAAAGTGTAAATATTTTTTTTTATAATCTTAAAAAAGCCTCATTATGCCACATCATTGTCAGTCTAGTTGTCCAAACTAGAAAAAGAGAGCCAACTTTTATGCAGTGAGTGAGTGGAATGACTAATGAAGTACCATTGCTACGGCGTGATAGGGCCATAGTGCCTTATTTTTAGTTTCCAATAAGGCAAATCTATAGGGTCACTAGGTTAGGGTTAGGGTTAGGCTGTGATATTGACCTATATAGGGTATAGAACCTCTATGATGCAATGCATTATAGGAGTAGATTCTATATCAACTATGTTTAGCTTGGTCCCACTTTTTCCATAAAAAAAGGTTGGTCCCATATTTCGAACTCTTTTTCATTTCTATTATTACTCTTTTTTTAATTAATCAAGCAATTGCATTATTTTAGAAAATAATCTTTGATGTTTACCTAACCATGTTCCCCAATTCAATTGCATGAAGATTGGCACCGTTTGCAACCATCAAATCTTAGTACTCTTTGTTTGTTGATGGTTTCATAATGTTTTGGATTTTGTACTATGAATTTAACTTGATCATAATTCATATTTGTTATTAAAGTGATGGTTCAATTGTTTATGTATTTATTTAACATGGAAGGTTATCATTAATTGCATCTAAATTATGATAATGAATAATTGTTGAGAAGTTTATTTCATTTTTGTCACATTAAATTATTATCCTTCTTAGAACATATAGATAGATATGAAACTAATATGAGTATCGCTATTTCTCCTGAGAGATTTCATCACAAAGCGCTCACGAAATCGTAGTTAACCAATAAATATTTTCTCCCAGCCGCAAATCACGGAAGCTATAAAATGGATGAGCCCAACTACGGTACTAATTATATTATCGTGATACTTTCGAGATAACTTGTTCGCTACATACAACATTTCTCAACTAATATAGTTGATTTACATTGGAGATGTAAATGACAACTTTTAATATTAGTAGTTGATTCCATAAAAAAGAAGGAAATTGAATATCAAAATAAAATAAAATAAACTATGAAATTAAGAATGAGATTCAAGGAGAAAATCTTTAGGATAACTATATGGAAGAAATTCAATAAGAAATCACCAAATCGGTTAACTATGATTCAGTTCCCTCAAAATGGAAACCTATTTTGTTTTTGGCTTTTTAGCATGTCACTTTCTTCCATTTACAACAAGACAGAAAGCCTAAAATGACTCTTCACTATAGTTGAATTCAAAACAAAAAAAGTGCAAGACGTAAACCTAAGCCTTAACCTACAAATGCAGGCACAAAAAATTGAGCTTGTGGGCAGCCACATAACTTGAGGAAATTAATAACACCACCACCCTACTGATCCAAGAATCTATAAGTGGACTTCCAGTGTCAGAACATGTAGCAGTAGACATGGCCCTACTAGTGCCCAAAAATTAAACAGAAGATATAGCCTAAATATTGCACTTCATTCTCTCAAAATATTATAAAAAATTAAATCCTATATAGCCCAGTTGAATTTATTTTTTTCCTTTCAAAAAAATTCATAACAAAAACATATTACATCCGAAATAAAATATAAAAAAAAAATGAATAATTGATGTATATCAACTAAATTTTTAACAATATATATATATATATATATATATATATATATATATTCAACTATTAATTTGATTATATTGCATTCAAGAGAGTAGACCTTTTTAGAATTAAATGAGTATGTCTATCTCATTTCTTCAAAGAAGAATATGAGTGTTATAGATTAAAATAGACAACTTCTTGTAGTTGAATTCACTTTTTAACATCCTCCAATTATAAGACGAATTGAAAAGGATAATTCAGAGTTAAATCACGAAAAAAGTAAATTTTGATAAAAAAAAACTTTTTTAATTGGGGTTTAAATTTGAGTTGTTATGCATGTTTCATTTTTAGTTGATCTCATAACTATTTGAGCTTCGTTAAGTTAATTGTTGTAGTTTATTTGACATGATATGTGTGGGTTTAAACCTCAATTAACTAACTGTTTTGATAAGCTTAATTTAGTTGATAGACACAATGACAATGCATAATATATGCAAGATCCAAGGTTTAAATCCCGACCACCACAAAAAAAAACCTTCAATTAACCTTTTAAAAAATTTATATCCGATGTGTTATGAATTTAAGCCTCTATTAATTATCTTAAAAGAAAATAAATATAATTATTTTGAGTCCTTAGATTAATTGAAGTTCATGTTCAATAGGTTGCATATTTAAGCCTGCATTGGCATATTTTGAGTCCTTAGAATTATGTTTTGATTTAGTGTTTCATAAGTCTTTTATAACAGAAAAACTAACTTATCTTAAATACCATATGTTAGAAATTACTTTATATTTTATCTTTTGCTAAATTAAACACAAAAAATATGAATAATTGAATTAAATCTTCACTCTAACAAAAATTATTTACTACTACTTTATATCCTTTTTATTTTAAGGTGTAATCCTCAAATCTAAAATATTATTTCTTTTAATAGTAAAAAAGAAGACTATAGTTACAAAGTATAGATCACAAATTATCCATTTTTGTCACTTTTCTTTATAGAAATTGAAAACATATTTTGCATCAAAAGAATGGAACCACCATAGTGCTCTGTTCTCATTCTCTATATAAATCAACAACACCTCAATAACATAAAACAACATCCTCAAAATCTCAGAGAATTTGTAACTTGTTCCAATGAGTATGTTAGGTCTTAGAGACCTAGTTCTTATAGCTCCATCACCTTCTCTTCAACATCATCATCAACAAAATCAAAACCAAAACCAAAACCAAAACCAAACCATTTCACATGATCATAATTCTAACCACTCTTTACCTTCTTCAGCTTCTTTAAGTGTTGGTTTTGGCATTTTTCCACTTCTTACTGCTACACCTTGCATGCCACAACAACAATCTCAAAACAATGAAGTTCAAGAAAATCCTAATAGCAATAATGGTAACAATTTTTGGAACCTTAGGATGTGTCCTGAAGTAGTGAATCTTCCAAAAAAAGGAGTTGGCAATGTTGATGATGAGAATCACAACAATAGCAAGATGGTTATGATGGAGAATGAAGAGAATGGTGTGTATGGTTCTGAGTATAGAGTGTGTCAAGATTGTGGTAATAGGGCTAAGAAAGATTGTGTGTTTAGAAGATGTAGGACTTGTTGTAAGGGACGTGGTTATGATTGTAGTACTCATTTGAAGAGTACTTGGATTCCTTCGACACGTCGTCGGGAACGGGAGGTGGAGATGCTTGTAGGTGGTGGTGGTGGTGGTGATGGTGAGGGTTGTTCTGGTGTTAAGAGACAAAAAGGTTTATTAGGGTCATCACAAAATGCTGCAGCTACTTCTCATAGCTCAAATTCCAATGGTACTACACCAAAGAGTTTTGCTACTAGCTCTTGTCACCAAGGTACTTTCATTTTCTTCCTTTATCTTTCTTTCTCTTCCTCTAAAGATGGTAGAAATAGAATCACTATACTTCAAAATTACAGTGTTGCTCTCATTTCGTAAAATTCGCTGTGATTCCAAACATGTACTATATGTATGTTTGGTATCACGACGTATATAGTAGAATCCGATGATCTGCTGTGATTTTGCAGAAGCTACAGAGTCTTGATGACCCGCTTTTTAAAAATCAAGTGGGTCACTGTGATATTCTGACATTCAATTTGAATACTAAACATAGACTATGTGTTTTTTATATTTGATGTCACATTAGTATTGTATACACAAGGAACATTAATTTGTTCATTAATGGATTGGCTGCATTTATGCAATCATGCTGTTGGAGATTTGTATTGTCTGATTTTGATCAAACAATTCATGTTTTAACTTCGTCTTTTGAATTTGTTTTACAAACTTAGAATGCAAATTGTCTAATTAAACTCAAATGAATAATATCGTATGACTACGAGAATGAGTGGTAATTGTGACCGCAGCGATTCTGGATCTTTAGTATATGTAATAATGTAGTCAATTAGTCCGATTCTTATATACAAATTATAGTACATTAGTTGTCATGTTGGTATTTTCTCCTTCATCAGGGTTTGAACGATCTCTGGTACTTTAACCTTACCTCAAACAATTATCAAAATTGATGTAATTTATTAGCATATTTTAAATGTATTACCATAAATTGATATGATTAGAGTAATTTGTGTGTCTTTGATGAAATTAAGGTTGTTGAAGTGAAAATTTTGTTGAATTGCAGATGCAGGTTTCAAAGAGGGTTTACCAGGTCATGTTCATGCACCAGCTGTATTCAGATGCCATAGAGTAACTGCTATTGGAAATGGTGAAGATGAATTTGCTTACTTGGCTACAGTTCATATTAGTGGCCATGTTTTCAAAGGGTTTCTCTATGATCATGGTGTTGATGGGAAAAATCCAATGCCTTGTGTTTCAGAACTTCAATTGGGAAACAATTGTAGTGGAAAGAATGGTGAATGTTCTTCTGCAATTGGTGTTCCAAACAATAATGCTTACCCTGCTTCTGCTAGCTAGCCATGAAGATTGCTTATCAGGTACATAATTGGACTTTGATTTAATTTAAAGCCACATTTTGGACCCTATTTGATATATTGTGGAAATAAGTTGATATATCTTCCGCGTTGTAAAAAAAACTTTTTGATATTTAAAAGATTTTGTGGAAAAATGCTAGCTCGTAGGTATGGCAACGGGGTGGTCAGGGGCAAGTCAGTTTTACCTCCCTAAAACCGGTCGAATTGGAAAATAGATATCCGTCCCCACCTCTAATGGAGTCAGGTTTCCCCACTCTGCCTTTATATAAAAGATAAAATTATAATTATTAGACGGTAATAATATAAACAAAAAAAGTTTTACTAGCCGGATAGGTTCAGGTTTGCGGTTGAAGTAGGTATCAACACCTTCATCGTCGTCCTCATCCCGGACTTTGATTATCAAAAGAAAACTCAATTTCAACCACATTGTCAGGCAAAATTGATTTTTTTTCCCATCAAATTTGGTGTACATTTGATTGTACCCTCAAGGGTGGGGGTCCATTGTCATACCTAGTTGAACATTGCACATCTCTGAAAATGCATCACCTCACTTTGATGGGAATTCTGCCAAACCCGTGTACCAATAATGTGTAAAATGTAACCACTATAATAATGAGATGGTAGA
Organism: Medicago arabica; assembly: GCA_946800305.1. Lineage (NCBI taxonomy): Eukaryota > Viridiplantae > Streptophyta > Magnoliopsida > Fabales > Fabaceae > Medicago > Medicago arabica. Next base: position 3,915,454 of record OX326967.1, on the reverse strand, counting down.
AACTAAAGTGAAAACTATGGTGTGATGTGAAGTGTGTGGTGTGGGTAAATGCATCACCTCACAACTTGGACTGCAACAAATGTTTTGGTCCATATTTTTCTCCAATAAAAATTTACCAGTTGTTTATTGTTTTTTTCAAGAAGTTAAATTAGTTCACTCAAATTGACACCGGCGAGAATTGAACCTGAAACTTCGAGAAAGAATACATTCTCAGGTCCTAAACCAAATATCATCAGATCAATCCAAATGGGTTAGCAGCTGTTTAATGTTAAGCAAAAGCTTAGACATTTGAGATGGTATCATTGTCATCAAGTGATTTATCTATTGGCAATGAACAGTGAACTAATCAGAAAAATAACAAAGAAAATAATGTTGTATACGTACATTTTTCCTTTTTACTGTTGAAACTTTGATAAAAATATAAAAGTATTAAAAGTGAAGTCTATAGTGTATAAATAATACTATTACACTTATAAAGGAAGGGTAAAAGAACAGTTTAGAGTTACTTTAAAAATGTCACTTTGAAAAATCAATGGACAACCATTAAAAAAGAGGTAGGAATGGTGCACTTCTCAATGTCCATTATATGAGTGTGTATTAGTAAAATTCCACTATCCCTAATATTCTGTGTCATCAGTGTGACATTTACATAACAACATCCTAAACATCCCTTAATTATCAACTGCTTAGTCTAGAGGTGTTGCTTTATCTGCATATACTATTATCTTACTTATTTTGTTTGTAAATATAGAACTATTTTGAGATTTTTTATAGGACATTTTTTAATTTTAATTGTATTAATTACTCTATTCAAAATGAACTTTATGCAAAATTTACCAAATTCCTCATATTAAGAAAATTAGTTGGTTTAAATTAAAAAAAAAGGTGGAAGATCTTGAACATATTCAATTTATGCAATAAAAAAAAGTCTGTTGTCCAAATTACACTCATTAACAAATAAGTAAATTGGTTTAATAGAAATACAAAAGGTTAAATTTTACTATTAGGAGAACTTAAAAAAAAAAACTGCCATTAACTAGGAGGGAAATAGTTAATTTTAACTACATAAATTCAATTGCTTTACAAACTCTATCTCTTCTTCAATATAGTATAATTTTACTCAATAATTTTTCACATTGTTATAAATTGATGTCACATTTTGATATTTGAAGGGGTAATTGATCAAATAATAAAAATACTTGATTAATCTTTCCATTTTCCATAGAATTATACATCTCATAGCTATAATATTTTATTTTAGCCATTTGATTGCTATAACTCAGCACCACTAGCTAGTTACATAGCCCCTCCCAAAAAAAAAGCTACTATTAGCCATTCAATTTATATAATTCAAACACTAGCAACATAGGACTAGGAAGGTCTTAATGTCATTCATCAAACACATCTACCTTGGTCTAGACTAAGGTTGTCACCATTTAACTGCAACATTTGTTTGATGGGATGTCTAGAATTCATCTCATTTATTTCATATTTGGTTTGACTTCAATCTTAATGAAGGAAAAGACAACCATTATTGTTTCTTGCAATGAAATATGTAATCAAACAACAATGCCCCTCAGTTTATTTATTGTATATTACCTTACCTATATGGAAATATTTCACCTAACATAATATCAATTTGTTTAGTGTCACGTCTTGGACATAGATGAAGGCTATGCACTCCTAACATATTTTGCTTAATTTAGAAATCTAGTCCTTGCTATATGCTTGTCTTAGTTTCCTTAGTTGTTACAAGAATGAAACATCATGGAAAGAAAGAGAGATCAAGACCAAAGGAAACATGCCAATTGATTAAAGAAATGAGAGAAAATTCGTAGGGAAAGTAATGTTTTAAAAACTGGACCGAATCGGTGAGTTCATCATTGAATTGGTTGATAACCATCTAGTTTATTAGTTGGCTTGATATCGGTTGTACCTTAAACTTTTTGCGTTTTGTTTTTACTTTGTTTATAATTTTTTACTTATTTATTTGTCATCCAATTTAATCATGGTTAAACCGATTGAACGAATTGAATAATAACCTGAATGCTTTATCGGTTCAATCTTCGATCTGGTTTTTAACACATTGAGTTATAAGGAGAAGAGCTAGGATAGAAACACATCAGTGGTTGATATGCAAGTGTTACAGTTTGTTCATACATACCTAACCAACCAACTAACCATAGTTTGCATATCAACTATGGTTTATTCACTATACTGTAATACATTGCTTTTTAAAAAAAAAATATATATAATGCTTTATTACTACTCTGATTTAGAACAAAACTTTGTAGGTGACTTTGAGGACTAACAACATCTTAACTTTTTGTATGCTAATTTCAGGTGATGGATCCAGTTTCATGAACCAGCAAAGAATGGACGTTTTATTATGCCGTTTTGTTGAGAAAACTAACCATATTCCACTTTAATCCTCCCAGTCCCTAATTGCTTACATGCAGACTTAAAGCTTAATGGCCCCTTTGTTAAGTTTCTTCCACATGATTAGGGGCATTGATGTTGCAAAGATTTTATATCCAATGTTTAACTGAAGTTTTTAACTTTAGTCGATTCAGTAGATTTTTTTTATGTCTATATAAATGAGACAATTTATGGTCTTAATCAGTAGAAAATAGTATTTAATTGTGAAAGTGTGGAAAAGCAATCTAAAGAGGGAATTAGTACAAACTGATAAATAAAAAATCAAATCGATGAGACCTCTAAATCATGGTTCAATTGCTTTAAACTATTTAAATTAAGACGAAACGTCAACCAAATAGTTCAAATAACTAAATCGTAAATAGTATTGATTCATGATTCTACTTGTTAAATTGTTCGGTTCGTTTTAAAAAAAAAAAATTGCTAGAAACTTTTGGGAAGACTTCCAAAAAAGTTTCTAACAATCTTTCCATAAGTTTCTAAAAACTTTTGGGAAGATTGCTTTGATATATAGTCCTTCAACATCATTTTTGCTCTAGTGAAGAAAGAAAAAAATAAAATGATTAACACACCCTTTCTTAGGACTAGATTATTTCATGTGTGATTTCATAGAAAGAAAAAAATAAAATGATTTCATGTGACTGTCTTTATAATGATTTTCTACCACACAAAAGTAATGTTCATGGATGACACAAAACCATAATAACATCATGGAACATGCCCAAGAATCATCATTTTTTTTTACACAGCTATTGTGCACCACCCCATTTGTACATTTTTTTCAGCACCAAATACCATAGGCCTCATTTTGGATACTACAAAATGAATCATTTCCAATGTAGCTTTTATCCCTTTTGTTGATTCATTTACAATTTGGAAACAACATTGATCTAAGCTACAAGTCTACAACATACATTTGTTGCGATTATAGCTCAAATGAAATTCACCAAAGTGAAAGTCGGAGGTAGAACATGATAGACCGAAAAATCAACAAACTGTAGAAGCACTGCCCGCCTATCATATCACAATATAGCCCCTCCATTCAATGTGTGCGTCGCTGGATTTGTCACGGCTATACATGGATGGTCACATGCCGCAAGATGAATGTTTAGCATCAAAACTATACCCTTTTAAGTGTCCTCTACAAAAACTCTGAAGATAAAATCGCGAAAGCGTTTCGAGTATAGCCTTGGATCAACGGCTGAGATTGAAGTTGGATCGTATTGCATTGATTTGTAAGCGTGCTCAAGCTTTTTACTAATATCATAGCCTTGTAATATGTCTATGATGCCAAAAAAGATGATAATATCATACATCTCTCCGGTTGGTTCGCCAACCAACTGAGGACTCTCACATGTGCTTTTCCGCAAAGCCATTTCGGCTCGCGCTGGCATGTTTATACCTAATTGAATCCACCTGAAACATAAAACACAATACAAAAAATGAATCAGAAAATGCATGAGAATCAAACAATGTAAAAGCAAAATAGTTCAATAACAGAAAATATTTAATGTTTGGTCTAATTGGTTCATGTGTAAACAGTGAAAATTAAAGTTATAAAAAATAATTAAAACTTATGCAAAGATGAGTTGATTACAAATATACCGACTAGGATCTATGATAAGATGATCTGCATCCACTCCTGAAAGACGGGGGCCTCCATCGTCAAATCCAGATGGGGTGCAAGCTTCTGAACTGCGACCGCAAGGTGTAACATTGCCACTAGGACTTGTATCTCGAAAGTGAAGACCAACCAACATACTATAATCCATAATTCTCTCATGTTCAAGAAAGTCACAGTCTCTAGCAACTTGTCTGCATGACGGCATGTTTAGAAATATGATCAACTTTGACATCAAAAAAGTAAAAAAAGAGATATGATCAACTAAAGTACAAATAGTTGATAGGAGAAACTGTATTAGGAGGGTCTTCTAGCTTATATTTAAAGTTTCGAACAGGTTCTTTATCTTTTTTATAGTGAAACCATAATCCTTTCATTCATTGAATGCGAGCAAAAATGGCACTGAAGTTCCAAAGTAAAGCCACAGTGGCACCAAAATTCAAAAGTAAAGACATAATAATAAATCACATTTCAAAAGAAGGCTAAAATAAGGTCATTTTGTTCACGGTTTTGGACGGGAATTCATTAAAGGTTCAAAGTTGTTGTCGTTTAGAAAGATAAACAGCATTTTGATCTAAAGAGTATAACTGACTTCTTTGAAACTTTAAATTAAGTTAAATGACCTCTGGTGTAGTTTTGCCAATTTCATATATTAAAAATCAAGACACAAAAGTTATTTTTATTTCATAAATCGTATGACTAAAAATTGAAGGCAATTATGAAGCTCATATAACAATGCAACTTTTTTTTTAGTGAAATCTGCATTTGTGTCATTCAACTAAGACCGGTAACTAGTAATACACCTACTCTCAAGTTACCATTGACTTTCCATCATTAACTTCAAAACATATTTTTTGTCCCAAGAAGCCAATAATATGTTTAATGAAACCAAAACTTGTAAAATGTGGTGTCCTACATGCTACAGGCACACATAAATAGTGACAGAGCAAGCACTAAGCAAGAAATTCACCTGCAAAATTCTTCGAACCAAGACTTCTGCAACCGAAATATAAAATTTAAGTCAAGATCCTTAAGTGTTGTTGTTGGCTCTACTTCTGCCTCCGGTTTATCAGTAGTGCGACCAAACGTCGAACCTTTCAAGTCAAACCGTCTATGGATGACATATTGAGAACAAAATATATTTCCCATGATGACAAAGCGAACCTGAAATTTATGAAATGCGACTGATTAAGAATCAAAGTTTTATTTTTATACCAAAGTAAAAGTTTATAAACACCTAGGCATTACCTTCTTTTGTGCACTTCCGGTTAGTTTTACACAATGGAGGCCGAAGAACTTTGTGACCAGCGTATTCTCAAAAGCCCGGACGTGTTTATAATAAGCAGGAAGCATTTTCAGAAAAACCTGCAATCATGTAATATTTTTGGATTAAAATATGATTCACTAGATTAATGATCTTCATAATGCAATGCAGGCATCATGTGAAAACTATCACATCAAAGTGGACTAATACATATTTGTCACAAACATTTAAATTTCTAAACCTATCGTAATTTTTGTTCCTGTATAAGCTTATAAAGTGAAGGGTTGAAAGAATTGATAAAAAAGGCTTATATTATATCTAGCCAATGAAAATGGAACTCACTTTTACTTCTGCTTTTTTCATGGTTTTGATCATATACCGGTCATCGTTCGTCAAATAGAAAAAGCTTCCACTTTTTCCAGGAGATGAGAGTTCCCGAAGAGCTTCATTCCCACATATTGATATCATGTAATCAGCAGGATCAACTTTGAACAGCTTTCTGAGAGCCCTGAAAATATAAATGCAATCAAATACACCCCCATGTTCTATGAATATAGAAAAACAAATGAAATTCCAACACAGAGACTATTTGTAATACTAGGTTATGAAACAATTGCAATATCAAGCATGCACATAAGGCTTCGAAAAATGTTTCTTTTACGATTCCTGAAAACAGATCTAGATTTTTTAGAAATTTTGAACTTACTAAAACATTGTTTTTGTTGTTTCTGAAAATGCATTCTGTCTATTTTACCTTCTATCTTCTCTCTATCACAATTGTTCACTCTTCAGCCTTTCATCTCCGTGTTAGCAATTTAAAATGAACACAAATTTTAGAACACGAGAACTGTAAAATATTTTTAGAACATAAATTTCAAGAGTTACTCTCAACAAGTAAACACTTAGTAGATTATGTTACAGAACATGATTCATTCATCTAGTTACGACCAAATCTTTTCTGACATAAATAGAAAAATGACCATTCAATCCTATGCATACCTGAATACTACCGGACAGTAGTCTTTCCATCTAAATTCGCATGAAGGGTGAGGTGGCGTATGCTTGGATCCTTCTGGTGGAAATCTAGTCCAAACTTTCTCTTTGGGATCAAATGCAGAAGACTTCAAATCAAGTGATGCACTTGGAGCAGGTCTTCCAACAGAATGTCTGCGCAATGGTACAAGAAATTAGTAAATGTGTAGAGAAAATTAGAATCAAGGAAGGAAATTTATTTGCTAGAATGTGGAATTCGTCATTGCATCATACTCCCTCCGGTCACATTTATAAGCAAAAAAACTACTTTTTAGGTTCATTGAATACTTAACGTATTTGGTATATATTATAGACCAAATACATCAAAATATTCAATGAACCTAAAAAGTAGCGTTTTGCTTATAAATGTGACCGGAGGAAGTATATAGTTATCAATGTTAATGTTATCAAATTATAACAGTTACTGAGTTTTCATTAGGAAATTTCAATATATATTCTCCAAGTGGGCTTTACGGGTTAAAATACTAGTTCATATGTTTTGATATGCTAGAATTTGAAGATTTTGCCTCTACAATTGATATTTAGCCTCTAATTTATCGTGCAACCCCCTTTATATACATGTATTCAGACATAAATCACTTAACATTCAGCTCACTTTTAGCGAGAATCTCTTTCTTATTGATACAACAGCAAGAATCTCTGCTACAAAATCAGTTCATTTAAAATCAATTTCTATTACTGCAGACCCAAACACGCAATAATTAAGCTCAGCAACACCAAAAGATGATAGTAAACAAAATACATGAAAACAACAATATTCTGATCGGTATACCTGATACCTAGTTGCAGATTCAACATAAGCTCATAGTTTTTATGTCCTTTAGATATAGTCTCTCCCGGTCTTTTAGGAGCTTTTAATCTCAATCGCGGCGATTTATTCCAGCTTTGAACAGAATTGCCTCCCAACTCATCAAATGCAGATTTTCTACCTCCTTCAGAGCTGTAATTACTAAGCCTTGCATCAGCTGAACTCCGTCTAGGCTTCCCATTACCATGAGTGCCTTTCTTATGAATCGGTTTTTCTGTCCCTTTATCTTCCGCTAAACCCGGCCAATTCAATATCTTGTCCGAAGGATATATCGTAACGTCCTCACAAGGACAAATCATACAATCAATCAACTCAACATTGAAAACCTCTTGAGGATCCCATTCAAGATGAGCATCACTAGAACCAGATGGATAATAAGTACCACTTTGTTCTTTAGGATCTTTACTCCAAACACCAACATAAAAACTACCATCACTCCACCTAAACGTACCATTCCCTTTCGGCAAACCATTTTCCCAACAACCATCATACCTATTCCCATTTTGCCACATCAATGTACCATTCCCATTAAACAAACCATTCCTCCATTGACCAATATAATGATTCCCATTTTTCCATTGATACCTACCATGTCCATTTTGCACACCCTTTTTCCACTCACCATCATAAAAATCACCATTAGGATAACTCTCATTACCATCCCCATTTTTCAAATTCATAACCCAATTCCCTTTATAAGTATCACCAGATGAACCTATATAAGTCCCTTTACCATGCATATAACAAGTCTTGAATTCACCTTCATATGTAGCGCCACTAGGCCAACTAAACCTACCTTTCCCCATTGTAAAACCTTGAATCCATTCACCTACATACATACAACCATCAATCCAAAGATACTTACCTTGACCATGTGGAAACTTATCAAGCCATTGTCCTGTGTAAAAATCACCATTAGGCATAGTCTTTTCAACACGACTTACCTCTTGTGAAGACGATGACGACGATTGTTTGTCGTCGTCATCTTCATCATCTACATTGGCTACAGACATTGGTTTGAAAATGCTGTTTGCCCTTTTCTTTGCAGTTGCTGATTTCCTAACTGTTGATTCCCAGGCTTTAACAATGCCATTCAGCTCCCTGCTCATTCTCTTGAAAGTCTCCACTTTGAAAATCTACAACTTTCAAACCCTTATTATTCACCTTCATCCATCAATATCCAAAAGACAAAGATTTGATTTTTCTATCTCAATGAATAAACCCAGATGAAAAAAATGTTGCAGAATGCGTTTCTGCATCAAACCCATAAATCAAAAAGATTTGATTTTTCTTCTTCAATGAAAAAACCCAGATGAAAAAATTGTTGCAGAATTCATTTCTGCATCAAACCCAGACATTAAAAACAGCCCAAAATTTTAAACAATGTAGGAATCAAATCAAAATGTTGAAACCAAACACAAGACTAAATTTTTATGTTTTTTCTATGTTGTGTGTAACAACAATAATAATGGGTTGTGTTTAGATTCTGAAGGAGACAATGTTGTTGTTGTTTTTGACGAGGAAGCCAAAACGTTTCTTTGGAACCAATGACTCTTTTTGTTTTGTTGTGTTTTATTTTTCCTTTCTTTTCTTTTTTGTTCCAAAAAATTTCAGTTTTTTTTTCTCTCTCTTTAAATTTGTTTTTGTTTGTTTGTTTTGTTCAATTGGATTTCATTCAACTCTAGGTTTTGTGGATTCCGATTTTGGCTCCTACAAGTAATAGAAAACCATACAATTGTAAGAAAGTGAGAAAATGTGTTAGAAAGAAGATTTAGATTGTATGTAGTTAAAACTTAATGCAATTATTATATTGGGATAGATTTGGTCGTTTGATGAAGATCAAAATATCTAAATTTATTATAGTAACTTAAATAATAAGAAAAAATTTGTTTTTAATTTGGATCGTCTGATATTAATTGTACGACCAAATCTCATTTGACTACATAACTTCATGCAATTTCGAGCGCATACTAATCAGATCTCGGTTGAATGCTTAGGTGTCTTTCAAATTCTCAACACCTATATTTTAGAATATATAAGATAGTTTTGTTCTAATTTTAGTGTTTTTTTGTTTTGCAAATCCATATATTTGTTATCATCCCTTATTTTGTTGCTCAAATATATAATGCCAATTGATTTTGGGTATTTGTAGATTGATTGTTTGTGTCTACTTCTTCATGTTTCTTGAGCCAAAAGGCTAAAACAACTCGGTTACATGCAATTGTTGTTGAATCAATGAGATTTATGTATTCATAGGATGAAAAGGGAAATGGAAAACTAGTTTACAAGCCTTTGCTTGTAACAACTTAATATCATCAACTTAATTTTTCTAATTGCAATTTAATATCAACAATGTTCAGTAAAAAATTCTCATTGCAAATAGTAATATAACACCTTTTTAACTAGGTTGGATGTTTTGCTTATGATAAGATATTTTTGCATATGTATAGAAGACAGCCGTGTTATTTAGAAACACGAAAACTGACATGGTATTTCGATACCGAATACGAATGAGTGCGAATACGAATGAGTGCGAATATATAAAAGATTGAATGTGAGAAAGAAATAATACTCTCTCCATCCTTAATTACAAGGTCAATTTAATAGAATTCTTGTCCGTAAATATAAACCTTTAGAACATGAGAAAATGTGTTCTTACAAGCAACATGCTTTTGTAATATTTGCTTTCAACACTTTCGATTTTCTAATATCAGAGGTTGTTGACCTTTTACATATAGTTCAAAGGGTCATACATAGCAATGTCACATCTCTTATGTCCATTAACTTCATTACCAACTTTTCTTGATATGTGTGTGAACGAGCATATTTTTTCTTAAGCACGTCACCCTTAAAGATCATTCCTAGGACACAACCTACCCAAATACCAAAAAACCTTAATTGTTCCATTGCTTCAAAAGTTGAGCTATCATATTGTACTCACCGCAATTATAACATGAAATTAGTATCTTATAATAAGGGGTAGAGGGAGTTTAAAGTCATAAAGAAAAAATGTCAATAACACTATCTTTTTGACACTCCTTTTGACACTCATTCTTTTATTTTAAATAAAATCAACGTAGATCTCACACTTTAAAAATGAGTTTTATATTAGAAGACTCATATGAATTTTACTCAATAAAAAATAAATGTTAGAATTAAAACGAGAGGTTCCTAGCTTTCCTTTATTTATTAGAGAGAATTGTAAATTCTATATTTATAGATTTTTTTTTTTGTTTTTTAGACAATAAACATAGTGTTGAATGTTGGGTTTTGTGTAAAAAACATATTTTTTTTGCCGGAAACATAACACATGATAAAATAAATGAGTAATGATATTTGTACAATTATTTGATGACAACTTTTGTGACTATCTTCTTTTTCTCTCTTCTTATTCGTAAAAAAATAGTAAAGAGAGAAAAATGGAGAGAATAAGAGCATATTATAAATATGAGAGAGAAAATTGTTTAAAAGTTGTCACCAAATAATTATGCAAATATCATTTTTCAGAATAAATATATGTTGATATGGCACTTCTATATGAAACGTGTACACCACTTTTTGTATACGTATGCAACAAATTGGTGAGTTATGGCAAAATAATTGGAGGATTATGTGATTTGGATTGAGTGAAATAATAAATCACACATATTCCCAGTCGGAATGTTTGTAGCCACGCAATGTTTTTGTTAATAACTATTCAATTTTACGGTTATATTTTATCAAGAGGTCCAATGATATTTCTCCTGTTATATTGGAGAGGCAATTTTACACTCATGTCCCTCGATATGATTTGTCAAGTGAACATTAACCAACTTTATAGTTATCTTGTTATAGATGAGATTTAAATGACAATAAAACACTTGAGTCAACATCTAAGGATCATATTGGTTTCAGATCTAAGAGTGATATACATCATTATCACTATGAGAATATCTTATGATACATTCATAACATTTTATGTAGTATTCTCGTGGCAGATCAATCTAGTATGAATATTATTCATAATATTTACATTTATGTATAAACTTGATATCTCATATCTACGACTCGTAGACATGATCATTCATATACATGCATAATAATCTATATGTTTTATTATAATCCTAATTAATATTAAAGCTCGACTAAGGATACTTTAAGATACTAATTAATATACTTTATTATAATCCTTGTGTTAATTTCTCTCACAATTAAGTCTACCTTGATATTCCATTACTTATACTATCTATCCTAGAGACATTATTAATCTTATAGAAAACATAATAAAAAAATCAAATATGTCCACAGTCTACCTCAACAAGTTGTCAAACTTAGTTTTTCAAAAAACAGTGGCATCTCCTACAACCTCCTCAAATGTTTCTTCCTCAATATTCTTTTTTCTAAACAATAAATATTATTCCTTCACTCCCTCTCTACAACAACACTCGTATGAAGAGTTGAAGAATTCCAATGATAAAGTTAGTGCGTGATAATGAAACTTGTAAAATTATAATTCCAAACACTAAGAAAAAAGGGTCGTCATTAAGCAATATAAATGAAATATTGAGGATAGTGTGTAGTTCATGTATTTGTTAAGAATAACAAAGAACAGAGCACAAAGTTCCTTTATGTTCCCAATTTATTCCCGATGGTATTTAGCATGTACAAGACACAAATTTGTACACCATACACAAGTTTATGTATTAACTAGATCGTCTATCCGTGCTGCCGCACGTGTCATATACATCGTGAATAATGAACATTGTAGTGGTATTGATTGCAACAATAAACATCAATTACATAACTAAGAGTATTGCATCTAATAAGTGTACAATGTTTAGACATTTTGGAATATTTCTTTGTACACTACATAGTCGTATTGATGCAATCACCATTCTCGTCGGTAAATAAGTGATTTTGATGCAATCACCATTCTCTTCGGTAGATAAGCTACATATAGAACATATAAGTGCTTGTCACAATAGGCATTTATGGTCTCAAGAATTTTACCCTCAAGAATTCTACATATAAAACGTATAAGTGTTTGTCACCATGAACTTATACGGGTGGCTAAACCAAAGCCAAACTAAATCAAACCCAATTTAAAATATAACATATACGGGTGGCTCAACGACAACCTACCTCAAGTGGCACTTCATCAACCATAATCAACATATCAGGATTTGTGTAATCGTGTTATTTAATTGATCATCTTTTAATTTTTACCTCTCTAATCATATGCTAAATAACTTGAATATTAACATACAACAATGAAGTTTTTTTTTGAAACAGTGAAGTTGATATTAGTAAAAAAGAATCAATTAATCTAATAAAAAATTGGATTATGAAAGAACAGCAGTGATGAGAGAAAATGTACTATGGTTTATCATAATTTACCTCTCTTTTTTTCTCCTTTTAACCTTTTCAAGGAATTTACACCAAACTTTGATCCATTGCATAGCTTACTTAATATAGAACTATTAGAACTAAAACTCATTATATAAGTCACTTGTGATATTGGGATTACAGAAGCGTAGCCGTCTTCATCTTACGCACTGATTCCTCGTCTTCAATTTCCTCTGATTTTTGAATGTCACTGTCTTCCAATGGCAGTCAATATATAAGTTATTTGAGACCGGGAGTTAAAAGGAAAAAAATCAACAAAAGAAGAAAAATCACTTACAATTCTTGTATCGAAGAGGCTGTGAACAGGAGAATCTTTATTGATGAAGGGAGACAAAAGCTTCCAGAGATTTCATAAGAGAGAGGGTTGGGCATGAGAAAGAGAGATGGTTGGGATTCATGAAGGAGGAAGAAGAAAGAGATGTGTTGAATTACTTATTTTTATTTATCTTTAATTTTTACGCATTTATTTTTCTCTCATTTATTTTTCCCCATTTTATTTTTCTGTTTTTAAAAATTCAAACAAATACCAAAAAAATTCAAAAACCAAAAATATTATTCCAATTGACTCTGTCCTACTAAGAACTTTGTGTAGTTTGTTTTATGTGTAATACCAAATTAGGTATTCTGCACTTTGATACAGACATAGACAAAACTGAACGAGCACTTCGGAGAGCAGCCCGACTTGCAAGAGTAAGGACAGAATAACAGGAAACAATCCAAATTCAAGACTATTCATCAGACGGGTCTGAAATGGGAGACGAACGCCGCATTACCCTAAGAGACTATGAGAGACTAGACAACTTGGATGAAGTATCACTTGGTTTCCAACCAGCAAACCCGATGGTGTTTGACATCAAGAACACTGTCATGATAAATTTGAAATCTAACCCATTTTTAGGTAACGAGACGGAAGATTGCAACGCTCATTTGAAACACTTTATGGATGCCTACAGCACAATCAACCCAACTAGAGTGTCAGCATCAGACAAACGACTCAGGTTGTTTGGTTATTCTCTAACTGAAAAGGCAAGGGATTGACTTGATGCTTTAGCAAGTGGTTCAATAGAGACGTAGGATCAGCTCAAGAGGGAGTTCTTTGACAGATATTTCCCAACAGCAAAATACTTGGCTGAAATGCAGGAGTGCCTCATGTGTTTTATTATATTATGAGATAATACCGCTTAAGTTTAAGGGAAAAATTTATCGGACAACGGTAAGACCGAAGATGTTGTAAGGACAATGTGTTAGGTGGTAAAGAACACACACGAACATAAAGTAAGTGTAGCAAAGATGTAGATGTTGTGTTGGATGTGTGGTAAGATAAAATCATATAGAATTAGAAATGACAGTATTAGAGAGAGATTTTGGGTAGTACCTATAGTAGAAAAAATGGTAGAAACTAGACTTTGGACTATTAGGAAGGATCTAGAGATAAATGAGTTATATATATATATATATATATATATATATATATATATATATATATATATATATAATACTATGACATTGCTTGATTCATGTAACCGACTCCATTCATTGGGGTAAGACTTGATTGTGGTTTGATATAATTAATTCAATCTTTCATAAATATTTATAATTTAATAAGTAAGTTATTGTTAAAATATAATGAGATATAGTTATTGGTGGTACCTATTTATTAATATTTTTTAAGTGTTTTATTTTGTCTAAAGTCATTTTATTTAGGTGTCAGATTTAAAAGATTAAAAGTTTATTAAGTCCTAATATTAAAAAAAATATAAAATGAGTTGTGCAAATTTCACTTAAGCATCCATGGTGAGGAGTTCTATTATTGATTCTATTAGAAGTAATTATGATTAAAAGTCAAATGTTTACCTAACTTAACGATGCAATTGATTATCAGATTAAAAATAACTCATAAGGTTATTGATCACAACTCATATCACTCTTCACTCCACATTCTCATATTTTCGTTCTTCACCTTCCAAAATCTCCGTTGGAACCATCTCAACCTCAATCGACTAGCGCGAACGACCCTCTCTCTATCTGTCAGAACCTTTTCTGGAAACCCTATTATGTCCACTATATGCAGTGCTCTCTTGACCCCTCTTTTCTATATGTGCATTTACTATACATTTGAATTTATTTGAGGTTCTTTTTTCCAATCACTCTGAAACAGGAATGAGTTGCATCATTGTCATACTCCTTAATCAAAAACAAAGATTTCGTAGTTGGATCCAATAAGCAGACGTGTTCCTTTTCTTTTTCATTCATTTCTTTTTTAAGGATTATTTGAATTGATGCATTCATGCTCCTTTCATATTGGTCATTTGTCTCTCTTTCTCAAGAACTCATGCTTTATATTATCTCTTTGGCTATTATGTTGCTAAGTTAATTTTAATGTGTTAGAAGTGTTGATGTGCACTTTTTTTGCTTGACCTCCTCTAGTTTGAGTCTTGATGAACCGTATTTGCCCTTATTGTATGAGGTATTTTCAATGTATCACCATGGTTATAAAAGATTGAGGATGCATGCAGGGGATGGATGCAGATACACTAATTTGAGGCAGCTTGCCCACATAACTTTTTAAGCGAGTCTTAGTTTTTGAGTAGTTTTATCATTTTTTTTAGGGTTAATACATGTTTACCCCATGTAATATTAGCGATTTTCAGTTTACCCCCTGTAAAAAACTTGTTTAGATTTCAAACCTGTAATTTAAAGATTATTTGGTTTTAGGTCTTCATGGTATCAAATTATAAAATTTAATGTACTTTGTCCCCTGTAATTTGAGAGAATTTCAGTTTTATAAAAAGTGATTTGATAAAAAATTGATATAGAGTGATTTGATAAAAAATAAAACATTAATGTTCTTTGAAATTTGAAAACGGTCTTATAAAGAGACAAAAAATTCAAAAGGATATTATAATTAAGGACAGAGATAATAAAACTTTTGATTAAGCTATTTCAATATAAACATTGATAGAGTGTATAATCTTACTTTCATCGGTCAAAATTCCTAGGTCTATCACTAATGCATGTGTTGTGGGGTACATTATAAATTCAGACCTTACCAATTAAATTATGTTGAGAATTTGGAGATTGTATAGTAGTGCTACTTGGCATAATCTCTGATCATTGGCTAAAAGATCTCCCAAAAATGTTAGAGGTGCCAAGGATAGGAGAATATAGATTGATGAAAATTTGTAATTTTTTTTTGTCAAGTGCAATATATAATTTATAGTAATGATAATAGTAATCGGGGACGATTCTATAAATACATATTTATAAATGAAAGTCATAAAGTAATCTTGCTTTGAGGTGCATTTGCATGTTAGCGTCGTTTGTTTAAAAAAAGAAAAATATAATGTAGTATTGTAACTGCACATTTAACATTTTGGCTTCTTCATGCTTTTATTTTTTTGAAGAACTTCTTCATGCTTTTATGCAGGCATGATGCATTACTACCAACAAATGAAAATTAAATTTAATCAATGCATAATCACATATTAATAACAAGTTTTTGTTCAATGGTTGTACATATGACTTTCATTCTTATCTGGATATAAATATGAATTTTTAAAATTTTAAAATGTATATTAGCATGAAAAAATTATATCCATTCCTCCATTTCAACCTCATATATTCTAATGGACCTTAATTTTAGCAATCTGTCTGATTTGCAATGCTTAATTGAGTATTAATGCAATGATGAATATTCTAAATTTACCAAAAGCAAGTGATAAAACATATGGCGTAGTTAACAAAAAGTTTTACCGAAGACCCTGTCGAGTCCTTTTAGTTGTGCCTCATTGACCTTACTTTGATTCTCTTCATCAAATCAAATACAACATGTATCTTAGGTGATAAGGGGAACCCTGGTCAACAAATACTTGGATATATCTACTCAATCAACCAATTGTTGTGTACTTTTACAATGGAGAAGGGTAACTAAGATCATGTACTTTTTTCTTTTTTAATTTATTACAACATAGATCATGTACTTTATATGACAAATAGAAAAATGAGTCATGTTTGAATCAAGCCATTGATATTAATGGCAACTTTTACATTTATGTCAACAAATTTTCACTAGAATTTCCAATTGAGTTGGACAGACATACTCTTTACGGAAGAAGTGGTGAGTTAGTTTAAACATTGGACTTCCATACATGTTAGTCTACAATATATTTTGCACTACTAAACATTGGACTTCCATATACCAGTAAATGAAAGGCAAATAGAGGGTGCTCATGGGATCATTGTCGTCATTAACGCCATTACAACAAAATAGTATAACAATAGTAGGGTTCAAACACGACGCTTTTGGTCTGTGAGTTGCTGTTAACAATAGAGGTTGTTGCATTCTATTTGCAGATCCAAACCACTATCACATCAAACATTAGGGTTTTGGGGAAATATTTCTTCAATAATTTTGCGGATCCAAACCACTATCGCATCAGGCATCAAGTATTTCAAACCACAAGTTAAGGCTAAAAAATGATGTCCTAGAATTCTAATGAAAAAATTGATCAGAGTGTTCGGTTATGCAATATAACAAAGGTAGCAATCAATGATTTGGACATGTATTAACCGGTAATTTACAAGTTACATAACATCATAAAACTATCCAATTCATTATTTCTTTACATATCCATACCTCCAATTTTAAACAATTCACAAAAACTTGGTTGCCATCGTTCAAATATATTTGGGTTGGATATACACACATGTTTTGTTTTTGAAACAAACTTTGAGCATGATTTATTTCACACCATTCAGTTATGCGACAACTACAATTGTATGTCGTTATAACCCAAATAACCCTCAAATATTTTTCAATGATTAAATATTTTTTAGAATACATTGTATTTTTATTTTAAAACTTTATAATATGGACAATGGTCTATTTTAACTAAATTTAATAGAAAAAAAGGAAATGCAAATGAATATATTTTCCCGTGCTTCGCACGGGCTCCATCCTAGTTAGAAAAAAGTGGGAAAGGATAAATTCCTATGAGTTGAGGAAAGTAATTTTATTGCTAATCCGTAATTCTAGAAAAGATCTGAAGTAATAGTGCTTGCATGTTTTATTTTGAATTGTGTTGAGGAATTATAAGTTCATTGTGTGTTTTGTTAATTCTTCGTGTGTTTGGTATGTTTATGGTTTAAGTTGTGATTGATGCATGAAACTTCCTTTTTCCCTAACTTATGATAGTAATGTTAGGATTCAAAATGGAATTTGGTTGAGATGGTTGAGATCCATAATGAATGAATTTAGTTTTTAAATAGCATAAAAAGGTGGGGAAATGGGAAGATATATAGCAAATGAGCATCAATGGCTACATGTTTGGCTTTGATGCCCTACATTTGGTTTATTTAAAATGACCCATCAATCTTAGGAAGACCTCAAACTTATTATTAATTTAAAATGACCATTCAATCATTTGAAGATTTTTTAAGAGTCAATGTTTTGGATGAGAAAGGTAAAAATATATGGTAAATATTGCAATAAATCTTAACTCAGACGAATAGAGTTTCATCTATAACATTTTGGCAATAGTCCTTTTATTAATTATCAATAGAACCAATAATTTACACTTATAAGAAAAAATGAACTGGTGAACTCTTAGTTCAAAAGAAACATAAATGACATTGTTTGAAAATTCATAAGTGCGACAATAT
Source organism: Medicago arabica (assembly GCA_946800305.1). Classification (NCBI taxonomy): domain Eukaryota; kingdom Viridiplantae; phylum Streptophyta; class Magnoliopsida; order Fabales; family Fabaceae; genus Medicago; species Medicago arabica. Next base: position 3,897,226 of record OX326967.1, on the reverse strand, counting down.
TATGATATAAAATTGAAGTTATATGTGGTAGGTCTGTAATTGTTTTTTGTTTGAAGACGTTAAAATGGAATATATTACCAAATCAAATGAAAAAACAACAAAAAAAAAAAAGCGAAAGAAAAAAGAGCTATCTTGTAAAAATAATATCATATTCTTAAATTAAAGGACATGGTGATAAAAAGAATACAATTATTGGAATCCAAGACAACAGCTAAATGGTAACTAAAAAATATTTTAGCAAGATATATATTCTATATTTCTTTTTGTTAGTGTAAGAACTCACTCTTGCATGCATGGTGTAATTGTAATATCTTGAGTATGAGACTCATGCTATCCGTGGGAGAAATCTTCTGTATGATCTACATTTGCCATTAATGCACTTACACCTTATGCGCCGAGTACTTGGTGGGCAATCATTATTAGTTATACAAACAACATATCCTATAATGAAAGAATATAATAAACTAATTTTATAAAAATGAGATGAGATAAAGATTATATATGAACTACAAACTAAAGAATGAAATTTTGAAAGGATGAAAAAAAAAACATTACCCTCAACATTATTTGCAACAAGAAATAGGAAGATAAATAAAATTATAGTATACACAAACTTATGAGCCATATCTTTGTCTCTTTACGTACAACAACTATAATTTACTTGATCACTTTATAATGTATAATTTTTACATTCAACAAATACAATTTACTTGATTACGTTATAGGGTATAAACCTCATGCTGTGTTAAGAAAAATGTAATTACTTTTACCTCTTAAGAAATTTTAAAAGTCCTTGCCTAAATTTAGAATTATTATTAAGTGTCTCTTAAAAAGATGAATGTGTTATATTTGTCCATTTACCATACCTAATAAAGGCGTACCGTAAAAAACTTGCTAATCATTAGAATTTAAAATTTTAGTAATTAACAATATTACTTCTTTTTTTACAGTAGTTAACCTTATTACTTTTGATGATCGAAAGGGGAAATTTAAAAAATAATGCATAAGTTAATCGTATTGTAGTATTTTTTATACATAAAATCATTTAATCATATGGAGTAGTATAAAATTTTATAGTCGCATGAATTCATCAACATTATCATTCACATAAAGTCTTTGATTGGCATGTATATGTTGGAACAAAATTGGTGTGTACATTTCCTCTAAGGTTTAGATGATAACAAAGTATTAAACAACAATTGGATATGCTAATATATATTCAAATGTGCAAGGCCTTAGATTAAAATTTAACAAGGTCTGAACATGTATAAGAGCATCATATGCACAAGAGAAGCTCAAAAACTATGTTAGAAGATCTGAAGAAAGGTCAACCAGAAGTTAACATCTTGGATAAGAAGAAAGGATGATACAAGCTAAATACTCTAATCAGACCCTGAAGAATCATCAAACTTAGAAGGCCTTCAAACTCAGAAGATCTTGAGGGACCCGGACTCCACGTCAGGTTTCTCCTCTTCTATAGATGTCTTTATCAAAGTTTGATAGTACAGTTTGTCTTCTTGTGACCATGTGTATAAACAAACAAATATAATGAACAGATAATTCATGTTTCTACAAAGGAAATTCAAATGTCTAATCAACGGAACTATCCACATCAGGTAAAAGGCCAACATTTTCAGCGGCTATAATTGCGCTGGCATTTGTTCTCCAACGTTTCTCAAATCATTGCTTATACTCTGCTATTTTTACCGTGCCATTACTCTGCCAAAATCAAATAGAGTATGTTCTGATTTGTTCAGTTTACACCCTTGATTGTATATCAAGTGTAAGAACATATCTTGTTTATTTATAAACACCTATAAGTCATTTGCCTGTGTGCATGAGTAGTGGAAGTATCTTTCGGTTATGATTGAGCATTGGAAGTCTCTTGCAAGTGTGTTTGAGCATTTGGAAGTCTCTTGCAAGTGTGTTTGAGCATTTGGAAGTCTCTTGGAAGAGTCCTTAAGCATTTGTAATCTACTGAGATTATAGTCAAATCCCTTGGAAGTGCAAGAGGACTGAAATTCTCCTGTTTTATGGTAGGAACCTGTATAAATTGTTTTGTGTCTGCACTCTTTCTCTCTCTCATCTCTGTGTTTGATATTTCCACTGCATACATACTCTGAGTCAGACTCTGACTAGTTCTAAAACACTTAGAAAAGTTTTTTGTTGAAAAAACCAACACAATTAACCCCCCTCCCCATTTCTTGTGTTTTTTCGCACCATCAATATATTCAAAATAAATTAGAATTGAAGACTGATATGTTCGCGTCATACATCTGGGAGAAAAACAACGACTTGCTAGGGTTTCCTCCATGCACTATCTCGCTACTGAATTCTGATTAAGTCGTTCCACGCTAACTCTAAGTTGGTTTCATATGTTGATGAACCAAAGTATGTTTTAGAACGCTGACTCTAAAGTTTTAATGATAACAATGTATAAAAGAGCATTTGGATACTCTAACATGCGTTCAAGTGTGCAGAACCATAAAAGTAACTTTTAATTTAAAGGTCGAGTTTTGGTTCTGATACATCATGATCTGAACATGAAGGAAATCATTTTGGTACTCAACAAAACCATTGCAAGCTTCAAAAAATTAGAATATGATCAGAAGAAAGGTTAACAAAAATTCAAAGTTGTGATCATATGATGCATCAGGTCTTGGAGATTGAAGAGAATAAGCTCAGATGGATACGTACTCTGCAGGAAGGAAGTTCTAATGGACACGTTAGCAGTCTGAGTGACTCTAACCAATTTTTTCTTCTTCTGGAGGATTCAAAGTAAACCTCTGATAGTACTATTTGTCCTTTTGTGACCACTTGTTGAAACAAACAAAGAAGTTCAATGGCAAAGAGAGTGTAACGGATCATTCCATAAGTAGCAAAGGATTTCTCTATTACTATTCAACGACACTATCCATCAGAGGCAAAGTTTTCAAAATTGATTCAAAGCTTATAGAGGATGAAATTGATGTGTTGGCACTGTGAAAACAAGAGCTCTCTCATTTGTCTCCTATATGAAGAGAAATCATGATTAGAAAGACAACGAAAATATTGGGCTGGAAATTCAAATCTACCTTTGCGGCAGACGCAAAGACCGAAGCAAAGGTTTGGCGAGAAATCAGAAAACATGGTTGTATTTGCGGCATAAATTTTCGGACACAAAGGAAGGGTGGAAAGTTTGAATTTTGAACTTGCGGCGGACATAAGCCGTCAGAAAGACTCAACTCCCATAACTTATTACCGTTGTCATTTGCGTCAAATTGTATCCCAACGCAAATGGCCAATGGTTAGATTTTCTTCCCTTCATAAATAGCCAATTCCTCCATTCATTCTTACACATATACTTCTCTCTACTTCCTTCTCTCTACCATTTGTCTACAATTCTTCTAATTTCAACATTTTTTAATTTCAAACTTTGTTTTCTTTTAATATTTTGGTAGGTAGTGTTTTTATATTGAAATATTTATTCAATTTATTTGATTATTAACCTCATTATAGAATTGTTATATTTACTATTTTAAATAGTTTTTATCGTAAAACAAAACTATTTAAAATAACTTTTTATTAATATTAAATTTTAAAATATATGTGTGTGTTTTAAACAAATCGCAAATGCATGTATCTTTTTTTCTTTTAAAAGATCGCAACATTTGCGCCATCTTTTGGTTGACAGTAAAGGCAAACATATGTGAGCAAAACAGTGATCTTTATGGCGGCCATGTGTCCGCCACTATGGCACATGGGGCTTTGCGAGGACTATATTTGCGTGGAAAATTGGTCTACACTAATCTAGGACATTCTTGTAGTGAATATATGGTTGCATGTGAAAGTTTCGTAAAGTTCAACAATCAAGGGATCATCAACCTAAATTCTAAGCTATAATATTAGGCACCCTAAATTCACAAGGCCTCATGAATTTAGGCATTCACTTTACAATTACTCATTTGTGGTTAAGGTGATTTGATTCCACTCATTATTTCCCAAAGATCTAGTCCTATCAAAAATCTTGACTATAAACTTATTTTCTTATTATTTCTCTTGTGAAAGCAAATAATAAATCAATTTTTTTTTCTTCTCAAAATTTAGATTTCAGGCCAATGAAATTTAATTTCTTTTTCATGATATTGAAATACCAATATAAGCTTAGCAACCCAATTAGAGGCATATAGGAATCATACACATTTAGGAAAGAATGACCTATGTTCGGATCACCAATCTTAGCGGGTTTAGTTGTCTTTTACTACCCGGGGATATGAGAATCAATCACATTTACGAGAAATGATCGGGTGAGGGTCACCAATATTAACATGCTAAACCCATCTTAAGAAGGAGGAAGAGCTAGGTGTGCAACCAACATTGCAAATCCAGATTAAAGAGAGGTAGAATACCCCAATGTTCGAGCCTCTTCTTAATAAAGCTTCCATTTTAAGAATGAGTAGAGAAGAAATCCTTGATAGGCATCCGTGATGATCATGATACAGTCGATGCCTCAGTGATGATCATGATACTTATTCCTATTTGTGCACCTTCAGAAAAAGCTAAATAGTAAGTTCTTGTAATCTATAATGTAGTCAGTTTTTTTTGCCTCTAATATGTATCATCGACGCCTAATCTATACAAGCATGAAAGATCATAGAGTCATGCAAGCAAGAGTTTCATTGAGTACAGCAGCCATCTATCCAGTTCTTTTACACAGACATTGCAGAACCATTATTTCATTGATTTAAAAAATACATCGTATTTTGAATCCTACGCTTGACCTGTAAATATGAGTTTGTTAATACAGTTCCATTTTTATGAGAAAAGTGTATAGAACTTGCAAATGCAGAAAAGTGATGTGTACCTGATGTAAATGGTGAAAATAAATAATAAACACCATATGATTGATGTTAGAATAGCAGTCATAAATGACTGACTACTAGCCAAATAAATCATACACAGTAGTGTCTGCCAAACGATTAACCATGCTCTCGTTTAAAGATATGGATTGAATCTGTTGGGGGAAAAGAACGAAGAAGAACGGGTCTACGGTGTTGGAGATAGGTTTGTGCTTTATAGACTCTAGTTGTTGCAAGTCTCTCCCTGCTCTCTCTTCCATCTATAGGTTGCTGATAGGTTTGTTTCATATAATAGATCAAAGGTAGAACACATGTCTCCGGAGAGGTCACTTGATTGATAGTTATCTCTTCAACTTTGGTCCGAGAGACACGGAAGGAGCTTAAGCGAGCATAACATTTTCAACATCTATGTTGAGCTTTGTTTGGTCATTCATCTTACTATTTCAACAACTGCAACATTTTTGATTAATCATATCGTAAGATTGGGTTTATAACGTTGTTCTGATTCCTATATTACGATCTTCTTCATCCACCATCTGTATGTTTTTTCCTTCAATATTTTGATAAATTTTAACTCCAAATTTATCATATGAGTCATTTTAATGTGGCAGAACATTCCAACAAATTGATGTTGTCATGGATTGAAAATACAAGTTATGTTAATGTTCCTAGTCAGGACATTTTAATCGTCATGTAACCTTGCAAAGCAAGGTTCAATTGCCAAATATCATCATATAATCTAAGGAATCTATAAATCAACGTGATTTTCAAGAGTCTCACAAGTGTTTATGTAAATATATAATCATAGGTATTTTTTTAAGGATATAATCTCAAGTTTTCTTTTACTAAAATTGGTTCCAAATTATTTGTTGGTTACATTTTGGTCTTATAATCAATTAACGTTATATTTTTGTCCCTTAAGTTATCTTCCGTCAATTAGATAAATCCACACTTTTAAAACCGTTAACAGAAAGTCTAAGTTGGATACACATTGCAAGTGGTGCACCAAAGACCTCATTAATTTGATTAATATTAACCGTTTGATATTTTTCTCGAAATCACAACCATTAGATAATGCATGTCTAATAAATCTTTTTTTTTTGAAAGAGCATGTCTAATAAATCTTATAATGCACCACCAACACCTAAGTTTTTTCAACTTTGTTCTTCTTCTTCTTCCCTCTTCCTCTTCTTCTTCATCTTCATCCACATCTTCATACATTCATATAAAATTTCAAACATACGCACAAAAAAAAAACAGAAAAATAAATTCTCATCATCAACGACGACAACAACAATACATCACAATTTCTCAAAATTAAGAAAATTAATTTCTCCAAATTCAGAAGAAAAAAAAAACCAAAAAAATAATTTCTCCAAATTCTCATAATCATCAACAATACATTCATACAAAATTTCAAAATTGTGATGTGTTGTGAGGGTTATGAGGAGGCTTATTCAGTAGATATATAGTTCAAAACTCTCATTGCATACTTTAGAAATGAGTGTCATCTTCTTTTGGAGGGTTGTGAGGAGGCTTAAATGGAATATAGGTGGCAGGGTTAGGACCACTTGGCTTAAACGGTTTATGTTTTTTTTCGTCATGAGGATGAGAACCAAAGGCTTGAGGGATGAGAATCAGAGATGCAAGGAAAAACACAAGCAAGTATGAGGAAAAAGAAGCCATCTTAATCTTAATTAGTGTGATTTTAGTATTGGTGCATAAAACATAGGGAATAATATCATGTTTTATACTAGTTAGAGACATTGGTGAATGGGAGGTGCAATTATTGATGAAATACGTCAGCTATTGCCATATGCTTACGGATTAAACTACACGTCACAAAGCAAATCAAACTTTTTAAAAGCCTAATTTATCGGTATTAATGATTGTGGATTAGGATTAAAAAATCTGCAATTTTTTAATTAGGTTTTACTCAATATAAAGATGAACTCTAGGGTGTTTGATAAAATGTTTCAATGAAAATTTGTTTGTTTTTTGGATTGATAATGATGAAATTAGTTAGAAATTAGTTTGTTAATGTTGATTATAGTTAGTTTGACTGCAATGTGATAGTTTACGGATTGAAATGACACTGCCGAAATTTAACTGTTGTTGAATTATTAGAAATGACACAATATCCGTCTGAAACAAATCATTGATTTTTTGCTTTTTGAATTGTTGTGCATATATATCTCAGAGGCCTGAAAAAATGAGGAGAAATAGGGAGTAGGTTACAGGAGTGCACGAAGGGAAAATGAAGCTTTACGCCCTCCTATGGCTGGTCGAGGGAAAGGTGGGGGCACGAGACTTGATAGGGGTAATGATGTGGATGGTTCATCTTCACAGGCGGCTGCGTCCCTAATAGTGGACCCGACACAGTATTAGCATCATCAACATCCGCATGAGGAGTATCAGCAGGAGGCGTATCAACCTTAGTATGAGCAGCCTCACCAGCAGGAGGCTGAGGCTCTCCCTGAGGCGGCTATGGAGTTTGATCCCAGAGCGCAAGGCTTGCCTTAGGGGGGGGGGGATTTTGACTTGTCGCTTTTCCCGAACTTCGGTAGACACGTGGCATGCAGGCTTTGGATGGATCGCCTAGTAAGTATAATTCATTTATTTTATTGTAATGATATATTACTTATTATATTCCTTATTTAATGTTTATGTTATAATAATAAAGTTTCTTGTGATTAATACTTGAATATACAATTGTTCGGCACCAAATGGCGAACATTTGAAAAAGGTTAGCAACGTCAAGTCCCGAGCTACGCTCACATGTTCTGATCAGTCTGTTCGCTTAGGGAAAAATCAGCACGACCTTCCTGAGAGTATTGACCAGTCTCTCTGTGAGCACATTCCCCGGAATATCCTTACTAAACTGATTTAAGATCACAACAAATTATCCCATTTGGGATATCAGCCGAACACTGAGAAGACCTCCGCGGTTAGGTCCCCCGTTCAGTCTTAAGTCATCACACTTTTTCAAGAGCCACAACTTGGGAAGCTACTGTTCTGAATCGATCAAAGACCAAGGCCCTCTTGGGTCCAACGTCAAATCAATCCTAAATGCTGCATTTGGCTATTTACTCGCAACACACCCCTTCCCTGTGAGGGGGTGCACAGAGCAACTGAGACCTGTTCAAACGAACATTAACGTCTCTTTTCCATTTCTCGCAAATATCTCATCGGCGGTTACACTTCTCCCGATTTCGTAACCGTTGGACACACGTGTGCCTTTACAACGGCTATGCATTCACCCACCTCGATAAATAGGAGGCTCCTCGTAGCCTCCAAGGTAGAATATCTCTCACTCTCAAACCCCCATTCTGAACCTCTACTAACTTGAGCATCAGAGTGTCTGCAGGTACATACACTCCATTCGGTCCAACGCTCACTGAAGTACTCTCACCACTGTGAACCATCACATTAAAGAAAGCACCGTCAGCCACCTTCTGATCAGGTACAATCACTATGTATTAGTGTTTTTTACATAAGGTTAAAAATGGTATAATTTATTCCATTCCATCCACTTTCCAAACAATGAAATGAGAACTTCATTCTATTACATCATATAAATGGAATGAAGTCTTTATTCCATTCCGCTCCGTTCTGCTCTGTTCCGTTCCGCTCCGTTGTATTCCATCAATCCCAACATAGCCTAAATGATTTTGTTCAAGTATGTTTAGAATATTATAAAAAACATTTGAAAATTTAGATTTTTTTTAATATGGGATGAATAAAATATAAATTTATAATATAAAAAAATTAAGATAAGATACTGGAAGTTTGGAATAATACAACGTGCTATGAAAATTTTATAGGGAGATCAAAGTGCCATTTTTTTATTGGGACGAAAAAATAAAAATCGGTAATTTTGTCGGGGCAAAAAATTTAATAAACCAAAATATCAAATTTCAAGCGAAATTATTCAAATATAACATTTTCTTTTATATTTACAAATAAAATATTAATAAATATATACTTCTATTTATATGTAAAAATATTATATTACTATAGAACTACTACGTCATTCATTCTGGATAGCTTCGAACAGGCTCATTTTACAGTATGTTTTATATTGAGTATTCCTTCATGAGGGGATTGAGAAATGAAAATCGTAAATGTCCCATGCACATTAGGTGTTGATGTTTTTGAGTGATATAAATATGAAGTTAGGGTTTAATTGGGAAAAAGTGGAAAAGGATAAATTCCTATGAGTTCAGGAAAGTAAATTAATTGCTAATCCGTAATTAATTGCTTGTATTTTTTTATTTTGAATCGTGTTGATGAATTATAAGTTCATTGTGTATTTTGTTAATTCTTCTTGTGTTTGGTACGTTTGTGGTTTAAGTTGTGATCGATGCATGAAACTTCCTTTTTCCCTAACTTATGATAGTAATGTTAGGATTCAAAATGAAATTGGTTGACATGGTTGAGATTCATGATGAATAAATTTAGTTTTTGAAGTGCATAAAAAGGTGGGGAAATGGGAAGATATATAGCAAGTAGGCATCAATGGCTACATGTTTGGCTTTGATGCCCAAAGCCTGATTGGTGTTAAAGAGGCAAGAATCCTTCATAATGCTGATGCCTAAGCCTTTGGTTTTTTTTTGGTAGATAGACGAATCGATAAAGCCATTATAAACTCACACACCTAAGTGGAGGTACCGGAGTTCGAACTCCGATCATAGCATCCGACCTAACAATTTCTGCATTTTGCTAGTTGAGCTAGGACTTGCGGATTAAGCCTTTGATTTCTATTCCAAGGCATGTGCTTCCCATTTTTCATTGTTTCGACTTAGATGTTTTAGCAGTCATCCATTATTCTCTTAGTCCCAATTCACTTTTAAACATTTGGTTTATTTAAAATGACGCTTCAATATTAGGAAGACCTCAAATTTATTATTAATTTAAAATGACCATTCAATCATTTGAAATTTTTTTAAGAGTCAATGTTTTGGATGAGAAAGGTAATAAATATTGCAATAAATCTTAACTCAGATGAATAGAGTTTCATCTATAATATCATGTCAATAATCATTTTTATTAATTATCAATGGAACCAATATTTTACACTTATAAAAAAGAAATGAATTGGTGAACTCTTAGTTCAAAACAAACATAAATGACATTGTTTGAAAATTCATAAGCATGACAATATTATGATATAAAATTGAAGTTATATGTGGTAGGCCTATAAATATAATATCATATTCTTAAATTAAAGGACATGGTGTTGAAATCCAGGACAATAACTAAATGGTAACCATAAAATATTTTAGCAAAATATATATATTTCTTATTTCTTTTTGTTAGTGTAAGAACTCACTATCCCATGCATTGTTTAATTGTAATATCTTGAGTATGAGACTCATGTGCTATCCATTGGACAATCTTCTATACGATCTACATTTCCGATTTTAGAAAAGATTTACATTTGCGACCAATGCACCTATATATTATCTTCTTAGTATTTGGTGGGCAATCTTCAACAGTTATACAAGTAAAATATCCTATAGTGAAAGAATATAATAAACTAATGTTATAAAAATGAGATGACATAAAGATTATATATGAACTGCAAACTAAAGAATGAAATTTTAAAAGGATGGAAAAAAAAACATTACCCTCAACATTATTTGCAACAAGAAATAGGACGATAAATAAAATTATAGCATACACAAACTTATGAGCCATATCTTTGTCTCTTTACATACAATAAATACAATTTACTTAATTACTTTATAGGGTATAAACCTCATGGTGTGTTCCGAAAAATGTGATTATTTTTTTAAAAATCCCTCCCTAAATTTAGACTTATTATTAATTGTCTCTTAAGAAGATGAATGTGTTATATTTGTCTATTTACCACACTTAATAAAGGCCTACCGTAAAAAACTTGCTAATCATTAGAATTTAATATATTGGTAATTAGCCTTATTACTTTTGATGATCGAAAGGGGAAATTTAAAAAATAATAATGCATAAGTTAATCGTATTGTCATATTTTTTATATAAAAAATCATTTAATCATATGGAATAGTAATTTTTTTATAGTTGCATGAATTCATCAACATTATCATTCACATAAAGTCTTTGATTGACATGTATATGTTGGAACAAAGTTAGTCTGTACAATTCCTGTAAGGTTTGGATGATAACAAAGTATTAAATAACAATTGGATATGCTAATATATGTTCAAATGTGCAGGACCTTAAATTAAAATTTAACAAGGTCTGAATATGTATAAGAACATCATATGCACAAGAGAAACTCAAAAACTATGGTAAACGATCTGAAGAAAGGTCAACCAAAAGTCAACCCCTTGGATCAGAAGAAAGGATGATACAAATTAAAGACTATCATCAGACTATGAAGAATCATCAGACTTAGAAGACCTCAAAACTCATAAGATCTTGAGGGACCCAGACTCCACGTCAGATTTGTCAACTTTGTAGCTGTCTCTATCAAAGTCTGATGGTATAGTTTGTCTTCTTATGACCACATGTATAAACAAACAAAGATAATGAACGGATAATTCATGTTTATGCAAAGGAAATTCAAATGTCTAATCAACGAAACTATCTACATCAGACAAAGGGCCAACATTCTTAATTTGAAGCTTCTCAACGACTATAATTGCGCTGGCACTTGTTCTCCAACGTCTCTCAAATCATTGCCTATATAAGGAGCTAAAGATTTGAAGAATAATAACAATACTCTACTACTTTTATTGTGATATTACTCTGCTGAAATCAAATAGAGTATGTTCTGATTTGTTCAGTTTACACTTTTGATTGTATATCAAGTGTAAGAACATATCTTGTTTATTAATGAACACCTAGAAGTCTCTTGCCTGCATGCATGAGTAGTGGAAGTATCTTTCAGTTGTGATTGAGCATTGGAAGTCTCTTGCAAGTGTGTTTGAGCATTTAGAAGTCTCTTGGAAGAGTCCTTAAGCATTTGTAATCTAGTGAGAATATCGCGAAATCCCTTGGAAGTGCAAGGGGACTGGAATTCTCCTGTTTTGTGGGAGGAACCAGTATAAATTGTTGTGTCTGCACTCACTCTCTCTCTCTCTCTCTCTCTCTCTTATCTCTGTGTTTGATATTTCCGCTGTATACATACCATGAGTCACACTCTGACTAGTTCTAAAACACTTAGAAAAGTTTTTTGTTGAAAAATCCAACATAATTCAACCCCTCTCCGCTTGTGTTTTTCTCACCTTTAGCATATACAAAATAAATTAGAATTGAAGACTGATATGTTCGCGTGATACACTAGGGAGAAATACAACGACTTGCTAGGGTTTCCTCCATGCACTATCGCCCTACTGATTTTGATTAAGTCGTTCTTCGCTAACTCTAAGTTGGTTTCATATGTCGGTGAACCAAAGTGGGTTTTAGAACGTTGACTCTAAAGTTTAAATGATAAGAATGTATAAAAGAACATTTGGATACTCTAACGTGCGTTCAAGTGTGCATAACCATAAAAGTAACTTCTGATTTAAAGGTCGAGTTTTGGTTCCGATACATCATGCTCTAAACATAAAGGAAATCATTTTGTTACAAAAGAAAACCATTGGAAACTTTGAAAAATTAGAAGATGATCTGAGGAAAGGTTAACAAAAATTCAAAGCTCTGATCAGAAGATGCATCAGGTCTTGAAGATTGATGAGAACAATCTATGATGGATACATACCAAGGAAGGAAGTTCTAATGGACACGTTAGTAGTCTGAGTGATTAACCCATTTTTTCTTCTTCTGGAGGATTCAAAGCAAATCTCTAATAGTACTATTTGTCTTTTTGTGACCACTTGTCGAAACAAACAAAGAAGTTCAATGACAAAAAGAGTGTAACAAATCATTCCATAAGTAGCAAATGATTTCTCTATTACTTTAAAAGTAGTTTAATGTTTAGCTGAACTGAAAATCGATAAACCTCACAGCAACAAATCAGAACTTAGAAGAAACACTAATATACAATTCTTTTAAACACATAGTCACCCAACACAACACAGTTGGCATTGCTTTGGAAGTTTACCAGTCTGACTTAAAGTATTTTCTGCGTTATAAACTCATTTACAATATGCATTGCTGAGAAGTAAAACCCACATTTATACTAGCATGTTCTGTGAACTAGCTTATACTGAGTAATCTGTATGGTTTTGTTTGAACTTGAATCTACGAATGTTGTGTGTAATGTGTATACTGTGTAGCACTAACATGATTTTGTTTGAACTCGAATGTATGAATCATGGTCGTCCCTATGAAACTGGATGCTTGACTCTAATAGTAAAAATAGGCTCCTAATAAAAAAAACACACAATTTTTTTAAAAGATTAATCTTCTATTTAAATTGAAAATTACACTCTCGTATAATGATTATTAGCCACCGAAATCAAAATTAGCAATTATTTTTACTAAAGACGTGTTTTTTAACTTAGAAATAGAAACATGGAACATAATTTTTTACTTAGAAATTGAAACATAAAACATGTTTATTTTTCTTTTTTGAGTGGAGGTGGAAATATTGAGCAATAATTTTTATCTTGAGGCTCATCACTTTGGGAAGGCCAGCTCGGTTGAGCTCTTTACACTCCCCAAATAACAGCCCTGGTATGAATATTGTGTTTAATAATGTGCATAGCACTAATATGGCACCATACACTCATTTGTTGGGCTGACGGATTTAGTGGATAATTTTCTTGCCATAAACATTATATTTGAGGTACTTAAAATAAATTAACTTTCTAGTTTTTTTAAGCTCTGATTATGCTATTATTATATTTTATGATTTTTGATAATTGTTGAGGATACAATCTGAAAAGAAGATGGTTTAAGAAAATCATAATTTTAAAATAAATTAAAAGTAAGATAAAGATAGTTACTCATTAAGTTAATTTGTTTCATATAATAGATCAAAGGTAGAACACATGTTTCAGGAGAGGTCACTTGATTGATAGTTATCTCTTCAACTTTGGTCCGAGAGACACGGAAGGAGCTTAAGCGAGCATAACATTTTCAACATCTATGTTGAGCTTTGTTTGGTCATTCATCTTACTATTTCAACAACTGCAACATTTTTGATTAATCATAACGTAACTGATTCCTATATTACGATCTTCTTCCTCCACCATTTGTATGTTTTTTCCTTCAATATTTTGATAAATTTTAACTCCAAATTTATCATATGCGTCATTTTAATGTGGCAGAACATTCCAACAAATTGATGTTGTCATGGATTGAAAATACAAGTTATGTTAATGTAATATAATATAAGGAATTTATATTTGCTCAAGAAAAGCCAAATATCAGTAATTGCTCACAAGTTTCTTTTCAATACTCTTTTGTTACTCACATTCACACTAGTGTTTTCTTCCGTGACTGTTTTTCTTCACACTTTTGTTGTTTGACTCACATTATTTTTAGGAAGAGCAAGGTTTACCTAAAAGGTATTAAAGTATTAGCAATAACTATTATAGTAGGATAAAAACAGTAGCTAGTATTACATGTAAACAAATTAGAGGCACTGGACAAAGGTCTTGGTCACTCAGATCTATACGGCTAAGTTAAGGATTTGATTCCTTAACATGATTTTTAATTTGGTACCATAATTAATTGTTTTCTATTAGTCAAATTTGTCTATTTCTATAACTTATAACCTCAATGTCTAAGAGGAACCAACACTGCGATGATCGATCAAATATCTCATTTACATTTTTATTTTTATTTTAACAGTTTGATCATTTTGTTGAAAAGACATTCATTAGCTCATGCATGTCTAGTAAATCGATCTAATGGTGCATCACCAATACGTAATTTAACTGATCCATAAACATTAAATATGATTCCTTGGATTGGGCGTGAATTTGAAGAGGATGAGAGTAATGTGAACATATAGTTTTTTTGAAGGAAGTAATGTGAACATAGTATTATCATGATACCATAAAACGTATGAGAGAGTAATTTATTTTTATGTATTTATTATTATAACGTAGACAAAAAGGACAGAAAAAACCAAAATGTCGGCGAGGGAGGAAATATATTCTAGTATTTGAACAAACGAATAAAGTATATTTTCTCCTTACATTTCTCTTGTTTCTTTTATGGAATTTTCATTTTTAAGTTTGATAGTTTCATTTGAAAAGAAAGTTTTCATGAATAGTATATACATATCTACTCTCCTTTCACTCTCTCTGTCCTTTTATATGGAATTTTCATTTCTTAAATGATAAGGAAGTTTCATAGTTGCATTCAAGATAGAAGGTTTTCACGAGTAGTATATACATATTTTATCTTCTTTCATTTGGAAGGTACCACGTTTTATTATTGTAATAAATTGAAGATGCTAACAACTTAGACTTAATTTTGGGTGGGCTATATCATGCTAACATCATCTTGACAACTCTCCTTAAAAAAAAAAAATCATCTTGACAACTCATAGAGACTTTCTTTTTAGAGAAACTTACATAGACTTTCTATTTTAATGTTGAAAGGGATTTGATTTAGTTTGCTTTTTATATTAAAGCAGCTCGTGCTACTACTCTTCATTCCGTATTACTTGATTTTTTAAGATATTCGTGCTCGGAAATTCATCCAACACCTCACTTTTACATACACCAATTTGTTACATTTTGTTATTGTACATAATGTAAATTAGTTACTTAAAATGATTAGTTTGTGATTAATCCATAATCATGCTTAGAAGAAGAAGTTAATTGTTTTTAGCTTTAGTTGTGGATAAGTTTGTTAGTTTTTCACAAGTGACTTGCACTCTAAGTCATGTATATAAATAGTCTTCTAACCCTATATTCATAATCAATGAAATAATTAATAACAACTTTCCATTATATATATATATATATATATATATATATATATATATATATATATATATATATATAGACACACACACACACATCAACAACCTTTAACCACCTTCATCTTCTTTTTCCTCCATCAAACCCTAAAAGTGAGATTGCTTGCATTTTAAGAAATGTAGATGCGCTAATAATTGACACTAGATCGTTGGGTTTTACATTCAAGGAAACACGAGTGAAATTGTGAGGGTTGAATTTTCTGGAAAACACGAGTGAAGTGTGAAAATTCTGAAGTTTCTTACGAAGCAATCATGGCCAACAATAGTGGTTTTGGATCAAATATTCTAGTTCTTGATGGAAAGAATTGGGAAAGGTGGAGTGCATTGATGAAGTCGTTATTTGGAGCACAAGATGTTCTTGAATTGGTGGAGAATGGGTATGAAGATCTTGCTGCAAATGCTACAGAAGTGCAGATAACAACTTTCAAAGAACATGAGAAGAAATATTGCAAGGCTTTGTTCTACATTCAACAATGTAGATTCTAATCACTTTGAGAAGATTTCAAAGATAACAAGATTCAAGGAGGCATGAAATATCTTAGAAAAATACTATGAAGGTATGAAAATGTGAAGTAAGTGAAGCTTCAGTCATTAAGAAGGAAATATGAGTTGATGTTGATGGAGGATGATCAAAGGATCAATGATTACATCTCCAAATTGTTATATGTAGTGAATCAGATGAAGACTTGTGGGGAAGTTGTGTCAGATCAACAAGTTGTGGGTAAGGATGTGAAAACACTGAAGATTGAAGAACTTCAATCATCACTTGAAGCTCATGAGATGTTGGTGATTGAAAGAGGTTCAAAAAGAAATGCTCAACAAGCCTTGCAAGCTCAATTCACCAATAAAGATGGATATGACAAGTATTTAAAGAAGAAAGGGAAAGGAAAGTTCAAGAAGGGAAATTAGGGTAAGCCTGATGAGAAAGGTGAAACTTCAAAAACTAGTGCAGGTTCTGGTAATAATCCGAACAAGAAGAAAGAATTTGATAAGAGAATGATTCAGTGTTACAATTGTGAGAAGTTTGGTTATTATGCTGATGAATGTTGGCACAAGAAAGATGGGAATAAGAATCAGAAAGGTGAAGAGAAAGCAAACATAGCTCAAGATGGTTTAGATTCTGATAAGCAAATAAAGAATGAGATTCATTATGTGAAGATTGGTACCTTGATTTAGGGTGATCTAATCATATGTCTGGACATAAAGAATGACTAATTAATTTTGATTCAACAAGAAAAACAAATGTCAGACTTGTAGATAGCAAAAATCTTATATCGGAGGGAATTGGTGATATTGCTATAAAACTGAAAGATGGAAGAAATGCACTGATTGAGAAGGTGATATATGTTCCAGGAATGAAGTGCAAACTATTGAGTATTGGACAATTGATTGAGAAGGGGTTTTCAGTCACTATGCAAGGCAATATCTTGCATCTATATGATAAGCAAGGTAAACTGGTATTGAAGTCAAAGCTAACAAAGAGTATAACTTTCTTGTGCAACATACAAAATGCAAGAGATGTGTTCATGTCAAATGTAACTGATGAAGATTCAAATTGGTTATGGCATATGAGGTATGGTCATCTGAATTTTAGAAGCTTGTCTTATTTAAGCTCTAAAAATTTAGTATCAGATTTACCAGTTTTGGATGCACATAAGAAAAATTGTGAAGTTTGCTTGAGGGGCAAGCAAAGTAGGCTTCCCTTTGTGTCTGAGAAGCCTAAGAGATCAAAAACTGCACTAGAAGTTTTACATTCTTACAGTTGTGGACCATTTGAGATACCTACAATAGTTGAAAACAAGTACTTTATAATCTTTGTAGATGAGAAGGATGCTATGGTTATACATCATTAAGGTAAAGAGTGAATCTTTGGAAGTATTCAAGAGATTTAAGGTCTTAGTTGAGAAAGAAAGTGAAAAAGCAATTAAGATCTTGAGAACCGATTGTGGTGGAGAGTATACCTCTAAATATTTTGAAGAATTCTGCAGTAATGAAGGTATATCTCATGAAGTTACATCTCCCTTCACTCCTCAACATAATGGTTTATCAAAAAGAAGGAATAAAACCATCCTTGACATGGCCAGAAGCATGTTAAAGCAGAAGAACATGCCTCATATGTTTCGGGGAGAAACAGTTAATACAACTACTTATATATTGAACAAATGTCTAACTAAGAAGCTGAAAAATAAAGTTCTAGAGGAAGCTAGCTTGATGGAAAGAGTGAGAAGATGGTTCTAATTGGTTATCACTCAACTGGAGCATACAAATTGTATGATCCAAAAGTTTAGAAGGTTCAAATTAACAGGGATGCGATGGTAAATGAGAATGAAGCATGGAACTGGGAGACCATCACTGAGATAAGAAATGTGAATTCACATATCTTCACTTACGCAGATCAAAGTGAACCATCTGATGAAGATGTGGAAGAAACTAAGAATGAAACTGAGAATGTAGTTGAAAATGAAGATGATCATGCTACACAACCAGTTATAAGACAACAGAGAAATAGGCAAGCTCCAAGTAGACTTGAAGATGTGAGTTGTTTTCTGATAGTGCAGTGAATGATCAAGGTGAACTCATTCACTTTGCACTGCTAGCTAATGCTGAACCACTCAATTACAAAGAAGCAATTCAGAATGAAGTATTGAGGAAAGCCATGACTAAAGAAATTAAGAATATTGAGAAGAATAACACTTGGAAACTAGTTGAACTACCTGATAAGAAGAAAACCATTGATATGAAATGGATTTTCAAAGTGAAATTGAATCCAGATGGATCAGTTTCTAATCACAAAGCAAGGCTTGTGGCTAGAGGTTTCCTACAGAGATATGGTGTGGATTATAATGAGGTATTTGCTCTAGTAGCTAGATTAGAAACTGTAAGATTGGTGGTAGAACTTGTTAGTAGCAGGAATTGGTCAACATTTCACCTAGATGTAATAAACCATTGGAAGAAGATGTGTATGTTACACAACCTCCATGATTTGAAGTAAAAGGGAAGGAACAGATGGTGTACAAGTTACACAAAGCACTTTATGGCTTGAAACAAGCACCTAAAGCATGGAACAAGAGAATTGATTAGTTCCTACTTCAAATTGGTTTTAAGAAATGCAAAGCTGAGTATGGAATGTATGTTCAGAAACTAAGTGAAGTGAACATTACTATGATTTGCTTATATGTAGATGACTGGTAAAAACCAAAGTGAGATTGAAAGGTTCAAACACACTATGCAGTGTGAATTTGACATGTCTGTTTTGGGAAAATTGTCATACTTCCTGGGATTAGAATTCAAAGGTAGCAATGTAGGCATTGTAATGCATCCGCAAAAATACATTGGTGCACTGCTTGAAATGTTTGATATGGTAGATTGCAACACTGCAACTAATCCATCTGAAACAAATGCTAAGCTAGATGAATGCAGCCATGAAGAGAGATTAGAACCTACTGAATTCAAGCAGATAGTTGGTTCACTGAGATACATATGCAATATCAAACTAGATATATGCTTTGCAGTAAGTATCATCAGTAGATTCATGAATAATTCAAGGAAGTCTCATCTCACTGCATTCAAAAGAATATTGAGATATGTGAAAGGAACTCTAAAGTTTGGTTTGCTGTTTCCAACTGCTAGCAATGAAGGGAAGGCTAAGTTAATTGGATACTAAGATTCTAACTGGTGTGGAGATATAATTGATAGGAAAAGAACTTATGGCTAACTATTCAAATTCAATGATGTTGCAATATGATGGTGCACTTAGAAGTAACTAGTCACTGCTCTATCATCCTGCGAAGCGAGTATATTGTAGGCACTTTTGCAGCTTGTCTAGCAATTTGGCCTGACAATGTGATAAAGGAACTTAATTGCGAAGTGGATAAGCCACTGAAGTTGAAGATTGATAACATATCAACTATAAATCTAGCAAAGAATCCAATAGCACATGGCAGGAGCAAGCAGATTGAAACAAGGTTTCATTTCATAAGCGAACAAGTGAAAATATGCATGATTGAAGTGTTGTATTGCCCTACTGAAGTTCAGTTAGCAGATGGATTCACAAAGACTTTGAAAATTGACATATTTTCTTACTTGAGGGACAAGCTAGGTCGCATAGATTGTTAGGATTATGAATTAAGAGGGGTGTATTAGTTTGTGATTAATCCATAATCATGCTTAGAAGAATTTAATTGTGTTTAGCTTTAGTTTTGGATAAGTTTGTTAGTTTGTTACCAGTGACTTGACCTCTAAGTCATGTATATAAATAGTCTTGTAACCCTATATTCATAATCAATGAAATAATAACAACTTTCCAATATATTTTTCTCACTCTTTTAACAAGCTCCAACAAACTTTAACCACCTTCGTCTTCTTCTTCCTCCATCAAACCCTAAAAGTGAGATTGCTTGCATTTTAAGAAACATAGATGTGCTAATAAAAATCACACTAATAAATATAAATGTGTGAAATAAAGAAAGAGGTAATCAATATCAATGTAGTCACATGTAACAACAACAAACACACATATCTAAGTGTGAACTCTCATACAAATCATCACATGTAGAAGACTAAATCATTGACAATAAGAATAGTCCTCTAAATACAAGATCATCATTAAAAAATGAACACTCTATGTTAGGATTGCTGTCAGTGATTGAACTAACTTCTGTAGATGAAGTTTTGAAAGATGATGGATCGATTGTTGCAATTCAAGATGAACTTAATCAATTTGAAAAAACTGATGTATGGGACTTTGTGTCTAAACCATGAGAAGAACACGATCTGAACCAAGTGAGTTTTCATAAACAAGCTTAATGAGCAAGGGGAAGTGATAATAAATAAAGCTAGACTGGTAGCTCAAGGTTATAGTAAGCAATAAGGTATAGATTTCATAGAAAACCTTTGCTCATGTAGTTATGTTAGAAGCAATAAGATTACTACTATCATATGCTGTAAACCATGATATCATTCAATATCACATGAATATTAAAAATGCATTCTTAATTTGTGCCATTTTTACAAAGTGTATGTTAAACAACCACTTGAATTTCAAGATTTAAAACATCCAGAGTAATTTGTGTACAAATTGAAAAAGTTAATATTTGGTTTAAATCAAGCTCCCAGGGCATCATGCGATAGACTTAGTGACTCTCTTTTTGGAAAATGATTTTACCCGTGGTCCAGTTGACACAACTTTCTTCATAAATACCTTAAAGAATGATATTTTAATTGTTCAGATATATGTTGATAATATTATCTTTTGTTCTACTAATAATACCATGTACAAGGAATTTTCTAAGATGATCAAGACAAAGTTTGAGATGAGTATAATGGGTGAATTGAAATTCTTCCTTGATATTCAAATCGATCAATGCAAATATGGAGTATATGTTTACCAGTCTATATACACCAAGAAATTTTTCAAGAAGATCAACCTACTGGATTCTAAACTATTGACTACTTCTATGCAATCTAAGCAAGGATGATATAATCAGTAAAGTAGATCAAAATGTATACAGAGGCCTGATAGGTTATGTTCTCTACCTAACAACATCTAGATCTGGTATCTTATTTAGTTTTTGCTTGTGTGTTAAGTTCCAATCATATCTTAGATAAACTTAGTTAACTATTGTTAAGAGAATCTTTAGATATCTGAAAGGAACTACTAATCTTGGTTTCCTTGATGAAAAATCCAAAGATTACAAACTAGTTGGGTTTTGCGATGCTCACTATGTTGGAGATGGAATTAAAAGAAAAAGGCACCAATGGAGGTTGTCAAATCATTGCAGAAAATCTAATCTCCTGAGCTAGTCGAAGACGATCAACTATTGCAAGAAAGTTTTCGTGAGTATATATATTTTTTTACCTTTTATGGGATTTTCATTTTTGAGTAGATAAGAAAGTTTTATTATATCCTCTAAAAAAAGTTTTATTGTAGTTCTTGTTTTTGCTTAAGTAGTTTAGTGGCTAGAAATTCACCTCATAAGGTGAATAAATGGGGTGTCCGACGTTTCAACTCAATCCATATATATACTATGCAATGTCCTTACCAACTAATATAATAAATTGATACGACCACCTTCCTGTCATATTTAATAAAATCCTATTTTGTTTCAAAGAAAAAAAATAAAAAAATCTACACCACCATGTCTTAATCATCTTTTGGACCACGGCTTATTATAGTATTAGGATTCAATGAAATCATTCAATAAAAGTAAAATAATATTTTAGCAGGCCACATAAAAGCAATTAAAATCAGAATTTTTTGTCATTATATTGTTGACGACATGGCTCAAGCAATACTAGGAAAATTCATCCCAAATTAAAGTTATATAGTTCACATATATATAACCTATAGCTAGAGTGGATAGATAAAACCTAGCATTCATCTAAAAATAAAACTAGTATTAGTTTCAATTTCATGGCTAAGATTGTAAGACCAAGATCCACATTTAAACGTGGTCATAAAGTGACCAAGAAGATTGTTCATGTTTACAACATTATGGGAGTAGAAACCAATCCTCTTTATGGTCACGTGGCTTTCATCTTCTATGTACTCATTGGTTTCATCCAAATTAGTTATCCAGATAATCCAACCGCATTTCAAATCCATCCAAAGACAATGTTAGTGTCTGTTGCTAGCTTTTTACTATATTGTTTGTCTTGTTGGATTAAGCTTAAGTTTAAGTTTGCCACAAGGGTTGATACCCTCATAGAACTGTTTGGTTCCCTTTCAATAATTTCTTTGGTGTTGATGTTTTTCCCAAAGAATTGGGGATTATGTGGGTATATTATCATATACACAATATGGTTCATTTGTCATCTCTTTGTTATCATTATTGGGTTACGTCAACAAGTGAAAAGGAAGTTGCCACCACTCTTGCCAAGTACTTCAATAGATTTGAATTAATTACAAATATTTCAAGGGGTTAGGTTTAGGTTCATGATAAAGAGAATGTTAGTGTGATCTATTTTAAAAAGTAGGTCACATTAATCTTCCATATGTGTGTTTATTGCTCATAAATGAACTCCTTCAGTTTTGTTTTTTTAGAAATATTAAGATCTCAACTTTTTTTCAAAAGTTGGATTTTTTGCTTGATAATTACTGTACCTATAAAAAGTTGAATTACCAATGGTAACAACTACTTAGTATCAAATTTTGAAGTCTTTTAATAGTGACATTTCATTTTTTTTCTTTCTATAATTTTGATTTCAACAGATCCATTTTAATATTAGAAGTCTAGTCTTACACGTTACAAATTGTTTAATGCTTAATTTTTGACTACACCATACCATAAAAAAACATGATAAAGAACAAAAAGCATTATAGGAGCTGCAGCCACTCTAATTCTGCCAATTTCACAACTCATCAAATGTTTCTTATCTTAGTTAATTTGTGCTTTTCGTTTAAGAAGCTTGATATTCAAACTTTCAAGTTTCATCTCACCCCACGGCCAAGTTCACCTTAGCATCCTTTTTCTTAAAGAGGTAAGGTTTCACTATGTTTCTTTGTTGTTATATATCTGATTCAATATTTTGGTTTATGAGTGTAAACAACGTTGTTTCTAGAGTAAATTATGCAAACTGCTGCTACTATCACTGTGGCTGCATAGCCAATTAAGAAAAAATTATACCAGCATAAGCATTATTTCATGTGATATGAAGAGTTGAAACTATCATTGTATCCCAAACGATTTCACTGGGTTTATACCATCTCTATCGCAAATATTGCTCCTTTTCTAATCCAATTCCAGCACGTTTCTTGATCCAACATACATCTAGATATCAATGTACATACCTCTAGATATCACATTTCTTGATCCAACATGCCAATCCACCAATATAGGACCATGTTAGACCAACCATAAGAATATAGGACGAACCATGTTTGGTCATTTATTCAGTTCTCTATTAACAAAAGAAAATACCAAACTCTGATGGTGCCAGAACCTGGAAAGGGAAGCAAATGTTATCCATCAACATGTGAAATTTAAAATACTTATTGATAATAACAAGAAGATAAAATAAAGTATTTCAGTGACTCACCCACCCGGTCATGACACAAATATGAGCATTTCATTGTTGGTAAGTACAAAGGGAATGAGAGCAATCTTACACCACTCTTTCCCCAGCTTCCTCCGTAGGCTGATCTCTTCCATTTTTGTTTAGTAAAGTACGAGTTTTAACACATGTAATTTAATTTCAACAACGTATATTAAATATAACAATCTCAAATACATCAAACCACATAATTCAACAACATAAGATACATAATAAAACATATCTTGGATCAAGCAAACTAATTTCTTCATCTACTTTCTCTACTAGATCCAAGATTTCTTAGTAGTTCCTAAGCCGGATTGATTTTTTTTGAATATCTTCGAAAGATTCGGCCAAAGAAGCGTCATCGTTGACAGTAATTAGCTCCATCTGTATGAAAGCACCCTTCTGGCTGAGCCGGTCGATGGACGTCGATAATCAACACCATCCACCCTCCTTGTGTCTCTCATTTGACAATTGATTTGATCAGTTTGATCCGTCTACCCGGAGAACGTGACATCATTTCGGACCCTGAACAAATGGAGTTTCCTCCATTGTAGTAAATTGTAGTTAGTTTGGTGTTCAAATCAATGACTAAAGTGTTTGTGATTATTTGTTGTGGTTTACATTATATGAAAACAAGCACACCAATTTATAGAATGTTATGTCGTTGTGGATCACAGAAAAAATCTTGTACTGAGTAGATTCAAATTTTATTATTAGAATTTTCCTTCGCCCTATAAAGTATGAACTTTAACACAGTTTTGAACCAGTTTCGAATATAAAACAAACATTACTGGGATGTGTTCGTATTACATAATACAATATAGTTTTGAGTTTGGACGGTTACTTGTTCAACAAGACCTACACATTGAATATGTTTTTCCTTGGTCAGACCAATTTCTTTGATTGGACATACCAGTTTCTTCGACTGGACAAACCATTTTTAACACGATTTTTTTACCCTCATTTATGAATCGTTAACTCTATACACTCATTTTTCACAAATTCCTCTCTATACATATCCATTAATCCTTCATAATTTCTCATTTCATCTTCTGACATTTTCTTCTTCTCTTTTCTTCTACAATGACCTTTCACCGTTGACCTTTCATACAAAAAGGTTAATTTAATATTTTAGGGATTGTATGAACAGCCAACAGTAATTGTGCCAGTTTGCATATTTGCACAATCTATTTAGGTGTAATGTTGATTTGTCTAGGTGTTAGATTGACCATCAAAGTATCATTCTCTCTAGAAAAGAAACAAACTTTACCTCAACCTATTTTCCCTCCATCTTCTTGCACCGCAGATTTAACGTTGGATGTTTAATAAATTAGCATTAGTGTTTAACAATTTTGTGTAACAAGCTTTTATTGTAAATGTACTATGGAAGTTTTTATATATTAATAAATGGAGAATTTGTATCATGTTTGTCCTTTTAAATTTATTTTATTTTTGTTGTCATTTTCAATTATATCATCTTAATAATATATTCCGGCATTGTTCTTAAAATCTAGACAATACAAAATTCAGATTATATAATCTGAAAGTTCCTTAAACTTGGTTCGGATTATAGAATCCGAATAAAATGTATGTTGGGGAAAAAATAGGCCGCTTGAGAAACACATTTAGGATCCGTTTGTTAAGAATTATAATAAAAGTGATTTTTACATAAAATAATTTAGAGATTTTATGAAAAATCAAAATTTATTTTGCGTTTGTTTACCTACCTTAGTAAAAATCACTTTTTTAAAACAAATAATCTAGTTTGTTTGGATACAACTATATAAAGAGGAATTTTTTGTTACAAAATTAGTTCAATCTTTTAAACCATATTTTCTCTCTCCTCTGAAATAAATCTATTTTTTGAGAAACTGAAGCTGTTTTTAGATTATTTTTAAATTCTGATTTTTTTTTTAACTGTAACAAACGGATGCAAAACGCTTTAAAGTGATAATTATTTTCTTAAAAAACTATAACAAACATGCTCTAAGCCGGAGTAATAATAATGAAACAAAAACTTTTTTGGGCCTTCAGAATTTTTTAATTTATCTTTTCATTCTTGATAACCAAACAGAAACTTTACGAAGTTTTGTTACGGAAATCGTACAAAAGCGTGTTCAGCACAAAAACGTTACTATATATTGCATTCATTATTTACTAGGGTTCAGGTTAGAGCCATAATTGGAGATTGAAGATGGCTTCTTCTGGTAGCGATATGCATGGTAACAAATGGCATCGTGTTTGCAATTCACTTCAAGAGCCACAGCCTCTCCCAACTCTTCCTTCTGATGTCATTCCAGAAATCTTATGTAGGCTACCGGTAAAGTTCATCCTTCAATTCCGATGTGTTTGCAAGTCGTGGAATTCTCTCATATCTGATCCCAAATTCATCAAGAAGCAACTCCGTGTGTCCACCACTCAGAACCTCCACTTCCTAGATTACTCCCCTGACTTGCGCAAGTACATTCTCACATCTTACCCACTCGACTCTATTTTCACAAACATAACCTCGAACTTCACACAATCTGATTGGCCTTATGCCAATTTTTATAGCTTCATTGGCTCTTGCAAAGGCATTGTGTGTTTTGCAGAGGACGAATATACAGGCAGCTTAGTTATATCGTGGAACCCTTCCACAAGAAAATTCAAGGAGTTGCCCCTCTTTGAAAAGCCCACGACTGGTCCAACTCTCATGACGTTTGGCTTTGGCTATGATTCTTCAAAGGATAATTACAAGGTGGTTGTTGTTTTTTCCTACCTTGATCATGACAAGGATAATGTGGATGATTCGTTTTTTAACAAAACTCAAGTAAAGGTTCATACTTTGGGTACTAATATTTGGAGAACGGTTCAGGAGTATCCTTTTGGCGGTCTTATTGTTCCCGTTGCAAAGGGGGGATTTGTGAGTGGCACGATTAATTGGTTGTTCTCTAAAGAAGAGTTCTGGGAATGGCCACGCTTTATTATTTCTTTTGATTTGGCAACGGAGTCTTATCAAAAGATTTCACCTCCTAATTTGGAAGGGGTGGATGTGTGTGACTTGTCGGCTTTGAGTGTTTTGAAGGATTGCTTATGCGTGACGACTTATGGTAATGATGTCTGGCTTATGAAGGAATATGGAAATAAAGAGTCTTGGACTAAATTGTTTACTATTCCTAACATGAGAGATCCTTCTAAACCTAAGGTCTATGTCAATGCCAAGGTAATATATGTTTTTGAGGATGATCAAGTGTTGCTGGAGTTGTATGATTTTGACTTGAATTTGGTTCTTTACAATCCCAGGAGCGGTGCTTGGAAGGCTACTAATTTTAAACTAGTTCCTGAAGTCTGTGTTGAAAGTTTAATATCACCTAGTTCTCTATGCTAGGATGTAGATGTAGTGCTATGTCACTTTAGAATAGGATTATTTCCCAGGAAAGATTACGTTTATTTCTTCGATTTTTAATATTAGTTGTCGAATGGTTTTGCATCTTCAGAAATTGCTGTCATTTTCATTTATATTATTTGTTTGTTACAGGTTTTTGTTCTCTCTTTGTACATTACATTTGATATATTTCACAATTATGCATTACATTATATGGTTCTTCGTTTGGTTTTCTATGATTCTAACTATTGCATATTAATCATTTTTAATCTGTTTTTGTTTTGTTGAATAACAAGCTATCTTATTGCATTTCAAAGACAAGATATCCTACATGTTTTGTTATCCGTAAATCTGTAGTGGGAACTTATTATAATATCCAAACAACTTGCTAATTAGATCTAACTAATTGAAAAGAGTAGTTGTAATATTTATTCTACAAAAGTGGCATGAAGATGGAACATATTAAGAGGGTACGTCAAACAAAGATTACAACCATGTGCATCAAACTTCTTGTTGCTGCTGTGCTCTGATGCTTTTGTGTTCCCTGGGAGGTGTTGGTGGTTTTTCTTCCTTTTCTGTTGTATGGACTGTGGTGGATCACTGTAGTGTTTTCTTAAGTGTTTTTTGCAGTCTTGTTGTGTATCTTCTGATTCGTTTCAGGTTCTGTTTCCGCTTTGTTCGGATGGGAAACATGTTTTAGACTTTCACACATTTTGTTACTTTTACCAGAAATAGGTTTTGAAACTTGATACAGCAAATTGTTCATAAAACTCCAAAATTTCATTTTCTTTTGACCCTATTTTTTCCCCCTCCTTTTCATTGAGGAAAGACAAAAAATTGGGGTAGCCAACGTTCTCAAGAATTTCGCTTAAATTCGAACCCTAAAATTCCAGAATAATTCTTGAATCTTAATCTATTCTTTCTTGATGAAATAGGTTTTGAAACTTGATATTTCCTTGAGGATCCTTATCCCACAAATATCATAAAGACAATGTTCTTTGTGGAATTTCAAGCTCTTATTCTTTTTGTAATTTGTTTAAAGGCTTTCAATTTATAAAAGGAATTGTGAGTGAGTTGGTTTGACCATATTAACTTCAAGTTGTCCATCTAAAGAATCATTACTCACTAGTGTCTCCAAGTCGATAACAATAACATACTTGAGATTCAGAGTTCACAATTTTCATATAATTTCATTCTTTCCACATACAATTTTGCTCAGTACTATTTCCAGCAGACCTGTTCTGTGCATTTGTTATCTGCGGATAGGTCCTATCAGTCGCAGCATAGCATACAAATAAACAAGAACCAGCCTCCTTAGCATGATTCATACTTTTTACTTTTAACTTGATTCCGCCAACCAGCAGATGCCACTGAGCTTGAATCGCCTTGTTGAGAAAAATTGACATTGATCGATCTGCGTCTCCTGCACAAAGATTAGCTTTATAAATTGCTTATCTTCTCTGAACTATTTTTCATTTTTCAACTCATCAGTTAAACTGAAATGTTTCTATCAACAAAGGTAGAACAGTTTTTTTCAACTGAAAAGCCTATTGCATTTCAAAGACAATTAAGATATCTTGTTAAACTTTAATTTGTAGTGGGAACTTGCAAACTGGGAGGGTCTTTTATTTTCATTTTTTCCCTTTTCATTACATCTAGCCATTTATTATAACCAAAAAACCTAATTATATCTAACCAATTGAAGAGGCTTGTAAAAGTTTTTTTTTTTTTTTTTGACAAGATGTAGCTGTAAAAGTTATAGGCATGATATTAAAAGCAATAATATTATTTCCCTTTTGAGAAATAATATTAAAAATTAAAAATTAAGCCTTAGAGAAATGTTAATCTCCCAGTTATTTATTTCCCTTTTGGAATTATGCATGCTATGTTATGTTTTGGTAGTGGATTTTGATTTACCAATCAAGTCTTGTGCTTTGCAATCTTTCTGAAGTATAAGACAACGTGTAATATGTGACAGTAATAACATGTGACTAATTTCATACAAACTATATAAGCTTTGTATCTTACCATTCCTTCTTAATATATCTTAGAAATATATTTGTGCAATAAAATTTAGTAGCTAGTTAAATATTCAGGTCTTGTACAATTCTCTTTCATGATATCAGTAAGACATGACTTTCCATTTCAATTTCTGAAACCTAATTATAATAGTATATTTTTGTTGTTGATCTGCAAAATTCACTGTGAGTTTGATTAACCTCCCTTGATGTATAGATCGGGGAGGAAGCAATTATTAGTTTATCAATATTGTCTCTATCTATCATGCTGTGAAGATTAATTTGTGTGTAGTGTTGTCTGGTTTTATCCAGCACCACATCATTGATAGGACCCTTTTCTAATATGGACTATACAGTTGATATGTTGCAGTTTTTCTTGTTGACAGTCTAGTAATTTAAACCAACTCGCAAACACACCCTAAAGGCACACAAATACGGTACATAATAAAAACCTAACTATTATGTTTGATACTAATTTAAGAAGGAATTGTAAGAAATAAAGCTTATATAGTTTATAGGAAGTTAGTCACATTTTATGCCCTTCCATGTGAGATTCTATAGAGATTCCTAATTTTGTTAGCTTTCTTGAGAAACCCATTTCTGATCTCCTCTTTTGAGAATGTGGTGTGTGTGAGAGAGAACAGTATAATTTCATTTCATTTCAATTTCAACATCAGATGGCATCAAAAACTGGAAAATGAAGTAAATGTTTTTTTTTTTAGGGAAAAAGGAAGTAAATGTTATCCATCAACATGTTTAATTAAAAATATTTTTATTTATGGTAATAATAAGAAACACGAAAGATGTATTTCAGCGACTCACCTGGACGTGATACTTATGTGATTACTTTGTTGTCGATAAGTACAGAGGGAATGTGAGCAATCTTACGCCACTCTTTCCCTCGCTTCCTCCATAAGCGTGCTTCCAGTAACGGACACTTCCAAATACGCAATACTTTAATAGAGGAAGGAAATCCCTCTTTTGGGAATGACTTGAGCTTGTAACACCACATAAACTCAAGGTATTGAAGAGAGGTGAGATGTTGAAGCCACTTCCCGTCCAAGCATTCTATATCTCCAAGCTCAAAAATTGCTAAGGAAATGAGAGAAATAGGTAGCAATGGAAGTCCCATTTTCATCAGCACCTTCACAATTTCATCACCCCTGATTCGCAACAGAGAAAGAGAAGTGTGACGTTCCCAAGGTGTATTCCACAAAAACCCTCCAACATTGCCAAGTTCCAGTTTCTGTAAACTTATAGGCAAATCATCTGTGGAAAATGATTGCAAATTTGGAAGGTAACCAACTTTCATTTCTTGAAGGCTAGTCAGAGTGTTCATAGCTTCAGGTAGCGAATGAAGCTTCATACACCACATCACCTCAAACTGAATGAGGTTAGGAATGGGCAATACACCTAGGGAAATTGACTCGAGTTCATCGCAAAATCTTATTATGATGTTTCTAAGATACAAGAGATTCTGTTGCGACACATCTTCTGCAATTAATATTGATTTCAGACATTTACATTTACAAATATGAAGACTTTTGAGGACAGGGAGAGAGCACAAGGTAAACGATGTCATCAGATTACAACTATAGGATATTTTCAAATCCTCGAGTGATTTGCAGTTGCGCAAGGATTCATGAGGAAAGAACTCTAGGTTTTCGCAACCATATATAGTGAGAGATTGTAAGTTTTTGGGTAGACCGTTTCTCGGGAAGGACGTCAAAGATGGAATGCTGTTTAAGGTCAACTTTCGAAGACAATTGAGACAAGTCATCAATTGATTGCATATATCTGAAGAAAGGCATCTAACTATAATATTGGTATTATCATTAGAATACCTTGACTCCATTAGAAGAGTACATTCTTTTAACTCAAGTTCACAAAGGGTAGGAAGGTTGTTGGGTATCATCCCTTTGAGTTTCGGACATTTATGTAGTGACAGACGTGTAAGACAAGGAAACTCTATAGACGTACCTCCAATTAACTTCCATTCTTCCCACTCTTGCATATCCTTAAAGCTCAGAGTCTCCAGCGAGGGGAATGGTTGAAACAAAGAAGAATTACTATTTCCATAGAACTCAATGTCAAGTGTCTTTACTGATTTCATCCCTTCAATAACGAGTTCTTTAAGATTACCTAATTGTCCAAGAGGTATGTTTCCTTTGAGTTTCGGACAATCTTGCATTGACAGACACTTTAGACGAGGAAACTCTGTAGTTGTACCTCCATTCAACTCCCATTCTTCCCACTCTGGCATTGTTTCAAATTTTAGAGTCTCCAAACAGGAAAATGGTTGAAACAAAGGAGAACCACTTCCATAAAACTCAGTACCAACGCTCTTTACTGATTTCATTCCAACAATAATGAGTTCTTTTAGATTACCTAATTGCCCAAGGGGTGGCAACCATGAGCAATTTTCACAATGTGAGATCCTCAAACACACCATGTTGTCAAATAAAGAACAACCCAACCAATTTGGAAAGTTGCTTCCACCATAACCATTGATGGTGAGACTCTTCAAATTTGTCGACGGCCGCAACTTTTCAAGTACAACACTTTGTAATTGTGAATTGGAAGGAGTAATATCAGACCATTGTAGTACCAACTTGTCAATTTGTTTTTTCATCTCCATGTTTGCTTGAAAGGCATGGGATGGGTCAGTTACATTTTGAAGTTGTGAGATGGAAAGGTTTCCTTGTAGATGGGGATATTTTTCTAAATCTGCAATCTTCAATCCAACGTCGTGAATGCTAACAACAAAATCCGACAAGGTTTGGAGATTTTCTAGTCTGGAAATTTGTGGTGGCATTTCCTTTAGTTGGGTGTCTCTAATGTCAAGGTGGCGTAGATTCACTAATTTTCCCATGTCTCTCGGCAATTCAGTGAGACTATCGCACTCTGACAACAACAAGGTTTGCAGATTGTAAAGCTTGCATATTTCGGAAGGCAACTTTTGAATCCTAGTGCTAGAGAGATTCAAGTATCGCAAATATACCAAATTTCCAATAGAGTTTGGCAACTCAGTGATATTTGAGTAGTTTGACAAAGATAACACGTGTAATTGTTTCATTTGTGGCAACAAGTCACAAACTAACTTCCCCGACACAGAATAGGAAAACCACCACGGTCCTTGCAATGGCAAGGGTAGAAAGGTTCGTAGTCCTTTTAATCCATGCAATTTATCAAATTTATTGTACGAGTCATGTTCCCATTTATTGTATGACAAATGATGTACCCTTTCATGTGGCTTCTGTTCGTCCAACCGGATACAATATGGAGATGAAACTATCATTGCCAAATCATTGATGAGGTCATGCATTTCAAACCTTGGTTCTTCATCATAATCAGCAGCATCACCATCAGCAGCAAAAGGATCATCAACATCATCATCAGTTGACCGTTGACATATCAGAGATCTCGACACTAGTTCATCGAAATATTCCTCAGCTTCTTTTTCCCAACTTCTCCCACTTTTGGGCTGAGGTACTAAGCCTTCTGCAATCCACAATTGAACTACCATCTTTTTCTCTATGATTGAGTTCTTTGGAAAAATTGAACAATAAGCAAAGCATCCTTTTAAAGGAGCAGGAAGATAACGATAGCTCAATAGCAGAGCTGGTTGCACCTCATCATCTGACATTTTCCAAATGCTACTTTTCATTACGTCATTCCAGTAATCATGTGACAATTTGGTGCGAAGAAGACCCCCTAATGCTACTGCAGCTAGTGGTAGACCATCACATTTTTTGGCAATTTCTCTGCCAATTTTTTCTAGATTGGATCGTTGTTGGTAGTTACTACCTATAAATGCATGTTTGGCAATTAAACACCAGGAATCTTCAGTTTCCAACGTTCTTAAATGGTGGACATAAAGAAACGTTTGCAGAGGTAGTGCCACTCTTTCATCCCGTGTTGTGATGATGATCATACTCCCTAGTTCCCCAACATTAAAGATGTCATTCATAGTATTCCAGCCAACATATCGTCCATACCATATATCATCCAAGACTAGCAAAAATAATTTGTGGCTTAAACTTTGCTGCAACTGTACTTGGAGAATATTCAAGTCATTAGTTGTAGTTGATTGTGAAGTGACTGATTCCAGAAGGGTTTTGGTGACAGTGACAACATTAAGATCTTTTGAGACATGCGCCCACCCTCTGACCTCAAATTTCTGCTTCACATCATGGTCATTGTAAAGGAGTTTAGCTAGGGTTGTTTTTCCTAGCCCACCCATGCCCACAATTGAAATCACTCTTATTTTACTTCCACTATCACTAACATCCTCTGAAAGTAGAATCTCTTTAAGTTTCTTTTTGTCATCATCTCTACCATAAATACAAGATTCATCACCCACAATAGAACTTGTAGGAGTTCCATGCCAGACACTGTTGGAAACATCTTCTTTCAATCCAAGATTCTGTTGTCTCAAGCATTCTAATCTTTCAGATAATATTTGCAGTTTAGAATTGATCTTTCTATTAAACCTTTTAAAACGAGAAGAAAGTTTTTTCAGCACCTGAGTAGTAGCACTTCGGGTTTCATACTCAGCTTCCACTTTGCACCTCAAAGCCTCAGTGTTGATCTCATCAAACAAATCGTCAGCTTCAAAGACAGCATCTCGCAGCATATCCAGCCATTTCTTGACAGCAGGGTTTGTGATCTGCTTCTCCTCAGCATCATGAAGTACAGCTTGAAGACTCAACATTGTTATGTTCAGCTTTTCCAACAGTGCAACATCAAGTTTGGTACTCCGAAATAAATCAAGGAACTCGCCAGAAACAAACTTTTGCAACAACACCTCCAAAGATGCTACAAGAAGCGCTTCTCCCACAATAGTCGCCATAAGTTCCTTAATATTTGCAACAAGAAAGAATTAGTTTCCTTGATTAAAGTCAAAACAATATGCAGCATAGCTTATAGTACTTTGAATTTTGAAGTCACTTACCACAGTTATCAGTTGTTACAACTTACAAGCAGTGTCTCCTGCAAGTATAAGGTAAAAGCACTAGTATTTTTCTTGATTTTCAGGTTACTAACAATGAAATTAAGTCACTAACCCTCACTTATCAGTTAACAGTAGTAGGGAACAGCTTACTTTGTAATATATTAATATTAATCGTTGTTGGTGCCATAAAGCATCGCATATAGACTATGTTTTGTGCACTATAAAGATTCTTTTTTGCATCTTTCGGAGTGTCTGCACATGGATTAATTATCTCGATGTAACTTTAAGAAATAAACAATGTTGCTAATCCGTGCTTTACTGACATTGGACATTTAATTATAATTTGTTGTTATACTCCCTTCTCCGCCTCAGAATTATTGTCTTTTAACATTTTTTTTCTTTTTCTCAAAATAATTGTCACTTTACAATATTAATGTAGATTCCACTATTATACTCTTATTTATTGAATTTCATCTAACTTAACTATTCTAATAACTACAATTAATAAGAATATTTTAGTAAATGCTATTAATTTTAGCATTGAAATCAACACAATTAATTATTTCCTTAATAATCGTGCACAAACCTTAAAGGACTAATATTGTGAGACAGAGGGAGTAGTTCTTAAATGTATCGAAATTGCAAACACATTTTCGAATATATCTTTAACTAACCATTTTTTATCCTCAAATTTGTTTTTTTTTAACCGATTTAATTCATAAGTATAAGAGCTAAAATAATAGTAGCGCCTAACATATTGAGAGTCGAGAGTGGAGAACCGAACTAATTGGAAGATCATTGTCTAATCTAAATCGAAAAAAAAAAAATCTTAAAAATATTAATCTATAAGTGGAAGGAAAAAAAAAAGAATATCTTTTTCAAACTATTTTCCATGAATCACTTTCAATGTGTAGAGACAGAGAGAGTGCATGTGAGGGAGATAACAAGTAAATAGGTAAATACTACTCCTAAATTGTAAAATCTTGCAATTAGTGTCATAATTTTAATTTTATTTCCATTCAATGATACATAATCACTTTTATGGGCAAATATCTTCTATGTGACGTATTACTATCCATCTAACATGTGATGTGTCAGTGCCACAAAGTCATTTAATGGACACATCATCGAAATTAACGAACTTGTCTAACCCAATTTGAAGGAATATTTGTCTTTTCTCAAATTTTAGAGGGGGATGCCTATTTACTTGTGAGATAACAGCTGACAATAACCGGTGACTCGTTCACTAATTAATACTACAACAGTATTTATTATATACATTGTCTATTGAATGAACCTAATCAAGTTGAGATCGGAAGGAGTAAGCATTTTTCCATAATCATGTTGAAAACCGTATGCATTGAAAGTTAAAGTTGAACCATTGTCTAATCTAATTCTTACAAACAATCTTAAAAATACTTATCAAGATTAGTGGGAAAAACAAAATACTAGAATTTATTAACCATATCATTGTCTTGATGGTGTTTAAGCATGAAAGAACGACCTAAGACAATATTAGTTTCATTCAAGAACTCCTCAACCGCCACAAGTAACTCATCAATTTTATATCTCAACTAAACTAATAAAGTTGAAAGTTTGGAGGAGAGGGAAATAGAGCGTTTTCGTGGTGGGAATATTATAATAGTTTTAGACTTCATTTGAAAAATTCATATAAACTTCAAAATCTTATTCAATACAATTTTTTCATTTCTCCAATTTAATAGAATTTTGTATTAGGAAGGAAAAATGAATCCCAAACCCCTCCCCTTTTAAAGTTTTATATTTCTTCCACTGGCTGCTTCCTTTTTTTTTTTTTTTTTCTTTTGGTTTGAGTACTTTTTTTACTCATTATTTGTACATGTTATATATATATATATATATATATATATATATATATATATATATATATATATATATCTGTGTGCGTGCGCGTGCGTGCGTGCGTGCGTGTGTGTCGTTAAAAAAAGGATAATTGTTTGTGCCTAAAATATATATTTGATCCTTGCAAATATAACGAATTTGGATTTTGGTCCTTGTATATTTTTTTTTAAAATATGTCCTTGCAAACAAACATATTTTAAAAATGGCATTGGGTGATTTTTTTAGCTTATGATCCTAACAAAAACCTTATTTGTTGAATGTTGTTATTATTTTATAATTACTATTTTTTGTTTTTATATTTATTTATAGTTATGGTTGAACTATAAGTTAGAATACGACAAGTGTTTGATAACATGTTAGAATACGATAAGTTAATTTTAGAACTTATCCTATCCTACCTCTGTAGTTAAAATCTTTACCCTGACCGAGAGTTGGGTTAGAAACCATTAATATATGATAAAAGTAAATTACCTATTTACCCCTATAACAATAAATTTGATAAAATATTGATATAAATAAAAATTTGATATAAAATTAAAAATATTAATATTTAATTTATTGAATTTAAAAATATATTTATTATTATTAATAAAAGATCGAAATTGCTTATTTAGTAGTGTCAATGAATTTTTTTAAAAATTTGTTAATACTCGGTTTTATGGAAGGCTAAGCCTCCACTTTAATTTTTCTGCATTTTATTTAAACCTCTTTAACAATGAACAACAGTTTGTCTGCTCTCCTACTTTTCTTAGTCTCTATATATTATTTTATCTATTTCTGAACCCCTCTTAGTAATTTTTAATTTTTAGTCTAAGGAGTTTATAATCTAATAAGAATATCATGATTTACCTATTTAATATATGAAATTACAACATACATAACAGGATCAGATTAAATTGTGATTTTTAAAACTCAAACTAGTAAGTAGAAAGAAAAAAAACAGACCAAAGAAACAAAGAACAATCCATGTTTTGCACACTTGCATATGCTCAACTAAACTCTTGAGTCTTTCCAGCATGGCTCTCTTCTGTTCCTTGAATGGTTGGTTGGGATGCTCCTTTCTGAATGTGTCAAAAATATAGAAAAAATGTGTCTTGACTGCTATGAAGGATCTTTCTACTGAGGCATAGATATTCTCCGGATATCTTTTGGATTTCTATGCAATCTGTGATCAACTCATCAATTGCAGCAGGTTTTGCAGCACCATACACACACCTAACTACTGTTTCAGCATCCATTTCTATGATTAGGTTCTTGAGTTGTTGTTGTGTTCAGCTCGCAGGAAGCGTCACTGTAGTCTCATGGGGCAACTTCAATATCCTCACATTTCGTTTCAGCAAATAATACAGATCCAGAAGGGTTTCGAACAATCAACCCCATCTTGTTTGACCATTTGAAAAGCAGCCTGCATCAACATTGATCTTTATGAAATTCTCCGGAGGTGGTGACCAATGTTCTGGATGTGCAGCAGTGAGTTGAGGCATGCGCTGCTTTATGTTTGCTTTGTTGAAATCCATTTCATTTAATTTTGTCGATGCAATCAAACAAATGAGTGAATTCTCCAAATTACATCTTTTCTTTGTTTAATTTTCAACGAAAACTTGACTCACAAGGACATTAATCGAAAGATATTTTAAC
Source organism: Medicago arabica (assembly GCA_946800305.1). Classification (NCBI taxonomy): domain Eukaryota; kingdom Viridiplantae; phylum Streptophyta; class Magnoliopsida; order Fabales; family Fabaceae; genus Medicago; species Medicago arabica. Next base: position 3,859,611 of record OX326967.1, on the reverse strand, counting down.
AGTGTTTATGAATGATGTAACACCCCGTTTTTCCCAGCATGTAAAATAATACATAATTTATCAGAGTTCAACGTAAAAACAGGATGTCACATAAAGCATATACGATTATATCTCATTACTAACAACATATATATCATCTTAGTGGACTCTAAACTCTATAAAAATAATTAAATAATTAAAGAGGGCGTTACAAATGACATGATAACAAACGAGAAAGAAGTATTTCTGTGACTTACATAGATGTGATACTCATGTGATGATTTCATTGTTGATAATTATTGAGGGAATGCGAGCAATCTTACACCACTTTTTCCCTCGCTTCCTCTGCACGCTTGCTTCCAGCAACGGACAGAGTTCAATACTTAAAACTGAAAGAGAGGCGGGTAAACCCTCATCTGGCAGCGACTTGAGCTTGGGAGCGCACCTAATTACAAGTTTTTGATGAGAGGTGAGATGGTGAAGGAACTTCCCATCCAAGCATTCTATATCATCCAGATCATAGATCTCTAAGGAAACAAGAGAAACTGGTAGCAATAACGCTTCTATTTTCATCAGCGCATTCACCCTACCACCTTTAATTACCAACATCGAGAGACAAGTGAGTCGTTCCCAATTTGTATTCCACAGGATCCCTCCAACAGAGCCAACACGCAGTTGCACTAAACTGATAGGTAAACCATCTTCGGAAACAGATTGCAGATTTGGAAGTCCATCAATTTTCATTACTTGAACGCCAGCTAAAGTGCTTACTGGTTCTGAAAGCTTCCTCAACGAATGAGTGTATCTGATGTCAAGGTGTCGAAGATTCAGCAATTTTCCTATGTCCTCTGGCAATTCGATGAGCTTTCTACATCCTGATAATAACAAGGTCTGCATATTGTAAAGCTTGCATATTTCAGAAGGAAGCCTTTTAAGCTCAATGTTAGAGAGGTTCAAGTATCGCAAGTATATCAAATTTCCAAAAGAGGTGAGAATCTCAGTGAAACTCGTATAGTACGGCAAAGACAACACTCTTAACTGTTTCATTGCTGGCAACAAGTCACAAACTACCTTGTCCGACACTAAATTGCTAGACCAGCATCGAGCATCTTGCGATGGTAACGAAAGGAAGGTTCGTAGACCTTTCAATCTATGCAATTTATCAAATTTAGTGTATGGATCATATTCCGCACTATTGTATGACAAATGACGCGTCCTTTCATTTAGCTTCCCTTCGCCCAACCTGATACAATATGGAGAGGAAACCATTGTAGCTAAATCATTGATGAGGTCATGAATTTCAAACATTGTTTTCCCATCAACACATCGCCGACATATCAGCGACCTTGACACTAGTTCGTCAAAGTATTCTTCTGCTACTTTCTCCCAACTTTTCTCACTTTTAGGGTTGAAGTACCAAGCCGTCTGAATCCACAACTGAACTACCATCTTTTTCTTTAAAATAGAGTTCTTTGGGAAAAGTGAACAATAAGCAAAGCATCGTTTTAATGGAGCTGGAAGATAGCGATAGCTCATTATCAAAGCTGGTTGCACCTCACCATCTGTCAATTCCCAAATGCTGCTTTTTAATACATCATTCCAGTAATCTTGCAACAATTTGATGTGAAGAAGACCCCCCGAGTGTGGTTGCAGCTAATGGTAAGCCATTGCATTTTTTGGCAATACTTTTTCCAATTTCTTCTAGATTAGAACGATGCTGGTTGTTACTTGCTCCAAATGCATGTTTGGCAAGTATATACCAGCAATCCTCACTTTCTAGAGGTGTCAAAGAGTGGATAGGAAGAAAGGTTTGCATGGCTAGCGCAACTCTTTCATCACGTGTTGTGATGATGATCTTACTTCCCATTTCTCCAGCATTAAAGATGGCCTTTAGATTGTTCCAATCCACATAGTTCCCATACCATACATCGTCCAATACTAGCAGAAACAATTTATTGCTTAAGCATTGCTGCAATAAATTGTGCCCTAATTCAGTTATTTATTTTACAAGACAAAATCGTGCCACGATTACACCAAATCGTGCCACGATTCTAGGCGAAATTCTGTGCCTATTTAAGCTGAAGGCTATTCTGAAAACAAGGGTTACGAATTGGAGAGAGAAAAGTGCGATTTTGAGACCTAAAGACGGCTAGGAGGGCGAATTCTTCAACCTTCTATCAGTTCATGTATGTTTTGATTCCATTATTGATTATGCTATTTGTAAACTCGATTATGATTAGCTAAATCTCTTAGAGATTAGGTCTGAGATGAATATTTGTAACCCTAATTGATACATGTTGCTGTGAAACTCTATTTATTGTGAATGACAAACTAGTTTTTTTATTCAATTCAATTGTTCTTAATGTTTTTTTATATCCTGATCAAATATAAACATGATTTAGTGAGAATGAATGACTACTGACCCTAGCTTTCAACTTAAACAGAATTGAGTTGTTATAATAAACATGGTTAGTCTAGGAATGGATAATCGTTTATTAGTGATAATAGGTTAACGTTCATAAAACCTTCAAAGATTATTAGACCACCTAAGGAGTTAGGGGCTATAGTTTGAGAAGAGGGTCCTAAGTCAAGGGATTGATTAGGGCTATTTTGTTAACTATCGTGGGACTAGAAAATCATTCATAAGAATAGGTGCAGTATACCAATTAGGGGAACTTAGATGATTCGAAAGACCTGATCTCATCTCTCTTCATATTTTCTAACCAAATCTATATTTTCTGACTGAATCTATATTTGCTAACGGAATCTATATTTTCTAACCGAATCCATATTTTCCAACTGAATCTATATTTTCGAACAGAATCTTTATTTTATGTTCTTTAATTTTATGCAATCAAATCAAATCTACTGCCTAGGGCAAACAAAATAATTTATACATCCTAAATATTTACTTTATTTCTAAATTGAGATTAACACAGTCCTCGTGGAGACGAACTTATTTTATTACTTCGATAGCTTTTGGTACACTTGCCAAAAATCTATCAACGTGAAAGAGCCGCTGCTAGATCAAAGTAATCATTCCCTTCGTAAAATATTCTTAATCAAGGAAATTACAGTTGTTGAAAAAGTAATTTAGGTTTTTCCTCTTGGTGCGAGTTTTTACGAAGAGCTCATCTATCATGGATTCTCTACTCAATTCTTCAGCCTGTAGTAAACATAACATAACAAGACAAACTTCAGTTTTCTGCCTAAGAAGATGATTATGCAAAGCACTTTCATCAATCCCTTGATGATGATGATGATCACTCTTAAAAACATAGTAAAACTCACTCTGCACCAACAAGCCAACCAAACTCACAATAACAAGCACACCAACCAAGAACCCGCCAATAACAATCATATAAAACACACCATGCACCACCACCACACCAAACATTCCTCAAATAACCCCATAGATAAGAAATAGCTACAAAACAAAACAAAAAAAATAACTAACCCTACCCATCAACAACTCATAACTCTTCTTCATAGCAGCAAAACCATAAACATGTTCAAGCATAGAAACAACCCTATCCAAATGCCAAGGAGCAGTTATGTAAACATGAGCAACAAAAAGAAAAAGAGATCCAACAAAAAAAAATGATATTAGACAAAGGTGTTTGAATGTTGGCAGCTAGGGATGACAGTGATATTAGACAATACACAAAATATTACAATCCATAGTTCTAACATGTTAATAAGAATTCCTTCATATTATCCACTAAATCGGACAGTCCAACAAATAAGTGTATGGTGCCAAATTAGCACTACACGCAACATCCATACATTCAAGTTCCAACAAAACCATTCAGATTAGTCTATTTGCTAGTTCACATAACATGCTATAGTATGCGTGTGAGTTTTAATTCTCATCTATGCATATTATAAATGAGTTTATACACTGAAAATAATTAAGTTCAGACTTGTAAATTTCCAAAACAGACTTGAGTTTTTCTATATTAGTCGGTTATTTCATCAGAGCTGTGTTGTGTTGTGTTGGTTTATATTAGTCGAATATTAGTTTTTCTTCTAAGTTCCAAGTTGTTGGGTTTATTGATTTTCAGCTCAGCTAAACATCAGACTACTTTCGAAGTTGATGGGAATGGGAATATATTAATATAAGATTGTTACTATTACAGTGCACCAATATAGTCCTTCAACACTTTTAAACCACAGTTATTACCCTCACATAGCCATCACTCCATCTAAACCCCAACTAAACAGACCCTATGACACATCTAAAAACAAAATAGGAAACATTGAATCAAAGTGAAGAGGTATTCTTAACAAAAAAATCATTCAACTGTATTCTAATTTAGTCAACATAATATTCATGATATATAGAAGACTTGTACACAAGTTAGGAAGATAAATAAGATAACCTCAACTGTTGACCGCAACAGCTTTTTCCAAAACAAAAAAAAAAACTCTGAAAATTGGGGCTTGTGGGCTAATATTATATTTAGTGGGCTGAATATTATTGGGGCCTATGTAAAAGGATTTCTTTTGTTCTTGTTAAACCCCTTTTGTTCTTGTTAAGTATATGTCAATTTTCTTCATGGTTCTTAAAAAGATTTTACACACATCAAAAAGAAGGTCTGTATATTACTTATCTATGTAACCATGGCAAAAAAGATGCTACATGACACACCAAAGTTCAGTAGTTCAGAAATTAACATGTCCATATCAAATGCTTTTATCTCCAACATCAGCTCAAATCTCAAGCCAATGGACAATTGAGATATGTACTCTGAGTGACCCCTACAAATAAGTAAAAGAATAAATAACACTCAAGAAAAGTATATCCTAATCCAGAAGTATTAACATTGGTAAAGCAAAAGAACAAATAAAATATACCTTGGCTTTGATCCGCCTCTTTTGTATTATGATTAATCAAGGAAATCACAGTCATAATTGGTGAATAACATTGATGAATGACCAAACAAAAGTCAATGTTGTAGATGACGAATAAATAAATGAAAACCATCGTCAACAATTGAATCAGATCTAGTGGAGGATTGAAATCAGACTTTCTTATTTCAGCGCCGCTCGCCAGTGAAGCTATTGAAAGTTGAAACCCTGTCTATCTATCTATCTGAGTGAGAATGTTTTATATTGAACTAATCCGGTTCAAAAAATTTCTTTTTCTTACTTGCAGTGCGGTTTGTGGTTCAAAACCTGGAGCCATCAAACCTGGATGATGAACATCACTATGATGGGAAGTTGCCTTGTTAAGATTGGCATCATCATTACTAATATTTAGGCAAGCTTGTGGGTTGGATACATTTGCATCTTTACTCTGGTTTTCCATTTGTGGCTCGTGATTCGTGTCTTCAATTGCCACATCAGACCTTACAATTTCCGGCATACAAATAGAATTGGACACAGGATCGTTCGCAAATGTTTCGAACTCCACATAATTGCATGAGTGATTCCCCATTCTTTGGGGCCTCGTTAATAGGCAAAGAGTCAATTTTGCCACATCAGACCAAATTAAAGGATCCAAATCACTGATGCCCACTATTGTACCCATACAGCTGCAGAAAGGTTAAAGATATGTCAATTTTCTTCCTGCTTCTTAAAATGATTTTACACACATCAATGACAGTAGAAAGAAGGTCTGTATATCACCTATCTATGTAACCATAAAAAAAGATGTTGCATGACCCACCAAATTTCAATAGTTCAAAAATTTACATGCGCGTATCAAATGCTTTTGTCTCTAACATCATATCAAATCTCAAGCCAATAGACAATTGAGACACAGATAAAGCTTTGATATATTTAGCAAGTGGAACAACAAATTCTGAAGTGCATGCTGTACAAATAAGCAGAAAAAGACATTACACTTAAGAAAAGTATATCCTAATCCAGAAGTTCGTATTTCTTATGCTATAAATTAGCCTTGGTTAGGCAAGGCTTAGAACAAATTAAATACTACCATATAATATGCTATGTGGCTGAATCCTACAATGAAAGAAATTGTCTATCATGACTCATGAGGCGTAATTAAGAACTCACATTCATCAATGCATTGTGAATCCAAAACATAATTTAAATTTTAAAGCCCTCTTAGTTCATAACTAACTCGATTAAGTTTGTTATAGTTTCTCTTGTTTCAATTTGGTCAAACAGAATGAATTTCTATCATGTTGCTATTGGACCTTTTAACATTTAATCTACACATAAATGTTCAATCATATTTGATCATCTTAATACCAAAACCATCAGAACCTGAACATGAACATTATACAAAAGATCTTTAATAGAAATGAGTGTGAGACTTCACAACATACCTTGTTTAGAAACCACCAAGCTAACCCAACTAACAACTGTGTTTTTTTTTTTTCCTTCTCATGTTGTTCACCGCCGAAAAATAAGCTGAAAAACAAAATAGAAAATAACAAAAAAAAATATTAGAAAAAAAATATTGCAGTGCTAAACTACAAGCATTAAGCTTTCTATTAAGCTCACTCTAAAAATAATAATAAAAAAAGTAAAAAAAAAATTCTATTAAATTTTGTTTTACTAGTGAGTTAAAACAAACAACTAAAATTAATATAAACACAGTTTTCTGCTTACAGAAAGAAATGTTTCTGCTGAGTTACTGATAGACACGAGAGATCCTTCGTAACATGATTAATCAAGGAAATTACGGTGGTAGTAGGTGAATAAAAATGATGAATGAGCAGTAATAACATTGATGAATCAGATCGAGAATTAGAAGACGGAGTAATAACAAATAAAGAGAATTGAGATTTTTAGTGAATGATTGAATTGAAGTTTCTCTTATAAATTCATCGCCGCTGGCTAGTAATAAGTAAAGGTATTGAAAGGACAACCTAACCATCTATGTCTATCTGACTGAGAGCATTTGATTTGCTAAAAAGGATAGGACAGAACAATTTCAATTGTTGAGTGTTTGATTTGTAAAACTGTTTCATATACATGACAAACTGGATGCAAGGGCAGGACAAAAATTTGTCCTTCACAGTACAACTGTTTCAAGAATCGTATAAAACAAAAAATTATTCAATGTCATAAGAATTTGTCCTAAACACACCCAAAAAAGGATATTATTGTCCTTTCACATATGTTTCACAAACTTTTTCTTTTCTGACCCACAAACATTTTCACCTTTTCCTTCTAAACAAATGTTTACCCTTTGTTTAAACAATTTTTGGTTTTTTATTTTATTTATGTAAAAGAAGTTGGTGATTTCTTTTAATTTTAGACGACATATGATTATGCATGGGAACTTATGTGTTGGGTCATTAATTTTTATCTAAGTGACATGTTAAGTGGGTATTATTAAGGTTTAATAGTAGTCCTGGTCTTCTAAATATTAGGAAGTTGTGATTTTGGTCTCCTAATAAAAAAAAAATATAATTCAGCCCAATAAATATTGTTCATTTTGCAGTTTTGACCTCATGCCTATTTTGACCAAGTCAATGCTGACGTGGACGTCATATGTGTAATTTTATTATTTTTTATTCTTTTTAATATTTTTTTTTATTATTTTACTTAAAAAATAAAAAATAATAATTTTTTATATTTTTTAATAATTAAAAAATAAAAAATTACACAAGTGACGTTCAAGTCAGCATTGACTTGGTCAAAATTGACCTAGGGGGCCAAAACTGCAACATGGGCAATACTTAAGGGGTTGGATTGTATTTTATTTTGTTATGAGACCAAAATCGCAACTTCCTGATACTTAGGAGGTCAAAACTGCTATTAAGCCTATTATTAATTCTTTTAGATTTATTTTAACTTCACTTGACATTTTCTATTATTAAATGAATTAAAAAAATTGCATGAAATTTTTTTAAAAAAATTATCATCAACAAACAAAAAACCATGATCTTCATCATCAACATCAATCCTTCATCTTCTTGTCAAAAAAATAAAACCATTAATCCTTCATCTCCATTCAACATCATCATCAACAAACCAAACCCTGAAAAATATTTTCCAACAAAAATCAATAGAATTAAAAAAAATAAAAAATATCTTCTCTCTTGGTTCCCTTCCTCTTCCTCTTTCTCCTTCTCATCTATATACTCTTTTTGTTCCCTTCTCGGGTTCTCTTCTATTTTGTTCCTTCTTCATCTTCTCTTTGTCCTTCTCTTCTCTCTTCCCTCTTTGTTCTCTTCTTCCAATCCTTCACAAAAAAAAGCACACAAAACACAAACTCATCGTCAACACAATCCTTTCAAATTTCAATCCCAAACCATTTTTAGATCTAAACTCAAGGTAAGTATAGTTTGGACTAGTGAATGGTTGGGTCCAACTCTCATCGGTATCCACATGGTCTCTCTCTCTCCCTCGATTCCTTTTCACTCTTTCTTCAGGTCTATCTCTTTCACCAACTCAATCTCAAACCCAATCTCCTCTTTTCCTTCATTCCTTTATGTTTTTTTTACAACAACCACTCTAGTCCTTCAGCCCTCCTTCCTTTTAATCTCTTATTTGATTAAGTATCATAAATTTCATCATTATTGGATTGGTAGATCCTTCCTTCATGGGTTGAGGGAAATATCAAACAATGGCAGCTATGTCCCAAATGGATGTTCATGCTTCAATACTTTCTTCTTGTTTTATTTTGGGTTATATTTATGCTCATGTTTTACCATTAAACAATGAAGAAATATTTACTTTTTAGTTAATAAAACAAAAGAAACAATTATTAAGTAACAATGAACCAAGAAGAAAGTCACAGTTTAACGGAAAATAAAAGTTATCATTTGTAACTACTTTAATATTTTGAGATAAAAGAAGAATGAAGAAGACGAGAGGTAAAGATAGGTATGAAAGAGAGTGAGTCTATGCAATGACAGGGGTGGACAAACGGTTGGATTCGGTCGGCTTCGGCCTCAAAACCCTAAACCGATCAAACCCATGGATGGAATAATAACATCCAATTTCGTCCGTTTAAATTCACAGTTTCATCGGATGTCGGATTTACGGTTTTTGCGGGTGGTCGGTTGGTTTGTACTGATTTTACAATTAAAAAAAATATATTCAAAAAATACAGAATCATAGAAAGAAAGAAAAAAAAACTCAACAAATTGTGAATCTCATCATAAAATTCAAACCAATATAATATGATCCTATATAGCGGAAAAACTTTCAGATCCAGAATAAAATAAAAACTAAACAAAGGCAAGCATACAAATCTAAACAAATACTTTTATTCATAATATTTGTGTATTGAAGTGAAAAGAGTCAAAACTTGGCTAGATTCAACCCTTTGCAGATCTGCACTATATATAACAGTAGAAGTTATAGCAATGACTTGGAGAGGAACAATGGCACTGAGTCAGTGTTTGAACATAATAACAATGAGCTTGAACGGAATAAAATTGACGGTGACGGGAATGGGAGCTCAAACAAAGCTTTGATTAGAGTTGACTGCAATGGAGTTCACAAACAGCAAAAAAAGAGGCATGAAAAGAAGAAGAGTTAAAATCAAGCAAAGGGTATAACAAGGGTTTGGTACAGTGAGAGAGAAGACAGGAGCATGTGTAACTAATGATAAAATATTAGGAAAAAAAATAGTGACATGTACCAGTGCGGGTTTCGGGTATAATTGGTCCAAATCCAATCATTCGGCTCGATCCACATTAACTCTCCTGAAACCGAATGGACCACCCGAATGACCCGTCCAACCGATGCAACCCAACCCATTAACTTTTTTTAATTGCGGATTTTACGGATTTGGGTCGGGTGGCACCCGTTTGTCCACCCCTTACAATGAGAGAGAAAGAGTTGATCAGTATTATTTTGTGTGAATAGACTATAATAAGATATGATGGGAGTTACAATTTAAAGGTAAAAAAAAATTGGTCCAAGTTGGACCTAAACTTTCACTAATCCAAACTATACTTACCCCTAAACTCATCATTAATCCTTCACAAAAAAAACTCATTTTCGTATCCAATCTAAACATTCGTCGTCATCATTGATCCTTCACAAAAATACATTTTCATATTTAAATCTCGTCATCATCAATCTATCACAATAAGTCATTTTCAAATCTAATCTAAACCCATTTTTTTATGAACAATAACACACTTTTTTAAACCTTAGAATTTGTGATGTCCCTTAAATTTAGCAAACAAGAAGTTGAAGAAGCTTGCATAATTTGTTGTTGTATTTTCTGGTTACAAGATCAGTTGTTGTGTTCTTGTTCAATAATAAGTTGGGTGGGGAAAAATTTTGTGCCAATTTTTTCTAAAAGAAATTTTGTGCTGTGTTGTTGTTGCTTGAATTTCCAGACTAATGTTCTTGGATTTCATGTTTTTTTTATGGGTCAAGGATTTTTATTAAAAATTTATATGTTTTAGCTTAGTTAAATTAAGTCTTTAATTAAAAAATCAAGATGGAATGATTTTTTTTGAAAAGAATTAAAAAAAATTCTAACTCAACGTGCCAAATCATTAGTTTTGCACAATCATCGTGTCATGTAAGTATATTTGCATAGACAGATGAACTCGGAGATGCTAATCAAAGAATCTTAAAATAGTGAGGGAGAATCTCCAACTCTTTTTTAGAGAGGTAAACCAAAATTTGCTTAAATTACAAGAGGGTAAACACCTATATTAACCAATCTAAAAATAACTTGCAAAAATAAAATAAAAATAGATTTTATTTTTGTAACATGAGATTCTTCATATTTTTAATCTCACATGAACGGTTGATGTGATAAAAAAAATCTTGTCAAATGGTTGTTGCCATGTGGATTTTTTTAATGATGTGCATTTTTCATTAAAAAAAATTATTTTTTCTTTAAAACAATTTTTTGTTGAGGGACTGAAATAAAAAAATGGATCCTAAAGTCCAAAAAATGGTTAAGAGGTCGAATTCTTTCATGATTTTTTTTTCCTGATTTGTTTAGAACCTTAAAATAAGACTTCCACATCAAATTAGATTTTTCCAACAAAGAACCAATTAACGATGAATTTTTAATGAGTCAAATACTCAAAATCCAAAACAACATAAAAATCAAATTTTGAGTTTTTTTTTTACAGAGGCCCATATAAAAATTTATAGAAGGATTTGCAAACTTTTATAACATTTCAAAGACACCTCTATTTAGTTTGATTTTTCGACCAAAATATATAAAATCATTTTTTTTTCTTCGAGCAGGCAAATACTTGAGTCAAATTTCATTCCTTAATTTTGCACGCATATTCAGAACATAAACAAAAACATTTCACCACAAAATTTTGGATTATTTAAATGAGGGACAAATTAATTATGAATTTTTTATCCCCATGACTATGAATTTCTTAGAAAATTCATAATTAATTATTCCCTCTATTAAAAATTATAAAATTTTATGATGGAGGTTCTTATCATAGTTTAAACATGACTACAAATTGGGGAACAAAATTTGACTCATGAGTATATACTTACTAAAAACATATTGCGATTTTGCACATTTTTGTCGAAAAATCAAAATAAATTAAGGCATCTTTGGAACTCTTTTTTAGAAGGTAACAATCTCTCAAGCTAGCAAGCCAAAGTGTTAAAATCAAATGGTATAAAAGCATTCTCATGTTTGGCCAAAAGTGTCAACCCGTTTTCTCATGTTTGACCACTTTGCTTGAAGCGGCTTTGACGGTTGTTTATCCAGTCAAGTCCCCAATCTCACAAGTGGGATACCTAGTCAAGTCCATACATGCATTAATTGTGAAATTGAGAGAGACGTAGGTCGTTATTGAACCGAATCACGTAAACAATTATTGGTATGATTGTTTTTCTTCTCTCTTTATCTTTGCTTTGATTTTACTTGTAATTTGTGCTTTACACTTGGTTATTAGATTAGAGTTAGGTCTGTTGTTGTTTCTTGAAGTTACTTTGATTATTGGTTACTGCTTTCTCTTTTGCTCAACACATACAAGTTTATTGGTGTTAGATTTGGTTCCAAATTCACAACAGTTATGATCATGTAATGTAAGTATATATGATGTGGAAAATATGAAACGAGGGAACATATATTGTTGGTTTTAACTAGCCAATTAACAAAAACATGACATAACAACCAACAAGATTGGACGCAGTAAGGAAAACATGCAGATTCAAAATTCTCTTGACAATTTTGGTGTTATAACAGTGTCTGCTCTGTAAAGGTGCATCTTCTGTTTGATGTAGTTGAATGTCATGACCTAATTGTGCTTAATGCTAACCCATCTGCTAAAGCTTCTTCTATTTCTGTAACTTTAACTTCAAAATTATGTCAGGTTTACAATTTTCTCATTTAATTGTCTTTTATTTTTGTATAACTTGATCAGTTAATTGAAGAAGCAATTTTACAAGAATATGCACTTTTGCTATACATAGAAAAGGACAGTCATCCTAGTAAAAAAATAAGTATTGAAATTTATATATACGGTTTACTTTGATTCGATTAGGTTTTGAAATATAAATCCAAAATTCGATCTGATCCGTTTGGTTTTCAATTTTTTTAATCAGTTTTGCTGTTTGATTTGAATCAATTTGGAACAAACAGCCCATGTGCTAACAATGAATGAATACATTGATAAAATTCAAAGTGGAAACTCCACCTACTTCTAAATAATATACTAATCTAATACATTAATTAATGATCCACTAGTTACCTTTCCCTTAAAACAATCATTTTTTATAATAATTGTTTAAGGAGACCGATTAGTCGTTTACCAACAGTCCATATGAGGTAGCTGCAACCTGATCTCATTGCAATTTGAATATTAACAACTGATCAGTGTGGTTGTTAGTCACTAAAAATTTCAAAGAAACTTCCTGTTCTTGTTGCTGCAAATTTGAAGAAACTTACTTATGGCGACTATTATGGGAGAAGCATTTCTTGCAGCATCTTTGGAGGTGTTGTTACAAAAGATTGTTTCTGGTGAGTTCGTTGATTTCATTCGGAGTACCAAACTTGATGTTGCGTTGTTGGAAAAGCTGAACGTAACACTGCTGAGCCTGCAAGCTGTACTTCATGATGCTGAGGAGAAGCAGATCACCAATCTGGCTGTCAAGAAATGGCTGGATATGCTGCGAGATGCTGTCTTTGAAGCTGATGATTTGTTTGACGAAATCAACACTGAGACATTGCAGCGCAAAATGGAAGCAGAGTATGAAACCCCAACTACTACTACTGCTAAGGTGCTCAAAAATCTCTCTTCTCGTTTCAAAATGTTTAATAGAAAGATCAATTCTAAAATTCAAAAGTTAGTTGATAGATTAGAACATTTGAGAAACGAGAATCTTGGTTTAAAAGGTGTTTCTAGCAGTGTCTGGCATGGAGCTCCTACAAGTTCTGTTGTAGGGGATGAATCTTCTATTTATGGCAGAGATGATGACAAAAAGAAACTGAAAGAGCTTTTGCTATCGCATGATGGTAGTGATGGTGAAAGTAAAATAGGAGTGATTTCCATTGTGGGGATGGGAGGGCTAGGAAAAACAACACTAGCTAAACTCCTCTACAACGACCGTGAAGTGAAGGAGAAATTTGATTTGAGAGGGTGGGCACATATCTCAAAAGATTTTGATGTTGTCACCGTCACTAAAACCATTCTTGAATCTGTCACTTCAAAAAGAAATGACACCGATGACTTGAATATTCTACAAGTGCAATTGCAACAAACTTTAAGCAGTAAAAAGTTTTTGCTTGTACTCGATGACATATGGCATGGAAAATATGTTGACTGCTGGAATAGTTTGATTGACATCTTTAATGTTGGGTTAAGAGGGAGCAAGGTCATCATCACAACAAGAAATGAAAGAGTTGCAGCAACCATGCAAACCTTTCTTCCAGTCCATAAACTGGAACCTCTACAAAGAGATGATTGTTGGGATTTGCTTGCCAAATATGCATTTCCAACAAGTAACTACCAACAACGATCCAATCTAAAACAAATTGGAAGAGAAATTTCAAAAAAATGTGGTGGTTTGCCATTAGCTGCAATAGCAATAGGAGGTCTTCTTCGCACCAAACTATCACAAGATTATTGGAATGATGTATTAAAAAGTAGTATTTGGGAATTGACAGATGAGGAGGTGCAACCATCTCTGCTATTGAGCTATCGTCATCTTCCTGCTCCTTTAAAAGGATGTTTTGCTTACTGTTCAATTTTTTCAAAGAATTCAATCTTAGAAAAAAAAATGGTAGTTCAATTGTGGATTGCAGAAGGTTTAGTACCTCAGCCTAAAAGTGAGAAAAGTTGGGAAAAAGTAGCCGAAGAATACTTTGATGAACTAGTGTCGAGGTGTCTGATACATCAAAGGTCCAGTGATAATCTGAAAGTAAACTTTGAGATGCATGATCTTGTCAATGATTTGGCTATGATAGTTTCATCTCCATATTGTATTAAGTTGGATGAACAGAAGCCACATGAAAGAGTACGTCACTTGTCATACAATATAGGGGAATATGATTCATACGATAAATTTGATAAGTTGCAAGGTTTAAAAGGTTTACGAACAATTTTAGCCTTGCCATTAGATCCAAGGTTCTCATCTAACAACTATTTGTCGAGGAAGTTAGTTTGTGACTTGCTGCCACAAATGAAACTGTTACATGTGTTGTCTCTATCAAATTATAGGAATATCACCAAGTTGCCCAACTCTATTGGAAATTTGCTATACCTACGATACTTAAATCTCTCTCACACTGGAATTGAAATGTTGCCTCCTGAAACATGCAAGCTTTACAATCTACAGACCTTATTGTTGTCATATTGCTATAGTCTCACTGAATTACCGAAAGACATGGGGAAATTAGTGAATCTACGCCACCTTGACATCAGAGGAACTCGATTGAAGGAAATTCCTGAACAAATATCCAAACTAGAAAATCTACAAACCTTGTCTGACTTTGTTGTCAGCGTTCACGATGTTGGGTTGAAGATTGCAGATATGGGAAAATATTCCCATCTGCGGGGAAGCCTTTTCATCTCACAACTTCAAAATGTAACTAACCCATCCCATGCTTTTCAAGCAAAATTGATGATGAAAAATGAAATTGAAGAGTTGGAACTAAATTGGTCTAACACTACTCCTTTAAATTCACAAATACAGTGTGTTGTATTTGAACAGTTACGTCCATCGACAAATTTGAAGAATCTCACCATCGTTGGCTATGGTGGAAAAAACTTTCCAAATTGGTTGGGTTGTTCTTTATTTGGCAACATGGTGTTTCTGAGAATTTCATGTTGTGATAATTGTTCTAGATTGCCACCCCTGGGGCAATTAGGTAATCTAAAAAAACTAATTTTTGGTGCGATGAAATCAGTAAAGAGTGTTGGTTCTGAGTTCTACAGAAGTGGTTCTCCTTTGTTTCAACCATTTCCTTTATTGGAGACTCTTGAATTTCATTCAATGCTAGAGTGGAAAGAATGGAAGTTGGAAGGAGGTACATCTACAGAGTTTCCTCGCCTAACACGTTTGTCACTGCGAAATTGTCCAAAACTCAAAGGAAACATACCCCTTGGACAATTAGGTAATCTAAAAGAACTCTGTATTGATGGGATGAACTCAGTAAAGACACTTGGTACTGAGTTCTATGGAAGTAGTAATTCTCCTTTGTTTCAACCATTTCCCTTCTTGGAGACTTTGAGCTTTATGAATATGCAAGAGTGGGAGGAATGGAAACTGATTGGAGGTACATCTATCAAGTTTCCTAGTCTTACACGCTTGTTACTAAGCAATTGTCCGAAACTCAAAGGAAACATACCGGGCAACCATCCTAGTCTTACAAGTCTGTCACTTTATTATTGTCTCAAACTCAAAGGGATGGCACCCAAGAACCTTCCTCTCCTAAGAGAACTTGAGTTAAGAGAATGTCCTCTATTAATGGAGTCAAGGCATTCAGATGATAAAAGAAACATTACAATTACAAGCCCATCATCAGATATATTCAGCAAATTGATGATCGGTTTCAATTCTCTTCGAAAGATTACCTTAAAAGGCATTCCATCTCTAACGTCCTTCCCTAGAGACAGTCTGCCAAAAACCTTGCAATCTCTCATAATATCGAATTGTGGTAATTTGGAGTTCATTCCATATGAATTCTCTCACAGTTACAAATCACTCGAGAATTTGGAAATATCCGATAGTTGTAATTCAATGACATCTTTTACTTTGGGTTTTCTCCCTTTCATCCAAACTCTACATATTTGTAACTGTAAAAACCTAAAATCAATATTAATTGCAGAAGACACATCACAACATAATCTCTTGTTTCTTAGAACCGTTGAAATAAGGAAATGCGATGAACTGGAGTCAATTTCCCTGGGTGGATTTCCCATTCCTAACCTCGTTCATTTAACTGTGTGTGAGTGTAAGAAGCTTCGCTCGCTGCCAGAACCAACAAATACTCTAGGTATCCTTCAAAATGTGGAAATCCGTGACCTTCCAAATCTGCAATATTTTGCCATAGATGATTTGCCTATCAGTTTACGGGAACTGGGTGTATACAAAGTTGGAGGTATTTTGTGGAATGCAACTTGGGAACGTCTCACTTCTCTTTCAGTATTGCGTATTACGGGTGATGATCTTGTGAAGGCGATGATGAAAATGGAAATTCCATTGCTTCCTACTTCTCTCGTTTCCTTAATGATCTCTCTTGAAGATATAGAATGCTTGGATGGAAACTGGCTTCGACACCTCACCTCCCTCCAAAAACTTGAAATTTCTTTATCTCCCAAGCTCAAGTCATTGCCAGAAGAGGGGAAGTTGCCTTCCTCTCTTAAAGTACTGCGTATCATTGACTGCCCATTATTGAGAGCAATTTTTCAAAGGAAGCCTGGGAAAGAGTGGCGTAAGATTTCTCACATTCCCTTCATATTTATCGACGGCAAAATCATGACATGAGTATGACATTCCGGTTAGTCCCCAATACTACTTTCATGTTTTAAATATATCATCAATAAATATTTTTAATTTCACACCTTGATGGATAACATTTTCTTCCCTTTCCAGATTATGGCACTATCTGGTGTTGAAACTGAAATAACATGCTTCCTCTTTTATTCTTCATTTTTCTTCTTGCTGCTGACCTTGGTCGCTGAAAAGGATCGAAAATTCAACTAGCAGACAAGTCACATTCTCAAATGGATCATAAATGGGCTGCTCAACAAGGCTAATGATCATTACTTTCTCTGTGATGTCGGGGTTTCTATCATCCTATTCTTATTCCGTTCCACTTGCATGTGAGTTTTTACGGTACCCTTTGTCAATGTGTTAATATATACAGTGAGGCATGGGTTAAAAAAGAACATATGTCTTCTTTTATAGAATCATGAGAGCATGGTGGTTTCTACTTTTTTATGAGAAAACAAGAAAGAGAGAATTAAATAAATGAACCAAAGGTAATTAGCTAAATTTTTATTTTTGGTCTACTATCCTCTATAAGAAACCAATCCTTTAAGTCTTGCCACTCTGTCTGTGTTTAATTGCATGATTATGTGTTTTGTGAATTACTTTTTCGTTTCCCTCAGGTTTCAACTACGGAAAGGCTATAAACGTGGAAATTGAGCCATCAGAACTGGAAACCAGACCAGATCACCCCCTCCCCTAACGGTGCATGCTTCTTATACCGACCAGAACGTGCCCAATCTCGAATCAATGTAAATATCATGCATAAATTTCGTGGTTTCTAGGTCTTACATGAAGAATAGTATTATAGTATTATTTGCTGTAAACATTGTTTGCTTATCAGTTTATATGGCTGGCAAGGAAACATAAATATTAGTTTGGCACTTGTACCTTTTGAGCTCTAGAAGTCCAATGATTTTTCTTAAAATGATTAATTAGAAATATGTTATAGACGATTTTATATTAATTCTCGACCTTCCTGTTTTTGTCATGTCAATATCATTTATTTTCTGGAAGTTAATATTTATGATGCATTAAATCCATTAAGCAACTTTAATATTGATGTAACTTTAAAGTTTATGACATAGTGTTATGCGTTGAATTTCAATTGCCATTGTAGATAGTTTATGAGATAGTTTGGTTATCTTAGTTGCAATCTTTTTCATGAGTTGTCTCTGCTTTAGTTTATATGTTACTGTTATTTACACTAGTGTATCTTCTTGTTTATTGCAGATACAGAAAAGGAGTCGCAAATTTTCTGAAAACATGTTTTGATTTTCGCGCGACTTGTGTTGGCAAGAAGCATGTTGAAGATGGATCAAATTGGCATTGTTTTGAAGCATTTTTTGTTGATTCCAGCACTGCATCATACAACTTGTGCATGCCCGCACACGCAAGGCATGCTACAGCACACAGTACACACGCAAGGCAGACAGGTAGGGGAGCCTTGCGCATGCTACAAAACAGGTTCTGTACAAACAGCGCTTTCACTCTTTTTTGGAAGATCTTGAAACCAAAGGGGGAAACTTTTAGGAAACTTAGAGGCTAAGATTTGAGTGTCTTTGGATGAGATTAATGGGTTGGGAAACATTGTAAACACCTTGAGTTCTCTTGTTCATGGGAAGAAATTGGGAAATGGGTAGAAATTAGGTTATTCTTGGAGAACTTGTAAAAGTTAATTTCTTGTAACCTCTTTCGCATCTCTTTGTAAGAAACTCATTGATAGTGGATTAGAGAGATCTCTCTCCCCCAGGTGTAGGTCATTGTTGGGCCGAACTGGGTAACCAAATCTTGGTGTATTTGTTTCTCCATTCTCTTCATCTATGATCTCGCTTTGACTGTGGTTTTTCTTTACACTTTGTTGTTTAGTATTACTTGTTGGTTGTCATTGATACTTGCTCCTCACATCTAAGTTTATTGGCGTGATTTGTCTTACAAATACAACACTATTTATTGTGGTACTTTGATGCTTTGTTTTGCTTACTTTAAGACTTAAACTGCAAAATATTTCTTGCAATCGTTCATTTATGTTAATCTTTCATTGTATGTTTGTGTGACTGTTGCAGTTTTATGGATCGATTCATAAAGTTATATGCATGATATTAATAATTAAATTTTCGGGAAGCAATAATATTAAGCCTTAGAGAAATGTTAATCTCCCGGGTTTGACTCAAGATTGTATACAGCAAAAATTCAGATATCTGTTTCCCTTTTGGAATTATGCTATGGTTTGTTTTGGCTGTTGATTCTGATTAACCAAGGAAGTATGGTGCTTTGCAAAAAAATTCATGAGACAATGTGTAATATGTGACAGATCATAAAATGCGACTAATTTCCTACAAATTCTATATGCTTTGTACCTTACAATTCCTTATTAAAGTAGGAGAAATCATATTAACAGACTTGCACAGATGCTTCTGTGATGGAATATAAGACACGGGTACTTGTACTCAGTTTGTCCTGTAAAGTTTAGTTGCTTTGAAAATCATAACATGTTGCCGGAAAATGCATCATCAATTCTTCCAAGTTTCAACTTCCTGGTACTGATAATTTCCTTTTTTTATAATCCTTCTACTGATCAGTTCCTTTTTCTCCTTAAATGCGACTATGTGGCCTCTAGAGGAAGTAATAGATGTGGTTCATAACGTGACTGACCGATAATAAAACGGTTTCATAAATAGTAGTTTGAGACTTTTAGCTTTTGTGCTCCATCAATTCAAAGACCGAAGAACTTGATTCTATCTGTAAGAAATTTATGAAAGAAAATTGAAATGCATGCCAATTTGATGATTTATTATAATTTTGTTGCTTCTAGTTACTTCTTTCTTCTATTATAAATAAAACTTGACACGATATCTCCATTTATATTTATGCTAGGTTTGTGTTTGCTCATCTAGAGGTAGATTCATCCAATGATTTTCCCTGCAAATCCAAATGATGTTCGGAGAATTTCCATGCCTCTGTAGAGAGATCCTTCACAGAAACCAAGACAAATTCATCCTATATTTGACACATTCAGAAAGGAACACAGAAGAGCCATAATGGCAACACTCGAGAATTTAGTTGAGCATAGCAAAAGTCTGCCTAGTTCCGTTGGAGACACTCCAGCGCCATCTTTTTATAGATTTTTGTTGAGTATGACTCATAGTTTATTGATAAGTGGGCAAGTCGCTCGAGTTGAGCCGCTCTGATAAATTGTACTCTACAAAGTTTTATAAATACAAGGTACTGTAGTCGCTCTACAGTCGGAGAGGTAGCACAATCCACTGAAGTTTGATTCTTTTTCTTGATCTGTATCTGTTTTCTTTCGAATCGGGGTTACTGGTGTAATAATTTCAAATACATTGAAGTTTGATTCCTTTTCTTGACCTGTAAAGATGTCACGAGTTCAACAAGTAGCAACAATACAATATATCACAACAAAATGATTGCTAATTAAATTTCTGAAAACATGGATGAAGAAATAGCCATCATGTGTTTACTAATGCAGTTCTCATGTTAACATTAATCTTTAAAAGCAAGGGGGTACCCACATGAAGTTGAACCTTTACACAAGAAAATTCTTCTAGCTGATAGCATTCTTTTTGCTTCCCCTAGAATATAATGACTTTGTCATTGGTAAACTCCTAGTCCTCTTAATTCATCAAGGGTCATATTGTGTGTCTTCTTTAAACTTATAATATCTCACAATAAAGAAATGTTTCCATAACATAAGCTTAAGCTCAATTAGTTAAAAAGATTTTAGGCAGTTGCCCGCAATCTACAAGGAGTAGATCCGTCTCCGCTTGGAATTCATGTGATTTCTAATATGGTATCATAGCGTATTTTAGTTCATCACCACTATCTAGGCACTCAGATCATGTTGGAGGCCGTGGATGGTGGATGTATTAAGAGTCACATATTGAATAGGATTAAGGGTGTGTTTGGTAAAAAGAAGCTATAAGTTAGCTGATAGCTGATGGCTGATAGCTGATAGTTTATAGCTGAAAAGTTAGCTGATTAAAATAAAAAGTGTTTGGTAAAATTAGTTGTTGAAGTAGCTGATAAATATAAAATGACGTAAAAAGGCATGTTTGTGTTTTTCATTATAAATCATATATACAATTTTTATTACTTAATGTATTTCTTTTTCAATGTTTAAATTTATTTCAAAATATTTTCATCTCCCAGATGATAAATGTACTTATTAATTCAATTGACAATTTTTATTTAACAAAACTTTCTTTTCATGAATTTTACTTAAACTAAACTTATATCACTATTTATTGTAAATTTTATATAAAATTATTTATCATTGAATTAAGAGCATGTAAAAAGGAATGTGAACAAGAAAATTTGAAAAGTCATACCATGATGCAAAACGTGTGCAGTTATGGGTAGTTTTTTTTTAATTAAAATTAAATTAAACTAAATTAATAAAAGGTTAAAATTGGAAGAAAATATAAAAAGCTAAAAGCTAAAAGCTCAAAAGCTACTTGAATTAGCTTCTCAAAAAACGCTATAAGCTAACGTAAAAAGCTTTTTACCAAACACGACTCATTCTACAAAGACAAGCTTATAAGCTAGTCCAACAAGCTATAAACTAGTTTATTTGTGTTACCAATTACACCCTAAATCTAGATATAACTTTATAAGTAACGGTGATTCAATCTTACAAATCAATTTTGTAGGATTCAGTTGGCCACAATCCAAATTCTAAAAATTCCATCATGAAAAAAAACATTTAAAAGTGAAGTGAACATAACAACCCTTAAAAGAGAATCAGATTTATTATTAAACTTCACTAATTATGTCAAGATTTCAATTCTGTTATTAAATATTCATAGCCTACAAAACAAGTTTACCCCTTGTCTACTTAGCGGGGATCTATGTGTGGTTGTGGGTAAGCTCTCGGATACTTGAATTTTTCATGATGCCGACATAATAAGTTTTTGGAATAAACTGATCACAATTATATGAGTTAGGTCCCATTTATGAGGTCCTACACTAGAAAAATAGGCTTAAATTATAAGTTGTTTTTTAATAAAAAAAATTTCTTAAATTATACGTCGTTTTACAATATTAATGAAACATTAATATTAACTTTTATTTTTAATTATTTATTACACTTTTTTTTGCAATTATGTAAATTAATTTTCTAATGCTATTTATTAAAGATAATTTTGTAAACTAACATATAATATTTTTTCCAAGTAAAATTAATTTTATCTTTTTTTTTTTGAAGAAGCAAATTAGTCCACCTAGATTGGAACCGGAGAGAATCGAACATGAGGTCTCGAGGAGGAACACACTTCTAAATCTCAAACCAATGTCATCGAATCAACCCAAATAGGTTAAATACTTAATATAATTTTATTTTTAATACGTACGAAATTATGAAAACATCATATAAATTTAAAATAGAGGGAGTAATTTTTAATTAAAATAGAGGGAGTAATTTTTAATTAAAGCAAGTAACGATAGCTGAAAAATATTAACACCTTCTTGATCAAACAAATGTACGAATCTTTATCTTCTTTTTTTTTTTTAAGAATAAAAAATGGAACATATATTCACACTAAAAAAGACACCTCTCTAGCACAAGGCGTACTAAAGGGCACGATCACGAAACAAAGATCCAGTCAAAACAAATACAAAGACAGTTGGTCAGCCAATATCCAAACAAGCTAACGGGTTCGACCACCACTGCTAACCAAAAGCAAAAGTGGCATTATTAGCCTTTAACCACCAGTAAGAATGAAATTTGACCTTTTCAATAAGCTCCACATTAGGAGTATAAGAACTATCAAAAAACCTATTATTACGCTCATTCCATACCAGCCAAACAGAGAGTAACCAAAGCAACTGTAGAAAGGATCTTCGCGACCTTGAAACTCCCAAACAATTAGTGAACTGAACAAAATGATTACGAAGATTAATATGATCGACACCTGAAACACCAATCCAAGATCGAACATGCTGCCAAATATTAGCAAAAGTAGCGCACTGCAAGAAAAGATGTTGTGCGCTTTATGTATGTCCGCACTCAGCCAAGCAATTTGTATCTGCTATCATTAAGATGCCTCGGTGAAGTAAATTTGATCTTGTCGATATTCTGTCTCGAAGCAAACTCCAAGAAAAAATAGAGACCTTCAATGGCACATGAGGATGCCAAATCAGATTTTCTGAGTCGTCCAAGGTGGGGTGAACCTGCGTGGTGAGTAAATAATAACCTGAATGCACCGTGTAACCTCCCTCAATATCAGGAAGCCACTGCCAACCATATGAAACGTTAGCCTACAGAGAACATTAGATAACAAGTTCCTACACTCCACTACCAGCTCCTCCTCCCACGCCCACAATCTCCTCCTCCACTGCCACGCCTCACCTCCCTCCTCCCAACCTAGGGAGAACAAAGTCGCAACTGAAATCGCCTTGTTCTCTGTTAGATCAAACAACCTGCTAAAACACTCACATAGAGGAACTCCTTCTATCCACCGGTCATACCAAAACAAAGTATCAACCCATTCCCCACTTTCCGCGTCACCCTCTCTGCAAACCAACCCTCACCAGTCTTGCCAAGACCGTCCCTAATCCTCGCAACTTCCCTCCACCAAAAAGAACCACTCCGGCCCCCAACCTCCAACCTTTTTGCCTCCTCACCGTACCTAGCAGCCAACACTCTATACCAGTAACCTCCTCTATCAACAAGCATCCTCCAACACCACTTACCTAAAAAAGATAAATTAAACTCCCTCAAGTGCCTAACCCCCAACCCTCCATACTCATTTCTAAGACAAACTGTATTCCAATTAATCCAAGGTATTTTTTTATGATACTCACTCCCTCCCTAAAAAAAAAAATTAAGTAAAGATTCAATGGAAGAGATTATACCTGACGGAGCTTTGAAGAAGGAAAGAGCATAGATAGGAAGAGAAGTCAAGACGGATTTAAGCAAAGTCAAGCGGCCCCCGAAAGACAAAATACGACTTTTCCACCCAGACAATCTAGACTTAATTGAATGAATCACACGTTCCCAGAACGCTAACCTTCAAGGATTACCACCGATAGAGAGACCCAAGTACACAAAAGGAACCTTGCCCACTTTACAATGCAGAATTGAAGCTGCCTCTGCCAACCACGACTCAGAGATATTAACCCCGACCAACAAACTTTTATTGAAGTTCACCTTAAGACCAGACATCTCCTCAAACAACAACAACACCGCCTGTAATGCACGAACGTTGGCCCAACTCTTAGTTTCGAGTAACAAAGTGTCGTCAGCAAATTGAAGGTGGGAAACGACCAAAGGATTAGTCGTTCCAACCTCGTAGCCCTCAAACAAATTGGCATTGACCATTGCAGATATCATAATATTCAGCCCCTCAACAGCCAAAAGAAAAAGAAAAGGGGATAGAGGGTCACCTTGGCTGAGGCCCCTCTCCATCGGAAACTCATCTGTAGGGTTGCCATTTACTAACACAGAGGCAGTCGCAGTTGACACACATTCCTTAATCCATTTACACCATAAAATTGGAAAAGCCATTTTACCCATCACCGCATCCAGATAATCCCAGTCCACCGAGTCATATGCTTTTTCAAAATCCACTTTAAATAAAAGAAGCTCTTTTTTTGATTTTCGAGCCTCATCAATCACTTCATTTGCTATAAGAACCCCATCCAGAATTTGTCTATCTTTGACAAACGATGTCTGAGTCTCCGACACCACCTTCCCAACCACCATTCTAAGCATGTTCGCCAGAACCTTAGCCAGGATTTTATACAAGCACCCAACTAATGATATTGGCCGAAAATCATTTAACTTCTGCGGAGTATCAACTTTTGGAATGAGAGCAATGAATGTAGTATTAATACCTCTAGTAAATTTTCTGTTTCGGTGGAACTCCGTGATGGAACACATAATGCCGTCCTTCATAACCGACCAAAGCTCTTTTATGAAACCAAAATGAACACCATCTGAACCCGGGCTCTTGAAACTATCACAATCCCACACTGCCACCTTAACTTCTTCCGTAGAGAAAGGTTTGATCAAACCGCCCCCTTCAGTGTGCGAGAGCGTCTTGAATGGCAAATTTGCAACCCCTGGTCGAGCTCTATGATTAGCCATAAAGTGATTTTTAAAATGTGTGAACACGACTCTTCGAATAGGCTAAACACCTTCGACAACATGCCCATCTTCCACGAAAGAGACAATGGAATTATGTCTTCGACGACTCGCTAGAACCTTATGAAAAAACTTGGAATTCTCATCACCATCCTTTAACCAAAGCAACCTGGACTGCTGCTAGCAGATACTGGTATTAACCCGAGATAATGAGTGAATTTCATGGGTAATACGACGCATTTCCTTAGTGTCTGCCACAGACAATAACTCATCCTCCCCTCTACCATCTAACCAAGCTAGCCGAGCCTTTAAAGAGGCAAGCTTCGAAGGAATATTGCTATAGTGAGCCAAGTGCCACTCCTTTAAGGCCCCCTTGATCAATTTTAACTTCTCCATAAGGACAAAGTCGCCCCATCCTTCAATAGAAAAAGAGTTCCAATTTTCAGTCACAAACTATTTATAACCCGACATATCATGCCAGCACTGCAACATTCTTGAAGGACGCGGACCCCAATTCTCTTCATCATTCAACAACTGAAGAGGACAATGATCAGAGACTCCACGAAGAAGAGCAATTTGGAGACAATTAGGCCACTGTAAACACCACTCTTCTGATAATAGGAACCTGTCTAATCTGCTCATAGAAATGCCATCACCTTTAAACCACGTGTATCAGCGACCACATAACGGTAAATCTATCAACATATTTTCTTCAATGAAGAGATTAAATGGAATAGCATCCTGAGACACAAAGGTGTCCCGCGATGAACGCCTTTCCCTCACACTTCTGACAACATTAAAATCCCCACACACACAAACATTCTGACATCTCAATTATGCTAACTGGTGTGATAAAAAAACCCACAGCTCTTGTTTCGCTCTATTGTCACATGAAGCGTACACATTAAACAAATAAAACACCTCATTCTTTTTTATGAACCTTCCATGGATTTAAAGAACATGTTCCCGACTAACTGTAGACCACACTTCCACCTCTGAGGTATCCCACACTGACAACAACCCACCTGAAGCGCCTACTGAAGGTCTGAAAGAAAAATCATGACTCGAATCTCCCCACAACGAAGTGCACAAAGACCTATCACAACCCATTGACTTTGTTTCTTGAAGACACAAAATAAAAGGACGTTTCTCCTCCACTAACAACCGCACCTCCCTTTTCTTCTCAGGCCCCCCAAGGCCCCTCACATTCCAAGATAACAGCTTCATATCACACACACACTACCCTCCCCTCCACCAAGAAACAACCACCCATACCTACTCTCCTCCCCAAACTGCGCCCCCTACATCCTCCACCGGTGTCAAAATCGGCCCCTTGAAAGACAGCTTGGAACGATACAATACACCGAACATGTTTTGAGTATTACCTTGATAAGAAACGCCAATAGCTTTCCCAATACCCCGAATGTCGTCTGCTACTGCCTCACCATTCCTTTGTAGAGCCACCCAATGCGTCCAATCGTTATTTACTGATGCCGAAGAAGATTCATTTGATGATCCTTTGTTTCCAACCTGTAAAGATTTTGTAACTTTTTCTCTTTGTCGATGGCGCTTACGAATTTTATTTTTCAGCACTTGCAAAACTTCTGTATTTTTCAAGACTTTCATTACCTCGACACAGTCTTTACTAGGTAACCTGGCTACTTTCTTGAGAGTAAGAACCGGATGACGGAGCACTCCCCCCGCTTTCTTTTTACCACCGAGTTGGGTGCCTCATCTGCCTTCACCATCCCTCATCACTTTCTTCACACTTTTCTTTTTTGAAGAGATCAAACCCACATCACCATGTTGAATATTATGTAACCATTCCACACTCCACAGACCAGACCTCGAGGCTCGGTCATTGTCCTTTGAATCAGATATAGATTTGATACCCCTGTTCTTAGACAAAACGGCCCCCTATTAGTGTTAACCTCCACTGATTGTGCGGTGCTCACACCATTCAAACACGAGGCATTGTCTGCAATAGGAGAATCTTTATTAACCAAAGAGTTCGCCACACTAGATTGAGTGATATTCATCTACGGCATAATCTTAGGACTGTCCGGCCTACCAAAATGAGGCACATCAGATGCGAGTTCCTCATTTGGCAGCGTAGTCTCTAAGTTTACCAACTCATCCCGCTCTTCCTGAAAAGCATGCTGGTCTTTTTCAACAACAATATCCAAATCTTTGACAATTTTATCAACCAATTCAACAACTTTTTTATTTGTTTCAAGATCCTCGCACAACTCAACTGAATCCGGACTAGACACCACCATTTTATCATCTTCTTCAAACAAGCAAGTGTCTTCACCTAAATTGAAACCCCATTCTTCTACAATTTTAATTTCCACCATTATACCATCCACTAAAATATTGTCAGTCACATTCAACAACTCCAACGCAGTCGTTGAAATTAATACCCTTGCAAAGTCAAATCTTTCACGTCCTAATGAACAATTATCCGAGCGTAAATATCTTCCACAATCTAAGACGCACAGCTTGAAAAAAATTTCATTCCAAGCATGTAATGGTATCCCATACACCCGAATCCAAGCACCTCTCTAAAATGGTATAACCACTTTATTCCAGCACACAGTTTGCGAGAAAATGAGATCGAAAAATTGTTTTGCTTTCCCAACTGTTTCAGAAGCATCCTCTCCAAATACCAAATGAATAAAAACCTTGTCCGCCCCTAAAGGAATAACCTCAAGATTATTAAAACCAGCGTCAATCACTCTATTTTGAATAAGTGGCACCGGTTCCCCATTTAACATCGTACCAACAAGACCTTTACATGCCCATTTCAAATACTCCTCCCGTGATCTATACTTTCTCACCAACCTCTTCGTAACAGGTATCTTGTCCATGCTAGCTGCACTACGCCCTATTACCTTCACCAAACCGCCACCCTCCTTCACACCCACCCCTCCACCAGTCGGCTTCCTCATCTCCCCCACCCTCACCGAGACCTCACCCACCCTCACCACAACCTCGCCACCCTCCTTCTCCCTCCCATGAGTGTCTTTCGTCACCCTCCCCGCCCCTTCGTTCATTTTTTCTCCCTCAAGACTCTTCACCACGCCTCCACCCTCCTTCCCAACAACCTTCCCCTCACCCGACACACCAACACCCTCAAATCCTTCTTCGACCTATCGAACCTAACAAGCCTGGAAAGAACCCGATATTGGCCAAAAAACACATTGTTAACAGCTTTCGATAATTTGTCGACATCTCGAACCTTAGAGTAACGCACAAAGCCATATACAACTCCATTCAAATTTCTTCTACTAGCCACAAAAACATCTTCTAAAATACCACAAACTTTAAAACCTTTCCGCAAGAAAAAATTTGAAGCTTGTGGAGGAAAATTAGTAACATAAAAAGTGACGAACCGTTTATATGGCGAGGTAGAATCAGAGAGCTCCCCAAGAGTTGTGGGATCACGTTGATGTTGGTGGGCTGAAGTAGCTGCATCACCATCATACACATCTGTTTGCACACGTTGCTGATGTTTGTGCACAGTAGCTTCCTTGCGAGAATTCCCAAAAACAACAAGGTCATGTTGCTGCTGTTTAACTGTTACATCAGCACCGCCATCATAAAGTGGTTTTTGCACTCGTTGATGTTGTTTGCACACAACGCCTTCAATGCAAGATTCTGATACCTTCTTCCCTGGACATCGTATCTGCACCATTGCATACCTGCAATTCTGTTCCGTATCGTAACCTAGGTCCCATCGTGCACGGTCTCTCCTATCAACATACCTTTCACAAGAAAAATCTGAACCAGTGTCTGAATCCCCATAGTAACGTTCCTCCCTAGATGCAAACCTAACCCTAGATTGTATGTGATCAAAGCCATCCCTGTCCCAAAGCCGCATGTCGTCCTCATATCCGTCCGGAACCTGAAAATCATGTCACAACGCTTTCCTCCGTCGCCGAATCACGTCAATCCAATCTCTCCCCCCCCCCCCCCCCCCCCCCCGCCATATCTGGCACCCTGCCTGGAACCCTAGCCCCCCCAGAATATCTCACCATCGGCGAATTGTGCCGACGCGATTGCCCGTGGCGGAGCCACTGGCCGTCGCGCTTCATTATCTCACTTCCTCTCATCGCTCGTTATCCTTTTCTACGCTAAATCCAACTTTATCTTCACGAGCTTAGCTCAGTTAGTATGAACAGTGCATAAAATATGCAACTTTCAGGGTTCATACCCTAACCAACAAAGAAAAATTGAACGAATCTTTTTATGTGGTCTAATCATTTCTGCACTAACACTTAAAGATTTAGGAATGCTTTTTAAACATAAAAAATTTGATATCAGACACCTTATTCCAAGCAAGCACATTTTATACTGTTTCCATTTTATGTCAAATCCTTCTCTCAAATAGTCAAATACACTTAAAATAAATGTACTTTATAATGGGTTCAATTTGCAATTTGGGGACATGGTGCCAAGCTTTATTTTGTAAATTAAGAAAATCTTATTGATAAAGATCCTATGAATCGTTCGTGACCTTATTAGTATTATATTCCCTTCCTTCCTGAGCATGTGATATGTCGGTAGGAAATATTTGTACACTAAAAAAAGTACATGAATTTTTTTTCATGTTAACCGGTACCTACGAAGCATCGATTAATGAAGTCAAAAAGAAAAAATTGCATCGATTAATGAAGTCAAAAATAAAAAAAAAAACACATTTTAAGCTGTTGATTCATTCATGACACAAGTTTCAATGAAAATACTACGATATTTGATTCGGTATCAGGTATTGTTAGCAATTTCTTTTTTTTGTTTTACAAGAATGAAAGTCATGACTTTGTAAGAATTAAAATTATATATTTTTTTACTATAATTTTATAATATTAAAAAATATTCTCGAGTCTCATAATGTCTGAGGGATTAATCTGTACAGTTACACGCGCGGAAAATACCTAATTTACACATAAAAAACGGTTAGAGTTTTGTCTACGGATTGTTGATTTAATGGTAAGAGTTTAACATGATAACTTTATTGAAGGGTAACATTGGATCTATATGCAGTCTGAGGTTGTTTTATGATTTGTAACATTGATTGAACTGATGAAGCAACCCCACCCGTGAGTGAGAAGGTAAATCCAAGAAAATAATGAAAGGGGACAAGAGCAACTCAACTGAAATCACGGTCTCTGGTTTCCAGCTATAAGGTCGCTTTGTCTTCCATGAAGGAATTGCTTGAGTTCTTCAATTTATGAATTATTATCTTTATTTTCCTTATAATATACCATAAAAAGCTGACAAATATTTATACATCCGCCATTTAACCTATTTGGGTTGATATGTTGATTTTGACTTTAATTTTTAAGGTCTTTGGATCGCAAATCTACTACTTAAAATTTATTTGTTATTCCTTAACCCACCAACCGAACTATCTACTCGAGATTGTTATTTTTTTCCGTAATATCAAGAATCACATTGTGATCGCAATTGTTAACACTTCGAAATTTTAAAAATATTTTATAAATGTTAAAACTTGAGGAAAAACTAACAATGGATTTATTGAACCCTATGTTGCATTATGGTACTTGCACAACCCCCACATCTGCGCCATTTTTTCTGGCTTGTGAGTTACGACAACAAGAGAAGTACACCTTATAATTATATGGTCGTTTTGTTGTAAATTAAATGTTACTTCGATGAATTGAAGGTGTAATTTATATTTTTAAATGGTTGAGTAAGATTTTTGGTGAAATACATATATATAAAAAATAAAGTTTGGACCTTGATGTTTTAAACATAATTGACTAACTTGATAAGAAAAAATGATTAGTGTGTTTGAAACTTTAAATTAAGTTTAAAGAAACTATCCATAGTTTTTTTAGATAGAAGAAATGAAAATAGTCATTGAAAACTCACACATATAAAAAAGATAGGGTTCAAACCTTGATCATAATGTCTGATCTAGCAGTTTCGACATTTTTACCAGTAAAGTTATGACTTGTGATATTTTGCCCTTAAGTTTATTCTAGCTAGTTTTTTTTTTTTTAAGGAAAGTTTATTCTAGCTAGTTATTACTTATAAATTATACTCTTTTATTATCGACCTCACCTACTAGCAATCTGCATCATCAACACTAATGTATTCAAATACACACACTATGATAAAATTTTATTTATTTATTATAACTAGTTTATTGGTTGACAATTAGATATCCCATGTGAGTAAAGGATTCTGCACTACTCTTGGAAATCATACTAAGAGCCTAAAAGTATGTATTGAATCTTCTTCCATTATCTAGCTAGCCCACAAACTAGCTTTCTTTAGAGCAATATTTTAAAATATTCAATCAATTCCTCCAAAGATACATGTCTAAAATCATAGTATATAATGGAAGGTGCTATTTACACACGAATTTATGAAACTTGATTTTGGCCAAGCAGATAGTTGCCTACAAAACCGAATGGAGTACAGTCTGTTATCTTCCACTATTCTCCATTGAAGTCCATTTGTCACACCCCACTACCCATACCTTCCTCACCCACATACCCCAAAATATCTTAGCCCAAAATATTTGAAGGCGTAATTCATATTTTGTCCTCTAATTGTGTTAGCTAGTGTCACTATAATCTCTAAATAGGGGTAGCACTTTGGTGACATTGGTCAACCACAATGTCACAAGTGTGTAAAAGGGCAAAAAACCATGATTTTCTTCTCTCTCACTAACAAGCATTTTTTGTCCCTTAGCATACTTGTGCATTGTGGTTGCCCAATGTCACCTCAATGTCACCAAAGTGTTACCCCTAAATAGTCTTTGAATATGTCAAAACTACAACAATGTCTGAGTGTATCTTCAGCCGGTAATTTGAAGCATCAATTTGACTAGTAAAGAGATTTTTAAGGGCTAAACTAACTAACAAAAAACACATTCGAAAATCAAATTATGTAGTAAAAGATATATTCGAGTATGTTTTTGAAATGTTGATCAATTCATGTACGTTAGGGATAGCTCCTAACATATTTAAGAACTAAGATCAATGTTCACTCTATTTAAAAGTTACTACAAACTTGTTTAGTGTGACTCTAAATTATTTCTTTGAAGTCACTTGTTTATCAAGAAAGTGGAAATACATAGCAGTTACTTCACTTGTTTACTTTCTTGGTTAGCAAATCTTGTAGTCCACAAGGCTATTTCTTGAGTGTAATATAAGTAAGGTGATTTCTTTATTCGTTTAGCTTTTTGCTCGACAAGTCTTGTAGTTCACAAGGTTGTTTCTTGAAGTGCAACGCAAGCAGAGCAATGCCTCTATATACAAGGCGTTGGTTTTGAGTTCTGGGAAAAGGTGAGAGTGAGACAAGCTATGTTTTACAATAAGAGAGGATCTTTAGAAAATCAAAGGTTAAGAGTTGGTTTCCTTAGGGTTAGATTCTAGCATTGTGAAACATCTTGGGTAGTAAATTAATCAAGTCTCTTATTTAAGGGAAGAGATTGAAAAAAAGGTAAAATTAAGGTTTGTTCTTGAAGAACTTGTTTAATACTTATTTTTGTAAATCTTGTATTTCTTTATAAGAATTCGTTGATAGTAGGTTAGAGAATTGCTCTCTCTCCCTTCCTCCCTCTCCCTCCCTCTAGCGCATGTTAATTTGAGACTAGCTGTATAAACAAATATCGTGGTGTTTTTTCTTATTATTATATTTTTTAATTGTTTATGGTTTGTTTGGTCCTTTTTTTTATTAGTTGCTATTAGTTGTTTGTGCGGTGATCATGACGAAATCAGGTTCAATAGAAAAGGTCCACACGTGCAAGAACCAAATTAGTCCCTCCAAAAGTTATAAAAAATCATTTTCGTATTCACCGTGAGTAGTAAAATGCATATGATTTTGGATGAACTTTTTTTTAAAACTATTTAGATGAACTTCAATGCTATAATTAGCAACCCTTTGAAAATCATAATCAACAAAATAAGATTATTGTAAAATAAGAACAGTACCCAAGGAAATGACTATTATAACTCTTGTGTGTATTTTCAACATACATATATTATTTTATTGGACATTTATAATCAACAACTACAATTTGTCATCATACTCACTCCAACTCACATCATGCTTGATTCATAAAATAAGAAAGTGTCATGGTTGTTCTTTCAATGGAGGGTGGAAACGAACAAGTAGGAAGAAAATGAAACATACACCGGATATGTTTTTTTTAAAGGATCAAATGTTTCTATTTACATGTATATAAATATAGAAAATTACGCATGAATGAAAGACAAATGGACAATGAGCTATACCACTAACTTTTTTTAATAACAAAATAATTTTTCTAAAAGACTAGGTTTAAAATGTGATGTAGCTAGGTACTAAATTGTTCCCTTATATTTTTATCAAATGGATCAATTCGTCCCTTTGTCTTCAATGTAACATCGGTCAAGGTGACATGTGAAATGGCACATTAGGATAGTTCAAAATTCACACACAAAATAGTTGTTTTAAACACTTGATAAAGTGACCGTTGTATCCTAATTTATTTTTATCATAGACCAAAAATTGTGTTCTTCCTCAATGACCAAATTGAACAATGTATGTTTGATATTACTTATATGTTTTCTGAAGTCACGATGAGCTGCTTGATTTTAGATTGTATATGAGTATGGTGAAATTACGACTAATCGATGTGACATAAGTAAAATCTGCATTATATCACCGTGATTTTGTCAAACTCATCTATATATCAGACACAAACACCTTATTTTTGTGAAGGTGGAGAACATCACTTCACTTTATTTCAAAAGACCAATTTGGGTCTTTGCCCTTTCTTTTGCTATATATAGTACTAGCTATCTCAAGAGAATGAACCAAAACCGCACCATAACAAACATGAAACTCACACTTTCCCTCTTGTTCCTATCCCTCTCCCTAGTCCAAGGACTAAACCCCAAATGTGATGTCCAAGACAATGGCTCAACACTCCAAGTGATCCATGTCTTTAGCCCATGTTCCCCATTTAGGCCATCAAAGCCACTTTCATGGGAAGAAAGTGTCCTCCAAATGCAAGCCAAAGACACAACTAGACTTCAATTCCTTGATAGTTTAGTAGCTAGAAAATCAATTGTACCTATTGCTTCTGGTAGACAAATCATACAGAGTCCAACTTACATTGTTAGGGCTAAAATTGGTACTCCACCTCAAACTTTGCTTTTGGCTATGGATACTAGTAATGATGCTGCTTGGATTCCTTGCACTGCTTGTGATGGTTGTGCTTCAACTTTGTTTGCTCCTGAAAAATCAACTACATTTAAGAATGTTAGTTGTGCTGCTCCTGAATGCAAACAGGTAAAAAAATTAATCAACTTCACTTCACTAACAAAGTCACATTTTCTTGACTAGGTGTACTTTTATATTGGCGGTAAATTTGACAAAATTATGATGGTACTATGAGTTCGTGCAACCCTAAAATGTAGTTTTTGTTAAAAAATTATGAAGGTTCACATGATTATGTTAATTTCAACACCGCAAATCTAAACATATACTGGGAAGAAAATAATGGTTCTAAATGTTTTAGATGTCTTAGCAACACGATACAAATGATGTAATTATGTTTATGATGTTGTTAAGACATCTAAAACTTTTCTGCAATTGTTTGCAAACCCCAATTTAAAAACCTGAGTTAGATTTCAATTTCCAAGCTCTTACATCTATTTTTTTATGTTGATTCTATGCCTTTTTCTTCATAAACAGTTTTTCAGTGCAATGAGTTATTATATTACTCCAAGGTATTTATTCTAATAATTTGCTAGTAGCTTCATAAAAAATTGAAATATTTTGACTTTTTGACTATATGCAAAATCTATTCATGGTTTTCATGTTTTGTTTGAGTTTCTTTAAAAAAAAAAATGTTTTGTTTGAGTTGATCGCAAATTTAACTAGCTAGTGGATCATACATTATTAAAATCACAACAGTTGTGGAATATTTGTTGAAAAAGGTAATCTGTTTAATATATGATGATACTTGAAAAAAAGATGTGATTTGAATACTTTACAATTTTTTATTTCGTTATCACCATCATAACTTAGGATACTATATTTTTATGTATCCAAAGATACTCGTTATTTTGTCGATTGTTATATTTCTATTTTAAAATTTAAAAAGAATCACGTGACATCAAATGCCACAATGTACAAATCACAACTGTGATTGTTTTTGTACTCTAGTGAAGTACATAAAAGTTTGTTTGAACTGGTAAACAATAGTGAAAGATTTGTTTTGGGATGCCAATAAAATTATTGAATCACTACATGAAATTGTAGAAGTGAGCCAATTAAATTCTTCAAAGTAATGGAATTTTTAAATGATCCCTAAATTTTACTAAAAATACTTGGTCACTTTGTTACATGACAATTGTAAAACTAAATTGATCGAATAAAAGATAAAAAGCTACTATTATGTATTGTTGTACCACAAAAATAGGTTAGTCATAGAGCTTAAATTATTCTAGACAAACTACTAAAATGATTTTTACTTGGAGAAAAGTTCACATGGCATACAGCTTAGCACGAATCTTTTACCTTTACTTGCCGTGGAAGGGTAATTACTAATTTCATAATGAAAGGGACTACAAGGAGAGACTATTGATCACATTGAAACGTGCAACTTTTGTCCCATTGTAGGTGGGGTTGACTTACATCTAGCCCAATCTATGAATCCAAAATATTGAAAGCTATGTGCTCTCTATGGCAGGCAAAGGTTCACGAGACTTGGAATCTTCTAAATACACTTTTTCCAATGATGTAATCATGGTTAAAAAATTGGATCGAAGCGGTCGGATTAATCGGTAAAAAAATTGACCGATTAATAAGTTGGTTTATTCTCGATGGTTTTAAATTCTAGTTGAATTAGATTGAACTGAGTCGAATATGTTGAATTGAATTCTACTTGAATTAGATTGAACTAAGTTGAGTTGACTGGATTGAAGTTGACGAAAAATTCAAAAATTTACCAATACATTAGTTGGTTTATTTTTGTCTAATAAAGGTTGAATCGATTGAACCAATTGAATCATGATATAAAAGTCTCAACAATTCATTCTCCTCTCTCATTTTTAAAACATTGGTATTAATGTGAACATTTTTATTTTGTTTCATTTTTCAGGTACCTAACCCTAGTTGTGGTGTGAGCTCATGCAATTTCAACCTAACCTATGGCAGTTCCTCTATTGCAGCTAACTTGGTACAAGACACTGTTACCTTAGCCACTGATCCAGTTCCCAGCTACACATTTGGTTGTGTTTCAAAAACCACTGGAACTTCTGCCCCACAACAAGGTCTACTGGGCTTGGGCCGAGGCCCATTATCACTTTTGTCTCAAACCCAAAACCTCTATCAGTCCACATTCTCTTACTGTTTGCCAAGTTTCAAGTCTCTTAACTTCTCTGGGTCTTTGAAACTTGGACCTGTTGCTCAGCCGAAGAGGATTAAGTATACCCCTCTTCTCAAGAACCCTAGAAGATCATCACTCTATTATGTTAACTTGGAAGCAATTAGGGTTGGTCGGAAAGTCGTCGATATTCCTCCAGCCGCATTGGCGTTTAATCCGACCACTGGAGCCGGTACCATCTTGGATTCCGGTAACACCCTTTTACCTACTCCAACATAAAAATATATTCTTAGTTGTCTAACACGTAGAATATTTGATTCAAAATTTTTTTAAGAAAAGAAAATCAATTGAAAGTTCTAATATCTACTTAAATGCATTATTATGTTTTAGAACAACGTATATAAATAATCATATCATGATTCTTTCTTTGTATTTATTGTTAAACATTACCAGGTACCGTGTTTACTCGGTTAGTTGAACCAGTCTATGTCGCGGTCAGAGACGAGTTCCGGCGAAGAGTTGGGCCAAAGCTCACTGTGACATCCCTAGGAGGGTTTGACACATGCTACAATGTCCCAATAGTTGTACCAACAATTACATTCATGTTCACCGGCATGAACGTGACATTGCCACAAGACAACATCCTTATACATAGCACCGCTGGCAGCACCACGTGTTTGGCCATGGCGGCCGCACCCGATAACGTGAACTCGGTGTTGAACGTGATAGCCAACATGCAGCAACAAAACCACCGTGTGCTCTTTGATGTCCCTAACTCTAGGGTTGGTGTTGCTCGTGAGCTATGTACTTAATAAAATGGTCAAATATACATAATCTTTTGTCAATATGGCATTAGAAAAGTTGTTTGGGTAATTTTTAGCATATGGTAAGGTTTGATTCTAACCACATGGTGTAAGATTTTGAGCTAAGAACTCCATATTTGTGTGGATTAAATTCATGTTAATTTCCAAAGTTAAGTTATATTTGTAGCTTTTTGTAATGGTGAGTGTGTGTCACGGGTATATGTACCTCTAGCTAGCTAGCTAGTTTGATTTGTGTCTTTTTATTCAAGTTAGTTGAATTGATGAGACTTCATCGTTTAATAAATCGTGCAAGTTCACGGGTCATGGATTAAATTTTCTATTCTTTGTTTTTTAGTAAAAATGTCTTTCTAAGATGTTGTATGAATATGCAGCTCTGCTGGCATTATTGAACTGTTTAACTTTGTCACTTTAAAAATGGCCATGGTAAGTGATGTATCAAGGATTTCATTCAATAAATAATTATATGTTAATGTATCACATATATAAAATAAAAACACATACAGCAAATAAAAAATAATCACTTTTTGATGGAAAATAGAAATTAATCATTGTTAAATGTATATTTAGTTTCTAAAACTTTAAAAAGTTTTAAATATATATTTTTTCATTAATTTAAAAAGGGTCTCCCATACAACATTTAAGGGAGATTAAAACAACTTTCCTGACAAAATGATTGTTGTTGTTGATTGAAAATATACATGTTGAAGAAGTTCCATATTGCTTACAATTGTAAAGAAAAAGACAGTACAAGATAAATAAGGTTGTTTCTTGAAGTGCAAAACAAACAAAGTTTTTTCTTGAAGTGTAAGTTAAACAAGGTGGTTTAGGCTAGCGAAAATTGATGGAAGAAACAATTCATGCTTAAGAAATTTTGAAGTCAAACATGTGTTGATACAATCAGGATTATACAAGATGTTGATTAGTATACGAGCATTGATTGACATTGATGCAAGGTGTGAGATTATGTCAGTGGTTGAAGAACTTTCTACCAAGATGGAAAGTTGCACCAAAAAATTTCAACATGTTTTTTTTATATGTGGAAATTCTTGAGCAATTTAGCTTCGAATGAAGTATACTTCTTATGATGGAGCATGACAGTTCTTTTGAACTATGATTTTCAATGAAGACGGTGTGAAAATTCATCAAGTAGTTTAACTTCATATGATTATACTCTTTATGATGGAGTATGATAGTTCTTTTGAACTATGATTGTCAGTGACGACAATCGAAGAGCATATATTATTTTCAATCAAGGTGGAGACTGTTAGTGTTGGTTGAAGATATACATGTTGAAGACTTGTCAAGTTGTTTAATTTAGAATAGTTAAGGAAGAAGTAGTGCAGTATCAGCAAAGTTGTTTGTTACGGTTGTTTACTTTCTTCCTTGTCAAGTCTTGTAGGCCTTAAGTTTTTTTTTTTTAGTGCAAGACAAGACAAGCAAAAATCATAAAAAAAAATTAAAAATCATAAAAAAATTCCAATTTTTTTTAACAGTTTTTTTCCAAAAAACTTTTTCAATTTTTTTTTTTTAAAAATTCAGATTTTTTTAATTATTTTTTTTCAGATTTTTTTATTTTTTTCAAATTTTTTAATTAAAAAAGGGTATTTTTGTCTTTTCCCATGTCATTTTGCTAATTTGATGACGTGACAGTCATTAAGTGGGTTAATGGACGAATTTTCAAATGATTAATATTTGCAGGGGCAAAATAGGAGGATTAGTAAGTTCAGGGATGGAATTTCAAACGACCCCTAATTGCAGGGATGAAATGCATATTTTAGCCTTATAAATATAATTTTCAATAGTTTTTAAGCCTGGTAATGGTACTGTCAAAGTGCCCCATTGCTGAGAACGATCATAGAATCATCAATAATTCTTTATCTTAGCTCCTTTTCAATAGTTATAATTATATTTATAATTATAATCAGAATCTAACAAATAAAGTCATTCTTGTCAACTAAAAAATTAAAGTCAATGAATTCCATTTTCCGCTGCTTCAGAATGAAGAATATGTGATATGTCTGCGTGGGAGAATGAAAGGTGAAGTTGTTGACATTGATTATCATATTTTTTACAAGAAAGAGGAGGGAAAACAAGAAGATCATAAGGTTGATCATGCGGAGGAACAATATCATGCTAGTTGTGATCATTGTTCTTGGGATTAATCATTGTTTGAACCATGGATTTGCATCATGAATGCTATCTCTAATATTTTAAAAATGAATGAAAGATTATAGTTCTGGTTCAAATTTTGCTGTTACATATTTTTATCACAATTTGATATTACTTATATGCTTAAATTGAGGGGAGACTTTGTTTATAAAATTCTCAAATAACAAATTTATTGGAACAATACAAAGGTCAATTGTGATTTCGTTGTTTTTTTTGTTTCCTTACAAGTTTTTTTGATTTTGTTTAGTACATGATATTAGAAATGCACAAATCAAATTTTATCTAAAGAAATATGAATTTGAACTTCTGAATATTTTAAGAAGGACTTCAGATTTAACAAAAGTACTTGAGATTGATATCAGAAGCATCTCAAAAATACTTCAAGATCATATTGACTTTAAAACTTAGAGTTCAAAAGCACATCAAGAATGACCAAAAGTTTTATAATCAAGAATCAAAATGTAGATAAACTAGATCAACATTACGGTTTAAAAGCATATCGAATTGAAGTTTTAAAGATCATATTGGACTTCAGATTTAGAAATTTAAAAAGAAAAAAAAACCAAAGTAATAATGAAGGGAACTAACTTCAATTGTGATTTATCACCATTGAAAGAAGCTTGGTCACCAAGGTAAAGTCCACATCACACAAAGGACTAAAAAATGACTAATTTGTAACAACTAATTTTCTTTCTTGTTTACCAAGACAAGAAAGGTCCCATCTTTGAAGGTCATTCAAAAAATAAAATTATCTCACACACTACATATTAGAACAAATCGTATCATTATATCTTTGTATGAATCTTTTAAGTGTATTTTTAGATGATGGGTGCATTTGTTTCAACTTAAAAAAATA
Organism: Medicago arabica; assembly: GCA_946800305.1. Lineage (NCBI taxonomy): Eukaryota > Viridiplantae > Streptophyta > Magnoliopsida > Fabales > Fabaceae > Medicago > Medicago arabica. The sequence goes on along the minus strand of OX326967.1, from coordinate 3,819,457 downwards.
GATTTTATGTTAAATTTTTTTAGAGATTTTAAACAAATCTAAAGCTATTTGTGTTTGTTTACTATCCAAAAAATCACTTTTTAAAAAAATAATGATTTTTAACTAGTTCATGTGTTACCTTCTTGTTTTTTTTAAAAAGCTAATCATAATAGCTTTTTATTTTGGAGTGAAAATAGATTTTTTTTTAATAAAGTATTTTTTATAAAAATCCTAAACAAACACTTAGAAATGACAAAAGTGATTTTTTATAAAAAAAAATAGATTTTTTTTTTAAAATCCAAAACAAACGCAAAGTGAGATCAAATTTATCATTGTGTGATCATATTCACAAACAGCACATATTATGTTGTATGTATGAACTCCACTAATATTTTTTAGAATTGTAAAGAAGGATTGTCTGAGATTGTGCAAAACTTGTAAAGGTAAAGAGACTATAAGATTGAAAAGGTACAGATATTAAGAGAGTGTCTTAAGCACCATATTCGATAATCTTTCATACATGAAGATTAGACTAGCCTGTATTGGATGAAACAAGATAAATATTTGTTTCATCTTCTCTATCCTTATACGTTTATTTTGATAGATTATAAGCATATGACATACTCACATACATCAAATTAACCAACCTGGTTCCCTTCTCAATGTGAGAACAACGCAAAAGTTTTAAGAGTCAAAATTTGAACCCCCATTTCCTATGACTGATATTTTTACATTGAACGCATAAACTAGTAGTCAAGAACTTGATTTTTTAACTCTTGTGTATGGAGAAAATTCGATTTTGATAGGAGAACCCTCTTTGTATGTCCAACAAATTCTTTGACAGAGATTAATCACCATTAAATAGAGATGTAAACTTCATAACTATAACATGTTCACCTAAAAGAAAATCATAATCATTGACAATATCTCACACATATAGCCCTTTTTCCTCATAACCATGCAATTGAGCCGAGATCACGACAGGTACACGATCATGATCTATCAATCTGCTTAACAAATTGTGTTTAATATTCTTATAGTTCAAGTGCGAGTGGGTAGTTTCGCATCGGCTGTTAATGAGTTAAATGAATTATATTAGATAAAAGACTCACATGCTAAATGCCTTAGGGTGTATTTGGATGGAGTATTTTGGAGAGAATGGAAGCTGTTTTTCTCTTTAAAATTACGAACACTAAATCTTTCTTTTTTTTAAATCATTTAAGTGTGGTTGTAGTATTATATGGTCGTTTATCAAGTTATTTTTATTTTTAAAAAAAAAGAAAATTAAAAAGTAAACTTTGCCCTAAAAAATCCTCCAAAATCCTGCTCATTTGGCTGACATTTTCCCACTTGACAACATGATCAGTTGATTAGGTCTGTAGTGCGCAATCTTCCTTGAAGCGTACCTCCTTACTCATCGCTCTTTGCGGTTAATGGTGCTAAAAACAAGGAGCTTTGACTTAGTCTAATCTCTTCAAGATCCATGTACTATTCGTTAGACTTGAGAAAGAATCAGATGGTCCTAGTTTGGTTGCAATAACACTCGCCTAATTTTTCATCGACAGGGAAACATGCCTAACCTATAACTGTCTATCAGCCAACTTTGTCTAACAAGATAATTATTTTATGTGAAAACAAGTCTATGTGAGGTTACTTATTTAAATACTTTTATTTGAAAAATAATTGATTTAAATTGACTAACATATCATATCAACTTTATAAAAAAATGTCAAACTCCAACAAAAACATAAGCATATGATATATTACATCTTAAATTTAGTCCTTGAATTTGTTTTTTTTTTTTATCAACGACTTCTGCCTAACAACTTCTAGCTTAGGCCAGCTTATTCCCACTCTTATTTATTTAGCATACGTTTATCATTTTAAAATGAGAAAATATTCCCCCCTTCAAAAAACAATATATGCTTGAAACAAGTGAATAGAGTTGAGGTGGTTGGTATAGTTACAATAAACAAATAAATGAATATATAAATAAACATCATGGTAATATGGTAGATGGGAGGATTCGTTGACGAAACTGATCATTTTGTTTTGTTAGTGATTAATATCATGGCAGAGGTTGTTGTTCATAGAGCATTTCTTTCACCTATCATTCGAGAGATTTATGAGAGATTAGCTTCAACAGTTTTCAGAGACTACTTCCATGAAGAGTTGGTGAAAAAACTCGAAATCACATTGGTTTCGATCAATAAAGTGCTTGATGACGCAGAGACAAAGCAGTACGAGATCCTAGACGTGAGGCATTGGCTTCGTGATGTCAATAATGAGATATACGAATTAAACCAACTATTGGATGTTATTGCTAACACACAACGAAAAGGCAAGATAAGACGCTTTCTTTCGGCTTTTATTTTTCGAGGATTTAAAGTTAAGGTTAAAGTATTGCTGAAGAGGTTCATAGTTATTGCAGAGCAAACGGAAATATTGGGACTTCAAGAATTAACTGGTGATGATCATGAAGGTGGAGCCAGCAGATTTCAATCTGCATCTTTGATGGATGAATATGTCATATATGGTAGAGAGCATGAGAAAGAAGAAATAATTGAATTTTTACTTTCAGACAGTGAAGGTGACAACCGGGTACCCATAATTAGTATAGTGGGTCTTAATGGGATAGGTAAGACAACCCTTGCGCAACTTGTTTCCAGTGACCAGATGATGAGGGATCAATTTGATTATATAGCATGGGTTGATGTTTCAAGTTATTCTAGTTATCGTCCTCTCATCGAATCAATTCTCGTGTCAATTTCTTTAGAAGTATCGCGTATGGAAGACATGGAAATACTTCAACGTCGATTGCAACATGAGCTAGAAGGGACGGAATATTTGCTTGTTCTAGATGATGTCTTGATCGAAAATTGGAATATGCTGGAGCATTTACTACTTCTTTTTAACCAGGAATCTTCTCGAGGCAAGATAATTGTGACAACACAGAATAAAGAAGTTGCATCAGTCATGAGATCCACCCAGATCCTTCATTTAAGGCAATTGGAGGAGAGTGATAGTTGGAGTTTATTTGTGAGATTTGCTTTTCGAGGTAGGAATGTGTTTGAATATCCAAATCTTGAATTGATAGCCAAGAAAATAGTAGAAAAGTGTGGGGGGTTTCCTTTAGCTCTGAAGAGATTGGGGATTCTCTTGCAAATAAAATTCTCCGAACCTGAATGGGTTAAGATACTGGAGACTGATTTGTGGCGTTTACCTGAGGGTGACATCAACATTAATTCCGTTCTGAGAATGAGTTACCTTAGCCTCCCTTCCAATCTGAAGCGTTGTTTTGCTTTTTGTTCTATATTTCCCAAGGGCTATGAGTTTGAGAAGGGTGAATTAATCAAGCTTTGGATTGCAGAAGGTTTGTTGAAGTGTAAGTATGAGGGAAAAATTCGAAATGAAGAAGGGTTAGGTAATGAATTCTTCGATCATCTAGTGTCAATGTCATTTTTCCAACAATCAGTAATAATGCCATCATGGTCTGGTAAGTACTACTTCGTAATGCATGATCTTGTCAATGATTTAGCGAAATCATTGTCAGGAGAATCCCGTTTAAGAATAGAGGGTGATAATGTGCAAGATATCCCTCAAAGGACATGCCACATTTGGTGCTGCCTTGATTTGGAAGATGGTGATAGAAAACTAGAGCATGTTAAAAAAATCAAGGGACTACACAGTCTGATGGTACAAGCACAGGGCTATGGTGACCAACGCTTTAAGATAAGCGCCGATGTGCAGCTTAATTTGTTTTCAAGACTAAAATATTTGCGGATGTTGTCTTTCAATGGTTGCAATCTCTTAGAGCTAGCTGATGAGATAAGAAATTTAAAGCTTCTGCGCTATCTAGACCTTTCTTACACCGAGATTACAAGCTTACCTAATTCCATTTGTATGCTCATTGATTTGCAGACGCTCTTACTAGAAGAATGTTTTAAATTGACTGAGCTCCCATCAAATTTTCGCAAACTCATCAATTTACGTCATCTTAATTTGAAAGGCACGCATATTAAGAAGATGCCAAAGGGGATAAGAGGGTTAATAAATCTTGAGATGCTGACTGATTTTGTTGTGGGAGAGCGGCATGGATTAGATATTAAGCAGTTGGCAGAACTCGACCACCTTAAAGGAAGGCTTCAAATTTCAGGGTTGAAAAATGTGTCTGATCCAGCAGATGCTATGGCAGCAAATTTGAAAGATAAGAAACATTTAGAAGAATTATGTTTGTCATACGATGAATGGAGAGAAATGGATGGCTCACTAACCGAAGCACGTGTCTCCGTCTTGGAGGCTCTTCAACCAAATAGAAACCTCATGAGACTCACCATCAGTGACTACAGAGGTAGCAGCTTTCCAAATTGGTTTGGGGATCATCATTTACCCAATTTAGTATCTCTAGAATTGTTGGGATGTAAACTCTGTTCCCAGTTGCCACCACTTGGGCAGTTCCCTTCTCTCAAGAAGCTTTCCATTTCAGGCTGTCATGGAATAGAGATCATTGGTTCAGAGTTTTGCAGCTATAATTCATCAAATGTTCCATTTAGATCCCTTGAAACTTTGTGTTTCAAGAACATGCCTGAATGGAAGGAATGGTTATGTCTTGAAGGTTTCCCTTTGCTTCAAGAGCTTTGTATAAAACATTGTCCCAAGTTGAAAACTGCCCTGCCTCAACACCTTCCATGTTTGCAAAAGTTGGAGATTATTGATTGCCAAGAGTTGGAGGCTTCAATTCCCAAGGCTGGTAATATCAGTGAGCTAGAACTAAAGAGATGTGATGGCATTTTGATAAATGAATTGCCATCCAGATTGAAAAGGGTCATCCTTTGTGGAACTCAGGTCATTGAATCCACCTTAGAGAAAATTATATTTAACAGTGCATTTCTTAAAGAATTGGAAGTTGAAGACTTCTTTGGTCCAAATGTAGAATGGTCCTCTCTGGATATTAGTCGTTGTAATTCTCTTCGCACTTTAACTATAACAGGTTGGCACTCTTCCTCATTGCCTTTTGCACTCGACTTGTTCACCAGTCTTAATTCTCTTGCATTGTATGATTGTCCATGGCTGGAATCGTTTTTTGGGAGGCAGTTGCCTTCCAACCTAGGCATCCTCCGAATAGAAAGATGCCCTAATTTGATGGCTTCAAGTTACGAGAGTGGGGTTTGTTTCAACTCAATTCGCTGAAACAATTATGTGTTAGTGATGATTTCAAAATCTTGGAGTCCTTTCCAGAGGAGAGTATCTTGCCATCAACCATTAAATCTCTTGAGTTAACAAATTGTTCCAACCTAAGAATAATAAACTACAAGGGTCTTCTCCACCTCACTTCACTTGAATCTCTATATATTGAAGACTGCCCTTGTCTTGAGAGCTTGCCAGAGGAGGGTCTACCCATCTCCCTTTCTACTTTGTCAATTCATGACTGTCCGTTACTTAAGCAATTGTACCAAAAGGAGCACGGAGAGCGCTGGCATACAATTTGTCACATACCTTATGTGACAATTTCCTGATTGACAGCTGAGACGAGATGTTATTGTAGCCAGGTGCGCCACATTCACCAATCTGTTTATAGTTGTCAAACATTAGTAAATTTTCTTTTAAATAGTAAAAATAATGCACAGCTTACTTTGTTTTATGTTGAACAGTGCCCGGTGGTTGTGATATATGTTTCAATGGTGTTTCTGACCGCTTACATGTGACCTGAAACAATGCTCTTTTATTGCCATCCATTCTCATTCGTGACCAAATTAATGGCATGACCACTGCTCTCACACACAACCAGAAGTATGTGGCTGTTTATTCCACTTCCACAAAGCTCATGCATGGTCCAATTGTAGGCTCCGCATTTGGATGTGTCGACCATGCGGCTTGTTGTGCATGATGTAATTCATTTTAATTTAATTCACCATATAATCTTCTCTTTGTTATTCCTGTGACTTTGTAACTCTTTTCCGGGGTCTCTTAACATTCTTGTGACTCTGATTTCAGGTTCGCAGAAAACACGAGACTTGAAAAAACAGGCGTGGGAATTACTTGTGTCTACCGATTATGAGGCGAGGATATAACCTGACCTTTAACTGTGATTTTCAGTTTTACTTTTTATCGTTAGAAAGAAGTGGTACAAAATATTATAGAAAATATATTTGTCGTTTTTGGCTCTCTCTCTCTATTGATATAGCACCAATACAGAAACAGTGGCTGCCTGCAAGAATTTTCTCATTTTTCTCTGCTATATTCATGTTATACGCAAAATAGATTATCATCATCATAAATTTTGCATATCACACAGCTTCTTGTGCCTCTAATTTAAGTGCTTCATTGATAATTAGCACAAATTATTTAAAACCATCTCTTGGGATTCTTCATTTTCAAATTTTACTTATTCTACCTATTGATATAAAAGTCTTTTAATTGCTGAGATCCTTTTTTTATTTGATAGACTTTCATATTTGTCATTGTTCATAGGTGAATTAGTTTTTCAATGCATGCTTATATGAACCTTCAAGAAGAGAAACAATTCATTAAAGTTTATCTGAATGACGACTCTTCTGAAAACAGCGATGCTTTTGCAGAATTGAGAGCTTTATGTTTAAGGTAGGACAATAAATAAGCTAGCAACATAATTTTTTTAAAGCAACCAGAGAATACTAACAATGTCACGCTGCTTCATCTGATATGCATGTGTAAACAAAAAAGTCTTGACAGCAGTTAGATATATATTTTTTGAACAGAAAACAGTATGGACAATATATTCAATATTAAATACCAAGTATTAGTACTCCTTGTTTACACCTTCAACCAGCATGCAATATACTTATGACTCTGAGAGCAGGTTAAAGATTAATTTTCATCAACAATAATACAAGATGGATATGCTGTTTTACTTCTTTGTAACACTTCGCAAATCCAGAGAACAAAACAATAAATCCATAGAGAAAAAATTAAAACTTGGAAAAGAAAGAAATATGAAAGTAAAAACCCCATCCATCTTCCTGTCTTGTTGATTATTTCACTTCATAAATCTTGTAATCTTGTTGATTATCATTGATCATATCTCTCTCCAGCCACTTTACGAAATCCCTCTGACTTATGTGTACTGCTCTCTGCAGATTGATAAATCTTGTTTACATGGTAATGATTGCAACATAACTAATATGTAATTTTCTGTTAGGAGTTGAATGATGATATTTACGGAGAGAAAGATACTAGAGAAAATGAGGATCAGAGATAGCCAAGTAACACTATTCTGTTTTTCTTTTTAGGCATTTAGGAAAACAACTTTTTTTTTTACCAAAGTTTGATATACAAAGTCTCTCTTTCCTTATGAGGTTTTGTTTGGACAAATAATTAAGTGTTTATAGCATAAATGTTTCATACAACTGCTTGCTATTTCTATAAAAAAAAGTTAAAATAAAGTCAAACTATTTTCATAAGCTATCTTTTAGAGCTTATCGATAAGTTGAAAACAGCTTCAGGACATGTCATAAAATGTTTTCATAAACTCTAAACGGTTTCACAACAGCTATCCTTTAGAACTTTTTTTTATGTAGGTTAACGGGTCGTACCATACTTTATAAAAGATCAAACTCATACCAAATCTTAAGTATATAAGAGACTACATGCCAGACTTAATCCTTAAAAAGAATTTATCAGATCAAGCTTAGGCTAAACAACTTTTAGCTCAACCCAATTTTTTCCCAGCAAATATTTGTCATAAATTTCAAAGTGCCTTTGAAAGGTGAAGTTGTTGACATTGATTATCAGATTTTTTTTTTCAAGAAAGAGGAAGGAAAAGAAAAAGAAGGAAATCAAGAAGATATAAGGTTGATCGTTCGGAGGAACAATATTAGGGTAAATTTGGAATACAAATCACTCCCGACTTTTATTCTTTCATCAATGAGCAAGGGGGTTCTAAACAGAAAGGTGTTTCCATCTCTTTCTAGTTCATTCAGACTTAATATCAACTTGAGTATAATTTAAGAAAATTGAGAATGGATATTATGAATCATTTGGGCAAGAAATAATCGAAAAGCTGTTGCTCGGAGTTCTTAAGGAAGACTCCGACTAGAAAGCTTGAGTCACAAGTGAACTACTCCAAATGTTGCCCTATGCCATTAAGGCTCTTGCTACTGATCAATCCTTATACCTCGTGACTATACCGAAACCCTCCACTTCATCCTCATCATATGATTCCTCCCCTACCACGTAGTTTGGTACTTGAGTAACTTTTTGTTAACGACAAAAGGGGGAGAGAAATATGACCAAATTTGTTGTTTTGGATTAGAAAATTCTTAGGATTATAGTCATATAATGGTTTTATTTTGGCAAGCAACAAATGCTGTCAGTTGTGATCATTGTTGTTAGAATTAATCATTGTTTGACCATGTAATACAAAAGAGATGACCTATTTACTATAATCTTATATATCTATGATTAACAGATTTATAGAACAATGAGACAATTTCAAGAAACAAAAAACAAGCATATCCCTTCATTTGTTAATTAATTGAAGAGAAGGTTAAAATCAACCATCTACAATTAAAGTCAATTAGGAGAGATTATAATTATTGTCATATGGTTATCTCTTCACTAGTTATGTGAATTACAAAGTTGTGATACACATAAATCTCTATACACATTCACCACATATATATCATTAGCTTCTTCCAATTCTCAATGATGAATCAACATCTTTATCTTTATTATTAACACTTGCAAAGATCCTAGCAATCTCAAGTTGTGTATTAGCAATAATTTCAGTTCTCTTGATTTCCATTTCTCCTCTCTTTGCCTCAGCTTCAACTCTCATTTTCTCTATCTCTTTCAATGTGTCCATTCTTGTTTGTTCTGACCTTACTACCACTTCTGCTAGCCACCTTATGCTTTCTGCTATTCCCATTGTTTCTTTCTTTTGCCTCTTGTTGTTATTGTTCTCTGTTCTCATTCTCCTCTTTTTGCTTCTCTGCTCGTCTTTTTCGCTGTAAAGCGCCGGCGTGCTACTATCGGTTTCCAATGGATTCTTGTTAGCTATATGGTCAGATGACTTAGTTTCTAATTCATCTTCCTGTCAATATGCAATCATAAATATTTATATTTCACATATTCACCACATTGTAATTAAATTTTCAGAAGTAAACTACTAAACTCAAATATCTTTGGGAGAATGAATATTTTCATGGTAAAGTTTTATATGACTTTACCATGGGAAACCTTTTGTACCTTTATACTATCAATATTTTAAGTCTTGTTTTTTTTATTTCTTTCTTTGCTTGTGATGATAGAGTCTTTGTTAATGACCAATTATTCAGCAGCATCCTAAGTAAAGCACTAATGTACTTTCCAACATATGCATTATTTTTTTAAAACATGTATAGGATGAGAGTTCGAATTTGGTTTAATGTCAACTTCACATGCATAATAGTATATGGTTAAAATAAATGGATGTATAGCTAAATATAGCAATGTTTTAATGCATATAGTATAGTATAATGGAAGACTTGAGTCACCCACTTAACAATTTGCTAATTATGTTCAATCCAAATATATAAATTATTTTATTTTCTTCCTGCAAGTTATTGTCTCACTTGTCTAACCAAGGAAAAGCAATAAGAAGCTCATTCGAAGGATACACATAATTGTTCAAAATCATAAATAAATACAATACATTTCTTTGCATATAGGGTGTGTGAGTTTTGCCATCAAACTCTTTAAAATAAATAAATAAAACCTCACATTTTCTTTAGATCATAAAGGTCAATAAAGAACAAGCTATGGTCTTTCCCTTAAAAAAAAAAAAGAAGCAATGATCTTCATAGGTCTTATGCATGAATTGTTTCACTCACATAATTAAGTAGAAAAAAAATGAACAGAAATTCACAATAACATAGTTGAATTACTAATTAAAATTAGAGATGCAAAAAAAAAAAAAAATGGTCTTCAACTTTGACATCTTTAATATTTAACAAGACAATTAGAGACAAATTTTAACTTTTGTCACTAATCTTTTGTTGCTAATTGACCTTATTTTTAGTCGTGAGTTTTACAAAAGATGAGAAGAATTCATGATCATAGAATGAACAAAAAGAAATTAAGAGTAAATATATTTTCAGTTTCCAAATTTTCTTTTTTAAAGTCTATGTACCTACTTTTTAGTCCTAAAAATAAAATAAAAATTTACATACTTTTAGTCCTTGAACATGCAGTTTTATAATTTGTAAGGTTTTAAAAATAATTACAAGGATTAAAAATAAATTTTGACATAGAAAATAAGGAGTAAAAACATATTTAACTCAAGAAATTATGTCATTTAGTTAAAATCTACCTTGACTAATTTATCAACACCATTTGATCCATGTGAGTTTTGAGCAGTTGTAATTGGTAGAGGAACAACCGTACTAGGAGCTAGTGGCTGATGAGCTTCTTCATGTGCATGTGACATAACAAGTGATGGTTCCAACAAAACCAAACCTTGATTATTGTTTAGTGTTGTTGTAGATAATTGTCCTGTCCCACGTAGAAGAAGATCAAGTCTAGAATACAAAGGCCAAGATGAAACATCTGAACTAGCTGATTCTGATCTATACCTTTTCTTCATTGACTCAATCTTATTCTTACACTGTGTTTGTGTCTTTGGTGACTTAGTTGAGTTTGATCTTGATGAAACATGTTTTGCAACATCTTCCCAATCTTGTCCTTTGAGTTTTGCTCTATTTCTAAGTACCCATTTTGATTCATATGCTTCAAGAAGTGTTGTAACTGCTCCTTCACTCCATTCATCTCTTTTTAGTCTCTCATTTCTTGGTGATTCTAGTGATGTTGGAGGGTTTTGTTGAATTTGATCTTGGTTTTCTATTTTTTCATTCATTTCTTTTGACCATAATAATATCCTCCATCTACTACTATAAACTTTTTAACACTTTGTTTTGTTTAGATGCTAACATATTGTTACAAAGTTTGTAGGTCACATGAGGCTAAGAATATGAAAGGGTAATAATAAAAGAGAGAGAGATAGCCACTAGCATTATGGAATTTTATTTTTATATAAAAAAGAAAAAGGGAAAAGAAAAGAATGGCTATGAAAAAAATGGTTCACTTTTTTGTCAAATAAGTTAATGATGTCAATGCCTTAACTTTTCTACTTTATTTTTCTTGCTTTTTTGTTGTGTGGAAGAGAGGTTGTGTATGTATGATGGTGTAATATGATTGTGAGCAATATATAATGTACGTTGGTTTTTATGTTTGATTTTATTTGGATGTTAGCGTTGTTATGAAGCCAACCAAGACATCCACTCGACCTAGCACAAGGGTGATGGTAGTGGTGGGTCTATCACATGGTTCTGTCACCCATTTTCTTTGAAACTAATTCTAATTTTTGAGATACTTCTTATTTTCATATTTTTATTGTTTTGGTTTTCTTGCCAATATATTTGTACATTTTTTTTAGGTATATAAATTGTTTTAAAAATGGTTGTTCAAATATTATACATCGATCATGAAGTCATTTCGAATGTACACATTTGAAAAATATCAAACATTGAAGAGGAGCACACTCCCACTTTGAAAACCAATACCACCGAACCAACTTAAGTGGGTTATCAATTTTTTTCCGTTTTAATGTGTGCTTCTGAATAAAAATATGCATTTTTTTTTGTTTGATAATATATTTCCAAAATCAAACACGGTTTTATTTAAAACATTGGATGGAAAAAGTTTCTCTCATTTTATTTTATTATTGTCAATTTAGTTTGTGAAATAATACATATAATTTAAGTTTTTGGAATCAAATATTTTTGTCACGAGTGATTAATGTGACTGCCAAGATGTCTATGTGAGTTTAGCTCACTTAGTAAGGGATATTGCATAATATGTGTAGGGTCGGAATTCGAACTCCGAACATCTAACTTATTCATCTTAAAAATGAATTTCTCCTGCCAAGATTTTGAACTTCGTATATAAATTACTTTGAAAATTCATTAATGTGGGAGATTAAACTATTGAATCCCTACGATTATAGGTAAGATTCACACAATTTTAACATTTTTCATTCTATTTTTCTGATTTTTAAGGTAACGGATCACAATAATCACTTTAAAAAATGATTGTTTCAACTATGATTTTGTTACTCTAAATCGACTAATCTTTAACTAAATTTTATTAACCGTTTGAAATTAATCATTTAGTTAATTGATTTTAATGTTTACAATAAGGACACTAAATAAAAGTTCAAAATTAATAAAATAAAATAAATCTTGAATTTTTTCAATTATTTTAAATTTGTGATAAATTGTATATAATTAATACATTGTAAAGAGAAACATTTATTCTTCCATTGAATTCTCATCGCAGATTTCAGAAGTATTCACCACCAACAACACCATCATTCAAGATGCCCTCTAATTTGAATTCCCTCCACAACCAGCCAATGTGCTACCGTCACTAAAACTAATATAGCTAATGCTATCTCTCTTTCCATCTCATCTTTATTAGTCCACTTTTTCTCTCCTTGTCTCTCTCAAAGTGCACTTTCTTGAGCTATATTCATGTGCCTTTTGAAAGGTCTTTAGGTGAGGCACAACCACTAAAATCAAAGCTACTCCAAATGGCTTTCTAATGAAGACTTTGGTTGGTCATTATAGTGAGGAATCAAAATAAGCCACGTCAATGAAAACAAATTATGTTGTGGGTTTACTGAGTCATTCCATTCTAAAAGATATGCCTAGCTAGTTATAGGCCATTTTAATTTATTGGTTCTTTATGTCTTTCTTACTCCCTTCAGCTAAGATATTGGTCTTTTGCAGTATTAAATTAATAAATAAAACAACAATGACATAGATTGACTTTTTCTTTAACAAGGCAAAGTAGAATATATTAATAAAAAAAATATTCTATTAAACATAAGACGTATTAGAGTAACCTATTTAGGGTTGGCCTAGTTGTTGGTTTGAGATTTTGGAGTTTGCTCCTCCAAAGATCTCAGGTTCGATTGCATCTGGGGTCAATTTCGGTGGGTTAAATCCATACAGAGTTTGCTCTTGCTTTAAACGGGGGCTTCCGCAAGTGGGCGGTGGGATTGGTCCCCTCGGATTAGTCGATTCTTGGGTCGGATACCGAGTTTTCAAAAAAAAAAACGTATTAGAGTAGATTACCAACGTATTTGATAGAATATTGAAATTAATGGTAACAATTATTCCAATTTGAGAAGGGACTTGTCTCGTAACAAAGGAAAGAAGACTAGAATTTGTGTTTGTTAACTTGCTTGATTATTCATTCAAATAATCACATATTACAACCTTAATATAATACATCAATAAGTAACTACCTTCCTATAACTACTACTAATAACTATATATATATATATGACTTGATTTTTAATGAAATGCTATAATATTATTGTTCTAAAAAAAAGTAACTACCTTCCTATAACTACTAATAACTTCATAAAACTACTACCAATAACTACTTATATATATATATATATAGTTAATAATTTATATTACATATAAATACATATTTAATATTTTATCTTATACATGTATCATTACTTCATTCGTCCACGACAACCTTGTCCTCAAGGTTGTAATTTACACAAATAAAATATCCATCAAGATCGTATGGCGTTGTATCCCATAAACACGGTGCAACCGATTGTTTAGCCATGAGTCAATTTCATTGATGAATAATAATTCAATAATGAATTTGGTAGATGTAACTAAGTATTCCTAAATGTTTGTGTGGAAGAATTGACTTTGGTTGATTCTGATAGAAAAATCAAATTGTCATTGAAATTACTTGGTTGCATCACCATTTTTAAGGGTTGTTGAATCCATATAACATGCGGTTGACACAAAACAATCAAGACTGTCTCTGAAGTGATAGAAGATTCTGACGCGACGATGGACGGTTCAGAATCAATCATCGTTTGAAATATGTCATTCATTATTGAAAATTCTTGAATGATTTTACAAAATGATTCATCTATACGTTGATCAATTTCTCTATATGACTCGTGTATTAGAGAATTGGAAACCTAAGATTCATAGATTGGAAACCGCTTTAGGAACACTGGTCTTCATTGCCTTTGGAAATTTAGGAATGCCAATTTAAGTCTATCTTTAAATTACCTTTGAGGGAGTAAGACCCCGCATGTAAGGATCACCGTGTGACCAATATGTGCAACTCAATATTGGAGAGATAGACCTAAATCAACTAAGAAAGTAAGGCTCCACACGTAAAGATCAGTGTGTGATCAGCAGGTAAAACTTGACAAACCGATTAGGTTAGTAACGTCACAATAGCCTTATCACTTAGATAGTCTACTTAAGATAAATAAATGTGACATGAATGTTATTTAATTTGAAAAAATAAATGGTGGGGGGAATTCGAAGAATCCTAACCGGTACTTACTTTTCTGCAACCAAAACAAGTAACTTGCTCTGTTACAAACAGATAAAAATTGTAATATCTTATCCCTCAACTCTTTTATTTTAATTGGCTTAATAACAGTTTTGTCCCCCCAAGTATCACAAACTTACGATTTTGGCCCCCTAACAAAAACACTTACAACTCAACCCCCTAAGTATATCCCTTTTGAACTTTTGGCCCCCGGTCTAATTTTGATCCAGTCAACGCATATGTGGCACGTCACTTAAGTGAGTAGGATGCCACATGTGCAATTTTTAATTAATAAATAAATGAAAATGCCACGCATGTATTTATAAAAAAAAAAAGATTGAATTTATTTGTAAATAAATCTTGTATTTTCTGAAGATGAAGAAGAGGGATTAAACAAAAAAACGTAAAAACAAATTTTTTTCAGAAGCATACCTCTTTTTTCAGAAATGACCTAAAAGAAGCGCTGCATATGTGGCAACCAATGGATTGACGTGACGGAGACATAAAACACGCGCTGAATGGTAGGCAACCCATTAATTTATTTTTCTGCATTTTATTTTCTGCTAAGCTGAGTTTTTCTGACTAATCAATTTCATTTCTTTTTCTGTTGCTTATCCTCAGTATTATTTAATAAATTTTTATCTCATTTATAAATTTTCCATTTATGATTAATCTTGTTTTAGTCTTAGAGAATTATTTCAGAACGTTTACAAAGGAGGCTAGGTTACGCTTACATTCAAGAGCACGATAATCATTGGGGCTTACTATTGAAGGTATTCATATAGGTCACCGTCTGTTTTATGACTAGCATAACCGGTGAGATTTTTAGCCAAATATTTCCAACCCATTCTGCTACTATAATTTTTTCTATCATGAGTGTTCCATATGAATGTTATTTTTGCTTAAATTTGATGTCGTTCTTTACGAACGATCGGTCATTTTATATTACACATGACACAATTTTTCTTTGGTACCTTGAGCCTTTCAAGCCACCTTTATATATTCGTATTATCGTTTATGAAACCACTTTGAGCCTCAAAATGAAAAATTCTTTTTTTGTTACTAAGTGACGAATCATGTCACAATCCTGAACTTTAAATGCAACATGTTTGATTTCTCTTGGAGTTAGATAGGAAATTATTTTGACTGGATATGGTTTGAAGTTAAGTTTGGGGTTGCTCTTTAGAATTAGCAACATTTTAAGTTTGGGGTGGGGTACCAGTAGAACTTATTAGAAAGAAATAACAATAGTATCAGTAGAACTGAATTAAGGAAAGAAGGTTGGCAGCACATCAATGTTTAGTAGAAATCCCAAGGTTAGTAATTTAACTCCAAGTTTCTTTATTAGCCTACTTTCCCAAAATATATCCACCATTAACCTAAGCAAAGTTATAACCTTTTATGTCCTCAAAGTGTGTGAATAATCTGATTTTGACTGTCTGTTTAGAATTGTCTCAAATTTATAGCAAAGTACATTTATGTGACGACTAGAGTGGGAAAATGTCATGATCAGCCCTACTGGCTTTAGGAGATACATGCGTGAATCATGGAAAAGAGTATGGTTGATGATATGAGTTATCTTCTCCAAGCCTACTCCGCTTGAGTGTAATGAGGTAAGTAAGTCAATGTTGTAAATGGGATGAGTAATTATCTGAGCACAACTCCGAAAATGTATGTTTTTCCTGGAAAAAAAGCAAAGAATAAAATATGTTATTCTTTCGTTACTTGAAAACAAGCAACATTTTAAGTTTGCGGTTGTGATGACAGATTATCTTATGTTATTCTTAACATGTTTTTATGTCATTTTCAGTAGGTTTTACCAGCAAAACGGATAAGTATTAGAACAATTGCCTATTATTTATGGACATTTGTAATGTTTTCTATATTTGAGTATGTAATTCTTTTTTCTCAAAACAAAGCAATTCTAGGGTGTTTGATGTAATTTTATGAAAATATCATGCAAATCGACAAAGCAAGAACATCCGAAGATTAGTGAAGACTTTGTGTAGATCAAGAATGAAGATTCAAGAGACCTCAAAAGACTTTTCAGAAGGAGCGATTTTTTTCTCAGGTCCCAAGACAACTTATAAGGAAGCAAACGCCCAAAAACTACGGAAAAATAGAGAAAAAGGGGTCAGAACGCACTCGCATGCGCCTAGGGCATGGTGAGTTTCACACTCATATGCGCCTATGTGGAAATGTCTTTAGCCCAAACCCAGGTGAAAACTCTCCCTATAAATATTGTCTTCCTCATTCATAATTTCTCGTTCAGAACTGAAGCAGTTCAAAGGAAGGCGGTTCTTGGAGCTTCAGAAAGAGTTTTCTATCTTGTCCTTGTTTTTCTAAGGTATGTTTTTATCTTTTAGTAATTTGTCTTTAGTTACCATGTGTAACTAAATCTTTTTAGGTTATAGTTCTAAGATGAACCTTGTTTATTTTGTTGGATAATTATTTAATTTAATGTCGTTTATTTATTTATTTTTTGTTCGCTATTTAGTTTTATTAGGTTAGATATTTGTAGTATAGTTCAACCTTAGTTTAGACACTTAGGTTGTGACGGGGCCTAATATTGATGCTTATATCTTGATATTTATATATGTCTATCTAGGAAGTCACTATTTAAGAAACCAGACAAAATATACCAAAAGCGAGTAGACCCTAGTAGTAAGTACTTAGGAGGTGACATTACTAATATTGAGTAAAATCTACTTCACCTAGGATGTAACTAGTTAATTTATTGAGGAAACAAATACTGCATGATTCAAACCGAACCTAGTAGAACCATTCTTCTCAACCCTTGGTAAGGTAGATGCTGATTGTAACACCCCGATATCCCAACTTAAAAATTCGTACATTTAATCAGAGTATATCACAATAATTCAGGATGTCACATTTCATAAAATCTTTAAACAAAATGAATAATAATTTATTCCTCGTCTTTATTCAAAATGTAGCAGCGGAAACATAATTCAAACTCTTTAAAAGATTAGTTCTTCGCACCAATGTCATAATTAATTCAAAAGCGATACATAAAGGAATAGAAACAAATGATAATCCCCATCCCGTTACGTATCAGAGCTCCTAAGACTCCACAAGGACCTCTCACATCGTCAATCCTACGCTTGGTCACCTGCACTTGCCCACGAGGCGGCAATTCCAACAGAAGGGGTGAGATTCACATCAATTATATTAACATATAACTCAAATATCTATGCTTAACAACAACAACAACAGTATTCATCACGTAGAACAAAAACGTCTCAAACATCCTCATAAACAAATCATCTTAAGACATTCTTCACATAACAAATCATCTCTTAACATCTTAGACACAAGACTCGACAAATGCAACTCGACTATGCAACTCTAACATCTTAAACATCATGCATGTGGTACCAATAATTAAGCTTAAATAAGCTTCATCGTCGCTTTGAGCAATTGCTCCACCGTCGCTTTGAGCATAAGCTCCACCGTCTCAAATTATGCATATGCATGTACTCGACTCTTTATACTTAAACAAGTTACACACATCATCTTAACATCGTTTACGACTCTTGACTGACACATGCAATTATAACACATTTACATGGCAGCAGTTCAGCACATTTAACACATTCACAGCACATAATCATCGTCACAAATATCATTTAAACATCATTCATATAACTCACTTAATAAGCATATAAGTCATAGATTAAGGTCAACAGTTAAGAATAATCTTACAGCATCATCACAGGTTATAATTTAAGTTTTAAACATCTCTAATGATAACCAAAAGTCTACCCTCAAAGCCTCGCTCAAAACAGAGTTATAAAACTCAAGCTATAGTGGTCTGAGACCACATTGCTCGTTGTGGCGAGTGGGACTGCTCGCCACGGCGAGCTACTTAAATTGCGTTCTGCCACTTGCTCGCTACGGCGAGTGATGTTGCTCGCCTCGCGAGTACTAAAGGGTTGCTCGCCACGGCGAGTGATGTTGCTCGCCTCGCGAGTTAAACTGTTCTGCTCGCCACGGCGAGTAGGTCTGCTCGCCACGGCGAGCGGTCGCAGAACAGGCTGCGGGTTCGCTCAAATCCTCGCTAAAATTCGTCCAATCTCTCATACTAAGGCTCTAATCATTCAGAATTAAGGTCCTAGTGATTAATCTAGGTTCTGTAACAGGTTTCTACATCAATTCACATCATTCCCTCATCAATTCATCACAAAATCTACCAAAACCCTAACTTAGAACTCTCTCAAAACTTTCTCTAATCCTTGGTTAAACACAAATAGATGAATTACAGTATAACATAATTGAAGCTAGGCTCACCCTTACCTGATAATATTGCAGAATCGCAGGTCTCTCCTCTCTGGCCACTTTTCTCCCTTTCTCTCCAAAAGTCTGTAACGTACTAACTGTTCCTCTCTAAACCTAATTTCCTTTTATACCTCTTTCTAATCTCATTAATCCCCACAACTCTATCTAATTCAAAAACAGCCCCACAACTTTAGTATTTATTTTTATTTCCAACCTTATTCTATTAAATAATAAAATAACCCGCCTAATAAAACCACAACTTAACACATAAATCCCATAAATCACGTAAATATATTCTAAACTCGAAAAATTAATTAAATAATCGAACGGGCGTTACAACTCTCCCCAACTTATAGAATTTTCGTCCTCGAAGATCTTACCTCATTCATGTCTGAGTACCAGTCAAAGCGAAAACTCTCCCAGTAGTCTGAGTCTTCTTAGGCTTCTTGCATTGCGAACCAATGTGACCTTCCTCATTACAGCTAAAGCACACAACATCATCAAACTTGCAGTCTGGGGTAATATGCCCCTTCTGTCCGCATCGGTAACACCTCTTCACATCTCTCGTACAAGCATTACTCTTGTGGCCCTTTTCACCACAGCTATAGCAGACCATCCCAGCAGGAGCATCTTCCTTCTGAGGTCTCCTTTCATCATTCACCTTCTGCTTACCCTTATCAGCCAGGGCGCTGTAAGGCTTATCACGATCTTGTTGGCGCTTACCCTTCCGCTCCTTCAGAACCTTATAATGAGCTTTGGTGTCCTCCTCATAAATTCCGCAGCTACTTACCAGCTCGGAGAACTGACGGATCTTCTGATACCCAATTGCTCGCTTCACCTCAGCACGTAAGCCATTCTCGAACTTGATACATTTGGAGAATTCAGCGGTCTCAGCAGTGTAGTGCGAATAAAACTTAGCCAGCTCAACGAACTTAGCAGCATACTCCGTGACTGACATGTCGCCTTGCTTCAGCTCTAGAAACTCAATCTCCTTCTTTCCGCGAACATCCTCTGGAAAGTATCTATTTAGGAATTCCCTCCTGAACACAGCCCAAGTAATCTCACCCTCGTTCTCCAAATTCGGACGAATATTAACCCACCAGTCATCAGCTTCCTCGGCCAAACAATGCGTACCAAAACGAACCATTTGAGGTGCAGTACACTCCATTACTCGAAAAATCCTTTCAATCTCCTTGAGCCAAGTCTGAGCTCCATCAGGGTCATACCTGCCCTTGAAAGTAGGTGGATGGTTCCTCAGAAACGTTTCCAACATTCGAACTCCATTGTTACCACCAGCGTTAGGTTGTTGCCCAACAGCTTAAGCCATTGCTTGCAAAGCAGCAGCGAGGGCAGCATCGTTTCTTCCAGCCATCTTATTCCTCTACAAGCAAACATAAGTTAGAATAATATAACTATAGTATTCTAACTCTAAGACATCGCCACTCAACTCTCTAATTGGCCGGACGGACCGACCTGCTCTGATACCAATTGTAACACCCCGATATCCCAACTTAAAAATTCGTACATTTAATCAGAGTATATCACAATAATTCAGGATGTCACATTTCATAAAATCTTTAAACAAAATGAATAATAATTTATTCCTCGTCTTTATTCAAAATGTAGCAGCGGAAACATAATTCAAACTCTTTAAAAGATTAGTTCTTCGCACCAATGTCATAATTAATTCAAAAGCGATACATAAAGGAATAGAAACAAATGATAATCCCCATCCCGTTACGTATCAGAGCTCCTAAGACTCCACAAGGACCTCTCACATCGTCAATCCTACGCTTGGTCACATGCACTTGCCCACGAGGCGGCAATTCCAACAGAAGGGGTGAGATTCACATCAATTATATTAACATATAACTCAAATATCTATGCTTAACAACAACAACAACAACAATATTCATCACGTAGAACAAAAACGTCTCAAACATCCTCATAAACAAATCATCTTAAGACATTCTTCACATAACAAATCATCTCTTAACATCTTAGACACAAGACTCGACAAATGCAACTCGACTATGCAACTCTAACATCTTAAACATCATGCATGTGGTACCAATAATTAAGCTTAAATAAGCTTCACCGTCGCTTTGAGAAATTGCTCCACCATCGCTTTGAGCATAAGCTCCACCGTCGCTTTGAGCATAAGCTCCACCGTCTCAAATTATGCATATGCATGTACTCGACTCTTTATACTTAAACAAGTTACACACATCATCTTAATATCGTTTACGACTCTTGACTGACACATGCAATTATAACACATTTACATGGCAGCAGTTCAGCACATTTAACACATTCACAGCACATAATCATCGTCACAAATATCATTTAAACATCATTCATATAACTCACTTAATAAGCATATAAGTCATAGATTAAGGTCAACAGTTAAGAATAATCTTACAGCATCATCACAGGTTATAATTTAAGTCTTAAACATCTCTAATGATAACCAAAAGTCTACCTTCAAAGCCTCGCTCAAAACAGAGTTATAAAACTCAAGCTATAGTGGTCTGAGACCACATTGCTCGCTGTGGCGAGTGGGACTGCTCGCCACGGCGAGCTACTTAAATTGCGTTCTGCCACTTGCTCGCTACGGCGAGTGATGTTGCTCGCCTCGCGAGTACTAAAGGGTTGCTCGCCACGGCGAGTGATGTTGCTCGCCTCGCGAGTTAAACTGTTCTGCTCGCCACGGCGAGTAGGTCTGCTCGCCACGGCGAGCGGTCGCAGAACAGGCTGCGGGTTCGCTCAAATCCTCGCTAAAATTCGTCCAATCTCTCATACTAAGGCTCTAATCATTCAGAATTAAGGTCCTAGTGATTAATCTAGGTTCTGTAACAGGTTTCTACATCAATTCACATCATTCCCTCATCAATTCATCACAAAATCTACCAAAACCCTAACTTAGAACTCTCTCAAAACTTTCTCTAATCCTTGGTTAAACACAAACAGATGAATTACAGTATAACATAATTGAAGCTAGGCTCACCCTTACCTGATAATATTGCAGAATCGCATGTCTCTCCTCTCTGGCCACTTTTCTCCCTTTCTCTCCAAAAGTCTGTAACGTACTAACTGTTCCTCTCTAAACCTAATTTCCTTTTATACCTCTTTCTAATCTCATTAATCCCCACAACTCTATCTAATTCAAAAACAGCCCCACAACTTTAGTATTTATTTTTATTTCCAACCTTATTCTATTAAATAATAAAATAGCCCGCCTAATAAAACCACAACTTAACACATAAATCCCATAAATCACGTAAATATATTCTAAACTCGAAAAATTAATTAAATAATCGAACGGGCGTTACACTGATTGGAGATCGCAAGTGATGGTAACTCGACCTATATGATTGGAGATCACAATAAATAGGTTCAATGGGTAGTAAAAGGTCATTAGGTGATAGAATATGTTATGATAAAACTAAATAAGCATGATCCTGCGGCGACAAAAGGATAAGATAATAGAAACTCTTAATGAGATATATACTTCATTTGGAGTGGAGTACGTTGATACAAGAGTACTCTTGATAGACCCACTTATGAGAAAGTTAAACTGAGGCCGGTTCCTATGGGATTTCGAGGCAGAATACCAAGAGCGTTTGTTAAAACTAGGATAGACGTGCATGGCCATAAACACACATGATTTTAGAATACACCTTAGGGTCTGTTTGGTTCGAGAATTAGGAGGGGAGGGAAGAGGAGGGGAGGGGAGAGATTTTAATATTATTTTACTGTTTTACCCTTAAACTTAATTAAATAAAAGAAACTGCTAGTTTTTACGATTTTAGAAACCGACGAAAGAGTAGCGCATATCTAAGCTGTTTATTTTATCTCAAACTGGCTCATGTATTTTGCTCCATGCATCGTATAAATTTTTTTAAAAGAGCAATTCTTTGAAATCCTTGCATTTTTTGCGAATTACTTCCGTAAAAAAATAGCACATCTCTTAATTTATAATCAAAGTTGTTATAAGAAAAATATAACAAAATAATAAAATTTGTTACAAGAATAAGATAACCTAATAATAATATGATTGTTACAAAATAATATAATCTAATAATAATAAAAGTTGTTACAAGGTTAATATTGAGATTTGAAATTAATTTAAGGATAATTATGACAATGCAATAAAATTTTAAAAAGATTTGCTCCCCTCCCCTCCCCTTCTACAAATTGAACCAAACACATCAAATTAAAAATCTTCCCTCCCCTCCCCTCCAAAATTCTTGAACCAAACGGACCCTTAGGAAAAGGTTGTGTGTGGGTACTACGTCTGAGATATAGTTCAATGCTAAGAGCAACTCTGGTTAATCGGAATTTTACTCACTATGCAAAGGTTCAAGTTGTAGGTGACTCTTTTGTTTATTAACAACATTGCAGAAACGTCTTTGAGGTTATTTCTCAAAACCATATTTTTAATTCAAGTGGGGGATTGTTTGAACACTAGTTGAAAATGAGTGGAAGTTTGAAGAGTAAACACAAGTCTCATTGGATAGAACTAGTATTTGTGTGAATTGAAAAAATGTCCCACTAGTAGTGTTTATATAAGTGGGGGATTGAAATTCTAGCGCGTTAGTTAGAAGATGTTCTATTAGATGTTCCAACACCAGGCACACAGAAAACGGATGTTGAGTTTAATGTTTAAACATCATGCTAACAAACATAAAAAATGCCAAAATAAATGACAAGAAAGTAAAAGGCACAGAAGGTTTGTTGACCCAGTTCGGTGATAAACAAACCTACTCTTGAGGCTACCAAGTCAGGAAGGAAATCCATTGGTGTAGTCCTTATTCTAAAGTTCTCAGCAAACCACGTTTACAACTTAAGACCTAGGACCTACCCGTCTTGATTTCAACCTAGGAACTCCTAGATCTGAGATCTCATCTCACTATCCCACAAACAATCACAACCCCTGTGATTATAAGATTACAACGCAATATAGTGAAGTTACATTCAAACACAAACTACTACCTTGCTTCAAAGCTTAGATGTAGCAACAAGTTACAACTCAATAAACAGTCCTAAGCTTGCATCAAGGTGATACAAGAAAGGCTCATAAATAACAAAAACACAGTCCTAGACTTGCATCAAAACGATACAAGAGAAGACACACAAAGAACACGACTCAAAACCCTAAAAGCTATTCTTTTAAATGACGACTTGAATAAATAATTAGGTCTTGAAGTCTTGTATAAATACTGAAGCAATATGGGATAAATAGTCTTGTTGGGCTTCAGAACAATGTAGATCCTTCAGCTGATCTACGTAACAAGAATCAAAAACAAATATAGAAAGTCCTAAAAGGTATGAACATCTTTAGGAACCGCCGAACATATCCAAAGATTCCCTAAAATATTGTTACTCCTTTAGAAATAAAAACACAGTTGATTCTGAACAAATAGCGTGTTGTTTGGCCAACAATAAATAAAGACGTGGATTCCTTGATAAGATAAAGCGCGCGTACATCTAGGCATAAAAATAAGGTACACTGAACCATGTCAGGATGTAGGAACATCATATCCAACATCTCGTAGAAATGTCAATACATGTTGGAACATCATATCCAACATCAACACATGGATATTTGTTTTAGCAATAATGAAGCCAATACAAATACCCAACAGGGATCACCTTCAAGTGTATACCCTTGTGGTACCCACTATTGTGAACGGATGAACGCTTAAGAATATATATATATATATATGTATATATATATGAGTAAGGATTCGTTAACACTAAGTGTCGACGAATTCGTTGACATTAAATCTAAACCCTCTATTTTTGTTAATCAAGGGTTATTAATAGCTCTCCAAATGAGCTCTGTGTGTATCTATTTTAATAGACACATTGGATTTTTTTTCACAAATTTACTAAAACTTCATTAGAAAAGCTTTGTTTTCTTTGCACTAGATCCAGTCGTACATAAGTTAAAGTTGTGGGAATTCATTCTCAATCTTCAATCCCCTTTGTTAATTACTTATATGGATCGCAAATCCTAACAAAAAATTTATGCAAAGTTTAATTTATGAAATCGAAACAAAAATGAAATTAAAGGTTTGGGAATTAAGTTTATGAATAAATGAGAAATATTAGATAATGAATCATGGTTGACATTTCAGTTTATTTACACAGTTTCAATCGTAACAAAATAGATTGTGAATCATAAATCATGGTTGATGTTAATTTCTGTTATTGAGTTTATGAACAGTGGCGGAGGGACCATGGGGGACAGGGGTGGCCGTGGTCCACCCCAATTCTTCTATTTTTTTTACTACTATTATATTATTATTATATACTGCTATTTACACATGGTCATGAATATGGTCCCCCCCCCCCCCCTCCATTATTAGCATTTGAGTCATTTTGTATGTTGGGCATTTGTCTTTTATGGCAAAAAAAATCCTTTCCACTTAAAAAAAAAGCCCATTATGTAAGTTTGTTTGCTAAATTATACTACCTTTTAAGACTGGGTCCCCCCAATGTTTAAAATTTGGCTCTGCCCCTGTTTATGTATAAATTAAAGGTGTGAGAATTGAGTTTATGATAAATTAGAAATAATAGATAGTGAATCATGGTTGTCGTTAATTTCTGGTATTGAAAATGAAAAATGGCATAAAAACATGTCAATTGCACATATCCAGGGGATAAAAAAGGCAGAGAAGCACAAAAATTATATTTTGAGAAGAGAGAAATCAATAGAGCAAATTGAGACGGTAATCGCATGAGAGTGGTCACATGGTATTTTTTTAAATGAACAAACAAAAAAGCCTTTGGATCAAAAGAAATCAACAATTAGTATTTGGTGTCAATGAATTCGTTGACACCTGATGTCAACGGATCTGACTATATATATATATATATCACACGCACGACGACACTGCCTCTGCCGTCAGTTCGGTTGGGGCATGGGTTTTGATTAAAAGAAATATATTTTGTAAGACAAAACTTACACACAATATCATATGTACTGTTTTTACCGTTTTCCAATCAAAACTCGACATGTGTGCCAAGATGTTATCCATTTTAACTCTGTATCAATCTCCTTAAAACATCCTTATATCTAAGAAAAAAATAACATCCTTTTTGTTTGTTCTTTGGCCCAACATTTCCATCTCTCTGTGTCATCCCCCCCCCCCCCCCCCCCCCCCCCCACTGTATGATGGCAAAACAGCACATATGTGCATGCTAGTCGGACTACACACCTTGCAAGTTGCAGCCATGGAAGAAAATCTTCCATATATAATTGATTTCATGGTTTGATTCCATATAATGTGTTGAGAAATTGGATAACGAAGGAGCCAGTGTTTGATTCACTGGTTTGTTAAATAATAGTGAGTAGGAGGGCAAGCCTTGGACGGTGTGATGTGTAAAATCCGTAAGTGTATGGTTTTATCAAAGTAGTAAAATTATCGTTCTACAGGGAGTTGTTGTAATTACGATTCTCTTTTCAATTTATGATTAGCTGAAAGGTTTAAAGTTTGGATTTTTAGCAGTTGATTGATGTAAAATAATAATAAAAAGCGCCTCGGGATTATTGGTTCATCATAATGACAAATCTTTCACAATCCAAACCTATATCTAAGTCTTATGTTAGATCTATTTCTAAACACAAGTTTCTCTAAGGCATATCAAGGTTCCTCTCGGAATCAATGAGTGTGTTTCAATAACAACCACGTCTATTCTCATGGTTGATCGTTATTGAAACCCATTAAGAACGAAACTTTTTAGATCTCAAGGTTTACTAGACTATTCTCATGTTTCGTAACCCTTGTCTAATTTCACATGTCCAATACTAACCTTCTTCTTTTGATACTTCGATTAGTATTTGAAATAAGAGTTAGGAATGGTGAGATTAGATTAGAAAAATAAATTTACATAAAATTAGGGTTCTAGGCTTGGTTTGATAGGATTAGGTCATTAGACTCATCCAACAATCTCAAGACAAAGAAGTATACTCACTCATATTCATCGTAGACAGAGATTAAGAAGATGAAGAAGAACATAAAAGTAAATAGCTGAAAGTAAAGAACAAGAATTATAAAGAATAAGAAAAATAAGAACTTTGATTCAAAGAAATAATTGTCACAAAGAATTCCCAATGGCGAGAACCGTAGATTCAATCCAATAGCACTTATTCATTTTGCAAACAAATAAATAAATAAATAATGAGGTCTCTCACGGTAGAAGACCTATACAGATCATGTACCAGAGAAGGAGCCTAGTTATGAGCATTAAGTATCCAATACTCACACCTTTTTTTTTTGAGTGCTTTCACTTTCTCAGCAACCAAGTGACCACAGTGTTTTGCTTTCGTTTGAGTCGATATCCAAATTAGAAGGTGCACTTAAACCAATTAAATCCATCAACGCCATAAGAAGAATAAGGATGTGGGATTTCAAATTCAAGAATAATAAGAAGGTGGTTTGAGAAATTGGAAATTTTGGGTTTAAAATCAATTGATAAGGTGTCAAAATTGTTCTAATGCCATGTCACCTACTACTTGTTTCCAATAAAATACGAGCTTTATTAATACTTATCATTCAAATCTAATCTTAAAGACTACGGTGACCGACTTTATGTATTTTCTTCCAAGTCAAAAACTAGTATAAGCAAGTCCGGTTTTGGAGAGTGCAAGGTGCTCAACCAAGCCGAACGTGTAAAAATCATGGGTCTAAAAAAAAAATTAAGTCTAATACCACCTACTTAAATAAAAAAAAATATTTTTTGAAGAAAAATAAAAAAATATATGTTACTTCTTTTTCTTTTTTCAGTGCACGTTTGAGTCTTTTTAGACTTTATTTCTCCTTTCTGGACATAAATCTAGTGCTATCAAATCATCCTCAATTTGTATAATCACTTAATCAATTAATTTGAAAATATATTTAATTGAAAGAATCACAACAATTATTTCTTTTTCACATAAACCATTTGTTTTCCCCTTTTCCACAACGGAGAAGTGACAAATTCAAAAGACACCGTTAGATAAATTTCACAACTCTTTCACTTAAATTTATTTTATTTTGTTTCATGTTTAGAAATTCTTCTGATTTTTTAATGAATATTAGCTATACAAAAAAATGCGTTTTTATTTTACTAGAGCTTATTTTAAATAGAGAGTTGAGCCTCCTATTTCATATCAACAACCCTGAGTACAAGAGTAAAGATGTTTAAGTTCGAATCTCAACCATGACATCCAACTAACAAAGTTTAAACTAATGTCAGAAACTACAAGAAGAATATGTATATAATGTCAATATATACATATTAAATCCTTACTTCATAGTCTCTATACTCATAATTAACATTCAAAAATAATTAAAAACCTTCTTTCAAAACAAAAATATATAAAATGATATTTTTTTAGATACACGAAATGACAAATGAAATGACAAAATCATTATAAATACGCATACATAAATGGAGATGTGGGTTCGAACTCCGATCTTAACATCAAACCAACAATTTCAACATTTTTATCAGTTAAGGTGCGACTCAAAAACACAAAACAGTAACTGTAACTGGTGCACTGTGAAAGACAAAACAAAGAAGTCTATCTAGTTCCAAGTAAAAAGACGGATATGATAAACCCCTTCACTTCAAAACCCTCTTTCTCTTTCCTCACTCAAAAACTCTCTCTTTCTTTCTCTAAAATCTTCCATCTTCAATGGCTCTCTTCCATTCCTACACTCTTCCACATCACAAACTATCCACTCTCTCACCCTTTTCAACCTTCTCTTCAAAACCTCTCTCTGTTTCTCCCTCTTCTTCTTTTTCTTCTTCAATACATCAACATCCTTATCCTCTCACCATAACCACTGATTTCAACAATAGAAAGTTACTTTGCAAACCACCTAAAGGGAAACATGTTGGAGAAGACTATCTTGTGGTATGTCATTTCTAATAGCTTTGTTTTTTGAATACTAAATTTGGGTCTGTGTTCTTTTTTTCTCTTGTGAATTCTATGCTATAAAAATTGAAAATTTTCATTGGTCATTGCTTGTTTTTGGATTTTTCAGAAAAAGTTGTCAGCTGAAGAAATTCAAGAGCTGGTGAAGGGAGACAGAAATGTTCCTCTTATTATTGATTTCTACGCGACATGGTGTGGACCATGCATCTTAATGGCTCAAGAACTTGAAATGGTATGAAGTTGAATTGATTTAGATTCAGAAAATGCTTTACCATTGCTCCTGTCACATGTTTTGGTTTAAAATTTTGAGCTAGTGAAATGTATTTACTTCAACCTTTATTGATATCATCATTCTTAGATTAAGAATTTGATGTTAAAAATGACCGCTTTAGTTCTTAATTAGTTTTATACATTTTGGATTCTGAAATTGGTTAATAGTTCACCAGAAAATGGATAAAACTCCTTAAAATATTTTGGACTTGTTTGGATAAATAATTAATTAAGGGCTTCAAGTATTAGTGTTTTTATATAAGCTATATAAGTGTGTTTTCATATGATATCTTGGAGAGCTTATGGAAATAAGCTGAAAACAACTTATAAACATGTCATAAGCTGTTTTCATAAGCCCTCCTAAATATTTACTCAAGTGCTTATGCTAGTAAATAAGTCAATTGCCTAGAAGTAAACCAAACTAGCAGAGTTTAATTTTCCTAGAAGTAAATTCAGTTGACAACAAGGGCAGAAACTGACAATTATTGTAATAATAATTGGACGCTATAGAAAGTATAACTATAATGTAATATTTCATATTTTCATTTGTGTTATATTTGAAATTTTGGTGTAAAAATATTGATTTCATTAAAAAAAAGTCTTCTGTTTGGTTGATCAATAACAACATATGTTGTATCTATTGCACGAGCATTGTTCTCATGTCAGAGTCTTGCATTAGTCAGGTTGAGTAATTTTGATGATGATTATCAATGAGTTGGACCGAAATATGATTTATGATAGAACATTATAGGGTAATTGGATCCATGTAGCCGACTCCACTTAGTGGGAAAAGACTTGGTTGTTGTTGTATCAATCTCTATGCAGAAGATAGCATGGTCAGCTAGCTCTTGTATTCTAAACTATATTTAGGTTATCCTTTGTACACGGGGTAGAAAATGTGAGGAGAGTGAAAGGTTTTCATCTTCTTTTGTTGAAATGAATCGAGTTGTTTTTTATTAATAGAGGGAGGGGGAGGCACAGTCCCTTGGAATTACAAGATTTGAACACAGTTCCTTGGATTACAACAAGGCTAGACAGTCACCATTGGGTTGAGCTTAACTCAACTCTACAAAATCGGTTTGAAAGATGACATATGCCTCCCACTTATATACTCATTTTCATTTCTTATCTCAGCTAATGTGAGATTCTTACCACCCCATCATGCCTAGGAGTAGACATTTGAAGCGTAACATGAGTGGCCCAATAGCGAGTGGCCTATCAGATCTTGGATAGGTTTTGAAGGCATCATAGAATGTGGATTAGGCCTAATGTAACCCTAAAAAACTGACTTTTAAGGTGACGGATGCCTCTCACTTTATATACTTTCAGACCTTATATCATCCAATGTGAGACTCTTAACAGATTCTATCATCATCAGCCTCTTAGCATGCAACAAAGATGAAGTCAATCTTGGATAAATGCATTGATACTCAACTTAGTGGGAAAAGACTTTGGTTGTTATTGTTTGAATGAATTGATGTTGAGTTTGACTCACATTCATGATAAGTGGGTAGACGCTTGAGCGCAGCGTAGGGGTAAACCTGTAATATGAAATGTAGTATTTACTTAATCACAACTTTGTACTTTGTAACCTTAAGCAATGCATCATAGAAAACTACAACAGCCACTTTATTTTTTTGTAGTCATAGACTCAATTGACCAAACTCTGATCAACTGTTTCTGTCTTTCGTGCGTTTATTTATCTGTCTACTTTAGAGTAGGGTTTGCTGTTCTAACAATTGTTAAAACTTAAAATAGATGTTGGGATTCTGGTTGACTGCAAATGCAACAAAATGAGCTTAACTCTGGAACTTGTGAAATATTCTGTATTTATAGGTTTTGAGGATGACACCTGATGAGTCATTCAATGTTCCATTAGTCCTAGTTGGTTTTGTTGTGAGTTTTAACTGCTATGCTAAAAAAATTCACACTTCACAGTTGTAATTACTTTACAATTTACGCATATTACCCCTTTGGAGTTCTAACAGCTGCAGTTATGGAACTTTTCACTAACTCAGCAGTTTAGTCCCTATATATTTTTCATGAATTTGATTCTAATACATTATTTTCGTGAGTTTGCCCCCTGTGCTTTTATAATTGTACTACTGGTCCCTCAATCTTGATGATTTTTATACTTTTGGGACTAAAAGGCCAAAAATCCTCAAAATTGAGTAACCAGAAACCCGATAGGCTCTGATACCATGTCATGAAAATTGAGACCTAACTCATCCTTACAAAACTGGCTTGTAAGGTGAGGAGTGCCTCCTCCTTATAAACTCTTCTCAAGAATGTGAAGGGACCATATTCGTGAAAAATAAAAAAGGAATATCAAAATCGTGAATTTGAAAAAACAGGGAGAGTAAAACTGTATTTTAGCCTTCACTCTAAATAACACTAGAAAGAAATGACTACAACTTCGCTACCAGTTTACAATCAGAGTAATTTTACTTTTACATATGTTCTACTGAAATTTTAAAGCCATAACTTGTACTCCCTCCGTCCCTTAATGTAAACTCCCTTTACATTTTTCACATTTCTTAAGAAAAGTTGTCAGTGTAATTAATGTGTCTGTTTTGTGTGTTAATATTACCAAATTATCCTTTGTTTGTATGTGTATTAAATTTGACTTTTCAAATTTCAAGATAAGTTAGTAGTATTAATTAAGGGTATGTTTAGGAAAAAAATAATAAATACATCTAGTAATTTGAAAAGGAGTTTACATTTAGGGACAAAAATAAAATCAAATAGATGGTTACATATAGGGACGGAGGGAGTATAATTGTTATTATTCTTTGTTGAATACTTTTTTGACTTCCATCTTTGAGAGAAATACATTTGATGCACTGGACTCAAGGGACAAAATGCATTCTAGTAATGTTAGTTCTATAACTCTTTGATTTCCTTTTCCTCTGAATCATCAATTACTTTCATACTGATTTTTACACCAACAAGCTTTACATATTTTATATTAATTTCTGAACTTTTGAGAATGGCATATTTCTATCGGTAGTATGATTGTTAATTTGAGGGTATTTGCTCCAATGTTGGTAAATAAAGAGTAGTTGATTTGAAATCTCAGTAGTAACCTTCAATAAATTTGTACAGCTTGCAGTCGAGTATGAGGACACTGCGATGATTGTTAAAGTTGATACAGATGACGAGTATGAATTTGCACGTGACATGCAGGTAATCAGCTTGTTTTGTTTTCTATGCGTTACAAATATAAATAATACTCTAGAGATCCATCAAAAATCATGTAAAATTGTTATTCCAATGACTTGTGAACTTGCATGATTATCCCAAAAAAAATTGAGGCAAAAAGAAACATATCATCGAAGCAAGTTTCATCAATGAAGCACTGACACAAACACCGGACATGATACTGACATGTATAAAGCACTGACACAAACACCGGACATGATACTGACATGTATACTTAGGGCCCGAGCATGATGGGTTGTGTTGGAAATTTTGCCTTTATTGTGTTCCTCGCCTTACAAGTCGGTTTTGTAAGGTTAAGTTAGGCACAACCAAAACTCAAAGATGGTATTAGTCTATCCTAGATTTGCTGATTGGTTTCCCCTATCGTCCACGATTCAGGCTCATAGGGCCTAAGCATGATAGGGTGTGTTGGAAATTCTGTCTTCATTGTGGTCCTCCTCTAACCACCTAGTTGTGGCATTTGCGTTGCCTTCATTGCAGCCTCGCTACACATCTTCAACCTGAAGCTATAGTGCATAGATTTCCATCTTAATCATGTTTATACGTTTATTACACACATAATTGGAATTTGAGTTAAAATTTAGCTGTTGAAACATCTAAGCAAACACATAAACTTTTGATGTATTTCAGGTAAGAGGGTTGCCTACCCTATTCTTTATTAGTCCTGATCCAAAAAAAGATGCTGTTAGAACTGAAGGGCTTATACCAATACAGATGATGAGAGATATCATTGACAAAGAAATGTAAAACAGATAAGGGTACTCATCACCTGACATAGTTGGAGTTTCTAGATCCTACAAGATGTTGTTTGGTATAATTGTAGCCTATTTTGGGACAGAATTGAAGTGCTAACCAATTCATATGAATTTGGCTTTTGAAGTTCAAATATGTATGATTAATTATGTAATGTTTGAGGTCGACATATGTTGTAGGGTATCACATGTGATGTTCAATAGAAAGACATTGTGACATTATTGTAAGTGTATTCAATTCATCCAATATAAAATTTGTTATTTGAAAACGACCATCTTTGTCTAAGATGTGAGTTTAGTTTAGATGTTTTGTCGAGAGTTCCATGTTAGATAAATGATATTGTTCATCTCAGCTGAGCGATAAGAGGTTGACTTTATAATGTGATTCAAATTTTATCGAAAATAGTTATAAATTGGTCCTTATTGTCATTTTAATTAATTATAATTTATCTCTTTCCGATTTTTTATCTTTTAAAAGTCACACTGAAGTTGAACAACGATGATGTCCGAATAAATTCGGGTAACTGACCTCTGAAGTATTGTGAGGGATTGAGTTTGATCTAAAATACAAATTTAAAAATTGCATCAAAGTTTATCTTAGATCCTTAGTAGAACTCTGAGATATTTGGTTAGGAGTTTTTTGGTAACAATTGTCATTGAAATCTCACATATAAGTGGAGAGTCCGGGTTTGAACCCCAATCACGACGTCTGACCTAACAATTTTGATATTTTTACCAGTTGAGTTAGAACTAATGGATCTTAATCATACATTTTAAGATGGTATCAAAAATATAAATTCTAATTATATTTTTTATTAGAGTTTATTTTGATCCATTGTATCACTCTAGATGCTCCATAAGTTAGATTTATGTGTGGCCTAAAATACTAATTTCAATATACATAAAACCTCTTTCATGTCACCTTTCAATTAGGTATTGAGGGTGCAATTGAAAGTGACAAAAGTATGGTTCTAACATCATAGGAAAATAAAATAATAACAAAACAAGAGACATGATAAATGTTTCTCCCAAAAAGGAAACTAACATGTAATTTCTTTTCAAGTATTATTCACTAGTTGTCGGATTTGAAACATACATCAAGGAAACTTCATTGTAACATAGGTATGGGGAAGGTCAAGCAGCCCCCACTATCAAAAAATATATTCCATTCAAAGGTGGCGAGTTAATAAGTGTTTTACAGTTTGCAAATATAACCAACCACAACTGATAGGAAATATAATTAGTAAAAAAAACTAATGGGAAATAAAGTTCTAATTTAACTATTTGAAAGCATACAAATCTTGTATATATTGGCTAAGTTTGACAAAAATTGCCAAAAAAAAAAAAACAAAGTTAATTAGGTTTCATCGATCAATTACTTTTAAATTTATGAAGTGATGCTACTCCTCTAATTGAGATTAACCTCATAATCTTTCTTTTTCCGAAAGAGTTTAATGGTAAAACTCACAAGCACGAGTGTCTGAGAAATGAAGAATTACGGGTTCAAACATTTCAAAATATCAAATAAATCTGTGGCTACTAACTGAACTCAACTTACATGACAACCTCCTAACTATTTAGCTAGATGTTCATTAACAAGATTAGGTAAATAAACATAATTGTTCTTGTTTTCTTTAACAAGTAAAGTGATGCATGATTGCATATCTAAGCATTTTTAGGCAAACTTATGGTTATGGATATAAGAAGTCGTATAAAGTATAAAGCACCTTTAAATTTTGCATCTTACCAAATACATGTATCTAGCTTCACTCTTCCCAGTTTCTCTCCCACCCTTTATTTTGCTTTTTATTCAAATATATGGTGAAGTTGTCACCATATTATTTATTTATCTATTCATTATTAATGTTTTAAACTTAGCTGCTTGCCAATCCAAAACAACATGTTTATCAGTGTAACACTTTTATATATATGCATTCAATCAAATAATATCTTTTTTTGAGGGAAAAATAATATTATTATGTCATTTTGTTACATTAGTTCATAAAATTGTTAAATGGATTTATATCTAACTGCCAAAAATTAGATCATAAGAGGAGAATACTCAAACATATATGCATACATCCAACAGCTTGAAAACCATGGCAAAGTAGAACTCTAATATCAACGCACTTTTTTTTACAACAACGTACTTATCTATCTACATGGTAAAATTTTATTCAATGTCTACGTAAGAATCACACTGTTAGGGCATACCAATTCATATTTTTGTTGAATTATTATGAAAAGTACAATTATTCTTCTATATATATTTTCTTGGGGTAATTATTCTTCTATATTTTGTATTCACACTCGAACAATATTAATTAGTTTCGTGTAGAAAATAACATTAATTAATTTCAACGATTAAATTAAGTCTTTCTTTATGTATTTTTCATCTTTAATTTGTAGTTAGACAAGTCTTGATTTTGACACTAATCCTTTGAGTCAATTATGGTGATTAGACAAATTCCACGTATCATTCCAAGATCATTATCTTTTTAGGGTGATCATTCTAAAATTTGAACATCTAATATTAGTACTAAATAATTTCACCTTTCACAACCAAAAAAACTAATCACAACCTAAAAAAAATATCATCTTTAATTGCAATTTACTACTTTTCTTACGACTAACCAAGTTCTTATTATATTCCCCTGATTATGACTAAAATCTAAATTAAGTTGGGTGCACTCATTTCAAACTTTTTTTCTTCAACTTGAAAAAATCAATTTCTATATATGGTACTCTTTGACTACACTGTTTTTCTTTTCTTAGTCATGTACATATTTGAACCCTGATTTGTTTAGCTTCTACTTTGTTTATGATAAGAACATAAACGTACCATTCTTCAAATTAAGGTGTCCACTATTTTAATAGATTTATCTGTAAGTATGTTTATCATGGACCATAATGCACCAAAATGTACCATAAGAAGAAAGCAAGAGAGTAATGCAAGGTAAAGTTTTAGTAGACTTCAAAAGTTTAGTCTAGCTAAGAATATGGCAAGGTTTATGATTCAGATTTATGTGAAAAGTAGGTAGTAATTCGTCTCATGTATTTTCTAATTGATGGTTAAATTCTCTGAGATGCCTGCAAAGGTACTTCAACTTGTGATGTAAGGGTTGAAGTATCTCGAATACTCCCTTCAATATATTTTGCTTAAAAAATAAAGTTTAGTCTAAAAAGTACATATAAAATTATGGCCTATATATGGACTTCACATGTTTTCATTAAACACTTGTCAAAAAAATGTTTTCATTCAACGGAATAAAGTGTAGTTTAAATTTCCATTACAAGTATACTTTAAACAGTATTTCTGAATGATAATATTATTTCTGCATTAGTCAAAAATTAATTTAAATTAATTCTCAAGTACTAGTAAACGTGTAATCCTAAATCACAATTTTAAAAAATAATATAATACTAATAAACTATACTACTAATCTTCTAAGCCGCAGTAATACAATGAATCTTCCCTTTTGGTTTCCCTTTCTTTTTCCTTATACAATTTCGTTGCATAATAATATCAGCAACGTAAAAAAAAATGAAAGTTATAACAAGAAAATTAAAAAAATTAAAAAATTGAATAAATTCAGAAATTGAACATAACATTCTTGTAGTTCAAAATGTATCATAGATCCAGTGATCAACCGGTAATATTACACATGCCAATAAGACGAGTAAATAATGCAAGCCAATATTGAGAGGCGACTAATGTCTAACAATATAAAAATAAAGCAGAGATAAAACAAATGAATAAGAAACAAAATTCATCAAGAATCCAAATATTTTTTATTCTTTATTTTTTTTATGGAATATATACATCAATATTCATGGATCATACCTTTCATCCCACTTCCAGTTCCTATTTTAATAGGGGTAGGACTTCTACTTCTACTTTTGATAGGTTACATGACGCTACATCAGGTAACATAAACACATATTTAATTAATTGCTCAAAATGTTATACTCGATGTTGTTTATTGGTTAGTATATATTGATGCGAGCTTGGATATTCCAACACTTTGGTTTGTTTGTATGTTTAAAGATGCTGAAATTCAAACGGAATAGTTTTTAACTACCATGGCTGGTGGCTTAGTTCATTCACCATTTTGGACATATGTTAGAGCTTATTTATGTTCTTCTGTCTTTTTCTTTGTACAGGTTTCTTTTGTAAATACTGGTGTTGCTTTCTTAGTACATCTTGTCTTACAGAAGACGTCTTTTTTTGAGTAATATATTCCATTTTAACCTC
Organism: Medicago arabica; assembly: GCA_946800305.1. Lineage (NCBI taxonomy): Eukaryota > Viridiplantae > Streptophyta > Magnoliopsida > Fabales > Fabaceae > Medicago > Medicago arabica. The sequence goes on along the minus strand of OX326967.1, from coordinate 3,782,355 downwards.
TTCAAAAAAGAAAGAATAGTTTTTAAATAAGTCAAACTAGCTAATCGAAAGTGGTACTAGAAAGAAAAATCAAAATGGCATCTTGAGAAGAACATATTTTAATGTCTCAAACCAACCTCACGAATCAAATGGGTTAAACCGGTTAAATTATTATGAATTCTGCTATCCCCCTGCAAAACACACTCCTGCCCTGCGCATGTTAACTAACGCACGTGTTAGTTAACATGCGCTGCGTAACTTAAGTCACACATGTTAACTTACGCACAGATTTAACACACGTACGTGAGTTAACTTGTGCAGTGTCTGTGCAGTAGATGTAACTTGTGCAAGTTAAGTCACGCAGCGTAACTTAACTTGCACGAGGACATTTTAATCAATTCAGTTGGACAGAAGTGTATTTTGCTGGATGAAGATCGGGATTCAATTTATATTATTAGAATATAAGAGAAAAAGTATACTAGTTTAAACTTCCATTACAAGTATACTTTAAATAGTAATATTCCTCAACAATTTGCATTAGCAGCCGGTCGGCGGTTGCAGGAATACTTAAACCAAACAATTAGTCAAAAGTTATTTTAAATCAATTCTCAAAAAGTAGTAAACGTACGTATAATATAATCCTAAATCACAATTACAAAAGAATAATATAATACTAATCATAAATCAATTGATTAATACTACTAATCTTCTAAGCCGCAATGATACAATGAATCTTCCCTTTCTATTGTTTTCCTTTTTATTTTCCCTTTTACAATTTTCTTTCATAATCATAATAATATCAACAACGTAACAAAAAAAAAATCAAAATTAAAATCAAATCAGAAACCGATCGGAACATTCGAGAAACTGAAAATGTATCACAGAATACAGATCCAACGATTTCACCGTTTCGAATTCGTGATTCCCGAAGAAGAAGAATAAACGACGACGTTTTTAACGTTTTCCGACGGAGAGAAAGCGAGAACAACAAGCGCCGCCATGATTCCGACGGGGAAGAAAAGAAGAGCCAACGGCGGTGGAGGTAACGGCGGAAGCATCAAAGGAAGAACAACCATAGAAGCTGCAAGAGCGATCAGTATCAAAACGGAACCTAAGCTGAAACAACGAACCATACTCTTTTGATTTCTCGTTTCACCGTCGTTTCTCTGACGATCATGTTCCGCCGGCGGCGATGAAGATTGCGGTTGCGGTGAGGGTAGAAGCGTAATTGTTGCGATTGGGAGAGAGGAAAGTGAAAAAGGGTGAAGAATTTGAGGGAGTATTTATAAGAAGGTTGTGGCGCGTGATTCATTGGATTGGGACTAATTCGATTTTCGATGGAAGCAAGTGGTCCTGTGGGACCCATTGTTTATGATTTTATTTAATTATTATTTTTGGTTAATTTTAGGTTGGAAGGGAAATCTTGTGTACAGTAACAGTGTGTAATGAGATGGTCCTGCTATGCTATAGATCTGCATAGTCAGAACAGAACAATGGATCCCAATATAAATAGTTTTTGATATGTGTGTGTGAGTGTGATAATTTTTTCAAATGATAGAAACAAAGAAAATTAATTATTTTCTATTTTGTCTCTAAAATTGTAAGTTTTTTTTTTTAAAGTAAAATGGTAACCGGCGTATCTAGACCTAAGAAAACAAATGTAAGTTTGATCATCAAAAGCAATAAGAACTTTTTTTTTTTGTCTCCAATCCTCAAAAAGCGAGGAGCTTAATTATATTCAATTGTTGCAACAATTCTCCTTGTTGTTAAAAATATGATTGTCTTTTTCTCTTCAAATCACTCAAACACGCGAAAACTAAATTAGTTGTAAAAATATATCAAATAGATTTTGAATTACTGTCATCTGACCAATCTAAAGAAAGTGGTCCGTCAAACAAAGAGGATCAACATAGAAGATACCAAATCAGGGCCGAAGAAGATGTCGAACAAATAATGAGACTTTTAATGGAACTTGTTTATGTCAACTTGTTTTTGATAATGTTGAATGAATAGGATGTTCTGTAGTGGTTAACAATTGATATATGCCACATACTGTATATTTGTTAGCGAGCTCTAGGTACCATTGTCATTTATCCACTACATCAACTCGCAAAACAACATTAAGAAGCAATGCACAACACTCACCTATTATCTTTTCCTCTCACGTAAATAATATCCGCCATTATTTTTAAATCTTTTCCCCCTACCTCAACTTAGAACATAGATATCAATAACAGACACTAAAGAAGGGTTTTCAGACAACTCAAATAACAATTGCAATATATTATCAAATTGATTCATAAAATAAGATAAATTGGAGAAAATACCCTAAATATTTACTCATCTTGGCCCATATATTTCCTTTAAGTAGCTATTTAAAAAAAACAAAATGTTAACGGGTGTCCTAAAGACGTTCTTTAAGATCTTTAAAAGATAACTTTTTTGTGAAAATATGCATTATCAATGCATCGGATTGTTTTAAAATTATTAAAGAATGTTTCGGGGGCACTAGTTAACGAGACTCAAAACTTATAAAAAAAATAACAAATAACAAATACTTACTTATTACAAATGATATAACATCCATAATTTCTCATCAACTAACAAAAAACTGATTTGACATTCATACTTAACTTTGTATCTACTAATTCAACTTAAAACAATTTACCTTTTCAAAAGATCGAATGTTTAATCAATAAATTAGGAATGTTATCACTGCAAATTGGGAAATGTAAAACACCATCAAGAAAATACTCCACCATTAGCATTACAAAGGGGCTAGCTAGATTGCTATTTGTCATGTCAACGGTGTGAAATTCCACATTATTTTTAAAGACATGATGTGGCAGACAATATCTATCTAGCTATCATACAATACATCTAGCCTGATTAACTAAATATTCCTTTACCTTTATAAAAAAAATTAAATATCAAACAAATTTAAAGGTGTTTAATTTAAACAACGTATATTGCATAAATCAGTTTAAACTGGCATTCAATAAAAGTGTTTTATTTTATCAAATCATCCCACTTAAAAACTTGATTATCCAGGATTGGAAAAAGAACTACGCGTCAACATTAAGTTTCATGATATTATCTAAAGGAAGAATCCATTTAACTTGTCTAATAAGCTTTTGAGTTGCATCCTTGAAAAGGTGCACAACCACATTTGAATTAAGAGAATACATATAGCTAAGACAAACCTAATTTACCCAATCATTTCCATTAAAAACATTATGATTTTATGTTTTCCATAAGACCCAACATGTTATAATAAAGATATTACCATTATGAGCAAGGACATAATGTTTGAACCACCAATTGAAATTCCAAGAATATAAATTTGTATCTTTGTTGAATAACAAGGCATCCCAGATCGCCAATGAGAGTGGACAAACTCTAAAGGTGTCAAGAAGTGACTCAATACTAGCACGACATCTCTTGCATGATGAATCTGAGGTTCAATGTCTACCAGCCCGAAAGGCGTTTGTTGGAAGGTTACCATGCACAGTCAACCAGACAAAATGCTTTGGATTCTCTGGGAGGTTGAGCCTCCAAATCCATTTTCATGTTTCCTGCAGAGTCTGATCTGCAAAAGAAATATAGTTTGAAGTCAACCACTAATAAGCACTCTTAACAGAGTAAATATCTACTGAGGAATGAGTCCAAATCTTGATGTACTAGGAAGACTCATCAATGACGATACTTTGAATTTGGAGTTGAATATTGAGAGATATCTGAGTTGTGAGATGAGAGAAACTCCAACTGCCTTAATGGTAAATGTCCTTCAGTCTCAAACTAGTTTCACTAATATGGACATAAGGAGCATGATTACAAAGATAATCATCTTCTAACCATTTGTTATACCAAAGAGAAACCTCCCCTCTTCCCATTCTAGTCTTGAAACCATATTTCAAAACTCCAATTGTCTTAATAATAACCTTTCAAACACAAGAAGCACACTGATAATCTGACGCCTATAAAATATGTTGTTGACAAAAAGAAAGTAACAAATAAATATATATTTGTTAAAATATTAATTTCTATGCGTCGAAGATGTAAAGCTTTTCATATGCACATACATTCAATCAAATCATACGAAATAGAAATTTTTAAAGATATTTTCGCAACTAACCTATAATGATGACATCATAAAATGATTTGATTGAATTCATATATACACGAATATTTTACATTGTCTATGTGGAACTACAAATCCATTATTAATATAAGTGTCAAACTAATTTATCAGATAATGTACAGCTCCCGTTAACTCAATTTAAAATAAGTGCCGAAATTCTTTGAGAATCAAATCCGACAACTAGGAGTCTATGATTTCATATCAGTCCACTTGTGACCACAAATTTTTTGACACTCTGTTTCATTAGGTCTTTTTCCTTCAAAATTTGTGTCTTTTGTCTTAGCTCTTGCTTCTCCTACTTTATGTAACTGCCCAAGAGATTGTTGCAACCAGCAAATCAATAAAAAAATTAATAAACATATGACATGTCTACTTAAAAATGATATCATGCATAATCCAATTGCATGCTTAATTAACTATGTCTTTACCTAATTAATTAAATTCCACAATAATAGGAAGGACAGAAAACTCATAGCTCAATAAACTATAATACATTACATCATAATAAACATATCAAAGCAGCTTAACACCAAAATGAACTCAATAATCTCATTACTAAAATGATTTGTCTCTCATCTAGGCATTTCAATTGATAACACCATTCCAACAACCTTCAAAGAGCACCAAGAGTGAAAAGGAGTTCAAATCATTAATCAACAATTAAGCACCAACTCCACACCCCATAGAGATTTCTCCCACGGCCTTGAATAAAAAAATTTAAATAAACACTTTGGGCATGGGCGTGTTATTGTGATAATGCTCTATCCTAAATGAAATATAAGCAAAAGTATTAAAAAGTATTAGTACTAGTTGAAAAGTCAATCTATGTAGTTAAAAATTTAGTCTATATATTAATTTATGAATCATAATCATTATTTATACTTGAATAGAAGGTAAGCGGGCAATAACTGTGTCGCTAGACTTTTTTGGATGGAAAATCAATCCTCGTAAACACAACATATATGGACCTAGGAGACATGACATTGTTATGCATGACTTTTTGAACTCTATGTAGAAGGCCAACAACCTCTAGTGCTAGGAAACCGAAAGTGTAAAAAATAAATGGTATAAAAGCATGTTGATTGTCGCACCACACTTTCTCATGTTTGGCCACTTTACTTGTCGCAGCTTTTAGGGATGTTTGTCCTACGGTAAAAGGCCCGACACCTAATCCCAAAAGTGGTGAAACCCCAATCAAGTCCACACATGCATGTTTTCCTCCTACCCATCCGTACACCATAATATCCGCAGGCCTGAGTGTTGATCTTATATCTAGTGGGTTAGTCAGGAAGTTCACAAGGGCCTCCTTCTTCACTGATACTTCTACCCGTCTAAATATATCAAAAAGTACATCCCTAACAAAGTCATGTCTATACTTAAAGTCGGGAAGCTCCTTACAATGAACGACATGCTCCTCAAAAGTATCCAGACACACCTATGTATTAACTTTTCAATAATCATTTTGTTTATATTTCGGTCTGAATGAGTATTTGAGAGTCTATAACAAACGTAATTTTGGATAAAATTCGGATTGGTTTGCTTTTTAATTTTATTTTTCTCTTTGTTAAAATTTTATAGACAATTTTTTCATCCATTTTCCTATCCATATTCTATTGCACTAAGTGTTTCTCTTTCTTCCCCTCCAAAACTCGTAAATAGACCCTAAATATTTAAATTTGACAATCTTGATCATGAATCCAAATGCATACAATTGCAAATCTCACTGGAGTTTTCCACAATTCTAATTCAATTGATAAAAATGCTGAAATTTTTAGATCAGACCTTCTGATCGAGGTTTGAATTCCGACTCATCTTCGTTTGTGTGTTAATTTTTAATAGGTCTTGTCATGTTGCTCATTTAAAAAAATTGTAGACAAAATTGCACATTGGAAAAGGTAAATAATCTATGTAAAATCTTATACAAGCTTCGGCTAAATTTTACGATTAAAACCCCTTCAAGTGATGATTAGTTTACTTTTGGCTAAATATCTTTTCTTGAAAGCTCAGTTTTGGCTAAATCTTGTGACTGCAATTTCCTTGCAATTTAATTACACCATCATCAAGCAGAAATATCTGAAATTCAAAATGAAGTCTTGTTTAGATTCAATGTATGTTGTTGGTGTCAAAAACAACATTGTTACTGTGCAAAATTTGAATTTATGACACGGTTCAATGTTCTTGCGTAGTATTTAATAATTACTGCTTCTCACCAACAACTTGCTTAAAAAGCAAAACAAGAAAAAGCAAAGCTTGCAGAAACCTATGCTTTATTCTCAGTACTACCGTACACGATGTATTCAATGGAATATTAGTATTGGGGTGACATCAAAACTTTGAATTGAAATATTGTGCTTTTTTTTTTTTTTTTATATAATATCTCAAAATAAGTAATAGAACTAACTGAAAATGTGGTTACCATCGCTAACATATAATATATGAACGATTTTATTTCATTGTCCTTGACAAAACTCAATATGAGAGTTTTAAGATAAGATTCAAAACTGCGTCTAAAAGATGAAATAACATATATTAATTCCGTAATATTTTCTCGATCTTTGTTGGAGACGTCCACTACTATTTTTAGTCAAGCTCGAAATCAATATTGTCAAATTGCATATCGTTAACCCAATTGATAGCATGCTATAGAACACGTGTTTCACATAATTCAATCGTACACATAAGATATCCATAAGTTTCTTTTTTGCGAGAATGAATGCTCCTTCATCATCGTGCAAACACATCCCATCACCAGTATTGTTACCGGCCAGAGAACGAAGCATTATGTTACATTTGAGCCTCCCTCGTTATAAATGATAAAATATTGTCGAAGTAGGGTTTATATATAGAATACACTAAAGAAGGCAAAGGGCGGTAGCTCCTTGCGATATGGTCAAGGGTAATACTGTAAACTGAATCGTAGTAGTACTATATATATACAACTTATAATACTAAAACTTTAATTCTTATCACAATAATAGAAACAAAACTATAGATGCTCTATAAGCATAGAGGTAAGCACAATTAACTGAACTGTGTTAACAAATATTGTGTGTTCGTTATCTTTTTTTCTTTGTTCTCTTATTTACCAGTTGTTGTTCTAATAAATATAAATAAATAAATAAAGTAACATAAAAAATAGTGAAATACATTCAAATAATACAAATGAAGTGATACTAAAAATGGTGAATTTCTCTTCCAATAGAGTAAATACCCATTGCTATCACATTTGAGGACATAACTGTAACATGCACATATCAGCAGGAGTAGTACGTTTTATCTGCTTGTATAAATGCGTGCATGTATCAGTAGCATTATTAGTACTACTAGCACGTTTTATCTGCTTGTTTAAAGGCAGTTAATGTGTTCACATTCAGATTGAGATATTGAAAAATAAACTAATTTACAATTTTATGAATTTTGTCCATTTCTTAAAATTGAGTTAACTTCCCTCTTTTTTTTTTTTAGTTAACCACTTCTTAATTGGTCCGATTTTGTAAGTCGTTCTCAAATAAGTCTATTGACTTTATGAATATTTTAAAAAAAAATATCTACAACTTTGTCAAATTTTATGTATATTAATCATTTAGGGGGGTGTTTGTTTCAAGTTTAAGAATGACATTCTCGATATATATAGGTAGGGAATGGTTATACCCATGTTTGATACAAGGTTGAGAAAAAAGTTATTTTTAAGTAAAAATGTTCATGGGAATAAAATAATTTCGCATAACTTCTCTTATTCTCATGTGAGAAGCTGAGATTGTACCCTCCATTGAAATTCTCTATAATATTGTTTTTAAATTGTAACCTCCAATTTTTTTAGGAATGTTAAGTTATCTGTCAAACATTTATTTTAAAAAATAGACAGGAATCAAAATTTCATATTTACATTTACGTATAAGTTATTCCTACATTTATTTTAAAAAATAGGCAGGAATCAAAATTTCCTGAGAATAATTTTTGTATCTGTGAAACAAAACTCCCCCTAAAAAAACATGTTAGAGACTAATTTGATACTAATTTATGGACTAATTTAGAGACTAATTTATATATAAATATCAACTTGATAGTTTAGTAGAGTCATGAGCCTTTTTGAAATACTTTTGATCTCAGAAACTTATTAAAAATGTCTTACAAAGTCAGATACTAATTTGATGACCTCCTAAAAAAAAATGTTCAAAATGAAATGAAATTTAAAAATGAAATGAAGTTATATTTTTGAGTCACATGTAGTCGAAAGTATAACTTGAAGAAAATAAGAGAAACAGAAAATATTTCCTTTTCATATTGTTTTTGAAGTTCTAACTTGGAAATACTCTTTTTTTAGCTTGCTGCTATTGATGCAGAAAGTTGATGGTACATGAACCGCCTCTGTGTTGACCAAGTGTTTAATCACTGCATCGAAGATCTTAATTAGTTTTAGGATTAATAATTAAAGGTTAATACATTTGTGTGTTGTTTTTATTTATGTATCATCCATTTAGAGTTGACTTACATTCTTGTGTGGTTTTACTGGGTTTAGTTTATGTCCTCCGGTGCTTTTTGTATTTTTTTAAATAAAATTTATGAGCATTTGACATAGATTATAGTAAGGTACCAACTTAGTTGGGAACCTCTGTATTTGATGTCATTTTACTCTAACCTTATAAAAAAAACTCTTTTTCTATATCATGTTTAGATACAAAATATTCATCATCGTTTAATGGTTGCTTATTTTCTTTCTCATGAATCTATTAAACACAAGATAAATCATTTTCACTCACAATTTCTTTCGTATGGAAAACTCAAAGATTGGGTGGCTAAATTCTTAGTCTCTTACCGGTTAGACCAACCATAAATGTTGGTTTTGAATACTCTCTCTACAAAACTACGAGTATGTAAGAACTGTTTTATAAAATTAACGACAACGAACATTCATTCATTTAGTTTAAGAAAAAAGTTAACGTGTGCCCTAAGTTAATGAATCATATATAATAATTTTTTGTTGGAATGTATGCATTGAATTTAATTTTTGAATTTGTATTAAATAAGATGTATAAAAATTGAAGCAATGCTTTTATTTTTGGGTTCTTTAACATATGCCTTAGAGGTACAAGTTAACATGACATTTAATTTAATTCATGTCTAAATTAAGTTTCATATTTACGAAATTATTTTCTCTGTATTAAGTTTATTTTATTTGGAAAACCTTCAGAAAAATATTTGTCTAGAAATTTTAGAACACTGATTAAAAAATTAATTTTAATATAGGTTGACATTCTCTTTTTTAAAAGGATATAGGTAGACACTTGACAGGACTAAAAAATTCTCTATATTTAACCTCAAAATAAATAAATAAAAGTTTTAATATAACCAATAAAAGTTGATACATATATTTACTTTTTTTTATTGAAAAAAATCTCTAATTATTCATATTTATGATTTTTTTTTTTTAGTTGTAGTTGTATATGCTTCATTTTCTGCGACAGAATTTTCCAACTCCTCAAAATGGTCAAAATTTTCAACTTCCACTAGCAATACTACTACTAGCTTGGTATGATCAATTCGTGACATGTGTTTTGAATTTGCGCAGCCATAACCAATTCGTGATGTCTGCTTAGAAAATTAGAAAACTAGAATACGAAATTAAATTCTTCTTCAGAAATTTCAATTCTTCTTTTATATTGAAAAAATAATATTTAATTATAATTTTATCGTCTATGAGTTGACTAAATTACATTTAGAGCATTTTTAGTATAGATAGACGAAATCATAAAACCATCATAAAAACACGCACATAAGGTGGATGTGTTGGAGTCTGAACTCCGATCATGATGGTCGGTCTAATAATTTTGATATTTTGGTCGTTTGAATTAGGAATTTAAAACATATTTAAAGCATCTCTAATAGTGGTATTTGAAGGGTAATTTTTTTTTATTGAAGAGTCTTAAAGACCGTTGAAAACAACAATAGGTTAAACGATTCAGGATCAACAAGAGATAGAAACAGGGGTGGCTCTGGGCATGGGCCGAGGGGACGGCAAACCAGGGCACCATATTTTCAAGGGCAAAAATTTATTTTATTTTACCTATATATATATATATATCTTAAAGGGGAATTTTATGTAAAATACTTGCTAATAATTGAAGCACTAAAATTAGAATATTGATATGGAGTATGAATAATTTAAGAGTCGGGTTTTAAACTCCTTATATATTAACACTCAAAAGTTATTATTTTACTCCAGTTTATGTGTATCATTTCTTATAATTTTCAATCTCTAATATTTATGTCTCAATTTTGTTAACACAAAAGGCCAAGTCATGATTGACATTCGACAACAACCAAAAGCATAAGTGTCAATGCCGTATATATATAATATAGTCTTTTATGAGTAAGTACCAAACGATCCATTTATTTATTAATAATCATACATTTTTTTTATAGATATAATAGTAAAAAATCAACTGATTTCTTTGAGGATGAGAAGGAAGAAGAAGAAGTCTTTTTTATAGTAGTTTATGAATATAAACATTGAATTATGATCTATGTGTGCTATTGTGTAAAACATGCTCTCTTTAGTTAATAAATTATTAAGTGTCGAGTGTAGATTTTGGAGCATGAATCCTAGTTTAAAGTCAATTGATTCGTATTTCAAAGGTTCATAATGATGTTCTTTTTGCATAATATCAAATGAAATTGTGTAATAATCTTTCCAATTCATTCCTTTTATCCTTATGTACTTCTTGTAAAAAAAAATTATAAGAACACCATCTCATAATTCGTCCAAGACATTCAAATTCAAAGGACCGGCCCGGATAAAAACATCACATTTTCGGTTATGAAAAAACATAAAACACACTTTTTTCTCTCATTCAGATACTGTGACCGTCAAAATTTCGTGAAAGAGAGACCAAGAGGCACAAAGTCATCAATTTTGACGAAAAATTCAAATGTATAAAAACAAAAGGATCATTCCCATTGTCTGAAAATGACATCAGCAGAAATCCACCAAATGCCGTTCACCTGGTCGACTACAATACAAACCTAACATTTGGAACTCATGCATTGCATGACTAGACAACGTTTTAATTCTGTGGTTTTTTATGGTATATATGGTTGGTAAAATATTGCTTTTTTTGACTAGGGTAAACTATTGCTTGGTACAAGTTGATAGCTCCACATTTCAACTACAAAAATTTTGATATAGCTTTTTTCTCTTCAATTAAAAGGATAAATTTTGCATAAATTTTAAAAGATTATGTGAGAATACTTTAGAAAAATAATTAATAGTAGTATGTAAAAATATAATGATCTTTTATAAGATTTTTCTTAAAGACTTTTACTATTATATTACAAAGAGGGCTATAACACCTAGGAAAATAGAGAATCAATAGTTAACTCAATCATGCAAAATTTCAAACTTCTAGCATACTTCAAACCTTTATGCACTCTTCAAAGCTCCGCGTATGAATACTACACACAAATGCTTTTAACAAAGCCACCAAGTTAGAAATAGATTTTACCTTATTATTAAAGATTTTATCATTTTTTTCTTGCCAAATCTTTCAAACTATAGCAAGCCACAATAAACGCATAAAAGATTGCTAGTCTTTTGAATCACCTGACAAATAAGCATAATGATGGAAATGATCTACTATATAATTTGGATCAATTGCCGAGACCCCTACCCAATTACAAACCAAGTACCATAGAAAACAAAAAATATTACAATTTAAAAACAATTGGTAAACCGATTCCACCTCATCACATCCAGAAATACAGAAAGAACCCTCATCAAGTAAGACACCATGTGCGTCAAATAAAAACGAAAACCTACATCGGAACATTTATGTCAGATCAACTTGAAAACTATTATGCATGATGCATACTCTTATGTCATTAATATTAAAAGTTCATCACAATTTTTGGGAAATAGAAATATATGTAGTCACTGCTATTAGAGTGTGAGCCACTACATGAACTTTACTCCTTAAAAGTTAAAACTCTGCCGATAAGTTATAAAAGTAAGAAGATCATATATTTTTTAGAGATAGAAAATATGAAATTCGTCTCTAATTATGTGGTAAAGTGAAACTTTTGAGATCAATTTGTTTGTCTCTAATTTGCAACACTATTTCAACTTTTTTTATATGGTAGTGAAATTTATTTAAAAAATACAGAAGAAATAAACAAACCTATTAAGATAAGTTAAAAAAATGTTTATTTATTCTCAATCTATCATTGGGAAACAGAGATAATCAAAACCGTATCACGACTTGAAAGACCATAATTCCACACCCCCACAAAAATAATACACAATCCCATAATTGTCTTTTTAATTTAATTCCCATGAGTTGAAATATGCACAAGATTGAGATTGTATTTCAAAGATGCTCCCAAAATCCAAGAATGCTTTGAGTTGGAAACTTAAAATGCCAACCCAAAAAGATATAAAACAAGAATCAATATGGGAATGGGAGTGGGAGTAGTGAAGATGAGATTGCTATCTCTAAAAACACGGTAGATAAGAGCTTCTATTAGGCAGTGTGGATGTCCCAATTCATTGCATTTCCTAAGATTGTGTCAAAATGGAAATGGGCTGTGCCTTTTGTTATTATTGTCATAATCTATGAGTGAATTGTTAATTCTTTTCATTAAAATTATAGTTCAAGCAAGTAGAACTTTTAAATTAGATAACTTGTAAAATTATGTATACAATTGAAAATTCTTAAGCACATTAGTCTCTTTAAAATAAGTTTAAGGAATAAATTGATGAACCCATTAGAAAAACATAGTCACTGATTTAAAATCAGCGATTGTTTTTAAAAAAAATGTTAATTTTAAAGGCAAATTAGCATATGCCTAAAAGTGTAAGTTAAAAGTCTTATATTGAATGAAAAATTGAATGTTAAACAACATATAAAAGAATTCATATATTTAATGTCTTAAGAATTTGGATTAAGATATAATGTTCAATTTACGTGTGTGGTTGCATGTAGCTTAATGCAGCAATCTGCAGGCTCCCCTCATGATTCAACATGTATTAGAGTTCTGGTTCGGCTTGGTGCGAGAGGGAGAGTGAGACCCTGGTGTTTGGATCAAATATAGAATGTGGCAGACACAACTTGAGGGGGTGATTGTTGAGTTTGATTGTGAATGTTTAGTCCCATATTGAGTATGAGTGAGTTAAATGTTAGATATATAAGAGATGTGACCCTTATTTTTAATATCTATAATCTTAATGTTTTGAATTAAGATGTAGTGTTCAACTATCGCTTGTATAGTTAATGCATCTTATAAATTAAGGTCTCCTATAGGTCTCAGATTAACCAATCGCTATGATCAGTAATACCATGAACTTCTGTTTAATTGTTGCAAGATCTATGATTGATAGAATTTTCAAATAATTTTGAAAGAATTGATATAGTGACCATTTGACATACTTTCTCATCTAGAAGTCACCCTATAATTGAAGGACCAAGTTGAAGATTGATTTAAGCTGGCGTGTCAGAGACAAGAGCATCACATTATGATTATTATGGATTGTATTTGCAAAAATGCATGGGATAGAGAGATGTGCAAAAAAGGGAGAGAATATATGCAAGTTGGTACAAATCCCATATGATATGTCATTATATGTTTTGGCTTTGTGCAATGTATCTCGTAATCACGTGCCTTTTACTTGCCACATCATGCACCAACTCCTTTTTGTGCTACTTGGCTACTTGAATGAATGTGTTTCTTTCCATTTTCTAAACTTTGACTAATACATTGCACTATGCCCCTTGTTTAGAAAATGCAAATGTTTGATTTACGATCATTAATTAATTAATTAATTGAACTTGTCTTGTTGTTAAAGATGTGTTTTTCTTAATTAGTCTGTCTTTAAACTTTGAACTAGTAATTAGGTAATTTAAGAAACGTGAAAGTTAACATGTTTATAGTCATAAAAAATAAAGTAAGATAAAACTTACATAAGTAGGTTATAATTTTTTACACGAGGTCTATTTTTATATAAAAAAATTATATTTTTTATTTGCTAATATGTGTGTAGTGGTTTCTTATTTTACTGTTTATCTAGGTGGTTTTTCTTTGTGGGAACCTTGATGAAGTGGCATTGTGTACTTGTTTTAGGATTATTGAAAGTTTGTCATGTATTTTGTTTCATAAGTGCTACATAACACGAGACGAAAGTCAACGAGTGGAACGAGTGGAAATAGTGGAAATCATGCGGTGGAAAGTGAAACATAGGGAAGAGAGAATTCAATTAATTAAAGGAAAGATAACTATCCAAGGGTAGCAATTCATTTGTCACTAGTCGTGCATGTTTTCTGTCGCACCACAAAGCGCTTTCCATTTTGTTTTGATCCAGTTGTATAGTACATGATAGCATAAGCTCTTTACAATTCTTAAGATGAGTAAAGTGTGTTTACGTTGACATTGCACCGGACGTTCTATTATATAAAATTCATTATTTATCGAGGAAAATAGTGTGTGTAATTGTTTTAATCTGTGGTTAGGGTTTTCTTTTTTTGGAAAAATATACAAACGTATTGATCCCTGATGTTTTTGGCGTGTTTTAAGGATGTAGGCATGTATCCATACTTTACCCAAAAAAATGGCAATATACAAGTAAAGTAGATTACTCAATTATTTTCTAAAACTAAGATTAGAAATACAATATAGAAACATTAATGATTGTTTAAAGAAAACGTAAAGATTTTATTTACAGGTGAGGGTACATAAGTAAGACATCTTAATTATTGTAATTTAAGCACATTTAAAATACATCCAAATCTGAGTGTATTAGGTGCTCGTGTCGTGCTCAAAATTACCACTCCTGCTCAAATACATGTAACCATGAGTCATGACATTATTTTCTCTCTCTCTCTTCTTTTTTAATTAAAGATTAATGAGTGGTTGTTCATCAGATATATAGACTTGAATTTTCAAGTCCAATTAAAAGAATAACTATTCGTGGTACAACAATTTGAAGGGCGTTTGAGAAAAATGTCACAATCACAACTCAATATGTTGTAGTGAAGAATTTGGTTTGACTTTTGACTGTGTAGGAGCCATCTAAAATCGTGTCTATGATGAATTTCTTGGAAAGAGATTGGGTATATGGATATCACTATGGTCGTCAACAGTGAACCGTTATTAGGATACTTTATTTTTTTTGTGAGGTATTGGAAGGTTGAGTGTAGAAGTAGTAAAAAAGTTGTTGTTTGACATACATATAGGTAGATTGGAACGTAACTTCCGATCTATGAAGGAATTCTACAGTAAAGCAAGCTTTAGTATCTCTTGCTTTTGCTAATCTGCTTAGTGAAATTTCCTCCTGCAAACAACTCAAATACTAGAGTAATATTGCTTCTCATGTAGGTAGGAATTGTAGGTTTAGTGTCCAGGTTATAGGATAGGATTCGCCTTTACTGAAGTCTCTTTTGACGTATGATGTTGGGGTTATAGTAGTACCCGGGTTTTGTCTTCGTTAATGCATGGCATTATGATACATTTTATCGTGTAGGGTTGTTCGTAGTGCAGTTTGAATTGATTGAGGTAAAAACCCATCCAATCCAAAATAAAAACCATAGTTGTCAAATGCGGCCGCGCCGCGATAGCGGATTTTTTGGGTTTTCCACGTCCGTCCGTGATGGCGCGTGTCAGTTGTGCATAGCGGCCAAATGCGGCCGCTTTTATCCGGCACGGTGCGGTTCTGCTGCGGTCAGATGCGCCGCTCCACAAATAGAAACAAAAATACATTTTTGCCCCAACATTTTAAACTGTTTTAATGGCTTTTTTGTCATTTTCGAAACCCTAGAATTTTCTGCATTATAACTGTTGCGCCTCTTTCTATTTCTCTCTACCCTAGCCACGCATCGAAATCAAAAAACAAAGTACGGAGTAATAGAGAGACATCAAATCTGAGTAGGAACTAGATTTAGATTTATGTATTTTAGTATTTCTGTCTCAACGGTATAGCATTTTTAGTATAAAATATATAGATGTCCGCGCCAGTGAAAAGCGCCGGTTACGCACCCGCACCCCGCGCCAAATTTTGGGGTGGCCATGCCGCGCTGCATTGACAACTATGATAAAAACTATGTTCAGATCGGTTTGGATGGCAACTTTTAAAATTCAACAGTGGACAGTATTATTGAGTAGACATGGTTAGGTTGATAATTGCTAGACTACGAGTGAATGAAAGTGAGTCACAATGCTATATGGGTGAAACAATTTTATCAAATTCAAACATATAGATTACTAATGTGACACAACCATATGATTATTTCAGTGCACTGAAACTTGGACATTAGACTAGTTTAAGCAACTTAATTATCAGCAATAATAGTCTTATTTTTATTTTGAAACATCAAATTTGGCTATTCTCTTCATTGCATAAATAAAAGCGCAAAATATAACTGTCAATCATAATTCCTCATTTATCTATATAAAAAAGACCATTCATGACTATACATTTTTCTAGTGCAACACTGATCATAATCCTAAATATATAATTTCTACACAATCATCAAACAAAATAAGGTAACCACATAACTTTTAGCGTAGAAAGAGAAGTATGATCCATCTTAATGACAATCCTGCACAAATAACAAGTTCTCTAATTGACTAGGTGGGGTAACTCTCTTCCTAACCAACATTTCTACCGTGGGAGGACATTTTCTCTTCACCCCTCCCCTTGGCCTTGACCTGAATTCTTCATCAGCTTCTTCAAAATCACCCTATATATAAAGTAAATCTTAGATGAGCACTTTTTAATTCATCACAATTTTTTTATACCACAAGAATAAGCAAGGACGGAGAACTTACAAGGGAAAAAGCATGTTTTGCGGTCTTTTCATGGTTATCTCTCACGTGTTTGTAAGCAAACCTCATTCCACAATTAGGAAACCCACACACAAACGGCTTTACTTGAAAGTGTACAGCCTTCTCATGCTTATGAAGATTAGATTTCTGTTGAAGTAAATCCACAATTGTAAGTTAAAAAATGTAACAAAAAATTGGAATTGGAATTAAGCATTGCATACAAACCAATGTATGATGGAGGAGGCATCTTACGGTTGAGAATGTGCAGTCACAGCCCTCAAATTCACATTTAAATGTTTCAGATGAATTGTTGTCTTCATGTGTGCGGAGATGCCTCTTCATATTCTTCTTCAGTTGCTTAGTCCCACAAGTGTCACAGGTCACATATTGATGGCAGGATTTAACATGAGCTTTAAGGCACTCGGAATTAGTGAAAAATTTCATGCAACCAGGCTCTAAGCAAACCACTTCAATTGTTTCGAGCCTAACTGCAGAATAAAGGTTTTCGTCAAAATCATGACAACCGCTTTCATAAATCTAAATAAAGGACTACACAGCAAATAGTTGATGGAAAACTAGCAAAGTCATATTGCAAAATCGAAAGAAAGGAAACTTGCCATGAGAATCTTCATGCTTCTGTAGTTGTGAGGCATATCTGAAAACCTTTCCACAGCCAGTTTCAGGACATACAAACTGCTTCTGACTTTCATCACTACGAGGAGGGGTAGAATTTTCATCATGCATCTCTTCAACATGTCTTTTCAAATTGCTTTGCAAAGAGAAGCCACTTTTGCAATTCTCAATGGGACACTTAAAAGTCTTCCCTTGATGCTGTAGAAGGTGACGATTCAGATGATCCTTTCTTCTGTAGCTTGCCTTACAATCTTCAAGGCTACATACAAATGGCCTCTGTAACCAAATCACAAGAAATTTTTAATACTATAAAAAGAAGCAAACAGAAATCCGACAACTGCCAATCAGCTTTGACAAGAACAAGAGACACATGAACAAACTGCAAACCTCGTTTTGAATTGAGCGTGACCGAGGCAAATCCTTGATGAAGCTTCTCAGGAGGTCTCCCAACCTGATACTAATTCACCAAGGCCAAGCGTAATGCCTCGCGCATATTGGAGTTCTTTGTCTGGGATCCAATGCTTTCACACTATAATGTCCATAATTATTTTATAGATCATTTTAGTGTCTAAAAGATTACTTTCCTGCAAAAACATGCATCTTTAGTTCATTCATATTCATATTTTTAAAGAAATAGAACCCTGGTCCAAAACCAAACATACAAACTCATATTTTTTAAGAAATAGAACCCTG
The DNA here is from genome assembly GCA_946800305.1 of Medicago arabica. Taxonomy (NCBI): domain Eukaryota; kingdom Viridiplantae; phylum Streptophyta; class Magnoliopsida; order Fabales; family Fabaceae; genus Medicago; species Medicago arabica. Next base: position 3,764,099 of record OX326967.1, on the reverse strand, counting down.
ATCCAAAACCAAACATACAAACATGCATATGATATTTACATTTATCCATACAAACGAATTTAATAATATAAAATCCATTCACACTGAATTTCAACAATAACAACCAAGCTTTGTCCAACTAGGTAGGGTTGGCAACATGAATCAAACGACGCCATATTGTTCTATCAAAGACCATGTCTTTCTCCAACTCATTAATCTCTATTAATAAAAATATATTATATAGTATAAACTAGTAAAATTTAGAAACCCCAATATTCAAGTATACACAACAAAATCAAATAGAATAATTTGACATTTATAATTAAACATACAATCCTAAATGAATTATAAAGTATAAACTAGTTAAATTTAGAAAGCTCTAATACACAAGTATTCACAACAAAACCAAATAGAACAATGTGAATCACTTTATGTGAATAATAAAGTGAATAATAAACATTATGTGAATACAACAATGTGAACACAAGCTCTAATACATAATGTGAATAATAAACATCATGTGATGTTTATAATTGAACAAATACCTCAAGGGAATGACTTTGCATATGCTGCAACAAATAAGCATGTTTTTTAAAACTAGCACCACATTCCTCACAAGTATTGGATTTCAAACCACCCTCAGATTCAGGTTCAGTTTCAACTCTTGCTTTCTCCATCTCCTCCTGAAATTCACGTAAAAAAATGTCACTAACAATACAATACACCATACACAATCAATCACACATATTTGACTATAGAAGCTAAAATTGCATAAATAACTAAACAAAACCCTAAAATCATAAAACTAAAAAGATGTTGAATTTTTAAGAAATTGAGTGACCCATTAGGTTTAAATTGTAGATTAAAGACCGAATTTCAATAAAAGCAAAACAATTAGGGATGATTAAACCTTAACAAACAAAACCCTAATACTCAAAATTTGTTCATTTTTAAAAGAAATTGAGTAGCCCATTTTGATAAAACTATAGATCGAAGTTTGAATTTCAACAAAAACAGTACCTTGTGTTCTGAATTGATGTGTGAGGTAATCAGGGTTTTTTTGGATCTACAGATACCGCAGAATTGGCAGTAATAACGTCTAATATCTCTGAATTTTGGGATTTCATCGCTTTGTATTGATTCTTCCATTGTTGATAGAAGGAATTGTGGGGAAAATTGAAGGGTTCGATTTGAAGAGTGAATGGTAGAGGCTACTAGGGTTAGAGATAAGTGAGAAGTGGGTATATATAAGGTTGCTATACGATGTCGTTTTTGCACAGGGTTTTGAGTTTTGATCCTGCAAAAATATTTACTGTCTGTTAGTTGGGATTTGGTAAAAAATAAAATCTAATAAAAAAAAGATATAATTTATTAGTTGACAAATTGATAAAATATTGTTGATTTCTTTAAATAAAATAACTATTCAAACCAGTATTTTGAAAACCGGACAAGCAGGTTCAACCGATTGTGAATCGGACCAGACACCGGTCCAGACAACTCTAACAAATCAGAGGTTGTATTACCAGGAATAACCAGTGTGAACTAGTAAAAACCGGATAGATCAGTAAACCGGATCGGTTTTCATGAATCATCTTGAATTTTTTTTCTTCTAAACTTTTTTTTCCAAAAAAAAAACTTGTTCTCGTCCTTTTTTCGTAACTGTTTCTTTATTTAAGTTAGGTTGTGAAAATTAAGGGTGATCTTTTATACAGTGGACTTCGATTGAACTGGTTGAACCTTGAACTGAAGGTCACACCGGTTTGATCACCGGTCTGGTTTTCAAAACATTGGTTCAAACACAAAAATTAAAGTTTTGTTAAACAAACGGTAAGTCCTTGAATCCAACTTAAAGTGTTTGAATCTCTAATCATTTGAACGTACTTAGTTAAATATGTTAAATTCAAACACCAAAATGTAGTATTTAAACTCTTGGAATAGAGTTTGGATGTTATATGATCAGTTGCGATGTATAGTTTATTAAAAAGTAAATAAAAACCTTAATTACCAAGTCTTGTATTCTTTTAGAAAAAAGAACATGCTAGCAATTGTATTGGACGTTCTTACATTTTGTTTGTATATAATCACGGTGTAAAACAAAATATTCGATTATAAAATATGATGATACTAACACTAGTCATGCTAAGTCCATTCTTTTTTATCAACAATAACTAAGTTAATTTACAACTTTATTTTTAATTTATCGGCAATTAAAGACATTGCTTTTGTTGCAAAATAAATGTTTTTAATTGTAGGAGTGTCTAATTTCACGTATTCAAGTCATTGGCTGAAAACATATATATTATTGCATGTGAAATCACTAAATCTTACCTAATCTCATCCACCCCTAATTTCCCCTCTTCAAATTAAAATTTCTAAGTTTCACGTTTGATTAAGTTTGATTAAATTTTACAGTAGGATTTGTTTTTGCAACGAACTCACATGCATGAATTTGTCCATGAGTATATGAAGCGACCCAAATTTATCGACCTCATGTGAAGATTTTGTGCGCTTGGATGGCAACCAAGATCAAAGTATAACCCTTTGTGCTTATGCCATCTCAATTTTCATTAAACTTTATCAAACATTACTTTTCCCACTCATTGAAAGTGTGTTTGTGTCTGACATCGACACGAGACACGACACAGACACATAATTATACATTCAATTATTCGATGTTTTTAAATTATTAGTAGTGTCAATATATTAGTGTTATGTTCGTATTGGTTGAGTCGATACTTTACAGGTTAATAGATATATTTCTTTAACAGGTACAATATCATTTGATAAATCAAAAACAGGTAGTTTACATTAAGAAATGTCAATAGCAAATAATTGTTTTTTCATGCTAATCATTATTTCATTAACATAGTGGTGGTAATGATTGAGAGATTTATGCATATTACATAGGAATGCATGATATTTATTTTAAGTAACTTTGATATTTTCACGGTTGACATAAACTAGTAAACCAACTGCAAATTGAAAAATATATATAAACTAATAACCAATAATTAGTTTTCTCGAAAGAGAACAAACCACGTGACGATATGAAGCCGACTGCATTGTTAATTTGTGATAAGACAATACCATTCATCACACAATCTTGTTTCCTGACAAACTTTATAGCTTCCATGGTAATAAACAATTAAATTAATTTTATGTTGTACAACTTGTTACGTTAAACAAGAGCATGTTTGATTTGACAAAATTATGTTTCAATCTTTTTATTTTAACTATAATTATAAAATTAAACTTTGTTTACACTTTCGCTATAAACTTTTGGAAAATTATGAAATGAAAACAAAGAGTTAATTTCACAATCAACTGTAAACATAAAATTGTATCCTCAAATAAGACCAAGTCTATAGTTTTTCCTTTCTTATATAGTATGTTACGTTGTGAGATGATGATGTAGTAACGAACGCTACTAATAATACATCATTAGATTGAGTGCTATGTATGTGACACCGTCTACAATTTCAAAATTAGATTTTGTTGTTTCATGTTTTGATTAGATTTTTGTTTAATCCTACATTACAATTGGAATTTCCTCTAACAAGGTTTTTAGCAAGAAAGTTGTTTATTATTCTGTTTGTAAATTATGAACGGTGTTTTTTATAAAATTTTGAAGACCAATTTTTGTTTAATAATACATATATATATATATATATATATATATAGTACAAATATGTATATATGCATTAATTGTTTTTAATATTATATGTCATATAGGCGGTAACAATTTCTTATGCTCGTGTGTTTGCAAATGTGCCTTTTATTTTACGTATTTGTGGAAAAGAAAAAAAGAAATGTAAAAGAATAGATAAAAATAAATGAGAGAACAAATAAATAATTAATTTTGCTGATGTTTCCCGTCTAATTTTAAAAAGATAAATGATGTAATTTAAAAAAAATATATAACGTTACTAAATATTTTGCAAATATTTATAAAAAAAAAAAGTATTAATTCAGTTATTTGAGAGAAAATAGAAATGTAATAAGATTTAAAATTGAGAATCTCTTTTTATTTCTAACATATATAATATTTATTCTCACATCATATGCATGATAAGAAAAATATGTATTCTTTAAAAGATATATTGGTGGTTCAAATGTAGTTTGTATTGTTATTTGTGATTGAAGTACATAACTTCAAAAGTCATATTTAATATATGAGGAATAAGACACACAAGCGTGCGCCCGCACCCACTTTTCAAGATATAATATTAATGGTTTGTGCATCTAGTTTGTAATTGAAATACATTATTAGAAAAGATATCAAGAGTTCAACTTGTTATGTACCTTTCATTCTTAGAATGTCGTCAAAGTACACTATAAAATAGTAAAGAAAACAATCTTAATAATTGATGAATAAATCAACGATTGATGAGTACGATCACAACGAATCATGAATGTTTTTTAACTTTGAACACTAATTGTCGACTTATTCAAATTATTTACATTAGAGGATTTAAACTTCCTTGGATACTCACAGTCCCGTGACTAAAAACAATGTTATTGGGTATTTAAAGTTGTCTTTTGATATTGTCATATGGATGGATGCATGCAAACCAATGCTTGATACATGTAGCTTCTGGTTATCACAATTTTCTTACGTACTGTGAAGGAGGCCTTAGAGTGTGTTTGGATGGAGGAATGTTTTGAGGAAATTTAAATACTTTGAGATGAATTTCATTGTTTGAATAATAATTTGAAGAATTTTCAAAATGATGGAAATTTATGAATCATTTTGTTAAAGTTAAATTTAGAGAATTTCAAATGACACCTAAAAGCTAAGAATTTCAAATTTCTTTATTGTTATAACTTTTCAAAATTTTCATTTTGGTCCTCAAATTTTCCAAAAATTTCAATTTGACCTCAATAAATTTCAAAAATTTTGCAAATTGGTAACTGCAAAGAAGAAGGGAAGATCAAGAGAGATTTGCTAACTATCCATTAATGCATAGCATCTTCTCTGAAATAAACAAAATCAAATTAAAGATTAAGCAAGATATATTTCGGATCAGGATCCCGAGTTTGAATTCACTGAAGTACATACTTGAGGGACCATTTCAAAGAAAGACAAACAATTTAATGTTAAAATATTAAACACATAGATATGCTTTTCTTCTCTCTGAGAAATGGGTCACTTGAGGCGATCCAAACTCCAGGATTACATAGTTATCGTTTTTCAATGGATTGGTCTCTGATTTCAGAGCAACTAAACAGAGACAAAAGGGATTAGTGAAATGCTAATGTTGTATAATTGAATCAATTCAATTCATGAACTATGCATAACTGCACAATGAGAAAGTAAAAAAAAAATGCATTTAAGTTGGCCACCGAGTTCGAGTATGATTTGTACAACAACATTAAATAATAAACATATAAATATACACCTCAAAATCTGGAACTCCAAACTTATATATGTGAGTATATATAATAATGAATATAAATGGGCCAATCGCCAATAGTTCGCCTTAAATCTCTATACCTCAGTCAGTAAGCCAATCTTCCTTTCTCCATAACTTTAATCCATTCACTCTGTTCATTAACATCAATAAATTTGGCCAAACTACATTCTAACATTGATAGGAGTTACATAGTTCAGAGCACATATGGTAGCAGGTCACATAAAGATTTCGATTTCTTGCACAAGATCAAACCCAGAAAAGCAATAGGCCAGAGATCTGAATGAGAAAATCAAGTTATGATGATACAAGCTTCCATGTTCCTATAAAATTTTACATCAGTTCTCATCAAGAGCAATATCAGCAGGGTCTCCTATCCAAGGTCTCCCTTCCCTCCATCGAAACCTTATTCTTAGTTTACCATTTGCATCTACTCCTACAACATGCCCCCTGCTGGCGTGCGTCTCCATCCCCCATCCCCACCGCGGCGATACAAGTCCATCTCTGATCCTTACTTTGTCCCCCGCTTTATACGGTCTAACCCGTTCCATTTCACTTGCCTTACAAAGCCATAATCTCTCCACAAAACAGAATGACACCCATAAATTATCATCTTCCATCCGATGCACCACCCCGATGCTTGAATGACTCACTTCCCCCCAATGGTGGGTTGGAGTGGAAACTGATGCTCTAACCCTTACCCAGTCTCCAATACATAGCTCCTTCTCTTCTACCACCTCCACTTCTGATGGGTCTAACATCCATGTTCTTGAACCTGCTGGAGTGTATATCCGAAGTTTTCCATCAGCGTCAATTGCTTGTATAGTACCAATACTAGCATGGGTGTGACCTGACCACCCAAACCTAGGTTGTTTTACATATTGTTTAACTCTAACCTTCTGTCCCACAAAGAGTTTGTCAACTCTTTCAAGATGGGAACTTGGTCCTACCCATTTTTCTTGTTCCCCACAAAAGCCAACAAAAGTGCTTCTGTCAGTTTCACCTCCTTCATAACCTATTCCTTGAACGACACCGACACTACCTGGCCCAATTGATTTCCAATTATTTACGTTTTCTTTCAGTCTCACCCACTCTCCCACTTCAAAGATTTGTTCTGCCTGCAGATCTGAAGGATCACCTTTCCACAGTCCCGACAAACCAAAGAATGCAACCCTGACTTCTCCATCCGCATGAATACTGGTTATAATACCTTGAGATTCAGGCTGAGCCCCGCCCCAACCAAACCTGGGTTCAGCCAAACCAGGTCGGAATCTAACATACTGCCCGACTTTAAAGCTAGGAACCTTTTCAACATCTGTATAATGAGTGATCCACTTCCCTTTACGGAAACAGCAAGCCAACTCCAAATATCCAGAATCCTGTACACTATGAACAACAGCTAAACTCTCTCTCCCAACACTATTCCAGTCATAACTTGGTCTAGTTCCCAGGCTTGGTTTAGAGCGTACCCAATCTCCAACCTCAAACCCTGGAAGTCGTTCTGCATCTCCAGGAGAAACTTTCCACAAGCTCTGCCTACCAGTGACCCTCGCCTACAAACAAAAACATTTAAATCACATATTCTCTGATGTAACCTCAAGATGAAATCAAATCAAATAACTAATTAGCATTTTCAAAACTTTGATTTTAGCCATATAAAGTGGCAAAATTCCCCCACATATATGCTATTACCCAGGCAATGTTTATATGGCTTTATAAGATTTAATACCAATCCGGGTCTATTACTATTTAGGTCCTGTTATGGAACTGTACTTACATTGAGGGCACCATCCATGTCAATTCGCGCTATTTTCCCAACAGTTGCTGGTGATTCATTTGACCACCCAAGCCGTGGCTGATTAACAGATTGCATCACACGAATTTCTTGTCCCACCTCAAAAGGAGGAACTTTCTCAACATCAGTGACCGAGCAAGAAAAAGGCTTACTTCTGAAGCAAAAGGCAACACCCATATCGCCATCCTCTTCCAAGCTATGAATTACACCAATACTGTTCCTTGTAATATCCTCCCATCCGTATTTTGGAGAAGATACCGAAGCTTTCACTCGGACCCAATCTCCAACCTGATTTCAGATATATTAACAATTTAAATACAGGAAAACAATAATAACGCATTACACAGTAAGTACAAGGTAACAAACTTAAAATGGAAGCAAATGATCAACATCAACCAAAAGAATTGTCACCTTAAAATCTTCCACCTTCTCCATATCAGATGGATCAGCTTGCCATGGTATGGGTCGATTTGGTATTTCTATTATTAATAGACCATCATTCTCAATCTCACTTATTCTTCCAACACTATGATGTGTCTCACCACCCCAAGCATATCTAGGTTCTGCGACAGATCGCTTCACACATACCCTATCACCAATCTGTAAGACAAATTACAAATCATGTAACAAAAACAGGACAAAAATATCAAGTCAGAGAATTAAAATAATCTACATTCTTCTTACCCTAAAAGGAGGAACATGCTCGATCTCTTCTGGTTCACAATGCCATGGATTTTGAACATAGCTCAGCTCAACTAACAAACTACTGTCAGGTCGGATACAGTATACAATGCCAATGGTTCCTGGTACCACAGTTCCTAATCCATGCTTTGAAGTTGTAAGGGTTGGACGAACACGAACCCAATCTCCAACTTTGAACTCCTCTACCCGTTCCATCTCTGCTGGGTCAGCTTTCCATCCTCTGGATGCTCCAGGAAATCCAACACGGAGGATTCCATCCTCTGGGTCAACACATAATACTGTCCCAATGCTGTCACGTGACTGCCCACGCCAACCAAACCTAAAAGAAACAATGATCATTGAAGTTAAAGGAAAATGGGTGAAAGCTCACAAGGCCCAATAAACAAAATTAACAGATCAGGTATAAGTTGGCATGTATATTACTTCTTCTGTTCTTTTTCGATAATATCATTAACTATTTATTATGCCACTCCACCTATTTATCTCACTGCAACTTAAGGATATAGTTGGCAACAATAGTTAATGTTGCATTGAACTTTGGAAACAAACAACAACAGTCATCTCTGGCATGTCCATCCTAGAGTTGTTTTTCCAGCCATGTTGTATGTCTATCCCTTTAGAGTTAGCTTCAGCTTGAGTACAAGTTTAAACATATTTATGAATAATATCTTAGAGGGAGAGAGTGATGCATAGCATAAAATATGATAGTTCGCGTTATTTTAGCGACACATGATTGGTCTCATTTTTAGGGATCCTGTAAGGAACCTTATCTTATTCTTAGAAATTTATCCGATCTTTAGTAAGTTACTTGCTCCCTTGATTAAGATCAGAAGTCTAGTACTCGACCTTTTTTGTTTTGCATATATAGGGGTTAGGGCCATCATATCAATCAAATGTCTAATACTATGCCAAGTCTCTATTCCCAACTTTTTCCCTCAGTAAACCCTATAACTTCAACCGTCATTAAGATGTATATGGAAGCTATAGTGGTTTAATTTCTCTTCTCGCTCTTATTTTATCTTCACTGAACATTTTTTTCCTTTGTTTCACAGATTGGAATTTGGAGAAGTTTAACTTTTTATCCCATGTTTTTCTCAGAAAAAAATGGCATGATAACCAGAAGAGTTGTTACTAAAAGGAACAGAAACTCCTCCACATTATACAGAATCTAGGCAATCTGTATGTGACTAGTGTTTAACAAAAAAAGGAGCCCACCACCCTCCACTGCAGGCATTTAACTTTAAAAAGACTGTTGATATATAAATATTTAGTAAATAATTATATTTATGCACCAAATATATTTTAGCTTACTCTCTAGGTTACTTAGGATATAATTTTATGATGAATATTCATTCTGTAAATATATCATAGCTTAGGCCCTAAGCTACTTACTTCTATATAATAAATCTTCCGTTGTGCTATTCAGACACATGGTATTTCATCATATGTCTCTCTTTTCTCTCTTATTCAACAAAGACATTACATTGCATGCAGAAATAAGTGTTGCAGTTATGCAAACATCATACCTAGGTTCGCTTACATCTCCTTTCAGCTGTACATGCTGTCCCCTATCCATCGGTATGACTTTTACAATTTCACTTGTCAGAACACGAACCTCGCCCGAACAAAATGAAACGATGAGTTCATCATTATCTCTGCCTGGCACACTTTGCACAAAGCCAACACTATTTGGTTTAGCACCTTGCCACCCATGTTTTGGTTCTGTGACTGTTCTTTTAAACTTCACCCAATCTAATACTTCAAATCTACATATAGCAATAAGTAAACAAATTTTAATGCATATTTGCTGCATATGGAAAAATTATAAATATCATATCTAGTAAAAAAAAATCCAGAAAATGTTTTTCACCCACGGTATAGGAGACAAATGAACTCCTCTATTCACGAGTGCCTCCATCAGATCTTCGGATATCCACTCTCGGGGTAGACCTTCTAAGATGTCTCGCAGTGTCTTGCCTCTATAACAAAACAAATCTATCAGTCACGGTAATGATTTGGAATGCAATGTGTTTAATATGCTGATGTAGACGAACAATTAACAGTTAAACACAGAATATTTGTTGAGAATAACTATTCAGATGTTTAGAGAAACTAAAAAATAATTGAAACTTAATGAAAATGCAGTCTCTTGAGCTGTGAGCTTGTGACTTACCTGTGGTTTCTGACTTCAACATCAGCATCAGGATTCAATAGCATCACAATAAGCCAGTCCAGATTTTCACGTATCATTTTTGCTGTTTCAGCTGCTATATGGAAAGCATTATCACCGTCATCATCCTGCACAAAAATTACATTAGAATCATAACTAACAAGGATGTAATTGTAAGCTTCCTTCCGAAAGATATGGAAAATATTAACTTTCAATTATTTCCACCAAGTAAACAAAATTCAGAGTAAAAATAAGTTGCACATACTAATATTGGATCATGCACAAATGTAAGTGCAAAAGGTTCAAATACATAGTTAATACAAAGAGCACGACAAATAAAAAAAATATATACATTTCACTGTCATGGCAGCAAGCACATAATCCCAAATATATCAATCACAATTCATTCCAGAATTCAATTCCGTCATTTTAATTAATAGAATAATCTCGATGTTCATTTTATGACTTCTCCAGCATACTTGCTAAACTTAAACAGCAATCATGTTCTCTAGACGTGATAACTGATAACCCTCCAACCACCTTTAACAGTTTAGTTTATCAAAGATTAAAATTAAATTACTCGAGAGTGGCTACATCAAATACTGAGCTCAAAAACGAACAAGTCATATAGTATAATGAAGATCTGGTGAAGTAAACAGATACAACTTTGTTTATGGAATGAGAAAACAGGGTAAATAAGACCTCATGAGCAATGACCAAAACCATCCTCAATAATGCTACCAGATCAAACTTAACATTATTAATTATTAGAATTTGGGTTACACCTAACTCAAACACAAAAGCAAGTTCAGGGGGAATGCCTAAGCCTTATAAGAACTACTTTGACTATATCTCTACTCTCTAGTCAATATAGGATCTCAACACACCTGCTCACACACATAGCATGACATCTAGGGTATGGATAAATGTGGATCGTTAATAACAGATCTAAGATATACTTCGATACCATATTCAAATTTCAACTAGGCCCAACTCAACTGTAAAAGCTAGCTCAAGGGACAAGAATTGTCCAAACCCTATAAAAACTATTTTGGCCATATCTACTAGTAATGTGGGATCTTAACATTAATTATAGCTTTAGTTATAATTATAGTTATATGTGATCAAATGGAGTAAATGAGATCTTGTAATAAAACCTGCAAATTATAATCCGCCCCAGCAGCTAGAAGCAGCCCAACACATGTCTTTGCACCCCTAGCTAAGGCCAAGTGAAGAGGTATACTATTGTGCACATTTCGAATGTTCACATCAACACCGGCAGCAAGAATAACCTACTCAGAGCAAGCAAAACATATTAGCGCATTCAAAATATTTAAGGACGCATTGTCATTTTAAACAAGATGATTCACAAACCTGAACCAAGTCCACATCATTTGTCATAGCAGCTGTATGCAAAGCTGTCCTCCCATTCTGTGAATCTTGAGCAGAAGGATCAGCTCCTGCTGTAAGCAATATCTGCACCAAGTCTCTCCCCTCTATTTATGGCATGAACAAAAAAGAAAAGATGATTAAACTATTTTATAAAGAGAAGAAATAGCAAAAATAAATAAGAATATCCATGCATTAACTCTCAAATTTGAAGTGACTTTTGAAGGCAAAAATGGGGATTCAACTGAACATTATTGAGTCATCACACCCAAGGCATTACTTCAATTATGATCAAAATGAGCTTAGCAATTAAACAATCTAACATCATGATGATACTCTGATTCCACTCAAACCCAGATGAATAGCATTGCTTCATACTTGAGTTTTCTTCCTTTATTTCCTTATTAAACTTCGCTCACCGTTTTTCTTGCACTAGAGGATCCCTTACCCTTCAAAAGTTGTTTCTCGCCTTTCTATCTGAATCCTTGAAATTGACATATAGTCAATCTTCAAGGATTATTGAACAAATTTTGGATATTCTTTTTCTTGAAAGATCATCCTAGTGATTAAAATACAGCTAACATTACAGCTTTAAAATGGAAGCAATATAACAACTAGGCGACCAAATATTGTAGTAAATAAATAAATCACAATCAAGCAATGATGATTTGCATACCACTTTCATGGTCTTTCTTAGAAGCGGCTGCCATGCACAAGGCAGTGCCAATAGGGCTTGGTATGTCAATTGCTTCAGCAATCTCATCAGCAGTTGCAACTTCCACCCATCTCTTCACAACAGAAACATTCCATGTTGCTACACACAAGTGCAGCGGTCTACAACAACATAGTAAAATTGTATAATGATTTGCACGTGCAATAATTAATAATAACAGAACATTATCTCACTGTGTGGGTTCAATTATGAGCAAAATGACACATAGAAGGATATTCTTATCTACTAATGTCTAATGTATTAACTGCACAACAATATCATCCTAGACTTGGAACGTAAAATTCCAAAGAAAGCGATGTGATTCTCGAATTCAGGGCATGCTTAAATTATCAGATTAAGTTTGAATTGGATCTTTGGAAGAATAATAGTAACAGATCCACTAGTATATTACTTCATTTTTTTTTTTTTTAATATAAATGATTTCTTAGTAGAATTCATAATCATTTTCCTAAGAATTAAGAAACAGAATTCCTTACACAAAATGATAAAAACATTTTATGTAATATCCTTTGCTACTCAAAAGAACCTAGAATAGGTTGTTACAATTGGTTCAAACAGGAATAACGGGATTTCCCTCCAGCAAACAATAGGATAGCGTAGAAATATTGAATTGTATAGTAAAAGCAAAAAAGCTATCATCTTCAATGCCTAACCTAACAATAATCCCTAACTCTATCATCAGAAAAGTAAAATCTTATTCCTAGAATACATGAATGAAAGCCCGAGATCTGTAAAGACAAAGAGTACATATTTAACTATTCGTAAATCATACAACATGTGACTGGAAATTTTGCAGCAAAATATAAAAGGAAAACACAGTGATGATGAAACAATAACTAGAATAACTAGCTTCACTTATGTAATGTAATGATACTCAGCTTCAATCATTATTGAAACCAGAAATGCAGATTCAATGTAAAATTGATTTAGAGAAATATATCATCCTGTTCCCATCCTTAAATGTTTTCAATGATACAAGAGGATAAGAAATAATTAAAGTAATTCATAGCACCTCCTCCAGTTGAGCTACATCTTTCAACATGAAGGTAATATGCTAAGACTGAAAAAAACATGCAGAGAACCAGAACACTATAGATGTGAAACTTCAAGTTGATGACAAACACACTTCCGAAAATCTGTTTTTCCTTAGTCTGATATATAATATGTTAACAAATATCCCAATAGTTAATAAAGTTTATATACCTCTACACTGATTACTATACAAATTCTAAGATATAGAAAATCGAATAAGTCGTTACTCACGTCAAATTTTTTGAATTCAAAATGGCCATTGATCTACAGCCTCCATTTTCCACTATCACAAGAGCACAGTCTGTGAACTTCTTGGCAATTGCCCTATGAAGTACAGATTCACCTTCGTCATCCACTGCATTGGGATCAGTTCCAGCTAAAAGTAACTCCTGTTATTTGTCCCCAGATAATTTAGGTGAATATAGCATCAATAAAGAAAAGGAAATTCATCAAGTAAAATTTAGTGAAAACGCACTCGCATACAATCTGGCTGACCATGATAGGCACAAACGTGAGCTACTGATGGGCCCAAGCCATCTCTTAATCGTGACCTCACATTAGCATTTCTTTTGATAAGGCTGCACACACATTCATGGGACCCAGCTGCTAAAGCAAAAACAAGAGGAGGATCCCCATCTTTGTCCAAGACATCAACATTTGCCTCTGGATAATCCAGAATTGTCTCAACAAGTTCTGCACTGCCACGTCTACAAGCCAAGTGGAGAGCTGTTTGCCCATCAGCATTTTGAGCTTCCAATAGAGAAGATATGAAGTTGCTTTCATTTTCAGATGCAGCCTTAGCCAGAAAGTCTCTGTACAGTAAATACAAAGAGAACAAATGTAATGACAAACAAAAATTTAGTATAAGCTAGCTCAAGCCATAAAAATCCAGACACCAACCTAACGCCAGTGACATCCCCTTCAGACACAAGTCGATGGAGACGATTTGGGTCTTGAGGAATTTCTAATTCAGGTACTGGGGAAGCCTCTGTCACATTTGATACAGAGCCCTTGACAAGGTCACTGCATAAAAAAGAAATATATAACATTTTATAAGATAATCGCTGTTCATTTAACATCACGGAAGCTCTTGGAATTGAATGAACTTATTTGAGTTTATCTTATGACATAAGCACAGGTATAATGTTTGAGAGAACCTATCAAAAGAAAGTATGAAATTCCCACAAGTTGTTTTCCCGATATATATATATATATATAAGCTTAAGGGAGGCCAACCCTTTCTCCTCTTCAATCCCATCCATCGACAAATTCTAATTTTACGGTAAAAACAAAAGTTGAAAACGCAAATAGATTTTTTATTCGCATATACAAATGGAAATAAACTCTTCTTGAATTGTGCACTTATGAAATAAGCTCTCATATGATAAGCACTAATTGAATAAATACTTAATTAAGTAGTTTATACAAATGTTCTTTGAAGAAGAAAACTCTGCATTGAGCACATTCAAAATCAAGCTCACATTTCCATACTAAATCAGAAACACCATAACTGCTCAATCAGATATTATAAAAACCAACCTTGAAGATGTAGTCATGGTTATAATAACTTTAACAAACTTACTTATCAGGGCTTGCAGGAGGACTGCGTGGTATTTCTTGCAAATGACGGAGAAATATTGCCAGCATTGCATTGAAGGTAGGCCTTTTAGATGGTTTGAATTGTAAGCATTCTCCAATCATCTTCCACAATTCCCTTGGAATTCCACCACCTACCACACTAGCATATTGTGGAGGCTGTTTCTTTGTCTTGACAACTGCTCGATAGATTTCCTCTGCACTTAAACCAGCCCAACTGCACAAGCATAGTTTTTCCCTAAGGAATTTGAAAAAGAAGATCGAAGAAAATAAGGAAAAAAGCTAGAGTAAATAATGAGTTTTCTCCACGTACGGAATGGCACCCGTGCACATCTCGACCAACGTACAACCAAAACTCCAGGCATCTGATTCGGGAGATATACCTATTCCGTCATCCCAGAACAAATTTAATGACTTCTTCACAGGTTCCCAGGCCTCTGGTGCTGTATAATGTGGGCTGAGCATTATACATTCCATACAGGAATGGATCTTTGCGGAGTCGCACTCCGGTCTAGCCTTCCAACAGGAAGGCTTCTTCAGAATTGTAGCAAGTCCATAATCAGAAACCACAGCATGACCATTTGCATCAAGAAGTAGATTGGAAGGCTTTAAACTCATGCAAACAACGCCTGCAGCATGAAGTTCAACAACCCCTCGTGCAATGTCTGCTCCATATCTACATTTGGCAAATTACAATGTTACTATTATGTTTATGGCTGTAAAGGGCAATAGAAATGCTATATGGAATAACTCATATACCACCAAAACTATTATTAAGCTGCCTATATTGCATGGATAAGAAATTAGGCAATTAAATTAACACTAATGCAGATCGTTGCGAAAAAAAATTACCTTTGTATCCATTAATTATATTTATAATACCACTTTACCTGTGTATGGCCAGTTTAATTTAATTTCATCAGATTTCGTGTCAAGAGTCTTCGTATCTTTTAGCATAATTCTTGAATCAAAGGACAGATAATTCTGACTAAATCTTCTCTAAACGATTCCATTCAAATATTTCACTGTTTTACGATGTTCTTATACTACAGCAACATAAAAGTAAGAGACTGGAGTAAAATATAAATATTTTAGACACCAAATAAACCATTAGGATCTAATAAAGCCACCAAGATAGAGTTTCCTTTCCAAAATTTGATTAGTCATTGACTAGAAGAGACATAGTAACATTTCATTCATTCAAAACCTAACAAGATTGTGATGTATCCTACTTATACCAGTCAAATCACTACAATACTCATCATGGTTTCAAATCGTATGTCACATCAGTTAATAAAATGCGGTCTCACTTCATGTAATCCTACTGAGTTTTTAACAACCACGTAATCAGTTCGACATTCATAATTTTCATGATATCAGGATTAATTAACACCGTTAATAATTGCAACCTCAACATGCAACCAGTGTTGTTAAATAGTAGCATGCGTAGCAGAATTTGATCAAATCGCTATTGTTCTGCGATACGCTATTTGGTATTAAATATTGTGAAATAGCAGCTACGGCGGCGCATAGCACTGGTGCATAGCGAAATTGGAACAAACCGCTATTTTCCATGATCTACAATTGACAACATTACGTGCAACACAGTAGAAATTAGAAACTAAATTGAAAACCATGATTGCATTACTAATCCAACACAATAATCACCCACTATGCTACTTAGCATTGTCAATCACGGGTCACAGAAAATAGCCTCTAGTGCAAATTCCACTATACGACAACTGTTTGTACTAAATAGTAAATTCAGCTATAGCCACTATACAACAACTGTTTGTACAGAAAAACAGGGAGTATTTAACGACTACATGAGAGAGGGAGTGCAATGAATCTGTGAGTATTGGGAAGGTTTCAACAAATTAATAGGATTAGTGGGTGTATTAGGAAGGTTTCCACAAATTAATTGGATAAGTTGGAGAGAAACTAACAGCCACAGGTCTCAAAACAAAAAAGTGCTTTTTAGGGTTTTGAACATTAATGGTTGTTTTTAAGTAACCAAGATCACGAACCAGGAATTGTGAGGAAGTCGAACAGAACCAGCTTGCAGAAGCGCACGATTCCACCATTCTTACGTCTTTGCGCAGCGATCCCTGCCGCACCCACCAATTTGTGTTTCAAGCCATACACAACAAACACAAGGGGTTGCAAGATCGTTGAAGCTTACAATTATACGTTCTGAATCGCAATCTAGTCTACCATGACTACGCTATTTAACAGTATTGTCAATCACGGATCACAGAAAATAGCTATTCGTACAAACTCCACTATAGCCACTATAAAACAACCGTTTGTATTATTAAATAGTGTATCACAGAACAATAATGATTGCATAGCGGAATTTGATCAAATTGATGTTGTTTTGCGATACACTATTTAGGATAAAACATTGTGAAATAGCGGCTACAACGGCACTATAGCACTGATGTATATCAAAATTTGAACAAGCCGCTATTTTCTTCCACAATCCTCAATTGACAATATTACGTGCAAATCAAGAGAATGTAAACTAATCCAGCATAATAATCACTCAATACACTACATAGTCAATCTCCAAAAACAGAAATTAGCCATGTGTACAAATTCCGTTATAGCCACAATACGACAACAACAAGCTATAGCCACTATACGACAACAACAAGCTATAGCCACTATACGACAACAACAAGCTATAGCCACTATACGACAACAACAAGCTATAGCCACTATACGACAACAACAAGCTATAGCCACTATACGACAAAACGGTTTGTAATACAACAACAACAGTTTGTAACAAAAACGGTTTGTAATACGACAACAACAGTTTGCAATAAATAGCATATCGCAGAACAGTGGTGATTTGTTCAAATTCTACGCTATACCGTTACTATACCAGCTACCAACGGCTACTCAATACCTAGTCAAATCAATATCTTCCAATGACATTAATCAAAACAACAACAACAACAACAACATGAACAGAAAAAAGTTAATGAGAAAATCAAAATTTCAAAAAACCTTAAGACTTGTTCCAGAGTGAGTCTTCCTTCATTCCTTAGCATCTCCGATTGAACCGATCCAAAACACCTATCCATCACAAGACACAAACCCTCATCAATCTTCATAGCACCATGAAAAGTACAAACATTCCTACACCACATCGAAGTCCTACGCAAATCCTCCAATTTCCCTAACATCCATTCCAAATCCATTCCCTCATTCAATACCACCTTCTTCACCGCCACTTGATGCTTACACCTACCACCTCCAATCACCGCCGACCACATCTCCACTCCAGCTCTCCTCCCTTCCCCAATCCTCCTCACCAATTTCAAATCCTGATGCACTCCCACCTCAATCACCGGCGCACATCCTCCCGAACTCGACGCCTGCGATCCACGGCTGTTCCTACACATAATTGAGCAAATAATAACTCTTAATTTTAAAATAAAAATTAATTTTATATTTTAAAATATTTCAAGTATAAAGTCTAGTTTAAAAATTATACTACATAATTTAAAATAAAATTGAATTTCTCATCTATCAAAAATCATAATATGTATCTATAGGTAAATGAATAGATATATACTTGCGGCAATCTAGTTTCTGATCGTCACCGTCATCAACCTCGCTGTCATCTCGGTCTTCATCATCGTCGGTGAAATCACAATCACCGCCTCCAGCTGCGGCGGCGGAATCGGCGGCGGAGAGAATTAACGAAAGAACAGCGTAGTTTTTGCGGAGAGCTTGAACTGAGTTACCGACGGTGGACACGTGGCGACAACGAGGACATGTAAGATTAGCGTCGGAGGAAGATGAGAACATTCTAGAAAGACACTCTTTGCAGAAGCCATGACCGCATTGAAGAAGAAGAGGAACTCGTTCTTCTTCGTTGTACCGCGTTTGGCACACCGAACAACAAGGGATTTTCATTTCTCTCTCTATATATCTCTCTATTGTGCTTTTGCTTCTATTTATTCTGATTTTGAGGGGAAAAAGCGCGTTTGAGTTTGATCGGAAATTGAGGTGAAAGGATCTTAGTTTAAAAGGAAATGGAAGATTTTAAGGGTGTGAATAGCAGATCTCTATAGGTTAAGTAAAGGGAAAGGAGTATGAAGTTTGTAGGGTGAGTTTTAAGAGTGATCAATTAGGCTAATGATGAAGGAAATCTAGAGAGAGAAAGGAGTTTAGGTAGAGAGAAAGGGAGGAAGAAGAAGGTTGTGATTTGTGAAAAGTGGGGTTTTTGCTATTCATTTTTGTTCTCTTTTCTCATTTTCTGACAAATGGATTTGGCCTAGGTCGGTAGGAAAAATGGAAGGAACCATTTGGGTTGGCTTGGCTTGGCTTGGACTTTGAATTTTGAAGCCTTCCAAACACTTGCATGCTTGTTAAAGAGGTGGAAAATAATTTGATGAGTTTCTTTTATTCTAAGTTTATTTGATATATGATATGATATCATATCATTTTGTTATATCATAAAAGAATTTAGGGTGTGTTTGAAGGAGCGGTGTGAATATGACTGTTACAAATAATTTATAGTTATTATGTTGTGATTGTTATAAGTTACAATGTGTAGTTTTTGATTCACTAATGCGATAAGTATCTTGTCTGGGGAGTAAGTTTGCAAGAATGGAACTCGAAGGAATTGATGGTGGTCTGGGTCAAATTTTCAACGTGTTTGGAGAATTATTGATAATTTAAGTTTTGCAGATACTTGCGCAACATCTTCTATTTATAGATTTGTACGTGTGTTTATGCAGTTAGATACAAGAGCTTTTTTGAATAGAAGAAGTTTGACTCTTTGTGTAGATATCTTTGTCTATTGAATTGCAAATACAAAGATAATATAATCATTTTTGATTCGGCTAAATATGGATATCTGATAAAGTTGAAAGAAAACCAGTCAAACAAATATGAAAAATATGGAAAAATGGGTGGATGGAAACCATTTGGGTTGGCTTGGATTGGATTTGAGCTTTGAAGCCCTCAAAACACTTAGCATGCTTGATAGAGTAGTGGAAAATAATTTGATGAGTTTCTTTTATTATAACTTTATAAGATATGATATGATATGATATGATTTCGTTATACTACAAAAGGATTTAGTGTGTGTTTGGACGAGCAGTGTGGATATGACTGTTACATAGAATTTATAATTCTTCTGCCTTGATTTTTAGAAGTTATAATGTGTAAATTTTAGTTCAGTAATGCGTTAAGTATCAAGTTTGAGGAGTAGGTTCGCAAGAATGAAACTCAAAGGAATTGACAGGGGTCTAGGTTGAATTTTCGATGTGTTTGGAGAGATCATTTAAGTTTTGCAGATACTTGTACAATATCTTATACTCATTGATTTGCACACGTGTATATACAGTTAGATAAAAGCTTTCTAAAATATAAGTTTGACTTCTTGCTTAGATATTTATATGTATTGAATTGCGGGTACAAAGATAATATAATCATTTCTGATTTGGCTAAATATAGATATATGATATAGACGAAAGAAGACCAGTAAAACAAATACAAACACACTTAGCATATGTTTGGTAACTAACCGGGTCACCGTTTCCGCTTGTCTACAACTTACACCGTAAAATCGTGAAGCTTATATTTGTTGTTTCTCGATAAACTTGAGAGATTGTCGTCATTTATTTATTCTCCCTTTGCTTGCATGGACTCTCATTCTCCCCGTCTCTCTATAATTTACTTGAATTTTGTTTGGAGTTTATGATGTGATAGGCAGTGGGTGAGCAGGTTTTCAGGAATAAAACTCAAGGGAACTAACGAGTGCCTACGTCTGTTTCTCGACATTTTTGGAGAGTTTGTTCATAATTTCAGTTCTATAGATACTCGTAAAACATCTTCTATTCATAGTTTCACACTTACGTTTATACAATTAGATACAAAAACTTTTTCCAAAATAGAAGAAGTTTGAGTCCTCCATCTCTGTATATTGAATTGTGACTACATAGATAACAAAATCATTCATGTGACTCCTCCCATTTATATCTATGTATATTGAATTGCGACTACATAGATAATAAAGTCATTCCTGATTCGACTAAATATGGGTATTTGATATACATGATAGATGAAAGAAAACCACTCAATACACACTCAATGAGTGTTTGTGTTGGCAGTGGAAACGAAGTAAACATGTGTCTACAAAGAAACTACAATTTCTAGCTTCTTTTTTCCACAACTCTCTCGCTCTCAATCAATGTAAGGCAGCAGCCAAAAACATGTAATCAAACACATACTTAGTTTATTTATAAAGTAGTAGGTCATTGTTGTTGCATGTGTACATCATTTTACGATTGAAATGTACATAAAAAGACTTTTACAGAGGTATATTCTATAAAAAGGATATATAGCAACACTTACTATAATACTTTTTTTTAATATGTCGTCTCCTATATAATGAAACTTGTATAGATTTCGCCTTTATTTGCAGCTCATTTGAATAAATACAATTTAAGATATGATATCATCTTTGAGCGATTCTCATATTAGTAGACATATATTAACATGCTCATCTATGCATATTTTATTCAAAATTCACGTATATATATTTTATTATATATATTATATAATGTCTATTTTAATTTAATTCATTTGTTTATGCTTTATATCATCATATATGACTGTCAAAATAGGCTACCCGACTTGTTTAATATCTATTTTGATTTAATTCATTTGTTTTATGTTTGTTTTTGTTTTCGATTTACCTGGACGGGTCAAAAAGCCTTGTTGAAACATGGGCTTGAAACAATTGTAAACATTTTCGTACAAACATTGCAAACTAAAAAGGCAAGGAAAACAATTTTAGATGAATTACGTATGTTATGATCATAAATGTTTATATGTTTGATCTTTAAAATTAAAAGTAACAAAACAAGTAAATATAATTTTTTATTACTTTTATATTTATGTGTTGATTCATTGAATTTGTACTTTTATTTTCTACCTTATTAATCAACTGAGTAAATAATTATTTAAAAAATATATATAATATCTATGATATTTTTGTTATGCGGGCTAAACGAGCTACCCACGGCCAATACGGCTAGCCCAAATGGATACCAAACTTTATAGAAAATTGCTCAACGGTAGTTAACTACCGCCGGAGGCAAATTTGGAATTTCCATGTGTTTTTAGGAACTTATTGAAATCAAAAAAGCAACTTTTGACATTTTAAGGCTGGACTAAAAAACCCTATAACAATTCGGGCTTAATATTTAAGGTTCAAACCCTACAATTAATTAGTGTTGACAGACCAGTCTATACAGACTGACCCGTTTTGACAGCTCGAACATCATGCTATCTTAATTTATTTAAATATTAATTTGGCTAAAATGCACTTTTGGCCCTTCAGGTTTCACAAACTTGCAATTTTGGCCCCCCAAATTTGAAAATAGCACTTTTGCTCCCTTAAGTTTCACCCCCTTTGCAAAACCATGGTCCCCTTGATTTTGAATCAGTCAAAGCTGACGTGGATATTTTATATAAAATATCGACAACTATGTGCACCCATAGAAATTAATTAAAATTAAAAATTTTAAAAATAGAAAAATGAAATCAAAACTAATAATAAACATTGGAAATATCTTTTTCAACTTTAAACTTAATCTTCATCCTCAAAATCAAAATCATTCAAACAAACCAAACCAAACTCAACCTTTATAACTAATATCCAACTCATACCACTTATTATTGTTGCTTTTGTTTTTCCGTCAAACACAACAACAACAACATTGTCTCCTTAGAGAATCTAAACACAACCAATTATTATTGTTGTCACCCACAACATTAGAATAAAAAAAAAAGACATAAAAATTTAGTCTTGTGTTTGGTTTAAACATTTTCTCCATCAACATTTTCTCTTTCCCTTTTTGAATCCTTTTCTCACTTTCTTTGCGAAGCATAACCTATAGCATTTTCCCCATTTTAATGTTCACATAATATGGAGAAAGTTGGATCACAGAACAAGAAAGCAATCAACTTGAATCAACAAAACTAACGAACGCAGAACCACACCCACCGTCACAGGAACAAGTGAACGATAATCTTAATTTTCGGCAATGTTGCAAAGAAGCATATCGAAGCTACTGTTCACGCGAGAGAGATTTGAAAGTTTCTTTATCGTAATGATGTTCGATGAGCATGCAGAACAAGGGAAACATAAGGGAAGATGAACCAATTCTAGATTTAGCTTGTTGGCACTGATGTTAATTTTCATATTCTTTTGAGTTTAGATTTTGCTAATTTATCAAAATTGAAAGCTAAAGGGAAGAGGAACAAGAATAATTTGTGTGTTGTGCGCAACTTAAGTAGAGTTGCGTGAGTTAACTCACGCAACGTGACTTAAGTCATTTATCAGAAACACAACAACACAATTCCTCATTTTCCAACTTCTGCAAAACACAACTTTTTCACTCCCAAATCCAAATTTCATCATTCTTGCGCCATTCAAAGCAAATTTCGTCCACAATATCAAGCAAGTGATGATTATCCCACTTCTTTGCATTTTTTGATTGAATTTTTTGAAGAAAATTTACATTTTTAGGTTTTTAAAAAATTGTCTTGCATGCTAGTTTTTAGGCTTATTCAATCACCCGATCCCTTAACTTAATTGATTATCTCAATTTGATCCCTTAACTATAATTTGTATCAATTTGGTCCCCTGTGTTTTGTTCTGTTACTAGTTTTAGTTCTTTCAGTTAGTTTCTATCAAAAAAACGTTAACTTATGTACCAATTTGGTCCTCTATGTATTGCTCTGTTACTAGTTTTAGTTCTTTCTGTTAACGTTTATTTAGAGAAACTAACAGAAAGGACTAAAACTAGTAACGGAACAAAACATAGGAGACCAAATTGGTACAAATTATATTTAAGAGACTAAATTGAGACAATCAATTAAGTTAAGGGACCGGGTGATTGAATAAGCCTAATTTTTATGATTGTTAGTGGGCCAGACATCCTCCCGACCCATACCACATCATCAACAACATCAGAGCCAGAGTGGATAGTGCTATGGGACATTCTGATGTGTTTGGTAATCTAGAGGTTCTTCGCATGATGCAGGGTATACAGTCTGAGTGGAGCATGCTGGAGCATATGCCGGTTCCACAGAGGAGGAGTAGAAATCCACAACAGTAGGGTTTACGCATTATGACTTGTGTAGTTTTGTTCATGATATTTTGTCGGATTTGGATGTAATCCTATTACATTTGCGCTTTTTAGCGTTTTTATGACATTTTCCGTTATTTTGGTCCTTTATTTTTCGTGATTCAGTTTATGAGTTAATGTTTGCTTGAATGAATGCTTGAATGAATGATGAAAAATGTATGCAAATGAGTGAATGAATGTATGAAAGAATGACTGAAAAATTAGGGAAAAGAGATGTTTCTGCCATTCTGGCTTGCTGCACAGACTGGGCGTGAGTTAACTCTTGCATGTGTTAACGTTGTGCATGAGTTAACTCATGCAGTGTTTAACACGTGCGTGACTGATGTAAGATTTTTACATGTCATATAACTAATTACACGTGAATATAATAGGTTCGTTTCCGTAGGGATTGGTGTGTCTCATAAGCATTTTAACGTCAAATATCATCTTAAGTGTTTGGGTATAAATTGTTTGTTTGTATAAAATTGTTTGAACTATTCGACATAAAAGTAAAACGAGTAGAAATAGGGTCATTTCGATTGGGGTCAGAGATATCAACCAAGCGTAACAACTGCAATCTCTCGATCAAATAACGGATTCTAGCTTTTTAAACGATATTATCACAATCACTCGACAATATCATTTGTGTCCAAATGATATCGTTATTTCTAAGGGATTATTTAAATGTCGATTTCCCAAACATTTAAACAATCACAAAGTCGATTGGATAGTTTAATCGACGATTTCCCAACCGATTAAATGACCCAAAAGCATTAAGTTCTAGATTAAAAGTGATTATCAAATATTAACATCTATGTCTAAAGTGATAACTTAAGATAGATTGTTATTCTATTTCTTAGATCCAAAAGTCTTTGTCAATATCATTTTGAATCTCAATAAAGCATTAAAGACAAGAATAACAACAATATTGAATAAATAAGTTAGAACCATATATTAAATGATCAAAAGATTACATAATAGCTTGTTTGAATACCTCAAAACCCACAAGGGTAGATGTAGCTACATATGTCTATGATAGCTTTGCAAAGGAAGAAGAAGAGATGAAGATTCAATGCCTAGATCCATGATGTCTCAACAAATCTTGGGTTGAATCTACTCCTAACTACCTTACTTTGTGTTTCTCTCTCTAGAAAATGTCATATTCTCTCTCTAAAACCAGAAAAATCTAATAAAACAACACTAAGTTAATGAGAAAGATAAGAGAAAACTATTTAAATGGGCAAAATTCGTGAAATCTCACTTAAGCGAGGTACATCTCGCTTAAGCGAACTGCCTAAAAATCACACTCCAGCCAGTGAAACCATGCCACGTGGACCTTATCCCCTGAAGTTGTTGAATCTCGCGCAAGCGAGCTGGAAGCGAAATGGGGAGCGAGATTGAAGTTGCTCTCGACACACATCTCGCGTAAGCGAATTGATCTCGCTTAAGCGAGTTAGCTTCGTTCTTTAAATCTTGCTTGAGCGAACTGGGAAGCGAGTCAAAAGGTGAAATGGGACTTGCTCTCGACATGAATCTCGCATGAGCGAGATAATATCGCGTAAGCGAGGTATCTTTTTATCACAAGTGAGAAAAAAACGAGCTGCCTGTGAGATACTAGTGTTGCTCCCTAGAACAATCTCGCTTGAGCGAATTCCGATTGGCTTGGAAAGTGATCTCTTGGTCCTTGCTTGTCATTTCCTGCAAAAGTTGAGTGGAGTAAAGCATACAAAGCATAAATGGTAAAATTACAACAAATAATTACTTTTCCTTAGATATCTTGCAAAACAAGTCACTAAAATGCCAAGATTAACACATAAAAAATGTTACTTTTGAGCACTTATCAGTGACTTAAGTCACGCAGCGTTAGTTAACTGACGCATAGTTTTACACGTGCGTCAGTTGACTAGCACAGAGGCATTTTAGTCATGCCTGCAGGGCGGGAGTGTTTTATGCAGGGAGAGAGCAGTACTCATATAAGAAACACACCTTTTCTAGAATCTCAACATCTGATGGACTTGGTTTTCTTGGGCATTTATCTCTTCCAAAAAAATCCATTAAAAGAGGACTATTACTTTACCCATCCTATTCATTTCCTCATGCGCCTATTGTTTTTCTTCCAAAAATACCTTTTGTTTGGATTACATAATCCGAACTCCTTTTGGATAATGAGTTCCGGACAAATTCGTGAATTTTGGAACTTAAACCAACCTGATGGGTGTTGGTGCCAATTTCCAATGAATGGATTCAAATTCCATAATTCGGACATTTTTTGCCCTTTTTCGGATCATGCAATCCGAAATGTGTCAATCACCCCGTAGAAAGTCAATAAATGGGGTGAGAAATGATGTTTCTGGATTACATAATCCGGAAAGTGTAAATCTTGTCTGGATCATATAATCCGAACTGCATCAGGACAGAGGCAGAACTCATTTGTTTTGGCTGAGCCTCTGTTTTAGAGCATGTAGTCGACTGTTTTGGCCTTTGGCCAGTTGTTCAAACAGAAAATTCAATTTATAACATAAGAATTAACAACACAATATATTTTTCAAACATTCAAACATTAATAAAACATAATAATTAAAATTATTGAAGAGTTACATAACTTAAAATCATCCATAATATTCAAAAATTAACATAAAAATAAATTACAATCAACCCCTTATCACTACGCCCCTACCACCCGTGCCACCCCTGTCATCTCTGCCACCTCTAGAACCCCCGACACCCCTGCCACCCTGAGTAGCTCCTCTACGACGGTAAACTTTCCCACCATGCACCTCTCTCAATACCTCCTCCAAATGGTTCCATGCGTCAGACCCGCGCTACACCTCACCATTGTTAATAACAGCACACACAAGGTCTCTGATGCGGCCCAACCTTCCGCTCAACTCTTAGTACTCATGCTCTCCATCCTCCTGAGCAACAATCTCATCAATGGCCTCCCGCTCTGGTGGCCTCGACACCGGAACCTCCATGTTTGGGAGAACCATGCGTGGATGAGAGACGTCATAAAACCAGTGGATGTATCCATCTGATGCCTCCACGCTATACACTGCAGGGTGACCCAACTTCTGAGGTATCAGCGTATAATCAAGAGCACGCTGAAAGCATAGGGTGATTTCCCTTTGATGCCTTCACAATCCAAACTGCAACAATCTAGTTCGGAAAACGAAATCTGGACAGCTTCAGTGCCCAAGAAGAAGAAAAAAAAACACCCAAATTAACTTGCATGCATAAGGATTTCGAACTAACCTTCAATTTGATGTTTGATAAGGCTTGAAATGCGGTGATTTTGAGCAAGAAAACTCCAAATATGGACTGATTTGTGCAATTCGGATTTTGGGATGAGAGAGAGAGAGAGAGAGAGAGAGAGAGAGAGAGAGAGAGAGGTGAAAATGTAAAATGGGGAGGTGAACTTCTTTTTATACATCGATTTTGTCCAGATTACGTAATCCAGACATTATTTTGGATTTTTTCGGATTAAGTAATCCGAAGAGCATGTTTGTTATTTTTTCAGGATGCATGAGTATGACATAGAGTGAGAAAAGTAATAGTCTTAAAAGAGGTGAGGATTTCTTTTTAGGTCCCAACAAAATCATCTAGACCTCGTAAAGTTACATTTTTACCCCTAATATATATATATATGTGATAGATACATCCCGAAGGGTTAGTAAATTATCTCCCAAAGTTTTATATGACAGAATAAACAAAACTACCGGTTATGTTATTTGGTGTTTCTAAATTTTCAAACCATCTTATTTGCTCTCCAAACCTACCTTTTAGCCAAAAAAAATTATGCTAAGCTGTGTAATTTGTTTCGTTATGAATCTATAATTTGATTTAAGTAACTTATGACGAACATTTGTACTTTCTTTACATAATTTGTTTCTTTACGTCCTTTTTTTTCTTTGTTGTTGTTGAAGTGTACACCATCCGGTCACTATTATAAACAAAAATTACTATTTTAAATTCATTCATTTAATGATGTATGTGGTCTATAATAAAGACCATGTACGTCATTAAATAAGTGAATCTAAAATAATAAATTTTACTTGTAATAATGACCGGAAGATGAATATGTTTGATATAATAAATAAGGTTAATTAAGTTTTTGGTTCCTATAAATATCTGCAGTTTCGTTTTTAGTCCCTATAAAATAAAATCACACTTTCTAATCCCTGTGACATTTTCCTTTAACATTTTAGGGACCAAAAATGTTGACGTAAAAATTTTACAGAGACTAAAAATGTTGATGGAAAATTTTATAAGGACTAAAAATTCTGACGGAAAATTTTACAGTGACTAAAAAGTGTGATTTTATTTTATAAGGACTAAAAACAAAATTGCAGATATTTATAGGGACAAAAACTTAATTAACCCTGATAAATATAACTTGATCAATCATCATTTGGTAGAATTTATTAAGAAAGAAAGCTAGGACAATCACTTTATAGTATTATTGTCTTGTTGGAAGAAAAATGTGGTTTAAATGATCTCATTCAAAACATAACTGGCCACTACAACAAGGTGTAAGTTGTTAAACATATAGTAGTACAAGTACATATATTAATATTAAAGACTCGCTCTGTCTCATGTAAGTTCGGACATAAGTTGCGTGGTCTTAATTTGCAAGTACAATGCCCAATCATTCCACCCGACATCAGCATGATACTAGGTTTGTATGTGTGTTGCACATGAGTTACAAAATGTAGAAGTGTTTATTTTGCTTCTTTTAAATTTTTCATTTAATCATTTCCCATTCTTTTTTTGTATAAAAAGATATTTTTCGCACGCAACTGCAGAGTTGCATTGTGAGATCTAAATGGACGGTAAACTTTTCCTAAGAGTTTTAACGCTGCTGCATGCCCAAGGCTGAATTCGAACCCAGGACCTTGGTTAAACTTAGGGGTGGGAATGAACCGGGCCGAGCCGGGCTTTGCTTAAATAGGCTAGGCCTAGTTGAAAAAACTAAGGCATAAACTTTGCCTTTTACCTATCAAAGGCTTTATTTTAAGTCTGACCTGACCTTTTTAAAAGCTTGACATGACCTATTAGCCTCTCTAAAAGCCTAGTTTGTGTTACGAATTTCAAACAGAGTTTGTTCATCAAATTTTTTTCCTTTTCAACGTACTTAATATAGAGATAAACATTATAGATGGATTTAATATAGAGTCATCTCATCCCATATTTGTAATTGCAACTCATTAGTCATTGGAATTGAATTGTTTTGGGTTGTGTGGACTGTGTGTTATCTCTTTAATTTTTGGTGGTTGGTTATTGGTGTGAGTAACTCTTGCCTTGAAGTTCATATAATATATGAGGGAAATACCAAGAGTTGTGTTGTATCCTAAATACAAAAAAATAAAAAATCGATATAATAATAATTGTGGTATGATAATTTGAAGAATCAATAATTCTTTTTGATGTATATAAATATAAATAATAATAAATGTGGAAAAATGTAATATACTCATAAACGGGTCGGTCTGATAGGCTTTTTTATAAGCCTAAGCTCGACCTATTTAAATTATAGGCTTTTTAAAAAGCTCAAGCTTGACCCATTTATTAAATGAGCTAGGTCGAGCCGAGATTTTAGTAGGCCGAGCTATAGGCCCCTGACGGGCAGCCTGACCTATTCCCACCCCTAGTTAAACTAAAAGAGACCCGTTCCATTCGAGGATGTGCATTTCATTTGCAATTGTTTTTTGTTTTTGTTTTGTTTAGTTTCTCTTAATTTTCTCCCTTGTAAATAAAAGTTTAATGGTGGTAGGTTGACGGTCTAAAACAATTTTACACACACGATCAATCAAAACATTTTAAATTGTCATGTAAATTAAATCATTGCTCTATTTTTAATTGACGTGGCAGTTCAAAATATTTTGATTGGTCGGAAAAATTGTTTTGAACTGTCAACCCACTACAATTAAACTCTGTAAATGATTATATTTGTTTTTTTTAGAATTTTCATAATCTCAATACTAATTTGAGACCATTTTACAAAGTCGACAACCAAATTGGTAGTTTACTTATTTTGTATTCTTCATTATGTGGCTATAACTTCGAATAGCACACACTTAACGCACGACTATAAAATAACACAATGTTTAGTCATGTGCGTCCATATAAAGATGAATATGAGAAATATTTTATAGAGTTAGAGAATAATTTGTGATAATCATATTTTCAAGGACCAAGGAGGGGTGTATTGAACTGAAATTTTAAGACTATTGTGAACAAAAGAAGTTTTGAAAATTTTAAAAATTTATAAAGTAATTTGAAATATTAAAAATATGTGAAAAAAAATCCATTATAAGTTATAAGATATCTCAATTGAATAAGACAATATTTTGTTGTCTTGAATAAAAAAATTATTTGTCCTAATTGAATACTACAAAATTTATTTATATTTTTAAAAAAAGTCTTGATTGAATACCAAAAAAAAAAAAAAAATCATAAAAATGTCTTTTAATTTTATCAATAAAAAAAAGTCTTTTAAAATTCTTAAAAATTATAATCCAAGACCCCAAAATAATTGAGAGTGTCTCACAATATCAATGACTATTTTGATAGTTTGCTTTATTAATGTATTAGGTTGGACCTTAATATAGTACTAGTAATACGACCTAGTTGGGGGCGGTTGCAGGCCGGTGGGCGTGAGGGGTTGGTGTGGTGGAGGGAAATAGTTAGCATACATGATGGAGGCGGTTCAGTGATGGTTAGTTGGTTTTATGATAACTTACGTCTAAATGTTGGTAACGGTGTTAGTACTTTATTTTGGTTGGATAAGTGGGTTGCTGATGTCCCTCCCTGTGATAGTTTTCGCCGCTTGTATGATATCAGAAAATAAATTATCTACTATGGCGCATATGTTTGCTAAGGGGGTGGTATGTGGGAGGGGAGTTTTGAAAGTGGCAAATGAGGTTATGGGTGTGGGAGGAGGACATGGTAGATGAGTGTAGGAATTTGTTGCTAATTGTTCTGCTGCAGGTTGATACCGATGATGTCTGGAGGTGGAGTCCTGATCTAGTTGTTGGGTACATGGTTAGTGGGGCCTATCACTTGCTCACCGCTAGGACGACCCTCTCACTGATTATGTCCCTGCGACCCTTTTATGAAGGAAGGATGTTCTGTTGAAGGTCTTGATGTTTACTTGACGTCTTTTTCGAAATAGATTGCCTTATAAGACAAACTTGTTTCGTAGAGACGTTATTCTACCTGAAGCTCAACTGTGTGTTAGTGGTTGCACTCTCCAGAAATCAGAGATTCGTTTATTTTTGTCATGTCGTTTTTTGGTCAGCTTTGCCAGCTTGTTAGGAACTGACTTTGTGTTCATTCAGCGGATCCAACTAACATTGCGGAGCCAACTATATTTTTATGGAGTGGCCATGTGTTTAGAGTGTATTTTTTTTATTTTATTTTTGAAATAATTGTATATATAAATATATTATCGTAATAAAATTATGTATAAAGAAATGAGTCAAGTGATTGGTTTGTTTTGATTTTGGTCCCTTATACGTGGTTCGAAACTCTCCACTTCCATTTTTTGTTTAAAAAAGACACAAAGCTATGCCTTAATGCAGTTGCTTGAAATATTTATGTAAATGTTAATATATATAGGGATAAATATGTTTTTGGTCCCTATAAATATACCAACTTTTTGTTTTAGTCCCTCTAAAACTTTCCTTCAACTTTTAGTCCCTATAAAATTTTCAATCACTACTTTTGGTCCCTATTTTTAAATTAATTTTAGTATTTTTTAATGAAATTATGCAGAAAGGTGTAGGATATTGTAAAACCCTTTCCCAAAAAACATTAGAATTTTTTAGCAAAACATAAATTTAATATGAATTTTTAACCATCAAAAATATAAAAATTCATATTAAATTCATGTTTTGTTAAAAAAATCTAATTTTTTTTGGGAGAGATGCTTATAATATTATGAGATTTTCTGAAAATTTTTATTCAAAAATATGAATTATACATATGAGTTTACTTTAAGGGAGGGACCAAAAGTGAAGATGGAAAAATTTTAAGGGACTAAAAGTTGAAGGAAAATTTTAGAGGGACTAAAATGAAAAGTTGGTATATTTATAGGGACCAAAAACATATTTAATCCATGTATATATATAGAGGGGGAATATTTTAACTTTAAGAGTAAGTTTGTTTACTTATTCTAAATCTCAACCTTTAATCCTATTATCAATTAATGGCTTAGATTCATTCATAATAAGTGATAAAGTAGACTTTCATTTTCTTCTCTATTGGAGTTAACATTCTTCAACAAAGAAAGGCAAAACAATTAATGACTTTTAATTGGTAGTTTTTTTTATTCTCTCCCTTTACTTTGATTTTTTATATGCACAGAGAAAAAATTTGTAAACGGATTATCAATAAAACTTGAAAACCCCTATCACAACAAGTGCACAAGATGTACAACTTAGATTGGCTATCGGTTAGACATAATTTTTACAATCCTTTTTTTTTAAACGTATGATTTTCCTGTGTATTTCTATTTCATGCTCTTTTCTCTTACAAACACAAAATCTTTTTATTATTATTTAATTACCAACAGAAAAAATAATTATCTAAAAAAATTAACATATAATTTATTTTTCCTTGTTATGTATTTATGTAATCTGAAAATTAACATATACTTTATTCTTTCTTGCTATGTATTTATTTTGAGTATAAAAAAAAGCAAAGGGAGAAGAATAAAAAAACAATCAATTAAAAATCATTAATTGTTTTTCCATTTTGGGATGAAGAATGTTAACTCCAATAGAGAAAAAAATTAAAGCTTAATGTATCACTTATTTTTAATCAATCTAAGCCATTAATTCATAATAGGATTAAAGGGTAAGATTTGGAGTAAGTAAACAAACTTACTTTTTGGAGTCAAAATATTTCCCATATATATATATATATAATATTATTTAGGTAAAAATGTGTATACATACCTATTAGAAATGAAAATTTTGAGACTTTGGGGAGGCATGTCCTCCCCCTGTCATAACCTAGCTCTGCCACTGCTTCAGGTTTTGCAAAATCAAGATGTTCTTTCATGCATTTGATATGGTTTGCTAGCTCTTCGTGATATGGAAGGAAAAATATTTTGTGGTAAAGAGAATTCTCCTGCTGTGCTCAGCTTCTGGAGAATGTGAAACTTATTTCCTTTTAGAGGTTTAAAGCTAAATTTGTTATTTTTCATTATAGGTTTCAAAATTGGTGCCAAAACCCTTTCTTACGAGCGGGTATTGACTAATTTTTGTTTCTTGTTGCTGAACGTTTGATATATGTTTTAGACGTTTTTTATGGTACATCTTGTGCTGGGATGATAGTTCACTGTTAGTTATATATATCATTTTGATTTCTTAAAAAAAGCAAACTAATAAATTTATAGATGAACATAGACCAAATCCACAAAAAAGGTCAATGTTGCGAATTCAAGCCCTGCTTGGTTTTTTCCTTTTTAAATTATTTAAATGCAATTTTCTCTGTAAGTGCAATTTTCCTTGCAGCAAGGCTCGTCCCTTCCTAAAACTTTTTTCATATAGTTTTTTATCTTATCCTTTTCCCAAGGGAAAAAGATCATATTAATTTTAGAAAAATAATTAAACTCTTATCAATCATTAATATTATTTTGATTAGAGAGTCTATCGGCTAATCTTATTCAACTTTAACTAAATTTATTAACATAATAAATTATTTGTTACTAAGATTTTATAGTCCTTAGGACACATGCACACATGATAATATATCAAAAATGGGAATTATATATCGAAAATTGCGTCAATTTATATTTCAAAAATTTTAAAATTAACTATTCTCAATAAATATTTGTTATATGTAGAATTCTTAACATCTGTCTTTAGGCACATGTTATGTTAGCATGACTCACATTTTATTTATAGGAAAGACATAACTCATTTTTTTTGAAAAAATAATAATTGAGATAATTTTTTTTTAATAGATCTGAAGCCTTTTTTTGTTTTGTTTATATGTAAAAACAAAGAACCTAAATATTTTGGAGAGACATACTTTTTTTTTTAGAGGATTGGAGAGACATACTTCTTTCTGTATTTTTAATTAATAGTAAAAATGTACAAAACAAAGGTGACCTTAAGTTCGTAAGATAAACTTTTACTCCTCTAAATATTTTTGCAATAAACTGGAGGTTACTTACACACCACCTTTGACCTTGAGAGTTGTAACAAAAACTCTTCACCTCCACCACATTATTTTCTTTTCTGGCTTCTTAAAACTATGTGATATATATTATCAAATTTTGTGTCTCATTGGATCCAAAATATCTGATCCAAGCAGCAGAATATACATTGATATGGCATTTGTTGGAGAAGCATTCCTCTCAGCTTCTTTGGAAGTATTGCTAGATAGAATCATATCTCATGAGTTCCAATACTTTTCTAGAAACAAAGAACTTGACAAATCACTCCTCAAAAAGCAGAAAATAACATTGTTGAGTCTTCAAGCTGTGATGATTGATGAATGATGCTGAGGAGAAACAAATCACCAACCCTTGCTGTTAAAACAATGGTTGGATGAACTCAGAGATGCTCTCTATGATGCTGATGATTTGTTGGATGAAATCAACACTGAGTCTTTGAGATGCAAATTGGAAGCTGAGTCTCAAATTCAACAACCTTTTAGTGATCAGGTTTTGAATTTCCTTTCTTCTCCTTTCAAAAGCTTTTTTAAAGTTGTTAATTCTGAAATACAAGATGTTTTTCAAAGATTGGAACAATTTTCATTGCAAAAAGATATCCTTGGATTGAAACAAGGTGTTTGTGGCAAAGTTTGGCATGGAATACCTACTAGTTCTGTTGTTGATGAATCTGCTATTTATGGCAGAGATGATGATAGAAAGAAACTCAAAGAGTTTTTACTATCAAAAGATGGTGGAAGGAACACAGGAGTGATATTTATTGTTGCTATGGGAGGGATTGGAAAAACAACACTAGCTAAACTACTTTACTATGATCTTGAGGTAGGAGAGAATTTTGACCTAAAAGCTTGGGCATATATATCAAAGGATTTTGATGTTTGTAGAGTGACAAAAATTCTTCTTGAATGTGTCGGTTCAAAATCGGTTGTCACGGATAACTTGAATACTCTACAAGTGGAATTGCAACAAAGCTTGAGAAACAAAAGATATTTGCTTGTTTTGGATGATGTCTGGGATGGAAGTTATGATGAATGGAACAAACTGAAGGGTGTTTTCAATGCCGGGGAATTGGGAAGTAAGATCATCATCACAACACGGGATGAAAGTGTTGCATTAGCTATGCAAACTTATCTTCCTGTCCACTATTTGAGATCTCTTCATAATGAAGATTGTTGGTCTTTACTTGCGCATCACGCATTTGGACCGAATAACTTCAGGGAACAATTGAAACTGGAAGAAATCGGCAAAGAAATTGCAAAAAGATGTGGTGGCTTACCGTTAGCTGCAGAAGCCGTTGGGGGTCTTCTCCGCACCAAATTATCAGAAAAGAACTGGAATAAGGTATTAAAAAGTAACATCTGGGATTTGCCAAATATCAAGGTGCTACCGGCTCTGCTATTGAGCTATCACTATCTTCCCGCTCCTTTGAAGCGATGTTTTGCTTATTGTTCAATTTTTCCAAAGAACTCCGGTTTAGATAAGAAGATGGTAGTTCTGCTATGGATGGCAGAAGACTTGGTACATCAGTCCAAAGGTGAAAAAACTATGGAAGAGGTAGGTGAAGAATACTTTGATGAACTTGTATCACGGTCGCTAATACGTAGACAGATGGTCAATGCGAAATAAAGCTTCATGATGCATGACCTTATCAATGAATTAGCAACAACTGTTTCATCTGCATTTTATATCAGGCTTGAGGATCCAAAGCCATGTGAAAGTCTTGAAAGAGCTCGTCATTTGTCGTACATTCGAGGGAATTATGACCGCTTCAATAAATTCAATATGTTTCATGAATCGAAGTGTCTTCGTACCTTACTGGCCTTACCGTTAAGACATTGGCGGTCATCGAAATATCCTAATCTGAGAAGCCATTATCTATCCAGCAAGTTACTATTTGACTTGTTACCTGCAATGAAACGGTTGAGGGTGTTATCTTTGTCACACTATAACAATATCACTGAGTTGCCTAACTCTCTCGTAAATTTAATACATCTGCGGTATTTAGATCTCTCATACACTAAAATAAAAAGATTGCCAGATGTAATATGCAAGCTCTACAATCTTCAAACCTTATTGTTGTCGAAATGTTGCTCTCTTACTGAATTACCCGAGGACATTGGAAATTTGGTTAATCTACGCCACCTCGATTTAAGTGACACTAAGTTGAAGGTGATGCCTATACAAATAGGCAAACTGCAAAATCTTCAAACACTGTCTTCATTTGTTGTCAGCAGACAATCAAACGGGGTTGAAGATTGGAGAGCTGAGAAAATTTCCATATCTACAAGGGAAATTGTCAATATCAAAGCTACAAAATGTTTCTGACCTCTCTGATGCCATTCATGCCAACTTGGAGAAGAAAGAAGAAATTGATGAGTTGACATTAGAATGGGATCGTAATACAACATAAGACTCGCAAATGGAAAGACTTGTACTTGAACAGTTGCAGCCCTCAACAAATTTGAAGAAACTCACAATCCAATTCTTTGGTGGAACCAGCTTCCGAATTGGTTAGGAGATTCCTCATTTCACAACATTATGTATTTGCGCATCAGTGGCTGTGATTATTGTTGGTCACTTCCTCCCCTAGGAGAGTTGCTTAGTCTCAAAGAACTCTTCATTTCTGGACTAAAATCAGTGAAGACGGTTGGTACTGAGTTTTATGGAAGCATTAGTTCCCTTTCCTTTCAACCATTTCACTCTTTGGAAATTTTGTGTTTTGAGGATATGCCAGAATGGGAGGAATGGAACATGATTGGAGGCACCACTATTGAGTTTCCTAGTCTAAGGCGTTTGTTTCTATGTGATTGTCCGAAACTCAAAGGAAACATACCACACAACTTTCCTTCTTTAGTTGAACTCGAGTTGTCAAAATGTCCTCTACTCAGGTCACAAGAAGAGGTTGATAGCAGCATCAGCAGCAGCATTCGAAGGCCATCACATCCCGCGTGGATGATGATTGAACTCAATTCTCTCAAACAGTTGACTATCTCAAGCATTATTTCTCTGAGTTCCTTCCCATTAGAACTTCTCCCTAAAACATTAAAATCTCTCACTTTCCTTTCTTGTGAGAATCTCGAATTCTTACCTCACGAATCCTCACCTATTGACACTTCACTTGAGAAATTGCAAATATTCAACAGCTGTAATTCACTGACATCCTTTCATCTAGGCTGTTTCCCTGTCCTCAAAAGTCTCTTCATCTTAGGCTGTAAAAATCTAAAACCTATTTCTGTTGCAGAAGCCGATGCATCAAATAGCCATTCCTTTCTTCAAAGTTTATCCATATATGCCTGTCCTAATCTTGAATCATTTCCATTTCATGGACTCACTACTCCTAACCTCAATAATTTCATGGTGTCAAGTTGTCCTAAGCTTAAGTCACTACCTGAACCTATTCACGGTCTATCGAGCCTTTATCAATTGATTGTGTATGGACTTCCAAAACTACAGACTTTTTCACAAGAGAGTTTACCAATCAATCTAAGGATACTTGAAGTGTCAAATTGTGGGAGTTTGTCCACTTCAGCCATCATTAATTGGGGTTTGAAGTCCCTTACTTGTCTTGCTGAGTTGCGAATTTGAGGTGATGGTCTTGTGAATTCCCTGATGAAAATGGAAGAGTCATTACTTCCGAATTCTTTCGTATCAATACACATCTCTCATCTTTATTATCTAAAATGCTTAAAAGGGAAGTGGCTTCAGCATCTCACCCTCTCTTGAAAACCTTGAGATTTCAGATTGTCGCCGGCTTGAATCCTTACCGGAAGAGGGACTGCCTTCCTCTCTTTCGGTACTGACTATCAAGCGATGCCTTTTACTACAAGCAAGCTGTCAGAGCAATGGAGGCAAAGAGTGGCCTAAGATTGAACATATTCCATGCATAATTATTGGTAACAAAGTGATAATATGAATGTTCAAGTGATTGGCCCAAAGTGATGATTCATGTTTGCTTTAGCCATTACATTACTGGTCTTTTCAGTATCACAACATTCGTAGCTTAGCCCTATTAAGAACTTGTGCTGGGAAACCTCTGTGACCATTCAGAGGTGATTTGTGGATCTCTCCATTTACTACCAGTTGTAGGTGGTAACTTATTACTACTAGTTCTTGAACTGTAATACAGTGAGTAAACCAACCACCTAATAGGTCTTGACTCTGTTAATATTTCAAAATAGTCTTGTCAAATATTTTTCAGTTAGGTCTCTTCCTTAGTATTCGTCATGTGACAAAAACATAAAAACAGGAACCTAATTGAGAAACGTTTGGCAAAGACAGGAACTAGTTTGATATCAGTCTCATCTAATACATGTCATAATTTTCTTAATTTTTTTTATAAATATTCTTTTCAAAAGTTACATTTGTGATTTATATTTGCGTGAAAATTTGTACAAGACAATATGATTCTACAATTTGACCTTGATAAGTTGGTGCTTTTTTTTGGTTAGCAATGAGATTAGTTAGCTGGAATCAATTTTATAAAAATAAATAAATACATGATATACTTTAAAAAAAAAAAACTTTTAGGACCCCTTTATTCGAAAGTTGTATCTAGTGATTTAATTTTTGTGTGAAAATCACGCAGAGGTCAGTTTAATTCTACATTTAGGTTCTAAAGAGTCACATTTATGTTCTGAAGAGTTGCTTCGACAGAAAGAAAATAAATATGATCAATTTAATCAATTACAAACTATATAGGATTCATCGAACACACACATAAACTTGCTAGATATATATGATATGATATAGAAAGAATAAATTTGAGGGATTAGTCTTTGCAGTTGCGCGTAAAAAATATCAACAAATTCTTGTCGTATTATGTATGATGCAGACAAGATAACAAACCTCCATAACTTATTTTATTTTAACTTTGGTGGAATTTTTTTTCCCACTGATTCTTAGTTCAATCTTTCTATTAGCCAGTGAAATAACATAAAACAAAACAAACAATCTTCATTTTAACCAGCTAGAAATAACATAAAACAAAACAAACAATCTTCATTTTAACCAGCTAGAACTTACATGGACATCATATTTAGGGTCCTTTTGTTATATATTGAAATCAAAGTAATTTTAGCGTTGGATAATTTAGAGATTATTTTTTCAAGAGTTCATAAAAAATCAGAATCTAATTTGCGTTTGTTTATCGCAGCAAAAATCACTTTTCTTTAAATAAATAGTCTAATTTGTTTTGATACATCTATATAAAAGAGATTTTTTTGTTACAAAACTAGTTTAATCTTTTGACATTTGATTTTCTCTCTCCTCTAAAAAAATCTACTTTTTGAGAAGCTGCTCTTATTTTAAAAAATAATTTTTTTCCTTTAAAAAAGCTATAACAAACGGGCTCTTAGTGTAACAAACAACAAAAAAACTTGAGATACATAATGAAAATAAAAATCAGAAGCATTAACATTTAGATATGAAATTCATAACACATCATCATTCTAAAACCTTTCTCCACTCAATCCTGTCAATTAAAAACCTTCCACAATTAGTAGAATCTGAACTCAACAACATCTCAGAAAACACAGGATAACTGGCTGATGAGATCAAGAAGATTGAGAAAGACTAAATAGAATTTTATTGAATAATAGAGGAGGTAGTTACAGCACTGAAAAGAAAGAAAACATACTACTAGCCTAACCAAGTGGCTCCCAAGAGAATACTCTCTTTCCATAACAGAATTCCAAGATAATTCTGAACCAACGCTTGCTGCCAGCTCAGCATTCTAGAAACTTCTTGCAAAGTCACTTGATTCTTACATGCTTGCTTTCATAGAATCCTCCTTTTTTTGGGCTTGTCCACAAACTCCTCAAGTCTGGTCCTTCGCATATTAGTCGAAACTCCCTCATTCCTATCACCAGCCATCACTAGAATTTCTGGCAGAATTGCTGAAGTGTGTGAGAGCAGACTGCACAAAAATGTTTCAGAGGATCATTTCTTGGATGCAAACTCCACTCTAACCTGGAAAAAGAAACTTAACACAAATTGGATTTTATTTTTAGTTACTGTACATATTTCAATTCTCAAATATACACAAATCAAACATACTAAAGAAGCTAAACATAAACAACACATGAGTGTATTGTTACAATACAATCAACAGATTCATTTATTTTCACCCACAACAATCTTTACCTCGATGATGTGAGCCGAAACACAGTTTTCATTGTTTCTAAAAATGCATTCTACCTAGCCAGCCTTCTATCTTCTCACTATCACAATTGTTCATACATGAGTCTTTTATCTATTTGTTAAGAATTTAAATGAACATTGAACACAATTTTTAGAAATAAAATCTTTAGTATTTTTAGCTTCAAGTACAATAAAATAAATAAAGCTGCAATGCTCACCAATGTAATGGCAAAAAGAAAACATGAAGCATCGTTTTAGACAACTCACCTGAAGATTCATATTATCACTTTGTTATCAGTAATTATGCATGGCTATGTGCAATCTTATGCCACTCTGTCCCTCCTTGCTCTGACAGCTGGTTGTAGTAAAAGCATCACTTGATAGTCACTACTGAAAGAGAGGAAGTCAGTCTTTCGTCCGGTAAGGATTCAAGCCGGTGACAATCTGAAATCTCCAGGTTTTCAAGAGATGCGAGATGCTAAATAATAAAGATGGGAGATGTGTATCTATACGAGAGAAGTCGGAAGCAACGACTCTCCAATTTTCATCAGGGATATCATAC
The DNA here is from genome assembly GCA_946800305.1 of Medicago arabica. NCBI lineage: Eukaryota > Viridiplantae > Streptophyta > Magnoliopsida > Fabales > Fabaceae > Medicago > Medicago arabica. The sequence continues at coordinate 3,723,248 of OX326967.1, read as the reverse complement.
AACCATCGCCTCGAATTCACAACTCTGCAAGACAAGGGAATGCAAACCCCACCTAGTGATAGCTGAAGTAGACAAACTCTCAAAATAGGACATTTCAAGTATCCTTAAATTCACTGTAATTTTCTTGAGCAAAAGCCTGCAGTTTGGACATCCATACACACTCTATTGATAAAGGCTAGATAGACTGTGAATTGGTGAGCATTCAGTCTATGAAGTGGAAATGACTGAAGATTAGGACAAGCATATATGGATAAACTTTGAAGAAAGGGATGACTAAGTGACGCCTCTTCTGAAAAAGAAAAAGATTTTAGATTTTTACAACCTGAGATGAAAAGACTTTTGACGACTGGGAGAGAACTAGCTGAGAGGATGTCAATGAATCACAGATATTGAACATTTGCAATTTCTCAAGTGAAGTGCAATATGGTAAGGATTAATGAGGTAAGAATTCTAGATTCTCACAAGAAAGAAAAGTGAGAGACTGTAATGTTGTGGGGAGAACATTTCTTGGGTAGGATCTAAGAGAAACTTGAACTCTTTAATAGAATTAAGTCCAATCACCATCCACTCAGGATGTGATGGTCTTTTTATGCTGCTGCTATTCACCTCTTTTCAATGTTGTGACCTGAGTCAATGAGAATGGGACAACTGGATTGTGTCCAACCCCCGTTTTTTTAGCATTATTTGAGCAATCTCGCTTTCTTTATACCCTGCTCCCCACCAACATCCAGTGTGTGGACATTTTTGTCAATTTTTTCCATAGCAATTGGTATGGATACATGACACATCTCAACTGATTCTACACCCACAAACTTTTTAGCCAACATATCATCAATTATTTTATCAGACTCTTCAAAAACTTTGGACAAAAATGTGTAAGTTTCATGATATTTTGATGCTTTGTTGGTCAACTTAACCATTTGAGGACATAACTCATTGTATCACTTCATGAAATGAGCTTTCATATTCAGTTCAACATGTTGTGCTTTCAAATCTTGATTACTTCCCAATCTTGCATCTCTTGTCCATCGCTTCATTATATAGTGTTGAGGAATCAGCTTAATATTCATAACATCTAATACTTTCAAAGCATGACTGCATAAGATGCCATGTGTCTCAAATTTACGACAATCACAGGCAACCTTTTGATCCATAAGATTCCCCATTACCGTCCGCTCCTTATTATTATCATAATTTGTAACAACATACAACCCTTCTTTCAAATTCTCTACGCAAGTGCCTAGATATTCCTCATATTCTTCTTGAAATTCCTCAAAGGTTTTTGAAGTGTAAATGTTTCCGGCTTGTACAAGCATAGGAGCTCTTTTCATTTTCAATTTAGGCAACTCATGTCTTGACTCATAATCGGCCTCTGATTCATTGTTCCGTATTCCATGGACAACCCTTTCAATGTGAGTGAAAAATTGAACTAAATTTAAATCTGACTTCAAATAATTTTTCAACTCAGCATTAAAACTCTCACTTAATTGAGTAGATCTCATACCTGCAGTGAAATGTTTTCGAACATACGCCCATGCCCATTTTTCCTTTAATTGAAAAATCACACGGAGCCATGAATCTTCAGAAATATTATGTTCGACAAGTAAAACATTCCATGCGTTCAAAAACACACCTTCCTCTTCATGTAGATCAATGCATGCTTCAAAATCTGAGCAGAATTTTGAACTCTCTTGATATAGATGGTTCACATGTCTCTGTGCATTTTCTCTTAAACGCCAAGTGCACAATCCATGAAATGTTTCCGGCATAACTAAAGAAATAGCCTTAGCCATTGCTTCATCTTGATCAGTTAGAAGGGTTTTAGGCTTTTCTCCACCCATTGCTTTGAGAAAAGTTTCAAATAACCATTGAAAAGAAGGGACTGTTTCATCATATAGCAACGTTGCACCAAAAACAACCATCTGCTTGTGATTATTTAGTCCAACAAATACTCCCAACGGACGATAATCCTTATTTGTCATGTATGTCGTGTCAAAAGTGACAACATCACCGAAGTATCCATAATCATTTATCATTTGTGCATCCGCCCAAAATACATTTGTTATTTGCTCTTCAACATCCATTTGGAAGTCATAATAGAATGAAGGATTTTCACTTTGTTGTTTGAAATGCATCAACAACGCACCCACTTCACCATACATCAATGACCGCATCCTTCTAGTATGAAGATAACCAACAGCATCAATCCCACCATCTTGCTTGTAAGCATATTCATGAAAATCTTTTCGTTTTAATCTCGATTCGTCAGCCGCTACAACTTGAGATGCTCGTGACTCAGATATTTGTCGATGGGAGCGAGGAGTGTGAAAATACCCTGGCGGTTCAAGAAAATGATTATGTTGAGCTACAAAGTCAACAACCTTGTACTTTCCAATCTTTCGATCAAGTGAAATAACCATACGTGCATCACATCCCGTTCTGGTTTCCACTCTCCCCTCTTTTGTCAAATGGTCTCGTTTGTCAACACCACGTTTACCCTCTTTAAAGCAAGTGAACCTTCTTGAAGTCAGAATTCCATCTTTTTTGCTTTTATTTCCATATTCTCGACGAATACCAAACCCAATTCTCCTACTATACTTATTATAAAATTCATATGCCGCTACCTCAGATTCAAACTCCATTTCCAAGTGTGGTGTATAATCAACAACACTCTGTTCCCCATTTTGCACAATATTCACATCAATATTGTTCCCCAATTTCTCTACACCTTCAACTATTGGAATTGTTGACCCATTCATGTTTCCTTAAAAAAATAATAGAGTCAACTTGTCAATAATAATACAAGTAAACAACTTGCTGTGAATGCGATTAAAACTCAAGTGATCAAACTAAACATATAAAATAAAAATAGATAAAGGAGAAGAAGAAAGAAGACATCTGTAATTTCTCAGAATAACGATTTTAAGGCGCATGCAACAAAACCATTGTAATGTGAATGTATCGACATTGCAGACACATCTCAAACGTGTTTTTACTTTTTCGTTAGTCAATTATGTTCTTCATAACATTACAAACAAAAGATGTATTTGCAATTTTGATACGATCAGAGACACGATGGATGTTTACCCTAATAATATTCATAGAAATTTAACAAAAGAAAAAAGTTTTTACCTGAAACGCTACTCATATGCGGCGGTTGGGTGTTCGGAAGGAACGGCGGCAGTGCACTGATGCGGTGGTACTCTTTCAGGAGACGCGTTTCAAGTGGAAGAAAGTGTGTGATCTTTTTTATTTTTGTAGCTTTTAAGATGTTAAGGGGGTGTATTGCATCATGATTCTAAGAGATTTTAAAAGACTTTTTAATCATCAAAAAGTTTTGTGTTATTCAATCAAGATTCTTTGTCATTTAAAAAAAGTTTTGTGGTATTCAATCAAGACTCTTAATCACTTAAAAGTCTATTGGTATTCAAAATCATTCAAATTTCGAAAGATTGTTTAATAAATCAGATTTTGATGGATTTTGTGGGATTTTCTAGTGAAATTTTATCATGAAACAATCTTTTTAGTCTTTCATAAAAAGATGAGATTTCCTAGGATTGTTTTTTTAAAGATTTTACTATCTCTCTCCCTCTCTTCTCCATTCTCTCTTACTCTCTTTTCCTCTTCTCTCTCTATTTTCCTCTATATATATATATATATATATATATATATATATATATATTCTCTCTTCCCTTCTCTCTATTTCCTTCTCTTTCTCTCTCACTCTTTATGAACATTTTTTTCAATTATTTCTTAAAATTCATAAAATCTGTTGAAATCTCCTAAAATCCATAAAATCATTTCAAATTCATCAAAGTCTTTTAAAATCCTCAAGACTTTTTTAAACAAAAATCTTATACATTAAATCCGTTGAAATCCTTAAAAGTCTTTTAAAATCATCAAAGTCATCAAAATCCTACAAATTCTTTTAAAATCCTCAAGACTTTTTTAAACAAAAATTGTCCTTTAAAATCCTAATCTAATACACCCTCCTAAGAGTAGCTTTTTAAAAAAAATATATTTTTGAAGATAAGAGTGAAAATAAATGTCAAAAGATTGATGTAAGAAGAAAAAAAAACTTTTTTATTTAGTTGTTTCCGAACAAACTAATTTACTTTTTTTTTCTAAAGTAATTTTATTACGATAAACAAACGTCGAATAAATTTTGATTTTTTATTTATAAAATCTCTAAATAATAATTTCTAAGTTATGTATTGAATGTTTTATCGGGTCATTATCGACATATTGATATTAATTCTCTTAGAAATCGTGGTTGAGCCTAACACAATCTCACAAAACTAGCTTGTGAGGTGAGGATTGCCCCTGCTTATAAACACATTGTTAGACCATCTCCTATCTGACGTGAGACTCTCAGCACACCTCCCACGACCAACACATTTAGGTTTGATTCGTGAACATAAATGATGGGTGGTCCAATAGTGGAAACCTGATAGAAGGTGAGCCAATGAATTTTGAAGAGGCTTTGATACCATGTCGAAATTTGGGGTCTAACCCATCCTTACAAGATCGACTTTATGGGGTTGTGTTAGACCCAACCACATATTCTAAGATGGTATCATAGCCTTTCCAAGATTCGCTGGGCCACCTGCTATCAGGTTTCCGTTATCGGACCATCCACCATTTATGTCCATGCTCCAGATGCAGTCCTGGGTGTGAGGGTGTGCTAAAGAGTTCTACATCAGATAAGAGATGTCATGCCAATGTATTTATAAGTGGGGGGCAATTCTCACCTTACAAATCGGTTTAGTCGGGTTGTGTTAAGTCCAACCACAAATTTTATGATATCAGAGCTAGAGCTGTCAATTGGGTCGGCCTGGCCTAGCCCACCTCGGTCCGGTGGGCCAACTCATATAAATGGGGCAGAGAGGGTCGACCCACTTGATTCATGGGCTACCAAAATTGAGCTCAACCCAATTAGTAGTCGGCTACATGACCCGATGGGTCAACCCGACCCATATTTCAAAATGTATATTTTTTTATATAAAAAAAAATGCAATAAACAATATAACTACATATCACCTTTTTTTAATAGAAACATATCACATAAATTATTATTCATCAAATAAATCAATGTCTTCATAAACTTAGTTAAATAATATATAAAAAATCTATTAAATCAACATCCATAAGGGATAAATCGCACAAAAACATCAATACAAACTATTAACAAACCCGTGCTAAGCGCATGCCCGTGCTCCGCATGGATTGGATGTCGAAGCATGGGCCATATGTCAAAGCGAACTGTAATGTTATATGCATTGAGAAAATAGAAAAAAGATTAACGTAAAGATGACGTTAATGATAAAAGGGTAAATTACATTGACCTTCCTTGAGATTTTCTTAAACAACACAATCAAACCGTCAAATTTAATGCAATTTCATTTTAATAACCTTCCAAATATACAATTTAACTTCAGTCATATTGGTTTGATATATCTTGTATATGTTTTCTCGTTTGGCAATAAGTTTAATGTTTTTTTTTCTCGCAATGGAGAAACAATAACAATTGTTTTTACCAAAAAATAGAATCAAACATCGACAATTAAAGAAGAGACTAAAAGAGAATATATAGATGGATGGACGTTTTGGTTGACTAATGAAAATGAAATAATCTTTGATATATCTGTTTTATTACATTGGAGTTTAAAATTAAATCACATCGACAAAGGAACAATGAGTGATCTCTTCAGTTTGGAAGAATCATCTAAGTCTTAAGTTTGGGTGGAGACTAACTCATATCTAGTTGTTCAAGCTTTTTAGAAATCTTCTTTGATGCTATGTTCCTTAAAGATTATACATGATAATTGCAACATTTTGATTAGACAAATAAACATAATGATCACTCATATCTATAAGAAAGGAAACCACTATAAGAAAGGAAACCATTATGCTGACATAATGGCTAATACATGGCTCTCTTTGAACTCTTATATTGTTTGGTTAGATTTGCCCTTGTTTATTAGAGAGCCTTTTGTGAGGAATCCTGTAGGATTGCCTAATTGTGGATTTTGTCTAGTTTGGGGAGGTTTTGGCCTAGTCCTCCTCCTATTTTTTGTTCTCTCTTATCTAGGTTACATTTTGAGGTTGTATCTCTTTGCTACTCCTCCTTTTTGGGGGAAAAATAGAAATAAAAAATGGTTGAAAATTCAGAGAGTTCATACTCGTATAAAGAAGTTAATTGCTAAAAAAAGTAGAACTAAAAAAGATTAAACCGTGTTAAATTATAACAGAAGTGTTTGTCATTTTGATAAGTAAATAAGGGAAATTAATGTTTTGTTAGTAAAATTGAGGGGATGCTTGTATTATTTAAGAAGACCATAAGCGAAGGAGTTTGTTTCCAAATTGACTAGTTTTTTGAGTTTATGATGGCTTTGCCATCTCGTCTATCTAAAAAAAAAAACAAATTATCCATATGATGAGTACGAAGGAGTTTGTTTCCAAATTGACTAGTTTTTTGGGCTTTATGACTTCCAAACTTAAGTAATTTTCTCTATTGAAAAAAGTTAGTCTATAATAATATGTTAAACACTTTATTTTTCCTCTCTTATGTCATGTAAAACAGTTTATTCTCCTCTCTTATGTCATGTAAAACAGTTTATTCTCCTCTCTTATGTCATTTTTTTAAGAGGTTAAAATGATATATTACCAGCACAAAAAAATCATTCAGCACAAGGCGTGCTAAGGAAGACTTAATAGATCCAAAATACAAACTCGAAAAAGAGAAAACTAAACAAAAGCAAGGAACATCAAGGAGCTAAATTACAAAAGTTAGACAGAACATAGGATTTTGCCTCCAAAAATTGTAGTCAAAATCGAATAAAGCATTTTTCGATTTAAACCACCAAAACACAAGAAGCTTTAACTATTCGTCCATGGAAAGAATATGCTCCTCCTTATGTTGGAAAATACGCCTATTTCTCTCTTTCCAAATAATGGAAACAATCGTTAACTATAACATCTTGAACACTAAGCAAATTTTTTAGAGAAACTTCCCAAGCCGCAAAACTGGTTTAGATGTGCAATTAAATTCTGAGAAGATGCTTAAGAAATCCCTAACAAATCGCATACCAAATGTTGCCGAATAAATCACAAGAAACAAACAAATGATCTTTATCCTCATTACACCCGCACCCTCCTGTACAAAGCTGCTCATCAATGAGCAACACATGCCTTCTCAGTAAATTATCTCTGGTAGGAAGTCGATTAAGTAACAGACGCCAAGCAAACAAAGAGACCTTTATCGGAACAACCTTTAACCATAATATATGACTGTAATTACTATAATCGGCAACAATTATGTCATGATCCAAAGCATCAATCAAATACTGATATGTGGTGCTCACTGTGTACCTATTAGAAGAATGAGTCCGCCAACTCCACCTATCTACCACTTAACCCTCCAAGAGAACAAAAGAAAAAAGTTCCACACACTCACTCACCAAATCCTCCTCCCACGCAAACAACCTACACCGCCACTTCCACGCTTTTCCGTACTCTCCCCAACCTAGAGAAAACATATCATCTACTGTAGCCATTTTATTGTAAGCCAACTCAAACAATCTATTAAAACTAGACGAGAACAAAACTCCACCTAACCAAGGGTCCTTCCAAAATGCATGACGGTATATGCAGGCAACATCTTGGAGTCAAGGCTCTCGCCAAGAAAGTCTTACGAGCAAGTTTCTTCTGGCCCACCATGCTACAGGACGCCAAAGACTACATAGCTAGTTGTGACAAATGCCAAAGGCATGTGTAGATGCATATCTCCCCTCTAGCCGAGCTCACTTCACTAGCTTCTCCATGGCCCTTCGCTTTATGCGGTATAGACCTTTTTGGACCCTTTCCCAAGGCCTTAGACCAATTAAAATGGATCGAAGTTGAGCCCTTAGAAAAGATTACAACAAAAAATGTGCTCTGTTTCTTGAAAAGAAACATCCTAGCATGGTTCGAAATACCGGCGCTCATGATCTCAGACAACAAGACCCAGTTCACCGATTGCAGGTTTCAAGATTATTTGAAAGACTTGAACATCAAGCACAGTTTCACTCAAGCGAACGGGAAAGTAGAATCAGCGAACAAAGTGATTATCTGCAGCATACGCAAAAGGTTAGACGAGGCCAAAACTAACTGGGTGGAAGAACTTTATACAGTCCTGTGATCTTATCGAGCGACCCCCCACTCAACAACTGACAAGTCACATTTTCGTTTCACATATGGAACATAAACGGTCATTACCATTGAACTGGACGAGCTCAATGGGCGAACTGGCACCAACATAATCTATTTTTTGAGAAGCTGCTCTTAACATCTTCTCATTTGGAGTTGTTTTTAGATTATTTTTAGATTCTGATTTTTTTGAAAAGCTGTAACAAATAGATGCAAAACTCTTAGAAGTGAATTTTTTTTTTAAATGTGATTTTTTCTTGAAAAAAGCTATAACAAACAGGCTCTAAATCCTCTGTTTTGTCTTGTGACCAAACAACATTAAATCCTTCGTTTTTAAATTAAGAGTCTTGTTAACGAGTGTTTTTAGGACACTCTCTAACCATTATTCCCTCTTCCTTTTTAAATGTCTTTTTAGAAAATTAATATCAGATTAGCAACATGTATTTTTACACATTTTCTTCCTATTATACCCTCATTTTAATCTACCAATAAATTCTTATTTTTTTGCACACATTTGATCTTTCCAATAAATTTAATATGTTATTTTTCTCTCGTAATAAATAATTGTCCGTTATAATTTTTTTCTCCAACAAATTCCAATTATTTTCCGCGCTCTCTCTCATATCAAACAATTGTCAATTTTCTAAATATTGTGCATATCTTTTTAATTATTTTAAGTCAATATAAAAATTATTTCAAATTTTTCATTGTCATCTTGTTCTTGTTCGTCTATCTTGTATCTTGTCAAATGAGTCTTCAACTATTTCTCTCTTCACCTCTCATCAGCGGTTTCAACGAGTCTTTCACTCTTTCTCCCTTTTGAACATTCATGGAGTCTTTTGTTTTTTTCCTCTTAATCTGTTATTTTACTTTGCACTTGAAATTTTTAACAATCGCTACTCATCTTATTTATAGAATTTTAACTCTTCTTGTAATTATTTTTTGTAGCAAAATTTTGTTTAAATTTGAAGTTAACAGGAAACAAACTTTGTTTATTGTTTAATAAAAAACGAACAAATTCAGTTTAAAAAAAAAACTTTAGTTTTTCAAATGAGAAATGATATTTGTACAACCATTTTATAACAACTCTTAGACAACTCACTCTCTCATACTCATACCATGTGTTCATTCTCTCTCTTCTTTTTTCTCTTTCTATTGTTGTTGACCAATAGAAAAAAGGTTGTCACAAGAGTTGTTAACAAATGGTTGTACATATATCATTACTCTTTTCAAATAGATATCATTTATTAGTTTTATTGAAAAAAGATACCATTGATAAAAATATAGATGACAACTCATATCCGTTAAAATACCAAAAACAGTTAAATATGAAAAAAAAAAAATCAGAACAAAAATACACTTATGGAGGGAGTATTACCTTATTTACTAAGAAAGACTTGGCTATGTCTAAGTGGCAAATCAATACAATCTAACTCACCATACTAACAGCACTGGAAAAGAACGGAACTGTGATGGGTTGTTCACGAATTCAGTTCGTGAACTATATCTGTCACAACTTGGTTCTTTTGGTGCAATTCAGTTTCATGTAGCTGTTTTTTTTTTTTTTTTTTTAACTCTTATATTTGATTAGGTTCAGTTTACTATAACAATTTGGTATAGTTCGGTTCACAAAGAATCAGTCCCGTTCAAAAAGGTACAGTTCCGTTTTTTTTTTTTGTAAAGACAGTTCCCTCTTCTGGCAAGGATTCGAGTTTTCGACAGTATGCAATCTCAAGGTTTTCAAGAGACGTGAGATGCTGCAGCCACTTTCCATCCAAGCATTTTACATGAAAAAGATTATATATGTATAGTGACACAAGAGAATTTGGAAGCAATGGCACATCCATTTCCGTAAGTGCATTCAAAAGATCATCACCTCCAATGTGCAATGTTGCAAGACAAGTGAGCCTTTGCATAGTCCACTCACTGATAGCTCGTCCAAGAACTTCCGCGACTGCAGACGATAAAAGTTCGTAAATTGATAGGTAAACCTCATTTGCAAAAGACACAAGATTTGGAAGATTTTGAATATTTTAGGCCAGTGAAAATATTGATTGCTTCTGGAAGTGAATTAAGTTTGTCACACATTGAAACATCCAAATAGGTAGGGTTAGGTGCGCTAAATTCATTCGTGGAAAACGACTCAAGCTCAGAACAAGAATGTATGCTCAAATACTGAAGAAACAAGAGACTTTGCGTTGGATTTTCCGCAATTGAAATGAGTTTCAGATGTTCACAACGCATAATTCTAAGACTTTTGAGCACAGGAAAAGATCCTAGAGTAAAAGATGTCAATGAATGACAACTATTGTGTATTTCCAATTCCTCAAGTGATGTCTAATTACACAAAGATTTGTGACGAAGGAATTCTAGATTCTCACAATCACGGAAAGTGAGTGACCACAAAGTTGTAGGTAGAACGTCTCTAGGAAATGAAGCTGAAGAAGGAATTCTCGAGAGGGTTATGTCTAGGATCAAGTTGGTGCAGTTGAGCACAAGTGATGAATGAAGGTTTGTTGGTAAGTTTTCTGTGAAGTTTAACATTGGATTAGGAAACAATAGAGGACAGCCAGATAATTCAAAAGTTGAGAAAGTTTGGTTTATAGGTAAGGTTCCTTTAAGTTTAGGACAGCCCTTTAGAGATAGATGTAACAAATTTGGAAACTCTGATGTCGTATATAACAGCATCCTTTAAATGTAAAGGTAATAGAAGAAAAGAATGCCAAAAGCAACATAGTTATAAGAAATAAAGATGGTATTGTTGAAACAAAAACGAAAAAAATACAAACAGAGAACACAATATCTAATCACGGAATCCGGTCAATTATGCATACGTCTTCAACTTCTCTATTAACAAACTTAGGATTTACGCACACAGTACAAGTTTTTGTTTAAATACTTCAATCCAATTTACAGTATATGCGACCTGCCAATATATTTTAATCATATGAAACATATCCCTGTATTGTCAAATTTGTTCCACCTAGAACTTTGCTTCAATAGGTCTTAAAAGGGAAACACCATTTCTTTTGTTTGATGCATTGCCAGCTTAAAGTTGAAAAAGTCACGACATCTTAAATTACTTGCATTGCCAACTTCGTTCATGTGAGCTTCCATTGATAACATGAAATGTAGGTAGAGCCAATATCGAAATCTCATTCCCAGCCAGATTTGCAGTGTACTGAAATGAATGATAAAAACACAAGCAAACCATCAAAAGAAGGTTCCTAAAGTATCTTTAGTTTTGGGTTTGTTCATTAACGATAACCAAAATTTAAGAAGACTTATAGTTTAGAAATGAGGACGACTCAAGCTTCTTTCTAATTTACCTTCAATTTATGGCTTTGATTCTAGCCATGCTTTGTTTATGAATAAACAAAAAGAAAGAACCCCACAAATGTCAAGAGATAATTCAACGCTAAGCATAAAATCCAAAGGAGCAATTCGCCTAACAAAAGGAAAACTGATACAATGCTTATAGTTAATACCAAAATAGCAAAAGCAAACAAATTCCAATTAATTTGATAAAGATTGGAAATGGAAAGCACAATGTGCATACCTAATTCATGGCTAACACCAGCCCATTGCTTTTCTATCACTTTTTCAATTTTCTCAAGAAATATCTGCAACAGTTAATTGCAAAAGAAGCTTGTTATATATACTTTTTTCATATTTAATACACTAATTCAAAGCAGAAGGTGCTAAATCATTTACATAAAATAATATACTAAACTTACAGTTTCCATGCAAATGGCAATTTAATCTATTCCCAAGTGTATAGCATCCATATGGCTATAACATTCACCACTGGTTGTAAAGAACTCTAAGCAAACCCAGCAGATATGTTTTCCACATTTGCACTCAATATGATTGCACCCATCTACCTTCTCAATTACATGCCCACATGCCGAGCAATTCTTTACTTGTTCTTTTCCTTTGCACCAATCCCTCAGAGATGAATCCGGGTCATCCTTGAATTGTCGGTATCTCTCACATGAAACGTACGGATGATACTCGACGTGGCACCTGGTACAAGTCTCTGAATAACAAGCCCCACAAACAAATGGAACACTAGCTGTATCGGGATCTGCAACTCTATAGATTGAGGGGCAGTCAGGAGATGGGCAAAACCTATAGGTTCCTGAACTTGAGGCTACAAAAGCTCCCAAAGAAGCCCTGAAAAGTTCTTCCAACTTATCATTTGACAGGAGAGTTCTGAAATCTACGAGCAAAATATGATTTCCACAGCCCTGATGAGCACAACATATTGGGAAACTGCCTTGGTTTTTTATAGCAGATTCACACTGCTCCACCATACATGACCGGCAGAACAAATGACCACAACCTTCAAGCTGATATCCATCCTCAACCTCACACAAGCAAATTGGGCAACTAGGTCCATTGTCAAATCTCTCACCTAAAGGATGGCTTAAACGTGCAATCTCAAAAGTTATTTCCTCTACTCTTGATTTCAACTCCGTGTTACCATGAAGAAGGATTGTCTGGTTGCGTGTGTTGAGCCTAAGATCTGCCCTAGGTACCTTCTCTTTTAGTCCATGAAGATCTGGCCCGAAATTCTTAACCACTTGCTTCATTAAATCAGAAGGTAGGTCCCTTCCACTCAGACGGATTACTGACTGCTTCTCTTCCTGGAGGGACAAGAGAGATTGAATTAACTTTTTCTCAGCCAAAGCAATCTTGTCCGGCGAACCAAATATCCGTAACTTCATGTTGCGCCTGTCAAATTGAATGTAAGTTGACGTCCCGTGCTGTATTGAGCTTGTAAAACTGGAACCATCTTTGGACAATATGAGCTGTAGAGCGGCAGGGGTGAGATTGTTGTGGACAATTGCTTTCCCTGTCCACAGTTCTTCCAGAAGTCTTCTACCTTCTGCCACCGTCTTTGTGGCATTGGCTGTTATTTTCACTCGGTGGGAGCCATTAGGAGTCCTGTCTAGATTCCACTCAAGACCTAATAAGAACACCAATCAGTGTCAGCAGTAAAATAGTAATAAGATTAAAATGCCATTGAATTTTTCTCACAATATAAATAGGATTCCAACAAACCATGAATGGCCGGTTTGTAAAATTTAACATAATAACTAATATAGTGCCTATGAAACAATAAATTGACCCACAGTCCATGTTAATACACTAACAAAATACCTTCTAAATTGTTGAAACTTGCCAGCACTTTTTCCAGCTGTCCCTTAATCACACGATACACTGGAGGAGAAAATATCAAGGTGCTGTGGAACAAACGCTGGGTCTTTATCTTCTGCCAAGAAATAAATCCGGGCAACACCTTTCCATCAATTTTCTCCAAAGCTTTAGCTGCTTCTAAATGTAATCTTCCATCAAAATGAATTAAAGCATTCATCAAATAATCCCTCGGCTTAGGTGGAAACACCTGAACACGGCAAGAACTAATGTGAGGGTTTTTTTTGGGCATTAAGGGGGAGATTTCTTTTAATATTGTCTCTTCAATCGCACTGCATGGTGGATTTTCAACGGCCTCTCCTCTCTTAAAGAAAAAATCTTGAATCCTTCTACTAGTAGCAGATCTTAGTACATCCAAAATTTCAATCTCAGGAACCTCTTTGTTAAGCCCAGTTATAAGAATGTTGTCCAAATACTTATCACTGGGAGCACAACGAACATACCTTCCATCTATGACAAGGTTTTCAAAATCTCTAATGATGAAATCCACATCATTTTTATCACATTTGATTATGCCAACTGCTTTGATAGGCCTACGAAGCCAAGAGATTCTTGCTTCAACTGCAGGAAATGAAAATGGTGTATCCCCTCCCATAGCTGACTGTGAATGAACTATTTTTAGGGGTGAACCACAAAACACTTCTCCATCCAGCTCAGCCGCTCTTTTGGCAGCATTGGAGGTCAGAAATGTTATCCTGCCCCATTTTGCTTTATCCTCAACATCTTTCACTATGCCTGTGAACTTTTGCATGTCACATATACAACCAGTAGTATTTTTCTCAAAAAACATATGGAGCTCAATTTCGTCAATTGCATTTACGTTTGGGTGAAACACATCAACACTCAAGGGAAGCTTCTCAAGTTCCAAATGCTTTATCTCAGCACCAGATCCAAACATAGCCACGGGTGATGAAGAACCAAACCCATGATACAAATATTTTTCCATACATTCAGTGTATAACCTCTTCTTCTCATATTGTAAAACATCATTCATCAGCTTACTAGCTGTATTCACATCACGTGAACTGACATACAGCTGAATGTAGTTCTCGTCAAAATTCACATCAACAAAGATTCGTTCATCCATACAAGCTTTCCTAATACGAGAAACATGACCGAGCAAATTTCCTTTCCCACAAAATCTCTTGAGAACATGTTTGCCAAAACCAACCAGCGTCTTTGTTTGCAACTTCTGCTCTTCCATCTTGGATACATCAAACAAGGGAGGAGGTTTAAGGCTGTATAATGATTGAAAGTCAACAGCACTCACACAGAACAAACATTCATTAGACTCTGAACGAAGCTCGTAAAAAACCACCCAACTAGGCCTCTCGGAAAATACAAGCAAGGAACAAGATGGATGTAGTTGAACATGTTTCCCAGTTTGAGCTACTATGTAACCAAGTTGATTGCGTCCAGAGTACATGGCTACATTTTCAGAAAGTGAGGACAGTATAGCCCTTTTCATGTTCTTATCATGAATAGAAGGGTTATGAGGGTCCCAGCGCCAGTAACTTGGAACAACAAAGTCAAGTTCATTCTCTAGGCAAGATTCTAACTCCAAAAATGTGTTTTGGCATCTCCTCATAGATTTGGCATTGATGCTGTTTTCCCAACACCATTTATTCTTCCAATTTTGAGGCTGGACTTCCCATTCCTTGTACACAGAGAGAAGAGTAAAAAGGTCACCGTCGCAATGGCAAAATTGCACTTTCTGACAATCAGATTTTTGCTTATCACCTTCATTACCAACTCTGCAAAATATGCTTCTAGCATTGGCCATCATGACAGCAAGGACAATGCCTTCCCTACCCAAGGTATATTGGAAACAGCCAAGGATGAGTTTACCAAGCCTAGGTTCAATCTCTATTCTTGCTAAGCACCTACCTTCAGAAGTTAATTCATAAACATCATTGTTGAGTTTAATGGCTCCTAATTGAATTAGATTCCCGATTGCCCTCTCAATAGAGCTAGTGCATGGAGCATCCACAAAATCAAAATCCTGAACATTCTTCACCCCTAAAGCAAGGATCTTCAAAACTGCTACGCCAAGATGAACTCTTCGAATCTCGGGATCTTGATTTGGTTCCATAGACTGATAATCAGCTTCTGAGTACAGTCTATAGCATCTACCAGGCTCAGTCCTCCCAGCACGACCAGCCCGTTGGTTAGCAGAACTCTGGCTGATCCAGCAAATCTTAAGTACACTCATCCCACTGCTAGGATCAAAACGACTATCTTTAACCAATCCAGAATCTATCACATACTTAACACCAGGAATTGTAAGTGACGTCTCTGCAACATTCGTTGAAAATATCACTTTTCTTTTTCCAGGATAGTTCTTGAAAATCTGAAATTGCTCTTCAGACGAAAGTTTTCCATGCAAGGGCAAAGCAACTGCAGAGGGGGCTTCAAACTTTTCACAGGCCCATTCTACATCAAACTGTGATGTAAGAAAGGCAAGAATAGTTCCTTCTTTCTCTGTTCTATGAATTTCAGTTGCCATTTTAACAACATAGGAAACGTATGGGTCCACAACAGAAGAACGAGATCGTCCTCCATAATCAGAAGGAACAACATATCTCACCTCCACAGGGAAGTTTCTCCCTGGAACACGAAAAATTCCACAGCCATAGAAGTAATCAGATAGCTGCTTTGCATCAGCTGTGGCAGACATGATGATAAGCCGCATTTCAACCCTCTTACAAAGTAAATTCTTTATCAATGCCAACAATAAATCAGTATTTATACTCCTTTCATGAGCCTCATCCACTATAATACACGAAATACCAGACAAATTCTTATCACTCATGTAGTGTTGCAATAAACAATGATCTGTCATGAAGGTTATCCTGGAATCGAACTTGTTCCAAGATGAAAATGAAGAATAACACTTGATTGAACTGTCTTCATAACATCCATCACTTTCTTCCCGGACCCTTTCAGCCAAAGATTTTGCAGCAATCCTGCGAGGCTGAGTGCACACAATTGACTCATTGGCCCCAACGCCCGAATCAGCAAGAAACTGCACTAACTGAGTACTCTTCCCAGAACCTGTCTCTCCAATCAACACTGTTATCTGTACATACATGCATACACTAAAAGTGAATTTAGGGGCCTAATCACTAATTATTAATGGTTGGCACTCATTCATTACTTCTCTTGTTTTAGCTTTTATTCAAATTCAAATTCTATCATGCTATAATAAAAAATAATAATAATCTAGATAAAATTACCAAACTACTTTACCTCTCTTATTTTTAGCTTTAATTTTAAAATAGTCTTTCATGCCAAATTAAGTCGAGTCAAATGTAGTCTTCAACTATATAGTACATGTTGAGTTCATACATGATTGACCTACCCCAATGATGTCTTATCAAACCTTTAAAAAATGGGTCATATACAACAGCAACAACAACAACAGTAAGCCTTATCCCACCAAGTGGATTCATATAAGAATCTAAAAATAGAATGCATAAATTTCAAGGAATTAAATGCATGAATTTCATGATAATTTTATATAGCATTTAGTTTACTAACATGTTCCTTATGTTAGTGTTAGTATTTGCCTGAGAAAGGACTGTTTTGGACCTTCAATGTATCAAATGTGCAAATACATTATTATGTATCTCTTTTGTTTGTAATTTTATGGACGAAATTGACTAACAATTAAACACATGTGATGCTAACAAAAGGACCAACATGACTAACTAAAAAGACAATTGAACACCAACGTGTTTATAATTTTGATACATTTATGGTGTGTTTGATCTGCTAAAAACTTGTAGACCGAACTTGACAACTTTTTATGTGTACCATCTTACACATCTTAAAAACTAAAATGACTATGTACCATCTTAAAAAATTACTACTTTTTTCAAGCTTGTATGTACATAGTACCATAGAAGAAATATAATGTACCTGTTGATGATATATTTGCTGAAGAATTCCCTTCCTATAAGCATAAATAGGCAAACCTTCTTCAAGTCTCCTCCTTTCCCTAACAATAAAGTTACAAATCTTCTCCCAATCAAATCTTTCACCAAACCTAATCACATTAACATCATTATTATTATTATTATTATTTTTATTATTATTATTTTCTTCTAAATACATCAAAATGCATTCCATAGCACATTCAAATTCCTTTAATCTTTTCTCAACCAAATTTTTTTCACCATCAAGCACTTTTTTCCTATCAAGATTCTCATCTTGAACCCTAATTGGAAAAGGTTTACTTAATAAGCTATTAACTTGATCAATCTCTTTTGATAAACGATCCCATTCTTTTATCCAACGGTTTATTTCTTTTCCTTCCATTAATTCCTTCACATGGCTAGTGAATACGCTTCGGAGACGAACATTGAGTTCGTCTTCGTGTTTGGGATTGCCGGAGTTCATCTCGATGAACTCCGGCGATAAATCGTGACGGCATTCTGATAAACGTGATTCCCAGAACCAAACGACGGCGTTGATCGCGTCAGTTCGGTTCTTGAAATTGAGAGAAGCAGCGATGCTTTCGTTAGGTTGGAATGAGAATATTTCAGGATTGGGTTTGCAATCAGCGATCAGGGTTTCGATCTCTTCACGGCGGAGGTTACGGCGGAGGGTGAGGCGGAGGTTGACGATGAAATTGGGGAGGCGGGGGCGATCATGGAGGTAGTTGGATTGGAATCTGGGGTTCCGGTGATGGCCAGCTGGCCACGGTGGTTGACGGTGGAGATAAGAGTTGTGCCTGGTGGCGGTGTGGTGGTTGGTGGTGGGAAAGGTTTTCTTCATGAGCGATTGAACAATTAAACCCTAATTTTAACCCTAATTGGTTAAAGTCAACAACAAGTAAAAGTAGGTTGATTCTCACAAGACTTTGATTAAATGGTTTTTTTTTATAGATTAAAACTTGATTTCCAAGTCTTAAATAGAGTTAGAGATAAACCCGATTCAACCTACGAGTAACTGAAAAAGATCGAAACGGTGGATACAAATAGGTCATGGGTCAGTAAGTTGAAATTTCGGTTTGGACTGGGTCGGTGTAGACAAGTTCGGGTGGAGAGATTTAAATTGCGGATAACCAAACCCGCTTGTACAGTATATGGTATATCAAAGGATGTCGTTTTGATGATAAACGTTTGCGTTTTGGTTTCTAGGGTTTGCTTAACCCCATTGATTGGTATATCAAAGGATGTCGTTTTGATGATAAACATTTGCGTTTTGGTTTCTAGGGTTTGCTTAACCCCATTGATTGACTCATACTTAGTCTTGTTGTCTTGCTTCCTCACGTTCTCTCACTTCACTCACAAAAATATGGAGGCTGGTCTTGAAGCTGTATCTCACTCTTAGTCACAAACACAATTGTAGAACCCTCAGTCGACGCCGTTTAGCTCGCACTCACAACCACGTCTAAGTAACCCTCACAACTCACTCAATGTCTCGTATCACTAAATCTCACATTCACCAACATTTTTGAAACCCAAATCTTGATATTTCCTTCATCTTGTTGACTCTATGTGTAACTACCTCAAATCAAATGTCATGTCTTCTACTTTTAATGTTTGCAATTTTTTCTATTTTTTTTTTCCGATTTAGGGTTTCTGACCATTTGCTTTAGTTTCTTGTTTCATGATTCACGTCTCTACTCTCCATATCTGCATATGTTACAAATTTAAAGGTTAGGTCTTTTGTTTTTAATGTCTGTTATTTACTTTTATTTCTTGATTTAGGGTTTTTCCATAAGTTTTTATTTTATGTTTCATGATTCACACCTCTACTCTACATATGCTACAAATCTAAAGGTTGAATTTTGTTACAATTTTCATATTTTGGTTTCATGATATTTGAAATTTGTTGTTGACACATTAAGGAAGGTTGAAAAACACCTGTAAAAGACTTAAATAACCTGACGGCAGTTAACTACAGAGTAAAAGAACCAGCGACAGTTAACTACCGAGGAAAACTTCGACAGTTAACCACTGCCGGTTCCATCGGCAGTTAAGTGCCGTCAGCTCCATCGACACCGGTTCAATCGACAGTTAACTGTTGAGGCGTCCTTTATACATATCAGTTTCATTGTTCTTCAAAAACTACTCAAATTTTCTCCAATTCTCACCAATTTCATTTTCACGAAAATCAACTCAATCATCTCCACAAATACACAAGTAAGTAGTATTAAGCATTTGTAATCGTAATATTAGTTTGTGTAGGGTTTTTTTTTTATATTAATTTTTGTAGTTTGTATTTGGTTAGGGTTGATGCAGGAATTGACATTTTGATGATTGCATGTAGTTTATAAATGAATGTAGTTGTTGTAATTGATGTTGAATGATTTTTAAGTATAATGTGGTTTTGAATGGTGCCAAATGAACACAATTTCAATATGTTTCATACTTTGCACACAAACTGTTTGACAAAATGCCCAAATGAGAATTATGTTGATTATTTAGTTAGTTTATATAGTTATAGATAATTGTAGTAGATGGAATGATTATTAGGTTATGTTTAGGTGGAATGTGGTTTTGAATGTTATAGATGAATGTATGTTGTGAATATGTTTAATTTATGTTTAAGTTGAATGATGTTAATTTTTTAAATTTTGTGTAGATATGTCTGATCCAGATCAAGGGCAGCCGATTGATCCATCTAAGCTTATAAGTGGTAGACGTGCTATGACAACTAGCATCAGGCGGGCAAGGCAAAATGCGTACATCCTGAACAATCGCAGGTGGTTGACCCGACACAGGTGGAGTACCTTAATTATCGGGATGAGATACACGATGCCACTGATGGTGGGTATGACGACCAGCAAATTCCGGAGGATGTTGTGCATGTATTAGACGAGGATGACATTGCAGCAGCGACAGCCCCAACGACGTTACCTGATCAGCCTCCCTTTCCTGGAGGACCAGATGATACTTCTCTCCTGTTCTCTTATGCCAACCATGTTGCATTGCCGCTCTGGTATAATTCAAACAATGTAAGTGTTATTTTTAATTCTCTTAAATTATTATATGCAATACTTATTAAATTGGCACACGTAAGTTAAATTTAAATTGACGCGCTAATTTAAATTTAAATTGGCGCGCGTAATTAAAATTTAAATTGGCGCGCGTAAGTTAAATATAATTGGCGCACGCAAGTTAAATTTAAATTGGCGCGCGAAATCTAATTTTAAAATGCCGCGCGTAATATAAATTGAAATTACACGTGCGTGCCAATTTAAATATTTGAATTTTTTTAAATGTGTTACATATTGTTTTTTAAGTTTTAAATGTGTTATGTCTTAAATTAGAAATACGCGCGTCAATTTAAATTCTTGATTTTTATTTTTAAATGTGTTATGTCTTTTTTTTAATTTAAATATTTACAATGTTTATGTTGTTTGAAATATGGTTTTTTTTAGGCTAAAATGCTCTTTTGGTCCTTTAACAACATTTATAGTATCGCTTTGGTCCCATAAGTAATAAAAACTCCGTTTAGATTCTTTAACTTGATTTAAAGTATTAGTTTGGTCCTTTCTGTTATTTTAGTTCAAAAAAACGTTAAATTTAAGGACCAAACTAATACTAATTAAATAAGCTAAAGGACCAAACTAATACTAATTAAATAAGTTAAGGGACCAAAATTTAACGTTTTTTTGAATTAAATTAACAGAAAGGACCAAACTGATACTTTAAATAAAGTTACGGGACTTAAACGGAGTTTTTATTACTTATGGTACCAAAACGATACTAAAAATGTTGTTAAGGGACCAAAAGAACATTTTAGCCTTTTTTTTTATTATTTCAGATTCATAAAGAGCGTAAAGTAAAAGTCATTAATCATGGGGCTAAGATTTTGGATCTCCAACGTCCACACCATAATCAGAAATAGTTTTGGGGTCCGCTTAAGGCAAGCGGGCTACATGATTTGGTTTACATAGGCTACGCCATTGTGCCTCATACTTTGCTTATGACTTTATGCGAGAGGTGACATGCCGAGACCAGCAGTTTTCACTTGCTTGTGGGGGAGATGACCATTACTTTGGATGATGTCGCCTGTCTGTTGCATCTTCCGATTGAAGGGATTATTTTGAGTCATCCAAAGGTGTCTCAGACTGATGGAGTGGAGCTGATGGTGAGACACTTAGGTGTGACACGGGCGGAGGTGTGAAAAATTGCAAGGGCGAGTTCGGTGTTTACGTTAGTTATAAGGCGTTGAGGAAGTATTATGAGGACTACCTCGATGATGCTATCAGATTGTCGGATCCCCAGACTCCACAAGAGCTGGCAATCCCAAACATACACACCTCTTAGTTTTTCCATCATATATAATCACTAACATAAGCACTTGCGATTGTTGCAGTTATCTTATGCCATATCTATAACCTGTTTTCAATTTATTTCCATAAACATTCGTGGATAGCTCATGAAGACGACTTATAGCTTATATGAAAATAGTTTGACTTTATTTTATCTTTTTTTTATGGAAATAGCTAATGCATAAGCCCTTATTGATATTATTGATAAGAGTTTATGTTATAAGCGCTTAATTAAATTGTTTATCCAAACAGACCTGATGCAGAGAGCTTAGATGAACAAGGATGAGACAAAACAACTTGAGATTTGTTTCTTTGAATCATTAATTAACAATAGTATCTTGCCAATTGACCAAACAATTGATAATTAAGAAAATATCTGCTTCTTAATCATCAAAAGCAAATAATTTAAACTCACCAACCACTCCATGTGGCTTTCTTGATTAAGTCTTTTAACAGCAATAACTATGCCCCTACCCGGTTTGGCAGCAACCAATGTATTCTCATCAATCCAACCCTTAAACACTGATCCAAAACCACCTTCTCCTAACACACTATCCAGTCGAAAATTTCTAGTAGCTGACTTAAGTTCAGCTAAGGTATAGCTCTTTAAATTGGATGATTGCAAGATTTCACCCTCGCTCCGAGGAGTCGGAGGCACTGATGCAGCTGAAACCTTACTGTTTGTGCTGCTCAGATCATTTCCAGCTGAATCTGAGTTCTTTGAATTGAACCCTGCCAAACCGATCCATGTTCATATATCCATTACAATCAAAACCTGTATGAATATCACATGAAATGTAACATACATTGAGCTATCAAACCGGATGAAATGGATAAAATTTGGCACCTTTATGGAGAAAATATGCATGGTTGAGCATCAACAATACCACTTGAACAAAGTACTATTACAAAATGAGTCAATATCTTTTAACAAAACAATCAAAACAGGGTAAAGGAACTTTTTGAATACTGTAACTGAGAAACAAGGTAAAATTCTCTGTTTTGTTATTAAAAAAAAATACTTCAAGGATCAAACTTGAAGAAATAAAAGGAAATTTAGAATACTCAAAAGCTGTAAACATCAAAAGGACTCAACCTCAAATTAATGCCATAGAGCACATGAAAAGGATAGCAAAAAAAGGATGAGAATTGAAGAACATATACCAGTGTTAAAAGGACTTTCTGCTTTGATTTGAGCACTCAAACAAACTCCCGTGTTCCCTGAAGATTACAATATTAAGCAAAACTGCAAAAGCATTGAAACTTGAATTGAATATATGGATAAAAAAGGAAAGTGAAAAATCTAAGGTGTTAAACTAAAAGGGGAAATTTGCATGAGGGAAAAGCAAAAAACCTGTTTATTTTAGCGGTGACAGACTTGCAGGCCCGGCTATTAGGGTGTGCAAACAGTTCTATGGAGCTGGGCCACCCCAAAGCATGGGCCTCAAAAAAAAAAATTATAGCCCTACCCCACTATAAAAAAAAATTCTTTTTCCCTTCCATCAAACTGAGGACGCGTTGCATCTTTCTTCCATTCCTTTTTCCTTTTTTCTTTTTCATTTCACCTCCGATTCCATCGTTATGACTTATCACCTATTCAGTTCTCATCGGTTTCTCAGTTAACCTTCTTCTTCGGTTCTTCCTTCATACATTGGTCAAAGACTCGCGGGCCATCTCTGATCTCTCTCAACTGTTTCAATCATCTCTTTCATTTATATTTCAACCATCTTTAATCTCGCAGTTCTTTCTTAGTTTTTCCCCTTTCCAAAACAACATTGACACTGACACACCTTGTATTTATCTTTTTAAAAAAATATAAATAGAACATTCCTTTTAAAAAAAATACGTTTTGATTTTATAACTGACCTCTTTTCATTTTCAGAGCCGAGCCTCCAAATTCGTAGGAATAACCCTGCAGACTTGCATCACAATGACATTTATGAAAGGAAATGGCTCTACATGTTATGTTTGCTCAAAAGTTCTTCAATTTATAGGAACATATCTTTGGATGACATAACCTATAAAAAAATATTTTTCGGTAGTTTATTTCTTATTTCAAATCTATCATAAACTATATTTGATCGATTTTTTTTAAGGTTGAGTAATCCAAAAGTGCAATCTTCATGAAATGAAATGATAAAATGAAAAGGTCCCCTCTTTATTATCTCTCTAGCCATAAGTCTATGACTATGACTATGTTATAGTCTCATCATGTTATAAACCCCTCATGTTTGCTCAAAGGTTGCTTAATTTTTTGGAAAATCTATTTTGATCGCATAAACTTATCGGAATGTATATTTCCGATCAACTTTATTTGCTCAAAATTCATTAAAAGCTATCTTTCTATCGCCTTTTTTTTTTTTTTAAGATCGAGCAACATGAGGTTTATAGCGCAACCTTATCCATGAAATGATAAAATGAAGGGAAATGCTAAAGAGTGCTCTTGGGGCATTGGATAAGAGGATAAAAAATGAAATATTGTATTGAAAAATGATGAATTTAAATTTTTAAAAATTAAAATATTGTTGAATTTAATACAAACATGCTACTTTTGGTTTCCTTAATCATTACCCTGAGAGCACTGGTTAACAAAACCATGAAAATGACCCCTCTCTTTTGTTTGTCCTCCTTTAAGTCTATAACAAACAACAATGACTCTCTTCATGGCCACGCTACAACTAAAACTCACCCAACAAGTCTAGAGGTAGCCGATCTTAGTCCCACAATCTTACCTTATAACATTAGGGTCTTGTTAATGAGTGCTCGAGAGCACTTTCTAAGGATCCTAAATTTAGAAAATATTCATTAAAAATGTCAAAAATTACAAATTTCAATGCATTGATTACACAGTTTTTCATAAAAACATACTATTAATGGTTCGTAGTGCCCCATAATCATTCGTTAACATTTCCCATAGAGCAATGATAGGTAGACATCCTTAATGTGTACATCTTTTCGTACCACTCTGAAAAATTTTAGTTAACCAAATATATGGTCTATGTGACCACATATTTTTAGTTACTTGACCACTAGTTTTCCAGAATTTATTTGGTTAACTAAGTAGAAAAATAATGATCACGTGCATTTTAGTTGCGTGACCATATTTTTCAACTTTTAAATAATAGTCACACATACTATATATTTAGTTAATTGAATGATATAAATAGATGCACACATTATATCTACAAATTTATATTCTTTCCCATAACATTAATCTATACAAAGTGTCTTGTTTAAACACAAAAACAGACACCGTATACATCATAACCTACATAAGTTTTGATGTTGGCTCGAAAGAGAGAAATAAATGATTTGAAAAGGGAAATTGTATATCTATATGATAGATAAATGATTTGAAAAGGGAAATTGTATATCTATATGATAGCTGTGTTGGTTTATATTTGACAAATATTTTCATAATTTATATTGCACTTAATAGATTATATTATAAATCTTCGACAAATTTGTTAGTTTTCACCGATGAGATTTGAGTTTAATAGAAGGAGTTGGATGTTCACAAAGCGACGATTCAAAGTTTGAATAAAAAAAATGTTTACTTATTTCTAATATAATTACCTCAAGTTGATCATTTTGTCTGACCTTTTATAGAGGTGTGCCCCTACTACGCTTTCCCATAAAAAAATACCAACTTTCTTTTAAAAATTGCACTTAAGCTGACATTTAGCGTTTGGTATTCTCTATTTGTTGCTTTTATATGCAGTTGTTGCTCCTTGGCATTTTTACATTAATACATTAACTAGCAGCTAGCTACCAAACGTTTGGTATTCTCAATTTGTTTGATGGTATAATTAGAATAATATATATTTTATTATTCTAATTATATCTTTAAATAATTTTTTCTATTTTAATGTTATATTATTGGTGTATATGACTATTCTATTACAATATGAACAATATTATATATACTATACTAGCGAAGAAACGGACACTCTTTCCACTCTTTTTATTGTATACAATTTGAAAATTTTAAACAGTGTTTTTTATGAAATTTTTATTTTGATTAAAAGTAAATATATAAATACTTTTTTTGCTTTCAAATTATAACAAATCAAACTAACTATGATTATCTATTTCAACGACATTAACAATATAACAAAAAAGTATAATTTAAATTCTTATTTTTTCAATGACACCAATAACAATCTTTAACTAACCAGACCCTTTAGACGTGTGCTTTAGAATGAATTTAATTAATTACTTAGATGAGACTTAGGTGGAGCTTACAATCCTCATACCTTGGAGTCAACTCGTTAATTAGATTAATAACAATTATCTTTAAATTCTTATGTTCGTCATCATCGAAAAGGGGGAGATTGTTGAAACAAAATGAGTTTTGTAAAATGTCTTTAAAGTTTTGATGATAACAATGTATTAAAAGAACATATGAATTTGATAATGCATGTTCAAGTGGGGAAGATCATAGATTAAAATTCAATGTATTAAATCAAGTTTTGATTCTGAAAAAACATATACAAGAGCAATAAGAGTTTAAAGAGAAGCTGGAGTTCTGGACCAAAATCTGAAGAACACCAAAATCTAAAAAAGTGTAGCTTCTGAAGCATCTGAAGTCTTGAAAGTCTTGGACTCTAAAGACTCCTCCATTTCAATTCACCATGATGTTGGTTTTCTATTTCCAAAATCTCACTATAGGGTTATAACTCTATTTCTCAAACCCATTAAACCACCTTCTAATATTACATTTGTAATTATCCTTTCACCGTTACAACATTTAGAATTAAGAGAAATGCTAACAACATATATTTTAACACACACTTTTCAACACAATTTCTTTGATTGGTTAAAATTTACATGGGACCCACGAAATTTATATAGGACCCATATGATTTAGTGGGACCCATGTGAATTTTAACCGATCAAAGAAAGTGTGTTGGAAAATATGTGTTAAAATATGTGTTGCTAGCATTTCTCTTTAGAATTAATGCATATTGTCTAAATCATCTAATTCTTCTCCCGCAAATTTACACAATGTCTGCTCCAACTCATCTCCTCTTCCATCTAAAGATCTTACAGACTTGAGTGTCAGAGTGTTTGTAGGTACACACACCTTGTTTCAAGTTCACAAATAACCAAAGACCATTGCATCGGACGCTCATCATGTGATCATGTACAATCAGAAACTATATAACTACAATAAACATCACCTTTTGCCAGGGGCAAAACCCTTGACAAAAGGACAAAATCCTTGGCAAAACGGACGTTTGTGAGGGAATATCTCAGGGACGGAAGTAGTGGCAAAAGCGCTCGTCGCAAACGTTTTGCTAGGGGTTACACCTTTGGGACGAAAACGAGGGACGCAACCCCTGGTATATGGCCTGGCTTATTTCCCTGGCATAAGCCCTGGCAAAATCCGTCACTCTTTTCTACATTGGACTAACGCACTAACGCAGTGACTGATTGATGGTCAATTCTAATTCAAAAAACCCAGGGACTAGTGAGGGGTTTAACCCCTGGCAAAGTGCATATTATTGTTTTTTTTAAAATGTTTTATTTAATA
Source organism: Medicago arabica (assembly GCA_946800305.1). NCBI lineage: Eukaryota > Viridiplantae > Streptophyta > Magnoliopsida > Fabales > Fabaceae > Medicago > Medicago arabica. The sequence goes on along the minus strand of OX326967.1, from coordinate 3,696,015 downwards.
AACTCAATATTTCTATAATTAATTAAATATTATAAATATATTTTTAATTAATAAATTATATTTAAATTAATTAAAAATTCGAATTTTTTTTTGAAATACAATTAAATGTTTCAAAAATCATTTTAATTAATAAAATATATTTTAAACAAAATTTAAAATTAATTTTATAACACAATTAAATGCATATAAATAAAACAATATCACACATAATAATATTAAGTCATTAATTAATAGGCATGAAAAATAAATTGTACCTAATAATTATACAAACCGTGCAGAAAAATAAAAATTGTGCCGGGAAGCATAGAAAACCTCCCAAAGTCATACAAACCATAATAATACAATAATAAAAGAAACACACAATAACAACCATCATGCATCAATCATCCTCATCGAGCCTGAGATCATCATCGTTGCCATCGCCTTCACCATACACTTCATAGGGGTCGTCCACATCATCATCAGGCACTGGAGTTCTCACATTTTGCTGGCTTCCACCCTGCTCATTCGTAGGCCAGCCTTGCTCTTGCCTAAATGCGGCCAACTGAGCGTCAAAGAATTCCCGCTGTTTCCTAACCACATCCCGGATAAGCTCCTCTTGGGTTTTCATTTGCGCAGCAACCTAGCGATCATTTCTCGCATCTCGGGAGTAAGCTCAGGTTGCCGAGAAGACCTCTCTCCAGAATTAAGGGTAAGCTTTAGTGTGGCAGGAATACCCTTCCTGTAGTTTCCAGCTAAGTTTCCTGCACCGTATAACCGCCCCTTTGTCTTTTCGCCAGCAACTTTTTTCCAAGTGCGGAGTGTCAGAGCTTCATCAACTGAGCATCCACGGGAGAGCGACTTTGTCGATCATACTCCTCCTAAAATAAATAATAACAAAATAGTTAAAAGACAAAATAAAAATTAACAAAAAATTATAAAAACAAATAAAATTAATTAAAATATACTTATTTAACAATTAAATGGCATATCTTGGAGCGATCGTCAACATAATGGCCTGATTTATAAGTGTGGGTCTTCTTGTGGAGCTCATTTATGTATGGCTCTCTACCCAACTTCTCTGCCTAATTGAAAAAGAAACACAATTATTAATTAGTTAGTAAAACATTAAACTATTTAATCACATAATTTAAAAACATACATTCTAGAATTAATTAATAGTTATTATTTTTACCAGTCGGCGGGCATGCTCTGCTGCGCTAATGCAGCCTCCAGTGTGAAGGCATCCTCCTTCCTCCTTCCTCCGATGCTCTGTTCTTCTTTGATTTCTCTGATTTCTGCTAAAACTCTGGAGTCCCCCAGTAGTCCACCAGCTCCTTCATCAGTATCAGACCGATCCAATATGGCACCTTTCCAGCAGATTCATGACGAAGTCGGGCATGTCGCAGCAGGTCCGAGAGGCGTGCAACAACTCTAATGTGAAAGTTCCTTCTTACCCGATCATAGTACCTGGGGTTCCAGGTACAGCTACTCTGCATTTTTGGTAACATATTTTAGGAAATTAATATATTTTAACATATGTATATGTAAATTAAAATACATATTATGGTAAGTATTAATGTAATCTGAAAAAGATCGAACCAGGCATCCTTCTCATCATCGGGGACATCACCATATGTCCTCCAAAATCCATGATACCTTCCCTGGATGATGTCTCTAATGGCACTGCCGACTGGCTTGCAGGGTATGAAACTACAAACAATAAAAAGCTCATTGCATTACATAAATTTATAACAAAATACATATTGAAAACAAATACAACAATTACTTACGAGTTGCCGCTGGGCTCAATGATATAGCGATTCATTTCATCTTGCGGATAATCCTGCATCTCCTCATCTTCATCTTCAGCACCCTGTTGGGGTGGGGGTGGGGGTTGTTGATGTTGTGGTGGGGGTTGTTATTGTTGGGGGATCATAAAGCCAGTCGGCCCATAGGGAAATGGTGGTGAAGGAGAAAACTGGAAACCTGTAGGGAGGATAAAACCAGTAGTATATGATCCATAAGGAGGGGACACTCAAGCGGGTGCAGCAGCACTAGCCTGGGATGCCCCATTCGATCCTTGGCTAGAAGAAGAGGTTAGATTGGGGAAAGGAGTAAGGTTTGCAAGCGTCGCTGCATCTACAACATGTGTACGGTACCGCCTCCTGTTGTCCTTGCTCTTGCCTTTCTCCTTTTCCTTCGAAGGCATTGTGAATCTGGTTTATAAAAAAAAATAACTAAAAGGAAAATAACAAGTGATATCATCATTCAAACTCAAATGTATTCATGATTACAACAAATTCAACCATTACAGGTGTAGATAACTATATCCTTCAAGTGTTGTTATCAGACACATAGTCATATTCATCGACATCACCATCATCAACTTGCTTGTCTTGTTGGTCTCCTTCATTATCATCATCAACAACTTCCTCATTCTCATTTTCAACTTCATTACGCATCTCCAAAATAGAAGGATCAACCTGGTCCCCTTCAACTTGAGAGTCACGCCAACCTATAACTTGATCTACTTCGATTATCTCATTAACATGTGTCATATCATCGGCTTGGTAAGCAACTTCTTCATTTGGTTCCTCAGTCTCGATGCGGCCCCTCGGTTTTGTTTTGATTGTAACAGACCACCCTCGTTTGCGAGGTAGAGTTGGGGGATAAGGAACATAGTACACTTGCCTAACATTTTGTGCCAAGATAAACGGGTCATACTCTTTATACTTTTTGTCGAATCGAATGTCAACAGTGTTGCAAGATTTATTAATTTTTGTCTATCTAGGAGTGGGATCAAACCAGTCACAATAAAACAACACCACTTTATTCTCATTATATGAAAGCTCATAAATGTGTTTGAGCACGTCATAGAAATCATCTTCACCTCCATCTGTAACTCCTTTTACATAAACACCACTATTAATAGTCTTTTTTCCTTCCGTCCAAGAGTGGATATGAAATTTATAACCATTCACGAAGTAGGTGTGAAATTCACTGACACCTTGTAAAGGACCCTGAGATAAATACCGTAAACGAATGACGTCATTAGTTGGTTCGGCATTGTACACTCTTTGTTTGAACCAAGCTGGAAAATATTCATGTCCCAAAATATACTCCTTTTAGTCCAGTAGTGGTCAACTCCATATCCTGGTATTGGGACAACTCGGCCATAATTAGTGACTTTTGGACAATGACAAACTCTTGTCCACACTTCTTCTGATGTAATCTTAGGTGGAGGGCCATCAAATACACTTTATCTTTCCTGAAGCCATTCTTAAGTCTTCTAAACGGATGATTATGAGGCAAGAACGGACGATGACAGTCAAACCAAGAACTCTTCCCTCCATTATCCAAAGTAAATGCCTTTGTATTTTCCATACAATGTGGACATACAAATCTACCATGAGTACTCCAACCAGACAAAATGCCATAAGCGGGAAAATCATTAATGGTCCACATCAAAGCTGCTGTCAAGTCTCCAACCCACAACCTCTTCAAATCATCAATTAACGGTTGTAGAAACACATCTATGCCTACTTTAGGGTTATTTGGTCCTGGTACAATACAACTCAAAAACAAGTAGGGTTTTGTCATGCACATCTCGGGAGGGAGATTATACGGGGTTACAATGATTGGCGAACAAGAATATAGTTTTGCTAAAGATTGGACATATGGCTGGAAACCGTCAGAGCATAATCCAAGTCTCACATTCTGTGGATCTACTGCGAAATCACGATGAACTCGATCAAAGTGTTTCCACGCTTCACCGTCAGAAGGATGTCGCATCACTCCGGGAATTCCATTTGAATGATGCCACGCCATTTTGTCAGCAGTTTTCATTGATGCAAACAATCTTTGTAATCTTGGTATTATTGGCAAGTAAAACATTGACTTAACCACCACTCGTTTCTGCGTGCTAGACCTGTACCTCGGGCTTTGATAAAATTTACATTCCTCCAATGCTCCAGCATTTATCCCAAACTCATTGTCATAAAACAACATGCATCCATTTCTACAACAATCAATCTTTTTAACTGATAATCCCAACTTCATCACCAACCTCTTGGCGTCATAATAAGTAGTTGGCATATTATCTTTGAACGGAGTTACGACCTTCAACATCTTCATAATATCATCCAAACCATCATCAGGATTAAGATAATTTGACTTATGAGCTAAAAGCCACACACAAATAGATAACTTAGAGTGCGAAGACCCTTCATACAAAGGTGTATTCATTTCACTCAACAATCGGTAAAATCTCTACGCCTTCTCATTTGGGGGTTATTCCTCTTCATCATCTTGAACATCATCACCGTAAGACAATTCCACCCCTAAAACGTCTGCAACCGTATCATCCATCATGTTGAATTGTTCTATGTTGACATCTTCATTGTATTCCACATTTGTTTCCACATTTGTTCCACCATGGCTAGTAGAAGCTTGTGCATTGACCCCTACCCCAAAATTCTGAAAAATTCCACCATTATATATCCAAAGCCAATAATTAGGCATAAAACCAACTCTTCTCAAGTGTTTCTTCACATCTCCAGGATCGGTAATTATGTGCCTGCACCTACATTTTAGCCACGGACATCTAATTCCTCCCTCATCTCTACAAATTTCTTGCGCCCATGCCCATGAAATGAAACCGTCAACTCCTTCCACAAATTGCGGTTTTAGTCCCGTTCTTCTAGGAAACGTCCTATCATACATCCAACTACGAAAATATTGATAATACTCCATCTTCTGCACTTCACCAACTTCATTGACATATTCCACGTCAAAAAGAATCATTACTCAACCGAGAAAACTGACTTTACGCGCGAACAAGAAAAAACTTTACGCACAAACAATAAAATAAATTTTACGCCTAAACAAAATTATTTATTTTATGCGCAATCAACAAATAACAATTTTACGCGCAAACATTTAATATTACGTGCAGACAACAAATAACTAATATACGTGCAAACATATAATAATTATTTCCAATAAAAGGAATTATTAGTTTATCGCTTTTACGAAAATATTAGTTTTAATTAAAAAACAATTTTTAGTTTATCAAAAAAACAGATTTTAATTTAACTAAAATAATTGTAACATAGTTTTAATTTAAATAAACAACTTTCTTGTACTATACTATTTTTAAACAATATGCATTATTATGTATATTATATATATTTTTTAAATATTGTATAAATATACACACAGATTTTAACTTGTAAAAAGATAATCAGCTTTTTTTATTTTTTGAAAAAAAAGCTTTATTTTTATTATATTATTAAAACAGATTTTAATGTTTATTATATAAAAAGATTTAAAATTTAAATGTTGTATTTTTTTTATATAAACAGATTTTAATTTGTTAAAAAAACAACTTTATATTACATTGTTTTCTACTATTTTTAAACAATAGGCATTACTATATATATCACATTTTTTTTTTTTAAATACTGTATAAATATATACACAGATTTTAACTTGTTAAAAGAACAACTTTATTTATTTTTTGAATAAACAGCTTTAATTTTATTATATTCTTAAAACAGATTTTAATTTTTATTATATAACATTGTTACATTGTTTTATTTTTTTATTATAAAACAGTTTTCCAACAATAAACCTTTTTAGTACATTCTTTATATATATATATATATATATATATATATATATATATATTTATAAACCAGTTTTTAAAATTGAATAAATAATAATTTTTTAAAAACAGATTGTGTTTAACAAACTTTTTTTTTTTTTTTAAAAAAATATCAGAAAAAGAGTTGCCCTAAATTAGAAAAAACAGATCATGTTCTAATTTTACTAAATAAACCATATTCTATAATATATAAAAACCAACCTAATAACTATATATTCAAGAACATGCATATATTTCATTTTATCACAAAAAAACATGCATATTTCATTTTATCACAAAAAAAACAACATGCATATATTTCATTTTATCACAAAAAAAACATGCATATATCACATAACAAACATGCATATATTCAGCATCAATTTCTGGAAAATTAACATTGAAATATTCGAATAAAATAAACCAAAATTCATGCATAAGAAGAAAAAACGAAAAAAATCATAATTAAATTAATTTTCTTCTGATTTTCGGAAGAAAAAAAAACATCATTTTATTGGACAGCTAGCATATTTTAGAACATATCATTAACATGTATATCATTTATAGTGTTATGAGGAAAAAAATCACTAACTTGTTGAAACTTGACAATAGCAGATCTGCAATGCAATCCAAAAAAAACAAGAGTTGGAGCACTAGCTAACCACAAGAGGAGACATATAAGTAACACAACTGCAAATAACATACAAAATAAATAACATTAGTAAGTAGTAAAAATTAATATCATGATAAAAAATATAACAAGTGAAGTATTTTTTATCAGATAAAAGAAGTTTGATGAATGTGTTGTGTTTTATGTGAAGAAATTTTCTAAGTGTTGGGCAAACTATCAAAATCGGTGTATGCACTCTTATATAGGAAAGAAAATAACCCAGGGCTTTTCCCACGGCCATGCCACTCACATAGTTGGTCATATCCTAGCTTAGCTAGGTGCAGAATAGCCTCAGAACATTCCAAAAAAAGCCAGGGATTCCTACAATAACCGACGGGTTATGCCCCTCGCATGTTGGCACGTGTTTCCTTCGGCAGGCCATTGTCTCATCAACAGTCAACACAGCTGAGATTCCCGTCCTTTTTGTAGATCCGACGGGCTCTCCTTGGCTATATCTATCGGTTTTGAGCTGACATGAAACAACTTTTGACCCGCAAGCATGCATCATGCTACTTTTCAATTTTCAAAATGGCGCCTTGCAATATGCGACGGAATAAGTGAGGGCATTCCCTTGTGTTATATGCCACGGGTTTTCCTTGGCATTTTCCATGTCAAACTTCCCAGGGGTTACAAACCCTTGTCAAAATTCCTGGCAAAGGGTAATGTTTCTTGTAGTGTATGCGTTGAAGTATGCAAACTTAAACTATGTAACGACAACCATATTTTAGAAGAAATCGACGATGTAAACGATAACCAGATTTTGGGAGAATTGTTGGGGAGTTTAGTTGTTAAATTTTTTTGTTTTGACAAGGAAGATATTGATCAATTTTTATTCCTCCCACTCTTGCATATCTTCAAAGAGAGAAATGGTTAAAATGAAAGAGAACTATCACTTGTATAGAACTCAATACCAATTGTCTCTATATTAAGTGTTAGTAAAATATCAAATAGATAATATATATGATTAATTAAAGATATGTGACATAAGAATTAATTAATGATACAATCAAAATTAAAAAAACACGAGTAGTATAAGACATATTTTTCATCCAACAGGTAGACACTTTAAACCGGTCATCATGATTTGATTTTGAATATGTGCATCTAAAAAAGCTAAGAAGTTAACTGAACATTTCTAGACATATAAGCGTTAGAGATGTCATCAAAAATAATATACGCATCTAATTGTTAAGATTAGCTATTACATTTTTTAAGCGGATTTGATTTTATGGTTCAAATATTTGTCATGTGTGTTTTTATGTATTATTACAAATATTTGTCTTGTTTTTTTTATGTAGATATCATTGTTCTAGATTTTTATTTTTGCGAAAATTTTGCAGAAACTAAATGTAAACTACATTAGTAAGCTTTACCTCCTATTTGATTGCAAATTGTCACTATTTGATGGAATAATTGTGATGGAAAACACCAAAATCGCCCAAAAACTGCAAATTTTGAGAGAAAATTGAGGTTGAGTATGTAAGTGGAAATGAAAGTACAACAAACCGTCCGTTTTTGACATATAAAATGACCCATTTGGGAGATAAGTTCGAATACCTACAGAACTGGAGATAACTCACAATGCTTCAGAATGTATCTCTCGAACATAAATATAAAGGGTAAAAACAGAAATTCAGAAAACTTAAGAGACATTGAGGGGTCTATAAAGAAATTCTCAAGAGCATCTAAGACAAGACAACTTGATCACTTTTTCCCTAAAAAAAAAACTTGATTGTTTTTTAATTTTTCGAGAGTGTTTTTTTTTCCTTTGAACAACAAATTTTATTAAACAATCATATCCATGTTCAAGACGAACAGAAACCGTGAAATTGAGATTACAAACAAAAGGCGCTGTATATAGGCGGAACACCCGAAAATAAACACCCTAAAACAGACTTCTTCACGAAAAACAACCACTGTAAAAACGATATCCAAATTGAGTTTTTTTTTTTGTTGTAGGCCTTTTGACGCAGTCAGAAATAGAGGCCAGTAGAGGTTAAACCATATTGAAAAGAAACAAGTTTGCAAGCGACAAACTTGTGAAAATAGGGTTCTAGAATTTGAGAAAATCTCTGAATTATTATTGAATGAGTAAAAACTGCCTCTTAGACTACAACTGTTGAGTTTGAATAGGGAAATAACAAAACCCTAATAGCTGAAAAATAACAAACTGAATACAAAACAAACAAATAATAAAATTAATTAGGCTGAAATAATAAAATACTAATGAAATACCATGGAAGTGATAAAATTAGGCTGAAATAATAAAATATTAACGAGATGACATGCCATAGCATGGAGCAATAGTCGTCAAATTGCGGAAGTGATTCAAGAACGTCATCAAGGTGAGATGATTGAGAAGACGATGAATTGTCGATGTATTGAGTGTATTCTCCGCTTAAAACAACATCGTTTGGAATACGTTTTTGTGCGCTTGAGTTTTTCTTGTTCATAGGACTTAGGTTTTTGGTGTTGTTGGCGTTGTTATAGGCCGCCAGTTGTGTAGTCAAAGCATTGAGGGTCACGGTTAAAGTCGTGATTGATCTCCTGTGGTTGATCACTTTAGGAAAAGAACAAGAGAAACCTGCTCTGATATCAAGTGACGCAGTCAGAAGTGGAGGCTAGCATGATTTAAACCTAGATTGAAAAGAAACAAGTTTGCAACGACAAACTTATGAAAATAGAGTTCTGGAGTCCACCAGAAAAGTTGTCTTTTAGTCTAACAAGTGTTGAACTTAAATAGAAAAATAACAAAACTCTAACGAGTCGATAATAACAAACTAAAACACATAAAATACCGATGAAATATATTATGTAAACCCTCTACATCACTTTGAAAGAACCATTTAATTCTTATAAAAAAGGATAAACTCTTTTTAAGGACTAATTATTAGTTTAGGAAATACATTTTTATTTTTCATATATTTTATCATTGTTCTGGGGCCCTTGATAGCCCACTTCCGGAACCACTACGCGTTTGTTCTTGTTTAAATTAGATTGTACAATGAAAATGAGACTTGCGAAAATTAAAAAGGAGCAAAGATTTCTTGTAGAGTTTGATTTTGTTGTAATCTTTTATACCAAGTAAGCAGCTAGTAATGGAGACTACTGTGGCTGAAACACTCGTCTCAACTTCTGCAAAGTTGTTGTTAGACAAACTTGTTTCTGGTCACTTTGCTGACAACTTCCGGAGCACGAAGCTTGATGTTTCACTCTTGAAAAGGCTCAAGAGAACACTGGAGATAGCACAAGTTGTATTTCATGATAATGAGACGGAAGGGATCCCTAACTTAGCTGCCAAGGAATGGTTGGATATGCTGAGATATGCTTTCTTTCAAGTTGACACTTTGTTTGATGAAATCAACACTGAGGCGTTGCGTTGCAAACTGGAAGCTGAATATAAAACACCAACTATTACTGCTCAGGTGCGAAACATTTTTTCTTCCCGTTCCAACCAGTTTCATAGGGTCATCAATTCTAAAATGCAAAAATTAATTCAAACATTAGAACAGTTGATTTCACGAAAACAACAAGGTGACTTGGGTTTTTCCAATTCCAGCCTTGTTTGGCATGGAACTCCAACAACTTCTGTCATGGTTGATGATGAATTTTCAATTTATGGAAGAGATAGTGATATAAAGAAACTTAAACATCTTTTATTGTCTAGTGATGGTGATGATTGTAAAACAAGAGTTATTTCAATTGTGGGTATGGCAGGGATTGGTAAAACAACCCTTGCCAGACTCCTTTACAACGATCCTGATGTGAAGGACAAATTTGGGGTGAGAGGGTGGGTATATATCTCACAACATTTTGATATTTCTAGGATTTTGGAATCCATTCTTGATTCTATTACTTCACAGACAATCAATAGTGATGATTTCAATCCCCGGTTTCTTGAAATTTTCAATAAAATAAGAAACGACGCTAGTGAACAGAAAATTCTATTAGTGAAATTGCAACAAATTTTAAGCACAATAAAATTTTTGCTAGTTCTGGATGATGTGTGGGATGCTAAATCTTTCGATTGGGTATATCTGATGAACATCTTTAATGGTGGGAAAACAGAAAGTAGGATCATCATCACAACACGGGATGAAAGAGTTGCATTATCCATGCAAACCCTTCTTTCTGTCCACTATTTGAGACCTCTCGAAAATGAAGATTGTTGGCCTTTAGTTGCCACATATGCATTTGAATCATGCGAAGACCAACGATCCAATCTAGAAGAAATCGGTAGGGAAATTGCAAAAAAGTGTGATGGATTACCACTAGCTGCAGTAGAATTCGGGGCTCTTCTTTACTGCAGATTGTCCCTAGCTGAATGGAATTGTGTGCTAGAAAGTAACATTTGGGAATCAGCAAATCACGAGGTGCGCGCTGCTCTAGAATCAAGCTATCATTATCTTTCGACTGCTTTAAAACAATGTTTTGCATATTGTTCTATTTTTCCAAAAAAGTCCATCTTAGAGAAAAAAATGGTAGTTCAGTTGTGGATTGCAGAAGGCTTGGTACAGGCGTTTACAACCGAGGATAGTTTGGAAAAAGTTGGAGAAGAATACTTTGATGTACTCGTGTCAAGGTCGTTGATACAAAGACGATTTATTGGTGATGAAGAAGCAGACTTTGAAATGCATAACCTCATCCATGATTTAGCTACAATGGTTTCATCTCCATATTGCATCAGGTTGGACGAACATTACCTACATGAAAGGGTACATAATTTGTCATACGTTAGAGGGCTATATGACTCATTTAATAAATTTGATAAATTGTCTGGATTAAAAGGTATACATACCTTTTTAGCATTACCATTACAACAACAGGTACCTCGTTGTTTGCTATCGAACAAGGTAGTTCATGACTTGCTACCAGCAATGAAACAATTACGTGTGTTGTCTTTGTCAAACTACAAGAGTATCACTGAGGTTCCCAACTCTATTGGAAATTTGCTATACCTGCGGTACTTAAATCTTTCTCACACTAAGATTGAAAGGTTGCCTTCTGAAACATGCAGGCTTTACAGTCTACAGTTCTTGTTGCTGGCAGGTTGTAAAAGGCTCACTGAATTGCCTGAGGACATAGGAGAATTGGTTAATCTGTGCCACCTTGATGTTAGTGACACTGCATTGAAGGAAATGCCTGGACAAATAGCCAAACTGAAAAATCTCCAAACTTTGTCTAACTTTGTTGTCAGCAAACGTCATGATGGATTGAAGCTTGCGGAGCTAGGAAAATTTCCCCACCTACATGGAAAACTTTCAATCTCACAGCTACAAAATGTTAACGACCCCTTTGAAGCAGATCAAGCCAATATGAAAATGAAAGAATGGATAGACGAGTTAGCTTTAGAATGGGATTGTGGTAGTTTTGTTTCAGATTCAGAAATTAAAAGGGTTGTACTTGAACACTTGCAACCCTCAACAAATTTGAAAAGTCTCACCATCAAAGGTTGTGGTGGAATCAGTTTTCCAAATTGGTTGGGTGATTTTTTATTTATCAATATGGTGTATCTGAGGATCTCAAACTGTGTTGATTGTTTATGGCTTCCACCACTTGGACAATTGGGTAATCTAAAAGAACTCATTATTGAAGGGATGCAATCAATACAAACAATTGGTACTGAGTTCTACGGAAGTGATGGTTTTCCTTCATTTCAACCATTTCCCTCCTTGGAGACTCTACACTTTGAGGAAATGCAAGAGTGGGAGGAGTGGAGCTTGATTGGAGGTACGACTACAAAGTTTCCTAGTCTAAAAACTTTGTCACTAAGTAAGTGCCCGAGACTGAGAGTAGGAAACATACCTGAAAAATTTCCTTCCTTAACTGAACTTGAGTTAAGAGAGTGTCCTCTACTGGTGCAATCAATGCCATCATCAGATCATGTATTCAGGCAAGTGATGTTCCCTCTGAATTCTCTTCGACAGTTGACCATAAACGGCTTTCCATCTCTGATGTCGTTCCCAGCAGACGGTCTACCAAAAACCTTGAAATCTCTCATAGTGAGCAATTGTGAGAATCTAGAGTTTTTTCCTAATGAATACTTTCTCAATTACACATCACTCGAGGAATTGATAATATCTTATAGCTGTAATTCAATGATGTCATTTACCTTGGGCACCCTCCCTGTCCTAAAGAGTCTGTTTATTGAGGGTTGTAAAAATCTGAAATCGATATTAATTGCAGAAGATGCGCCAGAAAAGAGTCTCTCATTTCTTAAAAGCCTCAAAATATGGGATTGTAATGAATTGGAGTCATTTCCCCCAGGTGGATTGCCCACTCCAAACCTTGTTTATATTGCATTGTGGAAGTGTGAGAAGCTTTATTCACTGCCAGACGCAATGAACAGTCTAACTGGCCTTCAAGAAATGGAAATTGATAATCTACCAAATCTTCAATCTTTTGTCATAGACGATTTGCCTATCAGTTTACAGGAACTGACCGTTGGCTTTGTTGGAGGGATTATGTGGAATACTGAGCAAACTTGGGAACATCTCACTTTTCTTTCAGTGTTGCGGATTAACGGCAATGATACGGTGAACACTCTGATGAGGCCATTGCTACCAGAATCGCTTGTAACACTACGCATCTGTGGTTTTAATGATAAAAGCATTGATGGGAAGTGGTTTCAACATCTCACCTCTCTCCAAAACCTTGAGATTGTGAATGCTCCCAAACTCAAGTCGTTGCCGAAAAAAGGATTACCTTCCTGGCTTTCAGTTTTAAATATGGCTCGTTGTCCATTACTGAAAGCAAAAATGCAAAGGAAGCGAGGGAAAGAGTGGCGTAAGATTGCGCATACTCCCTCCATAATTATTGATGACGAATTGATCACATGAGTATCTTGTCCGGGTGAGTCTCTAAGATACTTCTTTTGTTTCTTTCTTATTATGTCATTTTCAATTTATATATATTGTTGATTGAGAAATGATATTTGTACAACCATTTTTGTGACAACCTTTTGACAACTCTCTCTCTTCCTTTTTCCCTCTCCATTGTTTTTGACCAGTAGAGATAGAGGAAAAAGAAGTTGTCATGATAGTTGTCAAAAATGGTTGTTCAAATATCACTCTTGTTGATTTCAATAGTAACATCAAAATAATATACTATAGCACTAACACTAACTCTTTTTTTATCGTAGAATTATATTCTGTGTCACCCTAGCTTTTGCCCAATCTTGCTGTTGTGAGAAGCAAAATTCATGTGTACCGCCTTCTCCCAAGCCCAGTAAATTTTTAGTAACCAGGAACAAATGAAAAGGAGAAATAACATTTGACCGCAAATATGTTAGGTAATCTTTTTGTCTGTATGACTTCATATATATTTTAATGAGTTGGTTTTAATGCTTTGATTGTTTATTTGTATCAAACTCTTGTAACATGGTTCAAATTCTTCACTAATCTATTAGTCTAATAAACATCAATTATGCATTTTTCGTATTATTGTATTCATGTAACTGTCTTGACTTAATATGTCTTCCTCATGTTGGTCAATTAAAACTCTTTCCCTGAGAAAAGTTCTTTAAGGTGATTAGCTTCTTTTATCAAACTTTTTTTCTGCAGATTTTTTAAGTATATGGAAAATGTTTTTAATGTCTGAATTGCATCATATTTGTCCAAACTGTAATCATTTCTCCTAGGTTTTGCAGTTCCCATTTGTTGACTTTCTATAAATCTTTATTTTGTGTGAAGCAATTTTGTTTTTTCCCACCACCATCTAAAATTGATAAGATATGAAGAAAAATTCCTTATTTATTTCCCAGTTGGGATATGATGCCTAAGGAAGTTATCTGTTCCTAAATTATGTTTTTTTGTGATTGATGGCTTACTCTTTGTTTGCAGATTTACCAATGGTTTCAAGTGTGATTGATGGCTTGCACCAAGATTGCAGCAGAGATATCTCAGGTATAAATTTCCTCTTTGATTGGTTTTAACAAAATACCTTTTACTTCGTGCATGGTCCAATGCTTATCTTTCCTTCAAAGCTTTTTGTTAATATTGCAAAAGTTAACGTTCCATTGCCATGTGAAAGCCCAAATGAAAATTATGGCGATTGATATAACAGTTCAATTTCAATCTCACAGTGTCGGTGTCTTGCTGGGCTAGTGAATAGAGATATTGTATTCTTTGTGAATCCATGCTTGTCGGACTTGTTTTGAAGCCTAGAGGTACTATTCTTCCCTTCCCTACACTACAAATGTTATGCCATTTTCCCCTCCCTTAGTTCATTAAGTTTTGCATGCTGTCGTTCATGAGCTTTCTTACGCGTTAGTTTTATTGATTGCTATTTACTAGTCTGTCTTCTAGTTTATTGTAAGATTCAGAAAGTGAGGTACAAAACCTCTGTTTTGTGAAAGTATATGTGATTTTGGCATATCCTATGTTGGGAAGGATCTTGTCGCATGAATAATTGTTTTCTAATATGTTCACTCAATTTATCAGCTTGAGTCTATTATAAATAAAATAGCTTGCCTGACACGTTGGTTGTCAGTTAGTTAGGCTTTTATCATGTGTACTCCCTATGCACTTTTAGAAAATTCTCATGCAGCAAGTTTTAATAATTTAGAAGCCAATCTTTGTTTTATTTGTTCCTAAATCCTCCAGATAATAGAAATATAATTGTAGTCCGTTAGCTAACATTGACCAACTCATTGTTAGTGTCTTAAAATCTCATCCACTCCTGACTATTTTTTGCTTCTCCTTACTACTTTGTTCGATTATTAATAAATGAACATCGTCAAACTTGAAATAGTATTTTTATTTATCAATTTTTTATGTTAAGTTTGGGTTTCTCAACTGGAGTTAGATTTGTCCTATGGTTTTCCCCCACAAATGTGTATGATGTCAGGAAAATATCCAGGATTTTATAGAGATCTTCGACAGTAGCCATGACACATTCGTCCTATATCTGATACATTCACAAATGGAACATCAATCCACCCATTTGACGAAGAGAACCGTTCAAACAAGAGTTTGGTCATGGTCCTCTTTCAATAAACCTTTATATTTTGTTTTGTTCCTTCAATAGAAGTCATTGTATATGTTTTTTCCATACACCACCTCAAGTTGATAAGATATGAAGACAGATATTTTCTTTTCTTTATTTCCAAACTGGGATTATGATGCCTAAGGAGGTTATTTGATCATAAACTAGGACTATATGGTCGCCTTTGTTTTTTGAATTATTTTATCCTGTTTGCAGATCTACCAAGGGCTTCAAGTTTGAATGTGTGATTTGTGGCTTGCACGAAGATGGCGGCAGTGGCATCTCAGTTATAAATTTCCTATTCGATAGGTTTTAGCATTACTCCTTTTAGTACATGCATGTTCTAATGCTCATCTTTCTTTCCATCAGTAAAGTACTCAGTTTAGATTTTACAAGTTCTTGTTTATGAGTTGTTTCAATAGAACTTATGTGTTGTGGATCAGTTTTATTAATCAAACATCATGCTTCAACACACTGTAGTCTATAAGCTTGGGACTTTGGAGTGTGCTCCTCTCAAGGTCTCAGATTCGATTGTCTCCTGTGCCAATTTCGGTGGGTTAGTTTGGCTTCTTCAATAACAAAAAAAAAAAAACACACTATAGTCTGTGGTTCTAGAAAAAGAACATTTTATCTTTTGCTTCTCTGCTAGTTAAGTATATTCAGGTGTTGTTCAAATCTTTTTGCTGATTCAAGACAAACATGACTTTCCATTTCTTCAATTTCTGATAAAATAATGTTAATCTACAGAACTCATTGGGGGTTTAAAGGATCAACTACTTTTTTTTGAGGGAATTTAATGGATCAACTTAAATTTACTAATATAAATAGTTAAATGGATGTTACAATTATTTACTCACGTCTCTCGTGGTTTATCACATATTCATAAGAAGAGGTATAAATAAGTCATCTGTTTTTGAAAATGTTTGATTTTGGCATGTCTTGTGTTAAGAAGGAGCGTGGCAAAGATTACTGGTCATAACCTTAGTAAGTTTTAGAAATTTAAAATGTAGTCTGTTTTTTTTGCCTCTAATCATTGTAGTCTCTTAGTAAACACCGATTAACTCCATCATTAGTGTCTAAAATATTGTCCACGCCTAATTTCATTTGCTTATGTTTACTGCTTTGTTCTTTTGAAAAAATGAACACCATCAAACTTGATAGAGTATCTGTATTTATTTTTATGTTAGATTTGTATCTACTGCTTAACTCGAGGTAGATTCGTCCAACGATTTTCTGCACAAATCTGAATGATTTCCGGTGAATATCCATGCCTTCGTAGAGAAGTCCTCGACAATAATCGTGGAACATTCATCCTATATTTCATACATTCAGAAAATGATCATTCAAATCAAACCAAGAAAGAACAAAAGTTTTAGTTGAGTTAGTATAGCAATTATCTACCCAGTTCTGTTAGAGACATTCAGATGGTTGGTTATAGGCTTAATGCTTTTAATGATTGTCTTTTCCTCCATTTTTATTTGTAATCTGCAGGAAGAAACAACTTAATCCCTCAAACTTCAAAAGAAACCAAATGAAAATTATTTGTTTAGTATCCCTCAAGATATATAAACATTGGCCCTTTTTAGATTTAAAACTTAATTTGCAACTTATAATATAAGTGCTTATCATGACAAATTTTGTATAAGCAAGATCTATAACAAAAGATAAAATAAAGTTTCTTTTTTCTAAAGGAAAAGATAGAATAAATTTAAATTGTTTTCGTATATGTCATAAATTGTGCCAAACACTTTTATAGGTGCTTATGCCAGTAGACAACCTCGAATAAACAATCTAAAAATGTCTGTCAATTTACCATTACTTATGATTCATTTATATGAATTGACAGAGTAAATAGAAATATGCTACTGATATAAAACAGAAAAAATTATTTTCAAACAAAGCAAAAAACAACTACTTCTAGCACTACATATGTTTTGTCATGAAGATCACTATGATATACAAAGTTACATCAATTGTATTTGCAAAAAGAAAGAAGGAAGAAGTCAGATTTAAGAATGAAAGATAGTAGAATCATGCAATAAGAAGTCGCCAAATACTCTAATGTTGAATCAGGCAGAACATTCATCCTTCAAAGAAACCATATCGTCAAATAACAGTGTATTTAAATGCATGATTTCTTCATCACACGATTCAAAGTATGTTCCAGAAACAATTTTTCGAACAGATCCACATAAGCTGTAAAAGTGCTTCTAGCACAAAAGTCTCCCTAAGTTGCCTAGTGTGAAAGAATAAGAATATCTTTAGAAATACAATTGATATTTGAGTATGTATCCTCTACTACAATCATCAGCACTCTGCGGACAAAGTAGTTGCTGTGAAATCAACTATGACAGATGATTGCTGCTCGTCGTAGTTGCTATAACAATTATCTCTTTTTCGGAATTCTGTAATAAAACCAGAAGAGATAAATAACTGTCGCATAGCAGAGTGAGTTTAAAAGAGTAATGTTAAAAGCCATCAAAAGGAAACCTATACCTGTGAAGTCGCTGCTTCCGTCTTGGTTCCGGTCACACAATCACCCTATAGGCCCCTGGTTGATCTGCAAATAACTCGAAAATAAAGAGTGGGCCAACAAATCTGATAGATGAAGTAGTATACATACAGTCCCAAAACACCAATAATTGCAGTTGTAAAAAAATAAAAACATCAACTTGATGTTGTGTATTGTATGCTGATGCAAATATTGAAATTAACAAAATTTATTTATGACATAATAACAAATAAGTATTTCAATGACTCACTCTAATCTTTAGCAAGCTCCTTCCCAACACAATTGATGTTAAAAATGCTCATTTTCACAAAACAGAAGATACATGTAGTAAAACCTATCGAAGAGGAAATTTATACCTTAAATTCCAAAGCTGCCATCTTGTTGCAAGCCATCAATCTCACTTGAAGCCCTTGGTCAACCTGCAAACCATAAAGTATGGTTGATGACAAAACATAATTTAGAATCAAATAACTTTCTTAAGTATCTTTGTCAGCCATACATGACAAGTAAGGGTAGAAGGATAATCACCTTAAGGAACCTTTCTCAAGGAAATAGTTCTAATTGACCAACAGGAGGAAGCATATCAAGTCAAGACAGTTAGATAAACACAAAATGTGGAAATGCATAAATGATATTCAGAATTAATAAACTAGAGAAATATATCAGAGACTCACCTAGACATGAAATTTATGTGATCAGTTCGTCATCAATAATTATGGCAGGTAAGTGAGCAATTTTACGCCACTCCTTCCCTCGCTTCCTCGGCAAACTTGCTTCAAGTAATGGACATGAGTTTGGGAGCGTCAACAATCTCAAGGTTTTGGAGAGAAATGAGATGTTGAAGCCACTTCCCATAAATGCTTGTATCAATAAGACCACAAATGCATAGTGTCACGAGAGATGCAGGTAGCAATTGCACCATCAGCGAATTCACCGTATCATTACCGTTAATTCGCAACACAAAAAGACAAGTGAGTTGTTCCCAAGTTGCCTCAGTATTCCACATAATCCCTCCAACAGAGCCGACAGTCAGCTCCTGTAAACTGCTAGGCAAATCATCTACGACAAAAGATTGAAGATTTGGTAGATTATCAATTTCCATTTCTTGAAGGCCAGTTAGACTGTTCATTGCGTCTGGCAGTAAATAAAGCTTCTCACACTTCCACAATGCAATATAAACAAGGTTTTAAGTCGTCAATCCACCTGAAGGAAATGACTCCAGTTCATTACAATCCCATATTTTAATGCTTCTAAGAAATGAGAGACTCTTTTCTGATGCGTCTTCTGCAATTGATATCGATTTCAAATTTCTACAACCCTCGATAAACAGACTCTTGAGAACGAACACCCAAGGTAAATGATATCATTGAATTACAGCTATAAGATATTTTCAATTCCTCAACTGATGTGCAACTGTCCAAGTATTCATGAGGAAGGAACGCTAGATTCTAAGTGTTACTGATTATGAGAAATTTCAAGGTTTTTGGTAGAGCGTCTGCTGGGAAAGACATTGGAGATGGAAAGCCATCTATGGTCAACTGTTGAAGAGAATTAAAAGGGAACATCAGTTGCCTGAATACATGATTTGATGATGGCATTGATTGCACCAATAGAGGACATTCTCTTAACTCAAGTTCAGTTAAAGAAGGAAATTGTCTGAGTATGTTTCCTACTCTCAGCTTCAGGCACTTACTTAGGGACAAAGTTTTTAGACTAGGAAACTCTGTAGGTGTACCTCCAATCAAGTTCCACTCCTCCCACTCTTGCATATCCTCCAAGTGTAGAGTCTTCAAGGAGGGAAATGGTTGAAATGCAGGAGAACTATCACTTCCACAAAACTCATTACCAATTGTCTCTACTGATTGCATCCATTCAATAATGATTTCCTTAAGATTACCCAATTGTCCAAGGGGTGGAAGCCATAAACAATCATTACAATTCGAGATCGCTAAATACACACCAAGTTGCTATATAAGAAATGAGAAATGATATTTAAACAATCAGTAACAACCATTTTTTTTGATAATTTTTGTTACAACTTTCTCTTTCATACTCGCATTTTGTTTTTTACTTTCTCTCTTGTTTTGATTTTTGTGCAAATATTCATATTTTTTTGTATAGTCAGGTTGTCCCATAAATTATCAACAAAAATAGTTATTCAAATATTATTCATCATACGAAATCATCCAACCAATTTAGAAAGCTGCTTCCACCACAATAATATTTTTTATGTTTGTTGAGGGTTGCAAATGTTCATGTACATCATTTTTAATTTTTTAACCTGGAAAAGTACTACCACTATCCCATCCTAGTTTATATTTTAAAATATCGAAAATTAGTTAGCTTGGAAGTGATAAGTAATTTTTTTTATTTAAATCGAATAAGTTAATTTTTTTATTTTACAAAATGACATTATACCCATCAATAAAAAAAAATTATAAATAGTCATAGTAAATAAAATGAGAAGATTAAACAGTGCTCAGAAACATCCTTACATAAAATTAATACGATTATGAGTATTTTTTTTTTATTCTAGTAGTTAGTTTTTTTTAATAATAGTACTGTAGATAGATTTATTTTTTTGATAAAATATAGTACCGTAGATAGATAATATTAATAGCTATAGAATCTTAAAAAAAAAAAATTAAGATAAAAAGATAATAGCTATAGAAATTCGGTTTATAAAAAAAAAAAAAACTATAGAAATTCACCCACTTCCTTGATCTCTCTCTTTCCAAAAAATTAGTTCCTCCCCGCCGGAGAACAGCCAACACCGCCGCGTCCATCTGTCCGTCACTGTCGCTTTCTTCCTCTCCTCTCATCGGTAACCTCTCTTCATCGTCATTCTTCGTTTATCTCTTTTGTGTATTAAAAGGTTCATTTGATCAATTTTATTGTTTTACATCAAATCCAGATTCCCTCTTCTGGTATAAAACTTAACTCTTCAAATCTCAAATTGGTGCTTTCACTTTCATTCTACACTGTTCGATTTTCATCTTCCCTAAAAAAAAAAAAAATATGATTAGCCTTCTTTTCCCTAATTTTCATCTTGTGCATAATATCTGTTTGATAAAATGCCACAGCGGCTTTTACTTCAAAATGTGCATCACATACTATTTTTCTAAGCTACGTATCTGTGCATTCTTTTTTTCTCTCCATCATTTTGATTGATTAATTAGTTACTTACTTTGTATCTATTCAGATAACTGTATATGGTTGTTATAGTTTCAAATTGAACGTGGGTTTTTCTAAAGCTTGATCTTTTTTTAAAAGAATTTTGTTACTTTTGCTGTTTGGTTTTTTATGCATTGTTAGTGTAAATGACATGTGGTAAGATTAGAGAGAGTTAAGGTAGCACCTATTGTAGAAAAAATAATAGAAACTTGGCTTATGTGATTTTCGCATGTAGAGAGAAGACTTGTAGATTCTATAGTAAGGATAGTAGATCAGATGGAGGATAATCAAATCAATTTCACTAGAGGCAAAGGAAGACCTAGAAATATTCTTTAGCCATGGTAGAGTACCAAAATAAATTAAGGCTTCAAGAAGATACTTGGTGAAAGAATTATTTTTTTGTTTTGATAAATAGTTAGTGGTACAAAATGCGCTCAGAATGACACGAGCCTGTGAGAGAGGACGTATAGTAGTAGGAGAAATGGGAAAGAACCTGATTTTTGAATGTCTGAGACATAGGGCCCGTTTAGATTGGCTTATTTTTTATATAACAGCTTATGCAAATATATAAGCTTTTATGATATGTTCATAAGCTTGTCAAGGTAGTTTATGAAAAAACAGCTTATGAAGATACAATTTTCGTTAGTTAGAACTTACGAATTAACGTAAAAGCTTATTTATTTACATAAGTTATTTTTCATAAGCTAAAAAATAAGTCAATCCAAATGGGCTCCTAGTGTAATTGAATACGTTTCATTCTTCAAAGTTTTTTTGGATTGCATAGTACTCCAAATTTGCACGGGACTTTCAAGGTTACTTGATAGTGGACCTTTAGTTCTTCTCAGTTCTTTCACTTTTTTTAAAATTCAGTATCTGGTTTAGGGACCGACTAATCCGAGGGATCCAATCCCACCGTCCACCTGGGTAGGGGCATTTAGAAGCCAAAGCAAAGCTCTGTAAGGACATGTCCACCGAAAATGCCATTGACTAATCCAATTTTTCCTTTAAATTTTATGCACTTTTACACTTAAGTCTCCGCCTCGGTTAGTTATTTTTTAGTAATATATGGTGGTCTCTGATCCAAAGGCCTTAGCTTGTCTTTGATGTACCGACCAGAACATCATGAATGCTTCAAGTATATGTTAATATTTTTTTCCATCACTCATTTTACATTGTTCCTATATAATGAATCAATGTTATTAGATATGGATTCGAACTTTTTGGTATTTTCCGTTTATTTGGATGATATGATTGGCTCAATCATTTGTTTCATTGGTTTCAACAATGGCAGTTGTAGGATCAGTTATTGGGTTAGCCATTTTTTTTTCACAACTTTCCAAGTCTGTAATGTTAGTGAATGGTTTTTATTTTTGAAAATATCCTTTATTTTTTTTGAGATATCTTATCTTTATTATAATTTCTGGTCTTATTAAATATAGAAATACCCTGTAATGATCTCGGGTGAATGAACTGGCATGACCACAATTGCTTCAATATGTTGTTTGAAAGGACATCGTTGATTAGCTTTCTGAGTATTTTATTTTTTTTCCAACACTGTTATACTATTTTGTGTTTCAGGGACTGTCATTATCACAGAAAAACAGCATGAATTTTGCATCATCGTTGTGCAGAAGATTGAATATCAAGGAACTCGTGACAAATGTTCCTGTCTACAGAAGCACTACCGGTATACCTTCATGATCCTATATTGGCTATTTGTATCATGACTTTCTAAAGCAAGCTAGACTAATGACCTTTAGAATTCATTATTTTAGATGTTTCTGGAGAGGGGTTGAGTTTGGTGTTCCGCCGTTGGGCTACCAAAAAGACAGCTGGGTCCACAAAAAATGGACGCGATTCAAAACCTAAGAACCTTGGAGTGAAGAAATTTGGTGGAGAGGTAAGAGACTTATGCTTCAAGTTTATGACATGTAATTAGTGGGAGAGTACTGAGCCTTGACTTGCTGAACATGATTCATTTCATTCACTCATAAAGAGACTCTTTTCTTATTTTTGTTATCATGCAGAGGGTAATACCTGGAAACATCATTGTTAGGCAACGTGGTACTCGTTTTCATCCAGGAAACTATGTTGGACTAGGGAAAGATCATACTCTTTTTGCTTTGAAAGAGGGATGGGTCAAGTTTGAACGCAACAAGCTGACTGGTCGCAAGTGGGTGCATGTTGAGCCTAAGGAAGGTCATGTCCTCCATCCTGTGTTTGCAGATGTTTCTGCATCTAAACCAAAAGTTGGTGTCGAAATCTGACAAATTTCATGCATGATCAAAAATTTTATCAGTGATCAAATTTTTAGGCTTATGTGAACTCCTAAATGTTCCACCTCTGAAGTCTGTTGTTTTTCACATGGTTTTCTACTGAAATCATTTAAAGGGTTGATTCTAAAAGGAATTAGTTGTAGGTGCTTCAGTTTTATGCCTTTTGTTTTATTTGTCAAAATGTCATATAACCAATCAGTTGGTTAACATTTGTTTTGGATGAATAGCTGTATAAAGAGGTCTTTGAGGATCTAAATAATTAATTTGATGTTTAACTTGGTAATTCGATTAAGGTTTCTATGGAGATTGAGAGCAAGATAATGTAGATTTTGTTGGTTCAAAATCTCAGACGGCATTCATCAGTTTAACCATGAATTGGTCAAATGAGTAATCAAAGTAATTTGAAGGTGTTTTAAGAGTTTTATTGGATTCAAATTATAAATTTTTGTATAACAGGAGCAAAATTAGTATTTGGATTTTGGGAGAGTTTGAGTTAGACAACCATGAAGAGAGAATTAAATAGACAGGACTGAAGGAACACAGTCAATGACAAGAGTGTGTCTCTTCTGTTTTATTTTCTGTAGGTTCTATAAACAATTTAAATTAAAATCACCACCTTTTCAAAATGTAGAATATTCATAGGTATGCTACTCAACACCGTGTTAATTAACAAGATTGATCTACCTCTAATGATAAATGACGACCTCTCCGGTCTCTTCTTCATCGACTCGATCATTGGAGTCCATGTTGCATATCTTCTTGGATTAGGCACACTATCAACGTTGCAAGCAAGGAAACTTGACGCTGCTTCCATAAAAGAATCATCCAAATTCAAACCATTTAGTTTTCTTTTGAAGAATTTCACGTAAAGCTCGGATACCATTTCAAAGCTTCTTAATATTGTTTTTATACTTAATACTCCATAAGCTGTCCCTAGTTCCTTCTCCTACCAAAATAGTGCCATTGGCGTATTGAATAATGTCAAAACTTGTATTCTCATTAAATTTGAACCCTCTAAATCTAAACTCCCCAATTTCCACCGTTAACAATAGAGTCATCATGTGATATAATCAAACAACATACAAGAATTAACGGAAACTCAAATAAATTGCCGAAGAGGAATTTACTTTCAATGACACAAAACCAAGCTTTCATAATAGTTCTTGATATAGTGCCACTCGGCGTTTACCATTTATAATTCTAGTTCTCTCTACACTATCATCTCTCAAATTATAGACAACAAGTAGTTCTTCAGAATCGTTTGTCAATATGAGTGCATCATAATTTTTAGAAAAGTGCAATGGCAACCACCGAGAATAAAAAAAAATTCTCCAAGTTATAATCTATAATTTGAAGATTTATCTTAAAATTGAACCTACGACTCTTGAACTCCATAATCTGTCATCTTCCATATAACAAAATGAGTTTCCTTGACAACATGAGAAAAACAAATGCAATCCATCAATAGACAAAGAGATGGCTTAATACACGGTACTTCAACAAATCCTTGAGGGGGAAGTAAATATGTGTATGTCTCCGTTCCCAAATCAAGTGAAATAATCACAAATTGCTCAACAATAATATCCTTGCAATCATAAAAACAATGTGAGTAATTGTGAATTGCCGAGTAATTAACAAAACCACTTAAATGCACACCATCCCAACTTAACTGATGATCCTCCACCACAAAACTTTGAATATTTCTCCAAGCATTATCAACACTCGCCCCTCGATATAAGTTCACTACCTTATAAGTGTCTTTTGAATTATCACAAACAAATGTCAAATCAAAACTGTACGGTATGCTACGAAAATGCCCTAATTTATCTGATATGTCCTGGTAGCAGGGTTCTAGATAAGGAATCACATCTCTGTAGACTTAAAAGAATGGCTGAACAAACATATCAATCCATTGCAGAAACTGATGGCAGGTCATCTTACATTACTCTTAACATGTTTTTCAGTTATTTTCATTAGATTTTAGCAGCAAAAATGATGAGTATTAAAACGATTGCCTATGATTTCGATACTTTAGTAATGTTTTCTATATTTAAGTCTGTAATTCTAGTTTTCCCGAAACATAGCAATTTTAGGGGTTTTTTTGAAGTAATTCACGAAAAAATCATGCAAATTACCAAATCAAGAACATCTGAAGAATTGTGAAGATTCAAGGAAACAAAGAATAAAGATTCAAGAACCCTCAAAAGACTTACAAATGGGAGGAATTATGTTCTCAAGTCCTGAGACAAGTTATTTGAAGATGAAGACTTAAAACGACGGAAAATCGAAGAATTTGGGCTCAAAAAGAGATGTCATGCGCCTAGCACATGAGTAATGTGTCTAGCACATGAAGAGGCATCCATGTGCCTAGGGCATGGTTTTGCCCTCTCTCTCATGCGCTAGGTAAACTAGCAATGTGCCTCGTGCATCTGAAAATGCGGGGGACAAGCATCTTTTCCTGCTATTATTTTGGGTAAAGCCCGCATTTTTAACCCAAACTGAGGTAAAAACTCTCACTATAAATATCAGTTTTCCTCATTCAGAATTTCTCGTTCTGAACTGTGGCAGTTTAAGAGGAAGGTAACTTTGGAGATTCGGGGGAGTTTCTATCTTCTCCTTGATTTTCTAGGGTATGTTTTTATCTTTAGTAATTTGTTTTT
Source organism: Medicago arabica (assembly GCA_946800305.1). NCBI lineage: Eukaryota > Viridiplantae > Streptophyta > Magnoliopsida > Fabales > Fabaceae > Medicago > Medicago arabica. The sequence continues at coordinate 3,670,112 of OX326967.1, read as the reverse complement.
AGTTATCATGTGTAACTAAATCTTTTTAGGTTAGAGTTCTAAGATGAACCTCTGTATATTTTTGTTGGATATTTATTTAATATAATATGTCGTTTATTTTATTTATTTATTCTTTTGTTCGCTATAGAGTTTTATTAGAAAATAATTTATTTCTGTGATAGGTGCAACCCTAGATTAGGTACTTAGGTTGTGACATGACCTAATACTGTTATCACTAACTGGATGCTTATATCTTGATATTTATATCCCTTTACTTATCTAGGAAGTAAGTGATTATTAACTAGCCAAAGATGTCATAAGAATTGTTGACCCTAGTCGTAGGTACTTAGTAGGTGAAACTATTGAATCGGGTGGTGTCTTACCGAACCTAGGAATTAACTGGGTAGTAATTAGGGAAACAAGTGTCACGCACGCACCCACGCACGCGCGCGCGCGCACATACAGAGGAGATTTGAAGAATCCTAACCGTTGCTTACTTTTCCGCAACCAAAATAGGTAAACTTGCTCTGTTGCAAACAGATAAAAATCACAAGTCTTTTAACCCTTATCTTTTATACCGTCAACTTACAAAAATAAGTAACGTGAATTGTTTGAACGAAATGACAATCTTTGTGGATAAGATACTCTACTTATCACTTTATTACTTGGTTAACGATTGGCACACTCCGACCATCAGGAAACAACAACATAACGACAATCCTTATCCTTCAAACGGTGGTAAGGATCGTTGGTAAAGGTGATTGGTTTCGAAGAACACCAACTCTCTATGAAACTATCAAAGGAGATGGGTAAGAATATGTCTTCCTCTATCCAGTGTATTGCCCAGTGTGAAGTTCGGGTTTTGTGTAGAACGTTGAAAGTGTGACTTAGACGAATAAAGGATCGGACATGAAGGAGTTTCAACGTGAATATACGAGATACTATATCAACGTATTTTCATTTTTTGGTTGCTTATTTTTTTTACTTATATCATCGTATTAAAAAGGATATGTATATCCTTTCCTCTCTAAAAAGGATATGTATCTATGCAGCTCGAATATGCGGTACATATGTGGGTACGATACGATACAGGCATATGGATATGTGAAAATTTTAAAATTTAGGATAAGATACGGTTAAGATACGTTAACAAATTTTTTAAACAAAAACTTATATGCATGTAAAAATATTTGGAAAAAAAAATATTGATTACTCTTCATAACTATATACTCATAAAGGACGCATTTTAACAAAAGTAATACACATGATAAAATAAAAAATGTGAATTTTTCGTATAAATTATATTCGATTTTCATTCATTTATTAGGATATCAACAAATACATTAATAAAAGAACTCGAAATGAGAGTTTTTAGTATTGATTGATTAAATCTCCTCTATCTCGTTACCTTTATACACAAAAAACATAATTTTCAATTGCTTAATTGGAAAACAATTATACAGATTTATATCTTAAATTGAATCTTATACATTTTCATTGAATTTTGACAACACAGTCTCACTTTTTACCCTTCTTCTTCTTTTCAGGATACATACATTTGAAGTATATTATAAGTATTTGCGTGTCGAATAACTTATAAGTATTCGACAAAATATATTTTTTAAATTAAAACAATTAATTATGATACTCTTTAGATATGTATCCGCGACTATTCATGGAGTATCGGTATTTGATACGTAAACGATACATATACGTCTTCATATTTGGAGTATTTGGTCTTTATATTTATATAAATATCTCCTCAAAAAACAAAAAATATATATTTGTAAAAAAGGATTTGTGTATATCTCGTCAAAATATTTTTTTATTTTTTTACATATATGCCAAGCGGGTATAAAAAGTAGACTTATTCAATCATCAGGTCTCTTAACTTAATTGATTGTCTCAATTTAGTCCCTTAACTATAATTTGTACCAATTTGGTCCCCTATGTTTTGCTTTGTTACTGGTTTTAGTCCTTTATGTTAGTTTCTCTCAAACAAAAGTTAACAGTAATGACTAAAACTAACCACGGAACAAAACATAGATGATTAAATTGGTACATAAGTTAACTTTTTTGAAGAGAAACTAACATGAAAGACTAAAACTAGTAACAGAGCAAAACATAGGGGACCAATCGAGACAATCAATTAAGTTAATGGACCGACCGATTGAATAAGCCTAACAAGTAAAAACAACCCCACTTATCATGTCCTTCTCTCCCCTACTAATCGCGCCGCCGTAGAGCACCCATCTCCGCCGCATCTACCTCGTCGTTGCTTTCTCTTTCTCTCCTTGGTTAATTCTCTTCATCATCCCTCTTCTCACTAACTTGCAAAAATTCTTGTCATATATCAATATTTTGGACTTAGTCATCAATTTTCTGCCATCGTTCTTCTTTACAACCATCTTCTTTCCTTTCTTTATTATGATCATCGATTTTGTTTCGACATGTCACACGAACCGACACTCTTCGTATTAGGTGTGTCCTGGTGTCGGACACGACACGACACCGATACTTATGATTAGACTAAATTATGTTTTTTTTATAAATAATTAGATGTGTCGGCGTGTCAGTGTCGTGGTCATAGATCACATGTGTAGACGACTAACAAAGTAGAAAGCTTGGCACTCAAGCTTTCCACTTTATGTATAGAGTCTAAAAATCGTTAATAACCCTGTAAAATTCAAAAAAGACACTTAATTTGAGACGGAGTACTAGTTTTCAGTGACTTGATATTTTTAAGCTTTGAGCAACGGCGTTATTTCGTAAAACGGGGATCAAGAATTCTGCTCTCAATCATGATTTATCTATGTCTACTAGATCAATGTCATCTTCAAAGCTTTTTGTAGGAGGTATGTTAATAATTTATCATGTTCATATTTCAAAATGGAATGTGGCTATAATTTTTCATGCTTCAATCAAAATGCAGGTATTTCATATAAAACTGACGAAACCAGTCTCCGAAAACATTTTGCTCGCTATGGAGAAGTTCTTGATGGTAATTCACTTTTTCACTCTATGAAGCACGGATACGGATACAGATACGGACACCGGACACGACACGGACACCAACATGTCGACAAAACTATTTTTTGGTATAGAAAATCACGTAATTCAGTGTAACTATATGTGTCGGTGTCGGACACGACACATGTCGACATGAGACACAACACGTGTCGACACGGGACACACCTTATACGAGGAGTGTTCGTGCTTCATAGACTCTCACAATCTACTAGATGCAACAACAAAAAACATTGAGTTTCCCACTTTTAAATTATTTCTCAATCTAACACCATGAGCTGATTTCAGTTTACCCCTGTAATTTTATTTTTTCTTTAATGGGATTCCTAACCTTGTAATTCAAAGATTCTTAACTTTAGGCCTTTGAAGCATCTTACTCTACAAAAAAGATGATTTGGTAAGGGGTAAACTAGAATTCGCACACAAATGACAGAGGATGATAGCACGTTTAACTTTAATCTTGTAATTTGATGTTATGAATGTCTAAAAGGGAAGAATCTTCGACTTCTTATAGGGTATAAACCCGAACGCACTCAAATGACGGGGTAAAAGTATATTTACCCTTAATTTTATATATGATTTGATTGAGTGGTTACTTTGTTTTGATAAAATGAAATTTTCTACTGAAAGTGAAGGTCACTTATTTATACTTGTGTACTCTTAAATGCTATTGTTTTTTGTGTGGGTGTACCTTGTTTTGTTCTTTGTTCCTCTCTTTTGTTAGAATTAGTTTACAATTGGCACTGGTTGTCATGTGTGACAAAAATGGCAAGCAACAACGAATGTTTATAACAAACAATAAAAATGGTAGTTGTGTCAAGTATATGTATTTGATAATATGGATTGGTGACTATTGATTTATACACTAGAACCGTTTGTTTTTAATGTTCCTCCAGCAAATATTATCAGAGATCGTGAAACAGGAAGGCCTCGAGGTTTTGGTTTCGTAACTTTTGCAAGGACGGAGGAGGCATCTACTGCCCTTCAGACCATGTATCTTGCCATGAAGGCCATGAAAAACCAGGTATTATTTGTTTGACTAAACTACTCTAACTTAAAGAACTTTAAGAGATATTTGGCAAAAAAATTATAAGACAGTTTGCATTACAAGTTCACCATAACTCATTTTTTGCTGTTTGTTTCAATCGACTCATTTTGCTGGTCTTTGCAAAACTCAAAATGTTGGCAATGTTTCTTTTAGCATCTAAAAATTGTGTTGTCACAGGATCTTTATGGTCGGAAGGTACGAGTGAACTATGCTACAGAAAATTTGGGTCCTAGGTTTAGTGGTGGTGGCTATGGTGTCCTAGGCAGCTATCACGGCAGTCATCTCGAGACTAGTTACGCTGCTGGTGGTGAATTCAGCAGAAACTCCAATTTAGGATATGATGGTGAACTTGATAGCCACCAAGATGATTGTATAAGTCCAAAAAAGGTTGAATTCAACCTGCGGAGTTTGCTGACAATGCTTTCATCATGAAGGTATTCCTTGCAAAAAGCAAGAAACATGTGGGTTTTGATGATATAATCAATTCAGTTTCAAACATTTGTTTACTTTTTCCTCCATTTAGTTTTCAGAACTTCATTGTGATAGTTTGTCAGCTCATTGACTGATGTAAATATAATAGTTTTCTAGGATTGATTGCAACTACATTTATAGTAATTTTATTATGATGGTTTGGTAGCACCGACGCTTTATATTTGAAGGTGTGTTCATATCCAACACATGTCGGTGTCGAACATGACATTGACACGTGATTACTCTAAATTTAAACTACTTTATCATTTTTCTAACTAGAATTTTAAATAAGCATAGAATATTGAATTCATATTGAACATCATTGTAAAATGAGACTTCTTCCAAAAATCATTGTAAAACCAGCTTACACTAAATATTTATGGTTCATATTCTCTAAATAAAAACTACAAAAAGTTTATGAAAGACCTATTAAATAAAATGATAGATAGATCTCAAGAGGAGGTTAATGGTGAGGAGAGTTGATGTTTTAGTGATGAGACCATTGAGGTCCGAGGATGATTGGATGATTTATGGTATTTGGTCATATCGACTAGTGTTATTTGTTTTGGATGATTTATTAGTGATGAGACTATGTTAATAAGTTTAAAATAGTAAATGAGACTCAAATCATCGTAGCAATGGATTAACCATTATTTACACTTGGATAGAAGACAATCGGACAACAAGCTGCGCCGCTAACAAACTTGTGTATTTTATATTAAATATATAATTTTTTAATAATTGATTGTTGTTATACAATCCATAACATAAAATAAAAAGTATATTTATTAATTTGAGGAATAAAATAAAAAAGTGTGTTTCAATAGTAGGATTACCAAGCATATGTACCATACTTTCTCTATTAGTTCTTCATTTCGAGTGAGTGAAACAATTTTCATCGAAGCATTTACCAATTCACAAATATTGTATTTATACTTTTTATTCAAAAGACAAGCAACAAGCTTTCATAGCTCAGTTGGTTAGAGCACCCGTTTAGTAAGCGGGAGGTCTTGAGTTCAACTCTCAATGAAAGCAATTTTGTCATTTTTAAATTTTATATATCGTTCTAAATTTTACAAACATTTAGTACACGCTACTTTGGTTAATTAATTTTTAAACTTTCGTAACTTTTTTTAATGGAATTGTTGTGGCTCACTAGTCGGTCACCAATGGATCTTTCACCCAAAATAAAAACATCACCCATAAAAAAAGTGAAAACTTCAATTTGTTGTATAATGAAATGAAGCATGAACTAACCAATAATAAACTTTTTTCTATGGCTTTTTGGAGTCTGCAATAAAGAGATAATATAGTACTCCTATATTACAAGATGTCAATAAATATTACAAGATGTGTTTGATTATTACAAGAAAGATGGAGGGAAAAATAGGCTAACGAGAGATTAATGAATAAGATAAGATAGATATAGTAATATGAGAAGGAGTGGGAGATGAGAACAGGAGAGCATATGAAAGAAAAAGGGACAAAAAATAGACAAGTTAATAAAATAGTGGGTGAAAGATTAGAATGAGAAAATAAAAAGAAAACATGAGAGAGAGAAAGTTTAGAGTGACAAAAGAGAGTCGTGAAAAAATGATAGTAGGGAATGCTGAGAAAATAAAATATAAATTATTTGGTCATTATTATAAGTAAAAATTTAATAAAATCTATATGATTTATCAAATAGATCATATATATCATTTATTTAATCAACTTAGAAAGTAAATTTTTGTTTATAATAGTGATCAGAGAGTGTGTGTCTATATGTGTGTGTGTGTGTGTCTTTTTTTACCATCTAAATTGCAGACAATTATTCACTTTAATTGTTCATGTGAAGACTCCTTAGCGGATAAAAGAAAGAATTCTGCTCTTTTCGCTCGCGCCCAACATAATTGATCAAAATACCCTTGCGCTAGTTAGCTAACGCAAGTGTAAAATTAATTTGACTTAAAATTTCATTTTTTTTATACTTGCGTGACTTAAGTCACGCCGCGTGAGTTAACTCAAGCTAGTTTAAAACAATTCATTTATTGTTGCACTCACTGCCTCAACTGCAATATTTATATCTATAGTAATTATTTATATCTAATAGTGGTGGACGGGTACATTAATCAATCAATGCTTTCAAGTCATTAGTTAGTTACTATAGCCATAAATAAAATTGAGTTATTCAAGAACTATTTGTTCTGGACTCAGTAAAATGTTTGTTCAAAACTAGTCAATCAAGTTCAAGCTTGACAACTAGCAAAACTATAAATATTGCAGTGTACCACCTGCGTGAGTGCAGAAGCTATAAAGATATAAATATTGCAGTTGAGGCAGTGAGTGCAACAACAAATGAATTGTTTTAAACTAGCGTGAGTTAACTTACGCATGTGTTAATTCCTGCATGAGTTAACTCACGCGCTGTGACTTAAGTCACGCAACTGTAGAAAAAATGAAAAATTTTAAGTCAAGTTAATTTTACTCTTGCGTTAGTGATGTAAGATTTTTACGTGTCTTATAGCTATTTACACGTGAGTATAATAGATTCGTTTCCGCAGGGATTGGTGTGTCTCGTAAGTAGTTTTAACGTCAAATATCATTTTAAGTTTTGGGTATAATTTGTTTGTTTGTGTAAAACTATGTTTACTATTCGACATAAAAATAAAGCGAGCAGAGATAGAGCTTTTTCGCTTGTGATTAGAAACATCAACCAAGCGTAACAACTGTAATCTCTCGATCGATTAATAGATTCTGGCTTTTCAAACAAAGTTATCACAATCATTCGACAATATCATTCATATCTAAATGGTATCGTTATTTCTAAGAGTTCGTTTAAATATCGATTTCCCAAACATTTAAACGATAACAAAGTTGATTGGGTGATTTAACCGACGATTTCCCAATCGATCAAACCATCCAAAAGCATGAAGTTCTAGATTAAAAGTGATTATCAAAGATTAACATCTATGTCTAGATTGATAATTTAAGATAGATAGTTATTCCATTTTTAGATTTAAAAGCATGTGTCCAATACATTTTAAACCTCAATAAAGCATTAAAAGCAAGAATAACCACAACAATGAATAAATAGCTAGAATCATATATTAAAGGATCAAAAGATTACATAATAGCTTGTTTGTGTACCTCAAAACCACAAGAGAAGATATACACTACATATATCTATGATAGCCATGCAAGGAATGAGAAGAAGATGAAGATTCTATGACAAGATCCATGATGTCTCAACAAATCTTGGCTTGAATCTACTTCTAACTCCCTTGTTGTATGTTTCTCTCTCTAGAAAAGCTCTAACCTCTCTCTAAAAACCAGAAAATTTGATAAAACAGTGGTAATGAATGGCTTTAGAAAAAGGAAAAAGCTACTAAAAGGGGTTGAAAACGTGACATCTCGCTTGAAGCTAGATTATGTCGCTTCAAGCGAGATGTCAAAAATCCACAACTGGCCAATGGGGACTTGCCATGTGGCCCTTATCCTACTTCAGGGTGCACTTCGCTTGGAGCGATGGTTGAGCGAGTCAGAAGCGAACTTGCTTGATGCATTCTGTCCAAATCTCGCTTAAGCGAGCTGAATTCGCTTCAAGCGAGATGCAGTTCTTCATGAGCGTGTTGGAAGCGAGATGGAAGCGAAGAGAATTGTTGCTCTCTGCCTAAATCTTGCTTCAAGCGAAAACTTCTCGCTTAAGCGAGATTTCTTCTTCTAGGAGCGAATTTGAAGCGAACAGAAAGCGAATTCCAAAGTTGCTTCTGCCTAAATCTCGCTTCAAGCGAGCTTACGTCGCTTCAATCGAGGTGAACTTGACTCAGGCACATTCTTGGTCCTTGCTTGTCTCGTTCCTGCACAAAATTAGGAGAGTAAGGCATGTGAAGCGTAAAAGACAAAATTTGCAACAAATCAAAGCTTTTCCTTAGCAATCTTGTAAAACACGTAATAAAATGCTCAAGTTACCACATGGAAAATACTACTTTTGAGCACTTATCAGTTAGTTAACTAGTGCAGGGGTATTTTGGTCAGTTATGTTGGGCACGAGCGAAAAGTGCATGGGGAAGAGCAGAAACCTAAAAGAAATCTGTCTTGTTACCATCTTAACCCGCCGACAATTATTTACTTTAGATGTTCATGTGAAGACTCCTTAGCGGATAAAAGAAATCACGCTTCTTCTTCTTCCTTTTTCCTGAACTCACTCATGGGGCTATGGTGCTTTTATTTTTGCAGAAAAAGTTTCGGCATAAGATTGCTATCTTTTTTTCGATTTGTGAAGAAAAATGGAACAACTTTTGATTATGTTTCTCACAATTTCAAACTTCACTTTGTTATTATCAAATTTCTCTATCGATTGACTTCCCCTTTTCCATTTTATATGATCAGCATTCCCCTTCTTGTCTTGATGTTTAGAATCAAGCAAATTTACTACTGATCAATATTATATAATGGTGGAGAAGTATGGATTATCATTCACAACAAACCTTGCAAACTTTTAATCCCCTTTTCATTCATAACTTATTTCCAATCACCATCAATAAAAAAAGTAAACAAATTAATTCATTGAATTTGAAATCCGGTGCCAATAATGAAGAAATATAATAATTTTTTCACGTATCTATTGTTAAATTAGTTTTTTCATGTCAAGATCATGCACATTGTAAATATGTTTTCTCAAATTTCACTTTCAGTAATCGTTTACTTCCCACACTCTTCAGTATGCAAATTGAATTTAATTTAAGGGGAAAGACGATCATAGTACCTAAAAGGTTTGTTGGGATAGAAGTTAAATTTGATCAGCCGCCAAAGAGAGAGAGAGTAACATAATCACCAGCAAGGATTAAAGAAAACTGTGAGTTCAAGAAAAAGGAAGAAGAGGCGTGATTTCTTTTATCCGCTAAGGAGTCTTCACCATAACAACTAAAGTCAATAAATGTCACATAAAAGAAGTAGAAAGAAGAAGATTGTTCTAAAAGTTATTATAAAATAGTTGTATAAATATCTTTTCTCGTAGAATAATAGTAGAGAGGAGAATGAAAGACCTACGAGAAAAATTGAGAGTAGGGAATGATGAGAAAATAATTATAAATAGAAAGATTTTTTTTAACAAATATAAATAGAAAGATTTATAGAGTAAGAAAAATTAAATTTTTACAATTATTTTTGGACAACTTTTAAGGCAATTATTTCTCTCTATCTCTCTTCTGTCACAAAAGAAGTGGAAAGAAGAATGTTTTTTCTAAAAGTTATCACAAAATGGTTATATAAATATGAATTCTCGTAAACTAATAGTAGAGAGGAGAGAGTGGAAGACCTGACATATGAAGTAGATATATTTTTTTTGTCAGGTAACCTAGTGTGTGAGGTGTATAAACTTATAGTTGACTTTAGAAGGTTTAGTATAAACCAGAATATAAAATGATTAATAATTTAGTGTGTGAGGTGTATATTGTGTATAAAGAGTATGGAATATGAACACGGAGCACAAAAATTATCTTGGCCCCCAACTTAGGTAAGATTTTCTACCGTAATGTTTGAGACAACCTTCTCAACTCATGTACATTTATGTTTTCTTGAAAATTTTACACCTTGTGTTCTCTAAGCCTCAACATGCTTATTGATGTGTGAAATCCGCAAGTGCACGGTTTTATCAAAGTAGTAAAATATCGTTCCACAGGGAGTTATTGTAATTATTGATTTTCTTTTCAATTGTGATTAGCTGAAAGAATTAAAGTTTAGAGTTTAGAAAATTTTGGTTGATAGAAAATAATAAAAAGCACATCGGGTTTATTGGTTCATCATAATGACAAATCACTCACAATCCAAACCTATATCTAAATTTTATATTAAATCCGTTTCTAAAGACAAGTTTCTCTAATGTATTTTATGTTTCCTCTCAGAATACATAAGTGTATTTCAATGACAATCACGCTTATTCTATGGTTGATTGCTATTGAAATTCATTAAGAACGAAACTTTTTAAGGTCTCAAGGTTTACTAGACTATTCTCATGTTTCGTGTTTCGCAAACCTTGTCAAATCTCACTTGTTCCAATATTAACCTTCATCTCTCGATTCTTCGGTTAATATTTGAAATATGAATTAAGAACGGCGAGATTATATTAGAAAATAAATCTACATAAAATTAGGGTTCTAGGCTTGGTTTGATAGGGATTAGGTCATTAGACTCATCCAACAATCCCAAGACAAAAAAATCTACTCCTCATGTTCATCGTAGACAAAGAGATTAAAGAGATGGAGTAGAAAGATATGAAATTAAACGGCTGAAAGTAAAAGTGCAGAATTTTAAAGAACAAGAAATTAGGGTTGCAAAGAAATAAAGAACTTTGATTCAATATAAACAATTGTCACAAAGAATTCCCAAGATTCAAAGATAGCTAACAAGTCTGCAGGCTCCTCTATTTATAGCCTAAGGAATAACCTAAACTCTAGAAAAGGCATTAGCAATGTGTTACAAGGCAACCCATGGGCTTTTAAGTCAAAAATATAACTAAACAAGGCAGCTGGAACCGCGCACGGTTGTGCTTGCAAGGCACACAACCGTGCTTGCTTGAATGCACAAAAGCAGCAGGGGGAAGCATGGGATCGCGCACGGTCGTGCTTGTGGGAGCACGGACCGTGCGCAACTCTCGACATTATGCAGCATGGTTGGTTTAAAAGGGGCACACGGTCAGTGCATTTGTGAGCACGACCTTGCGCGATAGAATGGCTGAAGATCTTCATTTTTCCCTTCTCAATCAGCCTTGAATCATGCTTTAATCCTTTCTTTCCTTAACCATGCATCTAAATCCCTTCTTTTGTGTTGAGACTTAATTTCACCATATTTGATCCTGAAATAAAATAATAAACAATTTGAAGTACCAAAGTTCTAAAAAGTAATTAAAAACACATAAAATTCTAATAAACTAAACACTTAAAGGCCTATAATTATTGACTTATCACTTACTACTTTTCTTGCTAACTCATGCACGACTTTACGTTTTTCTTTCACTCAACTACACTTTACAAACTTAAAGCTAATTGAGAATTTCTACACAAGGTATTTGAGAGTTTATAAGAATGAGGACAAGGGGCTTATCTTTGAGAAAATACGAGAGAATTGTTAGACACTCAAAGTTTTCATGAATCTTGAGAGCTTATTTGCGTAATAGGTGACTTGAAGACATTTTGCTATTTTTAATAAGTTTTTTAAGTATGATAGTTAGTTATGTATCTTCAAGGTGGGAGATCTTCTCCGTTTATAGACTTTTGGACATCATGTAGTTAGTGGGACCCTTTCAATAGCCTTTTGTCATGTGTCCCGGTGCTTAAAAACTTTACATAAAGTTTTGGAAAAACCTTTTGTACTTCAGAATGTTCATGGGTTCTTTGTATGAACTTTAGAATGTTTTTGGGTTCTTCAATATGAACTTCAAAATGTTTTTATGGGTTTCCTGTATGAAATGTGTTCTTCGTGTGAACTTTAGAATGTTTTATGGGTTCATGTCTTGCTAGTTGTCTTGGCTGTGCAAAGAGAGGAAAATTGAGATGTCACTTCATGTCCATGCTTTATGAGACTTTACTGATAACGAATAGTATCTTCTCACTCATGTGTCGAGTGTTCATTTGATCTGAATGCTTTTTTTCTTTTTGCTTTTGTTTTTTATACTTGCTTGTAATTTTCTCTTTATCATGAAAGAACATGGTTATATGAACATTTTGATGTTCATCAGACTTGCCATTTGTTCATCTTACGCTGATTTTGTATGTTCCTCATTTGATGCAATCAAATCGTCAATAGTGAACTTGAATGAAGAACAACATGTATAACAACTAAGATGATCTTCCTTTATGACTTAGAAAAATATTATTAGTGTTTGTACTCCATTGTTCTTATAGTCATTATGAACATTGAATGTACTTTTTGACTTTATTCACACATAGTCCTTTTCTATATGTACACTTGTTTATGTTACGTGTACTTTGAATGTTCTTGGTATGATCATTAATTTTTTAGTTTGTTCTTGATAAACCTTCTGAGCAACCTTCTTAACTCTGACTAAGTTCATTAGCCTTTAATTTTCTTTGATCTCTTGATTCTTGGTTTGATTTATACTTTGTTCTTGTCTTAGTTAATCACTCAAGAACATATATTAAATACCAAGTGTTGTGAATTCCTTGAAAATCACACCAATAAAATACTTGATGTGTGGAGCAAAATAATCAAGCAACCAATGTCAACGTGGATGACAATTATAAACAGAAGTAAAAGTAGAAAACGATGAGAGAAAGAAAGAGAGAACACACGAAATTTGTTTACCTAGTTCGGTCCAATACTGACCTAGTCTGGGGGAGATAGCAGCCCCCCTGTTCCACTGTAATGATGAGTAACTTTACAAAAAAGATATCAAAGGCTTACAAGAATAAGTCTTCAAACATAATTCTACCGAAAGTGTCAATCTCTTCCCGTGACCAAGATACTCAATCCTAATAGTGTTTCCCAAGGTGAATCAATCTCAACTCTAATGTTTGTTGCCAAGAGCAAACTCTACAAACCCTAGTGTTTGTGTTGACTTATAAACCCTTGTTTTCATATTCTCTATCTCAAGGTTTACATCTGATACAAGGTCTATATTTACAGTAAAAGTATCTTTAAAAAAACTAGAACAAATATAAGCCCAAAAATACGATTCTATTTTATTTTCTGTTGGCAAAATCAGGCCCCGATTTCCTCCATTCGGCCACCGATTTTTGTCGAATGGAAATGTTGTAACAACACTCAAAATCGGGCCCCGATTTCTCCAATTCAACCATCGATTTTGACATATTTAGAAACTCCAATTTTTAGTCACTTTCACAACACCAAGAAAGCATCAAAGTCCATTAATCCTTTAATCGTCAATGTTTGTTTATCTTTAAACAATTTTGAGATATTGCCTCAACAACATAGAGAGGAAGAAGGTAGAGAGTCACAAAGGAGAGACTGAGGATGGGGAAGTGTGATAGGACAAGAGAGATACAAAGAGAAAATTAAAATTGGTAAATTATAACTTTTTTCAAAATGGTCTTTGAAATTAATCACTCAAAGTCAAAATGATCCTTAAATATAGTCATTAATTTTATGCAAAATGGTCCTTAAATATAGTCGTTAATTTAAAGCAAAATGGTCATTGCGATGTGGTATTGATGTGTCATCCATGTTAAGAAGACAAATGCAGTTGATGTGCCATATCATACCATCTAACAACACAAGTTAACATAAGGACTAATTCACTTGATATAATTTAATTTCAGGTATTCCTTTGCTTAGTCACAAATTTCATGAGGCAAAAGGCTCAACCCATGCAATCTCAAGATGTAAATCGGTGATTTACTCAACAATTTTTTAGAGGATCCATAAAGGTGGGTGTCTGATTTGTTTAGCACCAAATTGAATAGACATCTTCACTATTTAGTAAACAAATTTGGCACCGATATAGAAAAGTGTGGGAAACAGCCTTTCCAATCACTTTTCTTAGGATGAACTTAAAATAAATCAATTTCGCTTTAAGTAATGATATATAGTTATTGATAGACACATTAAGTGATTTTTTTTGAGGTGTTGAGTTCGAGGAATTTAATACTTATTGATAAAAATTTAACAAGTGTATTAAAAACTATCGAAGTAATATAATAAAGTACATTTCCACGAGGACCGTGTTAATCTCAATTCAGCAATAAGATTAATATTTAAGGTGTGTAAATTATTTTATGCCCGAGGCAATATATTTGATTGCATAAATTTAAAAAACAGAAAATAAAGATTTTGTTTGGAAAAGATAGAGAGAGATGAGATTAGATCTTTTGAATCCTCTGAGTTCCCCTAATTTTTACACTGCACCTATTTCCTATGAATACTTCTCTAGTTTTACGATGGTTAACTAAAATAGCCCTAATCAATCCCTTGACTTAGGACCCTCTTCTCAGATTACAGTCCCTAATTCCTTAGGTGATCTAATATTCTTTGAAGGTTTTAAGAACGTTAACCTAATATCACAAAAAACGATTATCCATTCCTAAATTAACCTTGTTTATTTGAACAATTCAATTAGGTCTAAGTTGAAAGATATGGTCAGTAGTCATTCATTCTCACGAATTCATATTTATATGTGATCAGTATATAAAAAGCATTAAGAACAATTGAATTGAATAAAACTAGATTAATATTCATATAAAATATAGTTTCACAACAACATGTTTAAATTTGAGTTACATCAAAATTGTCATACCCCAAATTTTGACCAACTTATTTTTTTTTATTTATTCGTACGTTGATCGTTTTCAGCTTTTCGTTCGAGTTATAATTCCCGTAATATCTGTTTTTTTATTCGTATTTGTGATTGCATTTATTTTTCATTCGTCGTTTATATTTTAATGTCGCTCGCGTATTAATTTCGTAATTTTTACTCGCGTTTTGTGCGTATTTTAGTGTAGCGTAACGTTTGCGTTCTTAAAGTTCATTTTATTCACGTCGTTGATTTATTATTTTATTAGCGTTAAAAAAAGCTGCGTATTTCAGTCGTATCAGACGAAATTTCGGCAGAGAGGTATTTTAAAATACCTCATTTTTTGGTTCCGACGGGACATTTTTTTTTATTTATTATTTAATTTTCGTTTTTATTATTAATTATTTATTTAAATATTTCTTTTTCCATTTATTTAATCTGTTGTTATTTATTTATTTGTTTTATTATTTTTTAAGTCATTTAGTACACTTGTCAACTTGTCATTGGTCCTGTCCAACTTTTTCTCCAAGAAACAGCAGGGGTATTTTCGTCCATTCCATGTATCAAGTACTTAAGGTGTGTTAGAATCAGTCAGAAAGGGGGCACAATTTTCGAGACAAACACAATTCCTAATTTCTCACTTCATTTTTTCCAGATCAAAACCACAAAAACACAGCAAAAATTATGAACACCACATGAACAGTATGAACATGAAATTTCCAGCAAGTTAAAATCATCATCATCACAAATACTTAACACATAACCACAATCCGAAAACAACAAAGCAAAATTCGAACCAAACATCACAAATCCATCAACACAAAAATCCGAACGGAACACAACAAATCCGAACGGAACACAATGAATCCGAACGGGAACAACAACCATAAGTCAGATTCGGCCAAATTCGAACCACAACCAAGCATCACAAATCCATCAACACAAAAACGCAAGGCAAACAAACCTCAAGAAATCTGAACCGTAACAAGAAGAAAGAAGAAGAATCCGAAAAAGAAAAGGAGGAAACCGAATTTAAAGGTGATATGAGAGTTTTCCTTTTCAATTTTGTTTTCTAGATCTAGGTGTGTACGTTTGGTTTTTGTTGTTTTTGAGTAGAGGAAAGAAAAAGGTATGTAAAAATGTTTTTTTTTTCGAATCGGAGAACTTTGATTTCTCCGGCACAGTGGCGCCGCCCTGTTGGGCCGGCCACCACCGCACCGGAGCGAATGGAGTTGAATGGAGAAGATGAAGGTGGCTGGGTTTTAGAGAGAGGTTGCTCTCTCTCTCTCTCTCTAAAACCGAAAGTGAAGGGGAATTGTGTGGTTTTCTTTGTTTTTTTTTTTAAAATAGCCTATTTATACCATGTTTCTATTATGTTTGTGTGTCCCTGTACATTGTTCTTACCATACTCCTTCGTTTCTTTTTAACCCCTTGATTTTCATCGTGTGGCCTATGATGTTCCCTGATTAAGTTTTGTATTTACTCCTTTTTTCTTTATTATTTGTGTTTTATTTAAAACTCTTTGATCTTGATCTTGTGGCTGTGATGAGCCTGTGTAGTGTTTAAAGTTGGACCCCTTGATGCGTCAAGTGGTCCAAATTTATTCCAGCTGAGCCAATTTTATTTTACTTATTTCTTCACTATTTTTATTATATTCTACATTTTTTTATATTTATACTTCAAATGTCTCTTTTCATTCTTAAAATTTTATTCATTTTCACTGCTTTCTTGGTACTTGCTCGTTTATTATTAATTGTGGTTCGTTGCTCATTTCCTTTCATGTTTATTTTAGTTTAAGTTTGTTTAGAAATATTATATGTATATTTAAATTTTTCGTCATTTATTTTATTTTTGGTTAGTTTGTAATTAGGGAAGTGATGTAATTTATTTTTACGCATTTTTTCTTTTTGAGACCATAGAATGTATTTAGGGTATGTAATATGTAACCGGCACACGCACTGACCCACGCACTGACACGCGCACCGACACTCCACTTTATTTATCGTTTTACGCTTATTTATTTTTCCGCCGTTACGCGAATTCACCGTTAGTTTAGAAAAATATTTTCATTAAAAAATCAAAAAAATTCAAATTCAAATTTCTTTAAAGTAAACCTTGGTTTGTAACCCAAGTGTTCTTTCTTTTATTTTCCTTAATCAAATGTTAATCAATTTAATATCCACATTAGACATGGATTTCGTGCAATTAAAATTAACCAACTTCATCGTATTTTCTTCTCATGCCTTGAGGCCTCTCATCTCTTCTTAAAATCTTTTTTTTCAAAAATGTTAAAATCAATTCAACTCATCAAATAAGTTCTTTAGCCGAACTACTTGATTTTGATCCCGATTTATTTGGGTAAGTAGGCAAAGGGTTTCGACCCTTCCAAATCAATAAAAATAACCAAAAACATGTTTCATCTTCCTCCTTTCTTTCACTTTAACTTTTAAACTCTTTTAATAAGTAAAATCAATTTAGCGCAAGATTAGAGAATAGGTAGAAGGTTCCTATGGGATATCATAGTCGGTTCGGGTGCCTAACACCTTCCCCAATCGAAACAAACCTCCGAATCCAAGGTCTCATAAAGGTTTTTACTCACTTTTTCCCTTCCCGCGAATAAAAGTTGAGAGTTCAATGATTAAAGGTTCAAATCCGATCAATGATTTTGATACCCGAAAATCACGAGCACAAAAATCATCTCATACATAATCTCTAAGAGATTTAGCTACTCATAATTGAGTTTACAAATAGCATAATCAATGGAAAAATTAAAACATACATGAATTGGTTAAGAGATGATGAAATCGCCTCTGTTGCAGTCTTCTGGTCTTAAAATCGCACCTTTCTATCTAAAAATCGTCACCCTTGTTTCTGAAACTAGCTTCAGTTTAAATAGGAAATATTTACTATGTTGAAAATCGCGCCACGGCTATAAAATCGTGACACGATTTCTTACTAAACTCTAGATTCCTTTGAGATCCTTCTGTAAAATCGTGTCACGCCACCAGAAATCGTGACACGATTTCAGTGGCAGAACCTAACTTTCATTCTGGACCAAAAATTGTGTCACGCCACACAAAATCGTGACACGATTCCTTGCTTCCTGGACTTCCAGATTTTCTGCTTTTCACACCCCTGGATACCTCATATTACCTCAAAACTCTATTAAAATGTCAAAATAAGTCCTAAAAAATTTCGTAATGACAACATGTCATCACTTATCGTAAAATCCATATGTCCTTAAGTGTAAACGCCCCCTAATATGAACAATTATTATTTTATTTTTCAAACGTAGCGTTATTAATACTACAAATTTACCTTGAAATATATTTTAGTTAATTTTTTTTTTGTCAAGGATTTTAAGTTAAAGTTAAACACATATTAATATACAAATGGAAGCAGATGGAGGATATATGATTGTGAGGGTATCTCGATTTGGTATAACAAGCAGATTTAAAAAAAATGTTACACTTATCCCACAAATTTTATGCTACATGACCGCAATGAATGAAATCTACCTTTTCAGCAGTCAATTTTTCGTTTATCAACATGTAATTAAACATATAGTGAACACACCACTCTACTTGTTAGTGATGTCACATCAACTCATATAAAAAAAATCACAGTCAATATTTTGTTCGTAGTGCATACCATTTTTGTATGCAAGAATTACTTAATACATCCCACTTCAAGGTACACGGCTTTTTGAATCTAAGTTGGAAGTTCAAGATTCCCCTAAAGGTAAAAAAAACTTTATGTCGTAAATCTGTAGGAAATGCTTACCAACTCGCGTACACGTAAAAGATAAAGGAGTCACATGTCCTATGAATAATACACTGTATTAGATGGGCAGTGAGGATACGCTTCATTTTTATTTTCAATGTCCAACTAGTTTAAATGTTTGGAGTATGTAGCATTTTTTTTCTTCTATTTCTATTTTGCTGCAACAAGATATTGGTAGCAAGAATTGTTTAAGCTTCTTTCCTTGAGCACGCTGATATAACTCCTACTTACTTACCACGTTAACATGGATAAGGTAAGAAAAGAGTTTCATTTGTTGATGCTAATAGTTATTTGTGTGATAAAAATGTGGATCATCTGTGTAATTGATATTTTGGTAATTTTTTTTGAAGTAGTTTAATGATTAAAAATTCATCTCTTAAGATGAATAAGTGGGGCGTCCGAATTTAAGCCCAACTTAATGTTTAATTAGTATCTGGTAGTTTTTTTTTTATAGATATATGAGATGATAAAACCATCATAAAACTCACACATAAAGTAGAGGTGTCGGAGTTCGAACTCCGATCATGACGTAAAGTTGTTTCTTATTTGTGAGATAACTAAATAATGATAATCATTTATGCAATTGGTGCTTTTTCTTAACCGTAGAGACTCTCCTAAATCAAGGAAAGACCTCGTTTGTCTTTATTACATATTGACCTCAATTTGAGATGTCCCTCGTCAGCAATTAGAACTAGTTGGGTGATGCTTACCTACTAAGTTATGTCAATTTTGTGAACATAAACTTTTTTTCTAATTTAATGATTATTATTATTTGACAAATTTTGAACGTTGAATTTACTATTGCACGTGTATGACTTTTTTTTCTATTTTCTATGGATATTTATAGTTCTAGACTAAGTTTTTGTCGCATTATTCTTCAAATGACCAACAAGTAATAACACACTACCCGTGGCTGCCAAGTTACGTACATAACAAAATCATTGAATTGACACTACCAAAAAAAATCATTGAATTGAACAAATTGATCTTTTTGGCTTGATTTAAGGCTAGGTGTCACAACATAGAGAGACATCACATTAAGTTATCTGCTTTCCTAGCATCTTCCAAACTATATATGCGTCCAATTCAGTCTATTTTTATTTTCTAATTTCTAACCTCGTGACTTTGGTAGAGAATCGTCCATTGACTAAAAACTTATGCTATTGCACGGGAAATTTTTTGCACTATACGCGATGCATTTTTTGTTCAATGAATCCACACATTAGGGTAAAATAAGCCGATTCATTCAACTTAACTTTATAATGGTTAGTTGTATTCTAAACTCGTTCTAAGTTTGACTCAACTCAAGCTCGCGGTAAATTTGGTTTAATTAATTAGTTTAAATCTTACTATAATTATACCAGATCTTAATAATCATGTTAACAATACAGTTAACATGATAACTTAGCTTGCAAATATCTTAGGCTTAGCATTAGTTTACTTTTCATCAGGTGTATGTTATCTCAGGATTACTTGGTATGCAACACCAGTTAGCTATATAACCTCGTTGTAACTTCATTTTACTCATTCAATAATACACATTTTATAGTTCATGATATGGTATCAGTTTTTCTCTCTTATGAGATAGTTAGTTACGATCCATAACCGTTTCCATCATTGATGCTTGTTCATCAAGCTTCTTCTTTTTCTCGTTTTTCTTCGTTAAATTGAAGATCCTTTGTGATTCTTCATTCTTTCTTTTCGTCTTGTTCTCAATTTTTCATTGAGATTCTTCGTTTTCACTTTTCATCTTTTATGTATTGTTTCTTCGCATTTCCTTGTTCCCTCTACGAAGATCTTCATCTTCTACCTCTGATTTTGTAATCATGGTGCGCAAAAATCAACAACTTGATACTGACTCTCCTTTCTATGTTCACCCTTATGAATGACCTAATTCAGATGTTATTGCTCCAAAATTCACTAGTTCTAACTATCTAGCATGGAGTAGATCAATGCAACGCGCTTTGGGTGCCAAATACAAACTTTCTTTCATCAATGGTTCTTTACCAGTTCCAAATCCTGATGATCTCAATCACATCGCTTGGGAAAGATGCAATCACCTTGTTCATTCTTGGCTTATCAACTCAGTGTCTAATTCTACTGCTCATACCATTGTTTTTCATGATTTTGCGTTTGATGTTTGACAAGATCTTAAGGAACGTTTTTCAAAGGTTGATCGTGTTCGTATTGCGTTTTTGCGTTCTTCTATCAACAATCTTATGCAAAGTGCTAAGTCTATTTTGGAATACTTCACTGAAATGAAGGCACTGTGGGAGAAACTTCATTCTCACCGTCCTCTTCCAAACTGCATTTGTCCTCATCAATGTGGATATGAAGCTGTTAGGTTGCCTAAGAACTATATAATTGAAGATCAGATTATTGAGTTCCTCAATGGTCTCAATGATCAGTTTTCTACGGTAAAATCACAAGTTTTGTTGCTTGATCCACTACCCTATCTCAATAAGGTGTTTTCCCCCGCCCTTCAAGAAGAGAGCAATAACACTTCTCTTTCTCTTCCTCCATCTCTTGATGATAACAATATCCTTGTTAATGCTTCTGATGCAAGGAAACCTCAAGGGCGTAGCAAGGGTTCATTTCACAATCCTACCTCAAGGTTTTGCACTTTTTGCAATAAAACTAATCACACTATTCATTTTTGTTATCAGAAGCATGGATACCCTAATGTGAAAAAAACTTATGCGAATAAACCCAATTCTCATGTTAATGTCACTTCTAGTGAAGCTTCTGACACAAGTAATGTTTATGGTATTGCTGGCTTGAATCAAGAGCAGATTAATCAACTTGTCTCCTTGCTACAACAAACAAATCTACTCTCCTCAGTTTCCACATCACCTTTTGGCCCTACCACCAATCACATTAGTGTTTCACCTCAAAAAAATTCTAGTTACTTTGTTGCTTCTACTTCTGCAGGTAAAACATCTTCTCCTTCACCTTTCACATCTTTTTGGCTCATTGATTGAGGTGCAAATGAGCATATATTCAATAGTTTAGCCCTTTTTAGCACCTTTTATCAAATTAAACATGTTCATGTTTGTTTACCAAATGGTTCTTATATTATAGTTAATCATGCTGGTAACATTTCCTTTACTCCTGATTTCTATCTTACCAATATCTTATGTTCACCTAGTTTCAAATTGAATCTTATCTTTGTTGCTAAAATGTGTCAAACTTTATCTTGTTTTGTGCAATTCTCATTTGATCAATGTATCATACAGGATAAGAGTTCCATGAGGATGATTGGTTTGGCTAAACAAGTTGATGGATTGTACAAGTTTCATGTCCCTACTTTAGTTTCTTCTAATGTTGTTTCTAGTTCAATAAAGGATCATTGTAATATTTCTAGTTCCAATTCCTGTAATGACTGCAATTCTATTCCTATAAAGGCCTTGTGGTATTTTAGACTTGGACACTTATCTCATCAAAGAATGACTAAGATGTATTCCTTGTATTCAAATATTTCTTTAGATAATAAATCAATTTGTGACATTTGTCACTGTGCTATGCAAAGACACATTCCTTTCCAATCTAGTATTTCACATGCTTCTACCATTTTTGAGCTTTTACATTTTGATATATGGGGCCCCCTATCTATTCCTTATGTGCATGGCCATAGGTATTTTTTTACCATTGTTGATGATCATAATAGATTCATTTGGACCATTTTACTTGAAATTAAAGCTGAAGTTTCTCATCATGTGCAATCATTCATTAAAATGATTTAAAACATTTCCACATCACCCCTAAGTATGTTAGATCTGATAATGGTCATGAGTTCATGTTTTCCACATTTTATAACTCTCTTGGCATAATTTATCAAAAAATTTGTGTTGAAACTTCTCAACAAAATGGTAAAGTTGAGAGGAAACACCAGCATATTCTCAATGTAGGGAGAGCTCTTTTATTCCAATCTAAACTTCCTCCTTCATTTTGGTTTTATGGCATTCTTCATGCTGTTTTTATCATCAATATAATCACCACACCTTTACTGAATCACAAATCACCTTTTCAGGTTCTATACAATAAACTTCCTGGCATTTCTTTGTTCAAGGTCTTTGGTTGTTTATGTTATGCTTCCTCTTTACAAGCTCATAGAACTAAACTTCATACTAGAGTCAGAAAAACTATTTTCGTAGGTTATAAATCAAAGGATATTCTCTTTTGGATATTCATTCTAGGGAAATTTTTGTGTCTAGACATGTTGTCTTTCATGAACATATTCTTCCCTATCTTTGTAACTCTGACTCTACAACATTTAAATGGGAGTACTTCTCTCATCAGAATGTTCCTTCTAATATTTCATCTCAGTTACCTATTTCACCTGACATTCCTTCTGTACCTGCACCTATCATAAATGATTCTGATATTTACACCTATACACCATGATTCACCTTCTCCACTTCCCCCTCCTACTAGACATTCCACCAAAAACATAATTGCTCCTTCCTATCTTCAAGATTATGTTTGTAATAATATTCATACTTCTACTTACCCTATTTCCAATTATATTTCTCATTAATAATTTGTCTAATCTTCATTCTCATTTTATCATGTCCATTCACTTTAACCCTGAGCCCAAAACTTATACTGAGGCAAGTAAATTTAAATGCTGAAAAAAAGCTAGGCAAGTTGAGCTTTCTGCACTTGAAACTACTGGCACTTGCAAGATTGTTGATTTACCAGATAATGTTAAGCTAATAGGCTGCAAGATATAAAGCAAGAACTGTTGCCAAAGGTTATAATCAGATAAAGGGGTTGGATTATTTTGATACCTATTCTCCAGTTGCTAAACTCACAACAGTCAGACTTGGCATTGCTCTTGCTTCTATTCACAACTGCATTTGCATCAACTTGATGTAAACAATGCTTTTCTCCATGGAGAACTGCAAAAAGATGTTTTCATGACCTTACCACCAGGTATCACTTCCTCTAAACCAAGCTAAGTCTGCAAGCTTCTGAAATCTCTTTATGGCCTTAAGTAAGCTAGCAGAAAATGGTATGAGAAGCTCACCTCCATTCTCATTCACCAAAACTACATTCAAGCATCATCTTACTATTCACTTTTCATCAAAAAGTTTGTTTCTTCATTCACTATCTTGCTGGTGTATGTAGATGACATCATTTTGGCTGGTGTCTCTATGAATTTCTAAACATCAAATCCATTATGCAATCCTCATTCAAAATCAAGAATTTAGGAAAGTTGAAGTAATTCCTTGGTCTTGAGGTGGCTCACTCTAAGTATGGTATATCCCTATGGGAAAGAAAGTATTGTTTAGACTTGCTTTCTGATTGAGGAAATATTAGTTCTAAACCTATTTCAACCCCCTTCAGATCCATCAATTAAGCTTCACAATGATTCATCTTCACATTTTCATGACATTTTATCATACAGAAGATTGGTTGGAAGACTGCTCTATCTCAACAATATCAGACCTGATATTCCCTTTATCACACAACAATTGAGCCAATTTCTTTCTAGGCATACTCAAATACATCACAATGCAGCACTAAGAGTGCTTAGATACCTTAAGGGATGTCCTGGTAAAGGCTTGTTCTTTCCCAGAAACTCTTCTTTAGATTTACAAGGATTTTCATATGTTGATTGGGTTGGCTGTGTTGATATTAGGCGCTCTATAACTGGACAATGCTTCTTCTTGGGGAGTTCCTTGATATCATGGAGAACCAAGAAACAAGTTATAGTCTCCATATCATCTTATGAGGCTGAATATTGTGCATTGACATATGCTACATGTGAATTGCAATGGCTTCTTTACTTACTCAAAGATCTTCATATCCACTACACCAAGCTTCATGTCTTGTTTTGTGACAATCAAAGTGCCCTCCACATTGCTGCTAATCCTGTTTTCTATGAAAGGACCAAACATTTGGAGATTGATTGTCATATGGTTAGAGAAAAGTTACAAGCTGACATCTTAAAGCTTATTCTTGTGTCGTCTAAAGAACAAATTGCATATTTTTTTACTAAGCCCTTGCTTCCTCAGCCATTCAACTTACTTCTATAGCTGGGATTGCTAGATCTCTACCAATCGCCACCTTATGGAGGGCTATTACCAGATCCTAATAATCATGTTAACAATATATTTAACATGATAGCTTAGCTTGCAAGTATCTTAGGTTTAACATTGGTTTACTTTTCATCTGGTGTATGCTATCTGAGGATTAATTGTATGCAACACCAGCTAGCTATATAACCAGATTGTAATTTCATTTTACTCATTCAATAATACACATTTTATAGTTAATAATAATAACCAAAAGTTAAAATTACTTAACTTGATCAACTAACTTTTAGTAGTCGTTAAAAGAAGATTTTTGGCTGAAAAATTAATTTTTATCAATGTGTCATTGTTGGAAGTTTTATTTCAGCTGAAATAGGTGTTGAGGTTTCTCTACTTATCTAAATATGTGCACATTCTTAAAAACAAAATGTTGGACTCGATTATATATCATAAATCATAATGAAACATATGAATTTTTTTTTTATGAAATTATGTTTTTAAATAGACATAATATACAAAAAAAAATTTTGAATAATAATATACAAATATTTTAATGAGTTTATGAATTGTTTTATTATTGTTGTCTTGAAAATAAAGAAGAGATATGTTGATTTTTTTTCTTAATTTGGTTGTATTTTGATAAAAGTGGCAGAAACTCCTTAAAGTTTGAAAAGGAATAAATAAAATTTGACAGCCTGGAATTACTATTATTTTGAAAGAAAAAGAATGATTGCATTGAATCCTGAGCCTACCAGATGTTTCTAGAAAATACCGTAACAACAAAGGAGATTATAGTGAAACTTTTTTAGAAAAAGATTACAAGAAAATATTCAACTTTTGAAAAATTAATTTTGGAAGAAGATTTCTTTTGTTACAAGTCTTGGAAACCCAAGAATTTAATTTCTATATTTAAATGGAGTATTTGGAATTTTTTGGAAGAAAAAAAAAAGTAATTTCATAAGTTGCATTCTTTTGAAAAATAATTTGAGAATTAAAGATTTTTACCGAAGTGCTCCAACTTATATGAATTGTGTTGAGTTGGTTCGAGAGAAAATAAACCTTAGATTTGAGTATGGTGTAGACCAATTTATGGTCTAGTGTGGGATTTTGAGGGGGATTTGTTTTATCTTAGTAAATCGTTTGATTGAAGGTGTGAGAGGTCTATAATGAGATAAATGTGCTTTGTTTATGGACAACTAGTTTAGGTGATGACATTTTTAATTACAGCTTATCACAGTTGTTGGGAGTATATGATTTTCTAACGAAAGGATTAGTTGGAGAGAAATTTCACAACACATCGATTAAAATGGGATTGGTGTTTATGAAAGAAAAAAAAATCTCTTATGATGGTAATCTCACCTAAATGACTCATATGCTAATAATTAGTTAAATGGGTAATAACAAGTTGTGAAATTATATGAGGTGGACATGTTATAATATATCATAAGAGGCGTGATTTCTGAAGTAATAAGAGGATCTGATAATAGAAACTATTAATGAGACATATACTTTATATGAAATGAAGTAGCTAACTGCATGAGTTCTCTTGATAACTCCACCTTTGTGAATGTGGAAGTGGGACCGTTTTCTATAAAATTCTAGGAAAATTTCTAGAGCGTTCACTAAACCGGGATTGACATGCATGACCTTTAATGTACGTGCTTTTTGATAATAGACTTAAGAAAAGATTGTGTGTGTCTTGATGTCAAAGATAGAGTTCAAGACTACAAGTCACGCTAGTAAAATCAGACCATATTCCATTTTCAGATATTTAGTCTCTTCGATTTTTTTCTTAGAGTGGTCATTGAACCACTATTTCTTTGAGTCGTTCCTTCGAAAGTTAGAGTAGTCGTTGTACCATACTTAAGTGGTCTTGGTATCACATTAGAATGATAATTGTATCATATTTAAGGTTGTCTTTCTATAATGAATCAGACGATGTAGTCGGACTATGATACCGTTGTAGCTGACTCTTTAATCTTGCGAACGTCATGGTTGACAATGTGTTCGTCAATTTTAAAAAGTATCACGAAACGTCTTAAAAAAAACGACATTATCCGCAACTCATCGAAGAAATGTCTTTGAGGCTGAAAATATTTTTAAACTATTTCAACTAATGTTCCGACGGTTCTTTTTGCAATGTTGTTGGATGTTGAGAAAATCTAGAATCCTACCTAGCTCTCTATGCATTGTTTTTGTGTTATTACTTGAAATAATTGAAAATTGTAACTAATTATGTATGCTAATTGACGTGAGAAAATTGATAGTTTGTTGTTGTTATTAGTGCTTTGTGTTTGTTTGTTATGAAACTTGCCAACCTACTCAACACAATTTTCTCTAAAGAAAAATTGGACATCTTGTGAGAAAATTTTGTTCATTTTAATTCAATAAATTTGACAATTGATTAGAATATAGGATGAAAGAAGATGTTGAATTTTGTTTATGTTGTTATCTTTCTTTACACTACCAACGTCACTACTCCCCTGTCATCTAGATTACAAGCCACCGCTCTTCATGGGAATGACTTGGACCCTTGATTCCTTTGGCAAAAGACAAGGTTAAAGAGAAAAAAACAAAAACTAATCAATGATGATTGTTGAAAATTTTGTTAAGCTATGTGAAGGAGAGATGTACCTATAACTTCATTATTACCGATATGAAATCCACGATAACAATAGATTACGTAAATTACTGACCAATTATGAGATAATACACATGTTAAAAAACTACAAGGAGCAATTCTTTTTATTGAAAAACCATAATCAATTACTTAAAAATTATATATCTGTTTTTGACAAGTAAAAATTATATATCTGTTCTCTATATATGAAACTTAATGTCTATCAAAAATACAATATTACCTCTTCTAATTTTTTGACACGTCATCAAAATTTTATCCTTTTGTGTATTTTGCATCAACTTCTCCCTATATTTTCTTTCCTAAAAACAAATTAAAACAAACTTACTTGATAAAACACAATAACTTAATCTTTTTTTAAAGAACAAACAAACTTAATCTTATGGCCCGTTTGTTACGGATTAAGATAAAAGTGATTTTCACATAAAATAATTTAGAGATTATATTTCAGAGATTTTATGAAAAATTAGAATCTATTTAGCCTTTGTTTACCACGATAAAAATCACTTTTTTAAAACAAATGATTTAATTTGTTTGGATACAACTATATAAAAAAAAATTGTTACAAAATTAGTTTAATCTTTTAAATCATATTTTCTCTCTCCTCTAAAAAAAATCTATATTTTGAGAAGTTGTTCTTAACAGCTTCTCATTTGAAGTTGTTTTTAGATTATTTTTAGATTATGAATTTTTTGAAAAGTAGTAACAAATGGATGCAAAACTCTTAGAAGTGATTATTTTTTTAAAAAAAGTGATTTTTTTTTCTTGAAAAAAGCTATAACAAACTGGCTCTTAATCTCAAACAAAATAAATTTTCCTATAATTCAACTTCTAAATATAAAAAGAGTTTAAAAAATTTACAATATTCTATTCTCTAATTATGAAACTAATGTCTACAAAAAATACAATTTTGCCCCTCTTAATTTTTCGACACGTCGTCAAAATTATATCTTTTTGTGTTTCTTTTGTTTCAACTCCCCCATATTTTTTTTCTTCTTAAAAACAAATTAACTCGATAAAACACACTAACTTAATCTTTTTTTTTTAAAGAACAAACAAATTTAATCTTTTTTTTAACAATCAAACAAATTTAATCTTAATCTTAATCAAACCAAATTTTCCTATAATTCAACTTTTAAATATCTAAAAAGTTAAAAAAAATACAAAAAATTTATCACACGGAACATACCTACATTTCAAAAAAAATTACACATTTTCAAGATTGTTTCTTTTCTAAAAATAATTTGCCTTTGTTTTTTCTTTATCTTTTTTTAGTCAAAAGAACAAATATATTAAATAAAAAGAAATAGATAAAGAGACTGAGAGCATTAGAGCTGACTCAGGTACAACAAAAAAGGGGATACCACGTAATAAACCAGACCAAGTGGATCGACCTAAATATATCCTAACAAAAATTCACTAATCAACAAGATAATCTATACACGGGCGCGAAACCATGTTAAAAAAAAGTTAAAAGTTAACCTCTGTGAAAAACAATTAATGGATTGACCGTCAACACGGTATCAAAATCCAAGTGTGAATAACTCCATAAACAAATCAACAAGCATAAAACTCTTTCGAGCTTGAAGTACCTTAGTTAGACAAACAAGACACTTTGAAACCTACATATCTCAACATATTTGAAAACAAGAGAGAATCAAAGAAGTCAGGTCACCATGTCAAATTATATAATTTTTTTTTATTGTTGTAGATTATTAGTTATTATATCTTTTAGAAAGATGAATATAAAAAACATTGAAAACATGATAAATGAGTCACTAAATAATATTGTTGTACAATTCATACATGAGACTCATAACGACATCTTATCAATAATGAAATCTTTACTATTTTAAATATTTCTACATAATATTACACTAACCTCCCTTGAGGTCTTCTAAAATAACACAAATATCCACTCTATTTTTTAACTAAACACTAATCTCCCCCACCCCCACCCCTTTTTTTTTATGAAATTGACAAACACTTCTCTTATAATATAGCACGGTTTAAACTTTGTTAATTCAATTTATTTTGAGCAATTAACTTATTCATATGAGTATGAACTCATTTAATTTTCTACTATTTTTTCTTTCCATTTGTCGCTTGGTGATTTTTCTCAACTTATTGTTCCTCGGCCAAGGTGGTTTAATTTTTAAACTCTAATAAAAAATGGATATATCGAAGATTATTTCCTTTTCATTAATAAACCACAATATCTATCCACCAAAATTCTTCTCATTTTTATATTCTCTTGTGATCTCTTATGTAATTGGAGATGTTTAATTCTATTTGGTGGTAAAAACAAATGTTGTTATTGTTTCTCTATTACGAGAAAAAAAATCTCATTTAACTTAATTTTGAAAAGAGAAAACAGATACAGACAAATCAAGAAAAAAAATATAATTTAACTTAACTGTGGAAAGAGAAAATAAATATAAACAAACTAAAATGATTGAAATTAAATTGTATATTTACAAAGTTATTGAAATAGATACAATGAGGGAAGATTGATGTCTTTGAAAAATTAGAAGGGGTGCTTGTGTTATTTAAGAAAATTTCAAGGAAAGTCAAAGTAATTTGTCCTTTCATCATTAATTTTTTTTTCTCAATTCATATAGTATTGCAATGCGTTTTGATGCATAACTCTCACTTCGAATTAACCCGTGTTTAGCACGGGTTTATTGCTAGTTTAATATAAAATGCACAAGTTTTAAAAAAACTTACTATTTCAAATGTCTTAACATGTGAAGATCTACGCATAAAAAAAACTCTTAACATATATATCTACTAACTATTTAATAAAATTGATACCACATAAATTTCCAATTTTGCCCTTTATAAAGGTAATTTGGTAATTCAAAAATTCCTTAACCTTGAAGAGTGCCACATCATCCCAATATATATATATATATATATTATTATATATTCTATATTTTATTTTAAATTATTTACTTTTTTATTTTATAAGAATAAAAATAATCCTAAATTCAGTTGCTTCTAAACTGCCGTTGTGAGAGATTAAGGCACCGTTAGATCCGACATTTTTCAACTTCTCTACAATTTTAAGGAGAAGTTAAGCCAAAATGTTTGATACTAGAGCCAAAATTAAACAACTCAAATTAAGTACTTCCTAAAAAGTATATTTTTTTAATGCATAAAATTGAATGGAATGAGCTTTGGCCAAAAGTTGGTGAATGTTATGTCAAAAAACTACTTGTCGACGATTTATTTTACAAGCACCTCTCTTCAACTCATGTTAAGAACCTTTTCTTTTATTTTTTAATATTATATTTCAATATGTTTTTTTTCTTCAATTTTTTTTTTTAACCGTTCCATTTAGAGTCTGTTTGTTATAGTTTTTTTTAAGAAAAATAATCACTTTTAAGATTTTTGCATCTGTTTGTCACAACTTTTTATGAAAATCAGAATCTAAAAACAACTTCAAACGAGAAGCTGTTAAGAGCAGCTTCTCAAAAAATAGATTTTTTTAAAGGAGAGAGACAATATGGTTTAAAAGATTGAACTATAATGTTGCAACAAAAAATCTCTCTTATATGGTTGTATCCAAACAAACTAGATTATTTGTTTAAAAATAGTGATTTATATTACCTTAAACAAACGCAAAATAGATTCTGATCTTTCATAAAATCTCTAAATTATTTTATGTCAAAATCAATTTTATTTTAATCTGTAACAAATGGGCCCTTAATTTTTTTTAATTTCAGATGAAATTTATTATTTTTTTATCACTCATATATTTAATTTCAATATCGCTTAATTATCACAACCTCACAAATATTTTTATTCACGCTGTCATTTAATGATACCAAATATTTTTATTTCCTATCTTCAACCTCGCAAATATATATACACTCGCATTAGCATTTAGAGTAATATTTTATATCCGTCTATCTGTTATTTTTTGTTATGCTAATGCGTATAATTTTTTTTTAGCGTTGCATAAAGTGTATGCTTATTTTTAGAAAATTTTGATTTTAATTAAAAATACAAGTATAGATGCCTAAAAAAAATATACGTATATATATTTTGCACCTTTATATTGTAACAAACTATGCATATATTTTTCTTATTCAAAAAAACTAAACATGCCTGTTTCAATGACACCAACAATGTAGCAAATATAATGTCAAATAATATAAATTCTTATATGTTTGAAAGTCACCAAAAATAAATATGGTATTCTTATAACAAAAATTTGCTATATAGTACTCCCTCCGTTCCTTTTTAAGTGTCTTTTTAGAAAATTAACACAAAAAAAGCGATGTGTATTTTTGCATATTTTATTCCTATTATACCCTCATTCTAATCCACCAATAATTTCATATATTTTTGCACACACTTTATCTTTCAAATAAATTTAATAAGTCATCTTTCTCACGTAACAAACAATTGTCAGTTATTATCTTTTTCTCAAACAAATTCCTTTTTTTTTGCGCGCTCTCTCTCATGACAAACAATTGTCAATTTTCTAAATATCGTGCACATCTTTTTAATTATTTTAAGTCAATATAAAAATTATTTCAACTTCACATTAATCAAAAGTTAAGAAAAAATTAACTTTCTTCCAACTCCTTTAATTAAAGGGTAAATACCTCTGAAATTACATGGACAGAAACTAATTTTTTTTTACAAGGACTAAAATCGGAATTCTCTAATATTACAGGGACGTAAAGAGGCATTTTCCCTTAATTAAAGTTAAGACTTCAACTATGGATTCAACCAATGCTAGAGTCACACCTGAAAATTTTAACAATTACTACTCATCTTATTTATAGAATTTTAACTCTTCTTGAAACCATTGTTTGGAACAAAATTTTGTTTAAATTTGAAGATAATAAGATACAAACTTTCGTGTCGAAATAAATAAATAAACTTTCTTTAAACAAAGACAAACTTTAGTTTTCCAAATAGATAGCATTAATTAATTTTATTGAAAAAAATAAAAGTAAATAAGAACGGGTATAATTGACAAATCGTACCCTTAAAATACCAAAAAGACAGTTAAATAGGAACGAAAAATTCACCCTAAAAAGACATTTAAAAAGGAACGGATGGAGTATAATTGAAAAAGAAAAAATAAACTATTTGATATTATTTATGTTATTATTTGAGTCTCCTTAAATTATTTCTCCTATTCAAATATTTTGTTGTTTCTTTTGTTTTGCATTTTCATTTCATTTTGAGGGGTTCATTTTTCGACAATGTTTTAGTTTCTGTTTCATCAAAGGTGGTTTTCTTCCTTTTTTTATGATTATGCATTTTAAGGGTTTTATTTTTTTCTTTTTGTTCCCGATTGTTAGTGGATTATGTACCTGAAATTGTTATGTTGCACGGCTGCCGAAAAATCTCCCTTTAATCTCAGGTGTTTTGTTTTTCATTATGGGTTTATTTTCAAGAAAGATGATTTTTTTTAGTTGAGGTTGTCATGTTTGCATGTTTGTTGTTGCGATCATGTTTTTGCATTTGATGCATTTTTTTCATGGTCTAAATAAATGCATGCATGTGAATATAGTAGATGTCATGATGATTGAATTTTAGCGCATGGTAAAGTTTTGTCACAATTGTTATTTTACCTTCTGGTACAATAGTTGAAAAAAATTGATGCATGTGGGTTATGATGTAGTACCTTGATTAGCTAATATTTTAATGTGTGGTATTAAATTTCCAAATTGATGATATAGTACCTTGATTAGCTGTTTGATTTTGTGAGTATTTCTAAAGGTGTAACAATTTTCATATTTGGTTTATTCTTTCTTATATTATTGAGCTGTACAAAGGTTGATTGGTTTAAATTTGTTTTTGTCATATCATTGAGGTCCATAAAGTTGATGATACAAAAAATTTGTGCATTCAAGATCAGGTTGATTTGTTAATACAAAAATTGATCACACAAAAATATGTTAGCTTCTTTCAATATCATAATGAACAATGAGAATAAAATTAAATAATGTATTGTTGTGCTTCTATATAGGGATTTCAATGTCAAGGGATTATGACTACATTAAGGATCTCAAAAAGGATTTGGACATTTGGAAAATAGGTTTAGAGTGCTTGATTCTTGGATTGTGAGTGGTAGCAATGAGAATCAACTTATGAAGCTCATTATTTGTGATGCAATGGTTAGAGGAGTTACTTAAGATTTGTTGTAATCTCCTTTATGATTTATCAATGTTACTTATTAGTGTACTTTTTGATTTATTTCATGTTTTTTTTTTCTTTCTCGAATTTATGGTGATCGAGTTCATGTAATAACTCGAGATAGAGAATTGGAAGGCTTTGGTCGAGGAAAGCAAGGCTTATACTTTGTATAATTGTCATGTGTTTGATAATGACATTGCATTTAAGCCCGTTGACCATCCCTTTAAGGTTGTTTTTGGTTCTGGTAGAAATGTGCAGAACGATGACAAGTTAACTAACATTCCTACTCGTGAATTTTGCTTTAAGACATTTAAGGAAATTCAAGATAGAAAATTCAAAACTGACGTTTTATATGGTATAGTTATGTGCAATATTCACTGATTTACTCATTTTTCCTTTGTAACAATTTTTTTACAAGATATGTTATTAAACCCGTGCGAAGCACGGGTTTGTAACTAGTTAATATATAAATAAAATAATCCTTGCCGCCTAAGTATGAAAGCTACGTCTAGAGGATTACACTTGAGCGTTAATCAAAATATGGTGAGTTATTATGTTTGGGAGGACTAGAATTTGATTTAAAATAATTTTTGGTCAGTTTATACTTAAATCAGGACCGAATTCAGGAGAATCAAGGCCCTTTTCTTTAAGAGCCAAAGCTTGACTACAAAAAAAATATTGATGAATGTCTATAAAAATATTCATTAATATCACTATGAGCATTAACGTTAAGACAAGCACTAATTTGATTCTAATTTGTTTGAAATACACCACAATCAAATAAAGATTGAACTTGTTTCTATTTTGGTGAATTTTTTTAATTAAATATTTAAATAATAATATACAAAAGATAAAATTATATTGAGAATAATATAAAATGTACAATTGAAAAATAAAAATTTTGACAAAAATCATACATCCCTTTATATGTTGATATATATAACATCATTTACTTATTAATAAATAATTAATAAGTAGTTAACAAATTATAGCTCAACTCATAAACATGCGAAAATTGTTAAATCAAACACTATAACTGAAGTTCAAATTTTCAATAGATATTATTATTTCTTCTATCTACTAAAAAAATGTAAGTGTAAAATGGAAAACTTTAAATTTGATGTAAATTTTATAAAAATAAAATTATAAAAAATAACACTATATACTAGTGATGACAAAATGGGTTGGATCTGTTTAACTCACCAATTTTAGCGGGGTGGGTTGAGATTTTAAACCCATCATTAGCTAGGTGCCCGCTCCGTCTAACCCGCTAAAAAGCGGGGCGGGATAGGTTGGTTTGTTGGGTTGATATATTAAAAATAAACTCTCCTTTTCACTTCATTTTATTTATAAATCACAATCAAATTTTCAATTTTCTCCTTCGTAAAGTGGAGAATAAATTAAATTAATTTTATCGCCTTTGTTTCATGATTTTAGCCTTATATTTTTAATTGTTAGTCAATTGAAAACTCATAAAGTTTTTATTTTGAATATCTTATTGATCAATTATAGATGTTCAAATGATGTAGTTTATATGTTAAAATGATTATTTTCATATTTTTAGTGGAGTCAATAGTTATAAATTTAGATTTCTTTAAATTACCTTTAAATTTATATATTTTTACATTGTTTATATGAAGTTTTTAATTAATATTTTTTTAAAAATACTGACAGATCAATCCGCCAACCTATCGATCCACCATAAAACGGAAAGAGGTGAGATTTTCAACCCTACATCTTTAGTTGGCGTGTCCCGTTCCGCCTTTTTTTAAAACAGGTTATTAACGGTGCAGTGCGAAAACGGGACGGGTTGGCCTTTTGCCATCCTATTATATACTATGACAAAAAGGACATCTAGATTGTAGTTTCCAAGTCATGTATGGCTGCGCTAGGGACCAAAACGTTCATTGAACCAAAACCACTAATAATAGAAAATATAGGTGTCACTAAAATATCATCATATAGTGATTTATTTAAGGGGTTCTCTAAAGCATTAGCATTAGAATCTTCTGAACCTGCGCAGTTTCTAACCAGTTTCCTTTGCCACCATCAAAACCACTTTTTCTCTCTTAGATTTCTTTCAATAAACTATATAATAATCAGATTCTAGGAAATTCACCTTGACTTTGCATCACCTTTTTCTCTTATACCTTTCATATAAATACTTAGCCAAGTTGTTTTTTTAATCATAATATCACATATTCATCAAACAATCAAAAACACTAATTGAATCTCTTGTTTTTTTCTTTTTTCTTTTTTTGAGATGATGAAAAGTGAGATAAACATGCTTGGTGTTAACAACCATGTGATGAAGGGAAAAAGGCAGAACAAAAAGAACAAAAAAGAGGTAAAAGTTACTTATATTTCAAGTCCTATGAAAGTGAAGACTAGTGCTTCAAATTTTAGAGCACTTGTGCAAGAGCTCACAGGTCAAGACTCCAATGTTGCTGATATGTTTGTGGGAGTTAATGATTTTGTTCATGTTGATGATGTTCAAAATCAACAAAAAAATTCAATTCAACAATGGAGCAGTGATAATAATTCTAGTGAAGGTTTCATGCCTGATTACTCTACTTGGATGAAACTTGAAGATGATTACAATTTTAGATCCTCAATGGAGCCATTAAATGGACAACTTCAATATGATTTTTTGAGTTTTGATATGATATAGATATATCGTGAAATGTATACATACATGTATATAATATAGATATAGATATACATATAAAGTAGAGAATAGGAGATAAGAGATTCGATATGCTGCAGTAAGGGATTTTCCGCATTCACGTCGTCGGAATATCGGTGATCGTTCAATCTAAATTGGATGATCTAGATTTAAGTTGAGTATTTTGAATTATAAAAGTAAATTGATTTTTTAGACCGTCCAAATTTGATCAAATGGTCACCGATGTTCCGACAGCGTGAATGCCAAGTCTCTCCTAACTGCATAGGATTGGATAAGGTAATCTTTGTATGAGATTTTGATGGTTTAAAGTAAGCAGTTTATTTTAATCAACCATTGATATCAATCACATGAACATTAGAAAGGATTAATAAAGCATGGAGGTATTGAAATATCGACCAATATTTTTTCAATTTTATTTAAAATAAATTACTTACTTTAAAGGAGTAGAATTCGTTTGTAAGATTATGAGATCAAGATTTGATGTTGTCATAATGATACACTTCATATATATAAGATGAAATTTTGTGATCATTCTTTTCGATTTGCAACCTCTTAAATTATGCAGTTGGGTGTTACCAAAAAATAAAATATTTATGCAGTTGGAGAAATTAATTACAGAACGGCATATGGGTGATTCATTATTGTTAAATTTTGTTATATGAATTCAAAAACGAGTAAGGAGATATATAAGAAATGAGTGCAGTCCCATAAGTCCTAACCGATAAAAATGCCGAAATTGTTAGGCCAGACATCATGATCGGGGTTCGAACCCCTGTGCCGGATTCACGTTGTAAGATTCAATATAAACTTAGCCCAAAGGATTATTGTCAAAAATAAAAACTTAGCCCATAAACTAATTTTTTTACTATTATTTTTCCCACCCTATGTGATTCTCATGCGCCCCGCAAAATTTCCTAAAATACCTTTTAGATTATATAATCCAAAATAATACGAAAATCGGTTAGGATTATATAATCTGAACGGTTTCGATATATATAAGATAAATTATTGGGAGGATTTTCAAGGAGCGTCTATTGGAGCAGTTAGAGGTGTCTAATGAGAGTGATATGGTTTTGACAAAGACGTATAGCGTCTACTATGTGGATGTTGCTTATTTGAAGTACTACAGAGACTTGGAGCTTGTGGCTGGTTATGCATGGGGAGTTGTTGCACTTCACACTTGTACAAGGAGCTTAACAATGCTTCCCATTACAATACCAATCATTTTTCAGGGTACTTATCTTTGTTGCAGGTATAAATAAATAAGTATGTATGTTTATTCATCTGACACTCTTGATTATTTGTATATTTATATGTTGTTGTCTTTGTTGCAGGCTTGGATCTTCCAACACTTCAGGGGTATGGTTAACAAGGATCTATAGGGTGGATATCAGGAACGTCAGCATCCAAGTGCCATGATGTTTGTACTGCTCAGAGGTTTATCTGCA
This sequence comes from Medicago arabica, assembly GCA_946800305.1. NCBI lineage: Eukaryota > Viridiplantae > Streptophyta > Magnoliopsida > Fabales > Fabaceae > Medicago > Medicago arabica. The sequence goes on along the minus strand of OX326967.1, from coordinate 3,632,583 downwards.
TCAAACGAATACAGAGAGCATCTTGATCAGATGGATCAGGCGACTGTTACCATGGCCCCGTATGTTGAGCACCGTGTTGTATATCCGTTCGAGTCTATCAGCCTTTACTCAGGATGACTCAGATACGGTACCTGCAAGGTGAGATATCTGCCGGAGTGGGTGCTTCGCCAGTTTGGGTACCATCAGACCATCCTCATACATCCACATGATAATGCACCTGTTCAGATGACTTTAGGTCAAATGGTCTACCGCTACGCAAACCATGTTGATCATGTGCCGACATCTCAACAATTGGGGCTCCCTGCTTTCCAAGGTGTGGAGGCGGATCCGGGATACATCAGATGGTATTATCTCATCTTACATCCACGTATGATTCTTCCAGACGAGGACGTTCAAGTGTCGAGGCCACCAAAGCAAGAGACCTTGATGATATTGCTGATGAGGAGGATGGAGAGCAGGGGTACTTGAAGCTGACTGGAAGGTTGGGCCGTATCAGAGACCATGTTTATGCTGTCATGTCTAGTGGTTTGATTGTGCAAGAGTCCCCTGAATGGGTTCATTTGGAAGACTCTTTAGAGAGGTTTATGGAGGACGGGTTTACCGCCGTAGGCGTAATGTTGAGGGTGGCAGGGGTTGATCTTATATGTTATGTTGTTGTAACATCTGGATAATTTCTTTTTTGAATTTTATGTTTTAATATTTGGTTTACAACTTTGGGATAATTTTTATTTTTAATCTAATGTTTGAAATTTGTGTTCTGATGTTAATTTATGTTTTGGATTGAATTTTCAGTTTGAATATCTGATCAATGCATTTTTATATCGTTTAACTGTAATTTTAGCGCCAAATGCTTGTGTCAGCCAAACAGACCTTGTGTGCCTATGTGCTGATGCAGTTCGGATTATATAATCCTAAATGTTTAACACACATTTCAAATTATATAATCCAAAACTGACTAAAATAGTTTAGATTATATAATTCGAACCCATCAAAGTTTTCATAGGGTGGACAACCTACAACATGGTATGAGTTTTTCGGATTATATAATCCAAAACAAGTTCGGATTATATAATCCGAACCAAGGGTATTTTGAGAAAAAAATAGGGATTGCTAGAATATCATAGAGTGGGAAAAGTAATAGTCATTTTTTTATTAGCAAAATTTATTGATGAGAGTATAGTGGATGCTCAAAACTCATTGCAAACAAACACATTTAAACACTTTGAATACAAGAAAATGGGCAAGTCTTTCAATTTGAATAAACAAAATTTGAGTTACTTCCTTCCTTATATATAAAACAAGACTGTTTGGTACGATCTACCACCTCTAAAATATTCGTCACTTTCTCATTGAAAAGAATATCTTTTTGTTTCTGCCAAATACACCACACCATAGTTAGCTATGATAGACAAGATACTTTCTTTAGTCAATGAAGATTGACTCGATTGATAAGATGTTAACTCACATATAAGGTTGAAGTCTGCTCTAATTCTGATGAACTCAAAGCTCAATCGAACTCACCTTTGTTAACATAAAATATATATAAAAAAAAGAGGAGAAATTCTTTCTTTCGTTTCCTCCATTTACAAATCAAATTAAATAACATAAAGTTTCCCTTTTTTTTTTCCATCGGGAATTTAAGTTAAACTGAAAAATATAACTTTATAAATTTATTTTGTCACTTAACTCATAAACCGTGTATATTTCTAAAATTAAAAGTAAAAATCGATCGTAACATTATTTTACCCGCGTCTATTGGTAAAACCAGTCGAAGACACAAGTTTTTTGGTGTCGCCAGCATAAGGTAAGAGTAGTTAACACATCGGTATCATGCAATTTTGATCGAACGATACACATTTTAAGGCAGCTTTTATTTTCTTTAATATAAAATTTTGATGTTAAAATCTTGACCGTCCCATATTAATTAGATGACCACGAGTTTATTGACGGCATGCAGTCACTAACTTGTTAATGAAGCTTTTAGGTTTGAGATCTATTGTTTCTCTTAATGAAGCTTTCAACTTGAAACTTTGTTGGGACATGATGCAGTCAAATGAAGATTGGGCAATTTTTTTGAAGAGAAGGGCTATTAGAGGAAACAAGGCCATCAACTATCATATTTTCTCATCTATCTGGTCTAGTATCAAAGCAAACTTCACAAAGGTGATTGAAAACTCTTACTGGTTGCTTGGTAATGGCAAAGACATAAATTTTTGGAAGGATTCTTGGTGTGGCAACCCCATTCAAGAGATTCTGCAGCTAACCAACAATGAGATCCAACATTTCCCCGTGTTTGTTAATGAATATATAAACAACTTTCAGTGGAGCATACCTCAAGACGTCATTTCTCAATACCCTGAAATTAGATTGATTGTTATGCAAGTTACTATCCCTTTTGAAGAATCAGAGGACAGATTAGTTTGGAAACATAACCCTAATGGAGTTCTTAGGCTTTGTGACTCGTATGATTTTCTGAAACAACCCTCAGCTACACTTCATTGGGCTAAGAACATCTGGAATAGAGACATACCTCCATCTAAGTCCTTGCTGACTTGGAGAATTATTCATGACAAGATACCTACGGATGAAAAGCTCCAACAAAGAGGTTGCAGCATCCCATCTATGTGCTCTCTTTGCTCCTCTTGTGCAGAATCATCCTTTCACTTATTTTTTGAATGCAGGTTTGCTTTTATGATTTGGTCCTGGTTTGCATCAATTTTGGAGACATCTCTACACTTTCAGTCTATTGAGGATATTTGGACCATTTGCGATAGAGGCTGGTCACCACAGTGTAAGATAATAATTCAGGCATCCATTGTTAATATCTTTAGCGCAATTTGGTATTCCAGAAACCAATGTAGATTTCAAGATGTAAAGCCCAATTGGAAGCTCGCCATCAATAACATCATTTCAGCAGTCAATCTATCAGGTAGCAACACTTCTAAAAGGTCTAATGCATCTGTCAAGGACCTAATCACTTTGAAGAAGTTTGATGTAACACTTCACTCTCCCAAACCTATGAGCATAAAAGAAATTATCTGGTCTCCACCTTACACGGGATGGATCAAATGCAATACGGATGGAGCAGCTACATCAGCCACCTCATCCTGTGGGGGAATCTTCAGGGACAGTAGCGCAGGATTCCTTGCTGGTTTTGCAGAAAATCTTGGTGGGTGCAGCGCCTATCATGCCGAGCTATCAGCCATAATGAGGTCCACTGAGATTGCTTTCCAAAGAAGATGGACAAATCTCTGGATTGAATCGGATTCCTCTTTGGTGGTCATGGCCTTCAAGAATGATTCGATGATTCCTTGCAACATAAGAAATAGGTGGAAAAACTGTATTCAGATGCTTTATCAAATGAATTTTGTTGTTTCTCATATCTACAGGGAAGGCAATAGATGCGCGGATTTGTTAGCCTCCAAAGGTTTAGAGGTTCAAGGTGTAAAGATTTGGTTAGATTTACCGGATTTTCTTAGTCTTTTTGTTATGCATGACAGGCAAGGAATGCCTATTTTTAGGGTTTCAAATGCCTAGGAGGTTTTGGCTCCTGTCCCCCTCCTTTTTCTTGTATTTTCTTCTTTTTCTATTTAAATTTTGAGGTAGTAGCACTTTGCTACTCCTCCTTTTGGTTAAAAAAAAAAAAAAAAAAAAAAAAACTTGTGATTGCACACAAACTTGGTCCATGCATTTTTTAATCATAATTCAAGTCTAAATTGTTCTTGTAATCTACGTGATATCTAAAAAATATCTCTGTAGAAACTAAACACAAATTATATTTATGTAATTTGATATTCTTCCTTTTTTTTCTTTTTCATTTGGAGCCCATTCAAATGGCAGGCACTTATGTGGTAGGAAATCTTGTCACATGGTTGTGCCTTGTTGATTTTTCTGTGACAATTTTTTTTCCTTACAAAATTCTTTTAAGCTAAAATTTATTTAATGATGAAATAAATAAAAAGTTAATCATTTTTTTTATAGACATAAAGTCTGGAAAAATGATATAGAGGTTGAATTTTTCATGATTTTATGTAGGCATTTTTAGGACGTTAAAATAAGGATTCACACAAAAAATTAGATTTTTCTGACAAGGGACGTGTTAGTTATGAATTTTCAAAACAAAACAAAAAAACTCAATAACCAAAATATTGAAAACCTCAATTTTGAGCTGATTGTTTTCATTGACCTCTATAAATATACATAGAAAGAATCAGTAAAGTTTCACAATAACTTTACTCAATCACTTCGCCCCCCTCCAGGCCTCTTGATCGCCACGTGGGTGGGATCACTATAAGTTTGCCACATGGGCCTTTGACTTGGTCCGGAGAGGTGGAGTAGTGGGATACCCCATGATCACCCACTAACTTGCCTGCTAATCTTCACCAACTCTCCACTCATTCACACACACTGCCTCTTATGATCAAATTTATAAATAAGAGGTTTCACGCCTCCATAAGTCATTCACTTCTTCTTTCCCATATCACAATTATAAAATAGAACTGTGTAACTCCGATTCCTTACTCATTTAGGGACCATACGACCGGACCAATGATCCTCGTCGAGCTATAATAATAACACCCTACTCGTCGACTCAACACCAGCAATGCCACCATCCAAACACGACTACAATATGTTGTTCACCCTTTTGGCATGGCATAAGGGTCTCTGCACACATAACAAACACAACTACAATATGTTGTTCACCCTTTTGGACCAAATCAAAATGTTATTTTCAATCAAATTAACATAATGTTTTATAGTATATTAACGGAAAAACAAATGATTAAACCAAGTGGTTAATAAGTCCTTTATTCAAAAAAGAACTAATGAGTCATGTTTTCGACAAAAATCACATTCAATCAATATTGATTTCTGAGTGAAATATTTTTTGTAACTAAACTTTAGTATAGGGTTGAGCACGGTTCGGGTTTGGTTGGATTCGGTTCTAAATTCGACCATCCAAAGAAAACCGTAGAGTGTATTCTCAAGCCCATCTCCGACCGTGTGTGCCAATGGATTGGTCGGATGACGAGTTAGACGGACGACAAGTTCGACGGATCGGTTAACTCAGTTATTGCTGTTAACTTCACAGACGAAGATGGAGGGTAGAAAGGATGCAATTGTGGATGAGATGAGGTTGAATATGGTAACTTTTCAAAAGGCATTGCTGAAAAAAGATGCAGAATACTGTTTGGACTAAGGAGGAAGAAGAAACAATTGAAAGAGAGAGAAGAGAACAAATTTTACCTTATTTTTTTGAACAAATGTTACCTTATTTTATATTTTATAAATGTATGTTTAATTGTTTTTTCTTTATTAAAATTCATTGATGGGACGAAATAACATTGAAAGAAGGAGAAAGTACATAAAAAAGTGGGATAATGTATCTTGTCGAATGCTAATTTTAACAAAAATATATTTTTATGCCTAGCCTTGTAAATGTATCGGATGGGTGCGGCTTATGTTGGGTTTGATTTTGATGAACCGAGTCCGACCGCACTAACCCAATGTTAACTGAATTTTATCATTTTTGAACCCGAGACCCGTTCCAATCCGACCCATGAACCTGCGGGTGACTCGGCCATTGCGGATGATGGGCGGGTTCGGATTCATTGCTCACCCCTACTCTAGTAGTAGTTTTAAATCATGAGAGTCTTTTACTTTTGAGAATCGGTTAACCAAGGACACCAAGAAAAAGACACCAAACTTTCAACATATATATAGCTCTAAATTTCTAGGGTTTGTGAAGGGTTTAACCTTCTTCACACTCGCAACCATGCCTTCCAAAACCAACCAAAACGCAAAAGAAGAAAAAGCACCATACACAGTTGAACAACAACACGACGAAGAAGACGACGACGAAGACGAAGAAGAAGAGCAACAACAATGGGACGATTGGGAAGAAAACGAAGGAGATTCAGATTCCGAATTCATATGTCTCTTCTGTGATTTCAATTTCAGTTCCTGCACTTCCTTGTTCCAACATTGTGCTTCTCTTCACCATTTCGATTTTCACGCTGTTAGAAATTCTCTCAACTTGGATTTCTATGCTTCGTTTAAGCTCATTAACTATATTCGTTCCAAGGTAACTAAGTAACCCTTTTGATGGTTTTTGATTTTTATGTTTCGTTGATGAGAAATTGTGAGAAAGAAGAGAAACCCATTTGTTACGGATTATAAAAAAGTGATTTTGATTGGTTTTAGGCCCTGTTTGGATAAGCAGCTTATAGCACAAACCCTGAAGACCGTATGATTGGCTTATTTTTGAGCTTATGAGAAATAGCTTATGCAAATAAATAAGCTTTTATGTTAATTCATATGTTCTCACTGACGAAAAATGTATCTTCATATGTTGTTTTTTCATAGACTACCTTGACAAGCTTATGAATAATACATAAAAGCTGATTTATTTGTGTAAGCTGTGTTACATAAGCTCAAAAATAAGCCAATCCAAACAGACCATAAGTGAAGCTAAAAAATAAGCCAATCCAAACAGACCACAAGTGATTTAAACTAGTCACACGTTTTTTAGTTGGTTTTTGGCCCTGTTTGGATAAACAACTTTTTTGCAGTTCATAGCACAAACACTTATTATAATAAGTGCTTTTGTATAAGCTTACATAAGCTATTTCTATAGAGAAAGATAAAATTAAGTTAAATTGTTTTTCTGTATGCTATAAGCTGTTTTCATAGGTTGTCTTGGGGAGCTTGTGAAAATAAGCTGAAAAAAGATTATAAAAATGTCATAATCTGTCTCCAGATGTTCCCTTAAACAGTCTCACAAAACTTATGCCAGTAGATAAGCTCAAATAGATCAATCCAGAGAAAATAAAAGAAACGAAAGAAAACAATAGAATTTGTGGAGTTTAATATTGGTATTTGTTTGTTATTTTGATCTTTATTAAGTTAAAGTTTGAATGAGTTGATATGGACCATACAAATTGTGTGTTTTGTTCTTGGTGGTGAAAATTGATTATGAATTAATGAGCTATGCAAAATTGATTTTGGTTAGTTTCCCTGCCAAGAAAACGGAAGAAATTAAAAAAATATAATTAGTGTATTTTGATGTTGGCATTTTCGGTACCAAGGAAATTGAATCAATAGAAATGGAATTGAAGGTTGTGTTTTGAATTTTAGATATAAAAAGTACTTAGCATGCAAATTTAGGGATTTTATGTTGATTCAAGGATTTAAGGATTTAATGAGTCAATATGATCCATGTAGAGTATGTTCGTGTTTGGTTATAAGTTAAGAAAATTCATTTTGAAAGAATTTTTCGATGTAACAAATACTTAGTGTGTGTATGTTTGGATCAGAAGTGATTTTGATGAAATCATGGTATCATTGTGACTTTTAACTGTAGTTTTTGCGAAAATCATAGTGGCACACTGTGATGCTGCCAAACTCGTTGTCAATCAAGACATGCATTTAGCATGCAAATTTATGGATTTTTTGTTGTCTATTTTGTGCTTTATAGATTTAAGGATTGAATGAGTCAATAGGAACCATAGAAAGTATGTGTTTGGTTTCTAGGTGGTGAAAATTTGTTACACTTACGAATGGATTAATTTTATAAAATTGATTTTGCTTTAAAGTGAGTTTAATTTTAAAATTATTTATGTTTGAGTATATTTATGTGAAAGTGGGTTGAAGGGTAAAAATATGAGGCTCAAAATCTTGTTTGGAAGCAAAAGCTCCAAATCTTAGCTTCTTAAAGAGTCAAAAGCAATGATGCTTGATGATACAACCAAATGTCAAAATCAATTTTAGGCTTCTAGAATCACTTTTTCCTCCCACGAAATTGAAACTAAACATTACACAAAGTTTACTCTCTCTACCAATTGACGAGAAAGTAGAAGCAGAAAAATATAAAAAATGGTCATGCATCCAATTTTAGAGATTAATGAGTTGGATCCAAATATGGTTTATGAAGAACATTATGTTGTAATTTGATCCATCTAGCCGACCCCATTTAGTGCGATAAGGCTTGGTTGTTGCTGCTGCTGTTGTATGCATCCAATTTTCTTGTTCTGACCGTTCTCATTTTCAGCCAGCAAACTGTTTTTTTTTTAATGATAATACGTTTGTATATGAACTATGAAGATCTCTATTATAAATTTCAGTTAACTGGAATTGTGTCTTGTCAAAATAAAGAGAGTTGACTGTAATTGTGAGTTTGCGTGTACATATTGCTAATGGTTGGTTTGTTCTGCTTTCATAACCAGGTGGCAGAGAGCAGATGTTGGAGTTGTGGTTTAGCTTGTCAGTCCAAACATGATTTGCAGAATCACTTGCATGATGTAACTGACTTCAATGGGATTAAGCCTTTGTGGGATGATGATAAATATCTAAAACCTTTTATGCAAGATGATTCATTGCTGTACAACTTTGGTGAATTTGAAGGTGAAGATGAAGAAACTTCAACCATGGATGAAGATCTTGTGAGGGATTTGAAAGACGCAATTTACGGTGATAATCAAGATGTCATGAAAAAATTGGTAGTTAATGACGATGCTTATGTCTCAAACGTTCATTCAAGCTTGCCTAGTTCCTCAGATAAGGAACTTGTTAATGGGAAGGACTCAAGAGGATGTGTTTCATCAATTGATAAGAATCCAGAAGAAGGGTCTTTGATCGGCAATCCTCAGAATCACATTGCAACACATATTAGGAAAGTTAATGAAAGTTATTTTGGGTCTTACAGTTCATTTGGCATTCATCGAGAGATGTTAAGTGATAAGGTATAAAATGTACTTCTCATTTTTTGGTTTCAGGTTTGAATAAAGGTCGTGTAACTCAGATAATTGTAAATTTGAAGCTATTTGACCAAAGTTACATCTATTTTATGTAGGCTAGAATGGATGCTTACGGGCAAGCAATTTTGAAGAATCCCTCTCTGCTAAATGGTGCTGTGGTTATGGACGTCGGCTGTGGAACTGGCATCCTCAGGTGAGAAACATACCTGACTTTTGTGAAATCTTACTTCATTTAACAGTCTCTAATCTATAGCCTCATTGGATTATGCTCTCGTCTTCAAAACAACCATCCTGTTTTAAATTTACCAAGGTGTTTATGAGAAATGAGAAATATATAGAAACAATCAAAGTAAATGAATAATTTTATTGAAAATACCGAGAATAAGAGAAAAAATTACACTGCAAGGGATTCGTCTTACAACAGGGCTTTTGCTCAGTTCTTTTATCTACATTCTTGAATGCCTTTTGTCTGTTTTGCTCCTGCTATTTAGACCACAGTACTAACTTAGCTACCCATCCCCTTGTAGATTCTAACTGTTATTGACTAAACCGATAACTAACTGTCTAACTAACTCTAACCTTTTTCCCATGTATTATTCTGGCTTTTACAAGTGGTCCTGTTTTGACTTATTGTATGGTAGTAACAGAATCCAGTAACCCTGTTTTCGTATACAAATTCAAGTTGATAGGTTACTATATAAATTTCTTATGTTCGTTGATTTGAGGAAGTAATGTTTATACACATTTATGTAGTACATATTAATGTTTTGGGGCTATGTATTCACATTCCATATTTGATTGCTCAATCTTTTGAACTTTTCTGACATTTTTATATTATTATATATATTAGCCTTTTTTCAGCTCAAGCAGGGGCTTCAAGGGTCATTGCAGTTGAGGCTAGTGCCAAGATGGCAGCAGTGGCATCTCAGGTATAGATTTCCAGCTTGGTAGCTTCTATACCAGTTCTTTAACTACATGTCTAGTTCCTTGCCAACTTCGTTTTTCTTCAAATTTTAATTCAGGTTGCCAAAAATAATGACCTCTTGCTGAATAAAAGTGAAACTAGAGTCAATGGCAACCAGAAAGGAGTCGTAGAAGTGGTTCATGGCATGGTTGAAGAAATTGACAAAATTGTTGAACTTCAACCTCACAGTGTTGATGTATTGTTAAGTGAATGGATGGGATATTGCTTGCTATATGAATCCATGCTTGGCTCAGTACTTTATGCACGTGACCGGTATTTGAAGCCTGGGGGTGCTATTCTTCCCGACACAGCAACTATTGTGAGTTCCTCTGCCATCATTCCATCCAGAACTATTTAATTTTTACCAGTGTTCTCAATAATGCACTATAGTCGTGTAGCAGAGCAGCCGATGGCTGCTGCAGGACATGTAGTAGCAGAGCGTTTTGCTGTAGTAGCTGTTGCAGCCACTATAGTAGCCAAAATCGCAGATGGTGCAGACGCTTGCGCTGCATCTCAGAATGAGTTCAAAGATTTGAAGAAAAAGAATGTTAAAATTTTAAGGCTGTGGCTTTTTGCTTGGAGTATCTTAGGAATTTTTCAAGTTAAAAACACTTGAAAAACATTTGGACTTCCATCTCATTCTAATTGTAATTTTTCACCTCTTAATAGTCACTCACAGTTAGTTGTTCAGTTTTTATTTGTGTATACATCAACAACCAAGCCTTATCCCACTGAGTAGTGTCGGCTACATAGATCAAATTACGCTAGCTTTTGTTTATATAGTATAAACTATATAAACTCTGAAAAAATTGAACATCTCGCTATAACATTTTTGTGGTCGGCCGCTATGACCATCTTCTGGGATTTATAACAATGGTTTTCATTATTTTGTTTGGTGATCTTATGTTTTCATATACACATCTATATTATATTATTTCTTCTACAGTTTGTTGCAGGATTTGGAAAAGGAGGTACAAGTCTTCCATTTTGGGAGAACGTGTGTGATTTTGACATGTCTTGCATTGGGGAGGAGCTTGTCGTAGATGCTGCCCGATATCCTATAGTTGATGTCGTAGACCATCAAGATTTAGTTACCAATTCCACTATTCTTCAGGTTTGTGCCCTTTGCGTAATGTAAATATGTTAAATTTTCTAATCCTTTTTGATAATTAACTATATGTTATCAATCATTCCAAGGATCTAGCAAGTTTCTTATCTTCAGTTTTAGATGTATATATTAACAATAACCATAACTATGCTAAAATTGTTTTAATCCTACCAGACCTTTGACTTGGCTACCATGAAGCACCATGAAGTGGATTTCACCGCAACAGCTTCTTTGGAACCAAAATTGAGCGCTTCAGAAAATGAAAATTCTAAAACATGTTGCCAGTGTTATGGAGTTGTCCTATGGTTTGATACTGGATTTACAACTAGATTCTGTCGGGATACACCAGCTGTGCTGTCAACATCTCCCTACACTCCGAAAACACATTGGTCACAGACAATCTTAACTTTCCGGGAACCCATTGCCATTGGATTTGGCAAAGAAAACGGGACAAAACCGGAAACAATTGGCACTGAAGGCTACCCTGCTGTGAAGATTGATTTGCGTGTCAGCATTGTCCGTTCTACTGAGCATCGCAGCATTGACATTTCCATGGAAGCTGCTGGTGTAAGTCCTGATGGTCGGAGACGCACTTGGCCTGCTCAACTTTTTTCTCTGCAGTAGGATGCTTTGCATATAAGCATCACAATTTTGGAATTTTCCTGTTTTATTGCCCAACATATTGGTTTTCATTTTATTTATTGGAAAAAAGCCACTTGTACTTGATATTCTGTCATCAAGAATATTCTATCCTGTTGTGTTAGTTTGGTCTAATGTGAAATTGAGAATTGCAACCTGCCTCTTAGTTGTAATTTATCAGTTATTGTAATTTATAAGTGATAAATTTAATTTTCCCCAAGAAATTGTTATCATCGTATTAGCCACCTTTGACGGTGATGGTGAGGCCACAACTACTGCTGTGGGCAAGACAACTGCATGATGTTCATCCCTCTATTGAACACGAACGGATTTGAAGCTCTCAATCAACATCCACAGCTGTTACCTCTGCCACAAGTACTGTGCGTTTCCGCCTCTCTTCCATTCAGATCAACAATCTCAATTTATTCTTATTGCTATGATTCATTTATTAATTAGTGATGTCTCCATTTTCTTTGAAAGTGCAAGCATTTTGAAATTCCGCAAGAAATAATTCTCAAAATCTCCGGAGTGCAATATTGGATTGTGTTGTGAATTCCAACAAAATCACACAAATGAATAACAAAGATGTGTGGAACAAAGAAAATGGTAATCTATGAATAAAGTGTCTCCAAGTAACAATACCAAAAAACAGATCTAAATCTAAGTGTAGAGCAACACCACAAGCATAATCAAAGCAATAAAGATAAGCAATGAAAGAAAGGAACAAACACACCAAGATGATAACCCAGTCTGGAGGAGAGAGCAGCTCTCCAATCCACTAAGATGAAAATCTTACAAATGAGTTACAAGAAATTAGTTTATAAGCTTACAAAAGAACAAGACCTAATTTCTACCCATTTTCATATCACCCACACTCACAATGAATCCTAAGAGAAGACACAAAAGGAAGCTTTTTGATCCTTCCAATGGTGAAGTCTCACTACCCAAGGTGTTTACAATGTTACCCAACCCAAGAGATCCTCACTACAAAGACCCTCAACCCTAAAGTTACCTCTTTTGTAATCCAAGTTTCTCTCTCTAAAGCTCTTCTCCAAAAACTGCAAAGAAACACTTATATAGCAATCTTCAACTGTCAAAATCGTGACACGATTGGAACGTACGACCCAAAGTACGACAAACCTTATCTTGAAAACGTGCCCAGCAAATTGAAAATCATGTCACGTTTTCCCAAAATCGTGACACAATTGAGCATCCAAAAAACCATGCTCACTGCCAAGAAAATCGTGACACGTTGAGGAAATCGTGTCGCGATTTCTTTGTTTCTAAAAAACACAATTTTAAGGCAATATAAAACATTTCTCCACCTTGACTTCAAATTGGTGATGATGTCAATAACCATCGACCACCATGCTGCTCTCCTCAAAAGGGAATTACTCTTCAACGAACTTGATCAAGTCCAAGCAATGCTTGAACCTTGATCTTGGTAATGACTTGGTAAACACATCCGCTGTATTCTCTTCCGATGCAACTTTTTCCACCACAAAGTGCAAGCGAATGTCAATGTGCTTTGTCCTCTCATGATACACTTGATGATATGCCAAGTGAATGACACTTTGGCTATCACAATGTATCTTCACACATTCTTGAGTAATTCCTAACTCACCAATCATCCCTTTCAACCGTATGGCCTCTTCCACTCCTTCAACAAGAGCAATGTACTCCGCTTGAGTTGTAGATAATGCCACCACGGATTGTTGATCTGCTTTCCAACTAATAGCCGTGCCATAAAGAGTAAACACAAAACCCGATAAAGATTTTCTTGTGTCCACATTGCCCGCATCTACAAACCCCTTTAAAGCGTCTTCTTCTTGAGCTGCTCTTGTGTACTTCAAACCGCCCTTCAAAGATCCATTCAAATACCTCAACACCCACTTCAAAGCTTGCCAATGCACAATACCCGGATTTGCCATAAACCGACTCACAATGCTAACCGCATAAGCTAAGTCCGGTCTACTACAAACCATTCCATACATGATGCTTTCAACTCCACTTGCATAGGGAGTACTTTCCATCTCTTGCTTCTCATCCTCGGATCGAGGGCATTGTTTTATGGACAACTTTGTGTGGTGACCCAAGGGAGTGCTCACGACTTTAGAGTTTGACATTCTAAAACGCTCCACCATCTTCTTCAAATAACTAAGTTGAGATAAGAAAAGTTCACCTTTGTCACGATTCCTCAAGATATCAATTCTAAGAACTCTCTTTGCCGGACCAAGATCTTTCATCTCAAATTCACCATTTAACTTTTCTTTGTGCTTCACAATCTCATCCTTGATAGAGCTTGCCATCAAGATATCATCCACATATAGAAGAAGGTAGAGAATGACTTTCTCATCATTCTTTAACATGTACACACAAGAATATCACTCGCTTCTCACAAAACCGGTCTTCAAAAGAAATTCATCAAACCGATGATACCATTGCCTATGACTTTGCTTCATCAGACCAATCCGTTAGTAGAACCAATTGAAAAATAATCGTTCTCGTTCTTGTTAAAACGACGACTAACGTCTTCTTCTTCGATAATGGATGACGGGTGTTCGAGTAAATGATGCACTGAGTGCGGAGTTACAACCCAAGAATTGGTCTCCCATAAGGTAATTAGGGTGTGTGAATTTTTAGGTAATCTTTGAAGGTGAAGTTTTGTGAATTCAGGGTCGGAAATGAGTGATTTATAGTGTTTGGATACACATTTGAATCTCGCGAGAGGCTTCATCGGAAGCCGCAATAAGATATCGTCTATGAGTTCTGGAAGAACAATTGAAAGAGACATTACACAAGTATTGAATTATTTTTTTAGTTCACTCTATTTTTGTTGGGTATTTAAGTATTGGCTTCATTGTTGCTAAAACAAATACACATGTATGATGTTGGATACGATGTTCCAACATCTTAGCACGGTTCAGTGTGCCTTGTTTATGTGGCTTGGTTTTCGCAATCTTTATCTTATTAAAGAAACCATGCCTTATTTCTTGTTCACCAAATATCGTACTTTTGTCCAGAATCAGCTGGGTGATTTGTTTATAAAATATAAACAATATTTGAGGATTCCTTGGTGGTGTGTTTGACGGTTCCTAAAGATGTTCCAACTTTTTAGGAGTTACCATATTTGTTTTTGATTTGTTACGTGAGATTCCATGAAGATTTTATTCACGTGACTTGAGGTCCAAGAGACTTGTGTTTTCAGAAGAAATATATTTTTCTTATGGATATTTTTATTTGTGAAATATATTTTCAAAAGAGATTTTGGAAAATATATTTCTAAAGAATATTTGTTTCAATATATTTCTGAAAAGAATATTTGATACAAATATATGTAAATATATTTTCAAAAGAGATTTTGGAAAATATATTTCTAAAGAATATTTGTTTCAATATATTTCTGAAAAGAATATTTGATACAAATATATGTTATAGCCTACGACGAAAAAGCCCATGCTGCTGAATGACTATATAAGGAAGACTCATACCCTAGTTTTAGTTACCAATTCATCGTTATTGAATTGAGTCTTTAGGGTTTCGACTTGTGCTTTATTTGTGAGCCTCTCTTTGTATCACCTTGATGCATTGAACATGACCTTTAATTGAGTTGTAATGGATCAAAACCATCGATTGATAAAAGAGTCATTATTAGGATTTTGTGTCTTTGTTCTTCCTTGTTCTTTGTGTGTTCTACTATTGTATCGTTCGATGCAAGTTTAGTTTTGTTTATTTGTGAACCTTTCTTGTATCACCTTGATACATGTTAAGGACTGTTTATTGAGTTGTAATTCATGTGATACACCAAAGATTTGAAGCAAGGTTGTAGTTTTTGTTTGAAGGTAACTTCACCGTTTGTTTGTTTGAGGTCTGATAGGTCACTATGGCTGTGACTGACCATAGGATAGTGAGATGAGATCTCAGATTTAGGAGTTCCTAGGTTGAAGTCTAGACGGGTAGGTCCTAGGTCATAAAGTGTAAACGAGGAGTTTGCTGAGAGCTTTTGAATAAGGACTACACTAGTAGATTTCTTTCTGGCTTGGTAGCTCCCAGATGTAGGTGATTTGTGCCGAACTAGTTTAACACTCTGTGCCTTTTACCTTCTTGTCATTTATTTTCTTGCATATTTTATGTCTGTTAGCATGATGTTGGAACATTAAACGGAACATCCTAAATGTCAAAACATTACACGTAAAACAACAAAATCTGTTATATTTGCATCTCACTCGACATTTTGTTCATATCTTGAAACATCGTATAAAACATCTGAAGGCCAGCCTACCAGAATTTCAATTTTCTTAGAGAAGAATCTATTGAAATAAAGAAAGGAGACAAAAAAAAATAGGGTTTTGTTTGTGAAGAAGGGAATGAGCGAAAGAAATGAAAAAAAGTGAGAGTGGGAGAGAAGCTTCATGATGAATGGCGGTCAGTCGTTCACACTTTATGGTGACATGGGAACTCAAACTTTGTATTTTGGCTCAATGGTTGGATCACTTGACACCATCTTACATTCTTACATAGGAAAATGTTGTTGACCCTTAAAAATGAAGCTACTAGTCCCAATGTCCCACAATATTTTTTAGCTTATGGTTGAAGAAGTTTAAGGTCATTAATTTAAATTTGGAAAAAAGAGAAAATAATAATCTAACAACTAATTACTAATGAATGATGGAGGCTAAACTTAATTGTGGTCGGTGAGTTTTTTTAACTGTAATTTTCTTTACTTTGGAAAAAATAACGATGAGGGATGAACCATGTCCATCAGCCGTGAGTTCCCTAATTTTTCCAATAAGCTAGTTTGATTTTTTTTCCAAGCAAATTCCGACAAAAAATTGTATTATCTGAGAATTGAATTCAAATTCTCCCAAACAATAAGTTTGTTTGATTGATTGAATGTGTTAATTACAATGTATATACAAAGTATTTATTGTTTAACTATTATTTATTAACCAAACAACATGGCTTACACTGTGTAACCAATATTCGACTAATTTTTGTGGTGTTCTGTGATAACTTGCTTGATATGATTTGTTGACAGAGTCCTTTTATGTGGAACTCGTGTGTCTTCCCTCATTCCTTGAAGCGGTATTGACGTTGAGAGATTGAGTCATGGGTTTGTTGTGTCGATGTCCTGTCACACTATGCTTTGACTCATTTATGAGCCTTTGAAAACCCACATTTTAAGTTAGTGGATTTGAGAAAGAATCAACTCTCTCGTTTAGTTTCTCTAACAATGCCTATCTTGCACTTGACTAGGGGGGCTTCTGATCGCTTATTTGTCGAATTCGACAAATATGATAATTATTGTCGAATTCGACAAACATGATAATTATTTTTAGCTGTAAACACTAACATTTGACATTGAAAAAAAACCGCATTCGTAAAATCAAACATTTGTACTAAAATAATTGTTCTTGTACTAAAATAATTGTTCTTTTATTTTTCAATACAATTTCAATTGCTTATTTTCAATTACACGTATATTTTTCTTCACTTTGCAATTATAATAAAGGAAATAGACCAATAATTGATATGATTTGATTTCGTGTGTCATGGTCTTAACATCACACTATTTGACATATGCTAGCTTTCTAACACTCAAAATGATCAAAATTCGTATACATCCCACCAAATTTATACAGAACTCTCATTTTTTTGGTTGAACCCATATAAATTTTAATTGATACATCCCGCCTTTCACTTATTCTCGTTGTTATGGAAAAGACTTAGTTGACCGAGGAGAATCCACTTTGTTCGTCCCAACTTCGTATCATAACATGGTAATTAGAAAGAAAATAAAATTCATAAATATTTATAACAATTTACACAAGGTGAAATTTACAATAATACTTTAACGTTAGCTATTATATGCAATGTAACCTGATCGATATGTATTCAGTGGCGGTTCTTGGTGAGAGACAATGGTAGTTGTGGTTCCCCCACTGAAGAAAAAAAAAGTTATATAGATAAGATGACCAAAATATCTCGATATATTTGGATATTATCTCTCTGGCACCCCGTCTCATGCGACACCCCACACCGGTACTCTCTACTCAGTTTGGCTGGTTTTGATTCCTTAAGTTTAGGATAGACTATCTAGTTGGTAGGTAGTAATTTGAATCTTAAGTCTTATGTTGGAGCTGCTCTGCTGATATTTTTTGAGCATACCCCCCCACCTTGACCAACATACCTAAAATAATAAAAGTGGTACATTAGTATTTTGGGCATCAAATTTAAGTAGACCATCACCATACAATATTAACAAAAAAAAATGGATGCAGCACAAGCAATGCATCTAATTTTACGTATATGAGAAGCATGACTACAAACTTTCACTGATTTGTAAGGTACATTAAAAACTTCATATTCGAGTCAAAGAAGCTTAAGAATTTTTAGAATTCAGAATTTTCTATCAGTGTTCTACTTTAGAACCTGAAGAAAAAAACTCAAAAAAGACAAGAACTAACTAAATAAATTGGCAATCTTATATTTAACCAATGTAAGAGAGACAAGCAATAAGAAAGAGGGGTTGCTACCTTGGAAGGAAGAATCTTCCATGTATTTCTGCATCAAAGGAAAAGAATATCAGGATTAACAAATAATCCCTAAAAATGTACTTCCAAAATATTCACAACTTAGAGAAAGCTTATATTATATCACAATGAACATCATCATATCAATTTGGGACTTGATAATAGTTGGTGGTTGAGCTGCAAGATATTATTTTATTCAAATGAAATTGGAGTTGGAAGAAATCAGAACAAATATTACGTTAAAACAAAAAAGTTCACCAACCATGATTGAGACTAGAGCAATCCATCAGGAATATAGGTAATGAGGGATTTGACACCTCCACTAAAATAGTAAAGGCGAGAATCAACGCAACATTTCCAGTTTGTTACCACTGTTACTAGTAGCGATTTATACAGCGAATTGAATTCAACAAGTTAAACCTTGAACCACTATGGTTTCTGCCCTGGTTCAAATATTTTAAAAGAGTTGAACCATAATCTAGAGGTCTCGTCGATTCAATCTAAGGCTCGTAGCTTACAAGTTACAAGTACAAATGGAATGCCGTTATGGCTAGTTGTCAACAAACTTATCTCCACAATCAACGCATGACCAAATAAAGTTTGAAGGCAACAGTGATGACGACATCGGAGAAGTTGAGATTGGGGAGAAATTATCTCTTTTCTTCTTTTCACTGCAAAAAAGTGAATCCACACTACATAACTCAGGGCCGGTCCTTTAAACTTGGATGCCTTAGGCGAATCATGAGATAGTGCCCTTGTAAAAAAATTACAAAAAATACACAAGGATAAAAGAAATGAACAGGAAAGATTATAATACATCTTCATTTGATATTGTGCAAAAAGAACACGAGTATGGATCTTTGAAATGCGAACCAACTGACTTTAAACTAGGATTCATGCTCCAAAACCTACACTCGACACATAAGAATTTATTAACTAAAGAGGACATGTTTTACACAATAGCACACATGTGAAAGTCACTATTATTTTAATATGTAACAAACTTTTATTTTAATATGTAACAAACGAGATCTTTATAAAAAAATAAGAATCTATTTTATGTTTATTTATCATAATAAAAATCTTTTTTTAGGGTTTAGTCAAAAATCATTTTTTTAAATAATTTTTTTTTATACAACTATATAAAATAGTTTTTTTTGGTTATAAAATTACCTCATTCTTTTGCACTTATTTTCTTTCTCTTATACTAGCGGAAAGACGGGTACTATCGTGCTCGTCTGTCCGCTCTTTCTACTACGCTAAAGCATGTGATTATTTTATTATGTTTGTTTGTGTAATTTTGATTTAAATTTTTAAATATTATGAAAATTACTGATATATCGATTTACAAACAAAATATTGTCAAGACATATAACAAAATTATTTTTGAACTCAACATATTTTTGTTTGCCTGCATATAAAATTAAGGTAAAATAATGATCGTTTATAGTTTATTCCAATAGTAATTAGTAACATCATAACATAAATGTGTGTGTGTTGTCTAAATGAAACATCATAAATAAATGTATAAATAACATGTTATGTAAAATAAGCATTGTTATGATTGCGATAAAAGAATGTCTTTAAAAACTACATTTTTCGTAAAGTCTTCATCTTCTCTTTCTATTTTGCCTTCTTTAATGAGAACTTTTGTTGAATTTTGAGGAATCCTCTTGATAAAGTTACATATAATTGACCGTGGAAAATAGATTCCGCCATCCGACATTGAGAATGGTCTGCTCTTGTGACTTATTTATGGTAATAGAAAAACTTAGTCTAACGAGAAACTGTTTTCTAGTAAGCACAAAGGGAAGTCATGAACTCACATTTGTTTTTAATTTAATTATGGGCAAGAATTCTCTTTTTCCAGCCTTGCTTCCCGTTAGGATTTCCACATCCAACATATTCTTAAATAAACCACGACAAAACAATCGTGTTCCATTACACAGACCATATCTAGGGTCTATGTTTCACAACAACATCAAAGGTGCGCCTTTTTTACCTTTAAAATATGTGATGGAATACTTCCTTAGCAGTTGAGTTTAGGAATTTATATTGATATAAGTTTAAGTATCCCCTTCAACCTCGTTATTCTTTTGGAAACTAATTAATAATTATGTTATTCAATTTTTGAACATCATAATTTGTAGTGTTATTATGGCTCTTACGACCATATATGAATTATGATATTACTCTTCGCCTATGAATCACATACACTCCTCATATTAGATGTACACACACTCTTCATATTAGATGTCTGAACCTGTGTTGCATCATGTCGCATCATTTTTCGGAGACTGAACTTTTATTTTTTTTAAAGAAAGGAGAAAAAGTTCAAAATATACCTTACTTGCTTTATGTTCGTAGTACTCTATGAAAACCTCTTGGTTTTTACTTGCTTCTACGAGAACCTCTTGATTTTATTTATTTTAATGTGCTATTACTTACTTGCTTTTAATAATGGAATGAATAAAAAGAAGCTTATTATCTACATTTTTTATTGACTTGGAAGGACACGAGTGTCCTTTGCCTACGTACCGTGAGGATTAAAACCTCGTAGTTCGGGGTAGAAATTGACGTTTGATTTGTTTGTGTTTTTTAATAGTTTGAAAAAGTTTAAAAGTAAAGACAAATGATGAAATATGCTTGTTTGTGTCTTGTAATATTGAAAGAAGATTACTTGGAGTAAAAATTAGACATAAATATGCATGAACCATTTAAGCCTAATATACATTCTAAATTCCATGCGATAAAAATAAATGACAAAAATGAATAAATATGCAATAAATAGGATGATAAATATGCAGCCTAATCGAATAAACATAAGAATAATAAAGTGCAAAAAGAAATAAAATGCATGAAGAAAAATTTTAAAAAAGAAATGCAAAGGGGCCACCAATTCTCTTTATGATGGAATCTCTTTAACCTTGGATAGCTGCTGTGCTCGTGATTTTCGGGTATCAAAATCATTGATCGGATTTGAACCTTTAATCATTGAACTCTCAACTTTTATTCGCGGGAAGGGAAAAAGTGAGTAAAAACCCTTATGAGACCTTGGATTCGGAGGTTGGTTTCGATTGGGGAAGGTGTTAGGCACCCGAACCGACTATGGTATCCCATAGGAACCTTCTACCTATTCTCTAATCTTGCGCTAAATTAATTTTACTTATTAAAAAAAAGTTAAGAGTTAAAGTGAAAGAAAGGAGAAAGATGAAGCATGTTTTGGGTTATTTTTATTGATTTGGAAGGGTCGAAACCCTTTGCCTACTTACCCAAATAAATCGGGATCAAAATCAAGTAGTTCGGCTAAAGAACTTATTTGATGAGTTGAATTGATTTTTAACATTTTTTTGAAAAGATTTTAAGAAGAGATGAGAGGCCTCAAGGCATGAGAAGAAAATACGATGAAGTTGGTTAATTTTAATTGCATGAAATCCATGTCTAATGTGGATATTAAATTAGTTAACATTTGATTAAGGAAAATAAAAGGAAAAACACTTGGATTACAAACCAAGGTTTACTTAAAAGAAATTTGAATTTTGATTTTTTTTGATTTTTTTTTTTATGAAGATATTTTTCTATACTAACGGTGGATTCGCGTAACGGCGGAAAAATAAAAATAGCGTAAAGCGATAAATAAAGTGGTGTGTCGGTGCGTGCATCGGTTACATATTACATACCCTAAATACATTATATGGTCTCAAAAGAAAAAAATTGACGAGAAATAAAAATGCGCGAAGATAAATTACATCATTTCCCTAATTACATACTAAACTAATGGCAATAAATAAATGACGGAAAATTTAAATATACCTATAATATTTCTAAACAAACTTAAACTAAAATAAACATGAAAGGAAATGAGCAACGAACCACAATTAATAATAAACGAGCAAATACCAAGAAAGTAATGAAAATAAGTGAATAAAATTTTAAGAATGAAAAAAAACATTTGAAGTATATATATAAAAAAGGTGTAGAATATAATAAAAATAGTGAAGAAATAAGTAAAATAAAAATTGACTCAGCTGGAATAAATTTAGACCACTCGATGCATCAAGGGGTCCAAATTTAAACACTACATAGGCTCATCACAGCCATATGATCAAAATCAAAGGGTTTTTAAAAACACAATAAATCTAAGGGAGCAGTGTACAGAATTAAAATAAAGAACATCACAGGCCACTAGATGAAGATCAAAAGGGTTGAAAAACGAAGGAGTATGGGATTTACGGTGTATTAGCGCGTACAGAAAAGGAAAGGAAGGAGGTATATATATGTTTTAGCAAGAGAAGACTCCATTTTGTTTCAAACACTTCTCTCACTAAAACATAAAGCTCTCCCTCTCTCTCTATAATAAAAACCAGCACCACCCTTGTCCCTTTCTTCTCCGGCGAGCAAGGATTTTCCGGCACGGTGGCCGGAGGTGGCGCCGCCGTGCCAGAGTTCAAAACTCCGTCCGTTTTAAAAAAAAAACACACTTTCAGACATCCTTTTTTCTTTTAAAACCGAATCTAACCTTAGATTTCCGAAAAACCAACCAAAAGCTCTAGATCTAGCTTTGAAATTTCAGACAAGAGATGAACCAAACAACACAAATAAGAAAAACAGTTCACCCTTCTCACCTTTGATTTCGCGCTTGACAGTAACTTCGTATTGATGTCGGTGAAAAACTTAATCTTCTCACTTCTCTTCCTTCTACTTCTCTTGTGTTCAGTTCAGTCCTTTTCTATTCGATTTGTTCCTTGTTTGTTTCGTTTTTTGTCCTTGGGTGTTGTTATTCTAAGGTCGAAAATGACCTTGAATGAAATTGATTCGGATCTGTGATGTTATTTTTGTTTGGATTGGCCGAAATCTTGTGTTATGGTTGTTGTTTGGATTGGCCGAAATCTTGTGTTAGGTTTGTGGTCATGGTTTTTGAAAAAAGTTGCTGGAAAATTGTATTGTTCTTTGAATGTTCTTGAGGTGTTCTTGAATTTTTATGATAATTTTTGTGATTTGATCCGAAAAAGATAGAAAGAGAATGGGATTTAGGTTTTTTGTCCAAAAATGGACTGCTGCTGCTTTCTTCCTATTTTTCTGACTCTAATTCCCTCAAGTACCTGATACAAAGAAAAGACTAAAATACCCCTGACTGAAACTTGGAGAAAAAGTTGGACAGGACCAATGACAAAATGACAAGTGTACAATGACTTAAAATAAATAAATAAATAAAAAGACAGATAAATAAATAACAACACATAAATAAATGAAAAAAGAAATAGCTAAATAAATAAATAAAAAGTAAAAACGAAAATTAAATAATAAATATAAAAAAAAAGTCCCGTCGGAACCAAAAAAATGAGGTATTTTAAAATACCTCTCTGCCGAAATTTCGTCTGATACGACTGAGATACGCGGCTTTTTTACGCTAATTAAAACAATAAAACGACGACGTGAATAAAAAGAACTTTAAGAACGCAAACGTTAGCGCGCGAACGACCAACTGAAGACGATCAACGTACGAATAAATAAAAATAAATTGGTCAAAAATTAGGGTATGACAGATGCCCCTATTTAAGTTTCTCCGTCACGAGGATTTAAAAAGATGAAATTTTTTGAAACGACGGGTCGGAGAGACTTAAATATCAAGTACACCAATTTTTGACCAACTCAGAAATCGAGAAAGTTCTATGGATGTAATGATATGAGTTGTCTGTTATGCAAGTACGAATGCAATGACGACGAAAATACTCACTCGAGGACCAAATAAAGTGTTACTGGGGAGAAAAAATGTCTATTACCTTTACAGGGGTAACGACGAACATACGAACTGAAAAACCGGTCATTACCTTTACTGGGGTAACAACGAACATACGAAGGGTAAAAATGTCAATTACCTTTACTGGGGTAACGACGAACATACGAAAGGGTAAAATTGTCAATTACCTTTACTAGGGTAACGACGAACATACGAAGGGTAAAACTGTCAATTACCTTTACTGGGGTAACGACGAACAAACACAAAGGGTAAAACTTACAATTACCTTTACTGGGGTAACGACGAACAAACACAAAGGGTAAAACTGTCAATTACCTTTACTGGGGTAACGACGAACATACGAAGGGTTTAACAAAGGATACTTTTGGAATAGTCACTCGGGGGGATTGAAAAGACATTGGTAACATGGTTGTTTGACACACAAGTAATTGCGAGCTATTATCCTGATTCAGAGCATTTGCAGGGTATTAACCTGATTCAAAGGCATTAAGCAAGATATCAAACCCGACTCCAAAGGTATTGCAAACTATTCGCTTGACACACATGTAACAACAAATGTTTGCAAGCTATTCGCTTGACGCACATGTAACAACAGATGTTTGCAAGCTATTCGCTTGACGCACATGTAACAACAGATGTTTGCAAGCTATTCGCTTGACGCACATGTAACAACAGATGTTTGCAAGCTATTCGCTTGACGCACATGTAACAACAGAGGTTTGCAAGCTATTCGCTTGACGCACATGTAACAACAGATGTTTGCAAGCTATTCGCTTGACGCACATGTAACAACAGAGGTTTGCAAGCTATTCGCTTGACACACATGTAACGAAAGAGGTTCGCAAGCTATTCGCTTGACCCAAATGTAACGAAAGAGGTTCGCAAGCTATTCGCTTGACACACATGTAACGAAAGAGGTTCGCAAGCTATTCGCTTGACACACATGTAACGAAAGAGGTTTGCAAGCTATTCGCTTGACACACATGTAACAAAATAGGTTTGCAAGCTATTCGCTTGACACACAGGTAACAAAATATGTTTGCAAGCTATTCGCTTGGCACACAGGTAGCAAAGGAGGTTTGCAAGCTATTCGCTTGACACACAAGGATAAAAAAGGACCAAACTGAAGGATACGACCCATCAAGACTAAGGGTGACATCCCCGATCAGACACATTGGGGATGACACTTTTATGCGATGCACTTGAAATAAGACACAAGAGGGTCAAATCAATAATTGTATAGATGATATTGTGCATGTTACATGCATGAATGTTTATATGCATGAATATGTATATGAATGAATGTATGTAGGAAACTTGTATGACCATATGATTGTATATAACTTGATGAAACAAGACTGGACAAGTAAGATAAGAGGTGGACCGACATCACAGTACAAACACTCGGCAATTTTCAATGAGGATATCATTACTGGAGATGAATCAAAACACTATCGGGGTACAGCCCACTAACCGAACCACTGATGGGGTAAGGCTCCATAATCAAACCACAAGCAGGAGCCACCACTTCTTGGGATGAAACCCATCAATCAACCATAGGAAGGTGACAACCCACTAACCAATCAAAACGGCAGAAGTCGCCATTCACTGGGAACAAAATCCAACAAACAACAATTTGGCAGAAGTCGCCATTCACTAGGAACCAAGTCCATCAATCAACAAATTGGCAGAAGTCGCCATTCACTAGGAACAAAGTCCATCAAACAAACAAATCGGCAGAAGTCGCCATTCACTGGGAACAAAATCCGTCAATCAACAAATTGGCAGAATTCGCCATTCACTAGGAACCAAGTCCATCAAACAACAATTTGGCAGAAGTCGCCATTCACTAGGAACCAAGTCCATCAAACAACAAATTGGCAGAAGTCGCCATTTGTTAGGAACCAAGTCCATCAAACAACAAATTGGCAGAAGTCGCCATTTGTAAACCAGCATGAAGTGCATTCTTCCATTTGGCCCACTTGAATTGTGATGCCTCTGTCTTTGTTTTCTTTTTTTGTCATCATTTTTTTTGTATTTTTTGAATCCCTAACTTTTGCCTGGACCGCCCTTTCGGGTTTTCAGTCCACCGGGAATATATTCTTTTTTGTATGCCCCTAATTTTTGCCTGGATCGCCCTTTCGGGTTTTCAATCCACCGGGACGCTCATTTTTGGCTTAAGCTGCCCTTTCGGGTTTTCGACTTAGCGAGCTTTTTCTTTTTTCACTTTTTTTTTTTTGACAGAGGTCATCTCATAGCCTTTGGTCCCACTTAACTTGCAGAGTTTAACTGTCCTTGAGACGGATGTTGATGTATGCTTCAACTACTCATAAGTTCAAAGAAGATGTACCTGTTGTTTATGCATTTCAAAAGACATGGTAAAAACTATATATTTTTTTTGAATTTTTGCTTTAAATATTAACATCAATAATAGAAGAAAATTTCGCAAGTAAAGAATAAATGAGAATTTCAAATAAATTGGCACAGGCTCAAATTAATGTAAATGGAGTGGTGGCCCGCCAAAAGCGTGGCTCCACAGATTTTGAAAATTTTGGAAAATGGTAATTATATAGGAAAGGTACGTTGAACACAAAAACCACGATTCTCCCTAACAACTTTGAATTCCACTGTTCCAAGTACTGGATTTGCAGGCTTCATATCGGAGGTCTTCTGACAGTTAAGATGCCCCAAGTGAAACTATGTTTGATTTGATGCAGTTGCTTTTCCACGAGGCGAAGGTCTTTTGACGGCTGAAATGCCCCAAGTGATTTAATGTCCACCCAGATGCAGTTACTTTGCCACAAGGCGAAGGTATTTTGACGGCGGAAATGCCCCAAGTGATTTAATGTCCACCCAGATGCAGTTACTTTGTCATAATCCTTAATTTTTGCATAGATCGCCCTTGCGGGTTTCAACCTATCAGGATAAACATTTTTCATTTTTTCATCATTCTCTTTTTTTTTCATGTCTCTAACTTTTGCGTGGACCGCCCTTTCGGGTTTTCAGTCCACCGAGACGCTCTTTTTTGCCTAAGCCGCCTTTTCAGGTTTGCGACTTATCGAGCTTTTTCACTTTAACAAAGTATTTCTTGACTGCATCGGTATTCACAGGACGTACAAGTTCATCACCATTCTTTACAATTGGGCATTCTTTTGCCCCTGGAGTCTGGTAAAAATCAGATAACATATGTTTGAGCACAAGGCCACTTTTTGACATTCATGGCGACGAGCCTTCTTTGTCGAAACTTGCTTCATCCTTTTGATATAACCGTATAAGACCACAATGTATTTAAGTGCAACAAGCTTAACCTTCATCAGAACTTCCATTGACAGGACTCTGCACTTCATGTTGTGTACTGAGGGATGGTGGGAGGGATTGCCCCTGTTGAAGTGTGTACTGGAGTACAATTCTTATACAAGACAAATGCTAACATCTCATTGCCAATTTTTGCAATTGAATGTCATCTTCTGGACAGTCTTTCTTGATATTTCTTTGTAGCTTCAATGGCTGAGATGCCCCAGCAGGCAATGGTTCTTATTAAGAATTCATCCTCCTTTCCGTCAGTTTCAGACACAAGGAACTCAAAGTCGAGAGAGAGTACAAGATTAAAGTGTTCAACGGGTTTATTAATGCATGCTTTGATTATTGATTTTGACAGATAAGTGAAAGTTATGATTATGCGAATATGATTAAAGAAAAAGAAATTTTTTTTGTTTTTTGTATTACCATTTTTCCAGAAAAAGCACAAAATAAAACAAAGTCGGGATCAAAGCGACCTTTTAATTAATGATGAAAATACATAAAGCAAAAAGCCCTAAACAAGTTCACTTTCGCCTCGGGTGGGACGAAAGGATTTTTTGAAAAACATAAGACAACAAACAAACATATTAATTGAACAAATGAGTAGTAGAAAGAAACATCAGCAACGACCCAAGTGCAACTAAACATTCCACGTGTCAACGAATATCATGATCCAGTTAACTTCCATGTCAGAGTTCAAACTTTAGAATGACCATAGGTTCTTTTGGACCAGCTTCTGAACTATCTTTTTCAAAGCAAAGCAGTCTTCAATATTGTGACCTGGTGCCCCTTGATGGAAGGCACAAAAGCGATCGGGTCTGTACCGGGCTGACAATTTTGCTGGCAACGGAAGAGGTGCCTTGGTGTAGACCAAATTCCTTTCAAGCAATATTGGAAACAAATCTGCATATTTCAAAGGGATAGGATCAATCTGTGTTCTTGGAGCCTGTTGTCGAGGCTGTTGTTGAAACTGGGGTTGACACACTGGATTTGAAACAGCATTTGTGATTGGCATAATAGAGGCAACAGGGTGACAAGCCAAATACTGTTGTTGAGGCCAACCTTCCACCATACTTGCTTCCTGGTCTTCATCCTCTGATCCATCAGTGTGAAAACTTCCTTTGACCAAACGTCCTTTTCGGACCAATTCTTCAATGCGCATACCCACGGTTATCATCTCTGCGAAGCTGCCGGATGCACTTGTCAACATACGCTCATAATAGAACTGATCCAGAGTATCAAGGAAAATCTCGGGCAACTCTTTCTCTTCCAGAGATGGACGGACTTGCGCGGCGAAATCTCTCCAGCGTTAGGCATAAGCTTTGAAGGACTCATTATCATCTTGGGTCATGGCCTGTAATTCACCTCTTTTTGGGGCCGAGTTCAAGTTGTAGTTGTATCGCTGGACGAAAGTCTCGCACAAATCATTAAAAGTTTTGATATCAACCTTGTTCAGACCCATGTACCATATCAGTGCGGCACCACTCAAACTCTCTTGGAAACAATGGATAAGAAGTTCATCATCCTTGATATGAGCAGACATCTTTCTCACATACATCACCAGATGATCCTTAGGGCAAATGTTCCCTTTGTACTTCTCAAAATCGGGGACCTTAAATTTGGGTGGTATCACGACATTGGGAACCAAGCAAAGGTCATAAGCATCCTGGCCAAACAGTTCTGTCCCATGAAGAGCTTTCAATTCCAGCTGTATTTTATCAAAATTTTCTTCCAGTTCATCTATCCGGTCATATGCAGCCACACCTTCTGAGTGATGGATGGGTTCATGGTTTTGCTTAACAGTGTTGACCAAAGGAGATGAGTAGGTCATAGCAGCTTGAGGGAACAAAGGGCCCGATTGAGGGATAGGCGTTGTCATTTGCACAAAAGGAGCTTGAACCTTAGAGACGACAGGACGGAATAATTCATCAGAACTTAAAGGTGTACTCCAGAGATAACCTTCCAACATAGCGTTTTGAGGAGTACTTGCGAACACCGTTGAAATCGGGGTAGTGGAAGCAACCGGCTGAGCTTGAGTGTTAGCAATAGGATGAGATAATGGGTGACTTTGTGCAACCGTCACCAAAGATACCAAGTTCCTCAAAATCTCATTTTCGGCCCGGAGGGTTGTCACCTCTTCACGAAGCTTGTGGTTCTCTTGTTCAAGGTGATCCATTCTGATTTGCCCGAGTGTTGTAGATGCGAGTAGACTGATGGATTGCCCTTTTATTGAGAAGACACCATGTGAGACACGGACTAGAAACTATGAATGCCAAATGATGCATGATATGCTTATGCAAAAATATACAATTTTTGTTATCGAAGGATTTATCAAAGTGAATTGTAAACATCGCAGAGGAACATAGTTTCAGTTGAAAATTCATTAAGATATTTGCAATCAGTTCCTTTTCAAAAGGTAAGAACGAAATCAAGGAAGAAGTTCTTATCAAAAGCAAAAGCTTAGTTAAGATTTTTGAATGTTGGATTTCTTATTGTTCGTTCTTACAAGGTCATACCTTTGATGTTTACAAGATGACTTGTTTAAATCCTTTGATTTTTGGATGATGAAAAAAAGGTTTATGAATGAATGCATGTATGCATGATTATGCTAAAGAACATAGAAAACATGGGAGGTTAAGTACACAAAGTTGGAGCTGAGGGTAAACACGCCATTTGGTAATGACTATGGTTTCAAATGCACCTGTATCACGGGTTCTACCAAGTTCCCAAATTACAACCCCCTTTTGAATATATTGGAGCTTAGGAATACTCCTAGTCCCATAACATTCACAAGGAAGTCTAGTTTGAGTGTAGTATCGCGTAACGACTAAACCAAGACTGACTCATGATTTTAGCCACCGCACTACATCCTAAAAGGCTGAGATGGGTTAAATGTAACTCTAGGTTCCCAACTTCGACGGTCACTTGAAAATAACATGCCAAACACGAATACTCATGTCAACAAATTATACTTCCAAGATTCCTTAGTTGAGTGGGGTTATCACATGTACCACAACCAAAAATCACTCTTGGTAAGGTACTATGATTATACCACCATCCTATCCTAATTTCCTCTCAAGTCCGGGTAGGGGGACTTATCTCGCCACTCACGTAGGAAAGTAAACAAATAAACACGTATTTACAAAGTGTAAGCAAATAATAAAGCGCAAAAGTAAAGAAAGATAAAATAGGCTTAACCCTCTGAAAGGTCCCCAGTGAAGTCGCCATTTCTGTGCTCGTGATTTTCGGGTATCAAAATCATTGATCGGGTTTGAACCTTTAATCATTGAACTCTCAACTTTTATTCGCGGGAAGGGAAAAAGTGAGTAAAAACCCTTATGAGACCTTGGATTCGGAGGTTGGTTTCGATTGGGGAAGGTGTTAGGCACCCGAACCGACTATGGTATCCCATAGGAACCTTCTACCTATTCTCTAATCTTGCGCTAAATTAATTTTACTTATTAAAAAAAAGTTAAGAGTTAAAGTGAAAGAAAGGAGAAAGATGAAGCATGTTTTGGGTTATTTTTATTGATTTGGAAGGGTCGAAACCCTTTGCCTACTTACCCAAATAAATCGGGATCAAAATCAAGTAGTTCGGCTAAAGAACTTATTTGATGAGTTGAATTGATTTTTAACATTTTTTTGAAAAGATTTTAAGAAGAGATGAGAGGCCTCAAGGCATGAGAAGAAAATACGATGAAGTTGGTTAATTTTAATTGCATGAAATCCATGTCTAATGTGGATATTAAATTAGTTAACATTTGATTAAGGAAAATAAAAGGAAAAACACTTGGATTACAAACCAAGGTTTACTTAAAAGAAATTTGAATTTTGATTTTTTTTGATTTTTTTTTTTATGAAGATATTTTTCTATACTAACGGTGGATTCGCGTAACGGCGGAAAAATAAAAATAGCGTAAAGCGATAAATAAAGTGGTGTGTCGGTGCGTGCATCGGTTACATATTACATACCCTAAATACATTATATGGTCTCAAAAGAAAAAAATTGACGAGAAATAAAAATGCGCGAAGATAAATTACATCATTTCCCTAATTACATACTAAACTAATGGCAATAAATAAATGACGGAAAATTTAAATATACCTATAATATTTCTAAACAAACTTAAACTAAAATAAACATGAAAGGAAATGAGCAACGAACCACAATTAATAATAAACGAGCAAATACCAAGAAAGTAATGAAAATAAGTGAATAAAATTTTAAGAATGAAAAAAAACATTTGAAGTATATATATAAAAAAGGTGTAGAATATAATAAAAATAGTGAAGAAATAAGTAAAATAAAAATTGACTCAGCTGGAATAAATTTAGACCACTCGATGCATCAAGGGGTCCAAATTTAAACACTACATAGGCTCATCACAGCCATATGATCAAAATCAAAGGGTTTTTAAAAACACAATAAATCTAAGGGAGCAGTGTACAGAATTAAAATAAAGAACATCACAGGCCACTAGATGAAGATCAAAAGGGTTGAAAAACGAAGGAGTATGGGATTTACGGTGTATTAGCGCGTACAGAAAAGGAAAGGAAGGAGGTATATATATGTTTTAGCAAGAGAAGACTCCATTTTGTTTCAAACACTTCTCTCACTAAAACATAAAGCTCTCCCTCTCTCTCTATAATAAAAACCAGCACCACCCTTGTCCCTTTCTTCTCCGGCGAGCAAGGATTTTCCGGCACGGTGGCCGGAGGTGGCGCCGCCGTGCCAGAGTTCAAAACTCCGTCCGTTTTAAAAAAAAAACACACTTTCAGACATCCTTTTTTCTTTTAAAACCGAATCTAACCTTAGATTTCCGAAAAACCAACCAAAAGCTCTAGATCTAGCTTTGAAATTTCAGACAAGAGATGAACCAAACAACACAAATAAGAAAAACAGTTCACCCTTCTCACCTTTGATTTCGCGCTTGACAGTAACTTCGTATTGATGTCGGTGAAAAACTTAATCTTCTCACTTCTCTTCCTTCTACTTCTCTTGTGTTCAGTTCAGTCCTTTTCTATTCGATTTGTTCCTTGTTTGTTTCGTTTTTTGTCCTTGGGTGTTGTTATTCTAAGGTCGAAAATGACCTTGAATGAAATTGATTCGGATCTGTGATGTTATTTTTGTTTGGATTGGCCGAAATCTTGTGTTATGGTTGTTGTTTGGATTGGCCGAAATCTTGTGTTAGGTTTGTGGTCATGGTTTTTGAAAAAAGTTGCTGGAAAATTGTATTGTTCTTTGAATGTTCTTGAGGTGTTCTTGAATTTTTATGATAATTTTTGTGATTTGATCCGAAAAAGATAGAAAGAGAATGGGATTTAGGTTTTTTGTCCAAAAATGGACTGCTGCTGCTTTCTTCCTATTTTTCTGACTCTAATTCCCTCAAGTACCTGATACAAAGAAAAGACTAAAATACCCCTGACTGAAACTTGGAGAAAAAGTTGGACAGGACCAATGACAAAATGACAAGTGTACAATGACTTAAAATAAATAAATAAATAAAAAGACAGATAAATAAATAACAACACATAAATAAATGAAAAAAGAAATAGCTAAATAAATAAATAAAAAGTAAAAACGAAAATTAAATAATAAATATAAAAAAAAAGTCCCGTCGGAACCAAAAAAATGAGGTATTTTAAAATACCTCTCTGCCGAAATTTCGTCTGATACGACTGAGATACGCGGCTTTTTTACGCTAATTAAAACAATAAAACGACGACGTGAATAAAAAGAACTTTAAGAACGCAAACGTTACGCTACACTAAAATACGCACAAAACGCGAGTAAAAATTACAAAATTAATACGCGTGCGACATTAAAAAATAAACGACGAACGAAAAATAAATGCGACCACAAGTACGAACAAGAGTAGATATTACGGGAATTAGCGCGCGAACGACCAACTGAAGACGATCAACGTACGAATAAATAAAAATAAATTGGTCAAAAATTATGGTATGACAGCAGCCACATAATTCAACCAACAGAATAGACTAACAGGAGGAGAAGGACATTGAAGCACAACAAAAAGATCAGCAACTGTAAAAATCTGGCCACTTTAATTGAGTAAAATTCTCTCCTCGAGCAATTCGATGCAACAAATCTAGGAACCGTACTACAAAACACAACAAACTAAAGAAATAATAGCATGAGAGCAACACGGCAGGGTGTTCTGTACCTACGGTCAACAAGTGGCAGCAGTAATAATAAAGAGGTTTTGAATTCAAATTAAAACATGAACTTAAATATTGACCCGCATAACACTAATATGAATTCTCCAAGAGAAAAAAAAAACTAGCATGAATGCATAAGATGTACTTCTATATATACTAACATGAATTGTGGAACAACGTGAATATTGGAATTGGAACTTAAGACATACCTCGTTGTGAAATATGGAGTAGCAGAAATAACACTAAACACGTGAAGGAATAGGAACATGGTGCAAAAATAACACTAAACAAATAATAACGAGACAAACACGTGTGAAGTGTTATCCTTACGGTAGCAGAAAAGGAAAAAAAATATATTAGAAGAAGACAAGAGCAAATTGAAGAATAAGAACAGGCAGTGATAATAACAAGAATTGAAACCAACCGAATGATGAAGAAAACTGAAATTTGCAATTTAATTAAAAAGAAAATATGCTTCTAATAATTTTCGGAGATTTTTTGGAAGATTTTTGTCATGTAAAGATTGGCTCCCTTGCTGTTGCTGTGCAAGTTCGAATTTATAGTGCTCAGGATTAGGGTTTTAACTATGCATATTTTTTTGGATTTTGACCTTTTTTTTTTTTGGACTTATCATCGAATAATGTAAATAAAAATAAATAAATAAAAAAGCAGATAAATACTAAAATTAAAAAAGTGAAATAAGAATAAAGATAATGAAAAATAAAAGATGGAAGTTAATAAAAAATAAAATTAAGAGGAATAATAATAACAATGAAAAGTGAGAAGAGGGCCCGAATCGGAACCAAAAAATGAGGTATTTTAAAATACCTCTGTGCCGAATTTTTACTGAAAAGTCAGAGACCAATTAGGGTCAAATGACACGTGTCGGGGGATCTTGGGTCAAAAATTGAGGTATGACACATCCGCATCCACAAATATAATTACCCTAAATTATGTGATTTTCTCAAATTATCAACGTTATTGGCGTGTCAGTATCCGTGTTGTATCTAGTGTCGTTGTTCATATCCATACTTCTTAGTGGTCCTCTCTTTTTATGGCCTCTTAGATGGTGGTTTGAATGTAACCAAAAATAAAAGATGGTGGTTTTAAGCTTTCTAGTGTTTCTGTTTTTAGTTGTTGGTAACATGAGTGTGATTATCGTTTAACAACTTTGAATTGTTTAAATGGTTTTAACACTTTGATTTCATTGTATTTTGTTGAATATTGGATGAGATTGGGGGCCATGGGAGCAGTTTATCAATTTTATACATGCAGAACATTTGGAATCACAAAGAAAAAAGCAATGCTTTTATTCCATTAAACGACAGTGGAAGGAGTTTAACGGCAGAGGATGTTATTGTTTATTTTCCCTTTATTTAATAATTAAAAAAAACCATGTTCTCTTTATATTGAAAAAAAATCACGTTATCATAGTTTGTATAAGCAATTATAAACCAACAAAGTCTAATAATTCTTAAATTTAATTGTAAATAATTTGAATCATAATCGCTTATTAACCAGCAAAATCAAATATATAATCCATAAAATTAATCGACTTTGATTAATTGTAACTTGAAAGAAAAAAAAAACTAAACAGGTTAATCCTGAATTCTGATGCAGAGGGTGGAGAGAGGTTGAGAAAAACTAAACAATGCGGGAACGAACTATTAACTATGAGAACCCTACTTATTAACTGGGAAAAACTAACATTATTTTTGGTTCACGTTTGTTACTAATCTTTTTGTAGAGGATTTAAAGTTCAACATTTAATATTATATTTTGCTCACGTTTGTTACTAATCTTTTTATCAGAAGATTTAAAGTCAAATCTTTAACATTATTTTTTACTCATGTTTGTTACTAATCTTTTTTTTAGAGTATTTAAATTCCAATTTTTAATATTATTATTTTTTGCTCACGTTTGTTACTAATCTTTTTTTAGAGGATTTAAAGTCCAATCTTTAACATTATTTTTTGGTCACGTTTATTACTAATATTTTTTTAGAGGATTCAAAGTCAAATCTTTAACAATATTTTTTAATCACGTTTATTACTAATATTTTTTTAGAGGATTTAAAGTTCAATCTTTAACATTATTTTTTGCTCACGTTTGTTACTAATATTTTTTTTAGAGGATTTAAAGTCCAATCTTTAACATTATTTTTTGCTCATGTTTGTTACTTATCTTTTTTTAGAGGATTTAAAGTTCATTCACGTTTGTTACAATTGATCAAAGGTTAAGGAAGAGTAACTTATATTAATAAAATAATATGGAAATACTATTTTTTGTGGATGTAATAAAATAATATGGAAATATTGTTATTTGTGGAAGGGATATGAAAATACTTGAAAATCTTTGTCGGTTGTATTGAGGGGAACAACACAGATGTACAACATAAAATCGGCTGATAAAAAAGTAACATGAGTTTTTGTTTTGTGTTAGTTTGATATGTGGTTAACAGAGGTAAAAGAGAGTTAACGGGAAAAATTAATGACATAGATTAATAATCCACGTGTTATTTTATAATTGGCTAACAGTAAGAACAGTTCATAAGGAATTGTGCGTAAGTTTTCTATTTAAATTAAATTTATTCTTATCTATTTGTTACATGTGTTATTTGTATTTAAAATTAAAATTAAAAATTAAGGGTATTTTTGAAAAGAAGAGTCTAACCCAAAAATGTGCTGAAAACGGTAGTTGTCTTTGACTTTTTATTTAATATGTGTTGAAAGAATATTGAGGATGCCAGAATGATGTTGATTGTTGTCAAAGTTTTGTGTGGTGATGATGATATTCTTGAGCTAAACCCTATTCTGATCTGCTCTGTTTATGCTATCGCTGCACCTGTCGATTGCTTGAGAGATTTGTGTTTTGGATTCTAGTAGGCCGATCGCTTTTGATTCGAGATCAGGAGTTAGTGTCTAGTTCCAAATTTTTGGGCT
The DNA here is from genome assembly GCA_946800305.1 of Medicago arabica. Lineage (NCBI taxonomy): Eukaryota > Viridiplantae > Streptophyta > Magnoliopsida > Fabales > Fabaceae > Medicago > Medicago arabica. The sequence continues at coordinate 3,596,400 of OX326967.1, read as the reverse complement.
GGTTATGGTGTTTTGTCTGATAATCGGGAGTTGAAAGGTGCCTTAGTGATTTGTTTGAGTAGTCTGGTCGGCCAATTACTTTTGAATCGAGATTTAGAGTCAATTTCTAGACTCAAGTTTTTGGGCTTGTTATGGTGTCTTGTTTGACGGACCGGTGGTCGAGTGGTGGTGGAATCCGAAGGAGTGCTAGAGTAAGTCCAATTGTTCTGATATTTAATTGGACTCGGTTGTGGTGATGAGAAGTGAAGGTTATGTTTTGAGGGGTTTTTATTAGTTGGATGGTTTTTTTAGAGGGGTTATGTTGAGTATCAATTGATAGGTGATTGGCTTTTGTTTCGGTGGTCACTCGTTAGGTAGTGTGAAGGTTTGACTTTGATTTAAGCGTTGAAATGTGTTTTGAAGATAGCCCTCAGCTTAGGTGGTGTATGTATTGGTGGTATTATGTTTTTTTTTTCTTTTCTTTTGGTTGTTTCAGATATATACGACGTCTTTGTTTTGTAGTTTCTGTCTACTTGCAATGTTCGTCTTGTGATGGGATTTGCTTAATTATTAATTAATTTTGTCATTAAAAAAATACTTATTTGTCAAGAGAAATACATTAAATATCTTCTTTCTTTTTTGACCAAACATTAAAGATCTTCTTAAAAAAATATAAAAAGAATGAAAACAAAATACCGACAACTCTCCATCTTCAAATTTAGATAAAGATGAAAAAGGAAAAACTATTTCTGAGAATACAAAGGAATAATTGAATCTCTGTTGTACTTAATTGTCATACTTAATTGTCGGTAGACTAAATGTTCTAGTTGGTATTACTAATTTTAATCTTTGGTATAGTAAAGGTTCTTGATTTAATTTAATAGCTTAATGTAACGTTGACTATGTTGGAGACAAAATCGAAAGAAAAAAATACAAATAGGACATACACAGATTAATTGATCATGCTAAAAGTAAAATTTCCTAACATGTGCTAATGACAACTAAACACAGCATCATCACTAAAATTCCATCCATGCAGTTTGTTTTATTTTTGACGAGATTGATAAGTTGTATTTAAGGGGAGGTTGATATATTGTTACAACCTATCAAAGATCAAAACAATTAGTCTCCGCAAGTATATATTGTTAGAGTAGCGGTTAAGAGTAGCTTTCAAAAAATAAATTTTTAGAGGAGAGAGAGAATAATGAGTCAAAAGATGGAAATTATTTTGTAACAAAAAAATCTCTTTTATATAGTTGTATACAAACTAAATTATTTAAAAAAAATTGATTTTTATTAAGGTAAACAAACGCAAAATAGATTCTAATTTTTCGTAAAATTTCTACAATATAATCTTTAAATTATTTTATGTCAAAATCACTTTTATCTTTATTGTAACAAACATGCTCTTCATAATAAAAATTAGAATCTATTTTATGTTTATTACCTCAATCTTTTGCAATTATTTTCTTTCTCTTATATTAAAAATTATTTTTTGAGAAGCTATTTTTAGATTTTTTGTTACAAATAAAGATGTAACAAACGGAAGAAATACTTTTTTTTCTTACATTAAAAAAAGTATTATTTCCGTTTGTTACATCTTTATTAATAGTGGTTTTTTTCTTAAAAAGTATACAACAAACATGCTCTTAATAACAAGTTATAAACGCTTATTAAAAATCCTCTAAAAAAATAATAAATGCTAATTAAAAATCCTCTAAAAAAAGTGCATATTAAAAACAAAATTCAAAATAATTCTTCAAAATTGGTACCGGAGAATCAAATTTGATGTCTAGAGATGATCACACTCCTACGTCTCAAGTTGAATATTATTTGATATGTAATATCCTTTAATGAAAATTGCTCGAATCAAATCTAATTTTGCTCAAGAGAACCAAATTTTGATTCCCCTCGAATAGAGCAGTTACTGGTCAAACTTTACTTTATTACTTACCAAACTTTAAATCATCAGGCTCCATTACCCTAGGAACCAAAGGGTTAACATAAAAAACAAACAAACCGTGTACTTGTATTTTTTTGTTTGAAGGGACATATATTTATTTAATGCTTATTTTTTTTATTAGTATGATATTTTGCATTAATCTATTACTCCCTCCGTTCCTTTTAAGTGTCTTTTTATGGTGAATTTTTCTTTTCTATTTAACTGTCTTTTGGTATTTTAAGTGTACGATTTGTTAATTATACCATTTGTCAATTACTCTTATATTTTTTCAAAAAAACTATTTAATGCTATCTATTTGAAAAACTAATTTTTTTAAACAAAGTTTGTTTCTTGTTATTTTCAAATTTAAACAAAATTTTGTTACAAAACAATGGTTTCAAGAAGAGTTAAAATTCTATAAATAAGATGAGTAACAATTGTTAAAATATTTAAGTGCAACAACAAATATAGGTTGGTTTGTTAATGATGTTTCAACAACAATATTTAAATACGGTTAAAGAGTAATCTCAACACTCAAATCTATGTCACATAGTGTGAATCTAGCATTGGTCGAAGCCATAGTTGAAGCCTTAACTTTGATTAAATGAGTTGGAAGAAAGTTAATTTTTTTTTAGCTTTTGATTAATGTGAAGTTGGAATAAATTTTATATTTAATTAAAATAATTAAGGCCAAATACCAATTTTGGTCATTTTAGTTTGACAGAATTTCCAAGTTAGTCCTTTAAGTTACGAAAGTTTCAACTAGGTCCTTTTAGTTTGACATGATTCTCAAGTTAGTCCTTTAAGTTTCAAAAGTTTCAAATAGGTCTTTTTAGTTGATAAACTATTTCACCGTTACCTCCTGTTGTTAGTCCCTGTTTAACTGATTCTGATGTAGTCGTTAAGGTGTTGAGTTGGATCAAAATGTTGCCTTTTAAAAGCTCCAGGGTGTCAAAACTTATGTTTAATCGTCAGAAATGATCATTTATAGTCCTGGAAAGACAACTAATTACAACATCAAATATATTTCTAGCACTATTAAACGGCATTTATAGTGCTATAATGATCATTTGTAACGAATAAACGTAATGTTTTGACTCATTGTAGCTTTTAAAAGGCAACGTTTTGATCCAAGTTGTCGCGTCATTTTTTGGAGATCAAGGCTATTTGATTAGCGTTTGACTCACTATTTTACGTCACGACTGAACATTTAATTTTTTAAAAGAAAGTGGAAAAAAAGGTTCAAATACCACTTTAAAAGATTTAGGGTTCGGGGGTTGGTTACATAAAGGGAAGGTATTAGCACCCTTTATGTTCGTAGTACTCTACGAGAACCTCTTGGTTTTATTTAATTTTTGTGCTATAAACTTGCTTGCTTTTGAAAATGGATTTAAAGTGTTTAAGAAAACAAAGACCTAATTATCTACATTTTTTATTGATTTGAGAGGACAAGGTCCTTTGCCTACGTACCCGTGAGGGATCAAGACCTCGTAGTTCGGGGTAAAAATTAACGTTTGATTGGTTGTGTGTTTTTTATTAGTTTTGAAAAAAGGTTTTTAAAAATGAAAATCCAAGTGGCAAAATAGATTTGTTTGTGTTTTTTATATTAAAAGAAGATGGACTCAGAATGTAGTTAGAGTCGATTGCAATTTTGATTTATGAAGGAATAAGGAATAAAAGGGGTCACTTGATTTTTGAATCAAGGTTTGTTGTGAAAATGTTTTTGTTTTTTTTTGAATTATTTGCATTTTTTGTTTGTTTTTTTGAATAATGAAACGAAAATTAAATCTAACGGAGCAAGAAAGTAAAACGTAGGTTTTTGTGGTGACGTTGGATCACCGCGAAAACCTTTAACCTAAAACTAGAAAAAAATGAAGATAAATCATGCACACACATACGCACACATGCACCTAAACTATTATAAAAAAAATCCCTATTAATACATGCTATGGTCTGCGAAAAATAAATGAAAATAAATAGTTTACATTAACGCCTAAATTACATTCTAATGTCGTGCAAAATAAATAAATAAATAAACATAAGAAAAAGAAATATGTGAATGCTTGTAAACAAGTGCCGTAACGAGGAAAAAACAAAATGCAAAGGAAATAAAAATGTATGAAAACGGAGCAATGAGAAATGAGATATTGGGGGTGCAAGAAGTAAACAAGGGGGGGTGCAAAAACTAAAAAAGTGAATTGGGTTTCATAAAGGGTTGAGGCGCGTTTGGGCTTTCAGGTTAGATCAGGACCGTCTGATCAAGATCTGACAGTCTGAATCAAATCGCTGATCAGAAGGTCAAGAAGCCACAGGATTGAATCGCATGGCCACGAAGCGAGGGTGCATGATTAGAGCGTGCACCCAACCGTACTGAATACGCGTGGCTTATAAAAGGGATGTGGCTTCAGAATCATTCATTTTTCTTGTTTTTTCCTCTCTCTAAAACTCTTCCCTGACCTATGCTCTCTTCTCTCTCTACTCTCTCAAGAACATCAACAATGTTCTTCCCCCCAACCCAGATTCCGGCGAGGTAAGAGGGGTTCCGGCGGTGGTTTGCCGGCCGGTGCGACGGCGCCGCCGCGACGGATCCCCTACACTTATTTTTTTTAATTTTTTTTGTTCTAATCTCTTATACTCTTTTTTCTAATTCTGATTTCAAACTCAAAACTCTCGACCCATATCTACTTAGCCCTAGATCTAAAAATGAAAAAAAGAAGTAAAATTACCTTTTTATATTTCGTTTAGATCCGTTTTGTGCGTGTTTGGTAGTCACGGATTCGGTCGTGAGTGGGTTTGTTTCTCTGTAAACGTTGTGTTCCTATGACCGTGTGTGTGCTTGGACTGTGGTTGAGTGGCGGAATCAGTTTTGAGTGGGTTTGCGTGTGTTTTCGTGTTGCTGATGCCGCAAGGATGATGGCTTTTGATTAGTGCTCTTGTCGTGTTTCCAGATTTCTTGTATTTGTGGTTTTTCGATTTGCTGGTCCTATGTTGGAAATTGGCCGTTGTGGATGTTACTGATTGCTGGAAGTATTGTTTAGTGTGTTTTTGTGATTTGTTTGTGATTTGTAGGTTTTGAAAATTGGTGTTGGATGCGATGAAATTGTTAGGTTTTTTTGTGAATTTTTCGTCCCCCTAATGTGTGTCTGTTGGTTTGTGTTTAATAGTGAAGGATTAGGGTTTGTTGGAGAAGCTGAAAATCTGTATTTTGGATTGGGATGAATTGGATCAGGATGTTGAATAAAGTGTGGATTGGATTTGACCGTTTCGGATATGGACCATTTTTGGATTTTTATGGACATTAAAAAAACATGGTAAAACTAAAAACTAATGACCTATTATCTATGAGAAAAAATAAACAAATAATAAATGTAGACTAAAATTAATTAATTGATTAAAAAAATGAAATTGAAAATAAAAGATGGAAATGAGTAAAAATTAAAAAATTAAAAAAAAAGTGAGAAGAGGGCCCGACTCGGCACAAAAAATGAGGTATTTTAAAACACCTCTCTGCCGAAATTTTCACTAAAAAGTCAGGGTTGAATGACGCGTGTCAGTGGGATCTTGGGTCAAAAATTGGGGTATGACAGATGCCCCTATTTAAGTTTCTTCGTCCGGAGATTTGAAGAGGGAATCTTTGATTTGACGGGCAGAAGAGACTTAAATACAAAGCACCCCTATTTTTGACCCTAAGATACTGTGTGAATGCATGTGACGCAGTTATGAATGCAAGACGGTATGGATGACTCGACTGAGACGAGTAATGAATGCATGTGACACTGTTATGAATGCAAGACGGCGTGGATGACTCGACTGCGGCGAGTGATAGCGACGGAATGCCCGAATTCGTTGAAGAAAGGGATCCGACTCCTTTGAGGGAATGTAGTTTTACTGGGGAAAATGATTGTCTACTATCGTGTTAGTTTGAAATGATAGTTTAAGGAAGACAAAACTTTTTGGTGACACCTCTTGACTAGACACACTGGGGATGACACTTGCAAGAGAATGAAGGGTAGGTACGAGCCGTCCATCGTTTAGGACTAACAGCTTGAAACAAGACAAAAAGGTAAGCTTAAGCGGTCCGTTGTTTAGGACTGGCGGCCTGAAATAAGATAAAAAGTGTAAGCTTGAGTGGTCCGTTGTTTAGGACTGGCGGCCTGAAATAAGATAAAAAGTGCAAGTGGTCCGTTGTTTAGGACTGTCAGCTTGAAAGCAGATAAAGTGTAAGCGGTCCGTTGTTTAGGACTGTCAGCTTGAAAGCAGTAAAAAATGTAAGCGGTCCGTTGTTTAGGACTGTCGGTTTGAAAGTAGATAAAAGTGCAAGCGGTCCATTGTGTAGGACTGTCGGCTCGAAAGCAGATAAAAGTGTAAGCGGTCATTTGTTTAAGACTGTCCGCTTGACAGTGATGGGTGACACCTCTTGACCAGACGCACTGGGGATGACACTTGTGATAAGAGAAGAAGTTTCCAAGTCCTCCGCTCGATTTATGAAGGTTTGTCGAAACCCACCGGACCTTGGAAAGGACTGCCGGAGTCCATCGGGATTTATAGAAGTTTTGCGAGAATACACTCGGCTTTGATAAAAGGTTTGCGAGAATCCACTCGGCATTTGATAAAAATGTTTGCGAGAAGCTCGGCATTTGATAAAATGTGTGCGAGAATCCGCTCGGCATTTGATAAAATGTGTGCGAGAATCCACTCGGCATTTGATAAAATGTGTGCGAGAATTCGCTCGGCATTTGATAAAATGTGTGCGAGAATCCACTCGGCATTTGATAAAATGTGTTTGCGAGAATCCACTCGGCATTTGATAAAGTGTATGCGAGAATCCACTCGGCGTTTGAAAAAAATGTTTGCGAGAATCCACTCGGCGTTTGAAAAAAATGTTTGCGAGAATCCACTCGGCATTTGATAAAAATGTTTGCGAGAATCCACTCGGCGTTTGATAAAATGTGTGCGAGAATCCACTCGGCGTTTGATAAAATGTTTGCGAGAATCCACTCGGCCTTTGATAAAATTTATGCGGGTAGATGCAAGTTGGTCGTTTGCTGGAACTTGCCATTTGACTAATGACGGATAAGGATCAAACTGAAGGTCATAACCAAACAAGACTCTGGGTGACCAACGCAATCATGTATGAATGATAGTGTGTATATGTTGTGTAGGCGTGAATGTATGAATGTATGAAAGTAATAATATATGAATGTATGACTGTAACTTGTACGGTTGTGTAAACTAGATATGACAGGTGACTCGATGAAGCGAGACAAGACAGTTAAGATGGGGAGTGGACCGACATCACCGTACCGCCACTCGGCAATTTTCCTTGGATACGATATCATTATTGTGAACTCAAACGAGCTATTGACGGGATGAAGCCCGACATAAGTTAACACCTGATGCCTCCTGGGGATAAAGTCCATCGTTGACCAGACGTCTTGTAGAAGTCGCCATTTGTGTAGAGTGTCAATCCATTGGTATGCCCCAGCAGTCACGTTCCTTTTTGTTTTTTGTCTTTTTTGTTTGTTTTGAAATCCCTAACTTTTGCCTGGACCGCCCTTTCGGGTTTTCAGTCCACCGGGAGTATATTCCTTTTTTTATGCCCCTAATTTTTGCCTGGACCGCCCTTTCGGGTTTTTAGTCCACCGGGACGCTCTCTATTGCCTAAGTCGCCTTTTCAGGTTTTCAACTTAGCGAGCTTTAATTTTTTTTTGGATTTTTGGATTGTGACTGCATCTTGCTCAAAGTAGAGGTCCTCTTCATAGTGCTTAGTCATGTTTCTCTTTTGGAGTGTAGCCGTTCTCGAGGCGGCTGCTGATGCATGCTTCACCTACTCACGAGCTCAAAGAAAGTGTGTTTGTTGTTCGTGCTTTTCAAAAGATGTAAAAAAAGTTTTGTATTTTGAAATTTTTTACTTCAAGTATTGCCATAAAAATAGAAGAAATTTTGTAAATTGAATAAATGAGAGTTCCAAATAAATGGGTACGGGCTCATACTTGATTAATTGAGTGGTGGCCTGCCAATGGCATGGCTCCACGGATCTTTGAAATTTTTTGGAAAATGGTAAATGTAATGGGAAGGGTACATTGAACACAATAACCGTTATTCTCCCTAACAACTTTTGAATGCCCCTGTTCCGAGTCTTTGATTTGCAGGTGCTTTGAATCGGAGATCTTTTGATAGTTGGATACCCCAAGTGGATTGTACCTGATTGATGCAGTTGCTTTGTCATGATCCTTAATTTTTGCATAGATCGCCCTTTTGGGTTTTCAATCTATCAGGATAATCATTTTTGTTCATGTCTCTAATTTTGCCTGGACCGCCCTTTCGGGTTTTCAGTCCACCGAGACGCTCATTTTTGCCTAAGTCCCTTTTTCGGGTTTGCGACTTATCGAGCTTTTATTTTTGACAGAGTATTTCTTGACTGCACCGGCATTCGTAGGACGTGTGAGTTTGTCACCATCCATAGTTGTAAACGTCATTGCACACGAGCCTTCATAGTTAAGCGTCCATTTGCCCCTGGAATAAGGTTGGAAAGAGTGTTTTTTGCACAAAGTCTTCTTCTTGAGTTTTACAGGGACGAACCTTTTTGTCAGAAGTTTGTTTCGACCTCTTTTGATGTAGTTGCACAGGATCGCCATGCATTGTAAGCTCAATCAAAACTTGAGATTTTAGCAGAACTCCTGTTGACGGGATTTTGATCTCCATGAGGAGTCCGCCCTTCATGTCGTATACTGATAGAAGGAGGGGGGTTGCCCCTGTTGAAATGTTTATTAAAGCACGATGCCCATGTGAGGCGACAGTGCCATCTCATGCTGGTCTTTATAAGTGACTGCCATTCTCTTGGTGATCTTCTTGATTTTGTTTGCAGCTTTGACGGCTAAGATGCCCCAGTATGTGAGAGGTTTTGTCGGGAATCACTTCATTCTTCCTCATCTTCGGCCACAGGGAATTCAAAGTCGAAAAAGAGTATAGGGTTAATGTGTTCAACGGGCTTATTTATGTTTAATCTGCATTTATGTTTGATCTTTAGAAAGTGAATGATTGTATGCAGACATTTGGAAATGATTAAATAAAAAGATTTTTTGGTTTTTTGTGTTACCATTTTTCCAGAAAAAAAGCACAAAACAAAAGTAAAGTCGGGATCAAAACGACATTTTTATTAATGATGACAATACTTAAAGCAAAAAGCCCTACACAAGTTCACTTTTGTCTCGGGCAGAACAAAAGGATATTTTTGAAAAGCAGAAAGCAACAAACAAACATTATTTGAATATATGAGTAGCGGAAGAAAACATCAACAAAGAACTGATTTTGGCTAGCCATCCCATGTGTCGCAAACACTAAGTATTATGTTCTGGTGGCGGATTGACTTGCACGTTTAGAGCCTTAGAAGGTCAAGCGGTTGGTCCGGATCAAGTTCTGGACTGCCTTCTTTAGTGCGTTACAATGTTTGACATCATGTCCCGGTGCCCCTTGATGGAAAGTACAGAAAAGGTCAGGTCTATACCATGCCGGCAATCTTGTTGGTACTGGGGGAGGCGCTTTAGTCTCGACCAGATTCCTTTCTAGCAACTGTGGAAGCAAATCTCCGTATTTCACAGGGATTGGGATAAATTGTTTTCTTGAGACCTGTTGTTGCTGAGGATACCGTTGTTGAGGATACTGTTGTTGAGGATATTGTTGCTGAGGATACTGTTGCTGAGGATACTGTTGTTGAGGATATTATTGCTGAGGATACTGTTGGAATTGTGGCTGATAACCTGGTTGTTGAATGGCATTGGGAGCGGGAGTGATTGCAGCAACATGTTGATAAGCCAGATATTCCGGTTGAGGCCTCTCATGGGCTGTCATACTTGCTTCTTGTTCGTTTTTTCTCGGGAAGTTGTTCCCGAATTTCTTTGCTTTGCTGGTAGGTACACTTTCTCTTACTAACCGTCCTTCTCGGACTCCTTCTTCTAACTGTACACCCGCGTCAACCATCTCTGCGAAGTCCCTGGGCACACTTCCGACCATCTTCTCATAGTAGAATTGACTGAGAGTTTTTAAGAAGAGTCTGGTCATCTCTTTCTCTTCTATACTCGGGCTGACTTGGGCAGCAACATCCCTCCATCGTTGGGCATACTCCTTGAATGTTTCTTCGTCTCTTTGGGTCATAGCCTGGAGATCGCTTCGGTCCGGAGCCATGTCCACATTGAATTTGTATTGTTGCACAAAGGCTTCACACAGATCATTGAAATTTCGGACTTCTGTACGGTCTAGATTTATGTACCACTTCAGTGCGGCACCGGCTAAGCTGTCTTGAAAGTAATGGATAAGGACCTGATGATCCCCGGCATATGTGGACATCTTTCTCATATACATCCTTAGATGCTCTTTAGGACAGGAAGTCCCCTTGTATGTCTCAAAGTCCGGGAGCTTGAACTTGTAGAGTATCTAGACATTTGGTACCAAGCAGAGATCATAAGCGTCTTTCCCGAATATTTCTTTTCCACGGAGAGCCTTCATTTCACGGTACATCTCATCATACTTCTTTTGTAAGTCAATCACTTTGTCATAGGCCCCTGTACTTCCTGAAGGGACGAAGAGTTCTTCCGTTTATGGAATAGCATGAACCAGAGGTACTGAGTAGGCCGTGGTTGGAACAGGAATTACATTTTGAACAGTAGATACTGGAGCTTCTGAGACATAAGGACAGAATACTTCACCAAGGCTAAAAGGTATGCCCCCGGGATGTCCTTCTGGTGTAATTTTCTGTGTAGTATTGGTGGACACTGTCCAACCAAGAGCAGTAGAGGGACCTGCCTCAGCCTGAGTGCTGACCCGGGGAGGAGGTGGTGGTGTCAGCTGATTTTGTGCAGCCGTTAGTGTCTTTACCAGTTCGGCCATTTCGTCCATCCTAGTCTGCATGGTTTCATTTTCCTCCCGGAGTACTTGATTTTCTTGTTCGAGAAAGTCCATCTTCTTTCTTTACGAATGTCCGAGTGTAGTGAGTACGAATAGACTCGTAGAGAGTGCGTCGGGCCACTTTTCAAACGGGCTGACCTTTTATGGCGGAAAAGATTTGTGTGAGACTTGGGATTTGAGACCATGAAATGCAAGATGATGCATGATGTTTATGCAAAAAGACACATTTTTTTTCGAAGGACATATCAAAGTAATTATGAATATTGTAAGGACCATGATTTTATTTGTAAAGATATTGCAAAGGCAAACGCTTAGTTTAGATTTTTTGAAATTTTATTTCATGTTGTTCTTTCTTGCAAGGTCCATACGTTTGATGTTTACAAGAACTTATATTCGTCCTTCGATATTTAATGAGAAAAAAGTTTATGAATGAATGCATGTATGCATGATTATGCTAAAAGAACGGAGAAAACATGTTGAGGTTTAGTCCATAATGATGGAGTCAAGGGTAAGTGCGCCATTTGGTAGGGACTATGGTTCCATGTGTACCTGTATCACGGGTTCTACCAAGCTCCCAAAGTCCAACCCCCTCCGACCTTTGTCGGATGCCCGGGACAACGCCCGGTTCAACATCGTTCGTAGGAAAGCCTCGTCTGAGTGTAGTATCGCATGTCGACTAGTTCCAAGACAACACTTGGTTAGCCACCGCACTACGTCCAAAAGGCCAAGATGGGTTAAAGGTAACTAAGGTCCTTAGCTTCGACGGACACTTAAAAGTAATAACGTCTAAACGTGACAACACACGCCGACATACATCACCTCAAGGTCCTCCGCTAAGTGTGGTTATATCACATGCTTCAAAACACGAGAATACTCTCGGTATGTCGCTATGATTCTACCACTCCTATCCTATATTTCCCTCAAGCCCGGGTGGGGGACTTATCTCACCACACACATTAAGAAAGGAGAAAGAGGAAGGAAGAGCATATATACACGTATTTCCATTTTGTTTTTGTTTTTTAAGCAAGTTATAGCACAAAATTTTAAATAAAGCCAAGTTAGGCTCAACCCTCTTAGGGTGTCCCTAGTGAAGTCGCCATTTCTGTCGCGTCATTTTTTGGAGATCAAGGCTATTTGATTAGCGTTTGACTCACTATTTTACGTCACGACTGAACATTTAATTTTTTAAAAGAAAGTGGAAAAAAAAGGTTCAAATACCACTTTAAAAGATTTAGGGTTCGGGGGTTGGTTACATAAAGGGAAGGTATTAGCACCCTTTATGTTCGTAGTACTCTACGAGAACCTCTTGGTTTTATTTAATTTTTGTGCTATAAATTTGCTTGCTTTTGAAAATGGATTTAAAGTGTTTAAGAAAACAAAGACCTAATTATCTACATTTTTTATTGCTTTGAGAGGACAAGGTCCTTTGCCTACGTACCCGTAAGGGATCAAAACCTCGTAGTTCGGGGTAAAAATTGACGTTTGATTGGTTGTGTGTTTTTTATTAGTTTGGAAAAATGGTTTTTAAAAATGAAAAGCCAAGTGGCAAAATAGATTTGTTTGTGTTTTTTATATTAAAAGAAGATGGACTCAGAATGTAGTTAGAGTCGATTGCAATTTTGATTTATGAAAGAATAAGGAATAAAAGGGGTCACTTGATTTTTGAATCAAGGTTTGTTGTGAAAATGTTTTTGTTTTTTTTTGAATTATTTGCATTTTTTGTTTTTTTTTTTTAATAATGAAACAAAAATTAAATCTAACGGAGCAAGAAAGTAAAACGTAGGTTTTTGTGGTGACGTTGGATCACCGCGAAAACCTTTAACCTAAAACTAGAAAAAAAAATGAAGATAAATCATGCACACACATACGCACACATGCACCTAAACTATTATAAAAAAAAACCCTATTAATACATGCTATGGTCTGCGAAAAATAAATGAAAATAAATAGTTTACATTAACGCTTAAATTACATTCTAATGTCGTGCAAAATAAATAAATAAATAAACATAAGAAAAAGAAATATGTGAATGCTTGTAAACAAGTGCCGTAACGAGGAAAAAACAAAATGCAAAGGAAATAAAAATGTATGAAAACGGAGCAATGAGAAATGAGATATTGGGGGTGCAAGAAGTAAACAAGGGGGGGTGCAAAAACTAAAAAAGTGAATTGGGTTTCATAAAGGGTTGAGGCGCGTTTGGGCTTTCAGGTTAGATCAGGACCGTCTGATCAAGATCTGACAGTCTGAATCAAATCGCTGATCAGAAGGTCAAGAAGCCACAGGATTGAATCGCATGGCCATGAAGCGAGGGTGCATGATTAGAGCGTGCACCCAACCGTACTGAATACGCGTGGCTTATAAAAGGGATGTGGCTTCAGAATCATTCATTTTTCTTGTTTTTTCCTCTCTCTAAAACTCTTCCCTGACCTATGCTCTCTTCTCTCTCTACTCTCTCAAGAACATCAACAATGTTCTTCCCCCCAACCCAGATTCCGGCGAGGTAAGAGGGGTTCCGGCGATGGTTCGCCGGCCGGTGCGACGGCGCCGCCGCGACGGAACACCTACACTTATTTTTTTTAATTTTTTTTTGTTCTAATCTCTTCTACTCTTCTTTCTAATTCTGATTTCAAACTCAAAACTCTCGACCCATATCTACTTAACCCTAGATCTAAAAATGAAAAAAAGAAGTAAAATTACCTTTTTATATTTCGCTTAGATCCGTTTTGTGCGTGTTTGGTAGTCACGGATTCGGTCGTGAGTGGGTTTATTTCTCTGTATACGTTGTGTTCCTGTGACCGTGTATGTGCTTGGACTGTGGTTGAGTGGCGGAATCGGTTTTGAGTGGGTTTGCGTGTGTTTTCGTGTTGCTGATGCCGCAAGGATGATGGCTTTTGATTAGTGCTCTTGTCGTGTTTCCAGATTTCTTGTATTTGTGGTTTTTCGATTTGCTGGTCCTATGTTGGAAATTGGCCGTTGTGGATGTTACTGATTGCTGGAAGTATTGTTTAGTGTGTTTTTGTGATTTGTTTGTGATTTGCAGGTTTTGAAAATTGGTGTTGGATGCGATGAAATTGTTAGGTTTTTTTGTGAATTTTTCGTCCCCCTAATGTGTGTCTGTTGGTTTGTGTTTAATAGTGAAGGATTAGGGTTTGTTGGAGAAGCTGAAAATCTGTATTTTGGATTGGGATGAATTGGATCAGGATGTTGAATAAAGCGTGGACTGGATTTGACCGTTTCGGATATGGACCATTTTTGGATTTTTATGGACATTAAAAAAACATGGTAAAACTAAAAACTAATGACCTATTATCTATGAGAAAAAATAAACAAATAATAAATGTAGACTAAAAAAAATTAATTAATTGATTGAAAAAATGAAATTGAAAATAAAAGATGGAAATGAGTAAAAATTAAAATAAATAAAAAAGTGAGAAGAGGGCCCGACTCGGCACAAAAAATGAGGTATTTTAAAATACCTCTCTGCCGAAATTTTCACTGAAAAGTCAGAGTCGAATGACGCGTGTCAGTGGGATCTTGGGTCAAAAATTGGGGTATGACACAAGTCAACAACTTAAGTACTAAACACAACATCATCACTAAAATTCCATCCATGCAGTTTGTTTTATTTTTTACGAGATTGATAAGTTGTTTTTTTAGGGGAGGTTGATATATTGTTACAACCTATCAAAGATCAAAACAATAAATCTTTGCAAGTATATGTTGTTATGAGTAGCAGTTGAGAGGTTTATAGGTGAGAGAAAATATGAGTAAGAGATAAAACTAATTTCGTAACAAAAAAATCTCTTTTATATAGTTATAGTTGTATACAAACTAAATAATTTTAAAAAAAATAATTTTATTAGGGTGAACAAACACAAAATAGATTTTAATTTTTCGTAAAATCTCTACAATATAATCTTTAAATTATTTAATGTCAAAATCATTTTTATTTTAATAACAAACTGACTCTTTATAAAAAAATTACAATCTATTTTATGTTTATTTATCATGGTAAAAATCTTTTTTAGGGTTTAGTCAAAAATCATTTATTTAAATAATTTAGTTTTTTTGTATACGACTATATAAAATAGTTTTTTTTTTTAATAAAATTACCTCAATCTTTTGCACTTATTTTCTTTCTCTTATATTAGAATTTATTTTTTGAGAAGCTATTTTTAGATTTTTTTTTTCAAAATAAAGATGTAACGAACGGAAGCAATATTTTTTTTTTGAAATAAAAAAAAAAATGTTGCTTCCGTTGGTTACATCTTTATAAATATTGGGCTTTTTCTTAAAAAATACAACACGCAGGATCTTAATAACAAGTTATAAACGCTTCTTAAAAACCCTCTAAAAAGTAAAAATGCTAATTAAAAATCCTCTTAAAAAATGTGCATATTAAAAACAAAATTCAAGAAAGTAGAATAAATACTCCCGATAAAAATCCTTCAAGTAAAAAAAAAAAAAAAAAACTCACGATAAAAAAATAAGTTACATTGCATCAAAATAATTGTAAAACAAAAACACACTGTTATGAACTCTACAAGAGTTTGTTACTAACTGCAACAGAAAATAAAGAAGTACTCTTAAACCTAACTCAAACATAATTGTGAAAATCTTCCTTCTTCTTCATCGTAATTAATTCCTTGATTAGTAATGGCTTATAAGTGATCCTGCATATAAATCAAAATTGAAAACATAGAGCACAAGCTTATATGAAAAATTAAAATAGACACTACATTAATTCATAAAACTTTCATGCCTTTAATGTTTTCACTCTTCTCTCACTAAGAGCAAAACACAACTCATTGGTTTGTGAATGGCGAAACATCCACACCGTAACATGATCTTCAATCGCTTTCAATTTATGGTCTTGGACGAAGTCTACCCACCGTGTACCGGTGAGGACATAAACTTTTTCAGTCCAATGCTTAAAAACCATGTTGAATGTGTTGCCTTGCATGTCATAAACAACGACGTTTATTCCTTCTCGAACATCTTCTTCTTCTTTCAACACGGGCAAGAAATACGTTTCCACATGATTCTTGTTTAATAATAATCTATTCTGACCCTGTTTCAAATCAGTAGGGTATAGTTTCTTCTCAAAAGGCTTGCAACAAAAAAGAATATCATTGTTTGTTACACCGGGAATCGTCGGTGTATCTGGAGGGTTGTATTTGTTTTCCATAACAACCTTAGGAATATTTTTTTGTCGCGCTGGATGAGCATTGTTGTTGTATGTTCTTCTCTTCTTGTCTTCAATTTTTTGCATTGCAAGAAGAATTCCAGCAACTTCAAGCTCATCAAGAGTAAAGACATCAACTTTTCCTTTCATCTTGTAATCAACGGAACTTCTTTGTTTCATGGTGCAGTTCTGGAAATTACTTCGATTCTTGGCTTGTGTGTTTGTTTGTTTTGGCTTATAGTTTTGTTTATGGTAAACACTGTATTTTGGCTATGACTTGTGATCAATGTGCAGCAAGGATTAGGTTTAAATATAAGTCCCTCCATTAAATAAGATATAAAAATTCTGTTTTTTTTTTAATAACAAAGTTCGAGATAATTGTGCTTCAAGAAAGAAAGGTGATTTAAATGTTGTCGAGATATATAATGTTAATATATCTTTTTGGTTTCAGATTTCAATATTTGTTTTGGAGATATATAATGTTAATATATCTTTTTTTTAGTAATGTTAATATATCTTGAAAGAGTTGAGTTGATTATATGATATCGTAATTTATCGGAAATAAAAATTAAATCTATAGAAGATACATACCTGAAAATAAAACATGAGTCTTCGCATTTTTTTCGTTAAAAGTAAATCTATATATTTTTGGAATTAAATTAATGTAGGTTAGTCCAAAAGTCTCGGTTAAAGTGACAAAACATATTCAAATTGGATATAACCCTAACTAATCAATCATAAAAAATAAAATAAAAAAACTAAACTCCAATTTTTTTAAGTTTTCTTTCTCTTTCATCCGTCGAGGAGGGGTGATTTTAAGTCATTTTTTGATCTAGAATCACTCATCTGCATCTTTTTTTTCCTTTTTTCCCCATCTTTTTTTCCCTTCAATCAATGATTTGGATGTAATGTTGCAGATCAGAAAACATGAGTATTCTGATAATTTAGATTTTATCATATTATTTGTAGGCATTTCACCATTGTATGTTATTAACTTAGATGGTGATTGGATTGGATTGGACAAGGCCCCTTCGGGAACTATTAGGTCTTCGGGCTCTGGACCCTGGAGCTTGGATTGGTTAGATGATCAGCATATTTGCGAGACCGAGGTTGGGTCGGTGGCGCGAAAGGATGTGAGTGCAGGGGCGTGTTCTGCAGGGAGCAAGGGTTCAACTGACGCGATGGTTAGCAGGCGAAAGAAGGTTAAGGGGGTGTTGCGCCATCCAGTTCATAGTCTGAAGAAAGTGGCAAGGATGCCCTCCAAAGACCGAGCGGCGGTCATGAAAGCTCTGAAGAAGAGGCAATGTAAGTTCAAAGGGTCAAATTCTCTCAAAAAGGCTGTGAGGATGATGTCCAATGCTAAGTGTGACTCGTCATCGTCGTCTAGTTCAGCTGTTAATTCTGATGACTGGAGACACTGGGTTGTCTTGCATGGGAGTGAGAAGGTGGTTCGGGACGACCTGAGGAGCTTGGGCGAGACCATTGGGGTAAGTATTACAGGAGGTAACAATACGTTTGGTGTCCTGGCAGGGAAAGGGAAAGGGAAGTTGAAGGAGGTCGAGCTTGTTGTTGGGAAGGGGGGAGAGGAGGTTAGTGGGACTTCTTAGTTGTGGGTGAGTGGGTCGCGGGTAGGGGGTGAGGGTGTGGGTTATGAAGTTACTTTCTTGGAATGTTAGGGGTTTGGGAGGTTTGGAGAAGCGTAAAGAGGTGCGTTCTTTGGCGAAGGATAAAAGCCCGTTCATCATGTGTCTTCAGGAAACTAAGCTCCAATCGTGCGATGATAGGGTGTGTAAGTCGGTGTGGGATAGGCAGTCGGTGGGCTTTTCTTTTCGTCCTTCGCGAGGGGCATCAGGGGGGTTGTTGACCGTCTGGGATGTTGATGAGGTGGAGGTGTGGTCGACGTGCAGTTTTAGCCATGTTTTGGGTATCTACGGTCGGTTCATTAAATCTAACGAGGAATTTCATTTATTCAATGTGTACGCTCCTTGTGATGGAGGCGACAGACAGATTTTGTGGGAAGAGTTATCGGTGCGCCTTGTCAGTCTAAGAGGGAAGAAAGTGTGTGTTTGTGGTGACTTTAATGATGTTAGGTGTAGAGAGGAAAGACGCTCTGTGGTGACTCACGGTGGTACGTCAGAGTACAGTTCTTTTAATACCTTTATAGAGGATAATAAGCTGATTGATCTACCGTTATACGGGCGCAATTTCACGTGGTTTAAGGGGGACGGTAGGTCGATGAGTCGGTTGGATCGGTTTTTGTTGTCTGAGGATTGGTGTCTGGTTTGGCCTAACTGTTTACAGGCGGCGCAGCTGAGAGGTTTGTCGGATCATTGTCCTTTGTCGTTGTCCATTGACGAGAAGAATTGGGGGCCCCACCCTTCCCGTTTTCTGAAGTGTTGGGCGGACACGCCGGGTTTTAGGCCCTTTGTTAGTGATACTTGGAAATCGTTGCGGGTGGAAGGCTGGGGTGGGTATGTGCTAAAAGAGAAGTTTAAGCTTATTAAAAAAGCTTTGAAAGAATGGCATGATTCTCATTCCCAAAATTTGCCGGCTAAAATCTCTTCTCTGAAAGACAGGCTGGCGGAGCTCGATAGCAAAGGGGAGGTTGATTTGTTGTCCGACTCTGAGTGTGGCGAGATGATTGAAGTGTCCGCAAACTTGCACTCTTTGTCCAGGCTTAGCCATAGTATTTGCTGGCAGCAGTCGAGGAATAGATGGTTGCGGGAAGGTGATGCGAATTTCAAGTTTTTTCATTCTATTATGTCCTCGCGGCGTCGTCATAATACTATTTGCTCTATTTTGGTTGATGGCGTTTTGATAGAAGGAGTTGTCCCCGTTAGTACCGCGGTGTTTAACCATTTCGCTAGTCACTTTCAAGCGCCGCTTGTGAACCGCCCAAGTGTGGAGAATCTTCAGTTTCAATCTTTATCTTTGGCTGAGGGCGGGGGTCTGATTAAGCCCTTTTCGGTGGATGAAGTGAAGGACGCTGTGTGGGACTGTGATAGTTTCAAAAGTCTGAGGCCTGATGGGGTGAATTTTGGTTTTATAAAGGATTTTTGGGGTGAGTTGAAGGATGATATTATGAGGTTTATTACCGAGTTCCACCGTAACGGGAAATTGACCAAGGGTATCAACACTACTTTTATTGTTCTTATTCCAAAGGTTGATAACCCTCAGCGTCTTAACGAGTTTAGACCTATTTCGTTGGTGGGGAGCATGTACAAGATTCTAGCTAAGTTGTTGGCTAATAGATTAAGAATGGTGCTCGGCAGTGTGATATCGGAAACGCAATCTGCTTTTATTCAGAATAGGCAAATCCTTGATGATATTCTTGTGGCTAATGAGGTGGTAGATGAAGCTACTAAGTTAAAAAAGGAGTTCATGCTTTTCAAGGTGGATTTCGAGAAGTCGTATGACTCGGTTGATTGGGGCTATTTGGACGCGGTGATGGCTCGTATGTCGTTCCCGGTTTTGTGGAGGAAATGGATTAAAGAATGTGTGGGCACTGCCACAGCGTCTGTTCTTGTTAACGGCAGTCCCACTGA
The DNA here is from genome assembly GCA_946800305.1 of Medicago arabica. NCBI lineage: Eukaryota > Viridiplantae > Streptophyta > Magnoliopsida > Fabales > Fabaceae > Medicago > Medicago arabica. The sequence continues at coordinate 3,576,845 of OX326967.1, read as the reverse complement.
TGAATTTCACCTCCATAGGGGTTTGCGTCAGGGGGACCCCTTGTCACCTTTTCTGTTTCTCTTGGCGGCTGAAGGTCTTCACGTGTTGATGAAATCCATGGTGGATAATAATCTCTTTACTGGCTATTCGGTTGGATCTAACCCGGTTGATGTGACGCATCTTCAGTTTGCGGATGATACTCTGTTGATTGGTCAAAAATCTTGGGCCAATGTCCGGGCTTTGAGGGCGACTCTTGTATTGTTTGAATTGTTATCAGGTTTGAAAGTGAATTTTCATAAGAGTATGCTGGTGGGTGTTAATATAGCTGAATCTTGGTTAAGTGAGGCGACATCGGTGCTGAATTGTAAAGTGGGGAAAATTCCTTTTGTTTATCTAGGCTTGCCTATTGGGGGTAATCCGCGGAGACTGTCTTTTTGGGATCCTGTTGTGAATCGCATTAGATCTAGACTGTCGGGATGGAATAGTCGATTTCTTTCGTTTGGTGGTCGCTTGGTACTTCTGAAATCTGTTCTGACTTCTTTGCCTGTCTATGCGCTTTCTTTCTTCAAAGCTCCTGCAGGTATAATCTCTTCCATTGAATCTTTGTTAAATAATTTTTTTGGGGGGGGGGGAGTGAGGAGTGTTCTAAAATTACTTGGATCAAGTGGAATACTGTTTGTTCTAAAAGGGAGTTTGGGGGTCTGGGGGTGAGGAAGTTGAAGGAGTTTAATATAGCTTTGCTAGGGAAATGGGGCTGGAGGATGCTGGTGGATAGAGAGGGGTTGTGGTACCGTGTTTTAGCCGCCCGTTATGGCGATTTAGGTGGGAGGTTGGAGGTTGGGGGCCGGAGTTGTTCTACGTGGTGGAGGGAGGTGGGGAGGTTGCGTGAGGGAGGGGGAGATGTAGGGGGTGATTGGTTTGGTGGCAGTGTGTTTAGGCAGGTGGGTGATGGTGTTGGTACTTTGTTCTGGTTACATAGGTGGTGTGGAGATGTCCCCTTCCGAGAGAGGTTTCGTCGGTTGTTTGATCTAGCTGTTAATCAAGCTATTTCGGTGGCGGAGCTGTTCTCTCGAGGTGTGGAGGAGGGAGGGGAGGGTTGGGTTTGGAGGCGTAGGTTGTGGGCGTGGGAGGAGGAGCTTTTAGCAGAGCTTAGGACTTTATTGCTTGATGTTTCTTTGTTGCCTGATGTTTCAGATAGATGGGTGTGGCTTCCTGATCCAGTAGGAGGTTACACTGTCCGTGGTGCTTATGATCTTTTAGCGGAGGGTAGCAGTCCTCCCGTGGATGAAGCTTCTGAGTTAGTTTGGCATCCCCAGGTTCCTCTGAAGGTCTCTATCTTTGCTTGGCGTCTTCTTAGAAATCGTCTTCCTTCAAAGACAAACTTGGCAGTTCGGCGGGCTCTTTCTCCAGATGTGACTTTATGTGATTTAGGATGTGGCCTTGAGGAAACATCCGAACATTTGTTTTTGACTTGCCCGAATTCTGTATTGTTGTGGCAGCAGGTGCGTAACTGGATAGGTTGCATGGGAGTGGACTCCACTCATTTGTCCGACCACTTGTTGCAGTTCACTTTTTTGATTGGTGCGGGAAAAGCGAAGCGCTCCTTTTTGCAGTTGATTTGGCTCCTTTGCACGTGGGTCTTGTGGTTAGAACGCAACAATAGAATTTTTAATAATGTTGTATCTGATGTACCCAGATTGTTAGATAAGGTTAAATTGTTATCCTTAGGTTGGCTCAAAGTTAAGAAGCCGTTGTTTATCTTTGGCTCTCAAATGTGGTGGTCAAGTCCTTTGACTTGTCTAGGTATTGGCTAAACCAAAGTATTTGTTATTACCTTGTGGTTGACTATTCTGTACTTTTGATAGTAGTTGTAGGCACACATTGTGCTTGCAAGTGCTATGGTTTAGTAATATAATCCCATTTTGATTTCTTCAAAAAAAACTTAGATGGTGTGTGTTTGTTCGCATATTCACAATTTACGTTTGATTGAATGAATATCATTTTGTTTTAAAACAAAATGATATTCATTTCATCTACTACTCCATTTTGTTTTAATTCATTTTATAAAATAAAATTTTACAAAAAAATAATTAAATTGTGTAGATATTTTGACCAGAGTTTGAAGATCGACTACTCCACTTGTGCCTGTGAATTTTTACCGATTATTGTCATTTCATCTATCTAAAAAAATAAGTGTTTTTTATATTTCAAAGAGAAAATTGATATCAATCTAATACTATCTATCAAAATGAGTGTTCAAATTTAACACGACCTACATAAAACTCCAAAAAAAAAAAAAGAGTAAGAACCGCAGAAAACATAATATTTTTTAGAATCCAAAATAATTCTTCAAAATTGGTACCGGAGAATCAAATTTGATGTCTAGAGATGATCACACTCCTAAGTCTCAAGTTGAATATTATTTGATATGTTATATCCTTTAATGAAAATTGCTCAAATCAAATCTAATTTTGCTCAAGAGAACCAAATTTTGATTCCCCTCGAATAGAGCAGTTACTGGTCAGACTTTACTTTATTCCTGACCAAACTTTAAATCATCAGGCTCCATTACCCTAGGAACCAAAGGGTTAACATAAAAAACAAACAAACCGCGTACTTATATTTTTTTGTTTGAAGGGACATATATTTATTTAATGCTTATTTTTTTTTATTAGTATGATATTTTGCATTAATCTATTACTCCCTCCGTTCCTTTTAAGTGTCTTTTTATGGTGAATTTTTCTTTTCTATTTAAATGTCTTTTGGTATTTTAAGGGTACGATTTGTTAATTATACCATTTGTCAATTACTCTTATATTTTTTCAAAAAAACTAATTAATGCTATCTATTTGAAAAACAAATTTTTTTTAAACAAAGTTTGTTTCTTGTTATTTTCAAATTTAAACATAATTTTGTTACAAAAACAATGGTTCCAAGAAGAGTTAAAATTCTATAAATAAGATGAGTAACAATTGTTAAAATATTTAAGTGCAACAACAAATATAGGTTGGTTTGTTAATGATGTTTCAACAACAATATTTAAATACGGTTAAAGAGTAATCTCAACACTCAAATCTTTGTCACATAGTGTGAATCTAGCTTTGGTCGAAGCCATATTTGAAGCCTTAACTTTGATTAAATGAGTTGGAAGAAAGTTAATTTTTTCTTAGCTTTTGATTAATGTGAAGTTGGAATAAATTTTATATTGACTTAAAATAATTAAGGCCAAATACCAATTTTGGTCATTTTAGTTTGACAGAATTTCCAAGTTAGTCCTTTAAGTTACGAAATTTTCAATTAGGTCCTTTTAATTTGACATGATTCTCAAGTTAGTCCTTTAAGTTTCAAAAGTTTCAAATAGGTCTTTTTAGTTGATAAACTATTTCACCGTTGCCTCCTGTTGTTAGTCCCTGTTTAACTGATTCTGATGTAGTCGTTAAGTTGTTGAGTTGGATCAAAATGTTGCCTTTTAAAAACTCCAGGGTGTCAAAACATTATGTTTAACGGTCAGAAATGATCATTTATAGTCCTGGAAAGACAACTAATTACAACATCAAATGTATTTCTAGCACTATTAAACGGCATTTATAGTGCTATAATGATCATTTGTGACGATTAAACGTAATGTTTTGACTCATTGTAGCTTTTAAAAGGCAACATTTTGATCCAAGTCAACAACTTAAGTACTAAACACAACATCATCACTAAAATTCCATCCATGCAGTTTGTTTTATTTTTTACGAGATTGATAAGTTGTTTTTTTAGGGGAGGTTGATATATTGTTACAACCTATCAAAGATCAAAACAATAAGTCTTTGCAAGTATATATTGTTATGAGTAGCAGTTGAGAGGTTTATAGGTGAGAGAAAATATGAGTAAGAGATAAAACTAATTTCGTAACAAAAAAATCTCTTTTATATAGTTATAGTTGTATACAAACTAAATAATTTTAATTTTTTTTTATTAGGGTAAACAAACACAAAATAGATTTTAATTTTTCGTAAAATCTCTACAATATAATCTTTAAATTATTTAATGTCAAAATCACTTTTATTTTAATCTATAACCAGCAGACTCTTTATAAAAAAATTACAATCTATTTTATGTTTATTTATCATGGTAAAAATCTTTTTTAGGGTTTAGTCAAAAATCATTTATTTAAATAATTTAGTTTTTTTGTATACGACTATATAAAATAGTTTTTTTTTTTAATAAAATTACCTCAATCTTTTGCACTTATTTTCTTTCTCTTATATTAGAATTTATTTTTTGAGAAGCTATTTTTAGATTTTTTTTTTCAAAATAAAGATGTAACGAACGGAAGCAATATTTTTTTTTTGAAATAAAAAAAAAAATGTTGCTTCCGTTGGTTACATCTTTATAAATATTGGGCTTTTTCTTAAAAAATACAACACGCAGGATCTTAATAACAAGTTATAAACGCTTCTTAAAAACCCTCTAAAAAGTAAAAATGCTAATTAAAAATCCTCTTAAAAAATGTGCATATTAAAAACAAAATTCAAGAAAGTAGAATAAATACTCCCGATAAAAATCCTTCAAGTAAAAAAAAAAAAAAAAAACTCACGATAAAAAAATAAGTTACATTGCATCAAAATAATTGTAAAACAAAAACACACTGTTATGAACTCTACAAGAGTTTGTTACTAACTGCAACAGAAAATAAAGAAGTACTCTTAAACCTAACTCAAACATAATTGTGAAAATCTTCCTTCTTCTTCATCGTAATTAATTCCTTGATTAGTAATGGCTTATAAGTGATCCTGCATATAAATCAAAATTGAAAACATAGAGCACAAGCTTATATGAAAAATTAAAATAGACACTACATTAATTCATAAAACTTTCATGCCTTTAATGTTTTCACTCTTCTCTCACTAAGAGCAAAACACAACTCATTGGTTTGTGAATGGCGAAACATCCACACCGTAACATGATCTTCAATCGCTTTCAATTTATGGTCTTGGACGAAGTCTACCCACCGTGTACCGGTGAGGACATAAACTTTTTCAGTCCAATGCTTAAAAACCATGTTGAATGTGTTGCCTTGCATGTCATAAACAACGACGTTTATTCCTTCTCGAACATCTTCTTCTTCTTTCAACACGGGCAAGAAATACGTTTCCACATGATTCTTGTTTAATAATAATCTATTCTGACCCTGTTTCAAATCAGTAGGGTATAGTTTCTTCTCAAAAGGCTTGCAACAAAAAAGAATATCATTGTTTGTTACACCGGGAATCGTCGGTGTATCTGGAGGGTTGTATTTGTTTTCCATAACAACCTTAGGAATATTTTTTTGTCGCGCTGGATGAGCATTGTTGTTGTATGTTCTTCTCTTCTTGTCTTCAATTTTTTGCATTGCAAGAAGAATTCCAGCAACTTCAAGCTCATCAAGAGTAAAGACATCAACTTTTCCTTTCATCTTGTAATCAACGGAACTTCTTTGTTTCATGGTGCAGTTCTGGAAATTACTTCGATTCTTGGCTTGTGTGTTTGTTTGTTTTGGCTTATAGTTTTGTTTATGGTAAACACTGTATTTTGGCTATGACTTGTGATCAATGTGCAGCAAGGATTAGGTTTAAATATAAGTCCCTCCATTAAATAAGATATAAAAATTCTGTTTTTTTTTTAATAACAAAGTTCGAGATAATTGTGCTTCAAGAAAGAAAGGTGATTTAAATGTTGTCGAGATATATAATGTTAATATATCTTTTTGGTTTCAGATTTCAATATTTGTTTTGGAGATATATAATGTTAATATATCTTTTTTTTAGTAATGTTAATATATCTTGAAAGAGTTGAGTTGATTATATGATATCGTAATTTATCGGAAATAAAAATTAAATCTATAGAAGATACATACCTGAAAATAAAACATGAGTCTTCGCATTTTTTTCGTTAAAAGTAAATCTATATATTTTTGGAATTAAATTAATGTAGGTTAGTCCAAAAGTCTCGGTTAAAGTGACAAAACATATTCAAATTGGATATAACCCTAACTAATCAATCATAAAAAATAAAATAAAAAAACTAAACTCCAATTTTTTTAAGTTTTCTTTCTCTTTCATCCGTCGAGGAGGGGTGATTTTAAGTCATTTTTTGATCTAGAATCACTCATCTGCATCTTTTTTTTCCTTTTTTCCCATCTTTTTTTCCCTTCAATCAATGATTTGGATGTAATGTTGCAGATCAGAAAACATGAGTATTCTGATAATTTAGATTTTATCATATTATTTGTAGGCATTTCACCATTGTATGTTATTAACTTAGATGGTGATTGGATTGGATTGGACAAGGCCCCTTCGGGAACTATTAGGTCTTCGGGCTCTGGACCCTGGAGCTTGGATTGGTTAGATGATCAGCATATTTGCGAGACCGAGGTTGGGTCGGTGGCGCGAAAGGATGTGAGTGCAGGGGCGTGTTCTGCAGGGAGCAAGGGTTCAACTGACGCGATGGTTAGCAGGCGAAAGAAGGTTAAGGGGGTGTTGCGCCATCCAGTTCATAGTCTGAAGAAAGTGGCAAGGATGCCCTCCAAAGACCGAGCGGCGGTCATGAAAGCTCTGAAGAAGAGGCAATGTAAGTTCAAAGGGTCAAATTCTCTCAAAAAGGCTGTGAGGATGATGTCCAATGCTAAGTGTGACTCGTCATCGTCGTCTAGTTCAGCTGTTAATTCTGATGACTGGAGACACTGGGTTGTCTTGCATGGGAGTGAGAAGGTGGTTCGGGACGACCTGAGGAGCTTGGGCGAGACCATTGGGGTAAGTATTACAGGAGGTAACAATACGTTTGGTGTCCTGGCAGGGAAAGGGAAAGGGAAGTTGAAGGAGGTCGAGCTTGTTGTTGGGAAGGGGGGAGAGGAGGTTAGTGGGACTTCTTAGTTGTGGGTGAGTGGGTCGCGGGTAGGGGGTGAGGGTGTGGGTTATGAAGTTACTTTCTTGGAATGTTAGGGGTTTGGGAGGTTTGGAGAAGCGTAAAGAGGTGCGTTCTTTGGCGAAGGATAAAAGCCCGTTCATCATGTGTCTTCAGGAAACTAAGCTCCAATCGTGCGATGATAGGGTGTGTAAGTCGGTGTGGGATAGGCAGTCGGTGGGCTTTTCTTTTCGTCCTTCGCGAGGGGCATCAGGGGGGTTGTTGACCGTCTGGGATGTTGATGAGGTGGAGGTGTGGTCGACGTGCAGTTTTAGCCATGTTTTGGGTATCTACGGTCGGTTCATTAAATCTAACGAGGAATTTCATTTATTCAATGTGTACGCTCCTTGTGATGGAGGCGACAGACAGATTTTGTGGGAAGAGTTATCGGTGCGCCTTGTCAGTCTAAGAGGGAAGAAAGTGTGTGTTTGTGGTGACTTTAATGATGTTAGGTGTAGAGAGGAAAGACGCTCTGTGGTGACTCACGGTGGTACGTCAGAGTACAGTTCTTTTAATACCTTTATAGAGGATAATAAGCTGATTGATCTACCGTTATACGGGCGCAATTTCACGTGGTTTAAGGGGGACGGTAGGTCGATGAGTCGGTTGGATCGGTTTTTGTTGTCTGAGGATTGGTGTCTGGTTTGGCCTAACTGTTTACAGGCGGCGCAGCTGAGAGGTTTGTCGGATCATTGTCCTTTGTCGTTGTCCATTGACGAGAAGAATTGGGGGCCCCACCCTTCCCGTTTTCTGAAGTGTTGGGCGGACACGCCGGGTTTTAGGCCCTTTGTTAGTGATACTTGGAAATCGTTGCGGGTGGAAGGCTGGGGTGGGTATGTGCTAAAAGAGAAGTTTAAGCTTATTAAAAAAGCTTTGAAAGAATGGCATGATTCTCATTCCCAAAATTTGCCGGCTAAAATCTCTTCTCTGAAAGACAGGCTGGCGGAGCTCGATAGCAAAGGGGAGGTTGATTTGTTGTCCGACTCTGAGTGTGGCGAGATGATTGAAGTGTCCGCAAACTTGCACTCTTTGTCCAGGCTTAGCCATAGTATTTGCTGGCAGCAGTCGAGGAATAGATGGTTGCGGGAAGGTGATGCGAATTTCAAGTTTTTTCATTCTATTATGTCCTCGCGGCGTCGTCATAATACTATTTGCTCTATTTTGGTTGATGGCGTTTTGATAGAAGGAGTTGTCCCCGTTAGTACCGCGGTGTTTAACCATTTCGCTAGTCACTTTCAAGCGCCGCTTGTGAACCGCCCAAGTGTGGAGAATCTTCAGTTTCAATCTTTATCTTTGGCTGAGGGCGGGGGTCTGATTAAGCCCTTTTCGGTGGATGAAGTGAAGGACGCTGTGTGGGACTGTGATAGTTTCAAAAGTCTGAGGCCTGATGGGGTGAATTTTGGTTTTATAAAGGATTTTTGGGGTGAGTTGAAGGATGATATTATGAGGTTTATTACCGAGTTCCACCGTAACGGGAAATTGACCAAGGGTATCAACACTACTTTTATTGTTCTTATTCCAAAGGTTGATAACCCTCAGCGTCTTAACGAGTTTAGACCTATTTCGTTGGTGGGGAGCATGTACAAGATTCTAGCTAAGTTGTTGGCTAATAGATTAAGAATGGTGCTCGGCAGTGTGATATCGGAAACGCAATCTGCTTTTATTCAGAATAGGCAAATCCTTGATGATATTCTTGTGGCTAATGAGGTGGTAGATGAAGCTACTAAGTTAAAAAAGGAGTTCATGCTTTTCAAGGTGGATTTCGAGAAGTCGTATGACTCGGTTGATTGGGGCTATTTGGACGCGGTGATGGCTCGTATGTCGTTCCCGGTTTTGTGGAGGAAATGGATTAAAGAATGTGTGGGCACTGCCACAGCGTCTGTTCTTGTTAACGGCAGTCCCACTGATGAATTTCACCTCCATAGGGGTTTGCGTCAGGGGGACCCCTTGTCACCTTTTCTGTTTCTCTTGGCGGCTGAAGGTCTTCACGTGTTGATGAAATCCATGGTGGATAATAATCTCTTTACTGGCTATTCGGTTGGATCTAACCCGGTTGATGTGACGCATCTTCAGTTTGCGGATGATACTCTGTTGATTGGTCAAAAATCTTGGGCCAATGTCCGGGCTTTGAGGGCGACTCTTGTATTGTTTGAATTGTTATCAGGTTTGAAAGTGAATTTTCATAAGAGTATGCTGGTGGGTGTTAATATAGCTGAATCTTGGTTAAGTGAGGCGACATCGGTGCTGAATTGTAAAGTGGGGAAAATTCCTTTTGTTTATCTAGGCTTGCCTATTGGGGGTAATCCGCGGAGACTGTCTTTTTGGGATCCTGTTGTGAATCGCATTAGATCTAGACTGTCGGGATGGAATAGTCGATTTCTTTCGTTTGGTGGTCGCTTGGTACTTCTGAAATTTGTTCTGACTTCTTTGCCTGTCTATGCGCTTTCTTTCTTCAAAGCTCCTGCAGGTATAATCTCTTCCATTGAATCTTTGTTAAATAATTTTTTTGGGGGGGGGGAGTGAGGAGTGTTCTAAAATTACTTGGATCAAGTGGAATACTGTTTGTTCTAAAAGGGAGTTTGGGGGTCTGGGGGTGAGGAAGTTGAAGGAGTTTAATATAGCTTTGCTAGGGAAATGGGGCTGGAGGATGCTGGTGGATAGAGAGGGGTTGTGGTACCGTGTTTTAGCCGCCCGTTATGGCGATTTAGGTGGGAGGTTGGAGGTTGGGGGCCGGAGTTGTTCTACGTGGTGGAGGGAGGTGGGGAGGTTGCGTGAGGGAGGGGGAGATGTAGGGGGTGATTGGTTTGGTGGCAGTGTGTTTAGGCAGGTGGGTGATGGTGTTGGTACTTTGTTCTGGTTACATAGGTGGTGTGGAGATGTCCCCTTCCGAGAGAGGTTTCGTCGGTTGTTTGATCTAGCTGTTAATCAAGCTATTTCGGTGGCGGAGCTGTTCTCTCGAGGTGTGGAGGAGGGAGGGGAGGTTGTGGGCGTGGGAGGAGGAGCTTTTAGCGGAGCTTAGGACTTTATTGCTTGATGTTTCTTTGTTGCCTGATGTTTCAGATAGATGGGTGTGGCTTCCTGATCCAGTAGGAGGTTACACTGTCCGTGGTGCTTATGATCTTTTAGCGGAGGGTAGCAGTCCTCCCGTGGATGAAGCTTCTGAGTTAGTTTGGCATCCCCAGGTTCCTCTGAAGGTCTCTATCTTTGCTTGGCGTCTTCTTAGAAATCGTCTTCCTTCAAAGACAAACTTGGCAGTTCGGCGGGCTCTTTCTCCAGATGTGACTTTATGTGATTTAGGATGTGGCCTTGAGGAAACATCCGAACATTTGTTTTTGACTTGCCCGAATTCTGTATTGTTGTGGCAGCAGGTGCGTAACTGGATAGGTTGCATGGGAGTGGACTCCACTCATTTGTCCGACCACTTGTTGCAGTTCACTTTTTTGATTGGTGCGGGAAAAGCGAAGCGCTCCTTTTTGCAGTTGATTTGGCTCCTTTGCACGTGGGTCTTGTGGTTAGAACGCAACAATAGAATTTTTAATAATGTTGTATCTGATGTACCCAGATTGTTAGATAAGGTTAAATTGTTATCCTTAGGTTGGCTCAAAGTTAAGAAGCCGTTGTTTATCTTTGGCTCTCAGATGTGGTGGTCAAGTCCTTTGACTTGTCTAGGTATTGGCTAAACCAAAGTATTTGTTATTACCTTGTGGTTGACTATTCTGTACTTTTGATAGTAGTTGTAGGCACACATTGTGCTTGCAAGTGCTATGGTTTAGTAATATAATCCCATTTTGATTTCTTCAAAAAAAACTTAGATGGTGTGTGTTTGTTCGCATATTCACAATTTACGTTTGATTGAATGAATATCATTTTGTTTTAAAACAAAATGATATTCATTTCATCTACTACTCCATTTTGTTTTAATTCATTTTATAAAATAAAATTTTACAAAAAAATAATTAAATTGTGTAGATATTTTGACCAGAGTTTGAAGATCGACTACTCCACTTGTGCCTGTGAATTTTTACCGATTATTGTCATTTCATCTATCTAAAAAAATAAGTGTTTTTTATATTTCAAAGAGAAAATTGATATCAATCTAATACTATCTATCAAAATGAGTGTTCAAATTTAACACGACCTACATAAAACTCCAAAAAAAAAAAAAGAGTAAGAACCGCAGAAAACATAATATTTTTTAGAATCCAAAATAATTCTTCAAAATTGGTACCGGAGAATCAAATTTGATGTCTAGAGATGATCACACTCCTAAGTCTCAAGTTGAATATTATTTGATATGTTATATCCTTTAATGAAAATTGCTCAAATCAAATCTAATTTTGCTCAAGAGAACCAAATTTTGATTCCCCTCGAATAGAGCAGTTACTGGTCAGACTTTACTTTATTCCTGACCAAACTTTAAATCATCAGGCTCCATTACCCTAGGAACCAAAGGGTTAACATAAAAAACAAACAAACCGCGTACTTATATTTTTTTGTTTGAAGGGACATATATTTATTTAATGCTTATTTTTTTTTATTAGTATGATATTTTGCATTAATCTATTACTCCCTCCGTTCCTTTTAAGTGTCTTTTTATGGTGAATTTTTCTTTTCTATTTAAATGTCTTTTGGTATTTTAAGGGTACGATTTGTTAATTATACCATTTGTCAATTACTCTTATATTTTTTCAAAAAAACTAATTAATGCTATCTATTTGAAAAACAAATTTTTTTTAAACAAAGTTTGTTTCTTGTTATTTTCAAATTTAAACATAATTTTGTTACAAAAACAATGGTTCCAAGAAGAGTTAAAATTCTATAAATAAGATGAGTAACAATTGTTAAAATATTTAAGTGCAACAACAAATATAGGTTGGTTTGTTAATGATGTTTCAACAACAATATTTAAATACGGTTAAAGAGTAATCTCAACACTCAAATCTTTGTCACATAGTGTGAATCTAGCTTTGGTCGAAGCCATATTTGAAGCCTTAACTTTGATTAAATGAGTTGGAAGAAAGTTAATTTTTTCTTAGCTTTTGATTAATGTGAAGTTGGAATAAATTTTATATTGACTTAAAATAATTAAGGCCAAATACCAATTTTGGTCATTTTAGTTTGACAGAATTTCCAAGTTAGTCCTTTAAGTTACGAAATTTTCAATTAGGTCCTTTTAATTTGACATGATTCTCAAGTTAGTCCTTTAAGTTTCAAAAGTTTCAAATAGGTCTTTTTAGTTGATAAACTATTTCACCGTTGCCTCCTGTTGTTAGTCCCTGTTTAACTGATTCTGATGTAGTCGTTAAGTTGTTGAGTTGGATCAAAATGTTGCCTTTTAAAAACTCCAGGGTGTCAAAACATTATGTTTAACGGTCAGAAATGATCATTTATAGTCCTGGAAAGACAACTAATTACAACATCAAATGTATTTCTAGCACTATTAAACGGCATTTATAGTGCTATAATGATCATTTGTGACGATTAAACGTAATGTTTTGACTCATTGTAGCTTTTAAAAGGCAACATTTTGATCCAAGTCAACAACTTAAGTACTAAACACAACATCATCACTAAAATTCCATCCATGCAGTTTGTTTTATTTTTTACGAGATTGATAAGTTGTTTTTTTAGGGGAGGTTGATATATTGTTACAACCTATCAAAGATCAAAACAATAAGTCTTTGCAAGTATATATTGTTATGAGTAGCAGTTGAGAGGTTTATAGGTGAGAGAAAATATGAGTAAGAGATAAAACTAATTTCGTAACAAAAAAATCTCTTTTATATAGTTATAGTTGTATACAAACTAAATAATTTTAATTTTTTTTTATTAGGGTAAACAAACACAAAATAGATTTTAATTTTTCGTAAAATCTCTACAATATAATCTTTAAATTATTTAATGTCAAAATCACTTTTATTTTAATCTATAACAAGCAGACTCTTTATAAAAAAATTACAATCTATTTTATGTTTATTTATCATGGTAAAAATCTTTTTTAGGGTTTAGTCAAAAATCATTTATTTAAATAATTTAGTTTTTTTGTATACGACTATATAAAATAGTTTTTTTTTTTAATAAAATTACCTCAATCTTTTGCACTTATTTTCTTTCTCTTATATTAGAATTTATTTTTTGAGAAGCTATTTTTAGATTTTTTTTTTCAAAATAAAGATGTAACGAACGGAAGCAATATTTTTTTTTTGAAATAAAAAAAAAAATGTTGCTTCCGTTGGTTACATCTTTATAAATATTGGGCTTTTTCTTAAAAAATACAACACGCAGGATCTTAATAACAAGTTATAAACGCTTCTTAAAAACCCTCTAAAAAGTAAAAATGCTAATTAAAAATCCTCTTAAAAAATGTGCATATTAAAAACAAAATTCAAGAAAGTAGAATAAATACTCCCGATAAAAATCCTTCAAGTAAAAAAAAAAAAAAAAAACTCACGATAAAAAAATAAGTTACATTGCATCAAAATAATTGTAAAACAAAAACACACTGTTATGAACTCTACAAGAGTTTGTTACTAACTGCAACAGAAAATAAAGAAGTACTCTTAAACCTAACTCAAACATAATTGTGAAAATCTTCCTTCTTCTTCATCGTAATTAATTCCTTGATTAGTAATGGCTTATAAGTGATCCTGCATATAAATCAAAATTGAAAACATAGAGCACAAGCTTATATGAAAAATTAAAATAGACACTACATTAATTCATAAAACTTTCATGCCTTTAATGTTTTCACTCTTCTCTCACTAAGAGCAAAACACAACTCATTGGTTTGTGAATGGCGAAACATCCACACCGTAACATGATCTTCAATCGCTTTCAATTTATGGTCTTGGACGAAGTCTACCCACCGTGTACCGGTGAGGACATAAACTTTTTCAGTCCAATGCTTAAAAACCATGTTGAATGTGTTGCCTTGCATGTCATAAACAACGACGTTTATTCCTTCTCGAACATCTTCTTCTTCTTTCAACACGGGCAAGAAATACGTTTCCACATGATTCTTGTTTAATAATAATCTATTCTGACCCTGTTTCAAATCAGTAGGGTATAGTTTCTTCTCAAAAGGCTTGCAACAAAAAAGAATATCATTGTTTGTTACACCGGGAATCGTCGGTGTATCTGGAGGGTTGTATTTGTTTTCCATAACAACCTTAGGAATATTTTTTTGTCGCGCTGGATGAGCATTGTTGTTGTATGTTCTTCTCTTCTTGTCTTCAATTTTTTGCATTGCAAGAAGAATTCCAGCAACTTCAAGCTCATCAAGAGTAAAGACATCAACTTTTCCTTTCATCTTGTAATCAACGGAACTTCTTTGTTTCATGGTGCAGTTCTGGAAATTACTTCGATTCTTGGCTTGTGTGTTTGTTTGTTTTGGCTTATAGTTTTGTTTATGGTAAACACTGTATTTTGGCTATGACTTGTGATCAATGTGCAGCAAGGATTAGGTTTAAATATAAGTCCCTCCATTAAATAAGATATAAAAATTCTGTTTTTTTTTTAATAACAAAGTTCGAGATAATTGTGCTTCAAGAAAGAAAGGTGATTTAAATGTTGTCGAGATATATAATGTTAATATATCTTTTTGGTTTCAGATTTCAATATTTGTTTTGGAGATATATAATGTTAATATATCTTTTTTTTAGTAATGTTAATATATCTTGAAAGAGTTGAGTTGATTATATGATATCGTAATTTATCGGAAATAAAAATTAAATCTATAGAAGATACATACCTGAAAATAAAACATGAGTCTTCGCATTTTTTTCGTTAAAAGTAAATCTATATATTTTTGGAATTAAATTAATGTAGGTTAGTCCAAAAGTCTCGGTTAAAGTGACAAAACATATTCAAATTGGATATAACCCTAACTAATCAATCATAAAAAATAAAATAAAAAAACTAAACTCCAATTTTTTTAAGTTTTCTTTCTCTTTCATCCGTCGAGGAGGGGTGATTTTAAGTCATTTTTTGATCTAGAATCACTCATCTGCATCTTTTTTTTCCTTTTTTCCCCATCTTTTTTTCCCTTCAATCAATGATTTGGATGTAATGTTGCAGATCAGAAAACATGAGTATTCTGATAATTTAGATTTTATCATATTATTTGTAGGCATTTCACCATTGTATGTTATTAACTTAGATGGTGATTGGATTGGATTGGACAAGGCCCCTTCGGGAACTATTAGGTCTTCGGGCTCTGGACCCTGGAGCTTGGATTGGTTAGATGATCAGCATATTTGCGAGACCGAGGTTGGGTCGGTGGCGCGAAAGGATGTGAGTGCAGGGGCGTGTTCTGCAGGGAGCAAGGGTTCAACTGACGCGATGGTTAGCAGGCGAAAGAAGGTTAAGGGGGTGTTGCGCCATCCAGTTCATAGTCTGAAGAAAGTGGCAAGGATGCCCTCCAAAGACCGAGCGGCGGTCATGAAAGCTCTGAAGAAGAGGCAATGTAAGTTCAAAGGGTCAAATTCTCTCAAAAAGGCTGTGAGGATGATGTCCAATGCTAAGTGTGACTCGTCATCGTCGTCTAGTTCAGCTGTTAATTCTGATGACTGGAGACACTGGGTTGTCTTGCATGGGAGTGAGAAGGTGGTTCGGGACGACCTGAGGAGCTTGGGCGAGACCATTGGGGTAAGTATTACAGGAGGTAACAATACGTTTGGTGTCCTGGCAGGGAAAGGGAAAGGGAAGTTGAAGGAGGTCGAGCTTGTTGTTGGGAAGGGGGGAGAGGAGGTTAGTGGGACTTCTTAGTTGTGGGTGAGTGGGTCGCGGGTAGGGGGTGAGGGTGTGGGTTATGAAGTTACTTTCTTGGAATGTTAGGGGTTTGGGAGGTTTGGAGAAGCGTAAAGAGGTGCGTTCTTTGGCGAAGGATAAAAGCCCGTTCATCATGTGTCTTCAGGAAACTAAGCTCCAATCGTGCGATGATAGGGTGTGTAAGTCGGTGTGGGATAGGCAGTCGGTGGGCTTTTCTTTTCGTCCTTCGCGAGGGGCATCAGGGGGGTTGTTGACCGTCTGGGATGTTGATGAGGTGGAGGTGTGGTCGACGTGCAGTTTTAGCCATGTTTTGGGTATCTACGGTCGGTTCATTAAATCTAACGAGGAATTTCATTTATTCAATGTGTACGCTCCTTGTGATGGAGGCGACAGACAGATTTTGTGGGAAGAGTTATCGGTGCGCCTTGTCAGTCTAAGAGGGAAGAAAGTGTGTGTTTGTGGTGACTTTAATGATGTTAGGTGTAGAGAGGAAAGACGCTCTGTGGTGACTCACGGTGGTACGTCAGAGTACAGTTCTTTTAATACCTTTATAGAGGATAATAAGCTGATTGATCTACCGTTATACGGGCGCAATTTCACGTGGTTTAAGGGGGACGGTAGGTCGATGAGTCGGTTGGATCGGTTTTTGTTGTCTGAGGATTGGTGTCTGGTTTGGCCTAACTGTTTACAGGCGGCGCAGCTGAGAGGTTTGTCGGATCATTGTCCTTTGTCGTTGTCCATTGACGAGAAGAATTGGGGGCCCCACCCTTCCCGTTTTCTGAAGTGTTGGGCGGACACGCCGGGTTTTAGGCCCTTTGTTAGTGATACTTGGAAATCGTTGCGGGTGGAAGGCTGGGGTGGGTATGTGCTAAAAGAGAAGTTTAAGCTTATTAAAAAAGCTTTGAAAGAATGGCATGATTCTCATTCCCAAAATTTGCCGGCTAAAATCTCTTCTCTGAAAGACAGGCTGGCGGAGCTCGATAGCAAAGGGGAGGTTGATTTGTTGTCCGACTCTGAGTGTGGCGAGATGATTGAAGTGTCCGCAAACTTGCACTCTTTGTCCAGGCTTAGCCATAGTATTTGCTGGCAGCAGTCGAGGAATAGATGGTTGCGGGAAGGTGATGCGAATTTCAAGTTTTTTCATTCTATTATGTCCTCGCGGCGTCGTCATAATACTATTTGCTCTATTTTGGTTGATGGCGTTTTGATAGAAGGAGTTGTCCCCGTTAGTACCGCGGTGTTTAACCATTTCGCTAGTCACTTTCAAGCGCCGCTTGTGAACCGCCCAAGTGTGGAGAATCTTCAGTTTCAATCTTTATCTTTGGCTGAGGGCGGGGGTCTGATTAAGCCCTTTTCGGTGGATGAAGTGAAGGACGCTGTGTGGGACTGTGATAGTTTCAAAAGTCTGAGGCCTGATGGGGTGAATTTTGGTTTTATAAAGGATTTTTGGGGTGAGTTGAAGGATGATATTATGAGGTTTATTACCGAGTTCCACCGTAACGGGAAATTGACCAAGGGTATCAACACTACTTTTATTGTTCTTATTCCAAAGGTTGATAACCCTCAGCGTCTTAACGAGTTTAGACCTATTTCGTTGGTGGGGAGCATGTACAAGATTCTAGCTAAGTTGTTGGCTAATAGATTAAGAATGGTGCTCGGCAGTGTGATATCGGAAACGCAATCTGCTTTTATTCAGAATAGGCAAATCCTTGATGATATTCTTGTGGTTAATGAGGTGGTAGATGAAGCTACTAAGTTAAAAAAGGAGTTCATGCTTTTCAAGGTGGATTTCGAGAAGTCGTATGACTCGGTTGATTGGGGCTATTTGGACGCGGTGATGGCTCGTATGTCGTTCCCGGTTTTATGGAGGAAATGGATTAAAGAATGTGTGGGCACTGCCACAGCGTCTGTTCTTGTTAACGGCAGTCCCACTGATGAATTTCACCTCCATAGGGGTTTGCGTCAGGGGGACCCCTTGTCACCTTTTCTGTTTCTCTTGGCGGCTGAAGGTCTTCACGTGTTGATGAAATCCATGGTGGATAATAATCTCTTTACTGGCTATTCGGTTGGATCTAACCCGGTTGATGTGACGCATCTTCAGTTTGCGGATGATACTCTGTTGATTGGTCAAAAATCTTGGGCCAATGTCCGGGCTTTGAGGGCGACTCTTGTATTGTTTGAATTGTTATCAGGTTTGAAAGTGAATTTTCATAAGAGTATGCTGGTGGGTGTTAATATAGCTGAATCTTGGTTAAGTGAGGCGACATCGGTGCTGAATTGTAAAGTGGGGAAAATTCCTTTTGTTTATCTAGGCTTGCCTATTGGGGGTAATCCGCGGAGACTGTCTTTTTGGGATCCTGTTGTGAATCGCATTAGATCTAGACTGTCGGGATGGAATAGTCGATTTCTTTCGTTTGGTGGTCGCTTGGTACTTCTGAAATCTGTTCTGACTTCTTTGCCTGTCTATGCGCTTTCTTTCTTCAAAGCTCCTGCAGGTATAATCTCTTCCATTGAATCTTTGTTAAATAATTTTTTTGGGGGGGGGGAGTGAGGAGTGTTCTAAAATTACTTGGATCAAGTGGAATACTGTTTGTTCTAAAAGGGAGTTTGGGGGTCTGGGGGTGAGGAAGTTGAAGGAGTTTAATATAGCTTTGCTAGGGAAATGGGGCTGGAGGATGCTGGTGGATAGAGAGGGGTTGTGGTACCGTGTTTTAGCCGCCCGTTATGGCGATTTAGGTGGGAGGTTGGAGGTTGGGGGCCGGAGTTGTTCTACGTGGTGGAGGGAGGTGGGGAGGTTGCATGAGGGAGGGGGAGATGTAGGGGGTGATTGGTTTGGTGGCAGTGTGTTTAGGCAGGTGGGTGATGGTGTTGGTACTTTGTTCTGGTTACATAGGTGGTGTGGAGATGTCCCCTTCCGAGAGAGGTTTCGTCGGTTGTTTGATCTAGCTGTTAATCAAGCTATTTCGGTGGCGGAGCTGTTCTCTCGAGGTGTGGAGGAGGGAGGGGAGGGTTGGGTTTGGAGGCGTAGGTTGTGGGCGTGGGAGGAGGAGCTTTTAGCGGAGCTTAGGACTTTATTGCTTGATGTTTCTTTGTTGCCTGATGTTTCAGATAGATGGGTGTGGCTTCCTGATCCAGTAGGAGGTTACACTGTCCGTGGTGCTTATGATCTTTTAGCGGAGGGTAGCAGTCCTCCCGTGGATGAAGCTTCTGAGTTAGTTTGGCATCCCCAGGTTCCTCTGAAGGTCTCTATCTTTGCTTGGCGTCTTCTTAGAAATCGTCTTCCTTCAAAGACAAACTTGGCAGTTCGGCGGGCTCTTTCTCCAGATGTGACTTTATGTGATTTAGGATGTGGCCTTGAGGAAACATCCGAACATTTGTTTTTGACTTGCCCGAATTCTGTATTGTTGTGGCAGCAGGTGCGTAACTGGATAGGTTGCATGGGAGTGGACTCCACTCATTTGTCCGACCACTTGTTGCAGTTCACTTTTTTGATTGGTGCGGGAAAAGCGAAGCGCTCCTTTTTGCAGTTGATTTGGCTCCTTTGCACGTGGGTCTTGTGGTTAGAACGCAACAATAGAATTTTTAATAATGTTGTATCTGATGTACCCAGATTGTTAGATAAGGTTAAATTGTTATCCTTAGGTTGGCTCAAAGTTAAGAAGCCGTTGTTTATCTTTGGCTCTCAGATGTGGTGGTCAAGTCCTTTGACTTGTCTAAGTATTGGCTAAACCAAAGTATTTGTTATTACCTTGTGGTTGACTATTCTGTACTTTTGATAGTAGTTGTAGGCACACATTGTGCTTGCAAGTGCTATGGTTTAGTAATATAATCCCATTTTGATTTCTTCAAAAAAAACTTAGATGGTGTGTGTTTGTTCGCATATTCACAATTTACGTTTGATTGAATGAATATCATTTTGTTTTAAAACAAAATGATATTCATTTCATCTACTACTCCATTTTGTTTTAATTCATTTTATAAAATAAAATTTTACAAAAAAATAATTAAATTGTGTAGATATTTTGACCAGAGTTTGAAGATCGACTACTCCACTTGTGCCTGTGAATTTTTACCGATTATTGTCATTTCATCTATCTAAAAAAATAAGTGTTTTTTATATTTCAAAGAGAAAATTGATATCAATCTAATACTATCTATCAAAATGAGTGTTCAAATTTAACACGACCTACATAAAACTCCAAAAAAAAAAAAAAGAGTATGAACCGCAGAAAACATAATATTTTTTAGAATCCAAAATAATTCTTCAAAATTGGTACCGGAGAATCAAATTTGATGTCTAGAGATGATCACACTCCTAAGTCTCAAGTTGAATATTATTTGATATGTTATATCCTTTAATGAAAATTGCTCAAATCAAATCTAATTTTGCTCAAGAGAACCAAATTTTGATTCCCCTCGAATAGAGCAGTTACTGGTCAGACTTTACTTTATTCCTGACCAAACTTTAAATCATCAGGCTCCATTACCCTAGGAACCAAAGGGTTAACATAAAAAACAAACAAACCGCGTACTTATATTTTTTTGTTTGAAGGGACATATATTTATTTAATGCTTATTTTTTTTTATTAGTATGATATTTTGCATTAATCTATTACTCCCTCCGTTCCTTTTAAGTGTCTTTTTATGGTGAATTTTTCTTTTCTATTTAAATGTCTTTTGGTATTTTAAGGGTACGATTTGTTAATTATACCATTTGTCAATTACTCTTATATTTTTTCAAAAAAACTAATTAATGCTATCTATTTGAAAAACAAATTTTTTTTAAACAAAGTTTGTTTCTTGTTATTTTCAAATTTAAACATAATTTTGTTACAAAAACAATGGTTCCAAGAAGAGTTAAAATTCTATAAATAAGATGAGTAACAATTGTTAAAATATTTAAGTGCAACAACAAATATAGGTTGGTTTGTTAATGATGTTTCAACAACAATATTTAAATACGGTTAAAGAGTAATCTCAACACTCAAATCTTTGTCACATAGTGTGAATCTAGCTTTGGTCGAAGCCATATTTGAAGCCTTAACTTTGATTAAATGAGTTGGAAGAAAGTTAATTTTTTCTTAGCTTTTGATTAATGTGAAGTTGGAATAAATTTTATATTGACTTAAAATAATTAAGGCCAAATACCAATTTTGGTCATTTTAGTTTGACAGAATTTCCAAGTTAGTCCTTTAAGTTACGAAATTTTCAATTAGGTCCTTTTAATTTGACATGATTCTCAAGTTAGTCCTTTAAGTTTCAAAAGTTTCAAATAGGTCTTTTTAGTTGATAAACTATTTCACCGTTGCCTCCTGTTGTTAGTCCCTGTTTAACTGATTCTGATGTAGTCGTTAAGTTGTTGAGTTGGATCAAAATGTTGCCTTTTAAAAACTCCAGGGTGTCAAAACATTATGTTTAACGGTCAGAAATGATCATTTATAGTCCTGGAAAGACAACTAATTACAACATCAAATGTATTTCTAGCACTATTAAACGGCATTTATAGTGCTATAATGATCATTTGTGACGATTAAACGTAATGTTTTGACTCATTGTAGCTTTTAAAAGGCAACATTTTGATCCAAGTCAACAACTTAAGTACTAAACACAACATCATCACTAAAATTCCATCCATGCAGTTTGTTTTATTTTTTACGAGATTGATAAGTTGTTTTTTTAGGGGAGGTTGATATATTGTTACAACCTATCAAAGATCAAAACAATAAGTCTTTGCAAGTATATATTGTTATGAGTAGCAGTTGAGAGGTTTATAGGTGAGAGAAAATATGAGTAAGAGATAAAACTAATTTCGTAACAAAAAAATCTCTTTTATATAGTTATAGTTGTATACAAACTAAATAATTTTAATTTTTTTTTATTAGGGTAAACAAACACAAAATAGATTTTAATTTTTCGTAAAATCTCTACAATATAATCTTTAAATTATTTAATGTCAAAATCACTTTTATTTTAATCTATAACAAGCAGACTCTTTATAAAAAAATTACAATCTATTTTATGTTTATTTATCATGGTAAAAATCTTTTTTAGGGTTTAGTCAAAAATCATTTATTTAAATAATTTAGTTTTTTTGTATACGACTATATAAAATAGTTTTTTTTTTTAATAAAATTACCTCAATCTTTTGCACTTATTTTCTTTCTCTTATATTAGAATTTATTTTTTGAGAAGCTATTTTTAGATTTTTTTTTTCAAAATAAAGATGTAACGAACGGAAGCAATATTTTTTTTTTGAAATAAAAAAAAAAATGTTGCTTCCGTTGGTTACATCTTTATAAATATTGGGCTTTTTCTTAAAAAATACAACACGCAGGATCTTAATAACAAGTTATAAACGCTTCTTAAAAACCCTCTAAAAAGTAAAAATGCTAATTAAAAATCCTCTTAAAAAATGTGCATATTAAAAACAAAATTCAAGAAAGTAGAATAAATACTCCCGATAAAAATCCTTCAAGTAAAAAAAAAAAAAAAAAACTCACGATAAAAAAATAAGTTACATTGCATCAAAATAATTGTAAAACAAAAACACACTGTTATGAACTCTACAAGAGTTTGTTACTAACTGCAACAGAAAATAAAGAAGTACTCTTAAACCTAACTCAAACATAATTGTGAAAATCTTCCTTCTTCTTCATCGTAATTAATTCCTTGATTAGTAATGGCTTATAAGTGATCCTGCATATAAATCAAAATTGAAAACATAGAGCACAAGCTTATATGAAAAATTAAAATAGACACTACATTAATTCATAAAACTTTCATGCCTTTAATGTTTTCACTCTTCTCTCACTAAGAGCAAAACACAACTCATTGGTTTGTGAATGGCGAAACATCCACACCGTAACATGATCTTCAATCGCTTTCAATTTATGGTCTTGGACGAAGTCTACCCACCGTGTACCGGTGAGGACATAAACTTTTTCAGTCCAATGCTTAAAAACCATGTTGAATGTGTTGCCTTGCATGTCATAAACAACGACGTTTATTCCTTCTCGAACATCTTCTTCTTCTTTCAACACGGGCAAGAAATACGTTTCCACATGATTCTTGTTTAATAATAATCTATTCTGACCCTGTTTCAAATCAGTAGGGTATAGTTTCTTCTCAAAAGGCTTGCAACAAAAAAGAATATCATTGTTTGTTACACCGGGAATCGTCGGTGTATCTGGAGGGTTGTATTTGTTTTCCATAACAACCTTAGGAATATTTTTTTGTCGCGCTGGATGAGCATTGTTGTTGTATGTTCTTCTCTTCTTGTCTTCAATTTTTTGCATTGCAAGAAGAATTCCAGCAACTTCAAGCTCATCAAGAGTAAAGACATCAACTTTTCCTTTCATCTTGTAATCAACGGAACTTCTTTGTTTCATGGTGCAGTTCTGGAGACTTTGATTCATGGCTTGTGTTTGTTTGATTTGGTTTATAGTTTTGTTTCTGGTAAACACTGTATTTTGGCTATGACTTTTGATCAATGTGGTGCAAGGATTAGGTTTAAATATAAGTCTCTCCATAAAATAAGATATAAAAACAAATTTAAGTAACAAAGTTCGAGATAATTGTGCTTCAAGAAAAGTGAGTTAAATGTTGTGAATAGATAGAGTCATAGAGTATAAGGATTCGGTTTCAGTTTTCAATATTTGTTTTGGAGATATATAATGTAAATATATCTTGAAAGTGTTGAGTTAGTAATATCATAATGTAATTATTTGTTTCGGAAATAAAATATAAATCTTCGTTGAAGAAAAAAGACTACAAATCTTCCTATTTTTCGTTTTTTTTTTCTTCTGAAGAAGAATCTTCCTTTTTTTCGTTAAAAATAAATCTACATAATTTTGGAATTAAATTAATGTATGTCAGTCCAAAAGTCTTGGTTAAAGTGACAAAACATATTGAAATTGTTAGGAATTTTGATTGGAGTTCCAAGATCAACTACTTCACTTCACTTGTGGCATTGAGTTTTTAATGATTATTGTTATTTTGTCTATTTAAATAAAATCAAATATTTTATATATTTCAAAGGAAAAATTGATATCAATCTAATACTATCTATCAAAAGTTCAAATTTAATACGATCCGTAATGAAACTTCAAATAGATCCAAAAAGAAGTAAGAATCACACAAAACATAATATTTTTTTAAGAATCTAAAATAATTCATCAAAATTGATACCAAAGAATCAAACTTGATGTCTCGAGAGGATCACACTCCAAGGTCTCAAGTCGATTTTTTTTTTCTTCGATATATTGAATATCCTTTTGTGAAAATTGCTCAGATCAAATATAATTTTGCTCAGAAGAACCTGATTTCAATTCCTCCTGGGTAGAACATTATTGGTCAGACTTTATTTAATTTCCGACACTCCGTTCCCGTTCCCCTGGGAACCAAAGGGTGAACACACAAAAAAAAAGTGTACATAAATTTTTTGTTTGAAGGGGCATATATTTAATTAATACTTAATTATTTTTAATTAGTATCATATCTTGCTCCAATCTATTATTTCATGGTTTTGTTTTTTTTAATAATGTTGGAGTCAGTTTAGTAGATAATATTACCCTGCCTGTGAATAATTTGTCTGATAGGTTGTGCTGGATAGATGCTACTGATGGAGTTCTTACCAGCAAAATTACTTATCAAACCATAATTGGTAATGGCCATAAGGTGAGTTGGGCCAATCTGCTCTAGAATAGTTACATACCTCCCTCCAGGTCCTTCGTCACTTGGAGACTGTTTCACATGAAACTTCCCACTGATAAAAACCTTAGAAAAAGGGGTTGTGTGATTGTCTCCGTTTGTGTGTTCTGCTTGCAGGCTGCTGAATCCTCACATCATATCTTTTTTGAGTGTCCTATTAATTTTAGGTTATGGGATTGGCTTGGTAAAGGTACTGATCAAAATCTTGATTGCTCTAGTTGTTTATCTTTACTGTTGGGAAGCGTGGGAATTAAAAGCGTGCTTGTCAAACAAACTTTGAATTCTGCTATAATTCATATTATTTAGGCTATATGGATTGAGAGGAACCAACGTTACTTCCAAAGTAAGAAACAAGTCATGACCACTCTTTTCAATACTGTGCTGGCTGAAATCAAGCTCTGCTATGCTTGATTATAAAGTTGCAAAACTTTTCCGCATTCCCCTTAAAGTTAAAAGACTTATTTCTTCACATGATGTGGTTTGGAGCCCCTCTGTAGCTGGCACTATTAAGTTGAACTATGATTACATTGGAGTGGTTCCATTGGAGTGGTTTTCAGAGATTACATGTCCAGGTTTCTAGGGGCCATCTCCAGTAATATTGGACATGCCACCCCCTTGGAGGCTGAATTTAGTGCATGTATGTTGGCCATGGAAAAAGCTCAAAGTCTCAATATGTCTAATATATGCTTGGAAACTGACTCCTTGAGAGTGGTGAATTCTTATCACAAGGAAGTTGGGATTCCTTGGCAGATGAGGACTAAATGGGCAAACTGCAGACACTTCTATGATAGCATTAATAGCTCTTGTATTCATGTGCATAGAGAAGGAAATAGGGTTGCAGATGCTTTGGCTAAAAATGGGCAGGGACTCTCATTGTATTGCACTCAATGGTGGCCTGCACCTCCTCCTTTTACTCAGCAACTTTTATACACGAACATTTTAGGATTGCCTAATGTTAGAGTCCAGTTTTCTTGACTTTTTCCTCCCACCTTGTTGGTTTGGGAGGTTTTGGTTCTACTTTTGCTGTTTTTTGTTAAACTCTCCATGTAATCGGTTCAGGCCTCTCCTGCTTTTAATGCATTCCTAGCTTTATCAAAAAAAGATAATTTGAGTCATTATAGAGGATTTTAGAGAAGTTACTCATGGTTTAAGATTTTTTTTTTTATTGTTTTCAATTGAGTCGTGTACTTCTGTTTCTTCCATAAACTAGACAATTTCATAGATACGTCTTGAGTTTTTTTATTGACAAATCATGCAATTTCAAAAGAAAAATATCTCATGGAAGTTTTGGAAGATGCAGGTGAAGATTAACAAAGTCCAATAAGGCTTTGAATACATAACAAGTTGTAGAAATTTTGTCCCAAGAACGAGTAGGAGAAGGAGAACACCTAAAGAACAACAAAAAAAAGGAAAAATCTGCACCTGCGGCTGATGTCACGTACCCCTCATGTGCCTCACGCGCCCCCAGGCGCATGGGACATATGCTCTTTGTCCGCTACCATGAGTAACTACACACATTTTTTTAATTAGGCTTCTAAGATGAACCTCTATTTATTTATTGGATTTTACTAATGCTTCAAATGTTTCCCGCATTAATGATTTCTTTCTGTAGAGAGTATGACATACTTAGCCCACTGATTGAACTTATATTAGGGTTTAGGATTGGATTCTTGCTTTAATCAGAATCATGACATATGAATTTCATTTTAATGTCTTTTATTTATTAGAGAACTAACTTTAAGGTATGTGGTTAGATTCTAAGATTCACGAGTGATGTCGTTCCTTTAGATGACAATTTAGGAATTTTAATATTTCCCTTGTTTCAATTACTTGTGAGAATATAAGTCCTCACTTTAATAACAATACCAATGTGTACAAAAGCTTAGAGGAGTGACGAACCTTTAACGTAGAGCGTGTTTGCCCTTTAGGGTGATTAGGAGCAACATGACAACTGGACGGATTGTGTCCCACGAAATTAACCACTTTTATATAATTTTTAGTTCAAAATTGATAGACATGTTTGCATTAAGTCCAACGAAGAGGTATAAATTCGAAGAATTATAATCGTCGTTAATAATCTGAATTAACGCCCTTTTATATTTCTCCAATCAAATTAATTCACTTTGCACAATCAAATCAAACTTGCAAACTTCCCCATTTCATTGCTTTAATTACAAGTTTGGCGAATTTCCTAGTTGAAACAACAATCACTATAGAGACGACAACTTCCTACTATATTACTGTGTTAATTTTATTTTTATTTGTTTGTTTAGTTTTTATTTTTATTAGTTTGTTTAGTTCATTAGATTTGATTTAGTTTTAGTTATTGGATTTTATTCCTAATAGTTTGATTTGTTTTTATTTTTATGATATTAGATTTTATTTTTGTTTCTCATTTTTCAAAAAAAAATATAATAAATTCCTATTAGCTAGTAGTTTTTTTTTTTTGAAGGAGTCTAGCTAGCAGTTTTAATTCTCTTGTAGCATCTTTTCTTTATTTGTTTGTTACTAACCCTCAATAAAAAGATTTACTTCAGTTTTATTTGTTTTTTTAGTTAGTTTATTGTGTTATATTTTTTAGTCATATCTTTGTTTTATATTTGTTTTGGTTCTATTCTAAAAAGATTTATTTTTGTTTTATTTTGGTTTGTTCTATTTTTTAGTCAAATATTTCCAAAATAACAAAAAGAATGTTTTTTTTTTTTAAGGAAGAATTATTCGTTTTTTCTGGTTCACTTTACTTGACGCCTTATTTTTATTTTTTCTGGTTGTTTATTTTTTGTCAAAATTAAAAATCCAAAAATAATTATTTTTTGTCACTTTTAGATAGCACAATGTTACTTGGGTATTATTTTGTTTATGGTTGTTTTCAGTTAACAATTTTCTGGTGAACATTCATAATCTAACCAAACAAAAGATAGTAACACACAAGCACTCCAAAAAGACAGGGAAGAAGAACCAGAAAAAGAGCAAAAAATAGTCTAGTTATTGACTAAAGAAACTTCAACAACAGTCTAATCCCACTTGAACGAAAATAAAGAAAAAAATTATCAACAACGAGAAGAATTCTTGAAGCTCGTAGAAAACATTTCAATCATCATTCCTTTCATTAATATGTTAGAACAGATCCCCAATTTCAACAAATTCATGAAAATATTCCTTTCAACAAAAAGGGAACTAAAAGAAAATGAAGTTGTGATGCTCACGGAAATCTGCAAGTCAGTTCTACAAAAGAAGGTTCTACATAAAAGGGATAGGTTGTTCCATACCCATATCTCAGAAAAGAGAAAAAGCATGATAGTCATTTTTAAAAAAAATATGGAAGTGATCACTAGCTTACAAATCAACATCTCTTTGTCTGAAGCTGAGAAGATGCCTTCTTATGCAAAATTTATAAAAGAAATTTTTATCCAAAAAGCAAAAGTTGAAGAGCAAAGAATCTACAACCCTAATCGAAAGTTGTAATGTAATCTTTCAAAGAGGTTATCTCCAAAGAAAAATGAACTAAGATGTTTCAACTCTATTGAGAAGTTATGTATAAAATAAATAAACTTTTCTTAAGGTAAAATTCCTAATTAATTTTTTAAGATAATAAACCTTGATGATTAAGGAATTAATGGATTTTGATTAATTTCTTGGTATTTAACTTGTGCTCTTGAGTTTCTTCAAAAAAACAAAAAAAAACTTGTGCTCTTGAGTGTTTAACTAAAACAGAAACACGATTTAAATTATACCAAGATGAAAGAAATCAAAGGATATATGGTTTTATGAACTAACTCAGAGTTCAGAAAGTTAGTTCAGAAAGTTGTTCATAGTTCCATATGTCCAAGTAGAGTTCAAAAAGTTGTTTTTATACAAGCTCAGAAGCTCGTGAACATTATCAAGAACATGTAAGGCACACGTAACATGAATAAATGTTCAGTAAAGTACATTGACATGGATCAATCAAGCAATAAAGACATTTACAAGATTAATATTGTCAAAAGGATCTTCAATGTTCATTCAAGACTATGAACATTTGAAGTACTAAGAATATTCCAATGAGAATATTATCCTAGGTGTTACAAACACTGTACTTCATTGATGTTTCACTATTAGGAATTGATTACATCAAATGAAAGTCTTGCAAATCATCCTAAGTAAAACTAAAGGAACTTTTTGAAGTTCATAATGTTCAGTTCAGCATATGCATAAGATTGTGAGCAATACAGTAGGTGAAAAGTAAAAGCAAAAGCAAAAAACTAAGATCTTGTTTTATTCAATCAGAATTAGACACATATGGGAGTTGGTACAATGCATGGACCACACAAATCCCTCAAAGCATGGGCATGAAGATGAATATCCGCTTTTATATCTCTTGCACACATTCCAAGGCAAATATGAAAATGCATTGTCCAACAACATTCTGAAGTATGTGCAAATGACACTTGTCATGAACAAAACCCAAAAATTCATCTGACACACATCTGATGAACCCAGATACAAGATCATGATGAACACAACAACATTCTAACCTACATTGTTGTAACTCAGAAACATTCTGAAGTTCATAATGTTGAACTAAACTTTCAAGTAAAAGTTGGTGGATCCCAGAACATGTGGCACAAGACTATTGGTCACTCTCCAGCGACTACAAGAGGTCAGGAAATTCTATAAAATGGGTGGAAGATTCAGCATTACAACATAGCTATCAAGCATAGAAAAACAACTGAGTAGATTATTAAAATCTTTAAGAGTGTGAATCAAGTCTCTCTCTTATCTTTTCATAAATAATCCCCCCATGCATTCTTCTTATTTTTCTTCTTCTCTTCTGATTTCATTCAAACTTCAAATCATTGTAAAGAAAATCGAAGTCTAGCTTTAGGGGTACTAAACTGTTAGTTTGAGCATAAAGTGTAAAGTCTAAGTGGGTAACTTAGTAAGAAAGTTGTAAGCCTGTTGAGACTTAGAATATAGTTGTGTAATTGTTCAGGTGAACAAGATTGTAAGGTTCAGGATTTGAGAGAGTATCTTAAGCATCATAGTGAAAATTCTTACAAGATTATAAGGAGTGGACTAACCCACATTGGGTGAACCACTATAAATTTTTGTATGTTTTTCTTATCTTCCATATACTCTTTATTTACAGTATACACAACACACACACAAACATATTTATTTATTTAAATTGTTTTTGCACTAACAGTTCAAAACATTATGAAGTCAGTCTCTAACTTAATCATTCCAAGTTCACAACTTGAGAATCAATTTTAAGTTACAGGTTTAATTTTAAAAAGGTCATAATTCAACCCCTCATTCCTTGTGACTATTATATCTACTTCAAATTTGTCTGATCTAGATCAAAACATTAACTTGATGTCGTAATCGATGCTAAGAAACAGTGAAAGAGTTCAAGTGAAGCCATCGAACGTCACTCTTATTTTCATCAAGCTACAAGACATTGTAGATTCAAAGTAAGATTCATTTGCAGCGAGAATCTCATTCTTCAATAAGAAAGGAGTGAACAAATTTTGATATCTTATTGAGGGAAATTGAAAACATTGGCTTCCCTATGCCAAATTAATGGAGTTCCTAACCAAACAAGACGAAAAAGAAGGATAACATGTTCTTTCTTTCATATAAGTCACTCTAACAATGGTGCAGGTGTAGAGCTAATGACATTAAACAAGTGTTGAATGAGAGAAACTCATTAGTTTTAATTTAGTTTCAGTCTATTTTTAATTTCAATCAAGCTAGTCGCTTAATCAAACGAGACTTTTATTTCTCAATGACAGAAGAAAGAGACTTCTACGATCTATCTTAATCAAATAAATGAGTGTTTGTTTTTACACTTTTTTTTTAAGTGTTGGTTTTTTACATTTGATATACAATGTAATAAAATAAAGTTCATATGGACTTTGAGACTTAAGAAATTCTTAGATATGAAATTTAGTTTAATCCAAGAAAAAGGGGACTTCCATTTTGGATCCAACGTCCTTATGAAATCCCTCGCGCTTTATTTTATTATGTCACGCTTAATTTTTTAGACTTTAGTTAGAATAATTTAAAATCACAAAAGCATTCATATATTCAAAAACTCAAAATTATCTTTTATTAACAAACCTTCGATTTCAAACCAAGTGATTCCTTTTTTTAAAATCAACTCATAATCAATTTTAATCATATTAAACTTTATTTTCTACAATTAAAATCAATCAACTTCACTTTTATACCATTTTGACTCTTTTTACCTTTAAAAACATTTTCAAACTTTAAAATCAATCAAACAAATTACTCGACTTTTTACCCCAAACTGCGTGATTTTGATCCCGCTTCGGGTACGTAGGCAAAAAATTTGTCTTTCCAAATCAACAAAATAACAAAAATATTTTCTTCCTTTATTTCACACTTAGACTTTATTTACAAGCAAGTAACATTTTAACACAAGATAAATAAAAATAAGAGGTTCCTATAGAGTATTATAGACGTTTAGGATGCTAATACATTCTCTTAACGTAATCAACCCCCGAACCTTTAATCTCTAAAAAATTAGGGTTTATTCGAATTTTTCCCTTTTTCTTTAGAAATAATAAAAGCTTGATGGTATACTTTAAAACTTACGAGTCAACATTAATCAATAGCTTGATATCGAAAAATCACTACGACATATATTTTTTTGACATATACCCTAAGTATTGTCTTATTTTAATACTTTTCCAATGTGGATCTATTCTAACTATATAGTATAATTTGGTCAAAGAATACTATTGTATATAAGCTTAAACTAAGGGACAACATTTTTTTCAGGGAACTAAGGGACGATGTTAAACTATATGCTTTTATGTTTTAACTTTTAGTTCCCTCAAAAAAAAAGTTTTAACTTTTAGTGTCAACTGTTATTCATCGTTATTTAAGAATAAAAAAAAAGTGGGACTACTCCTATCTTGTTTTTTTTTAGAGGTACTCCTATCTTGTTATCGTAAGCGGTTGGGCATATTTCTTTTTCATGTATTTTTTATGAGGATTGCTTTTTTATGTCAACATGTAGTAGTTTGTAACATTTAACTAAACAAGATAGAATCTTTCAAACAAAAAAAAAACTAAACAAGATAGAATATTATATCCTTAAAAAAAAGATAGAATATTATAGAACGTACCACAAACTCAAACGTTGTATCAATTAATTATTATTTATATCATTTTGGTTTTTTTATACCTTCCATGCCTCAAATACTTCA
This sequence comes from Medicago arabica, assembly GCA_946800305.1. Taxonomy (NCBI): domain Eukaryota; kingdom Viridiplantae; phylum Streptophyta; class Magnoliopsida; order Fabales; family Fabaceae; genus Medicago; species Medicago arabica. The sequence goes on along the minus strand of OX326967.1, from coordinate 3,545,240 downwards.
AGAATTATGACCTGACTGAAACTAGTGAATTGCAAATCAAATAAGAGGAGAGTTACGTGCAATTGCTCACAAACCCTCAACTAAATAAGCCACGTCTTTTTCTCTTTCCACGATTATCGATTAATTAAGTTTAGTTATTATTTTATTTTTTTGAGCAAGTTTAATTGTTTTTAAGACTTAGAATAGACGACTCTACTAGTAAATGGCAAAATTTTATTTACTAGTAAAAAAGTTGGGTATGGTTATTCATTATGTTTGGTTTTAATTTAGAATAGATAACTCTACTTAATTTTTGTTGATGGATATTGTAGTTGTCGACTAAAAATGAAGTGTTTAAAATCGGCTATTTAGATAACCGATTAAACGGTAACTAATTTTAAGAAAGTGTGGTTTGCTTACGACAACAATTAAATTCAAATACACAAATACCATTATATTATTGTGTTTATATATCATAAGTCAAAAATTTCACTTACAACGGAAAAAAAAACCCTCCATATGACTCAAATACTTCATTTTTTTTTCTTCAAGTACTCATGCTTAGTAGGTGGCTATAATTATCTAAAAATCACAATATGGGAATCATCCCATAAATAATAATAATTTTTTGATTGAAAACCACAAATGATTATACAAGAAAGCAAAACATCCAAATTTGATAGAATTGGCTTGATGAGATAGCCTTTACTTCTATCCGAAACCTTGCTGTTGTTTTTTTCTTTTCTGCCCATCTCATAGGTTTTGTTTCATATGTTTGATAAATGTTGCCTTGGGTAAGTTACCAACAAGTGTATGTGTATCTCTTTGTTCACCATTCTTGAAGAAAAGGACAGTTGGAATAGCTTGAATCTCATATTTAGAAGGAGTAAGTTGATTGTGATCAACATTGAGTTTGAAAAACTTGACCGCACCTGCATAATCATTTGCCAGCTCAACCATTTTGGAATGAACATTTTTGCAGGGGCCACACCATGGAACGAAGAATTCCACCAACACAAGAGTACTCTCAGAGTTAAGGACAAGGGAACCAAAATTTTCATCAGTAACAGAAGCCACTGCAATATCCAATAACAACATAAAAGTTTAAATAACATGGCACAATATCATTTTTTTTAACGTATCTAAAATGATTAAATATGTTTTTGGTCCCTATAAATATGTTAACTTTTCGTTTTAGTCCCTCTAAAATTTTCCTTCAATTTTTAGTCCCTATAAAATTTTCAATCACTACTTTTGGTCCCTATTTTTAATTTAATTTTTGTATTTTTTTAATGAAATTGTACAGAAATGTGTGTAATATTCTAAAAAAAATTAGAATTTTTTAGCAAAACACAAATTAAATATGAATTTTTAACCATAAAAAATATAAAAATTCATATTAAATTCATGTTTTGTTAAAAAATTCTAAATTTATTTTGGAGTGATTCTTATAATATTTTGAATTTTTCTGAAAAAATTTTATTAAAAAATATGAGTTCTACATATGAGTTTACTTTAAAAGATGGACCAAAAGTAAAGATTGAAAATTTTATACGGACTAAAAGTTAAAGGAAATTTTTAGAGGGACAAAAACGAAAAATTGACATATTTATAGGGACCAAAAACATATTTAATCCTAACTAAAATAAAATATCGTGGTACTTGTCAATTCGTCTGCAAACAAACAAAAACAAAAATTCTCAACAACAAATGTTGGGTTAAAAACCAAACCTCCATAAGCATTAGAAGCATCTTTAGTGGCATTGTTGAGGAGTTGGATAAGGTTGAGGTAACCAGGTAAGGATTCGAGTTGTGCGGTGGCCAAGGATGCTGAAATAATGTAAAAAAAAATTATAAAGATGAAGGAAGACATTGTTATTGTGACAGTAGTCATGGAATTAACAAGTGTGCAATTGTGTGTCTGAGAGAGAGACAATTAAATGAGAGTTTTATGGTTTTCTGTCTTTCAACAATTGTTGGTTTTAAAGACCCAAATGTGATACACTATCATTTAAAAATAAGAGGAACATGTTTGATTGGATACGTACCCATCAATATTATATTTAATTTTAAATGCACATTTAGCACCCTAACTTTTATAAACTAATGATTTTGGTCCCTCAACAAAAAAAAGCAATTTAGGCCTTTGAACTTAAAGATAAATGGCCAAGTTTGTTCATAAGACGTCACATGTCTCAAAATAAGAGGCCAAAATTGTTAGTTTTTTTTATTTAAAATAAATGAACAAAATTGCTATTTCTTAAAAATAAGGGGAAAAAATTGCAATATTTTAAAAGGTTATGAGGCAAAAATATTATATATATTTTTGTTATGAGGCCTTGATCACAACTATCGAATAGTTAAAAGTTAAAAAATACATTCAAACCTATATTAAAACTTTAAATTGGTTTTGCTTGCATGTATCACTATCCAACTAAATTTTAAAGGCACCAAGGGTTCTCTAAAATAATATTTATTTGACGGTGGAATAGTGTTTGTGTGAAACCTTTCCTAAGAAAATAATAAATTTTTCTAAGTACGCTTTGCACTACTGATTTTAAAACAGCTCACCAGTTATATTTATTCGCAGTACAATAAACTACTTCCTCCATGTAAATATAGTGAATTTGAAACTGAATGTTTTAAATTATGATTTTCGTCGTTATAAATATAGCGAAGTTTGATATATGTTATTATAGATCAAAACTCGCTATATTTTGATCTATATTTATAGTGAATTTTTTCGTCCCTATATTTTAAAACATATTTAACTCTTCTTTTAATTTATGTTTTCTATACCATTAGTGAAAGATATTGTAAAACAAATCACAATTATTATTATCGTGCACTATCTTTGCTATTATATGGTCGTTAGTGCAGGACTAGATTGACTTTTTGGGGCGGGCTCTTAGATTATTTCCGACCATTTTTTGCAGTTTACACATTCGATAGGTAATGGAAAAGCTTGGCGCTCGTTTCTACAGCTTATATGACTTCTTTGTATATGGATTGTGTAGAATGTACTTAATAATAGATTATTCAATAATTCTGAAACCCCTATTCTCCGATTGTTGGATAAAGTTAAATATTTATCTTTCGGATGGTTGAAAGCTAAGAAAGCTACTTTTGTGTATGGTACTCATAGGTGATGGTCGAACCCTTTAACTTGCTTGTGCATCGACTAATTGTTTTTGTTTTACTGTTTGACATTGTGTATGTTTAGTGGTCTTTATGACACACTTTGTGTTAATGGGACGGTGGCTCTGTTTGTGGTTATAAAATCTATTTTTGCTTGTTAAAAAAAAAAAGCAAATCACAGTTACTTTTTTCTATATAATATTAGCTACATTTCTTAACCTATATAAAATTGCTAAAGTGACATGTAATTTAAATCATACAGATGATATATGTTCTTTTCAAAAAGATAAACTATCATACATGCTGTCTTTTTTTCTTCTTCAAGGGACGTTGTCTTTTTATATTGTTAGTCCTCTTCTCTTTTTTCTTTTTTTGGGTGCAATGTTAGTCCTCTTCTCCATTGAGGATATTCTTACAATATCAATTTAAACGCTTAAACCAAGGGGCAATATTACATACCCTTAATTTTCAACATGGGACTATTAAAAAAAAAAGGGATTACTCTTATCTTTGTTTTTTCTTTTTCTTTCAAGTAGTTAGAATTTTATCTCCTAAAGTAAATAAGTGGAGAATTCAGATTCACACCTTTTCATATTACAATCTCCTATTAACTGAATCATGCTCACAAGTTAACATTATTCTTATCATGTTAGTTGTGTTTGACTTTTTTTTTATGTTGCTCCTTCATTTCAAATAAATATTGATTTAACAAAAAATGAAAATAAACGTCGTTTTACTTTCTCAATGCAATGTTAATTTCTTTTAATTTTATCCCTATAATAATGTTGTGCAAATGATATTTTTGTATAAACAGTATGTGCACAACGTTCAAGTCATTGTAAACACACTAGTTACCGAAAACAATCCTCAAGTCTGGAACGAGAAAACCACATGTTGGTGGATTGGAAATGGGCGAACAATAGCCTGATGTGTGATACATAGTTAGGGAAAGCAGCTGTCACATCGAACAACTCTGATACATCAGCAAACCGACAAAGAAACGTGTTGCAAATAGATGTAATGTGGAGAAAACCGGTTGCGGATCGCTTCAAATGCAATGTAGACGCATCCTTCTTCCCACACTTGAATTGGGGTGGGTTTGGGATATGTATCTGAGACGACGAAGGACATTTTTTACAAGCCAAAACATTATGGTATATCCCGAAAGCAATGCGACTTTTACATGTTATACATTGAGTGCATGAACTCCAAATGTCAAATGTTAATTATGAACTCGATACCAAGATAGCAGTAGACAATCACAACAAAGGTAAGAATGATGTCGCGGAATTTGGAACCATCATTGATGAATACTTTTGGGTTTTGATATTGTGTTGGCCGCATTTTGTTAAAACAATATGTTCTAGCAAGATGTTGGATCAGATGTCTTGACATGTTAGTACGACATCTTGTACCAGGTGAAGTACTTTATTTCGCAATCTTGGAAAATTATATTTTTGCGTTAAATCCTTGAAGATTTTATTCACGTGACTTATGGTCCAAGAGGCGTGTGTTTCTAGAAGCTTTCTATTGTCGTAGAAGCTTTCTATTGTCGGTTTGCCTATGCCGTATTTTCTAAGTTAGATGTCTTGACATTTAAGGAAATAATATATTTGCTCCTATAATATTGTGAAGACCATATATTTGGTCTGCTGATTGTTTAACCCGTGAAGAAAAAAGCTCAAGCTTCTGAATGACTATATAAGGAAGACTCGGACCTAGTTTCATTCACGAAATCTATATTATTGAATTAAGTCTTTTAGGGTGTGTTTGGATGGAGGGTTTAGGAGGGGAAGAGAGGGGAGAGTTTACATTTCATTTTTAAATTACGGACACTACAAAATGTTTTTTAAAAATTTAACATATTAACATGATAAACAATCATATAATACTTCAATCACACTTAGTTTATTTTGGAAAAACATGTTATATAGTCCGTAATTTAAAAAAGAAAAACAAACCCTCCCCTCCCTTCCCCTCCTAAACCCTCAATCCAAACACACCATTAAGGTTTCGTTGTTAAACCTTGTGCTTTATTTTGTATACCTCTCTGTCTGATGTCACTGATTATCAAAGCACATAGATGATTTGTTTTAGTTAAATTGTATTGGATCAAATCCGTCATTTGAGAAAAGAGTCTTATTAGAGTTTTGAGTCCTGTTATTTGTTAGCCTCTCTTTGTATCACCTTGATGCATTGAGCTGAACTGATTAGTTGAGTTGTATTTGTGAATCACTCGTAAGCTTTTAAGCAAGAGTGGATTCTGTTTATTGGAGAGTGTCTCCTATTTGATTATTATCATTATTGAAATCACAAGGGTTGTGATTGAGAGGAAGTGAGAGGGATCTCATATCTAAAAGAGTTTTAGATAGAAATACCACAGGTAGTGATTAAGTGAGAAGGCAGTGAACTGGAGGCTGTTCACATATGACTTGGAATTAATACTATTATAGTGGATGTCCTTCTTGGATTGGATGCCCACAGATGTAGGTCACATTGCACCGAACTAGGTTAAAAAATACGTTGTATTATTTCCTTCCCTGCACTTTACTTTATTACTTTTTATTGGTTAATTGTGTTAAAGTATTTGTTGTTACGTTATCCTGATATTACATTCAACATTCTTGATGTCCTAACATCGTACACGACATATGTCCCTTACGTGTCAGGATTTCAATTAGCATCAGAGCACGCACCATGTTCTGTTTTTGGTGAGCTTCATGGTTAGATTAATTCTGGTCATATGGACAACTCGAAGGAAGAAGGAACTATCAATGACAGACCTGAGAAGAAAAATAAAAGCATAACTTTCATATCCAACACTGATGAGGAAGTTGTTCAATGTAAAATGGATACTGGTGATAGCATCACATATATAATTGTGCTTCTTGGTAGGCAGTTCAACCAGGTTATGAAATGAATTGACAGGAAGTCAAGACCAAATGTCAAGAACATGTCGTTCAACATCAGCAAGAATAGTGGAGGTCAACACAAGGTCAGAATGGAAGAAAAGAAAAACAAGGGAAAGGTGTTCAATTTCACGAGTGTGAAGGTTTTGACCATGTCAGAGCTCAATTTCCTACTTTTCTCAAGAAACGGAAAAAGGGAATGTCAGCCTTTTGGTATGACGATGATTCAAAAAAAAAAGCAAGACGATGAAATAGCAAACCATGTGATGGCTTTTACCGGTAGGTGTAACACCCCAATATTTTACACACCTTTTATATGTCTTTTTAATATTCTTTTGATTTATTATTTATTCATCAACTTATTTCATATGGTATAGAATTTAAGAAAATTATATCACTATCCTTTTATTAAATTATTTTTCCATACATTCTCCTTTTGCTCCTTAAAATAATTGACCAATATCTTAGCTAGTTTTAATCTCACGTAATATTTTTTAAAAACCATCATATAACTAATTGTTATTACCATCATCATTATTATTAGTAATTTCCCTTTAATTTTGATTAAATCTCCCAATACTATTATTTGACCTTCACCATTCTTTGCAAACTGTTAATTACCTATTAATGATATGTATACATGACTTCATCTTTCCCTTTATGCCATGTCGCCTTGCTAGTCAACTAAAGAGGTTTTAACCAACTTTTCCTCTAATTGTCGTACGTTCCTTTTCTTGCAACTTTTTGACAATATTTCATTTAGGAAAAACTCACTAAAACCATGTTGTCTATATCCCTTTCATTCTTAGTTATGAAATCCTTTGACCAGAATAATTATCTTTTAATACTACTTTCATTCCTATTAATTTCCACTTTAATTCCCTTTTTATTTTATAGCGTGTCCTTTTCTTTCATCCATCAAACTCTCAGTATTTTAAATTGTTCTCATCTACACAAAGGCTAGATAACAATCGTTAAGGAAAAAAAAAAAGGTAGAGTCCATTCTCCAACAAAAATAAATAATAATTCCATTCATGACATAATCATCATTATCACCTTGCTCATCCAAATTCTAAGTCTCCATCGAGTATACTTTTTAGTAGGTCTTAAGGTAAGGTCTTGTTGTCCTCCTCTTTCATTCCTTTGTTCATATGTTATGCCTTTTTCCTTAAGATTTACCTTTCTCAAAGTGCTAATTATCAACCCATCCAATTGCACTTATATTATTTCATGTAGAACCTCAAAGGCTAGCCTGTGCATTCAGTGTGAAACCAACCTTGGGGGCGTCTCGCGTTGAAGGAAAATCACTCAAAGGTAAGGGCGGTATTCCGTACAATCATGTAGTCAAAATCTCATAGCCTAAGTTGGTAGTATAGCACTTTTCCTAAGAAAAGGAGGAAACTTTAATATAAATAAAAAGATGTAAGATAATTTTTTATTGCATTTCATGTTTGATGGAAAGGTTTCATCTTTTGTGGCATAGCATGACATCATGTTTGATTCTCTTGTTCTTTAGAGAAAATGTTTTGATGAATGTGATGAATATTTTGAAAGAAAGTTTGAATATTTTAGCTGATGTTGTGAAAATGGTGATGATTTCAAAGAGTGTGCATCAAACATAGCATGACATGTAGTTGTGTCATAGGTTGCCAATCAGGGAGATTAAAACTATTTTGTCAAATGGGGTGATTAAAACTATTTTGCCAAATGGGGCGATTTATTCTTGTACCAATTGGGGAGATATCCGGATCATAATCTAGTTGCATTCCATGCATCATTTGCATAAAGTTTATATTTCTATTTATTTATTTGTATTTGGATTTTGACTTTTATGTGGTGAGTGTTTTATTATTCTTCTTATCTTGTGCCTTTATGCCTTTATGATTGTATTTTTGTGGTTTAGGAATACTGACCCCTTGCAACCAACATTTTAGGTATTGATGAATTTTGAAGATTTGAAGAAAGAATGATGTTTAGCTTGTACGCGTGGGGAATAAATTTGGATTTTCTTAAATTGTAATTTAAAATAATTCTGAAAGTTTATTATTTTTTAGTGAAATTTATTCAGTGTAATTAAAGAAGTTAATCTTCTTAAAAGGAAATAAAAATATAATCAAATTTTATAAAGAATAATTGTTTTTAAGTAATGTTTCGGATTAAAATTCGGGGTGTTACAATAGGTATGAATTTGATGGAAAATCCTATGATGATGATGTGTCCTATGAAGAACTTGTTGATTCTTACAAGAAGTTTTATGTTAAATGTGAAGAGATTTGTCAAGTAGGAGATAAGCATAAGAAAATCATTGCCAATCTTCGCTTTGAAAAAGAAAAGTCATTATCAACTATCTCTGGTCTGCAAAATGAGGTAATCATGTTAACTTCTGAGCTTGATAACATTACAAATTCACTTAGAAGGTTGAACAATGATTCAAATATGTTAGATGAGATTCTGCAAGTTGGGTATGGGTCTGGAAACTTAAAAGGTGTAGGTTTTAATTACCAATCCCTAAGGCTTTGTTTGGATAGATGGCATGTGGTGGAATGGAATGGGATAGAGTGGTATATAATACAATTCCATTGTTTGGATATTTTAAAAATGAGTGGAATGAAGTGGTATATGATGGAATCCATTCCATCCCATTCCATCATCTTCCTTTATTTTTATTCCTCCCAATTTGGGGTGTATAGGATAGAATGAGGTCTATTAACTTGACAATTACCTTTTTAACCTAGTTTTTTTTATTTAATTACACATGTTTCTTCTATTCTCCCTATTTCTTCTTGAGCATGTCGAACTATAGTCTATACCTAACAACATCAAACTCTACAACACTGTTCTACATACCACTAGACATTCTAATACATAAAAGTCCTTTCTACAAAGCCAAACCACTCATGAAAATCAACGAAACTGCATTCTAATTAAATAAAGAACTCAACGAATGGAGATGGTGGGGGTAATGTGATAGAAAATTTTCACAAACAAAATTAAACCATTTTTTGCTACAATTATTTTTGTTACTATTTTTATTATAACTATATAATTCTAGATATGATAGTATTCTTAAATGAGGGTAAAAATGAAATAAACAAATTTGTTCCGCTCCGTCGTAAAATGAGTTCCATAAAATACCTAAACAATGGAACGTAAACTCTATTCCATTTTGTTCCGTTTCATCCCACTTCATTCTGCTCCGCTCCATTCCGTTCGTTTTAAACTATCCAAACATAACCTAAAGAAACAAGGTGGAACCTCCGCAACTAAAGTTGTTCATTCTGAAAGTAAATCTCAATTTGCAATGTTGAACCAAATGTCACAACATCCTATACAACATCTAAAACCCAAAACTAGAAGTAAGTTTTTACGAAATGTCATTACTGTGGGAGGTATGATCACATAAAACTCTACTGTCATAGATTGTAAGGATACCCTCAAAATCAAGTTCAGCCTAATGTAAACCAAGAAAAGATTCAAACTAGAAAAGAGTGGAAACCCAAGGTTGTTAGTACTAGTTTTATAGCCCACACATCTCTTAGTGTCTCCTTAAGAGAAGATTGGTATTTTGATAATGGATGTTCCAGACATATGATAGGAGTCAATAAATATATGGTTGACATAAAACCTTACTCTACTAGTTATGTTAATTTTGGTGATGAAGCTAAAGACGATATCAAGGGCGTTGGTAAGGTAGTTTTCCATAGTTTACCAAGGCTTGATGATGTGTTACTTGTGAAAGGTTTGACAACCAACCTGATTAGCATCAGTCAGTTATGTGATCAAAGGTTGAAAGTCAAATTCATCAAGTCTGAATGTTTGATTTTCGATGACAAAGATAATGTGCTAATGGAAGGTGTGAGATCCAAAGACAATTGTTACATGTGGGTCCCTCGAGATAAAATTTATTCTTCCACATGTTCAATTTTCAAGGAAGACGAAGTCAAGCTATGGCACCAAAAGCTTGGACATCTTAATCTCAAAGGCATGAAAAAGGTCATTTCTGAAGAAGCCATTAGGGGGTTACCTAAACTGAAGATTGCAGAAGGCAAGGTTTGTTGTGAGTGTCAAATTGGAAAGCAAATCAAGATGTCACACAAGAAGCTCCAACATAAGTCACCTCCAGGGCTCTTGAGTTACTTCACATGGATCTCATGGGGCCTATGCAAGTTGAAAGTTTGGGTGGAAAGAAGTATGTATTTGTGGGTGTCGATGATTTTTCCAGGTTTACTTGGGTGAATTTCATTAGAGAAAAATCAGATGCCTTTGATGTATTCAAGGATTTATGTCAACATTTCTAAAGGGAAAAATAGAGTGTTATTGTTAAAATTAGAAGTGATCATGGAAAGGAATTTGAAAATGCCAAGTTCTCTAAATTTTGCTCATCTGAAGGAATTAATCATGAGTTATCTTCTCCCATTACACCTCAGCAAAATGGAGTAGCTGAATGTAAGAATAAAACTTTGCAAGAGTCACCAAGAGTAATGTTATATGCCAAAAATCTTCCATATTATTTTTGGGTTGAAGCCATGAACATTGCATGTTACATCCATAATCATGTTACTCTAAGGTCTGGTATCTCTTCTACACTCTGTGAGCTATGGAAAGGAAGGAAATCAACTGTTAAATATTTTCATATTTTTGGGAGTAAGTGCTACATCTTGGCTGATCGTGAACACTGAAGGAAGATGAACCTCAAAAGTGTTGATGAAATATTTCTTGTTTACTCCACTAACAGTAGAGCTTACAGGGTGTTCAATTCAAGAACCATAATTATGATGGAGTCCATAAATGTTGTTGTTGATGATTCAACAGTTGGAAAAGAAAATGATGTTGAAGAAGATGTTGGAACATCATCTCAGTAGACTGATGATTCAGAAAATGTCCTAGACATTGAGTCAGTTGGCACAGATTCAGGTGAGGTGCAAGTTAACAAAGGTCCCTCTATTAGAATCCAAAAGGATCATCCTAAGGACCTTATCATAGGAATCTGAATGAAGGGATTACCACCAGATCCAGAGATGTGATTTCTAACTCCTGCTTTGTTTCTAAGTTTGAACCAAAGAATGTGAAAGATGCCTTAACTGATGAGTTATGGATAAATGTTATGCAAGAGGAACTTGGTTAGTACAAGAGAAATAAAGTTTGGAAATTGGTTCCTAGACCTGAAAGTATGAATGTCATTAGTATTAAATGGGTCTATAAGAATTAATAAGTCTGATGAAAGTGGCCATGTAACTAGGAACAAAGCTCGCTTAGTAGCTCATGAATATAGTAAAGGTGAGATTGACAAGAACTTATTTGTTGAGCATGATGGAGGAAAATCATGATAGCTCAAATTCATGTTAATGACATTGTTTTTGGAGGAATGTCGAACCAGATGTTAGAACATGTTGTGTGACACATACAGTCTGAATTTGAAATGAGTTATGTTGATGAATTGACATATTTTTTGGGTCTGCAAGTAAAGCAACTGGAAGATACCATATTTATTGATCAAAGCAAGGGTGATGAGAGTATTGTGAAGAAGTTTTGTCTTGAAAATGAAAGTCCTAAGAAAGCATCTGCTACAACACATGTGATGTTAACCAAAGATGAAAATGGTGTTGATGTTGGTCAAAGTGTGCACACGAGCATGATTGGTAGTTTACTATATCTTACAACAAGCAAATCTAATTTTACATTTCTTGTAGGAGCATGTGCTAGATATCAAGCTAAACCCAAAGTTATTCATCTCACTCAGGTGAAGAGAATTATGAAGTATGATATTCTCTACTCTCATGATACTTATTACATTCTAGTTGGGCATTGTGATGCTGATTGGACTGGTAGTGTTGATGATAAAAAGGACACATATGGTGGATTTTTCTTTCTAGGCAACAATTTGTTTTCATGTTTCAACAAGAAACAAAATTGTTTATCTTTGTCTACTATAAAAGTTGAGTACATCTCTGCATGTAGTATATGTAATAAGTTGTTATGGATAAAACATATGTTAAAAGAGTACAATGTTAAGCAAGATGTCATGACATTATACTGTGACAATTTTGAAAAGTTAAAGGGCTCTTTAGGTATTTGCTTGTATGAAAATTTATAGCAATTACAGTTGTGGAAGCGTGCAAACAAATACTTTCTATTTACTATAACTAGAGTTGCATGAGAAATAAGGGAAATCATTTCCATTTTGAAAAACGCTAAAAATGTAAGTTCTCTTGATACTTCATCTTACCCGGTTAATTTTCCCACAAACCCTTTTGATGATGTGGATAAAAATGCTGATGTTACTGAAACTTCCATTGCTTTTGTGAATGGTTTGAATCCATCTGAAACTGCTTCTATTATGCATGTTGAACTTTGTGCTGAAACCTGTGTTGAACCAAATGTTGAAACATCTGTGAAACTTGTTTCTAAATCTATTAACCAGGTTAATCATATCTTTAAAAAGACCCTAGAAAAGTCTAGTTTTGTTACTATTGTTGTTGATGATGTTGTTAGTGAACCATCCACTAAAGAAACTAGTCTTGAACCATCAACTGACCAAATGGCTCCTCTCACTGGTCGTGCCAAAGAGTCTGTTGTTGAAATACCTTATGCGCAAGTTGACTATGTTTTACATCCACCTGTTGAAGCCTTTGAGAATGAAAATGTCGAACTTGTTGTTGAAACCCCTGCAAAACCTTGTGTTGTTTATGTGAGTAAAGTATATATTTTCTCTGACAAGGATGTTGAACCATCTAGTACATCTGATGTTTCTGTTGTTTTTGTTGGTGAATCCCCTATAGTTGAGTCTACAATATTAGTGACTCATGATATTCCATTTGAGTTTGATACTATACTGGATGTAGAAACATCCCAGGACCAACCTGTTAGCGTTGTTGAAACTGGTTCTGAGATCCCCCAAATTGATGCTGATATGGTGGAGTTCTCTAAGAATCCTCAACCTGACGTGGTTGAACATCAACCTGATGGTGGGTTGGAGTATTGAGGTTATGTATGTGATGGAAGGAACTGATCGTATTATGACTGATTGTGTGTAGATGTGCATTTTGATAAGAATTATTATATGTGTTATGATCAGATGTGTTAGTTCCGATGTGATAATGCTCAGATGTGGTTACTATTACTGTGTGTGTCTGTTTAAGACCTATTTGTGAAACCTCTTGTTTGATGACTTTATGTGATGAAATAATGTCTATGGAACTTGATTTTCTTTGTTGTTGAAGACGGTTTTGGTGTATGCTCATTGAGGTTGAAACTGGTTAATATCCGTTTGTGCGTGTGTGACTCTAAGCCAGATGTTGAGGATGATGTCTTAGACATCGTGTTCTCTAGCAGAAGAAAAGTTTTTTGGAAGAGGATCCCTGTGAATGTTTCTTCTGGATATTGTGTCTTTTCACTTGAGTCTGATTGTGACATTCCGTCAGAAGACAAAAAAACTAATTCAAACTCTTCAATTTCTAACATCACCTTCAGAAGCTTCATCCTTCAGATGCTTCTGATCTTCAGGTGCTTCTGAATGAAATTCCTCTTCTGATCATAATGTTGACTTTATGGCTGACCTTTCTTCAAATCTTTTGCAAAGTCATATAAGCTTCTCTTTTACTTTAGATTCTACCTTCAGATTCCCTCATTTTACTTTTTTAATTGTAAGTTTAGCAAAATGCCTAGTCAAAATAACAATCTCTATGGAAACAATAACTTACTATTGTATTACATGGAACAATTTGATAGACTTGCCAAATTTGTAATCAACAACCTCCTCCAACGGGTGTGGCTCCCTATATCAGATGATTACATGGGTGTGGTTCTCCCTCACTTCGTTTTGCTGTAGTATTTTTTACGTGTAGTTTTTTTGTCAAGTTTTTAATGATAGTGTTGTTTTTTCTTTTTGGCTTAGATCACTTCTAATACAAAATAAAATAAACAACATACAAATAAACACGCTTCGACTTGTAGTTCATATAGATTACGAATCTTTAGAGTGTATTTGAATTGACGGTATATAGTGAAGAAAAGTAATAACAACACTCTTTTTTCAACATTTATTCAAACACTCTTCTTTAATTGGGTGAAACATAAGTGTGTTCTACCACTTTATGTGGATCTAATTTCTAAAGTGTGATCCACAGTGAGTGTTGAAAAGAGAGTCTTGCTAAAATTTGAAGAGAAAAACTTATTTTTCTTTTTAAATTATAGATTATATAATTGTTTTTAAAAATAAATTAAATGTGATCGAAATATCACGTGACCATTTATAATGTTTTTTTAGGCTAAAATGCTCTTTTGGTCCCTTAACTATATTGTTGGTATCAGATTGGTCCCTTAAATGATAAAAACTCCGTTTGAATCCCTTAATTATAGCCCCGTTATCTGTTTTGGTCCCTACCGTCAGATTTTTGAAAATACTGTTAACTCATGTACACATGTCTATTCAGCATTGGCTGAAAACTGAAGTTATTTCCATCATCTTCTCCAGCTCAATCCTTCATCCCCTTCATCAATTTCTGGAAAATAAAAAGAACATCTATGGCAGCAACAACAAAATCAAGCAACAACAACAACAACAACAATTTTGACATCATCATCATCATGAAGTAACTCATAGTTCTTCTCATACAACAACAACAAAATCAAATAGCAACAACAACAACTTAATTTATGCAACAACAACAACAACTTAAATCTTCTCATCATCCTCTCATACAAAAAACCCATAAATCCTTTCAATTTTCATGAAATAACCCATTAAAAAGAAAACCCATAATTTCTGCAACAACAACAACAACAATTCCGGCACCAACATCATCCTCTCATAGAACAACAATTCCCTACCCAATGCACAACTCTTGTTGAAAAATTTAGTGAACAAAATCATTGTTGTTGTGATTGGTGGTGTTGTAGTGATTGGATTTATTTGTTGTTGTAGTGAAAAATCCAGGAAACAACAAATACGAAATTACAAAAGGATGAATAAATGATTTGTTTGTTTGATATATGTTCAGGGAATGGAGGGATTGAATTTATATGTTCAGATGATGGAAATGAAAAGGGAATTTGAATTGATTGTTTGTTTGATAGGAAATGAATTTATAAGGTACAAAGAGGAGTGTATATGTGTGGTATTGTTGTGTTGAGTTGCAGATCTGAAAGTGATTGAGAAGAAAAAAAATGAGTAGAAAAAAATTTGAGATGGAGAAGATATGCATATCTTGTTGTTTTTCAAGAAATTGAGATGGAGAAGATGAAAAAAATAAAATTAAGTTTTCAACCAATGCCAAGATGACACGTGTACAACAATTAACTTTTTATATTAAACCTAACATGAACCTAACGTTTTTCAATTAAAGTGATGGTAGGGACCAAAACATATCACGAAACTATAATTAAGGGACTCAAACAGAGTTTTTATCGTTTAAAGGACCAATCTGATACCAATAATATAGTTAATGGACCAAAAGAGTATTTTAGTTTTTTTTTATTTATTATTATTTCAATCTCTTAAAAAATATCTATACGATATACAGCTAGTTGTTTTTTTTTTAATAGAAATAAACACCCTACCAAAAAAAACAACATACGGTTAAACGCAGCGTTTTCGTGTTTTTCTCAGAACAAATCACTCTCTCTCACTCTTTCTTGCTCTTTTTCAATTCAACTGTACATGTTTTCTTTCTGCACAGAATCGCAATTTCTTCAAAAAAATCCATTCTTTTAACCATTATTCAACGCTTTGAAGTTCAATAGAAAAAGGGTTTCTGTTCAACTCAAACTTCATCATGGTAAGTTCCGTTTTTTCTTTTGTTCCTTTTCACAATTCAATTTTTCATTGAAACATTGTCACAAAGTTTCAATTTTTAGATAATCCCTTATAGCCATTTGTTTATATAGCTTAAATAATGCGTTTATTTATTCATTTGTTTATTTTTTGATTGGTTATAGGTTCTGGGTTTATATAGGGAATTAGATTATTTGTTTATTAGAGCTTTAAGCTTATAGTATGAAATTTGGGCCTTGTTTGGATAAACAGCTTAATTTACTGCTTATAGTATAAACACTTATCATCTATAAAAGCTTATTATATGTTATTTCTATAGAAAAAGGTAAAATAAAGTCAAATTGTCTTCGTATAAGCTGTTTTTATAAAGTGATTCTGTAAAATTGATTCTGGCTAAAATTGAGTTGAAGGTAAGTGATTTATGCTTGGATACATTGATGTAAAAGTGAGTTGAACAATAAATTTGAGTGTAAAAGTTCATTTTAGAATCAGAAGCTACAGTTTCTAGATTCAAGTAGAATCAATTATACTTTAGAGGAACCGAACATGTCAAAATCAATTCTACACCTCTATAACCAGTTTTGTCTCCACCAAAAGTGGAACCAACTATATACTATGTTATCCTTGAGAGCTGCTGAAAACAACTTATGAACATGTCATAAGCTGTTCTCATAAGTTCTCAAACATTCACACAATTACTTATGCTAGTAGATAAGCTCAAATAAGTCAATACAAAGAGGCCCTAGATAATGCTTTTTTCCCATTTTTCGATTGTTGAATTCACTGGTTGTGTGTTGTCTGGTTTATTGTTATTTGCAGGAGGTATTTAAAAGGGCCATACTACAACTTGGGCCACCTGAAAGTTTTGCTTTGCAGACTGTTCAAGAAGTAATAAAGCCTCAGGTATATTTTGAAATTCTTTTGAGCCAGTTTGGATTAGCCTCTAGTTCATTGAAGATTCCCCATTAAAATTCATTGCGTACACAAATATTCATATAAGCTTGTAAGTGTTGATGGAGAAGTTTATCTAAACTGCCTCTAACTCCATTCCTGTCGTAGTGCAGATTTATAATGAAAAAGGCTGAACTAATTTCCAATTATGGATGTAGTGGTGATTTTGATCATTTTTATTTTGAGAAATAGTAGATTTAGTGAGGGTGCGAGGGGTTGATTTGGGTCTTGTTTGGATTAACATCTTCATTAAACACCTATAGCATAAGAGCTTATCATATAAGTGCTTATGGATAAGCTATACCAAAAATAAATTAAAGTCAAACTGTTTTCATATAAATTATAAATTGTTTTCATATGCTGTCTTGGAGACTTAATTGAAATAAGCTACAACCAACTTATGGACATGCCCTCAGTTGTTTCTATAAGCTCTGCCAAACAGTCTAACAATTGTTTATCCCAGTAGATAAACTCAAATAAGGCAATCCAAACACGCCCTTGGTCATGCATATCATTCTGATGACTTATTTTGGATTTTTTTTGGGATGTGGTGATATTCTGGATTTTTGTTCAAAAGGAAGAGATTTGTATTTAGGGAACAGTGAGCAAAAAGGCGAGAAACTTGTAAATTTCAAAACGGTTTTGATTATGGGATATCTATAACTTGTGAAAAATATAATATGGTTGTCTTTTGACTTAAATCGTTCATTCATGATTCACGTCCCGAGGTTCCCTTTTCTAGTAACTTTGATAATGACAATGGTAAAGGTTGTGGTTAATTTAATTGATTTATGATTAACAGAGACAAACAAAATTGGCCCAAGATGAGAACCAATCCCTAGAGAACATTCTACGGCTGCTACTTCAGGAATTCGTGGTATGTTTGACTGCTACCCTTGTTCATAGATTACACCTTATGTGCTAGTCGAATATAGAATGCTAATCTAATTGGATTTCTATAAAATTTCTTTGGAAAAATCTGATGGTGTTTTATATTTTTTTCTTTTCTTTGGCGTGTCTTTTATGCATGATTAAGGTACTAAATTTATTTTATTTTTTCTGTTAAAGATTTGGTTAAGAGCCAGATCCTTAGTTTAAAGGTAGAGAGTATTGCTATAATTCTATGTTAAAGAACAAGAGAGTTCTCAGGAGATGTGAGAGATTTAGACACAATATTTTACTAATCACTTAGAAGAATGGCTTTTGGACCGCCAATATTCACGTAAGGGCCCACTGGCCCTATACAAGCATGCCGCTACGTCTACATAAGGGCGCGTCGCTTTCCTTATCCCTCGAAACCATCATGCTCAAATCTTGAGGCCAAATATTCGGCCAAAATATCCGGATTTAGGGGGATACACGCGTTTCTCCTTATCTCGTGTGACTTAGGGATTAAGTCACAGAATAAGAGGCCTAATCAGGCTATAAATAACCCCCTTGAGACCATTCTCAAGGCATGACCTAATCAGATACTAAACCCTAGTTTCAGTATTGTACTCACTGCAAGTACAGATTTGATGCATAGTACTGACCTTATACATTTTCTTATGCTAATACAATGGTTATGGATGATATTTATTTGGCTATACCCTTTACTTTGGGAACAATGCAATCATTACTCATTAGTAAAGTAGTTTCCTTGTTACTATACTGTAATGTCGGTTTAACTATTTTGGCATTCAAATTTCTATGCTTATTTTCTTTCTCAGTAAAGTTAGACATGTTTTTCATCTGGGATGCATGTTTTTTATGAGACATTCTGTTTGTTTTCTTGCTAGTGCATGTATTTACTTACCATTGACTTGCATAGTTTTAAGTGTTTTCTTTCTACTCTTTTATTTATTTTGAATTCACATGTTTGTAGTCTATAGTTTATCAAACGGTAAAGTATGCAGCGTTTTCAAGATGCTTAAATGACTTGTATAAAGTGAAGTGTAAACTAATAAGCATTTTGAGAAAAACTATTTCAAATATGAACTTATCTAATGCTGTTTCTTTTGCCCTCTTTGTTTTATTGTTTCATTGTTTATGTCTCTTTATGGCCTGTATTAATATGTTTGCACTTTGGTTCAGTCGGCAGCAGTACAGTCTGGAGAGGAAGTAATGCAATACGGGCAATCAATTGATGCTAATGAAACTACCCAAGGCCACATTCCCCGTCTTCTTGGTCTGTGCACCATTTAGTAATGCTTTAATGAGATACAGTTAAATCCTAAACATTTTAATTGTAAGTTCTTCATGCGATTCTTTTTTATACTCACGTTTGTATGTCATTTTCGTTCTTCAGATATAGTGCTATATCTGTGTGAGAAGGAACACATCGAAGGTGGTATGATTTTTCAGTTGTTGGAAGACTTGACAGAAATGTCTACAATGAAAAACTGCAAGGATATTTTTGGCTATATAGAGAGTAAACAAGATATACTGGGAAAGGTACATTTCTCATTTGTTTGTAATTCTTTGTGCTTCTCTAATTAATGATTTATAGAAGGAGTATTGTATAACTGACCTGTATTTATGTGGAATTTTTTATGTTTGCTTGACACTCAGCAAGAACTTTTTGCTCGAGGAAAACTTGTGATGCTCAGAACCTGTAATCAACTTCTTCGCCGTCTTTCAAAGGTACATTGAGCATGGTTTATGTCCTATTATACTTTAAGCTTTAATGTTGATTACTGTTTCTAAATACAAATCTATAATATTCCTGCTTCATGCGTTTGGATTTGTTTAAGCGTTGAGTGCTCATTTGTCTTTCCTGTTTTCCTCCATCTCTCAATTCCCTCTTTGTTTCCTCCCTTTAACTGTATAGGTTGAGCTATATGATAGACTTCTCTTCAGCGTTGTAGTATTGAATGAGTATTATTTAAGTTAGGGTTATGTAGGATATATTATTCTTCCCATGATTGCCATAATTCAATGTGTTTGTATGGATGTTGTAGGCAAATGATGTGGTCTTTTGCGGAAGAATTCTCATGTTTCTGGCTCATTTCTTTCCATTATCAGAGCGATCTGGTACAGTTCTGTGAAGTCTATCTTAACTCATAGTTTAAATTTCATTTTATTGAGCGCCTCGTCACTTTGCTGTTTTTGAAAAACTTTTGCAGCCTTAAATATCAAGGGAGTTTTTAACACATCAAATGAAACAAAATATGAGAAAGAACCCGTAGAAGGTACGTCCTTGCTTATTGTCTTAGCTTTGCTTGATTGCCATTCTTAATTCATTCTTATAAATACAAGTTATTATTTGAAGTTTATATTTTTTTATTCCAGATAATAATTTATTTTCCATGCTTTCCAGGCATATGCATTGATTTCAATTTTTATGAAACTTTTTGGGGCTTACAGGTAAGTTTTCAATGAAATTTTAATTCTTGATAGGGAGGTCTATTCCTTTTTCTCAACTTGAGGCTTGCCTTGCTATTTGACACGATTTTCAATATAAATTTTGTCTTAAATGGTTCTACTTCTACATGTTAAAGCCGAAATTATACAACTTTGACTACATACTGCAGGACAGTATTTTATTTTCTTTCAATAAAAGAACCAAAAACAAATATTTTAATCAGTCTCTGTTAACTTGATGCAGGAATATTTTTCTAACCCTGCTCCTATAATTCACTCTACATTTAAGTGGAAAAAGTTCACCTCCAGCTTGTTGGTAATCTTTTATTTCATAGTTTTTTGTTTGCATTCATGCATTTTTTTCTCAATATCAAACTGCTTCTGTTCTTTTCTTTTTACGTAAGAATTTTTGTTGGATTGAAGGTTGTACTGAATACATTTGAAGCACAACCTTTAAGTGACGAAGAGGGAGATGCTAATAATTTGGAAGAAGAGGCAGTTAACTTTAGTATAAAATATCTCACAAGCAGTAAACTAATGGGTCTAGAGGTGAGCAGTTTGGCCAAGTCTTGATGCTTACTACTAAAAATGTGTCATTTTTTTTTTCTGCGAAGATGTTCAAGTCCTGACTCAGTATTCTCTCTTGTTTGTTTCTTGTTATCGGTTGAATTCTTGATAGTTGAAGGATCCAAGTTTTCGACGTCATGTTCTTGTGCAGTGTCTCATATTGTTTAATTATTTGAAGGTAATAATTTTATGCAGACTAATTTCTCTGTGATGTACAAATAGTATTTAGTTTTTTTTTTTTATCTAATATTAGCTGGTGGTTTCTCCGTCATTTGCTTTTAGGCCCCTGGAAAAGGTGACAAGGATCTGCCATCTGAAACCATGGTTAGTACCGCCTTCTTTGAACTCTTTAGGTTATATGGCTACATTGGCTAGTATCTAATTTTCATACTTTTAGTTATGAAAACATTACATGCCTTCCTTAGCACCTAATATTTGTTAATTGCAATTATTGGCTTATATGAAATGATTTCTACTATTTTTCTTAGGGGTGTTTGGTAGGGAAATTTTTAAAAATATTATAAAAAATTAATTTGCATGTTTGTTATGAATGTGTTCTAAAAAGTATTCCAAGGAAACTAACATTGACAGGATTTTTATAAAAGTATTTTGTTTCCTAGCAAAACATTCCCAAATGGGAGATGGGAATCAAAGATTCCCATTTAACACATTGTGCTCAACAAACAGTTCTTTTTAGTGTTTTCAAATATTAGCTCTATAGTGTAGTGGAATTTTAACAAACCACTATAGTACCACTATAAGTCTATAAGATCACAGCGTAGCAGAATTTGAACAAACCGCTAGTCGCAAATACGATTCTCAATCAATAGGGACAGAATGTAATATGGTTTTTCTGCGATTGACAACACATGATCTTTTGTTTTCCCTAAAAGCAATATTTAGCTGCAGTATGCCCCTATTAGTTTTTGTAAGTTTATTTTTATGGCGGTATCCTCCATTTTGTTAGATATCAGGTTGTCTTTACTTTCCTGTCATCTGAGAAAGGACCTTATTTTAGCGTTTTCTAAGGTTATAGTAGCTGCTATTTTGATTGAAAATGCAGTGTTCACATGTAACTCATTTTCTTTTGTAATTCAGAAAGATGAGATCACATCATGTGAAGAACGTGTTAAAAAACTTATTGAACTGACTCCACCCAAAGGGAAAGAGTTCCTTCACAAAATTGAGCATATATTAGAACGAGAAAAGAATTGGGTGAGCATCTTCCAACACTTCCTCCGTTTGTATAAATGCCAGTTATCATCAACATCAATAATATATCTACTATTTGTATAAATGCCTTTCATGTATTTTCTAGGTGTGGTGGAAACGTGATGGCTGCCCACCATATGAAAAACAACCTACAGAAAAGAAAGCAGTACAAGATGGGTCGAAGAAACGGTATGCTTTTTGTTTAACAAACTATTTATCGTGTATTAATGGCTTTAGTTTATAGGATTAGAAATTGCTCGTAATCTCCAAGAATGAGAATAACGAAACCCTCCTTTCTTCAAGGTCTTTGTTTCTGAATTCATAGGTTCATCAATTGTATTGCTGTCGTTTTGCATTGATGTTGTTCTAAATAGAGAATTATTTCTCAATTTGAATAGAAGTTATTGATTCATTCAAATTCATTTCTGCTTACATGCAATTTACAATGCCGCAATTGATGGCCTTCTTTTGATGTTGTCAGTTGCGTGAAAGAAGTTATAACCTTGTTTTGATCCTGTGAAGTAAAAAAAAAAAATTCATGTCTCAAAATGAGTGTCATGTAAAATTAATGGATTCATGATAAGTTTAGTGCTAGCAACACCCACTCTTACACTCACTTTGCAAAACTTACTCTTTTATTCAGTGAAAATCACGTGAGTCTCAACACTTCATGTGGGGTCCACTCCCAATATGATGGGATCCACTTGAATTTCACCCAATAAGAGAGTGAGTGTTGGAAAGATATTTTAGTGTGAGTATTGCTAGTGCTCCTCTTCATGGTAATACCCTTCATAATGTGTTTTTATTACATTGCGATATTTTTTGTCGATTAAAGGGGTAAAGCCCTAAATACACACATCCATCAATGATAACTTTGAAGTTTATTAAAGTGTTTTCCACGGAATATAATTTCACTGTAGCCTGTTGTTCACAAGTCTCTTCCTCTATTGAGTTCCTTTTCTTTGGTGGGGAGGGGGCAATGTGAAACCATTTTTGAAACAACACAATCATTTGCTTTTGTAACATGTGATGTCTCCAATATTGAACTTATTTGAAACTTAAGCGCTATAAACGTAGAAGGCATATTTGTTCCACTTTAAAAGTAGTTAACTAAGTCAAAAAATTAATTAGCTAAGAACAAAGAAAATCAATTCCAAGTTGATGTTACAAGCATACACGATACAACCAGGCAAAACCATAGGTGCATGAGGGGCTTCGTGCTTTATAGAACATAATTAGTGTTTAATCATAAACCATTGTAGATTTCTTTCTTCTATTCTTATGCTACTATTTATATGGTTCCTATTCACCATGCTCAGATTGTCTGCTTACGCTGCTCTGTCTCTTAATTTTCAGTAAGCCAAGATGGAGATTGGGTAACAAAGAACTGTCTCAGTTGTGGAAGTGGGCAGATCAAAATCCGGTATATTTTTATTTACAGAACTTGTGGCTAGTGCTAAATATGCTAGGTCTTGTTCTGTAGAAGTTGACTCTTGTGGATGCTGAACACTAGGGTTAGAACTTAGAAGTATGTATACATAGTGACATGTTTAACATCAAAGTGCTCTGGTTGTAGGTTTAGACTTTTTGAGTTGCTTAGTCAAACCCCATATGCTTCACAATGTATATAAATCTTTCCTATTTTTATGATAATGCATTATCATGTCAATATAGCTGTCGAAGAAAATAATAAAGGAAAATTAGTTGAGAAAAAATTGACAGCTGTGGTTCCTCTGATCGCTACTTACAAACCCTTGGATTGGGTCGCTCCTTAATTGACTTTTCTTAATTATTGATTTACACCAAATTTTTTGAATTTCCAGAATGCTTTAACGGATCCTCAACGTGTTCAAACACCTTCAATTCTGGAGTACTGGAAACCCTTGGCTGAAGATGTAAGTTTTCCTTATTAACAGCAATGGACATATTGATTTTTTTCCTTTCCTAATATTGCAGGCTTGGTTATTATGATTTTTCCCCATCATCCAAGTTGTAGCCTTTTTTTTCATTTAACTTAAATATTGAAATTCTTTGCTTTTATGAAACTACAGATGGATCCTTCTGCTGGAATAGAAGCTGAATACCACCACAAGAATAACCGGGTAATCCCCTGCTTAATATTTTGGGTAGTAGAAGTAGAAATTTTATTTTAGGAAATGAAGGACAAACCGAAAAATAACATTCCGAAGATGGAAATTCTCTTGAAACAGCCATGGACAGAATAGCAATGAGAAGCTAAAAAGATAAACCCACCCTCTAACAAATTTAAGGAAAAGACAAACCTTACAAAATGCATGCTAGGTTACAACCTAATGCTCCAGGCTCCGTATTGCCAATAGTAGTCTTCGCGGTGGCAATACCGACATTTAAGGAAGAGCATCTTCATTGCTGCTACTAATTCCTTCAAAAACTGTAAAATTCAATTACGAAAAAGAAAAAGGCAAAATACACTTTTCTTTCCTTAGAGATGCTTGAGGGTAAATTAGACAAATATGCACATATTCATCTCTTAGGAGTGGGGTGTGATATTTCTTAAATTAGAGGGGACAGCAATTTAGTTTAAGAATCTCTCAAGCATAATTATCTACAGTGTTATAGTGGCACCATTGCAACAAAGTATTGCGTTGCAACCCTATAGTAAGCCGAAAAGAAGAAAAGTTTGTGATAATATGGCCATTTCATTGCAACCATCATTAAAAAACATCTGCATACATAGCACCTTGCCATAAAGTATTCCTTCCTCTATTAAGCCAAAACCAATATATTTTACCAAAATAAAATCATCTTAAAGGGTAAATTTTATCGTCTAATATTCAACATTCTACCGTAGAGTGTACATATTTTATTTATCTATCTTTCTTTTTGACTTAGGTTTATTGTTGGAAAGGTCTTCGTCTTTCAGCACGGCAAGACTTGGAGGGTTTTTCTAAGGTAAACTTAACTTTTTAATCTACATTTATTGTCTGCTTAACTTTTTCGGATTAATTGAAGTTTTATATGTATATATTGTTGCAGTTTACGGAATACGGAATTGAAGGGGTTGTACCACTAGAACTTTTGCCGTCTGATGTCCAATCTAAATACCAAGCTAAACCAAATGATAGAAGTAAACGTGGTAAAAAGGAAGAGGCAAAAAAAACTGCTAATCAAGTCGAAGAAAATCAGGTTTCTTGATTCAGATCCAACTTCCCATATTTCTTTTTTAATTACATCTTCTCAAGAGAATAATTTTTTAGTGGTTCCCATTGTTGCTAGTTGCCTGATTTTTGTTCTTTGGTTTCTATCAACCACAAGAAGCCGTAAATTGTTGAGAGGATTTTTAGTTTATGTTCTTTTGTGGGAAAAGGCTTTTTGACTGATTGTTGTTTTATCCTGTGTTTCTATTTCTATGATTATATTTGAACTGGAGCTAACAATGTCATTTTATCACAAGATGTTAATGCATTAATATATTCTAATCCTTTGGTTTTCGCGCGCCGCGTAAATAAAATGCAATTTTCTTTATGTATTTGAAACCTGGGTATTCCTATGGCCAAATTAGCCTACTATTATCTAACTTTCTTGGAGAGAACAGGCTCTTACCCTTCACTCATGCTTTCAGCTGGTCCTTGGACCTCTCGTAACCTGTGAGAAAAAAAGAGATTAAAACACACTCGCTCACACACAAACACACGGAGACACACAAAGTATGGTAAACTAGACAGCCCAAATTACATTGCATGGCTACAGGATTTATAACAAATTTAAGGCGCGGGTATGTTAAAATAAATTTATTTTAAAATATATATAATAAAATAACATTTTACCCTTGGTCCATACATGGACCATTAATAACTGTTTATAACTGGTTTTTAAGATTGTTTGAAGATTTTTCGTACTAAACCAGCGATCTTCATTTACATTATTGATTCCCTCTCGTGAGTGTTGCCAGAAGATTACAATGCCCTCCTTTGCAAATCTATTGAGTTTCTAACCAACTCCTTACTCCCTTCTGTTTATAGGCTTCATTTACATAATTAATTCCCCCGTCGTCCCTATTATTTCTGCTTATATATATAACCCCTTGACCATTAGATTACTATTGGAAATATCTCCCTGCTAATCACTGACATCCTCTTTTCTCTTCTACAAACCCTCCCAAATCCACCATTACACCAATCTATAATTTCCTATATTCATGGAGAGTCCCAGATTTGATTCATACTAATATAATTATAACCCAATTAAGTAATAAACTTATATTAGTGGTTGGTAGACATAAAATTATAGGAGAATTGATTTTACAAACCACGGTTCCATGTCTAGTTGGACATCTTGACCATAAATGTTGTACTCCGGCAATCTAACTGACGCTTGCTGTTAGGCACGAGGTTATTGGGGATTCCCCTTGGATTTTTCCCAATCAGACCGCTTTTGTAGGCCCCAACCAGTTTGAAGTATCTCAGAAAAATAATTATCCACTCCAGCTGTATTTTAATTATCTCAAGCCCTAACAGACATGAAATGAGAAGGAACCGATGAGAAGAGGTGTCTAATAATCTAAAGAAGGGACTGGGTATAGTTGGTGCTAGTAAAGGACAAGATATAATTGATTAACATCAATTTGTTAATTTTCCGGGAAGAAAACTCTTGCGTGAAATAGCATTATTCTTTTATAAACAACATCAAATAGTTTAGAGATGTAGATTTGAGAGGAAAAATGGATTTAAATTGTCTGAATAGGAGACTAGAATTGGTACTTAATGATTTGATCAATAAGGTTAATTTGTATGATTTTTTGCAAAATAAATACCTTGATTATAGATGTCGACTATATCTAATAACTATCTAGAAGCTTTCCTAATTTACTATATTACAAATTACCAATCAAAATAGGAAGAAATATACACAAAGAAATTAGGAAAGGTGATATTTACAGACATGAAAAGAATATTTGCAAAGTTAAAAATAGGAAAGTAGTTCACAAGGTAATAATGAAACTTAGAAAGTATCAATGTGATCGACAAAAGAAATAAGAAAAACTTAGTTTTTAATTTCTTTTGTTACACAATAATACTTTTTTATTTACCAAATTGTAGGGCACTGATATGCACCCAAACAGTACTTATGTGTATGATGCATCCAAACTTTTTGGTTGAAAATTATTTTTCTTAGGTATCTGGTGCATACCCATAAGTACCAAATCCATACCATGTTTGGGTACATATCCATCATGTGCATGACTTTAATTTTGGAGTGTCTATGTTTTATTGGCCAATACATTATGCACCTTCAAATGAGTGCAGTAGTTAGGTTACACTTGGACGTACTTTAGGTTTGCAAATGAGAGAAAATCAAAGAAAGTAAAGTGTAGAGAGATAATTTAGAGAATTCTGAGCTTTGTGATTATGAATATGATGATTGCTAACCTTCAATTTAGTGTACATGATAGAACTATAAGTAGACAAGCATAACTGCCTTATTAAGTAGCTGAATAGCAACAGAACTCTGTTACCAACTAACTCTTCCTATATACAGATATAAGGCTACACGAATGGCACACGCCAAAATACACAGATAACATAAACTACATTGTTACTCTAATACTGCGCCTGTGTCATATTAAGTGTCGTTTAATGTTACACACACTTAGGAAAATCATTGAGCATACTAATTTTTATAATGAAATGAGCTACATTTACTTAAGTATCCTTATTAATATACTACATCTGTCCTAATATACTACTTATTAACAAAAGTAGATGGTGTACTTAATGTGTTGATTTTTTGAATCAATGTCACTAAAATACCTTGTTTTGTATAGATGTGACCAACTCTAATTTTTCATCTCCCAAGACAAATTAGTTGTATTAATAAGGGGTTTATTTAAAAAAAAATGTACCTAGTAATTTGAAATGAGGCATATATTTATGGACAATAAAGGTAGTAGTAGTTAGTGGAATGAACCGGGTATCCTCTGCGCACAACCGCAAAGAGTAACCCCTTGAGCCGGGTAAGACTGCAATGGGTGACAAAGATCTCTCTCAAGAGATTTAATACTACTGCATTCTCAGGGTTGAATTCGAACCCAGGGCCTCTGGTTAAGCTGGAAGAGATCCCTTACCATCTCATCCAAGTGCTCTTGGGTGAGTGTTAGGTAGTTGAGGTACAATAAAAAATGATATATTAGTGGAAAAAGGTTATTAAAATGACATAATGTGAGACAAACAAATATTCCAAATGTGACACTTAATATGAGATGGATGGAGTATCATTAGATTGAACTGTAATTTGCATGCATCTATCTGTTTCGTTCTACTTCTCTGCATTGTCTTTGTTCTCCTGTTTATTATATTTAAGATTTGTAATAATGAATTCAATGTTGAATTGATTCCCTGAAATCACTGTCATTATTTTTTGTTGTGGAATAGACTGCTACACCGTCAACTGAGATAGATGGTGAAGGCATTAGAGCAGATAGCACATCAACACCTATGGATTTTGATGCTGCTGCTCTCCCTGGTTCTCAAGGTGGAACCTCAACTTCTGACGAACTTCAGAAGAATGGCTCAGATACTGATATCGGTCAGGAAGCAGGTCAATTGGAAGCAGACGCTGAAGTTGAAGATGGAATCATAGATGAGACCGATGCTGATGCTGATGCTGATGCTGATTTAGATGCAGTTGGCTAAGAGGATTTCACAGATTTACATGCTAAGGATAAGTAACATTAGAATAGTGGATGCTAGCATCCATTTTAGCCACAAAGGTAGCTGCATGCATGCAACATTCTTCCCATTATGTCAAATTAAAGGCATATTATTTTATTTAAAAAGTCAGGATGGAAATCATCTTGAATTTTTGTACAACATCAATTGAAATTGGTTCTCTCAATGAAGAGTGACAATATGAATATTTGTACTTGTATCGGAAAAAATGAAATGAAATACTCAATTAGTTATGTTCGATTAGATGCTATCGAAATGCAATTAACATTTGAAACTGGTTTGTTGTCTGACACTTTTAAATGAAATGTCATGAATAATAAATTAATAAAGATTCAGAACATGCGGGGGTCTTAGGGAGAACTTTGCTATCTATTGTGGTTCTATCCGGCTCGAGGGATCAGTCTTGTGCGCATAGATACCATGTTTTAATGATGAGATCTCTCACATAATTCCTTCATTTAGGAGGTTTGAGTTTCAAACTTTGAAAACAGACAAACCTAGATGCGAATGATTTTTTGTTGCTCTAAGTTGTCTATAATTGATTTTAGATTTTAGTTTGACAATTACTTTTTATTAGAAGCAAAATACAATGTACCAAAAAAAGAAGAAGGAAAATACACTATACCTAATAAATTACATATAGTGTTAATTTTTGTTACTGTTGTGGTCTCACTATGGATTTGTGGAGCCAGAATGGGGATAGGGACAGAGGACAATATAGGAGGCAAGAACATAAAGATGGATAGCATTCTTTACCCCACTCCATTGATGTCTCTTGTTGCAGCTACTATGTCACTTAGTCGGGTCAAGATGAAGAAATGGATAAATGCAAATATATTGGTGAGATGTCATTTTGAAAATATTTAAGAAAGTAGGTCTCTATCTTTGTCATAACCCCTCCTCATAGAGCCAACTCACAGAGCCAGGTAAGACCACCAAGGCATATTAGATTTCGAATACTGCTATTTCCCAAGCACAAAACACTCGCGCCCTGCAGCCATGCCAAAAATGCCCTCGCGCTAGTTAACTCACGCTGGTTTTTATCTGTTTCAATTCAATATGTATCTGTGCAATCAAAAGCAAGAGCAGCAAGCAAATATCCAAGGTCATGCTTCAACACGTAGCAAGCTAATTATGTCCAAAGAGCTAATTATGTCATTGCTTCAACACGTAGCAAGCAACAAATACCTTTATGTCTTCTCCAATTTGGCATGTGGCAAGATTCCAAGAGCATGCTTGTTAACTATGTATGCATGTGATTCTTGAATATAAGCTAAGTGTTGGAATGATAATAATAGTTTAATGTATCCAAGCTGTGTATGTATATCTAGGCACAAATTAATCAACTAGATAGTATTCATCTTTCACTTTTGAAATTTGAAAACTAACGTGAGTTAACTCACGCAGGTGTTAACTCCTGCTGCGTGACTTAAGTTGCGTAGATTTTAACATATACATTAGTTAACTAGCGCAGGGGTATTTTGGTCAGTTTGACTGGGTGGAAGCAAAACTTGCTGGGTGATGACCGGTAACCTTAGATTTCTAAACTAAAATTAAAAATATATCTTTTTATTTTATCCATGATGTCAATCACCACATTACATGGATCACGTATAAATTTAGTGTGATCTATATTAATTTGAACCAATAAAAAAGAGATCTGTATTAATTTTAATAAATTAAAGAGAATGCATTGAAAATTGTATGGATGCTACTATTATTATATCCATTTTCCATAATTTATATTAAATATAGACATAAAATTGTGGTTAATAACTTTCAAAATCACAAATATTTGTATTCACTCTATGATTAATAAATTGTGATACATGATTATCTATATTTGAATTAAAATAATTATCCAAATTATTTTTTTGATTTCGTGTCAAAAATAGCACAACTCATAAAAGAAAGAGATTGTTCCCTAAAAAAAAGAAAGAGATTGTGGGAGCTTGGAGATGAATTGTGAGATGCGATGGACACGATACAGTTTCATATGTATAATGTTTGATTGTAAATTATTTCAAGGACAAGAAGAACTGGGAGCAATAGACATGACAAAAATTGAAATTCTTATCCCTCACTAAACTACACATCTTTATCTTAAGTATAAATTGACTAAAATACTAAATAATCTTTTGTCCATCAAACATGTATATGACAAAAAGTTGTTCAATATCATAAAAATTTATCCTATTATGTTCTTCCTTATGTTGTTTTGTCTTGTTCTATCTAATACTTAACTTTTGCGAGATTAAACACAACCTTATATTCAAAGGTGAAGTCTAATATGTGTTTTTGTGGTGTGTCAGCGAGTAGGATTTTGGAGGAACAAACTTTGAATGGTAAGTCTATATTTTAATATATATCGAACATATATCAAAATATTCCCTTAAAGGTAACTTTACAATATTTATATCTCAAATGATTTGTCCTTCTAGAGTATCAACACTTCATTTTTTTTCTTCAATAACATACTTTTATTTATTGTATTTCAACTCACCTACCTACTCTACTAAGTACTAACTATTAATACGAGTATTTCAGTAAATATTTTATCAATGAAATCAACATAGTTATTCATTCTCTTAAAACTTATGCAAAACTCAAATGAAACACGTAAAGTGAGTCAACTGGAATATTGTTTACGAAATTATAAGAGATACTACCTTCATTCCTTTTTACCAAGGACAAATTGTTTGAGAAAACTTGAGTTTGATTCCTAGGTGTAACAATTTTGAGCCAAACAATCCTTACCTCGCGGTCGAACTCCAGATTACCCATGTTACTTTCCCTTGAGAACCAGAGAGTTAGTATTAAAAAAAAATTACAAGAATTAAAAAGGAATGAAGATAGTAAATTTTGTATAGAAAATTGTATATTTATTTATTACTTCAATAACCGTAAGACAAAAGTATTTTTTACGAGTATCATCTTAAAGCATTTGTTAACACTACCAATATTTAAAAATGAATATTTTACACATATTATTAAAAACTCGTTATTGGATCTATGAATCGATTAATTTAAGGGACCAATCCCACTATATATTAGCGGAATTCAAACTAAAACGAGGGCAAAGTTCTATATGAATGATCCCGCATAAATTGACACGAGAATAATTTAAATCTGAGATCTTAATGTCCTATATCTCAAATGTGCCCCATCGATCCAACCATGTGGCATTAATATTATATAACTGGTGAAACAGGCTGTCAAGGAAAAAAGTCATGAAATGGTACAAGCGAGTTTCGCGTGTGCAATTTTTTATGGAGAACAATTGAACAAAGGACTACTAATCATTCATTGTCATTTTCAAATGGTAAACAAAAATATGCACTAGAACTATAG
This sequence comes from Medicago arabica, assembly GCA_946800305.1. Taxonomy (NCBI): domain Eukaryota; kingdom Viridiplantae; phylum Streptophyta; class Magnoliopsida; order Fabales; family Fabaceae; genus Medicago; species Medicago arabica. The sequence goes on along the minus strand of OX326967.1, from coordinate 3,513,312 downwards.
GTTAAAAAAAAAGAATATGGTAGTTATAAGATAAGATAAATAACACAGTAGATAACTTATTCAATGTGTTCTATTCTAATCAATATATAAGTCAACTGAGTTCTTGGCAATTGGCATTAGCTGATGCATGCTTATATTGTTGGTGCCTAAATCAAGAGGTGAATTTAGCTGAACATCAATCAACTACTATCACTGTATATTGGTATGTATAATTTCATATGCATCTCAAATCAAACCTTATGTTATTATTCTTGGTTTAATATGAATATTGCAACTTAGTTCATGCTTAATTAAACTTAGTTATTGCATAAATCATGTTGGTATCATTGTTTTCATAATGATAACATGCAAACATTATAGTTTCACATTATTCTAAACTCAGAGAGTTTGAAGTGTGGAGTTGTAACTATCATTTGGAAAGTCAAACACTCCTTTTATTGATTGGAAAGTTGATAAAGTTGAAATAGCGACGAAAGTTAGATTCGGGAAAAATATAATTGGTCACTAGATTTAGTGTCTCTAACAGTTAGCCACAAAATTCGAGACAGTTTTTGCCTTTTCCGGTCTTAAAAATTTCATTTTTTTTCTTGTAGTAGTAGTAGTAGTAGTAGTAGTGGTGTAATGAAAATTGAATTACATATATAATAGTGTAACTCTTATATTTGTTCTATTGTTTTAGGAATAGAAAATATTGTTTTCTTAGTTTTGCTCTATTCAAAGTTATAAAAGATGGTTCACAAACGCGATTGTGGCAGCAACATCAACATTTTTGATGTAACTGTGACCACAATTATACGTATTTGACTAAAAAAATTCTCAATATCAAGAATCACCTGTGATTCAAAGCTTTGGTTTGATTTTTTGCAGATCAATCAAGAAGCCTGACAAGGATGGATCTTATAGCCAGCGCAGTGTCAAGCGTGGCTTTACCATTCATTCGACAATTTACATATGTATTGATGTACAACAGTTACCTCATGGAACTTGAGACTGAGATTCAGAAGCTGCAGAGGGAGGAGAAAGAAATGAGGCACACTGTTGAAGCTGCCAAAAGAAACGGGGAAGAGATTGAAGACACGGTGCGTGACTGGTTTTTTAGAGTGCAAGCAGCCATTGAAAAGTCACAAGCATTCCTCCGAGGTGAAGACGAAGGAAGAGTTGGATGCATGGATGTGTACTCAAAGTACAATAAGAGTCAGAGCGCAAAAACCTTGGTGGATCTTCTTTGTGAAATCAAAAAGGAAAAATTTGATCGGATATCTTACCGTTGTGCATTGAAATGCAACTTCAGTCCTAGTGCTAGAGGTTATGTGGAACTGGAATCCAGAACAACAGTGTTGAATGAAATTCTTCACGTGTTCAAAGAGGATTCCAGTGTTCACATGATTGGTTTGTACGGAATGGCTGGTGTGGGAAAAACTGCATTGGTGAAGGAACTAGCATGGAAAGCCGAGAAAGATGGTTTATTCGATGTGGTAGTGATGGCTACTGTGACAAATTCTCCTAATGTGAGAACGATTCGAGCCGAAATTGCTGATGGGTTAGGGCTAAAGTTTGATGAGCTGACTGAGGTGGGACGGGCGAGTCGGTTACGCCAAAGGATTAGGCAGGAGATAAAGATTCTTGTGATACTCGACGATATTTGGGGAAATCTTAGCTTAACCGAGGTTGGTGTTCCTTTTGGTGACGATCAAGAAGGCTGCAAAGTAATTGTAGCTTCCAGAGATCTTAATGTGTTGACTACTAACTTTGGTGTGAAGAAGGTTTATAGGCTTGAAGTTTTGTCTGAGGATGAGAGTTGGAATTTGTTCGAGAAGAGGGGAGAGAATGCTGTTAAAGATCTTAGTATTCAGCCTGTAGCAATGAAAGTAGCAAAAAACTGTGCTGGTTTGCCACTTTTGATTGTTAATTTGGTGGAAGCATTGAAGAACAAGGATTTATATGCTTGGAAGGATGCACTTGAGCAGTTAACAAATTTTGACTTTGATGGATGTTTTTACTCTAAAGTGCATTCAGCTCTTGAACTAAGTTATGATAGTTTAGAGAGTCAAGAACTCAAAACATTCTTCCTTCTTTTAGGTTCAATGGGAAAAGGTTACAACAAAAAAGATTTGTTGGTGTATGGTTGGTGTTTAGGTTTGCATAAACACGTTGATACACTGGCAGATGGAAGAAACAGACTTCACAAATTGATAGACAACTTGAGAGATGCTTGTTTGTTGCTCGAAGACGAAAGAGATCCGGTTGTGGTGCTCGATGTCGTTCGCAATGTGGCTGCCTCCATTGCGTCGAAGCACAAGCCATTCTTTACGGTGGAGAGAAATGCTACATTGAAAGAATGGCCGAGAAAAGATTTTTTGCAAAATTGTCATCATATTTTCTTGGACTGGTGTTTGATCAATGAACTTCCTGAGAGGTTAGAATGTCCCAATCTGAAGATACTCAAACTCAACTCGCAAGGTAACCATTTGAAAATTCATGATAATTTCTTTGACCAAATGAAAGAACTAAAGGTACTAAGTTTAGGAGGTGTGAATTGTACTCCATCACTTCCTTCATCTCTTGCTCTTTTGAAACACCTCCAAGCACTCAGTTTTTATCAATGCATTCTGGAAGACATTGCTATTGTTGGACAAATCACAAGTTTGGAGATTCTTAATATCGAGAAATCCGAGCTTAGAGTGATCCCTCCTGAAATAGAACAATTGACTAATCTTAGGTTACTAGATTTGTCCGATTGCTCGACACTAGAAATAGTACCTCGGAATCTGTTATCAAGCCTGACAAGCTTAGAAGAACTCTATATGTGGGACACTAACATTCAATGGGAGGTTAAGGTTAAAGAAATAGAAAGCCAAAACAATACTTCAATTCTAAGTGAGTTGAAAAATTTGCATCAACTATCAACTTTGATCATGCACATAATTGATGCTTCAATTTTTCCTAGAGACATGCTTTCCTTTGGAAGACTAGAAAGTTACAAGATTTTGATTGGAGATGGATGGAAATTTTCTGAGGAGGAATCTGTGAACAACAAAAGTTCAAGAGTTCTTAAGCTCAATTTGAGAATGGATTCAAGAATTCTAATGGATTATGGCATCAAAATGTTGATGACTCGCGCTGAAGATTTGTATTTAGCTGAACTGAAGGGTAAGTGTTATAATATCAAGCATATTTCTTATTATTTTCACTATACTAATATTTCTTATTATTTTCTCTCCTCCTTTTATCTAAAATCTCATAACTTCAACAGGTGTAAAGGAAGTACTGTATGAATTGAATGATGAAGGATTTTCACAATTGAAGCATCTAAATATCAAAACTTGTGATGAAATGGAAAGCATTATTGGATCAACCATATGGTCTGTTCATGATCATGCTTTTCCCAACTTGGAGTCTTTGATCATTCAAAATATGATGAAATTGGAGAGAATATGCAGTGATCCACTTCCAGCACAGGCTTTTGCAAAACTACAAGTTGTTAAAGTGAAAAACTGTGATCTGATGGAGTCTGTTTTCTTGCATTCAATGGTTCAACACTTAACAGAACTTGCTGAAATTGAGATTTCTGAATGTAGATATATGAACTATATCATAGCCAAGAAAATGCAAGAGATTGAAGGAGAAACTGACAAGATCTCGCTCCCGAAAATGCGTTCACTTACGCTTGAATCTTTGCCTTCCCTTGTTAGTCTCTCTCCGGAGTCATGCATTAAGGATAGTGAAAACGACAATGATTTCTCAAGTCAACTTTTGAATGATAAGGTACAAACATGACATATTGTTCAACTTTTATTTTTCTTGATCAAATGGATGTTTTTACGTACGAAACCTTGTTATAATCATGAACTATCCAACGAACATAATTAACCACATATTTTAACTGCGTTAATCATCTAGTTGAAACACACGGTTTCACCGTCTGCTTTTGTTCCCTCTAATTCAACGATTCAAAAATGTAGTGACAGTTTTTTCTGTTAGTGATAATGAAACTTTCGTAACCGTGACAGGTTGAATTTCCAAGTTTGGAGACATTGAAGCTTTACTCAATCAATGTACAGAGGATATGGGATGATAAACTTTCAGCACATTCTTGCTTTCAAAATTTGACCAATTTGACCGTAGATGGTTGTGAAAGTTTGAAATATCTTTTCTCATTTGCAGTGGCTGAAAAATTGGTTAAACTTCAACATCTTTTAATTAGTTCATGCAAATTGGTAGATAAGATATTTGTCCATGATGAAACTACGGTTCACCATCTCCATATAATAAAATCTCATCCTGTTGAAATGGTAAGCATTTCGAATTGCTTCATGTTTTCCTTTGTTTATAATTTTTCTAGTTTTTCTTTGTTAGTTGTTAGACTGAGGGTCAGTTAGATTGACTTATTTTTGCTTATCTATTGGCATAAACACTTAGGAGAGTGTTTGTGCGAGCTTATGAAAACAATGTACAACATGTTTCTAAGCTATATTTTCAGCTTATTTCCATAATCTCTTTAGGATAGCTTATGAAAACCGCTTATAGCTTATTTGAAAACAATCTGACTTTATATTTTGTTACAAAAATAGCTTATATATTATGTGAAGTTTTTCTCTGAAGTATGTTTATTCTAATCAACTTTATGATATAGGTTCCAATATTCCCCAACTTAGAGACATTAGTGATTTCTCACATGGACAACTTGAAGTCAATATGGCCAAACCGGCTCAATGAAACTTCCTTTCGCAAATTGAAAAAATTGGAAATCATTTCATGTGACCAGCTTTTGAGTGTGTTCCCAAATCATGTGCTAAACAAATTACAAAGCATAGAATCATTGAATTTATGGCAATGTCTTGCAGTAGAAGTTATATATGAAGTAGATGCTATAAGTGAAGAAGAGCTTGAAATTCCACTGAGAAATTTATCTTTAGGACACTTACCAAATCTAAAGTATTTGTGGAATAAGGATCCTGAAGGAAAAATCAAGCTTCAAAACCTGTCTGTGGTAAAAGCTACAAAATGTGAAAGCCTAAAACATGTATTTCCATTTTCTGTGGCTAAAGATCTTTTGCAACTACAAGTCCTTGAGATAAGTGATTGTGGTGTAGAGGAAATTATCGCGAAGGATCAAGGAGAGGTAGAGGAAGATCTTGGACTTGTTTTCTCAAGATTACTAACCTTAAAGTTTTTGAACTTGCAAGAACTTAGATGCTTTTGTAGTGGAAATCACAACTTCAGATTTCCATTGTTGAATAAATTATATGTGGTTGAGTGTCCTGCAATGGAGACTTTTTCGCATGGAATCTTAAGGGCATCAATTCTCAGAAAAATTTGTTTGAATGAGAATGGAGATCAATGTTACTTGGAAGCTGACCTTAATACCACTATAAGAAATCTTTACAATAGAGGTACGTAATTTAATCATAACTAAAGTTTTTTTAATTGTAACATTCCTATGCAACAACGGATAGTGTAGATATTTTTACATCGTCAATCAATCATAATCGTTTGATCATTTGAAGAGTTTGACTTTCATCATATCTAACTGATGATTTATGGTTGATTGACAGTGTAATATATTTTATCCACCGACAGTGCAACATATTTATTCTCATTTCTATAAAACAATAAATATATAATCTGTTGAATATACATATTACAGGTTCCCAAGGAAGACTATTGGTTTCCTAGAAACGCCAGAGGCTGAAATCGCTAATCTGTTGAAAATACTTTGTGATGTAAAAAAAGGAATCTTTATTTTAGATTCCTTGTTTGATGTGGAAAGGGAGAGTGAACTTTGATGTTGAGAAGGTTTTTCCAGCCTCCATAATGAAAAATGTTTTGGACTGAGCCGAGGCCTATCAGAACCAAACAAAGAACCAATTCTCGGGTCCATTCAAACTTGTAGTTATCCCACAAGAAAACTCTGCATACTGTGTTCATAGATAGGGACCTTCCCCTCTCTAGAGACAAATTATTCAATTATCCCTCGCTTTCCTCAGACATGAGTGCTTGCAGGTACTCCCAACCAATCTGTCAAAGATGGTACTTCGGCATCAACACCTGAGTCTTGCCATCACCACATCAATTCTGTTTTGTGTATTTTATCCCAAATCAGTATTTGCAGAATTATATGTTGTCATATTAATAAGATTTATACCACTGTTCTATCTTCCTGCGACTTTGCAGCATAAATGTCAGAACTACTCTTTTCATCTAATTAGCAAGTTGATTGTGTATTATGATAAGTTCAAACTACAAATTTACGTTTAAGAGAACATGTAGTGTATATTATGTCTTTCAAATGCAATAGGCTTCTGGAAAACATATAGTATATTATTCAACAAAACAAAAACAGAATAGGAAGATAATTTAGCGACGTTTTAGCTTAACTGATAGAAACATTTTAGCTTAATTGATGAGTTGGAAAAATGAAAACAAGTTCAGTTATAAGTAATTCATTTTGCTCAACGCTACTATAACTTCGTCATTCATTATATACCATCGTGAAACCTCAATACATAATGTACTGTGCAAGATTTGTAGCAAACATTATAAAATTTGTGCATCCTTGATAATACATTCCAAAAAATAAAAAAATTGAAAAACATCAAAATCATAATTAGAAAATCAAACTAAGAACCATATAGCACAATGCATACAGTGAACTAATACAAAAACCTCTAACAAACAAATAATATAAATGAAAATGATCAAAGAACATGTAACCAACACAAGTACAGATAAATAACATAATCAGAAACTAATATAAAATTTGCACTTGAATCTCATGCTCAAGTGACATAGCACCACATCTACATCCTAGCATAGAGAACAAGGTGACAACAAACTTTCAACACAGACTTCTGGAATTCTATTAAAATTAGTATCCTTCAAAGTACCGCTCCTGGAATCGTAAAGAACCAAGGTAGAGTAAGGCGAATGTTCATCCCCTATAAACTTCAACAGCATCTGGTCATCCTCAAAGATATTTATCGGCTCAACAAAGACACGAGAATTAGAAGGATCTCTCATGTAAGGAATAGTGAACAATTTAGTCCAAGACTCTTGCTTTGCATATTCCTTCATAATCCAAATATCATAACCAGAAGTCGCGCACATGCAATCCCTCAAAACACCCAAAGCTGACAAGTCACACACATCTACCCCTCCAAAATTAGGGGGCAAAATCTTTTGATACGACTCATTCGCCAAATCAAATGAAACAATAAACCATGAATATTCCTGGAACAATTCTTTAGTGAACAACTAATTAATCGTGCCACTCACAAGTTTCCCGGATCCCCACATGAGAGGAACAGGAACACCGCCAAAAGGAACCTCCTGAATGCTTCTCCAAATACCAGTACCCAAAGTATGAACCTTTACTTCAGTTTTGTGGACCCAATTATTCTGACCAAGAAGAATACTATCGGGCATAAGGTAGTCAATAACAACATGTGAATATGAGTACACACGTTTGGCTTTTGAAAAAGTGACAACTCCTTGAATTTTCTAATAGAAGGGTTCCACAGTATAACCAAGCCTTTATAACCATCTGCAATACAAAGGATGCCGTCGCAAGAGCCAATGAAGGTATAAAAATTTAACCGAGGATAATCTTCATTGAAACTGGTAGGAGAATACTCAAACTGTGTGAACTTAGAGGTTATGTTTGTGAAAATAGAGTCAATTGGGTAAGATATGAGAATGTACTTGCCAGAGTTGTGGGTGTAGAGTAAGAAGTGGAGGTTCCGAGTGGTTGATACTCGAAACTGCTTTTTAGCAAATTTAGGATCAGATATTAGAGAATTAATTCCACGACTTGCAGACACATCGGAGTTGAAGCAAGAGTTTCACTGGTAGCCTACACAGAATTTCTGGAATGACGTCGAAAGGAAGAGTGGGAAGCAGCAACTTATTAAGTGAATCGAATTGCTATAAGAGGGTGAAGGTGGTACAACCGAGAGCTGATTGGTTATTTCCTCTGTCGTAGATGCCATCTCCAATCGTGGGTTTAAGCAGAGATGGAACCTAAGGAATGCAATATACAGAAAGTAGGGTTTCGTAACAATATTTCTGCTTATCTAGAAAGAAAACAAAAAACATTTCCGAAGCGAAGCGAGTGCAGATCAGCTCCAGTACAAAATTGCTCCAGTTTCCAGTAAATGTAACCGGTGTGTGACATGTGACAGGGTCAGATTTCAACGCATCAGATTTTAAAAACAAAATCAGTTTTTGCTTTGACAAAAAAAAAAAAAAAAAAACAACGAGAAACAGTTCACGCTTCCGCCCTCCTCCATCACTCCTCTCTGCCGTCACTCATCTCCACCGCTCTCCTTCCTCTTCTTCGTTGGTGAGTCTCTCCCTTCAACTTAAACCGTGCTCCGCCGTGATTTCCAGTTTCGCCGTCATCTTCGCTATTTCCCCCCTTTTTACAGTGTTAGGACCGAATTGAAGATTCATGGAAACGATTGAAATCGATGAGAGCGTGTTTGGTGGTGATTAAATTGAAGATTGTTTGTATGGTGGTGTTTGAAGATGGTTAGTATTGAATTTCACCCAAAAAAAATCCTTTCGGGCTTCGGATATGCTCATGTATGCCTCTAAAGATTTTAGTAATTAAGCATTTGCAAGTCCTGAAATTGGTGATATGTGTTAGTGATGGTTGGAGGGATACTGTGTTATTCATTGTTGTAAACATTCTGTTGGCACAATGTGATGTCATATGCTATAAAAATTCTGCTCTTGATATGCCTTAAGAAATCTGTTATAAAAATTATGTTGATGTTTCATTGTAGTAAAAAATTCTGTCAAGAGTATCACTCTAAAACTTCTGCTGCTGGCTTAAAAATTTTGTTGCTGAAGAAAGTTCAACATGGTATCAATTAAGATTCTGCTCTTGATATTTAAAAGATTTGTTGTAAAAATTCTGCTATGTTTCATTGCAGTAAAAAAATTCGGCCAAAAAGATCACTCTAAAACTTTGCAAGTCCTGCTATGTTTCAAGTGAAATAGCCATATATACGTGCATGACACCCCGTTCTAGTTCTAGTTTCTGCCGTAGACTCCCGGTCGGTTGACGTCTTTTGTCAACACTTCGTGTACCTTCTTTGTAGCATGTGAATCTTCTTGAAGTTAAAACCCCGTCTTTTTTGCTTTTATTCTCATATTCTCGACGAATACCAAATCCAATTCTTTTACTATACTCATTATAAAATTCATAAGCAGCTACCTCGGATTCAAATATCATGTCCAAGCGAGGTTCGATGTTGGCAATACTTTCTTGTCCGTGTTCCTCATTTTGTACAAGAATAATGTTTACCAATTTATAACAGAATTGTCTACCAAAATAGATGACTGACGGGTTCATGCTTTCTGAAAAAGAACAGAGTCGTCATATTAGTGATTGTGCAAAGATAAGATTATATAAGAATAAAAAATATACCCTTTAAAACAAACAAATAAAAAGAACCTGTAAACAAAAAAAACCTTTAAGGAGAAACAAAAAAGGAGAAATAGATGATAACAGTCTTGTCATGGTTGGCATCGAATGCAAAGGTGTAACGAGAAACAAAATTTCAAATGAGAAAGTCATGATATGATAACAAACCTTTTCAAATGAGAAAGTCATATGATGAAAGCTTGTAACAGTGTGACGGAGGCAGCGCGCAGTTGCGACAGCAGCGGGAAGTTACGAAAGCTTGTTTTGTTTCCACGGAGAGGAGAAGAGAAATTGTTTTCTATTTTTTAATTAAAATAACTTAATTTGCAAATTTAAAATCTGAGCCATTGAAATTGTTTTTGCCACGAGTCTTCAATCAGTTCAAAGTACAGAACAGTAAATGGATTTAGAAAACTGGAGCTGATCTTCATAATATATAATTCACCTAGATGCGATGACATTTTTGAAATTAATCTAGGTATTATATATTAGTGTTCATTTAACACTACAAATCTTGGCAGTCTTTATTCTCGTTCATTCCATTCCACTCACGGTGTTTCGTTTGTTTCTTCGTAGCTCAAATTCATTCCTTTGTGCGCCTTCATTCAAAAACTTATTGCAAACACTATTCCAAGAAATAGAGAAGTGAGGAAAATTGAAAATAACTTTTGGTGGTAAAGCAATCTTTGAAAGAACCTTTAACAACAATGTTCATTCAACACTACAAATCAATCTTAATGTTGTTAGGGAACATGGATACAACCCTACCAATAGATCGACGATTCTTGGCGTACTGAACAATAATATTCTTCGATGTTGCAAGCGTTTTGAGAAAAAAAACTATCCAATAGTGATTTGATGGTGGCCATCCGAATATATTGTTTTTGACCAAGAACCACGTGAAAGAATTATATATTTTTTTACTTTGTTGAAAGATGGCGAAAATGTTGAAATAGGAATAGATGTCATCGTATATGACATGCAAGGCAAAATATTCAACATGAAGTTCAAATTATGAAGTCAAAAATAATATGTCCTTGGTGAAGGGTGGAAGACTTCTTCAAATTGCATTCTTTGCTAGCAAACTTAGTGTTACGGTGTGAATGCATTCCATGCTTCTGCTACCAGAAGCATGGATCCCAATTTTTATTTGCTCTTAGTCTTAGAAGACATCAAACTTAAACTGCCGTATGGAAATATGATGAATCACTCCAGTCTGATCCGTTGTCAACTTCGATTTATGTGATTTAATCAAGAAATCAACTATGGAGATGAAGGAAGATCTTTACAAGTATTGTTGGGTTACTTTTAAGATTTCTCTATCTTTTTTCCAATCATCTTCAGCAGTGTGTTAAAAAATACTAGTCACAAATCACAAACTCTTGTAGAGTTGATAAAAGTGGGTGTGTGTGTTCTTGTTTTATATTGATGTAAATTGAAACTTATTTTCTTCATCGTGAGATTTTTGCTTCTAACTTGATTTTCTTTCTTAATAAGCACTTATAACTTGTCATTAAAACGCTTCTAAATTTCAATCTTTCTTTAACTGTCAAAAAATATTTGTTGGTGTTCTTCAGTATGAGTATTAGAAAGGTAGCGTGACAATTTGGTATATAAATATAAAGCACACTACTTAAATATATATGCCAAGTTTTTTCTGTTTTTATTTTATGTTCCAGATTAGTTCATAAAATTTAATCATACCAGAAAAAGAAAATAGAATCTGAATTGCACAAATAATTCATGTATTTGAAATCAGAGGACTTACTTAAACTAATACATAATAAATCAATATTGACACTAAAAATAATATTTTGCGAGCGGACTTTTTTTGCCAAATAAAACGATCCTCATGGAAATCTGAGTGCAAATAGGTTGTGCTTCTAATAATCGATGAACATATCAAATGTCTCTGCAACCTTATACCTTATGAAAATCAAAAACAATTAAACAATTGAAAAACACAGAGATTAGAGGATTTACCTAGAAATTAAGATTTCGCGGCGAGGACAACGAAACACGGTGTCACGGCGACTGTGCGATAGCTGCTGAGAAACAATTTCAAAAAAAAAAAAAAAAACGGATTGAAGTTAGTTCAAGAAGAATATGAGTTATATTACCTTTTTGAAGCTAGTTGTTACCTCTTTTGAGAAAAAGAGTCGGTGAAGATGTCAGATTCGGTGATTAGGGTTTCACGCTGATTTGGTTTACGGTAGTTTGGATTTCACGATTGGGTTCGAGTGGATTTCATGGTGATTGAGTTCGATTGGGTTTCACGGTTTGGATTTGGATGGAGGAGGAAAAGGTTTTCACGATTTGGATTGGGAAATGGGTTTCACGGTGAGCTTTGGAGCTGTACGACGGAGGAGGAAGAATGGAAGAAGGAGGAGGAGGAAGAATGGAGTTGTACGACGGAGGAGGAGGAGCTGTACGATGGAGGAAGAATGGAGCTGTTGTACGATGGAGGAAGAATGGAAGAATGGGTTCCAGCAATAGTGTTACGATGGAGGAGTGAAATTTTGGTGAGAAACGTTTTGTATTTTCAGTTTGTCCCTTCAAATTTATTTTTGGCTATTTGTACTTTGGCTTATTAAAATAGTTTTTAAATGGGGTCAACCAATTTAATATCATTTGGAATTAAAAACTTCCCTTACATCTAATTTTTTAAATCATGTGGATAGCAACCCATTTAAAATGCTTGATTTAATAAATGTTTTTTGCACTAGTGATAAGATTGTTGTGGATACAATCAATGATATTCAAGGACTCGTGGTAATGAGTTCGGAACCATTATCGCCTACTTTAACATTTCAAGCCGACTATAAGCTCACATTCGTAAGTAAACAAGTTAATAGAGCTTCAATATTAGAGACTAGACCCCAAGTCTTTTATTCTATTCCAAATTGTATTACTTCTCTCATTTTTGATGAAATGGTATAACCTTATTTTGCCTCAAAAGAATGACAACTTCATTACAAATAATTTCTATAACTTTGGAATTCTTTATATGCCCATTGTGATTTTTGACCATCATCATATTTGTCAATGTTATCGTAATCTTAACAAAGTACCATATACCTTATAAAATTAAATTTGCTCGGTTCATAATATATTGTGCAAGATATGAAGCAAATATTTAAAAAATTGTGCATCCTTGAGCAGACATTGCAAAAATAAATATAGCTGCTGCACAAAACATCTAAATCCTAATTAGAAGCATAGAAAATCAAGTAATGAACCATATAATACATTGCATTATTTGAATAGATAAAATGTAATGTGCGATAAGAGATCAGAAACCACTAACAAACAAATAATATATATGGAAATAAAAGCAAATCTCAATTGCAAAATCGATTGATCAATAATTAACAATAATCCAAGAAGCAACTCTAAGCAAAACAAGTACAAAAGAAATAACTTAAACTAACATGTGGTCAAACGAGATAGCACCACAACTACATCCTAGCATAAAGAACATGGTGATATTAAACTTTCAACACAGACTTCTGGAACTTCTTGAAAAGAGGATACTCCTGAATGTTTCTCCAAATATTAGTACCTAAAGTATGAACTTTTACTTCAGTTTTGTTAGCCCAATTATTCTCATCAGTAGTACTATTGGGCATAACGTAGTCAAGAACAACAACCACCTTGTAATTGTCCTTTGAAGAATCATAACCGAAGCCAAACTACATGTGAGTAAACACCTTTGGCTTGTGAAAAGGTGGCAACTCCTTAAATTTTCTAATAGAAGGGTTGCACAATATAACCAAGCCTTTATAATTATCTGCAATACAAAGGATGCCGTTGCAAGAGCCAATGAAGTCATATAAATTGGACCGAGGATAATCTTCATTGAAACTGTTAGGAGAATACTCAAATTGTTTGAAGTTAGAGGTTCCGAGTGGTAGAATAAGCAGTGGAGGTACTTGCACAAGCTGTGGGTGTAGAATAAGCAGTGGAGGTTCCGAGTGGTGGACACACGAAAGTACTTTTTGGCGAATTTGGGTTCAGAAATTAGAGAATTCCATGACTTGCAGACACATCAGAGTTGAAGGAGGAGCTTCACCGGCAGCCTACACAGAATTTCTGGAATAACATCGAAAGGAAGAGTGGGAAGCGGCGACTCATGAAGTGAAGGTGGTACAACCGAGAGTTGGTTGTTGATGGAAGTGTTTTCCTCTGCCATAGATGCCATCTCTGATTGTGGGTTTAAGCGAAGTTGGAACCCTAACGAATGTTTCCAAAGTAGGGTTTCGTAACAATATTTCCGAAGTGTCTGTTTGCTTATCTAGAAAGAAAAAAAAATATCTGAAGCGGAGTTTTGAAGGCCCAATGAAGTTATAAAGGGAGTTACTATCAAGATTATTATTTTTATTAAGTAGAATGAAAAGAAAAATGAATGAGGGAATTAATTATTTTTTATTTTAAAATATTACACAGGATAACTTTTTTTTGTCAAAAGAAAAGAAAAATGGATGAGGATTACTTTAATTGATAAGTTATTTCTAATAATTCTCTCAGAAAAAAAAAATAGTTATTTATAATAAAAGATGAGAAATGTTAACGAGTGTCCCAGAAGCACTTTTAAGGATTATAAGTAGCAAGTATTTGTGAAAAAGTGTGTAATTATTACATCAAAAATCAAATTTTTTGACTTTTTAAAAAAATAATTACTTATTTTAGAATCTTTAAAGAGTGCCCGGGGGTAGAACTCATGGACTTTGCATATATTATGCATAAAAGTTATTCTTTAGATGCAATTTCATGTTTTTTTTGTGGTAGTCGGGGTTTGAACTCTGGACTTTGCATATATTATGCATTGTCCCTACCAACTGAGCTAAGCTCATGAGAACCAATTTCATGGTTTTAGTGATGTATTTTACGGATCACGAATATAATGATGACTATTTAGGTACCCTTTGGCCCGATTTTTTTTTTAGCTTCTTTACATTTTTAAGGAGAAGTTAGGCCAAACACAATATCAATAAAGTACCTTCTAAAAAAGAACTTTTTTAGAATGCATAAAATTAAATGGAACGAGTTTTGACCAAAAGTTGTTATGTTACTTCATAAAACTAGTTCTCGACAATTTATTTCACAGACACCTCTCATTAACTTACGCTAGCAACCTTTTCAAGCAGTTAAGTAGAAAGCTACTAGTAGACTCAAAGTTCAGCAGCGTCACTTTTTTTCGTAGGCTTCCTTGGTGAATGTCTCCTTTGTGTATGTATATGTTAAGTCGGAGTATCTGCAACTATTTGAAATCTAAGAATCTTAATTTTAAGATGTACAATTATGTAAATATGTCATTTTGAAACTATGGATGAAGATACAGGTTGATAAACAACATTAAAATCTTTGAATTGTTGAAAATACATAGGATACTCTCGTGAAATTTCTGTAAATATTATGTTGAAATAAAAAACTTATGTAAATATTACTTATTTGTCATTTGTTCAGTTTGGTCATTAGGTTTGTCGGACTAAATGCATAAGCCCGTGCGTTGGTCATAATTTGTGTTTTTGGGTCGTGACATTGATTTTATTTCCATTCCAGAAGTGATGTGAATCACCTCGAAAACGAGAAATAAATACATATTAAAAAGTACTCCCTTCATTTCAAAATACATGTCCAATTTTTGCAATGTGCACTATTCACTTGACTTGCTTTGACCATACTTTTTAACTAATGTATAAATACAAATATTAGCATGTAAGATGTTGTTTGATTTGTCTCGACAAATATTTTCAAAGTACTAAATTTTTATAATTTTTTACTTTAGATAATTAAAGATATTAACGGTCAAAATTGTGCATTGGCATATGTGAAGTGGTTGATTTGGACATGTATTTTGAAATGGAGGGAGTAATTGGCATTGTAGGCTACAACAAATAGTAGGTAAAGACGGAATAATAAACAATTTACTAGGAATTATACTCTATAGATAATGGCTAATACAATTTTAAAGATGATATTGGTGAAGAAGCACGAAAGGTTAAGGGGGAAAAAGTTAATATTATATATGCTCGAAAAATATTACAAGATTAATAAAAGTACTATTCAAATTAGATTTCTAATATGATAATTATAGTTTATATATAAAAACAAGAACATACAAATTTTGAAAACAGATAAATATTGGGAGCAATTGTTTCTCAAAGCACATGACTTTAAGTTTAACCATAATTTCTGAAAAAGTTACTCTTCAAAGAAGAGGGCATGTATCTCAGCATTGCATATGCAATGCTAAGAACAAAATCTGCACTATTATCACAGTGACAATAAGTTTATAACAAACATCTGTGTTGAACCTTTAAGGTAAATGAAAAGGAATCAGTCTCCTCAGTTCTTAAATCTTATTCTGTTCTTTTGTTACACTAGGCAGGAAATAATTTCTCAAATGACAAAGATACCGTTCCTCAACTCATAATATCGGTAATCTTTATAGCAACAGAGAATTCATGTGATGTGAAAATTACTTTTGAGTTTTTCAATCTGTTTGTCTTAGTTGTTTATCATGATTTTGAAATTGCGACATGCAGACTATCATGCTTTGTGCATTTCCTTTACATGAGAAATCATGCCGACTATTCCAAAAAATGACGAAAGAACCTCTGATAACAATGTTCATTCAACACTACAAATGAATCCTAATGTTGTTAGGGAAAATGGATACAACCCTCCCTATA
This sequence comes from Medicago arabica, assembly GCA_946800305.1. NCBI lineage: Eukaryota > Viridiplantae > Streptophyta > Magnoliopsida > Fabales > Fabaceae > Medicago > Medicago arabica. The sequence goes on along the minus strand of OX326967.1, from coordinate 3,497,187 downwards.
TACCGACAATACCAGTCGTACCAAACAATAATATTCTTCGATGTTGCAATCCTTTTAAGAAAAAACTATCACATAGTATTTTGAAGGTGGATCAGAATAGATTGTTTTTGAACAAGAACCATGTGAAAGAATATTTCTTGCCTTTGTTGAAAGATGGCAAAGATGTTGAGAAATGACTAGACCTCGTTGTATATGACATGCAAGGCAGACTGTTGGAGATGATGTTCAAATTCTGTTGTAAACAATATTATGTCCTCACTTGAGGGTGGAATACTTTCTTCGAATCACATCCTTTGTTAGGAAATCAAGATCATGTTATGGTGTCGTTTTTTTGTCATTCAAGAAACGATAAATTATGTTTTTCTCTTAGTGTTACATGAGAGCAAACTTAAAATATCATATGAGAATTTTTCTCTACAAGGTGAAATTATACAATTGTGAACTTTTTGTACAATATCAGTTTCATTTTTAAAGTATAGCTGCTATTATTGATCAATTAGTACCCGTTAGAGACAGAACCCTAAAAGAGCGTTCAAAGAAGTTAGATCAAAATAGGCCAGGTCTGGACAAGCAGGAAGTGGGCCGAACCAAGAGGAAAATTACAAAGCTATTAGTTCTCATACTAACGAGTACAACATTTGGTCTGTTGGTGATGGCTGAAATATATAATTATATTAGTTCCCGTTGGTAATGTAATATTAAATGTTTCATAATGTATTTAATTGGATGTTTATTTAATCTCAGTTTAGTTGTTTATCATCATTTAGAAACTGCGACATGCAGACCGTTAGTCAGGGAGATTTTATAGCTATCTTGTATTATGCTCCTCTTGCAGTTTCGATCTCCGTTTTACTCCATGGTTTTATAATCCATGTTTTGGTCCTTTCTCTGTTATCATTGATGTTGGCTTCGAACAGATTTTTCAAGTCTTTTTGCCTTTGTCTTGATCTTCAGTTAACAAACAATCAGTAAATGGTTCCATGCTAAGCTTTCCTTGTAGAGCAGAATTGATGAGTGACAACTAAAGTGTCCCAACTCTCAGGTAAGGAACTGAGAAGTAGAAGTGTTTGCATCTGGTCATCTACCTTCATTTCTATTTTCGTCAATTGATTTAGAATACCTTTGAAGGTATTTAGATGTTCGATATGTTTTGACCGTCCAAGTACTCCAACTTCACCAGTCGTTTAAGAAGGTGTGCATTATTTATGGGCGTCTTCTTTTTAATCAATGGTTCAAGCTCTGTCCATAAATCATATGCATGGATATAAGTTGATACATGCTCAAACAATCTTCAATCAATGTAATTTCGGATCATAGCTACTGATAAGTGCCAAATTAATATTATTTTCCATAGCACTTACATAATGTCAAAGTGATGGCTTGGAATTGGTTGAAGCTAAAGCTACAGGTTGTAATTACACATTGTCACAGTGTATGTTAGAGATGCATTGGCATGTTTGGGAAATGTGTTGTAGTTCGTGAGCATGTTAGTGTGATTTGACCAAGTATGTAATAGTTCAACGATATTTGCACAAACTGAAGTTTTATATGGATGTCGAATGGAGGTGATAAGCATTATATAGCCATAAATCCTTTTTTTTTCCGTTGAGATCTGTTGACCTTGTATACCATTCCGCTGTAAATAAAGGATCTTACCTTATAGATCCATTGTAGTCTTATATACCTCTCTTTCATGGATAGGACATAGCCACAGATAACAAATGCACAGAACTGGTCTGCTGCTTTTAGTCAATTACAAAGTAGTATTGGATAGTATTGGAAATATAAGTTTCAAAACGTGTTTATGGTAAACGTAACAAAATGTGAAAGTCTAAAACAAGTGTTCCCATCCGAACAAAATGATACAAAATTCCCGTCTGAACGAAGCGGAAACAGAACCTGAAAATCAATCAGAAGATACACAGCAAGATGACAAAAAACACATAACAGCGAAGGCAGAAAAACCGCCAACAAGAAGTTTGATAGACACGTGGTTGTAATCTTTGTTTGATGTACCCTCTTAATAAATATTCTATCTTCATGCCACTTTTGCAGAATTAAGTTTACATCTACTCTTTTCAATTATAAGAAGGGTATGTGTTATAATAAGTTCCCACTACAGATTTACGGTTAACAAAACATGTAGTATATCTTATGTCATTGAAATGCAATAAGCTAGCTTGTTATTCAACAAAACAAAAACAGAAAAGTAAGCATATCTAGCAAATTAAAAATGATTGATTAATCTGCAATAGTTAACTCTTGAGACACTATACTATCTTAGTTGATAGAAAACCAGTTCAGTATAAGTAATTCATTTGGCTCAACATTGCAAAAAATAAAAATTACAGTGCCTTTGAAAAACATCTAAATCATAATTAGAATTATAGAAAATCAAACGGAGAACCGTATAACACAATGCATAATTGTGAACTATATCAAATGTAATGTATGATGAGAGAACAAAAACCAATAACAAACAAATAATATAAATGAAAATGACAAAAATTTCTGAAGCTGCAAAATCATTCGTCCATTAATTAATAATCCATGAAATAGCATAACATGCAACCAAAACGAGTACAAAATAAATAACAGAAACAGAAACTTAACATATAAGTTGCAATTGAAACTTATGTTTAAGTGACATAGCACCACATCTACATTCTAGCAAAGAGAACATGGTGATATTAAACTTTCAACACAGACTTCTGGAGTATATTTAAAGTTAATAGCCTTCAAGGTATCGCTCATGGGGTTGTAAAGAACCAAATTCGAGTCAAAATCATTCATAAACTTCAGCAACACTTGATCATCCTCAAAAGTATACAATGCCTTCATAAAGACCTCAGGTTTAGAAGGATTTCTCATGTAAGGAATAGTGAACAATTTAGTCCAAGACTCTTTATTTCCATATTCCTTCATAACCCAAACATCAACACCAGAAGTCACGCACAAGCAATCCCTCAAAACACCCAAAGCCGACAAGTCACACACATCCACCCCTCCCAAATTAGGAGGTGAAATCTTTTGATACGACTCCTTCGCCAAATCAAAAGAAACAATAAAGCGTGGACATTCCGATGATTCTTCAGAGAACAACCAATTAATTGTGCCACTCACAAATTCCCCCTTCATAACTGGAACAGGAAGACCTCCAAAAGGATAGTCCTGAATGGTTCTCCATATATTAGTACCCAAAGTATGAACCCTTACTTGATTTTTGTTAAGAAAACTATAATCATCCTCATCAAGAACTAGGTAGTCAAGAACAACAACGTCCACCTTGTAATTATCATTTAAAGAGTCATAGCCGAAGCCAAACGTCGTTAGAGGACCAATCGGCTTTTCATAAAGGGGAAACTGCTTGGTTTTTTGTGTGGAAGGGTTCCACAATGTAACTAAGCCATTGCGATTGTCTGCTATACACACAATGCCGTTGCAAGAGCCAACGATAAAATAAAGTTTTCCATAACTCTGAACTTCATTAAAAAGGTTATACTCAGATTGTGTGAAGTTAGAGGTTATGTTTGCGAAAATAGAGTCGAGTGGGTAAGATATGAGAATGTACTTGTGTGACCAAAGGCTGTAGTTTAGGAAGTGGAGGTTCCGAACCATGGACATACGGAGTTGTTTCTTGACGAATTTTGGATCGGATATTAGAAAATTCCATGACTTGCAAACACATCGGAATCTAAGGATGAACTTTACCGGTAACCTACATAGGATATCTGGAATGACGTCGTAAGGAAGAGTTGGAAGTGAATGGTTATAACGGCGGTGATTGGGTGAAGGTGGTACAACCGAGAGCTGATTGTGATCATGACTCTCTCCACCTGTAGAACCCATAATCGCTATCCCTAGAACCTTAAACCTAATGAATGCAATATATAGAGACGATCCAAAACGTTTCTTGCGAATCACGCTTTGGATTTCCGTAAACAGTTTTTAAGGCCCAAAGAGGTTAAATAGTTTTTGAATACAACCTAGTGTTTTTAATTAAGTTGTGGATTGTTCCTATTTTAATAGGAGTTATTTTTTGTCACAAAAAAATAGGAGTTACTCAATTTTTTAACTGATTATTAAAATAAAAATAATGAAATAATTTAACTGGAAAAGCAAAATCCAGCCCAAAAATTTGATGTATCGTCTATAAATTTTTTGATACAATACAAATGATGACACTTTTACATTTATTCTCAATAATTTGTTTTCTTTTTTAACATTGTCTTTAAATTTCAAAAAATATTTGGATTATTTTCTTTTTTTAATTTTTTTTATTTGGCAAAAATATCTCAACAAACTATGTATATTACTTTCATCATATCCACTAAATATTTTATTTAAATTTTTATTAATTTGTAATTCTTTTTTGTAGAAACATTTTATGCCTAACTAGCAACAAACTCGTGCTAAGCACGGGTCCGTGCTCCGCACGGGTTAATTTAAAGTGGGGGAATATGCATCAAAGTCAATTGCAATACTATATAAATTGAGAAAATAAGAAAAAAAAATTATAAAGCTGACATTAATGATAAAATGACAAATTATTTTGTCATCCCTTGAGATTTTCTTAAAAAATACTGCACTCCTTCTAATTTTACAAACACATCAATCTCCCCGCATTTTATCAATTTTAATAACTTTGTAAATATACAATTTAATTTCAGTCATTTTGGTTTGTTTGTATCTGTTTTCTCTTTTCATAATTAATTTAAATGAGATTATTTTTCTTAATTTGTTTGTATCAATTTTCTCTTTTCAAAATTAAGTTAAATAAGTTTTTTTTTTCTCGCAATGGTGAAACAATAGCAACATTTGTTTTTACCACCAAATAGAATCAAACATCGACAATTACTGAAGAGATCAAATGAGAATATAGAAATAAGAAGAATTTTGGTGGATGGACATTGTGGTTGATCAATGAAAATGAAATAATTTTCGATATATCCATTTTATGACATTAGAGTTTAAAAATTAAACCACCTTGACTGAGGAACAATAAGTTGAGAAAAAACACCAAGTGAAAACTGAAAAGAAAAAATGATCGAAAATTAAATGAGTTCATACTCGTATGAAGAAATTAATTGCTCAAAATAACTAGAATAAACAAAGTTTAAACCATGTTATATTATAGGAGAATTGATTGTCAATTTGATAAAATAATAATAAGGGAGATTAGTGTTTAGTTAGAAAATAGAGCGGATGTTTGTGTTATTTAAGAAGACCTTGAGGGAGATAGTGTAATTTGTCCATGATAAAATCATGGAAATAATTGTTATTAAATATTATGAAGTGGTAAACTAAAAATATGTAGCAATATTTAAAATAGTAAAGATTTCATTATTGATAAAGATGTTGTTATGAGTCTCGTGTATAAATTGCACAACAATATTATTTAGTTACTCACTTATCATGTTTTTTCAGTGTTTTTTATAGTCTTATTTCTAAAAGAGATAATAATTAATAATCTATAACAATAAAAAATAATATTTTATAATATGACATGGTGGCCCGACTTCTTTGATACTCTGTTGTTTTTAAATATTTTGAGATATGCAGGTTTCAAAGTGTCTTTTTTGTCTACATTCTGATTCTTCAAGTTTGGAAGAGCTTGTATGTTTGTTGATTTTTTTAAGGAGTTGTCGGCACTTGAATTTTGATACCGTGTTGGTGATCGATCTATTAATTGTTTTTCTCAGAGGTTAACTTTTCATATTTTTTGTGTAAACTAGATTCGCGCCTGTGTACGGGATCACTTGTTGATTAGTGTATTTTTGCTACGATAGATTTGGGTCAATCCACTTAGTTTGATTTATACGTGGTATCCCCGTATTTGATTGTACCTGAGTCAGATCTAATGCCCCCAGTCTCTTTATCTATTTCTTTTTATTTAATATAATTTTTCTTTTGACTAAAAAAATAAAGAAAAAACAACGGAAAATTATTTTTTGAAAAGAAGCAATCTTGAAAATTTGTAATATTTTAAAAAGTAGGTATATGCCTTGTAATAAATATTTTGTAATTTTTTTTTAACTCTTTAGATATTTAAAAGTTGAATTATAGAAAAACTTGTTTTAATTGGGATTAAAATTAAGTTCGTTTGTTCTTTAAAAAAAGATTAAGTTTGTGTGTTTTATCGAGTGAGTTTATTTTAATTTGTTTTTAAGTGAAAATAATATGGGGAAGTTGAAGTAAAAGACAGAAAATGATATAATGTTGATGACGTGTCAACAAAATAAGAGAGGGTAAGATTGTAATTTTTTTTACACATTAATTTCATAATTAGAGAAAGAGAATAGAAAATTGTAATTTTGTTTTAACTCTTTTGATATTTAGAAGTTGAATTATAGGAAAATTTGTTTTAATTGAGATTAAGATTAAATTTGTCCGTTCTCTAGAAAAAAGATTAAGTTAGTGTGTGTTTTTTCGAGTAGTTTATTTTAATTTGTTTTTAGGAGAAAGTTGATGCAAAAGACACAAAAGGATATAATTTTGATGACGTGTCAAAAAATTAAGAAGGGGGTAAGATTGTATTTTTGGTAGACATTAAGTTTCATAATTAGATAATAGATAGATTTAATTTTAACATAATTTGTTTCAATAATTTTAATATTTTTTATTATAATTATGAAATAGTCAGAATGATGTGTCAAATAATTAGATTGAGGTAATATTGTATTTTTTGTAGTTATTAAGTTTCATAATTAGATAATAGATAGAAGTCGAAATAAGATTAATATCTTATTTTTTATTTTTTTGAAAGAATTAATATCTTATTATTAAAAAGGTAAAAATAAAACGGATTAGAAGAGACTCTGCATTAGAGTATGTTTGTTTTATGTTACCTTCATTTTTTATTTTTGAGCAATTATGTTACCTTCATATATCTTTTTAAATAGAAAAAAAGATATAAAGGTGTTTACATTTTTTTTAATAACAAAGTTGTTTACACATAAGCAACTATGGATGGGTTCTGGTGATGGAGCACTAGGGTATGAAACTATTTGGTTGGAGGAGAGAATTCAACCTCACGGGTTTTCTGACGGAAGGAGATCAGTGTTTAACTTAGTTCCTATAACATGTAACCAAAAAAAGTTTTTAACACAAACAAGTAATAGCTGAAATAACGACGAAAAATAGAGACGAACAAGTAAAATTGGTCATAAGACATGGCGTTGTCTTTTCCTGTCTCTAACTTAGGCAGCCATTCCAATTTTTTCCTAGTAGTGGTGTAGTAAAAAACGTGTATAATAATAATGTAACTGTTTTGTATATTTAGGACATGGTTGTGTAAAATAAGATGATGAATATGATGAATGTTATTGCTAACTTAACCTAGAAAAAACTATTGTTTTCTTAGTTTTCGTTCAATTCAAGGTCTTAATGGGCCTACACACGCTATTGTGGTCACAACACCAACATTTTTTAATTTCTCTGGTCTTCCCACGAAAGCTAACCTGACTCTTCGGGGTATCATTCAGGCGGAAGAAATCTTGTGTGTTACTGGTTGCGGTCACGTGGAGACGGCTGATCATTTATTTTTATCTTGTCTTATGTTTGCTTCTTTATGGCAGTTGGTGCGCGATTGGATTGGAGTGGCTGGAGTGGAGACTAATGTTACAGCAGAGCATATTGTGCAGTTTACTCATTTGGCAGGTGGTGGTAAAGCTAAAAGGTCGTTCTTGCAGCTTATTTGACTTTTGTGCACTTGGATTGTGTGGAACGAACGTAACAATCGTGTGTTTAATAATTATGTTACTACGATGTCTTGCCTGCTAGATAAGGTTAAATTGTTATCATTAGGATGGCTGAAAGCTAAAAAGGCCATGTTTGTTTGTGGTACGCAGAGGTGGTGGTCAAGCCCTCTAGTTTGTCTGGGCATTGGCTAACCTTTTTCTTTTCGATTTGTGTTGTAATTGATATTTTGTATCTTTGAGTGGTCTCTCATGCACACCTTGTGCTTGGGAACTGCCGTTTGATGTGGTGTCTAATTTCATTTTGATTTCTTAAAAAAAAAAAATCTCTTTCAGTGCAACAACTATAGTTACATCTATTGACATATTTGACTACAAAATTCGTAATATTGGTTACAAATTAAGGTTATTTTCCTTTGACGATCAACAATGACGCAAAAGTCTTAGATGTAAGGAGGTTGGTAGAAGGAAAATGGGAGTGTGCTTTGGGTTGGAGGAGAGAACTATTTAATGGGAAAATGACTTATTAGAGAATCTTTTGATAGAATTGGATACGGTGAATTTTAGAGGAGAAAAATGGGAAACATATAGTTGAAAATTATACTTAAGACTTTCTTTCATGTAATCTTAAGGGCATTGATTCTTAGAAGAATATATTCTGTGCATATGACCTTTATACTAATATAAGAAAACAATTTGACTTTATTTTTTCTATAGCTATCAAAATAGCTTATACAGATGCTATAAGGGGTGCGTTTGTTTCAGCTTTAAAAAAAAAAGATTTTGGGTTAAAGAATCTAGAGATTTTTTTCTAGAGATTTTCTAGAAAAATCTAAAGCTATTACTGTTTGTTTACTAACATAAAAATTATTTTTTTAAGATTTGAAACTCTTACATTTGAGTTCCTTTATGTAGAAAAAAATAGATTTTGAAAAAGCTACTTGGAATAGCTTTTCATTTTGAGACTAAAAAAGATTTTTTTAACAAAATGGATTTTTTAAGAATCTTAAACAAACACTACAAAAATGAAAAAAAGTGACTTTATAGTTAAAAAAAAAATAGATTTTTTTTCAAAAAATTCTCAAACAAACGGGCCCAAGATCTTAATTGAATTGTTGGTTTTTAATTCTTACATATTACAGGTTTCTAAGAAAGACTATTAGTTTTATTGAAAGGCCAGAGGCTATAAAATGTGACATATCTTTCACAAATATCAACTGGGTTCTTGGCTGTATATGTAAAAAGTGATCCTTGTGTTTAGATGAATAGGGAGGAGTTCTTCGTTAAGTTTTTCAACCACCATTATGAAATATGTTTCGGACTAGGCAAAGGCGCAATCCAGACTACCTCCAATGATGGCCTAATACACGGATCCATTAACACTTGTATAATTTCCGCTAGAAAACTCTACACATTACGCCTATAAATATAAATTTGCCTTTCCAGGAAAGGGACATATTATTCCATTACCCAACACGCTCCTCAATCATTCATTGACTTGAGTGTTGCAGTGTTTGCGCATACCCTTACCAACTTGTCGAGACCATACTTCTCCGTCGACACCCTACTCGTGCCATCATTGATGTCAACACGGTGATATTAAACTCTCAACGCAAACTTCTGGTACGTTTGGAAAACTAGTAGGCTTCAAAGTACCACTCAAAGAGTCGTAAAGAAACAAAGTCAAGTCAAAAACCCCTTTAAACTGTAGTAGCAATTTATTATCCTCAAAAAGATATACTACCTTGGCACTTGCATGAGAATTAGTAGGTTCTGGCGTGTATGGGATATTAATTAGCTTAGTCCAGGGCCAGGAACAGGAACAGGAACAGTACCACTAAAAGGATACTCCTTAACGCTTCTCCACAGATTGGTACCCAAAGTATGAACCCTTACTTCAATTTTGTCAACCATACTATTACTATGGAAGGTAAAATTAACAACAACCACCTTGTATTTATCCATAAATGAATCATAACCGAAGCCAAATGTCATCCTATAATGAGAGAACCCGGTCTGCTTTTTATAAATGGGCAATTCCTTGAATTTTCTAATGTAAGGGTTCCACAACGTAACTAAGCCTATGGAACAATCTGTAATGCACAGGATGCCATTGCAATTGCAGTAGCCAAATGAGTCGAATGTATTGTTTCCATGAACAATGTTTGGTGAATACTCAAACTGTGTGAAGTCAGTGGTTATGTTGGTTAAAACGGAATTTAGGAGATAAGATTTGAGTATATACTTGTGTGAGTCACGGTTGTAGCTCAAGAAGTGGAGGCGACGAGTAGTTGACACACGAAGGTGCTTCTTGACGAAATTGGGACCAGAGATTAGAGAATTCCACGACTTGCAGACACATCGGAGTTGAAGGAGGGGCTTAACTAGTAGCCTACACAAAATTTCGGGAATGACGTCGAAAGGAAGCGTGGGAAGTTGCGGTGATGTAAATATTTGACATAAGATCTTATAGTGACTCACTTGGTTAGATCTTATGAAGGTACAAATTACAGATTTTCTATTTACACAAAATAAATCTTTTATTTTTAAACTTTTTTTTGTGATAGGCAAGATTGTAATTTTCTATTCCCTAATTTTTTAGAGAAAAGAAACCAGCAAGGTCTGTTGATTTTTTTTCTGTGCTAACCCTCCGGTTTCTTGGGGAAAAGGCCCCTGGTAATCTGGAGTTCGATTGTGAGGAAAAGATAGTCAGACCAAGAATTGTTTCACCTGGGAATCGAACTACGTTCTCCCGAACAATTCTCATTGACCACTTGACCTCAATTGCTTGGTAAGATTCCGTTGATTTTTTTTGTTTACTAGTTAATGTCGATATTACAACGGCGGTCTTTATTCTTGTTCATTCCATTCCACATGCAATCTTTCATATGTTTCTTCGCAGCTCAGATTCATTCATTTGCGCACTTTCATTCAGGAACTTATTGAAAATACTATTCCAAGAAATAGAGAAGAGATGAAATTGAAAATAACCTTTGGCGGTAAAACGATCTATGAAAGAACCTCTAACAACAATGTTCATTCAACACTACAAATAAATCTTAATGTTGTTAGGGAAAATGGATACAACCCTACCGATAGATCAAAGACTCCCGGCGTACCGAACAATAATTTTCTCGATGTTGCAAGCCTTTTGAGAAAAAAAAAACTATCCAATAGTGATTTGACGGTGGATCTGAATAGATTATTACATGAGAGAAATTTTTTTGCCATTGTCGAAAGATGACGAAGATGTTGAAAAATGAATAGATGTCATTGTATATAACATGCAAGGCAAAATGTTGAACATGAAGTTCACATTATGGAGTCAAAAATACTATGTCCTCGGTGAAGGGTGGAAGACTTTCTTTGATTTAGAAATGATAAGTTATGTTTTTGCTTTTAGTGTTAGAAGACATCAAACTTAGTGTTATGTAGTGGATGTTTTGTTCAAGAAATGATAAGTTATGTTTTGCTCTTAGTGTTAGAAAACATTAATCTTAAAGTGTCGAATGGACATTTGATGAATTGCATCCTTTGTGACTAGAAATTCATATCATAAAACAAATAAATGGATGTCTGGAGTCCAAACCCCAAACACAGACTTTGAGTTCTCCTTTTCCAAACAACACTATTTAATTTTCATCTCAAAACTTGAGTTCGATTAAGGTTTTAAGATTTAGGGATTTTTCAATGCCAAATCTTACATTAGCTTACACATCTTTATTTATGACGTGGTGCTTCGCCATTAGTCTCAATTTTCAATTTTGATTTATGTGATTTAATATGAAATAAACAATATTGGAGATGAAGGCAGATTTTCAAAAGAATTGTTGAGTTATAGTTTTAAGACTTCTGTATTTTTGTTGCAATCAACTTTAGCACCGTGTTGAAAAATACTAGTAACAAACTCTTGTGGGGTTTGATAATAGTATGCACGTTCTTGTTTTATTTATCATGAGTTTTTTTGCTTCTAACTTGATTTTCGTTCTTAATAAAGCAATTATAACTTGTCATTAACACGTTATGCAATTATAACTTATCTAACTTGATAATAGCATGCACAATCTGAAGTTTTTGCAATGATGTGGAATGGAAGTGGTAAGCATTATGTAGGGGCATCTATGTGGCAGTTTTTTGCAGAAACTGATTCGATATAGTCGTAGCAGAGAGTCAACCGGAGCTGATGGGAACATGTTTGGTTAATTGGCTGTGGAGGATAAAAATGTTATGATAGCAAGCAGGGATTGAGTGTCCTAATGATTGATCCTGCATAATTTTGCAGAAAATTAATCTTTGATTTAGAAGATGATTTTAGCCGTTGCACAAGGCCAATTTGGAAAGCACATACCATGTTGTATGCCGAAATCGACAATCAGAGATGGTGAGACATTTGTTCATCTGGCTGGGAGGAGTCAAGGTAAAGGAAAATGGCTGGATCATTACAAGGGTTTCCACAATTGATAGTGTAATCAAATGGATAATTGAAAATTAACTATTCAATGAAAGATAAAAGTGATAGATTAGAACTCAATTAAATTGTGTTCTTAGTACATAAAAGAGAATGAAAGAAATAGGAGAAGACTAAGTCTAAAGACTTAAGTCATTACTCTACAATAGAGTCCAAAGGGAGAGAGAGGAGAGAAACTTCATCAATTTTCTTCGTACCCATTATTGATCCTCATTTCACTATTTATGCACAACTCAAGGTTCTTTGATTTTAGGATCACTAGCAAAGTGTCATTTACCTCAACTAATTATGTTATGCCAAGTGTATTTCCTCATATGCTATTTTAAATCATAACAATCAGGTTACGGCTAATAGGCTGTACCAATGCACAGAACGGGTCTAAGATAAGGCTTAGACTTGCATGGTAATGAAATGGGATAATAAGTGGTCTTAGAGAATTCAAAATTAGCAACACTCGTATAATCTAATAGGGAAATGCTAACCATGGCCCTTAGGGCATTAGTTAAGAAGTCTAAAAAAAAAATTGTTTTAGAAATGATGCATTCAAGACATCGGAAGTTTAAAAAGTAACATTTTCTACATAAAACTTATAAATTATTTCCATATTTAAATTCTTAACCATTGCTCTGAGGGCGTTGGTTAACAAGACCCAATCTAATAATATCAGAAAAAGAAAATATAATCTGAATTGCACACAAATAATTCATGTATTTGAATCTGAGGACTTATTTAAACTAAATAGTATTGACACCAAATAAAACATATCAAAGTGAGTTTGTGGAACTTTAAATCACATTACCTGTTTTCCCATCCTCTGTCATGAAAAAGAAAAAGCCTTCCAAATTTATGATTAAGGAAAATTCATTTGAAACAGGAAAAGCCACACACCAAAATAAAGAATGTTTTCCAATTGAGTAAATAAAATTCTCTATTTGATAAAAAGCATCAAAAGATCAATTTAGTTTTAACATTCCTATAACTTTGGAATTCTTTATAGGATAAAACTTAGTACAATTCCTTAAGTGCTTTTCGTATGGTTCTAAACTAAAAATACACTTTTTTTTGGATTTAACAAACTTTGAGAAAATTATAGATTTAAAAAAATCATGGTGAATTTAGTTAAGAACCATACGAAAAGCACCATCATCATATTTATGTTATCATAACCTTAACAAAGTACCATATATGCCTTATAAAATTTCATTTGCTCGGTTCATAATATATTTTGCATCCTTGAGCAGACATTGCAAAAAATAATTATAGCGACTGCGCAAAACATCTAAATCCTAATTAGAATCATAGAAAATCAAGTGATGAACCATATAATGCATTGCTTTATTTCGAACTATATAAAATGTAATGCACGATGAGAGATCAGAAACCACTGGGAAACAAATAATATAAATGGAAATAAAAGCAAATCTCAATTGCAAAATCAATTGATCATTAATTAACATTAATCCAAAAGAAACTCTAAGCAAAACAAGTACAAAAGAAATAACATATAGGTTGCGATTGAATCTCATGGTTAAACTCTCAACGCAGACTTCTGGAACTTCTTGAAAATTAGTAGACTTCAAAGTACCTCTCTTGGCATCATAAAGAATCAGTCTTTTGTCAAAACTCAAAACCCCCTCTAAACTTCAGTAGCACTTGACCATCCTCAAAAATATATACTGCTTTGGCACGTACATGAGAATTAGAAAGTTCTAGCTTGTAAGGAAGAGCGAACAATTTAGTCCAAGACTCTTGTTTTGCATATTCCTTCATAATCCAAATATTATCACCAGAAGTGACGCATAAGCAATCCCTTAAAACACCCAAAGCTGACTCGTCACACACATCTTCCCCTCCAAAATTACGTGGTAAAATCTCTTGATATGACTCATTCGCCAAATTAAAAGACACAATAAAGCATGGACATACCCTACAATATTCTTTAGAGAACTGCCAATTAATAGTGCCACTCACAAATTTACTCGATAGCTCAACAGGAACACCGGCAAGAGGATACTCCTGAATGCTTCTCCAAATGTTAGTACCCAAAGTATGTACTTTTACTTCAGTTTTGTTATCCAAGTCAGGCATAAGGTAGTCAAGAAAAACAACCACCTTGTAATTATCCTTTGAAGAATCATAACCGAAGCCAAACGACATGTGAATATGATAAAAACACGTTTGGCTTTTGAAAAAGAGGCCACTCCTTGAATTTTCTAATAGAGGGGTTCTGCAATACAAATGATGCTGTTGCAAGAGCCAATGAAGTTATAAAAATTTAACCGAGGATAATCTCCATTGAAACTGTTAGGCGAACACTCAACTTGTGTGAAGTTAGAGGTTATGTTTGTGAAAATAGAGTCGATTGGGTAAGATGTGAGAATGTACTTTTCTGAGCACGGGATGTGGTTGTGGAGTAAGAAGTGGAAGTTCCGAGTGGTCGACACACGTAAATGCTTTTTGACAAATTTGGGATCAGATATTAGAGAATTCCACGACTTGCAAACACATCTGAATCGAAGGATGAACTTGACCGGTACCCTACATAGGATTTTTGGAATGACATCGGAAGGAAGAGTGGTGGACACACGAAGGTGCCTACCTTGTACAACCGAGAGCTGATTGTTGATGGAAGTTGTTTCATCTCTCGTAGAATAAACGGCACAGTTTTGATCACGCCTCTTGCTACCCAAAGAAGTCATATTCGATTGTGTCGCTAACCCTAAAACGTTAAATGCAATATATGGAAACGTTCCAAAACATTTCGTGCGATTATAAGGCAGAGTTTTAAAGGCGGAAAGTAGGCTAATATCTAATTACAAAAAAAAAAAAAAAAAAAAAAGGGCTAGTAACAAGAAGAGTATTTTTTTTTGTACAAAGTAGAGTATTTTTGTTGCAAGTTATCTTCGCCTATCTTTCTTTAAAAAACTTATAAAAAAGATATTCCTCCATTCATTTTTAAGTGTAGATTTTTAAAGTCGTTTTTTTTTGGGGGGGGAAAGAAGCTAACAATAAGAAGAAGAAAAATAGCTAAAAATTAGTCTTTGTGGTACATCTCTCACCGGGCATCAGCCTGCAGAAGCGGAAGCAAATCCTCTGGTAGCTCTAAAAACTCACGCCAAATCTCAGAACTTGCAGCTCCTTGTTTAGCCATGTAATCAGCATACGTGTTTGTCTCCCTCACATAATACTTTAACTGGACACTCCAGCTCATTTGCAATAAATCATGCACATTACTAATAATTGTTACATAATGATGCCAAAGATTCGCCATGGTTGAAACTAACTGCACAGCCAGAGTCGAGTCAGA
Source organism: Medicago arabica (assembly GCA_946800305.1). NCBI lineage: Eukaryota > Viridiplantae > Streptophyta > Magnoliopsida > Fabales > Fabaceae > Medicago > Medicago arabica. Next base: position 3,481,715 of record OX326967.1, on the reverse strand, counting down.
GTAGCAAATCAAGTCACGATACAGAGCCAACAACTCTACATGTATGATTGTGGAAATACTTATATTTCTAGCAAACTCATATAGCCAACTTCCATCATTCCTACGAAGAACGCCACCCAAACCAGATATTCCGGGATTTCCAAAACTGCTACCATCAACATTCAAGACAACGGCCATGCTCTCATCCAGATGTCAAGTCACATAACGACCTCCTATATCCGTGGATAAAGCCGGAGAGAAAACCGAACGAAGAATGGTTGCCAAGTTGTAAATTTTTACCTTCAAGGAGAAAAGAGAAATTATCTCACTCTCCATACAAAGTGAGTTTCGTGCGCACCAAATCCACCAAAGAGCATAAGAGAATAAATGATTATTTGCGCTAAACGCGCCTTGTCTGAGCCAGGTGACCATAGAATTCTCCAAATAGAAGTTAATATTGCCAAATCCAAGATCAAGCCAAAGATTCTTAACAAACAGACAATCTCGAAAACAGTGCATGATACTTTCACAACTAGTGAGACACCTCGGGCAGTTATTATTGTCTAGCATACCTCTGTTTTTCAACAATGACCTCGTAGGAACAGCATCATGGCAAACCGTCCAATATAGAAATTTAATCTTTTCAAGAGTAGCTAAACGCCAAATCCACTTCCACGATACGACTTCATCCTCGCTTGTGTTCCACTTCAGAAGCCACTTATACCTAGCTTTAACCGAGTAAATATCATCCAGATTACCCTTCCACGTAAACCCATCCTAAATCCGACCATTCAAACACACTGCGGTGCCACAGATAGCCTCGGCTACAGGAGAATGAAGTTGGCTATATAAACGATCCAACACAAAAGTATCATCTTGAATCACATCAGATATTGTCAAGTGGACATCATAAATATCAACATATAAAACCTCTTCACACAGCTTCCCAAAATTAGTACATGGCGCATACCAAAAGGAAGAAAACCCATCTCCCCGTGTATAGTCAAACCCATTTTGAAGCGTTGCCTTTACTTTCAAAATAGATTGTCATGCGGTGAAACCTTGGGTTATGGGAATATCAAGAAAGAACTTATCACCAACATACTTGTGTCGAAGCAGATAGACCCACAACTTATCTGAGTTGCAATGAACGTCCCAAACCAACTTTCCCAGCATAGCCGTATTTGATTCGCGAGCCCTTCGAATACCCAAACTACCAATTTTCCGCTGCCTAGTGATCTTATCCCGTCCCACAAGATGGACACTCTTATCCTTGTTCCCCTTCCACAAAAAACTACGTGCATACTTATCTATGTGCTCACAAATAGAATAGGGTAACCAAGCAATATGCATGTAATAGCTGGGAATTATGGTCAGCACCGACTGAACTAGTGTCAACCTACCTGCCTTGTTAAGTAGTTTGTTTTTCCAAGAGGCTATTCTCCTTTGAATTTTATCAATCAAAAATTCATAGTCACTCTTATTTAACCGCCCATGAACCATAGGGAAGCCAAGATACTTTTCTACTGAGAAGGTTCGTCAAATTCCAAATGTTGTAACCATCGATTCGATCTTACTTCTTCTGGTGATAGCTGAGAAAAAAGCTCTCGATTTTGAAGTATTAAATTTCAACCCCGGCATATTTGCAAAATTTGTCAAAATCCCTTCCACCATAATAGCCTGAGATCTCGTAGCCTTAGTAAACAACAGAACATCATCCGCAAAAATTAAATAGGATAGAGTCGGCACATTGCAAGATATGCTTACCAGCTTCCAATGATTCAACTCCACTGCCTTCAAAATATCATAGGAAAAAAACTCCATGAAAATCACAAAAAGATAAGGGGAGAGAGGTCCCATTGACGCAGGCCACGAGTAGGAGTAAAAGAATGTAACATTGTGTCGTTCCAAATGAGTGAGAGGCTTGAAGCAGTCACACAATGCATAATTAAATCAATAGTAATAGATGGAAAACCACACTGATGGAGACAATTCTGAAGGAAAGTCCAGCTCGTGTGATCATAAGTTTTATCCAAATCAGTTTTATGCACCACATTTCCCTTCTTCTTCTTCTTCGATTTACGCATCGAATGAATAACTTCTTGCAAAATAATAGCATTATCCGTTGTACCTTTACCAGGGAGAAAACTACTCTGATACGGCCCAACTATTTGGTCTAGGAACGGTCTTAACCTGTTCACCAACACTTTTGTGATAAGTTTGTATATGGTATTGCATAGACTTATTAGTCTAAACTCCTTAAAACTTTGGGGGCAGTCAACTTTAGGGATAAGAGCTATGAGAGTTTCTGCAATAACTGGATCAAAAATACCTATAGCAAATGCTTGAGTCACAAGAGTAGTCACATCTCCCCCCACAACATGCCGATATTGCTTAAAGAAAATTCATTGGAATCTATCTGGTCTTGGGGATTTATACGCATGCATTTGATTGAGAGCCTTAGTTACCTCTTCTTTGGTTACCACTTGAGTCAAAATACTAGTGGCCTCCTCAGAAAGTTCAGGAACATGCAATCCATCACTAGTTGGAACATTGTTTGTCTGTTGTAGAGTGCTACAAAACAATTGCTTAAAATATATTTGTGCCTCATCTTTCAGCAAATCATCATCAATACACCATATGTCATTAGGAAGGTGAAGCCCATGGATTCTATTACGTTTTCTTCAAATAATTGTCTGAGCATGAAAATATTGGTATTTTTATCCCCACATTTTACCCATTTTTCCTTAGACCATTGGTACTAATGAAGTTCCTCTTGAAAAAGTACTCTATCATACTCTTGCTTAAGTTCATATTCAAGGTATACTAATCTGGTAGAATCAACCCTTTCAATAAATAATTGAATTCGTTTGATTCTTTTCTCAAGAATAGTCTTCCTTTTTCTAATATTCCCAAATACTTCTCAATTAAAGATTAAAGAGTCATTTCTTATCTAATTTAAAGTCGTAATTGGACAAGGTCAGTTATTCTCCCAGGCTCTTTCCACCAGACTTTGATCATCTGGATGAGTGATCCAAGAAGCTTCAAATCTAAAGCCCCTTGGGCCAGACCTTGGATTCAATGAGCTGCACCGTAGGAACAGAGGATGGTGATTCGAGTGGAACTTACTCAACACTTCAATGTAAGCAACCGGAAAAGCAAGCTGCCAAGATATATTCGCCACACCTTTATCAAGCCGCTTCATCGCTCTTCTTTGGCCTACACAATTCCTCGCCTTTGTGAACTTTCCACCAGTCGTAGAGATATCCAGTAACTGACATGTATCCATAGTTCGAAGCAAACCATCAGCCTGGTCTGATTAAAGTTTCCTCCCTGTTGTTCACTTGGGAGCTTAATTTTGTTAAAATCCCTTATAATAAACCACAGACCTGCAATCATGTCTCTAAGGTCGGTGAGATGCGACCACAATTCCACCCGATTTAAGTAAACTGGACTAGCATACATTCCTATTAGAAACCAAGAATTGTTCCCCGAGGATAGATGAAGCATAATAGTATCACAATGAAAATTCATAACAGAGGCAGCCACTGTGCTTCCAACTTATTTCATAATCCAGATTCCTCCCGCTTGGCCACAGGATTCCACCACCTCGACTTTTAAATACCTTGTTGCATTCCAAAAACTTTGTGTTTACTGAAAAGCTCCATGTATCTCCATTACAATGAAAAAAGTGGGAGAATACCTCTATATCAAATCCATCAAATGTCTTTTCTTAATTTTATTCAGAGCTCCCCAAATATTTCAGGAGAGCTTTGTACCCCCAAGAGGATACTCCTTAATGCTTCTCCAAATATTAGTACCCAAAGTATGAACTTTTACTTCAATTTTGTTAGCCCAATTATTCTCGCTAATAGTAGGGTCTGGCATAAGGTAGTCAAGAACGACAACCACCTTGTACTTATCCTTTGAAGAATCATAACTGAATCCAAACGTCATGCAAATATAAGTAAACATGTTTGGCTTTTGAAAAAGGGGTAACTCCTTGAATTTTCTAATAGAGGGGTTCCATAGTATAACCAAACCTTTATAATAATTTGCAATGCAAAGGATGTCGTTGCAAGAGCCAATGAAGTCATATAAATTGGACCGAGGATAGTCTTCATTGAAACTGTTATGAGAATACTCAAATTGTGTGAAGTTAGAGGTTATGTTTGTGAAAATAGAGTTGATTGGGTAACATGTGAGAATGTACTTTCCTATGCAACAGATGTAGTTGTAGAGTAAGAAGTGGAGGTTCCGAGTGGTCAACACACTAAATTGCTTTTTGATAAATTTGGGATCAGATAATAGAGAATTCCACGACTTACAAACACATCGGAATCAAAGGATGGACTTGACCGGTAGCCTACATAGGATTTCTGGAATGACGTCGGAAGGAAGAGTGGTGGACACAAGAAGGTGCTTACCTGGTACAATCGAGAGCTGATTGTTGATGGAAATTGTTTCATCTCTCGTAGAATAAACGGTACCATGCCTCTTACTACCCGAAGAAGCCATATTCGATTGTGGCTCTAACCCTAAAACCTTAAACCTAATGAGTGCAAAATATAGAGACGTTCCAAAACGTTTCGTACTATTATAAGGCAGAAAGAAGGCTAATATCTAATTATAAAAAATAAAAATAAAAGGGCTAGTAACAAGTAGAGTATTTTTTTGCTTCTTCAAAATAAAACAAATATAGTTTTTTTTTTTTACAAAGTAGAGTATTTTTGTTTTATGTTATCTTCGCATATCTTTCTGAAGAAAACTTATAAAAAAGATATTATTCCTCCATTCATTTTTAATTGTAGATTTTTAAGTCATGTGTAATTGTACATGAAATTTTTTTTTTTTTTACCTTTTTTAATCTATATTATATATAATAAAATACATGAATTTGACCTGGTTTTTTCCCTCTATAATTTTACCCTTGCATTTAAAGTGTTTTATTTACTATTAACTAAAAGATGGGTACTCAAGTATCCCTCTTTCCATTTTTTTATTGCGCTAACGCGTGTATATTATCAACGATATTTTATAAAAATTTCCGTGTAAATTACAAACAATATTTTATATATTAAAATTATCAGTATAGATATTTGTGACTTTCAACTATAACAAACTCAACAAACCATATTTATCTTTTCATATTAACAATAATAATATAACAAATATAATAAAACTTCTTAAATTCGTAGATATGAGTGCCTAGTTATTTGATAATTACTCTTATGAAAATACTTTGGTTGGAGGAGAGAACCACCTTATTATGTTCAGTTAGGGATAACAATGAGTATCTTATGGATAGGGTACTACAGTGCCCTTTCCAATACATGTGTTTGTAAAAAATACCCATACTCAAATTTGTACCCTTGTAGACAACAAATTTAGTGTCATTTCTCATGCCCTATGTTATATGTTAAGTCTCGTGATCAAGCCTCGAAAGGAGTGTTGTTATGCCCTTAACACGATGGATTAGGTAACACTCTCCGCCTTATATGATACAACTTATAGGACAACCGTAATGTACAAAGAAAATAAGACATTGGTACAAAAACCAAAACAATAGAAAGAGCTAAGTAAAAGCATAATGGACTCTGTAGCACCTATTTCTCTTCTCTTCCAAACAAAAGAAATTAACTCTTTCTCTCGTCATTTTTTCTCTCTTTCATATCTCTCTAAAACCAAACAGGCTAGTAGTGTAAAAAAACACCAACGTCGTTTTGTTTTGTTGAGTTGAGTTGCGGTCACACGCACACAGAAACACTCTCCGAGAATGTTCGGTCTCGCCGCCGCCGCCACCTCCTCCACCCGTGTTCTCTGTGCAACCCTTTACTCTCCTTCTTCTTCTCTCACTTCTACGCATCACTTTTCTTCTCATCATCTTCCAACAACTTGGGTATTTTTTCTTCTTCATTTTCACTACTCTCCTTCTACATTTTTTTACTTTTTTTGTTCAATGTTATTGATTTTGAAATGGGTATGTTCAGGTTTCTTCATCTTCACAGCAATTCAGGTTTATTCCTATCAAAGCTATGGCTGAGACTGATACATCCCCAAAACCTGCTTCATCTTCTCCTGGTAATTTTTTGCTTAAACCCCAATTTTTGTTTTCAGCTATTTTATTTAGGGTATAGTTTATATTCCTTTTTACCCTAAAATTAAAAAAAAAAATCACATTTTTATTCAAATGGGGTATTTTTATTTTTTTTAGTGCACCCTACCCTTAAATTAGTTATAAAAAAAACAAAAAAAAAACATGTTTTTAATCAAATGGGGTGGTTTTTATTTTTACAATTTTTTGTTCATATATAAGAAATAAAAAATTCATAACCATCTAGGATTTAGTTCATTTAACTGATTAGGCCTCTTTTAGTTGAAAGTATGATGATTTTATGCCGATCAATTTGTATTACGCGCTTCAACTTATTAAAACTAGCTTACATTGTTATACTTAGGTTCTGTTTGGTGAAAATTAGTGAATAGTTGCTGAGTTGGCTTATAGCAGATAAATATGTGGCTAGTGAAAAGCTGATTGAGTTTGTAGCGTTTGGTATGATTAATGGTTGAACTAGCTTATAAATATGAAATAACATATACAAGATATATTTTATTTAAATATTCAATTTCTTTAACTAAGATTACAGGGCTAAGATTGAGAAAGAGAAAATGGTAAGCTATAGAATCATGGACACTGACACCGCTGATAATTTGAGAAAATCACATAATTCAATGTAATTAGATGTGTCGGTGTCGTGTCGGTGTCAGACACGACACATGTCCAACACCAGGACATGGCTAATCCGAGGAGTGTCTGTGTTTAATACTATAAGCTACTTGAATTAGCTTATAAAACACGCTATAAGCTAGTAAAAATAAACTATAATCTTGTGAGAAAATGACAGTTACCAAATGGATATTTTGTAGTCATAAGAGCTTATAAGCTATAAGCTCAAATATATGTCTTTCCAAACAGACACTTAGTACTGTTATTTCTGTGAGGACCAGCTAAAATAAGTGATTCAAATCTATGACCAATTTGCTACTAAAATAAGTGTTTTTATCAAATCTATCAATGCACCAAAACTCTCTTCATACTTAGTCTTAGGATTGTTTGGTAATGAATCAATCCGAACTCCAAATTGTAGAAAATTATGTTAGCAAAAGAGTCATTTACACCACCTTTCATCTGTAGAAAGTTTTAGTTCCAGGGTGACTAGGACTCTCCAGATTTATTTACATGATTTTAGACGATACGATGTTTACAATTCCTGGCATTTGTTGTTCTTTTGCTATGAAACAGGCAGCAAGCAAGCTTTGATATCGTTGTCAGACAAGAAGGATCTCGCATTTGTTGGAAACGGACTCCAGGAATTAGGGTAGTTATTACAATTTTTGGATTCTTTTTGTTCTTTTTTTAAAGTGTTAGAATATTATTCTTTTCACGCGTTTGTGTTTTTTTTTTCATTACAATGATAGATCCTTTATTTTAATGTTAGATTCACTATTGTTTCAACTGGAGGAACAGCTTCTGCATTAGAGAGTGCTGGAGTGGCTGTTACTAAAGTTGAACAGCTTACGCAGTTCCCTGAAATGGTGAGTTTACTTGTAGCTTCAGTTCTCCTTCAATTTTGTATACCGTTGGTACATATCTGGAGAGATTTTCTGTCGGTGTACATTGCTTTTACTTGTGTATTTTGATCAGTGTTATTAAATGGCAACCATGGCATGGCAGAATTTTTTACAACCACCATAGCCAATTTGTGTAGGGATGCCTGCCATAGGCCGCAATAGTGTGTTTGTATGGCGGATCTTTGGCCCTTTGCCATATTCTGCCATCCACCATTGACAACACTGATTTTGGTCAAGTTCTATCAGTATGAATTGTAAAATTAGGGACAATATGCCTTGCATTTTGATTTTGAAATCTCGTCCAAATTCGGCTTTTGTACTTTTTAGCATAATTTCTAACGATGGCTGTAATGAATTTTCTCACAGCTTGATGGTCGTGTCAAAACTCTTCACCCTAACATACATGGAGGTATCCTTGCTCGAAGAGACCAAAAACATCATATTGAAGCTCTCAGTACACATGGAATTGGTAAGTTATGTTATCAGCTGTGTTATGAATAGTGTTGTCAAATAGCGGCTGTAGCGTAGCACAATTTGAGCAAATCTTCATTGTTCCGCGATACACTGTTTACTACAAAGTATTGACAAATAGCAGCATAGTGGCCCTGTAGCGTAGCAGAATTTGAACAAATTGCTATTTTTCGCTATCTCTGATTGATAACATTGTTTATAACAAGCACACTGAGCTATATAATGAGTTTGAAGTCTTCTCTCAGTTTAAGAGATTTAGATGGTCTATTGATTTGCTGAAAGTTTTCCATTTCAGGTACTTTTGATGTTGTCGTAGTGAACTTGTATCCATTTTATGATAAAGTTACTTCAGCCGGTGGCATTGAATTTGAGGATGGAATCGAAAACATTGACATTGGTGGTCCAGCCATGATTCGGGCTGCTGCAAAGGTTGTTATTAGACTGAAAATGGCAGGTTTTTATAATTTGAAATGATTTTGTCATAGTTTTATGTAAAATGATTCAGAAAATATTGTGTTGGCTAAATACCATTGAACTTTGGAGAATAAACAAAAAATTACCCTTGTCCATTAATACTGTATTTGAGCTGATTTTTTTTATTTTTTTTCTATTGAAATATCTTTTGAATATAAGATGATAAATTTGTTTTTGAGCAGAATCACAAGGATGTTTTGGTAGTAGTTGATTCAGAAGATTACCCTGCCCTTCTAGAATTTCTGAAAGGAAACCAAGACGAACAGTTCAGGCTAAAGCTTGCATGGAAAGCTTTTCAGTATGTTGCTTCATATGATTCTGCAGTAGCTGAGTGGTTTTGGAAGCAAGGTTTGGGAGGTACTGTACGAATTTGTGTTGAATTATTATATGTAACAGTTACCAATGATAAAGAAATGTCAATTGCAGGAAAATAAAATAATTTACAAATACAATCCTAGAATGGAGAAGCTTGTTCGATACCTAGCAGATTAAATGGCAGACTTAAATTTCATTTAGTTTCTAAGTCAGGAGATTAAGAAATCAATGAACTTATTTGAAATGACATATTTGATTCCAAAAACTAACTTGCAAGCAACATCACCGAAAGTATCTGTATATAGAGAATATAGGCATTCTGATTGAAATATTTCAAGCATGGTTATTATATTGAGATCCATATTGGAAGAACTATTTTTCAAATCGTAAATCAAATCTTATTATGAATCATAAGATATATTACTAATAAAAATATGATATTTTTAAGTAAAAACAAATGACATAGCTAATTTATAAGTTAATATATCATATACGAACCTCAATTGTTTTAGATTCAAGTCATAAATCAAATGACTGAAAGAATGGCTGACCAAGCAATATTGACAATAAGAGGCTGACTGCACTATCTCCATGTAATACATACACACTAGGGATTCATATGAATTTACTTCAATTTTGTATGAAATCGAGATACGACTGGCATGCATTTTACTATACTATATTAACCATGATTTCAAGAACTATTAATAATAGTAATGTGCACTATAGATTGACTTGTGTTCTCGTTCAATGACAGATAAATTTCCTCCTAGTTTGACAGTGCCTCTTTCACTCAAAAGTTCTCTTCGTTATGGTGAAAATCCTCATCAAAATTCTGCAGTCTATTTTGACAAAAGACTTGCAGAGGTCAACGCTGGTGGAATTGCTACAGCTATCCAACACCATGGGAAGGTGCGAGTCGGCTACTAATTACTTTTATCTAAAAATCTAAAATTACTGGCAATTGTATACTTTAAAATTATATCATGTTTTGAGATGCGAGCTTTTGACCGAAAAATTGTATTATTTTCTAGTAATATTTGTTTAAGTTAATGCCATAACATTAACATTCTTCTGCAGGAGATGTCATATAATAACAACTTGGATGCTGATGCTGCTTGGAACTGTGTGTGCGAGTTTAGAAACCCCACATGTGTAGTTGTGAAGCATACTAATCCTTGCGGCGTAGCTTCACGTGATGATATTCTGGAAGCCTACAGACTAGCTGTTAAAGCTGATCCTGTCAGTGCATTTGGCGGAATTGTAGCTTTCAATGTGGAAGTTGATGAGGTAATTATCCCAAGTCAATTGAAAAAACTCAGGTCCTACTTTGAAAAGAGATAAGACCTGAAAAGAGTTTATATAAAATGGCACCCCTCATCTTACATGCCAGTGAGAATGAGTTAGGCCTAGTCGAAAACCTAAGAAAGATTACAGGGTTTATGAAGACAGAGGCTCTTTTCCTAGGTTACTTTTTAAATTTCCATCTAGGCGAGGATGAGCAAATGACATTTTTTTAATGCTGTTTTTATATGTATTAGGTTCTTGCTAAGGAAATAAGAGAATTTAGAAGCCCAACCGATGGGGAGACAAGGATGTTCTATGAAATAGTTGTTGCACCCAGCTATACAGAGAAGGGACTTGAGATTCTTCGTGGAAAGTCGAAGACTCTAAGGATTCTCGAAGCAAAAAAGAATGAAGCAGGAAAGCTTTCACTCAGACAAGTTGGTGGGGGGTGGTTAGCTCAGGATTCAGATGACTTGACTCCATCCGACATCAAGTTCAATGTAGTCTCAGAGAAGACTCCTCAAGATGGTGAGCTTCGCGATGCGGAGTTTGCATGGTTGTGTGTGAAGCATGTCAAAAGTAATGCTATTGTGATAGCTAAGGTACTACCTTATATTAATACAATATGAAACTTGTTTATGATTCAATAGAGGTGGTTTACGAATCTGATTTCTTCCTTTGTTAAATTTTTGCAGGACAATTGTATGTTAGGTATGGGAAGCGGCCAACCGAACCGTGTCGAGAGTTTAAGAATAGCAATGAGGAAAGCTGGAGCTGCTGTTAAAGGAGCAGCCTTGGCTAGTGATGCTTTCTTCCCCTTTGGTAAGTGTTAATAGCAATACAATAATTCATTTTTTTATGCTAAGTTGTAAAGAAGACTTGGTTGTAGATTGACTAATGATTCTCCGAGAAGATAAAATTGAGTAACAGCAAATTGTTGTGGATGGATTAATGATTCTTGTTGGTGCATATATTGGGAGAAAATAACATTGAGCAACAATAAATTGTTATATCAGAAAAGGTTTACATATTTTTGGTCCTTGTAATATAATCTTTTTCCGTGTTAGTCCCTATTTTGGTCCTTATTTGGTTTAGTCCCCAATATGATTTTTTTTTCCTTGTTTTTTTAGTGTTGTAATATAGTTTTTTCGTTTGAGTCTTGTATCATGCAGGAATTAATTGTTTATGAACCAAATATTACAGTGACTAAAACCTAAAAAAAATGATAAATATACATTATAGGACTAAAATGAAAATGTGAAATATATTATAGGGATAAATGTATTTAAGCCTATATGAAAATAATAGTGAATTCTCAAGTACTCTTCAATTAAACTTGATCAAATTAGAACTAGATATAGATATAGAATACTCGTTTTTCTTTTGTTTTAACCAGAATGTGTCTTGACCATTTATGAACAGCTTGGAAAGATGCTGTGGAAGAAGCATGTGAAAGTGGGATTGGTGTTATTGCAGAACCAGGTGGTAGTATAAGAGATCAGGATGCTGTAGACTGCTGTAATAAGTATGGTGTTTCACTGCTCTTTACCAATGTGAGGCACTTCAGGCACTGATAAATATCTATAAGCAGTGCTTCTGAAATCTGTTTTTGACATCAAGTAGGTCATAAGGATGTTGTACTATATATTTTATCGGCGTTGTTAAATAGCGGCTATAGTGGTACTATAGTGCTACAATGTAGAGGAATTTGAACAAATTGTTGTTTTTCCATGTGCTATTTAGTTTAAAATAGTCAAATGGTAGCTAAAGCGACGTTACATCATTGATGTGTGGCGGAATTTGAACATGTCGCTATTTTATGCGATCTGACAAAATTGCATTTTATGTATCAAAATAATACTTTTTAATTGAGTTTTTATTAGCTTTTGTTTTTGAGAATTGTGTGATTTGGTAAATAAAAATGAACTGAATCAAATTAGACATCATTGTTGCAACTGTAAATTTATTATGTTATATTGAGTTGTTGGGATTAATAGTTAATCAAAGCTAATGGTGAAGGTAAAAGCTGAGAAATTCATTTGGAGATGAAAAAAACAATACACTATTAAAATCCATTTGGTTTAGTATATAATTGGTATCATGGTGGTATATGCTAGAATCATGGGGCGTCTCTGTGATTCTGACATACCCACGGTGATACCAACACATACCCACAGCTGTTCCTATTTATTCAAAGCATAGAAGGGCTTTCATCGTTGGAAGCAGAGTTCCAACAAATGGGTGTGATGAAATGCAACCTTCAGGCTTCTACAGCAAGCAATAAAATCCTATCGTTATTATAATAAAAAAAAAATTAAAAAACTAGCATGCTGGCTATGTTACAGAGTTGATCAACTTTGTCATGATAACAATAAATGGCATTTAGTTGGCACTTAACAAACTAAGTGTGCTTGGTTGTTTGGTGACAAATCTTGATGTTAGGTAAAGGTGAGTTGAATATAGTTATGTATGAATCAAGTAGAGTCAAAATTTACTAGTTATAGCTTCAGCTTAGAATCAATTCTACATGCAACAAGAAGCAAAGAGCTGGAGCTATGGGAAGTTGGTACCTTCTAACAGCTCTTCCTGCAATTTGTTTGAACAGTAAGAATTTTGTCACCGATGTACTTTGATCGTTGAACAAATTTCCTTGCTAACTACGAATTTCTGGTGGCAAAGCTCTCATAATGTTTGCTTACACAACTCATCTCGTAAATCTTGACATACCTTTCCAAGCAGGGTCTTTGCTTCAACCACCAACTGTTTGAACCTCTCATATTATTGCTCGGACAACTCATCTTTTGTATCTTGACATATCTTTCGAACAATATGCAAAACACTAGGATCACCGCATGAATGTAGCTCATCAGGCATACCCTCTATACGAATCTGTCATCATCTGAATCTCGTCAACAATAGACACATCATACATCTCCTGTGTCAAAGCCATTTCCGCTGTACATGCAGCATGATCTGAAAACACGGTAAGTTTCTTCCCTTGACCAGTTAACAATTAACATACTCCAATAAACACCATTCACATTAATCGTATCTTAAACTTCCATAGCCAACAATCTTAAGGGACGACAATAAAACCCCTTTCTTCGCCTCCATAAATCTCTACAAAGCAATATAAGTTTTACCACTATCGGTAGGACCACATAGATAAACAATCTTCCTTTTCACCGCCCTCACGAAAGGAAACCAGGTGTGAGGTTCGGTTAGATCAGCCGATTTAACCATATCCTTAAACCTTTTGATCTCATTGTGAAAATTCTCCAAACAAAACTCAACAAATATAGGAAATAAAAACCTCACACAAACATCAAACAGTCCAAGTAAAATAGCAAGTGTGTGGTTTAGATGCCCAGCCTGATTTTGCAAAATAATTGAACACATTTGTGAATGTACATCACAAATATTTTCATCACAGCTCCAAATTTGCACCAGCCGGGAATCAAACCCGAGTCTGTATCGTGGCAGGGTACTATTCTACCACTGGTGCTTTGTTGTGCTTTAAATAAGGTTTTAATATATTTAACATCTGGAGACTATAATGATTTATGACAAAGAAAACTTCTAAAATCTTAATTGTCCAAATTTCTTGATATCAAAATTGGAGGAATGCTGAGTTGAAAGTTTTTTGTCCCAAATGATTTTCTTCGAGATTTTTTTGTCAATTTCAACATTTCATATGGTTGACTGGTTTTCTAAATTTGTTGTAATGCTATGAAATAATCTAGTTGCATAGGTACGAGTACCGTACCCGGTACTAATACGCTGGTTGACTCACATGAAATCACGTTTGTTGTTGTAGTTGCTCTTTGTGACACTTTGCAAATCAACCCCTATATGTAGATACTTTCTTGAGTTCAACTCTCAATTAGGCTCTAAATGCTACAATAATACAAATATAAGAAACTAGGGTTCAAAGCTAAAAGAACAAGAGAGTAAACTAACTACAAAATAAAAGACAATTATTTCCATTCATTTTGGTTGATTTTCAAAGTGTCTCAAAACCACTACATATAAAGGTGATAATGGATTATAACTCAAGTACTTGTCCACAATTTCAGTTGTATGGCTATGTATTTACAGAATAATTAAATGAATACCCAAAAGCACTTAACAAGATGATACAAATCTCTTTCAACATATATCAAGTTTGAACCTTGAATATACATCAAATTTATGCGATCCGACAAAATTGCATTTTTTGTATCAAAATAATGCTTTTTAATTATGTTTTATTAGCTTTTTGTTCCTGAGAAATGTGTGATGTGGTAAATATAACATGAACTAAATCAAATTAGACATCTGTTATGATATCAATAGAGAACAAGCCAAATCATCAAAATGGAGTCAACAAATTGGTTAGTGAAAAGAGACATGTTTCACTTGATCCAATAATTAAGGAAAATTGCTAACAAAAATGGATATAAAGGAAAAAGAATGAATGAGGTGGGAGGCATGAAAATAATGGATAGAAGTCTCTATTTCTTCTATGTTTCTTATCCCTTGCTTTGGTACTTCTCTGCAACTTCAATATTTTTCTAAAATTATCTTGTAATGCTTCATCACAATCAATAAATGACACAAATTATCCAATTTCTTGTCCTCCTAAGGGTCAAACTCAAACCCTTACAACATCATTGTCGGAACAATTCACAAAAAAGTTGGGTGATGCCCTACTAAGAAGAAGTGAAAACTTATGTTAGTAGCAGAGTTTGTTATATATCTTGTTTGTTGGGAAGAGGCTGCTGCACTTGAAACCTGAAATGTTTAATGATTATGCATGTAAAATTCAAAGCGTATGGGGTTGTCACACTAACCTTTAGGTTCGATTCGCCCCCACCAATAACTGTGTATTAGATGCAATAAGGAATGACCGGCGAATCCCCTTCAGGATACTATGAGTTCCTTGACGTGTATTGCACAACCACACCAAACGTATCTCCTAACAGTATTTTACAGATTTATGGTTCCAGCAATTCACTCATGCATTAGAGAATTGATGGATGATTTAGAGTAAGAGAATGATGAACAATTATGTTGTTAATGTAACAAAATTCTGTCTAAAGTTGTGTGTTGCAATATATCGAACTAATGCCCAAATATCAAGTATTTATAGTGCATTATATGACCCTTCACATGAAAGAAGACACCCCTTTGACTTGAATCAATGTTATGGTTCATTAAACACCCTTTTGCCAGAGGTTATGACCATACACACTTGAATCAATGTCAAGGTTCATTAAGCACCTTTTTACCAAAGGTTATAATGTATATGAAAGGTTCTCATGAAGAGTTACAACTTTTGATCTAAAGTGATTTCATGATTTTGGAAATCACCAACAGAGTTGCCCCCAAAGTCATCGTATTATGTATGAAATTATTCTCTTTAATAGATACGACTTTTCCTGCCTTTTCCTGAATAACAGAAAAATATACAAAATCATGAATGGAAGAAATATGTAGCGGAAATATCGATTCTGTAAGTCGGGATAATGAACCAATGGAAATATCGATTCTGTAAAAGAAGTGCAAGCATGACTAGACAGAAGTCTTTCAAGTAGACAATGAATGCATATGCGCGGATAGTAAAACCAGCAGAAGTTTATTTGAAATGAAGGAAATGTTCTAATTTCCACACAGCAAAATTAGATAAATCAAGAAACTATACATCGAAAGGTACATCTGTCATATAATTTAACAAGAGACTGTGGTCTTGTACATCGAAAGGTACAAACTATCTTTCGATGTATGGCCCATCCAAACAGAAATTTTCACCAAATTTTCTAAAAGTTAGCTGAATGTCATATTAGGAAGTTGCCGCAAACAATTCTACTTTCTCGTAAGATGGAAAAATGACAACCCTCGTAGCGTGGTCAAAGGGCTGTTTCAAACCCTTCGAAAGGCTACTGAAAATCATCCTTTGAATGTTGAGGCCCATCCCCACTGCATCGCTAGCTACTTGATCGTTGAACAAATTTCCTTGCTGACTACGAATTTCTGGTGGCAAAGCTCTTATAATGTTTGCTCACACAACTCATCTCCTGTATCTTGACATATCCTTCGAACAATATGCAAGACACTAGGATCACCACATAAATGTAGCACTCTAGTCCAGGCATACCCTCTCTACATACGATTCCTGTGGCGAAGCCATTTCCACCATAATTCCCTTTCTTCGCCTCCATAATTCAAAAACAGAATTAACAATAATATGCATCAAAAAAATTCACTGAAGGAGCTCAGAGTTATATGATTTTCATCCAATGTTTCAGGAGAAATGATGTTACCGAACACCACAAATATTGTCATCATAGCCCCCTCAAAATTGCACCAGCCGGGAATCGAACCCGGGTCTGTACCGTGGCAGGGTACTATTCTACCACTAGACCACTGGTGCTTTGTTGTCCAATTGATGATAATGTTATTTGATATTTAATATCAAGAGAGGAGACTACAATGATAATATGACAAAGGAAACTTCTCAAATCTTAATTATCCAAATTTCTTGATATCAAAATTGGAGGAATACACTGAGTTGAAAGTTTTTTTTGTCCCAAAGGATTTTCTTTGAGATATTTTGCCAATTTCAACAACTCATGGTAGACTGGTTTTTAAATTGTTCTAATAATAGAAGGATTCATTTGTTGTTCCAGATATAGTGGATTGGAAATTTGGAAGGATCTTCAAGAAGACATGTCATTTTACAAGACAAGTTTTTTTTATGACAAAGCTTTCTCTAAAGAGATTTAATAGAGTTGATAAACTTTGACAACACAAGGATAAATAGCAATTACTTGGAACTTACTAAACTAAAATTATCACGTTTTATTCTACATTTAAAATAGATAAATTTCTTCGACCGACATTAATTCCATCTTTCTGAAAATATATTTCCAGCTGGTATATTATATTATGTCTAATGTGTACTCCCAAATGGTACAAAATCTACTTTCTTCGAAACAATGTGAGTCATATTGGGGTGGAGGAACAAATCAGCATTTTGACCTCATACTATAGAAAGAAAGAAAATACGAACACTAAATCAAATCAGCAGTGTGCATGAGTGAAAGAAATTCCATGTATGTACACACCACTTTAACTCCAATTACGTGATTTATTATTCAACTATTTTCACTAAATGTAACTTAATGAATCATTTTAACATGTTAAAATATGGGTTTACTCCTTGAAATTATAACTTTTTTGGTTTTACTTGTTGTAAGTTTTATTGTCTGTCTTGGTCTAAATTGATGGTATCTTGTACTTTGAGGGGTTCCATTTTTGCCCTTTTTTCTTCTGGACTTGATTGGTGATTATAGCTTTTCATCTGTGTGTATTTGAAGAAAAAGGAGGTTGCTATCAGCTTGTAGAAGGAGCCGCTTAACAGGATACATTAACCCTTTTTATTTATCTTTGTTACTAATCCCTTTCTTAATTATCTTTGTTCCAGTGTTTGCAGAGGTTTGATATTTAGGTGTCAGGGATGTTTCTGTGGAGCTACGTTGTTCAGGCGTAAGCTCGGACTCTGGTGTGTAGTTTCAGGTGTGGTCTTATGAAGCTAGTTCGTGAAAGTAAGAGCAATGAAATGCCTCTTTCAACTGAAATGGAAGTTCCAATTTTGATGGTGAGCATTGAGCAAGATACCGAGTTAAAAAAAACATAAATTTTTTTATGGTTACAGAGTTAGGAAACTATGACATCAGAACAATAAATAACATTTCATTAGCACTTAATAGATAAGAGGGTTTTTATTATGGGCATTCTCTTCACTCAATTTCTAAAACCCAGCACATGTTTATATATCAAGTGTATGAGTGAAAGTAACATCATGTAACTTTATGTAAAATCTTGAACCTTGACGGTTTATAGATTATAAAATCTTAAACCTTGTTGTAACTTGATATCAAAATTTGAAATGTATATTTAACAAAATCACATTTGCACAATGTAAAATGAAAGGATGGGAGCTCAGGTGCTACCACCAACAAGCAAATAGCTGGCATGTAGACACATGAAGTGAAGGAAATTAAGCATGTCATCAAGGCCTTGCTTGATAATATGCAAGTTGTAAGTGGGAAGAAGCGATGTAGTTATAACAATACAAAAAAGATCGATAAGTATAACTTTGTAAGGCAAACTTAACAAACAAGAGTTTTAAGGGTGAAATTCCAAAAAATTCAGTGAATAAAATGTGACAAGACAATCTAAAAGACTAAAAAGCAACATAGCATTGAACAAGTGCAATACATAAGACACTCAATAACTAAAATCAAAATTGAACATTATCTTTGTTGTCATCACATGTCTCAAAACACAACTCAACCTAGAAGCAGTTTACAGATCAAGGAGCAATAACAATACGTCCAGCAACTTGGTCCAAATCCCTCCTGCCACTGGAAGTGATCTTCCTGCCACTGTGATACAGAAAAACCAATGTTAAAAACATGATACAAAGGGCTTTAAGCACAATAGCATAAAAAGGGTGTGATACCGAATAGCATAAAGTATTTCTAAGCAAATGCCAATCATAATATAAATAAAACAGACAGATAGCATGAACAACTGCTAAACAAATGTTGGTAAGAGCATACAACCAGACATTTAAGCAGCTTTTCAGTTTCCATTGCAGCTTAAGACTAATCTATTATTACTATTCTCTTAATGGTAACAACCGTATTGTAAACTAAACTATAGCAGACTAACAAGGATAACGAGTTCTTACCCCTTGGTGTCCATCTCAATAAGGTTCATGTTCTGCAACTGTTGAAGAATGTGGCGAGCAATGGAACCACTGCTCTTGCAGAAATGAGGTGGGCGACTGCCATTCCTCTGACTTCCACCATAAATCCTCTGGAATGCACCAACACCGAGTCCACCCCTCAAGTAGATCTTCCTTGCAATGGAAGCTGCAGCACAAAAAACACAATTTTCAACAACAAATTAATCAAAAATGTTCCATGAAGTTTAATCGTAAATTAAACAAGGAACAAGGAAATGCACAACATCAAACACAAGAAACTGACCAGCTCTGACATAGTACCAATCAGGGTCATAAGGAGCCAACTCCTTAAACCTTGCAGTCTTCACAATATCGGTCCATTCTGGAAGCTCCATCTGTTCATAACAAAATAAGAAAAACATAAAACACAAACTAGATTAGAATAATAATCCAACTAATTTTGAACTTAATATACAGAATATAGAACTTCAAAAAGGAACTTCACAATTACACAGTCATTTCATTCATTATAAATTAGATCACACCAGTTCAGTAGAGCTTGAATAAATAAAAAATCAAAAGCATCATAGTTATTTCAAGTACTAAGCCATGTAATCTATGTAATTAGAACAAGGATCGAGCAACAAATTTTGAAATTTCAATGGACATTCCAATTACACAGGCCATTTTATTCATAGCATTAAAATATAATACAGAAAATCAGTCCTAATTTAATTAACAGAAACAATCATGATGAACTTGAGAGTTTTCACTAAACTAATCAAAAACAAGTGTAAGATAAAAGTCACAAATCTATCATATCACTAGTTTTTTGACAAATGCTTACTCTGAATCAATTCAGATATAAAAACTACAATATATTCACATCACAACAACCATTTATCTATTTATTAATCCAATCAAATCAAAAACATTTTTGTTACGATTAGACCAAAACAACTACATTCAACGAGACACAACAACAAAGGAGATCAAAGTTACAAACTTTAACCAAACCCAACATAAAACATAACATTAAAAACACAAAAACACAAATCTAAACAATAAAGCATAACAATTTACAAATAAATAAAAATAACAAAAACAAAAAAGCTACTAAAACAGATTAATTCAACAAAATTTCATGAACCCGTGAAGCAAATCGAATCATACACAATCAAAATAGAAAATCAGAATGAAAAAATGAAAACTTTAAAAGAAATTTTTAGGTAGATTGATTAACCTTGCCAGATCTTTTGAGATGAGCAGAGTAAGCTTTGACAAACTCGTGTGGAGAAACATCTTGAACGGTCCTTGCGGTAGCCATGGTTGTGCCGCTGCTTTGCTTGCTCGAGCTTCTCTCTCTCTCTCTCTCTCACAAAGCACAACTGAATTAGGGTTTCTGAAATGTGATGCTGTGAGGGGTTTTTGTTGTGAAATTTCGACCCAAACCCAATATCTATTGGATCTGGATCTCATACGTTTAGGCCCAACCCATACTCTGTTATTTTATTTTCGTTTTCCTTTCTATATATATATATATATATATATATATTTATACACCACTCACAATTTTAATATGAATATAAAATATTTTTACACCTCTACAAAATTTACACATAATTCAGTTAGTAGAGACATTATCTTATATATGTAGACATTAGGGTTCAAACTATGAATTACCCACTTATTTAATTTAAAGGTGAAATTTTAGTCACTAAATTAGTTAACAAAAAAAATATGCGCCAATCTAGTCGTATCATAAAGATATTTGTGAAAATATATATTAAAAAATTATATTTGTAAAAATATTGTAGAACTAATAATGTAATAAAATGACATTATAGTGCGTTTCAATTGGATGGTGCATTAAAAGTTTACATTATCAACGTGTAGGAATTAATATTTAATTGATTTTTATTATGCTTTGTAATTTTATTTTATGCTTAGTTTTAATTTAACGCGCTATTTTCACTTGCTCGTAGAATTAGTCCCCTCATTCTAAAACAACTCAATTTTGGTCCTTTTTCTTTTACTAAAAAAATAGTGATGTATCATATTTTAAACTATGTGTCATATGACATGATGATTACTAACAAAATGGTGATGTGACATACTTTGTATTATATCTCATATGATATGATGATATGGAATGATCGACAACTATGAAATTACCAGTAAACCCCATAAAACTTCAATTTAAATATGATATATCATTATTTATAAATTCAAAAATCTGACATAGAAACTAAAATTGTGCAATTTTAAAATGTCGGACCAATTACATGAGTGAGTAAATATAAAAGGACCAAGATTATAATTAAGTTTTTTTAACAAAATTAACTGTTCAATTTGTTAACAACAAAATAATAACTCTTTCTATAGATTATCTAAAAAGGATTTGCTCAAGCATTTCCCTAAATAAAAAAAGGGAAAGGTTAACGAGTGTCCCGTGGCACTTTTTAAAATATTTACATGGTGACTTTTTATGAAAATATGTGTAATCAATGCATTGGAAATTGAAATATTTGACTTTTGTATAAAATAATTTATTCTTTTGGACCAACCAACACTACCCAAGTGAACCCAATTTTTACAACCTGTCAGACCCTCTTTATTCAATTCAACCACCCGTTGCCCCGGGGGTTATTTAGACCAGACAGATTGGGTCGGTTTGGGCCATTATTGTCCAGCCCTACCTTTTATAAGCATCTCAATCTATTTTAGAATTTCAGTGTGTTACTATTTCTGTAAAAGAGATTATCCCGCTCTTTTTTTAAAATTCAATTGTGTCTCATATGTTCATGTACGTGGTTATTTTAACGAATTTAGCCATCATAGATATGTTATTTTAACGAAGAATTGTTATTTTGCTGGCTATAAATAGCAAGAGACAGCGAGAGCTGATCCCGCATTTTCTCTTAGCGCATTAAAAATCACGTACTAAGGCAGTATATTAATGACAAGAAATCATATAGGGTTTTTAGTGTTATTTTAGTGTCATTTTAGAATTTGAGTTCAGTAGAGTTTTGTAAATTATTTGATAAAAAGTCAGACCAAAAATGGGGAAAGACCTTGAAACATGTCAAATCAACCAAACCATACAACTTTGTGGTCTTGGTATACTTTCTTGCAAGATATATCAAGTGATTTCTTGGGTCATAGTCACTAAGGATGTTTTAGCGAGGAGAAATGAGACAAGAGAATGAAGAAAAGCATAAGGATCGGTCTTAACCCAACTCGTGTCTCATGTTACAAGCCACGTGTCATGCAATTGGAGGAATTTCATAAGTGTTTGTCACTACTTAAGTCGCGTCGCAAACTAAGAGATTCATGTCTCAGAAATTAGTTACGAAAACAGAGTGTAATTAAAAATATTCCCACTTATTTGGGTTATTGGAGTTATTTGGTTGACACAAATGAAACATTAGGTTGATTAGAAATTAAGTTAAAACATGCCTATAAATACAAGAGTTAAGCAACACAAGAAAACATTTGTTAGAATAAAAAATAAAACAGACATAAAGTTAGAGTTTTGGAGAAACACCAAACGGAGGCAACTGCACGGCCAAGGGAGGAAGAAAAATTTAGGAGTAACGCCATAATGGTTGTTCTACTTTCTATTTTGTTTATACTTCTCTCTGTGTCTGGCTAATTTCTCTTTTATTATATTAAGTAGATAATCTTCTCTGTAATTGCTTGATTATGTAACTTTCAACAATTCTTTCGATACAGTTGTTTGCATTGATTTTATTCGTTTATAATTTATTCTTAATGTTTTTATGCGTTTATAAGTGTTCATAAACTGATTTTGGTCTCGATGATCACCAACCCTAATAATGACACTAGGTCATATATCATTTTTGCTTTGATTTCTATGTAATTTTAGTCGAGTTCAAGTGATTATGCATGAGTTATGAGCGACAGAAGGTGTATTTCACATGTACAAGCAAAGGAGAGAATGTGCTACCATTTCTAGGCATCATACTAAGATTTTGAACATCCTGGAGAACTTTTGTCACTGGAAAAATCGTACTACGATTTAGTGGAGTGTATGAAGGAAACTTGCAGTTATTGAGGTATTGTACTACAATTTTGAGGGATCGGAGTACGATTTTTACGAATCAAAATTTTTACTATAAAAGCCAAGCTGCGTTCTGATCCAAGGGTTCAAAATTTTGGAGAAAGAAACTGACATTTGGAGCTGAAGATCTGAGAAGAAGGTGGGAGACCATCAAAACTCATAGTCAGTTATCAAATTCATGTAATAAATCCTTCTTTTATATTAGTTATTTATGCTTTAGCCATGAGTAGCTAGATCCATTGTGATTAGGTCAATTGATGAATCTGTTATAGCTCATTACAATGTAACTTGTAACTCTTAATCTTTATGAATGTCATTCTAGTTTACTCAGCATAAATTATTCTTAATGTCTTTATGATCATGACCCAATATAATTGATTCTAGAGCTTAGATGACTGCTGACATCAGCGTTTAACTCTGACATATTTACATTGTTCAACTTAACAAACTAACTAGGAATGGAACATTATTAGGTTGTGACTTCTAAATTAACGTGTTTAAACCTTGAATGAATATAGGTTCACCTGAGGAATTAGGAAATTATAATCAGGAAAGAGGGCTCTGAGTCAAGGGATTGACCTGAGCTATTTTGTTAATTTGTCTTAAACATAAAGGCGTTAGTGAAGTTAAGAAGCAGGTTATAATTGAGTGATAAACAGACGAATCGATTGACCTAGTCATCTTGTGATAAACAGATGAATCGATTGACCCAGTCATCTCTCCATATTATTTCTCAAACCAATTTTACCTTAATCATTTTATTTACATTTGCAATCCAAACCAAATGCTAAGTGCACCCCACCCCCCCCCCCCCCCCCCATTTGACAAACATCCTTAATAATAATGACATTCTTGAGTACAAGTTGAAACAGTCCCTGTGGATATTGTGGGAGTAATTCCTGATACCCAATCTATATTGATTGTGTCTGGATTTGTATCATGATATTGATATAAATTTATACTCTGAATATATATAATAATAAGGCATTTCTTTGTTCATTTTGTTTTGTTTCAAAATAATAAAGTCCCTAGAATAATTAATTCGTTTAATGGAGCATTAAGTGTGACTTAATCGTGAGACCCGTTCAAAGAAATGTCATTATTCTTAAAGTATTCGTAGTCAAGCTTTATTGAGAAAAGGGATAACATTAAAGCATATAGACTGTTATGTGGGTAGGCCGATGATCACTCTCACGGATCATAGATAAATAGTTATCATGTCTTCACATAGGTATAAATATTAGGAGTAATATTTATACTAGATTGACCCACCATGAGAATACTACATAGTAAAAGTTATGAAAGTATCATAAGATATTATCATAGTGATGGTGGTGTATTCCACACTTTGACTTGAAACCACTGTGTACCCTAGATGTTGAAGTCGAATTACTTGTCACCATTCAAACGTTGTCTGTAACCAGATGACCATAAAGTTGGTTGATGAGTACTCCACAAATCATGTTGAAGGACATGAGTGACCTAGATGGAATTTGCCCCTTACATAATAGAAGAAATGTCTACGGGTCCAATATTGAATTGGACAAAAGTGACATGTTATGCCTTGTGTTCAATATAGACATGAGGGCAATAGGGTAGTTATACACATGATCATTATCACTGAAAGGTTTCGACAGATCACATGACTTTCGGCAAAAGGGTAACAGTGATGTGTTGCTAGATACCGCTCAGTGTTTATAATATTAAATATGTGATTTAATAATAAGTAGGACTTATTCGTAATTAAATAATTAAGTATGACTTATTATTTAATTTATGAAAACAGAGAACGCGGTCCACCGTAAGGTATGGTGTGTTTAAGTGAAATATAGTGCACCGTAAGATACAGTGTACTTAAGTGCTTGACTTTATGAGCACACAAGTGGTTCTATAAATAGAACCATTGTTTTGAAACTTTTGGGTGCGTGAAACACTTAACCTAAGTCTAAAAGTTAGAAACCTAGCCGCTGCTCTCTAAACCCTATTCTCTATGAATCTTCGTTGGAATTAGCTAGCATCGGTCATCAGAGAAGTTCTGTTCGTGTCGACAGAGTAGAGGCATGGCTACGTTGCTTTCCTTGTGATCAGAAACTATTCTACTACAAAGGTTCTACGCTTCAAGAGGTAAACTTAAAGTGTTTAAGCATGTGTTGTGTTTGATTTATGATTAATGATTTAATCAAGATCTGTTTCAATGAGATTTGTTCCGATAAGAGGATTAAAATTTTAAAAAACCCTCTCAAAATTCCTTCAGATATCTTATAAATTTTATTACTTCGATATAAGTTAGTACACTTGCTAATTTTGTATAACCTAACTTTTGCGCTTGACCTAATCTTAACTTTTCAATCTTTAATAGCATTAGAAATATTCTATTAATGTTTTGTGACAATAATATGGTGTTCATTCAAATCTCTAATGGTTATGAACTCGCATAGACATTAGGGTGTCGTAACAAGCGGAGAGTGTTAGTGACCAAGACATTAGCTTTACTATTTTGTTCAAATGTCGTAAAATGAGGATACCCAAACAACTATGCTCATAGTATTTAGTTACCAAGCAGTAAAAGAGAAGGGAATTGAAACGACCTTCATTCATTGCCTCAAATAGACGTACCAAGATCAACTTTGTTCAGAGCATGAGAAAATGAAGTATTTACGATACATACCAAAATATTTGAGAACATCATATATCAAAATTGATATTTCTTTCTATATACAATTAAACATAGTAGAAAAGTGGATAGAGCACGTTACTGTCTGACTTTTTTAGTAGTAGTAGTAATAATAATAATAATAATAATAATAATAATAATAATAATAATAATAATAGACTTTTCCACTAATAATACTAATGATAAGAGAATTTTGTGAAAAAATACTTCCCCCGTCTCACAATAATTGTCTCTTTACCTATTTTTCTTTTTCTCAACATAATTGTCACTTTAGAATATCAATGTAGCATTTATTATTATTTTTCCATTATAGTACCCTTATTTATTGAACTTCATTTAATTTAAATATTCCACTAATTACAATTAATAAGGGTGTTTTAGTAAATGATACTAATTTTACCATCAAAATTAACATAATTAGTCATTTCCGTAAGGGTCCGTTTGGTTCGAGAGTTTTTGAGGGGAGGGGAGGGGGGATTTTTAATTTGATGTGTTTGTTCAATTTTTAGAAGGGGATGAGAGGGAAGCAAATCTCTTTAACATTTTATTGCATTGCCATAATTATCCTTAAAATAATTTCAAATCTCAATATTAACCTTGTAACAACTTTTATTATTATTAGATTATATTATTTTGTAACAATCATATTATTATTAAGTTATCTTATTCTTGTAACAAATTTTATTATTTTGTTATATTTTCCTTATAACAACTTTGATTATATATTAAGAGATGTGTTATTTTTTTACAGAAGTAATTGGCAAAAAATGCAAGGATTACAAAGAATTGCTCTTATAAAAAAAATAATAATTCGTGGAGTAAAATACATGAGCCAATTTGAGATAAAATAAACAGCTTAGATATGCGTTACTCTTTCGTCGGTTTCTGAAATCGTAAAAACTCACAGTTTTTTTATTTAATTAAGTTTAAGGGTAAAACAGTAAAATAATCTTAAAATCCCTCCCCTCCCCTTGCGAACCAAACATGTTTTTAATTAAAAATATCTCCCCCTCTCCTCCCCTCCGTTAAAATCCCCCCTCCCCTCCCCTTCCCTCCCCTCCTAATTCTCGAACCAAACGGACCCTAATAATCGTGCATCAACCTTAAACGACTATTATTTAGAGAAGAGGGAGTATAAGGATTTAACCATTTTTTTAAAAGAATTATTTGACCATTTTCATCCATATTTATTTCTTTTAAAGAAAAACTCCCATTTAATTACTCAATTATGCCATTTTTAAAAAGTCATATTTTTTCTTTTTTCTTTTATTTTCTTCTACATCTCTCCTTACTTTTTTTATCTCTCTCCTAATATCAATCTCACTCTTCATTTAAATATCATAAATAATTAAGAGCAAACATAAGATTATGGGTATTTGATATTAAAAGGTAAGTATTTGATATAACCAAGGTAATTAAAATCGGACCAGACCGACCGGTTCAACCGGGAACCGGACCGATGTTCAGTCCGTTTGGCCATAAAAACCGCTCTTAAACAAAATCGGGGAGAAAACCGAAAACCGATGAAAAACCGACAACATCGTGTAAAACCGACGGTTTAACCAGTTTGAGAAATTGAACTGTTTCCCTTGTTTTCTTCTATGACGAAGCGTTTTTTTAGGATCTGGTCATTTGTTTTTGCTTTTCCTTGTTGAACCATTTTCTATGAGAGGGGATATAAATGGGAGGAAGAGTAGAATCATACAAAGAAGAAGGGAGAAGAAGAGTTAGGCTACAAAGATTTCAAATGGCAAAAGGACGCAGTTAAAGCAAAGACGTTTCAGTCTTGTTAATTATTAGTATTCATATTTAATTATAAAACGAATTAAATAACACACATGACCAAATTGAATATAAAATTTGGTTTACCAAGAATAGGAGAAGGGATTGACCAAACTACACAACTACCGTGGAAATTTGAAAGCATTTATCTTGTAATTACTTCTAATATCTTTTTCATTTAATAATAATAAATGCATAAAATTGTGACAAATTTATAACACTTTTAATTTTAAAATAGGGCAATGCTAACCAATGCTCCGGGGCATTGGTTAAGGAACAATTAATTGATGGATCACACTTGTTTTTACATTAATTGAAGTGATAAATTAGTCAAGTAATTAAAATCAGTAAATGTTGTATTCAATACTCTCTTAATTACACATTTAATAATTTTGTATTTGATATTTTAATTGGATATGTTTTATGGGTGCTGCTAACCAGTGCCCCTGGGGCACCGGTTAAGAAACAATAAATGAATAAATCTTACTTATTTTACCTTAATTAAAGTAATAAATAAGTCAATTTATTAAATTAAAAAAAAGTGTTATTTAATACTCTATTAAATTTCCTTTCTTTACACATCAATACACACCGTTCGTTTCCTTTCTTTTTCTTGTCATTTCAGTTTCATTTCTTAACAATATTTTTTCTTGTAGAATTTACTCCAACCAAATTTTTTCCGTGACATATTTTAATTAGTTGACATATTTTCTTGTAGAATTTCTTAACAATATTGAATGCACCATTTCATATTTTAATTAGTTGACATATTTATTACTCACTTTAATTTAGATAAAACAAGTGGAATTAATTCATTTATTGCTCCTTAACTAGTGTCACGGGGGCACTGGATAGCATTACCCATGTTGTATTTTTGGAATTGCTAATTTATTTTGAACTTTATAATATCTTGTCTTATTTTAATTATTTTTACAACTTTTAATTAAAAAACTGAAAGAAAACAATAAATCACGGAAAAAAAATTCAAGAAATTGAAAGGAAAGGAAAGGAGTTGCATGTGTGTGTGTGTGTCTATATATATATATATATATATATATATATATATATATATGGGAATTTGCTTTTGAGAGAGCATTGAATACAACATTTATTAGTTTTAATTATTTGACTAATTTTTCACTTTAATTAATGTAAAATAAATGTGATCCATTAATTAATTGTTTCTTAACCAGTGCCCCTGGGGCACTAGTTAGCAGCACCCTTTAAAATATACCAAAATTTAATATAATATATATCAAAATATTGCTTAAGTTTTTTAAATATAAAACATAAAAGAAACTGTTGAACCCGGATCTGATCTTTAAACCTTAAACTCGTGCCTATACCGGTTAAATGTCTGGTGCGGTTCTGATTACCTTGGATATAAGAACACAAGACCAAATAAATATAACATGAGACAAGGTAAAAGAATTGAATAATTTTAAAGTATTGAACAATTTTTTGTTGTACGCTGTTTTGTCGACAAAATTTGTATTTTTTGTTGAAAAAAGACAAAAGATTATTTTAGTATTTTTGACAACTTGTACTTATTGACAAAAAATTCAGTTTTTGTCGATTGATTTGTCCAATAACAGTTTTAATCAAATATAGTAGAACCAAAATTATCATGTGCAGTCTTTTGATTTTTAGCATATCAAACACATTAAAAAATAGAGTAAAGAAAAATATAGGGTGCGTTTCATTTGCTAAATAGTATGTATTGGACAAAACAACACAAGACACAACATCACAACACAAGACAAACTTTTATGGTTTTGAATTTACTTTGGATTTATACGATTTTTGATGGACAAAAAACTATTTTTGTATTTAAAATAACTTGTACGTTGAGACAAAAAATTGTGTTGTGGTTTAGTGAGAGACAAAAATTTATGTTTTTGTCTTGTCCCTTGCCTCAGAAACAATTTTACAAATCAAACACTGCACAAATAAAGTTGTCTACTCATGTCCTTCATTTTTAGCCGATCAAACGTACACATAAGGAAAAATCGATGAGATGACTAACATTGACAAAAAGTAGTTGAATGATCAAGATGCACTCACCGACCATTTGTTTAAAAGTTTGGTTTGACCATTTTCTTTAACATTTATTTCTTTCAAACAAAAGTTATCCATATGAATGAATACTCAATTAATGTTTTCTTTTGGGGAGAGAAAAATTATTTGAGTCTGTTTCTAAATATACATGTTATATTTAATATCTTTAATTATCTATTTTAAAATTTTTTGCTATTTTGAAACTACTCATTGAAATAAATCGACTAACGTCTTACATACTAATATTTATATTTATTTAGTACTTAAAAAAATATGATCAAATCAAATTATGTGAATAATGTATTTTGTAAAATTGTGACATGTATTTATGAATGAATGAAGTAATTTATTACTATCTCTCTTGCTAATTATGTTCTCTCTCCATTGAAAAAGATATGAAAATAGTCAAATGAGAAAGAAATTTTTTAAGAGAAATAAGAGTATTAGTGAGTAGAGAATGCAGTGAAAAGTGAAAGAGGTGATCCACTTATAAGATATATACACGTCAACAAAACAAAAAGTAGTTGAATGGTCAACTTGCTCTCACCAGCCATTTGCCTATATATACACACATATGTCAAGAACTCTACTCAACATATTAAGATTTTTTAAGCAAAAATTGAAAGTGTAGAGAAGATTCAACATATTACGATGAACACAACAAGGAATTCCCTCTTCAAATTGGCATTCTTGTTTTTTCTCATCATTTCGACAGGTCTAGAGCAAATATCTATTGAATTCTTTGTTATTTTTTATTTTATTACAAAAGATTTTCCTCATCTCTTCAACATGTTGCATACAAACATATTCTTATGTTATAATGTATTTTCTTTTTGCAGATATGAGCATGGAATCAGAACCATCGTTAATTTGTAACACTGATAAGGATTGTCACGTGCCTCCTGTTGAAAAACTTCTTCATTGTCCAATCAAACGTCCTCCCGTGTGTTTTAATAACGTGTGTACGTGTGATCCTAGTAACGGCCCACCAAATGAATTTATGTAATCCTCTCAAAAGAAATTGTGTAATGGAGATGAGAATAATACAAATAAAAGTTTAGTAAGAAAATGACCGTTGTTTCTTATCTTTTTATTCTCATCTCATGTATTAATAACAAAAAATAAACTCATATCGTTTATTAAACACTGATGATTTAGGTCTTGTGGATAATTTAGGTCTTGTAGATACTCGCACAACATTTCCTATTAATAGATCTGCACATGCCTTTATACAGTTAGATACAAAAATATCCATTTTTGAAACATGAACTTATTGTTGTGGCGGAAAAATAGGACTTTTCTATGTAGTTGGGGTAGGTAAAACATAACAGATTATGGAATTAATCAGTAACATTGCCAAAGCTCATGGCGGTGTATCCGTATTTGGCATAGATAAGGAGGAATAAAATCATAAATTTATCGATTATTATTAGAAATGATAATCTTAGTTAAGCTATGAGTGACTATATTGATGATGAACAAACTTATCTTCAAATCTGTTATACAATCCTCACAAAGCTCTAATATTCTTTATAATAAAATGAAATTAAAAATTTTCCTCAAATAAAGAATGGATAGCGTCCACAAGAGTTTTGGAATCAGTTTCAAAAGTTACTTTTATAGTCCTAAACTTTGAACTCAATTCATAGCAAGACACGATCCAAGGGTCTCACCCTCATAAACACATAATTACAAATGAAACCAACTGGAATAAAATCGTGCTTTCAAAATCACCATTAAAATTACAAAAGAATAATTCTCTTGCCTCTAATTACATGCATTTGATTTCTCAATTATATTTGTATTTATTAAAATATAAGTAAATTTATCACGCGAACAATATGGTGGAAAATAATTGTGTTGACATAGCTTCTTTTAGAGTAATCTCTAAGTCTTGGTGGTATTTAATTTCTACCATTATTGCTCCAGACTTTTAGGCTTTGTTTGGAAGTTTGAAGGGGAGGCAAATAAATGACTTTGGGGCAAGAGAATTATAGGGGGAAAATTAAGAAATCTTTGACATTTTTTGATAGGGTGTTTTTTTTAGAGTGATAAATTAATGATTATGATTAATATATTTTTGATTTTAAGAATATTATATTAACATATATTAAATTTGACGAATTCATATAAACCCTCCCAAAACCCCCAAACCTCTCCTCCGATGCAATTTTGTAGTTCCCCCAAATGACGAGGGTTTTATATTTTGAAAAATAATAATCCCTCCAAAGCCCTTCCTCCCAATGTCTTCTATTTCTTCCACTTACTAATTCCTCTTTTTTGTTTTCTTCTTTCAAACCCACCTCTCACTTCCCATCTAAACTCGCAAACAAAGCCTTATTCTCACCGATTTGGATTGCCATATTTTCTTATGCTCATGCATTCATTGTTTATTTTCTCTGGGTTCTGTAAATGATTATTGTTGTGCTAAGGTGTCATGGCAACATATTTGAGAAATTGGGATGTCGGTACAATATAATGATGCCTTCGTTCTTTCATTTATGATGAACTATACCTTCCTCCACCACTACATCACAACAAAGACCAACAATATATGCATATTAGGAATTTCATTTACCTTTTGTTCCTATATATGTGTCTGCTTGTTTTATATTGGGTCTAACTCTTTTTTACAAAATCGATTTGTAAGTTGATGAGTGCATTCTATGTATAAACTCTTACCAAAAGTCTTGTATATTAAATGCATAATTTCAGTTTTTGCTAAATATCATGTAGTTTAAAAAAAAATCTAATATGGTTGCAGTGCCAAATTTCTGCCTTACAAGAATTTTGTAGCTGTGGAGCACAAAAGTTATCTTTGTAAGGGTTCCAATTCCAACATACCCAACTATTGAGTAAACAAAAACATTATACTCCCTCCGTCCCTTAATGTAGGCACCCATTACCTTTTTCACATTTCTTAAGAAAAGTTGTCGGTGTAATTAATATGTTTGTTTTGTGTGTTAATATTACGAAATTGTCATTTGTTTGTATGTGTATTAAATTTGACTTTTCATATTTCAAGACAAGATAGTAGTATTAATTAGGGGTATGTTTAGGAAAAAAATAATAAATGGTTAATATATTTTTGATTTTAAGAATATTATATTAACATATATTAAATTTGACGAATCCCCCAAACCTCTCCTCCGATGCAATTTTGTAGTTCCCCCAAATGACGAGGGTTTTATATTTTGAAAAATAATAATCCCTCCAAAGCCCTTCCTCCCAATGTCTTCTATTTCTTCCACTTACTAATTCCTCTTTTTTGTTTTCTTCTTTCAAACCCACCTCTCACTTCCCCTCTAAACTCACAAATAAAGCCTTATTGTCACCGATTTGGATTGCCATATTTTCTTATGGTCATGCATACATTGTTTATTTTCTCTGGGTTCTGTAAATGATTATTGTTGTGCTAAGGTGTCATGGCAACATATTTGGGAAATTGGGATGTCGGTACAATATAATGACGCCTTCATTCTTTCATTTATGATGAACTGTACCTTCCTCCACCACTACATCACAACAAAGACCAACGATATATGCATATTAGGAATTTCATTTACCTTTTGTTCCTATATACGTGTCTGCTTGTTTTATATTGGGTCTAACTCTTTTTTACAAAATCGATTTGTAAGTTGATGAGTGCATTCTATGTATAAACTCTTACCAAAAGTCTTGTATATTAAATGCATAATTTCAGTCTTTGCCAAATATCATGTAGTTTAAAAAAAAAAATCTAATATGGTTGCAGTGCCAAATTTCTGCCTTACAAGAATTTTGTAGCCGTGGAGCACAAAAGTTATCTTTGTAAGGGTTCCAATTCCAACATACCCAACTATTGAGTAAACGAAAACATGATAGTAGAAAAGAAGAGAAAATAAGAGGAAATATAAGAAAGAATGAAAGAATTTCACGTTAACTTGTAACTGAAGCTATTACATGTATATATAGTTTGTTAGTGAAGGATCATGATATGCTATTGTGATCTCTACTTCACTCTATCATAACAGACTTCTCCAAAAACTCAACTAAGTTAGTTACAACTAATAACTAACTCTAAAACTGCCTAAGCTTCAATTACTTGTAGCACAAGAAACCAAGGAGCATGGTGCTCATCTTCTTCATTGTTGAGTAAACTAGCTTCTATATCTTTTGTATTGTGTTTCATCAACCTCCCACATACCATGGAAAATGTTTATCATTCCAAGCTTGAAAATTAACATTTTGAATTTGGGAGGAGGTAAATCCTTTATCAGAAAGTCAGTTAGTTGTTCATGAGTTGAGATAGGTAGAAGTCTAAGCATTACTTTTTGAATCTTTTCTTTGACCAAGTGACAATCTATTTTCAAGTGCTTTGTCCTCTCATGAAAAACTGGATTGGAAGCTATATGAATTGCACTATGACAATCACAATATAAAATAGGTTGCTTTCTACATTTAATGTTTAGATCCTTCAAGAGATATAATAGCCCCTTAAGTTTACATGTAGCAGTAGAGAGTGCTCTATAATCAGCCTCTAAAGAAGATCTTGAAACTGCTTGTTGTTTCTTAGCTCTCCAAGATATGAAGGAAGATCCAAAGAAAAAGTAGAATCTAGTTTCTTGATCTTCTAGATTCTACACAACCTGCTCAATCTGCATCCACATAACCTATAACTTGTACTTCTAATTTTCTTGGAAATAAGAGACCAAGATCAGGATTGTTAAGAGGTATCTCAAAATTCTACAAGCATCTTTGCAATGTGCTACTGTGAGAGCATGCAAAAATTGGCTTAACTGCTGAGCAGCTAAAGAAATGTCAGGTCTTGTAGTGTTTAGATACAACAATCTTCCAATGAGATTGTATCAAGATACATACGTAAAAGGTTTACTTTTATCTTGGTGCAATTTGATTGAAGTATTGCATATGGTTTAAGCATCGTTTTAGTCATTTTAGTTACGATTTCACCCAAATTAGAGGAGTTTTAGAACAATTGCATATGATTTAAGGGACATTTGTTAATGTTTTCATATTGAGCCATGTAATTCTAATTTTCCCTAAACCAAACAATTCTTATGTGTTTTTGATGTATTTCCCTGCAAAATCATGTAATTCGGCAAATCAAAGCTCCCCTTGAAGAATTAAGAAGACAATGATTGAAGATTCAAGAGTCCTCTGAAGACATTACAAGTTCTATCTAAAATTCCAAGACAAGTTTAGAGGAATAAAACACTCAAAAAGACGAAGAAAAGGCAAGAAACACATTGGAAACATGTGTCATGTGCCCCAGGTGTGCGAAGCAGTGCAGAAAAGCGCTGTTTTTACACACAATGCGCGTAGGAACATGCGTGGGGCACGCGTGCCTCGAGAAAAAAAAACGTCATTTTGTTATTTTTGGCAACATGTTTGAGGAAAAGCCTAGTTTTTCAACCCAAACCCAGTTGGAATTAGCCTATAAATACAACTCCTTTCATTTACAAATTCTCATTCAGAACGAAGCGGTTCAAGAGAAAGGCAAGCGCTAGTTACATCAAAGGAGAAGTCTCTCTTCAACTTTTGTCTCCATTGTATGTTTTATTTCTTTTATAACTTGTCTTTAGTTACCATGAGTAACTAAACCTTAGTTAGGTAGGATTCTAAGATGAACTTCTATTTGTTTGTTTGATCAATTTAATTCAAGTCTTTTATTCCGTTATTTTATGAGATCTATTTAATTTTTATATGCAAGTCTTGATGCTTTCAAGAATCCTAAGGAGCGTGACCCAATGACTAATCGACATCCATCTTAATATATTCATTGGGTCATAATCCCGACCGCAAAATATCCAATTTTTAGAATTAAGGTTCTATAAAAGAAGAAAAATCTCTACTTCCATCGCATTTTGCTTGTTCCCAACCAAATTTACGAAAATACCCCCGCATGAATTAACTCACGCATGTATTGCGTAACTTAAGTCACGATAAGAACAGGGCCGGGCCTTAGGGGATGCAAACAGCTCTACCGAACTGGGTCTCCAAAATTTGGGGGCCAATTTTTTTATTTTTTTTAATAATGCATGTGGAGTAAATATATACTATTAACGCGGAAAAATTCCAGGAATGCATATATGGCTTAGCGATAACAATCTGTGTTGGTACTCTAACAACAAAATTATAAACATTTTTTTCTCTTTAAAGAAATTGAGTTTTTTTTTCCCTAAAGAGCCTCTCTTTATTTTGAGAACCGGACCACAAATTTCATAGGAATGACCCTGGCTAAGAAGAGATACCGAATCCCAGCATGAGTTAACTCTTGCTGGTGTTCTTATTATACGCACGTATGTCATCTTAATTGTCTTTAATTGCTTGCACCAATGTTCAATGTTCACCTCAAGACGTAACTATTTGACCCTTCAATTTGAATAGTTTTATTACATTTGCCAAAGTTGAATCTAGCATGCTTAGTTGATAATTTTACATTTCCACAACTTTGTCTTAATATGAAATCTTATGGCACATATTTCACCCTTTAATTATTGGAATGTGTAAAACAGACGACACGACATATCTAAGTAAGTTGTTTTTTTATGAGAACAAGGTAAACATGGAAGAGAATAAAAGGATGAAAAATGAAATGAAGTGTATGAAATGAGTTAACTCACACAGCGTAAGTTAACTCACGTTATGTTAACACCTATGCGAATTAACTCACGCGAAGATATTTTTAAAAGTTTGGTTGGGAAACAGCAAAATGTGCTGGAAAAAGAGCATTTAGGGTGTGAGTAGTATCTGTCATAGTCTTACTAGGCACGAGAGAGTTAATGTCTACGAGAATTTGAACATCTAACTTAATAGATTATAAATATATTATAAAGTACTAACTTCACAATAAATAACTTAATTGAAATAAAAAAAACTTCAAATAAAGTACGTAAAAATAATGACAATAAAATATTATATATATATATATATATATATATATATATATGTATATATTGATTTGCGCATCGGTTTCCGACCTACTATTGGTGGACGACTAATCCAACTCGTGCGTAGAGGCATGCACACTGCCAAACGTTGTTTCCTATGGGAGTCGAACCCAGTATTCTCTGGGTACGTCCTTGGAAGGAGCTCCTTTCCACTGGAGCCCAAACAACTTGGTTAAATATATTATATATTAAGTGGCAACAAGTTATATGAAAGCTTTTGATGATAGCACTACGACTCTCATGGAGTTGTTTAAAATCAAAGTTATGGTGCATGATGTGACTCAAGCTCAGTGTTATGTATACAGAGCATACTAATGGTTAACCTCATTTTATTGCTCGACAAAGAGATTGAACTGGTTTGTATATCCTCATTATAGATGACACTGCTCAAACTAACACGAGGATAGCAAGAACCCATTTAGGTTGACCTCATGATGTTCGTTTGAGACAATATGTGTGCTCACTAGTCAACCAACCTTAGGGAGTGGAATAATAGGAACTCAACTATGTCACACTCTTAGGGAGGGGAATATGTGCATTGACTAATCAACCAAGTTTGGAACAAGGTCTACCAATGATATGCTGATTTTGCTCGATCCCCTAACGAAGCTTCGCTTGTTGCTCACGACAAATATTACGGGTGTTGCTTACAATCGCGACCATTAATCTTTTTCTTTGTTTTCTGCTTTTGTCTTTTCTCTTGTAAAAAAATAAATATTAAGTGGCATTTAGAATGGAAAATTTGAAGATTTCGTCATGATGGTCCAAATAATGTCTCTACCATTGATTAATTGATTATTTTATTTAGTGGTTGAGATTTAAGAAAGGCACGTAACTTGTTGAGATTACGGTGATAACAAAAAGAGAATTTTTTTTTTTGTTTAAAGAAAAATGGATCCAAAGTTCTTTTTTGTCTACTAGGTTAGTGGTTAGAGCTTGCATATTTAAATGTGAGAAATATGATGTATGAGGTTCGAACCCCGACCTCTGGATAAATTATGCAACATTCCTACCAATTGATCTAAGCTCACGGGAACAAAGAGACCCAAAGTTATACGCACATATTTTAGTTTTTTTTTCTTTAATCAAAATTAGATGGCTTGGTTTGCTTGATCTCATAAATCCTGACCGCAAGAAATCCAATTTCTAAAATTAATTATATAAAATAAACATATCCAATTTCAAAGGGTTTGTCAAGTTTCTTTTCTCAGTCTTACATGAAGGGACTCAACCTTGTAAAAATTAAGAACTAAGAGTATGTTTGCATTGATTAAAATGGAATTGTGTTATAGTATATTGTTTGGATTCTTAAGAAAATGTTATATTGGAATCCAAAGGCATTATTTGTAACACCTCAATTTCTTAGATGAGAAATACTAAGAGAGTAATACTGGGATAAAGTGTGCTTTAACTTTAATCACATAAGCACATAATTAACAGTGCCTCCATAATCCACACAAGTACAAAATGAAATGTACTCCTCTTTTATTGGTGACTATTAGGATTATTTGAGTTCAGATGTTCGGATTTTCTATTGAGGTGTTATCATCTCTTTTCATCTTTCTATATATACTTTGTACTATGCTTTGTCTTATTTGTGCATGCCTTATTCCGACTAAGATTTATAAGCATATATAGTTTGTTTAGGTTTTTTTTTTCCTTCAAAAAAGTAAATTCAAAACTCAAAATTAAAAATTTAATTTAGTTGAGTTCAAAAGATGAAAATTAGACCAGATCATTATAAATTATTAGCGGAAAGATATGCACTGCATGTGCATCTTTCCTTTTTTTTTTTTTTTGTATATATCTTTTGATTGTATCTCCTTGTTGTCTATACTTGACATTAGTGCAATTTTGTTTTTACATATTTGTTAAAATGTCTTATTTGTATATGTTTTAAATGAGGAAATAAAAAAAAAAAAAAACGCTCTGCTAGGGTTTTCTAGAATGAGGACCACACCCCCAACATCGTATCTTCAATTGAACCAATCTTGTTGCTTATTCTGTGATCGTTGCATGTGCTCCATTTTTGCATTTCAGTGCATTTTCCATCAAGGATCATTACATGAATTTGAGGCCTTTTCATTTTATCAATAACAAATTGTCATTCACATGGTTTAATTAGCCTTCTGCGTAAGTGAGGTTTGGTGTTACTTTATCCATTTGGTGTAACTCCAACAAGATTTTTGATGTGAAACACTCTTATGATTTGCTCTATCAAGGTTTGGAATTGAAGCCATGCATGTTGAAGTTATATCCAAATAGAATGGATACATATCATGGATTGGTTGAAAGACCATCCATGATTTCCGGCAAGGAAGGAGTTTAATTGGTTGAAAGAAGTTTCGTGACCACTTCTTGAATTTTTTCAATCCTGATGAAAAAAAATTCAATTTTGCCAATTCATTTGCGGAATCATCACGAACACTGTTTCGCTAAGCCTAGCATTTTCCTAATATTGGAGATAAAAAACTCTTTTTGAGATTGCTAGTGGTGTTGATATACCATTAGCAATTGACGTTTATACGAAGGATCAGGTTTTCGGTCACTAAGCTAGGGTTCTCATGGACCTTGATGTATCAAAGCATGTATTTTACAAAATTTTGGTGGAGCTTGATGGATATGCATTTTAAGTTGAACTTGAAGTTATGTACAACAATCACCTAACTATTGCAACTACATTTTTTTTGTTATGTGTATGTATTTATGTTTTAATTTATTGTTTCTAGTTTTGTTTTACGATATATTTATAGTTATGGTTGAACCTCTCATTGATTCAAAATCAAATATTTTTGAATTTGATAGAGAATGGTGAAGAATAATATGGAACTCTCTAGAATACTAAAGAATAAGGGTTAATTAAGTTTTTGGTCCATACAAATATCTGCAGTTTTGTTTTTAGTCCCTATAAAAATAAATCACACTTTTTAGTCCCTACAAAATTTTCTATTAGTGTTTTTAGTCCCTGTTAAATTAAAATTTGTTTAATTATGCTTAAACCTCTAAATTTTTGAAAGATTTTTAACAGACATGTTCATAACATTGTAAGACACTCTTTTATAAAATCTTTTAATTTTTTAACATGTAATGAATTAAATATAAATTTTTCTAAAAGGCAAATTTTCAAGATTATATCAATGAAAATTTGGACCTAATAATACAATTTTGATTTACATTTTTGCGGAGGAACTTTGTATAATGTTCTAAATAAGTATGTTAAAAATTTAAAAGTTTATGCACAATATTTAATAGGGACTAAAAACACAAACAGAAAATTTTGTAGGGACTAAAAAGTGTGATTTATTTTTATAGGGACTAAAAACAAAACTGCAGATATTTATAGGGACTAAAAACATAATTAACCCAAAAAATAATATGAAAGTTTCTATGATGAAGAATAATATGGAAGTCTCCGGAATACTATATATATAATATGGAAGTTTCTAGAATACTAAACAATAATAAGGAAGCTACTATAGACACTACTAAATAAAATAAAATTAGGCACTAGGGAAATCTTACGTTTTCTAGATCCTTCTAGTCTTATGAACTAGTGTATCCATGTCTCTAGACTTTTCTTTGTAATCAATGTTTCTAGATATTTCTAGTTTGTAGTGTAGAGCCTTTCTAGAGTAGTATAAATAAGGCTCACCACCAAGTGTTTAGGATATTCAAGCATTGAAGCATTCAAATAATATAAATTTTTCTTTTGAGAATATTAGAGAGTTTCTCTATTTTCTCTACCCTTTCCTTTTGTCCCTGAGCCAATTTGACATCACAGCAAGTTACGATACCTCAGAGTTGAGTTTAAGTGATGAAATCAACGGAAAATGAGTTTTCAAGTGAGCAAGGAGTTGCTTTCTCAAAACTTCACTTTGAGGCCATTTTGTTCGCGAAACTAACACCGTCATTTTGTTTGGTAAGTGAAGAAAACTCTTGGTTAACAAGTCTTTACCACCAACAAAATCACCACTCACCACCACAATCTTCACCAACCAAATAGTTTGTTGAACCACCATTATCAAAATGCCACATAAAAAACAAAACCAAAGATCTTTGCATGAAATTGAGATGGAAGAATTGAGGCGACAAATTCAACTACTCCAAGAGATTGTCAATGCCCAACAAGCCTTTCTGGAAGCACAACAAAGGAGATTCAAAGATGATGCTATGATAGTGACTTTTCATCATCTAGAAGCAGTCAGTCACAGTGACGCCAACTTCGGATGAATGATATCAAAGTAGACATTCCAGACTTTGAAAGGAAGCTACACCCGGATGCGTTTGTGGATTAGCTACAAACTGTTGAACGTGTATTAGAGTATAAGGAGGTTTCAGAGTTGCAAAAAGTAAAGATCGTTGCTGTCAAGCTGAAGAAACACGCTTCAATTTGGTGGGAAAATGTTAAAAGGAAACGAGAGCGTGAAGGAAAAAGCAAGATCAAAACGTGGGAGAAAATGCGTCAAAAGCTAACGCGTAAGTATTTACCTCCTCGTTATTATCAAGAGAGTTTTACACAACTATAATTATCCAAAACATCTTCATGCCAACCTCTTTCCACCACCATAACTCATATCGATTATCACAAACCCCTACCCCATCAACCTATTTCCTCATTTAGACCCCAACATAACACAATCAAAGAGAGAAATATCAAGATACCTAAATGTTTCGTATGTCAAGGGTATGGGCACATAGCTTTGGATTGTGTGAATCATAAAGTAGTCATTATCGTCAATGGGGAGATAAACAATATTTTTGAAGAAGAAATAGAAGACATTCATGAATCGTTTGAAGAAAAGACAATAGGAGAACTAATCTATGATGAAGAATATGTTGGTGTTGACTTTTGTGAAGTGTTTGAAGAACAGAGAAAATGAGATCCAATATATGATGAAGATGGTCTTGATGACATTCATGAAGCCTTTGAAAAGGAGGAGCATGATGAACCAATATATGACGAAGAATATATTCCTGTTGAATATGGTGAATCTTTGAAGGTTGAAAAAAACTAACAAACATCAACAAACTCATTTGGTTGCAGTTCTCCTTCGAATCAACAAACATCAACAAACTTATACATACCTCGTCCAATTCTTAAGCCACCTTGGGAAGATGTTACTATTGATTTTTCCCTTGAATTACTTTGGACTTAAAAACTAAAGGATTCTAAAATGGTAGTCAAATACAAGTTTTCAAAAATGGCTCATTTTATCATATGGTAGACGAAGGAAGAAAT
The DNA here is from genome assembly GCA_946800305.1 of Medicago arabica. Lineage (NCBI taxonomy): Eukaryota > Viridiplantae > Streptophyta > Magnoliopsida > Fabales > Fabaceae > Medicago > Medicago arabica. The sequence goes on along the minus strand of OX326967.1, from coordinate 3,440,036 downwards.
ATTGACTCGAGGACGAAGAAGAAGAGCTTGACTCGAGGACAAGTCTCTTCCAACTCGGGGAGAATGAGACAATGATGAAGAATAATATGGAACTCTCTAAAATACTAAAGAATAATATGGTAGTCTTTAGAATACTATGGAATAATAAGGAAGCTACTAGAAACTCTACTAAATAAAATAAAATAAATCACTAGAGAAATCTGAATGTTTCTAGGTCCTTTTAGTCATATGAACTAGAGTATCAAAGTCTCTAGGTCTTTCTTTGTAATCAATGTTTCTAGATATTTCTATAATGTAATGTAGAGCATTCCTAGAGTAGTATAAATAAAGCTCAGCACCAAGTTTTTAAGCATACTCAAGCATTGAAACATTCAAATAATATAAACTCTTCTTCTTCTTTGAGAATAAAGTTTCTCTACTTTCTCTATCTTTCCTTTTGTCTCAGAGCATAATCTCATAGATTCAAAACCAACATTTTTATAATTTTAAGTCATGCTTTGTTTATAAATATTTCAAAACTTATACAAGTTTGAATCAAAACTTAATTTTCAATAACATCGGAATCTATCTTGAACGACTTAAAAAAAATAAAAAAAACAATAATCACTAGTTTAATTCACATATCTATTTAAAAATTCTTAAATAGTTCAGTAAAGTCCATAAAAAATAGTTCAGTAAATAAAAAATTAATTATTTATTTATCCGTTTATTTTTTGTTGAGAATTATCTATGTACCATGATTCAATTAAATTAACTTAATGTGTAATAATAATTTAATAATTGTCCATTGTATGTTATTTTCTTTAAATGCTTGATTGATGCAAAAATTTAGACCCTTTTAAAATCACATCGGAGCGTGTATGAGTAGCCGTTTCTCATCCAACGGCCAATAAGAGCGTAACTTTATTTCTTCCCTCTTCAACCTCCAACGGTCACATAATCTCTTCCAAATACAAATAATTCCCTCTTTCAACCTCACTCTTCATTTCTTCAACTCAACCAAAAAAATAATCAAATTCTTCATAAATCTTGAAACCTTTCTCCCAAAAGCACTTAAATAAAAAAGCACTTAACCACCATGAACAACACAAACAACATTCTTCATTCCTCACAAGTTCAAGTGTGGAACAACGCAGCATTCGACGGTGAAGATTTCACGATGAAAGAGAATCTAAGCCCAACCACATTCAATATCGTTCCTTCTTCAAACAAAAGAACTATTGATGATGAAATTGAGGAAATTGAAAGTGAAATTAAGCGATTAACTTCGAAGCTGGAATCGCTTCGTGTTGAAAAAGCTGAAAGAAAAATCGCTTCTGAGAAGCGCGTTAGTGGAATTGGTACTGGAAGAATAGTAGCAGCGAAGTTTATGGAACCGAAGAAAAACGCTACACCGAAACGAAACGGTGTCGTTTTCAAAGACGAGACACCGAAACGAAACGGTGTAGTTTCGGATACGCCGAAATCTAGGATTAATTGGAGAAGAGGGATGAGTTTAGGTCCGATGGAGATTGCCGGGAAAGTGATGGCTCCGCCGGCGATGGCGATTACTCCGGCGACGGTGAATCGGAGGAAGTCTTGTTTCTGGAAACCGCAGGAAAGTTGTGAAGTGATACCTCCGGGGATTACTCCGGCGACGGTGAATCGGAGGAAATCTTGTTTTTTGAAACCGCAAGAAAGTTGTGAAGAAAATCGAAGAAAAACGATTTTCAAACCGAATTTGAATTTGAATTCAGTTAATTCTGCTGTTGGTTCTATTAAGCGTGTGAAGAAGAAAGATGAAGTAATTGATCAGGTTCAACCGAAGAAATTGTTTGAAGGTGAAAAATCTGTGAAGAAATCGTTGAAACAAGGTAGAATTGTTGCAAGCCGGTATAATTCCGGTGGTGGTGGTGATGCGAGGAAAAGATCGTTTTCGGAGAATAATAAGGGTTTAGCGAGTGAAATTAGGGCTAAGAAGAGATGGGAAATACCAATTGAGGAAGTTGATGTGAGTGGTTTTGTTATGTTACCAAAGATTTCGACGATAAGGTTTGTTGATGAGAGTCCTAGAGATTCTGGTGCTGCTAAAAGAGTTGCTGAATTGAATGGAAAAAGATCTTATTTTTGTGATGAGGAGAGAGTGATGGTGGAGGAAGAAGGTGGGTCTGTTTGTCAGGTTTTGAATTTTGCTGAAGATGATGATGATAGTGAACAAGGGTAATTGTGGAAATTGGAATTGTTGTGTTTTTGTGGGGTTGTGTGGAACTGGCTATGTTCTGCTTGATTCTTTTGTATTTTGGTGTGAAACTAAAAATGAGGTGAAGAATTTATGCTTGTTTAGATTTCATTGGTTTATATGTTTTGAAATAAATAATAACAATGACAAGCATGTGTCTTGCTTAATAATTGTATATTGTTTTGTTTGTTTACAATGATATGGGTTTAATTTGTATACACAGTATTATATAGTATGCATTGAGAATGTTTTTCATTCAGTATTCATTCTGATTTCAGTGTTTATCTCATTCTAGAAGATTGTATTTTGTGGGTTTGGATACTTGCTGAATATGACGGTGATGAACAATGGTAATCTTAGAATTGATGGTGTTTTGTATGGTTATGTTCTGGTTGGTTTGAACAATGACAGTATAATGTTTATTGGGGTGAAACTAAAATGAGGTGAAAAAACTTGTGCTGGTTTAGATTTGGTTGTTTTTAGATGTTTTGAAATAATAGGATGAAAAGATGTCTCTTGCTATGTAATGTTTGTATATAGTTTTGTTTGGTCTTTAACATTATATGCATTGAGAGAGTGTCTCATTCTAGTCATTCCGATTCTTCTGTCTTGGAAGATTGTGTTATGGGGGTTTTGGCTAATTTGGATGTTTGCTGAAAATGATGCTGGTGAACAAGGGTAATTGATTTAATCAAGGTTTTGAGAATTATTTTGGAATTGATATTGCAGTTGTGTGTAGCTTCCCATGTTTTGCTTGACTATTTCTTATGGTGTCAAACTAAATGAGGTGAAAATATTTGTGCTGGTTTAGATTTGCTGTTCTATGGAACAAAGTTTTTTTGATGATTAGGAATTGAACATAGTATCCAAGAGTTTACGACGCTGACACACACTATGTACCAACAATTTCCGCTAGACTCCATTGGTTATATGCAGAGAGACTTTGCTGTTTATTCTATTATTCATCTTGTTTCTCCTTTTTTAGAAGATCGTCTTTTGAAGTTTCTGGGATTATGGGGTCTGTATCTAGTATCTACATATGCTGATGGGCAGAGGCAACCCAATGCTTTTCTTGTTATAGTTGTTGTGATTGTGAGACTAGGCCAATATTGTAGCATCAACTGGTTGAAGGAAACATGGAAACATGTGACTGTGAAGCATAGTGAAATGGATAATTAGGAATTCTTTAATTAGGGGTTCTCTTGCTGATAAGATATTTTGCTTTACTATGTTTGTAATGTTTAGTGGGTTAGTGAATTGTGATTGTTTTTGGTCCAAATAACTTTCTCAGTAAAAGCTAGAGTACACAAGATGTAAAGGCATCGCTCAATCCCAAGTTCCCAACCATCTGAGATTTTTTTTTTTCTTTTTCCAATGGGTTAGATTATTGACTGCATCAAACTCCATTTTCCCAACACCAAAACACTGCCCCTGCACAATAAGTAGCTTCTACATGAATTGGATCATCTCATGCTTAATGTGGCATGGGAGGATAAAGTGTGATCTCTCATCTTATCTAAATTTTTTCATGTGTTTTTGTCTCATTTTGAATGGTGTGATATCACTTTACTTTCTCACATTAAAATTACACATGAGATGATCTATTCTTAGTTTCTTTGGTATATCTTATTTGGACGGTGAAGTTTGGATGAAATAAATATATTTTATTCTTGACACAATTTGTTGGATAAATATATTTCCAATTTCCAATTTCCACTAAATAAACCCTAATCCTCCAAATTTCACAACCTATAGATTCTTGAAACTGAGTTGAATTAATCTTATATGTTCTTAACCACCATTATAAAGAGACCTTCTTTGAATTTAAGATGATAAACATATTGTCTCAAATTCAAATAAACATGTATCAACCATCCCACCAAGAAAGTATTTTCTTTATTGATTCATTTATCAGTCCAATTCGAATACCTTCTTGAATTAACTCCCTCCCAAATATCCAAGAAACAAAAAGGCACACTACAAATGTAATGTTACACGAAAAAAATATATACATCACCACTTCCACAAGATTCCTCCAAAATTCAAACCATAAAGCATGCTTTTAAAAAACAATGTCCACCTTTAATCCAGATATCATTTCAACATCATCTTATGGCAATGCCTTACACACAAAAAATCACTAGTTTGGGTAACATTTACAAGAACAAACAGGCATGGTACTAGAGAAAATACACGCGTACATTCATGATTCACCCTAGGTATTTTCAATTTCCCAAATCATATGTGTACATTAATGATTCACCCCACTCTTATCAATAGACACAATTAAATTCTAGTTTTGATCGTTCTAGTCATCATAATGAATTGGTTGTGAAACTCACAGTTGACTTGCTCAACTAGTTATACTTGAACTATTGATTATCAACCAAGTGATTGCAGTCAAGTGGTTAATAAACTTCTCTTAAAGAATAATCATTTGAGATAGCCAGCTCAAAGTTAAATTTTAGTTGGAGCAATCTTTAAACAAACTTTACTTACTTTCAATCAAACTCTACATTACCAAAACTTCATTTTCATAAGAACCGATTGATTAAAGTATGATTCAGTCAAATCTAATTTCTTTGACAGATATGCCCAATATAATTCTTTCTAGAAAAGGCTAATAAAATGTTTGGAACCAATTATATGAATTGATTCAAGCATTACTGATATCCTGGTTATGTTGATTCCAAAAGGTGACAATCCGAGCTCTTTTAAATATTTTAGACTTATTAGTTTGTGGAATGTGGTGTACAAGTTAATCTCTAAAGTGTTGGGCAATAGACTTTTCCCTATTTTAAATCGTATTGTTAGCCCTCTTCAGAGCAGCTTCAGGAAATGATTCATCACTTAAGAAAGAAGAGCAAGAAAAGTGATCTTATTCTCAAGCTTGATTTGAATAAAGCTTATAATAGATTGGATTGGAGGTTCCTTTTTGGAGTGAGAACGTAAGGAGACAGAATGAGTTGATTTGTTAAAAATTATTTATATTTCAAAGATAACATAAATAAAAAAAGAACACTAAATTGTTTTTTTCTTTCCCGAACCTTTTATTTCTCTTATCATGCATGGTATATCATCTTTCTCCATCTCTTTGCTTTGGAATGGTAGTAAGACTGAGAGCTTCACCCCTAAAAGGGGTTTACATCAAGGTGACCCTCTATCTCCATACCTCTCTGTGCTTTGCATGCTGAGACTTGGAGCTACAATTGCCAATGAAGTTATTACTAAGAGATGGATGCCTATTCAACTTTTTTGGAATGCCCCTAGTTTTTCTCATTTATTTCTTGCAGATGATGCACTTCTTTTTGGAAAAGCGAAAGTCTCTCAGGCTCGCCATATCAGCAGGGTGTTGGAGAACTTTTGTGCTTGCTCAGGATTGAAAGTCAATGTCGAAAAACAGTTATTTTTACTTCTGCATGTATCACTAATGCAAAAAATAGTAAGATTGTTGGTATCATCAATATGAGATTCACCTCATACATTACCAAGGGCGCATAATTAGACAAGACTTTGTCGATGTGATTGACCATGTGGAGTCCAAGATGACTTCTTTGAAAGAGAGGCTCCTCGATAAGCCTGGTCGTTTGGTTCTTGCTACTGTTGTTATTAACCCTATAACTTCTTATGGGATGCAAATCCAGTGGTATCCTCTATCTATTGTTTATTGTCTTGACAGAGTTGCTTGTAGATTTGTATGAAAGGGGTCAAGTACAAAGGATTCATTTGGTTAGTTGGGATAAAATGACTCGTCACAAGAAATTGGGTGGCCTTGGTATTCACATTGCTAGATTCTAGAATGTGGCTCTCCTTGGCAAGTTGGTGTTGGACATTCTTAACTCTGAAGATAAATTATGGGTCAAGATGTCTAAAGATATTTATTTAGGGAAAATTTGGTTTTAAATGCTACTACTCGAAAGGGATCTCCTACTTGAAACTCTATTGTCAAAACTTTATAGGTCCCTAAAATGGGTTTCAATTTAAATTAGGGGATGGTAACTCCAATTTTTGGTATAGCCCTTGGCTAGATAAGGAACATCTATGTATTCATGTGCTTCACGTTCACTACCACGATATGAACTGGAGTATCAAGGATCTTGTTGATGGGAATGATTGGAAACTGTCTTGCATATATTCCATACTTCCCACCAACATTATTAATAAGATTAATTTGACACCTCCTTTTCTTGTGCATGACGTTCCTGATGTGTGGATGTGGACAACCTCCACATTTGGAATGTACTTTATTCGAGAAGGCTATTAGGGGTTAATGGGAGCTCATACTTTGTTGCTCAGGGAAGAAAGTTGGAATTAGATTTGGTGCCTTTGTGTTCCTTCAAATATTAAGTTCTTCTTATGGCAATTGTGCCACGACTCTTTTCCCTTCATGTCCGTTTTATTGTCTCGTAATCTTATATCTTTTAACTTATGCCATATTTGTAATCAAGGTATTGAAGATATGTTACATTCTTTGTTTTCCTGCCCGCGTGCCAAGGACGTGTGGTCCTTTTGTCTCCACCGGTCAGCCACTCCTCCAGATCGAGATAATTTGCGTGCTTCGATGAAACAATTTATTTCCAATATTGGCCCTATTTGTCCCATTATCATGTAGAAGATTTGGTGTTCTTGCAACAAATGTATCTTTGAGGATATCAAGCATTCAGTCCAAGAAATTGGCATTCAAGTGTTATCATCTATGAAAGCCTTTGCTTATCTTACCTCACACGTTATTCAACAACCTGCATCTATTGCCTATTGGCAAAGACCTTGTATGGATTCAGTAGCTCTTACTAGGGGCGTGAGTGGGTCGATTTTGGTTGGGTTTGCAAAACCCAAGACCCAAACCGTATATGGTACATCAGTTTGGATTGAGTAAAAAAACCACCAGTTACACTATTAAGCTGGTTTGAGTAAACCCACTAATCTCTTTGCTTTTATTTTTTTGTTAATATGAAATGATTAAATGATGAGTACTCGTATTTTTTCATAAAAATTATTGAACTTTTTTATTTTCTGAAAAAGACTTTGTAGCCTATTTACACAATATTTTAATGTCATAAAATAATAAATTTGATCCTAAAATACTTGTAACAAACTAAAGTTGCATGTCATAAAATTGCATTAACATTAAAATAACCAAAAAGTGTAACATCCTAATTTGTAACTTAAACATGTTTTGATTTTCGATATAGAGAATGTTGTGTCAATTTTGGAAATTAGAATTGATTTATGAACAAAACCTTTGACATTCTTCTCTGTGAAAATAAAATGCAAAATGTTAGTATTATTGAATAAGTGGGCTTATTAGATCTGGGTCTAGTTTTACTCGAAACTCGTTATTTTTTATGGTTTTTTTTAAACCATACTCACCCAATTACCCAACTCAACCCACTTTTTTGGTTTGTTTTGTGGGTTTGACCAGATTTTATTGGTTGACCCAACCCATGTACACATTTGTAACTCTTAATGTTGATGGCACTATGTTATGAGAATTTGGGATATTTTGGTGGTCTTATTAGAGGTTCTTTTTTGCATTCTTCATGTTGAAATTGTGGGTTTTATACCATGGTTTAAAGTTGTGTTGGGATACTGGATTTAAGCATGTGTTGTGTATAAAGATTGTTGTTGTCTTCAAAAGGATTTGAATGTAAATCACAAGTATAAAAATCTGAACATGGCTATTAAACACTCATAGATATTGGGTAGTTAGTTTACAATATATTTTACATGAGGGTGACATTGCATCTGATTTCCTAGCTAAAAAAGATGTTTTAAGTGATAGTAGTCTTGCTATTTTATATAAAGCCTATCCTGATATTTGCTTTCTGGAAATGAGCCGAGTCGAACCTGTCTGAGCTCGACTCGACTCGATAAGAATTGGTTCGGCTTGAAACTCGACTCAAGTACAAAATGAACCTTTTTTTTAACTCGAGTTCAGCTCGTTTAAAGTTCACGAACAATTCAGTTTGGCTCGTTAGGTTCAACTCGTTTGCTCGAATTGTATATTTTAAAAGCTTTTTTTATATAAAAAAACTTTTTTGTCAAATATATTTATATATATTTAAAAATAATTTAAATAAAACTATGAAGCATGTTGGTCTCAAGAGTAAAGACTACTAGCTATTTACTATTGTACGTGAGACTAATTTCCAACTCATATATACATTCCTACTTGTAATATTTCCAACTCTCCCCGACGTGGGACTAATTTTTTTGCACATGTTTGTTTAAAAGCATTCAAAAGGTATTAACTTTTTTTCCTTTCTCTATTATTAACATTATTGTTGATATTTAATCAAATTAGTATATAATTATTAAAAGAAGCTTGTAATAAATTACACATTATCGAACTGGTTCATGAACCAAACGAATCGAATCATACTTTGTTTAAGTTCAACCCATTTATTTAATGAGCTTAATTTTCAACTCAAGTTCGACTCATTTGGTTCATGAACTAAGTTCAATGAATCATTTATCGAATCGGGTATCGAATTATTTTCGAGTTGGTTCGGTTTATTGTCAGCTCTATACCTGTTAACGAATGTATTGCATTTGTTGGACCCTAGTTTGATTATTTTCCTTGTCTTTTCTTGTTTTTTCCTTTTGTTACCAAAAAAAAGAGAGTTTATCGCCGTCATTCTTTTTGATTCTTTTGCAAATGTTTATTTATAATGTCGTCGGCAATGTTGGTTGAATGAAACGGCACTTATGTTAAGCCAAATCTTAGCAACAATTTGCATGGAGCCGTCACTTATTTTGAGGCTATCGAATATCGGTCGCCGTTTTTTGGTGCAGCATGTATACTGTATGTTAGACGGCAAATTATTGCAAATGGATTCTAAAATAATTGGTTTGTAATCACTGATTGATGATTGATTTGTATCAACTCAATTTTTTGCCACGTGCCAACTCATTTTTTTAACGTTAGTATGACATGATGGACCAAATTCAACGGTTTTTTTTTTTTGTCTCGGATTTGAACCGAGATCTTACATGTACTATGAAGATAAATTTAACGGCTTCTAATTTTGGAGGGAGGAAATCCAAAAAAATAACCTGGAGGGACTAACACTACAAAATATGCGGTGTTTGACCATGCTCAAATGCATTTTTAAACTTCTAAGTTACTACTAAAATAAAAGAGATTTTTGTGAGCTTAACTCAATTGGTAGGAATATTGCATATTATATGCAGGAGTCGGTGTTCGAACCCCGGACACTCCACTTCTCCACAATTAAATTGTGTGAGCTTTAGCCACTAGGCTACTTGACAAAAAAAAAAAAAAGAATAAAAGAGGGGTGCTAAGAAGAGTGGTTTTAACACTTTTTTTTTATAGTTGTTCTAACGTTTACTCTCTTTTTTTTGGTAGGTATGATTAACACTTATTCCCCTTTGTAGTTAATTATAAGCAAATTTTAATTTTTTAAGTTCATTTAATTAATAATGTATATGATCTATATTATGGACTACATATATAGTTTGAGGTGGATACTTCTATCCCCATTGCTCGTCATGCATCCATGTTTTTAGATCGGGAAAAACTCAAACTCATACCTAAACTCAGTCAAAGCGGGAAAAGTCCGCCAATTTGAGTTTGGTACAGACACGGTACACGAGTACGGATTTTGTTGTCATGTTTAAAATTGACCATAATTATTACCATCTTTGTTGGTTGAAGAAGAACAAACTATGGTAACAAAAAGCGGACGACTACTTACAAGAGAGAGATGATTATTTTTTGAAAGAAAGAGAGAAATGATATATAGTAAAAAAAAGAGAGTATAAAATATATTAATCAAAAGAAATAATATGTAAATATAAGTTATGATACAAAATATAGCTTTTATGAATGTCGCGTCAGATTTTGAATAGTACCGTAATAGTGAGGAAAAGTTGAATCTGCTTAGCCCCCGATAAAACTAATTTACCTTTCAAACTTAAGGTTGATTTGATTGAACACATACGAAATCAAATCGCCTCCACTCACATATTTGGCATATCTGTTGTTGAATTAAGATGGAATGCCTAAAATTTTAATGCATATGCCTTTCTTTTAAATAAAAAAGATGTTGAGTTTGAGATTTAGGTTGTTCAATCAAGATTCAACAATTACTGATATACCGATTTTTTTTTTTGAACAAACAAAAATGGATTATATTAACACTGCACTAGCAGTCCTCTCAGCACAAGATGTACCGAAAAGACAACTAGAAAAACAAGCAGTTCAGTCACAAGTACAACAAAAGGTTAGCCAATGCCTAAACACAACAAAGGGCTCGACCACCACAAATGGTCACCAAAAACAAAGATGGTCTTATTAGCTTTCAGCCACCACAAAGAATAATACTTTACTTTATCTAGTAACTGAATCATGTAACTTTCTTTCATATTAAATAATCTATTATTTCTTTCGTTCCATAAGACCCAAACAGTCAACAACCAAACAAGCTGCAGAAAAGACCGTCTCGCCTTCAAGCCACCTGTATGTGGAGTGAATAAACTGGACAAAGTAACTAAAAATATCACAATGATCAATGCCATCAAAGTTTGTAGATATACCGATTACGTGAATACGTCAAAATGATAACCACATGAAACCAAGTTTGGAGACATACATGTGAGATTGGATCTCATTGCCATGGCCTGCTTGAATCTAGCAAAAAATCATTCTAGATTTGGAACAATTTTCGTTTGGCTATTTTATTTATTTTTTAGTCTTGATCTTTCGATTTTATATGAAAGAGTCGTGGTTTGACTGTGAGATAAATAAATTAAATATGCTAATAATTATTCACTATTTTTTTTTGAGAGATGATAATTATTCACTATTAGAACTGAGTTTTTCTAAACAAATTCTTTTGTGTATATTTTTTAGGAGATTCTTATGTGTATATGTTACCTAGATATAAAATACAATAATTTTTTTTTTTGTGGAAATAAAATACAATAAATTAAAAATTGATTGATATCTATGTCTATCTTTATACACGAGGCAGTCCTATGTTCGAAATAGACAGAACAACAAGGATGTGATCTTTGCTTGAAGATTTACTTTTTTGTAACGAATTCAATTTATCAACAACAAAGAAAAAATGCCACTGCCAAGTATCTATTACACATACTACTTTGTCTAGGTTAACTTGTCAATAAAAGTAAACTGAAATTTTAAGCCACATGCTTAAGAGTGAGCTGACTGTGATGGTTGTACAGTGCAGGTCCACACTTGACCACTGTTAGGAAGGGTTTAAATAGTATGCATGAAGTTTTATATTCGAACTTGTTGGCTTTATTGTAACAAAAAATAATTCTCAGATTGTTAAGATTTTACGTTGTTGGATGTATATACATATGCTTGAATATCTTCATCTTATAAATTAGTTTTTGGACGTAAGATTTAAGTCTGTTAACATAAAATCAGAACCAGCTTAAGATGATAGCGTGAAGTTCAACCGACGTTAAACACAAGAGTGGATATTTAAGTTGTACTTGAATCTCATATTATAAAGTTGTGCTTGAATCCCACCATAAGCCTTTACATTTTTGTGAATAAGACCCCGTCGGTTTTTGGTCAGACCAGTTCAATTGGTCGGTCCAATACAATTTTTAAAACACTCATATGAAACAATATTTGTTGGGAGATTTTTCAGAAGATATTTATTGCAATATTTTTTTAAAGAATTTATTGGAATATCAAATTGTGCGTTGATGATACATTCTTACCTGGTCGGCCCAATTTGATATTCAATGATGTCAATTTTTTTAATGTATAAAATATTTTTTTTTGTCTACATACAAGACTTTTTTTGTTTTATAAATTTCATTAATGACAAATATAACTGTCGTTGATAGAACTAAACCAAGGAGTTTGGTTGTCTTCCCCCTTGTTGCTGAGCATGAGGGGCAAAAATTTGGCCAATGTTAGAGCTTTGAAAACAGTTGTAATTACTTTTGAAGCGATTTTTGAGTTAGAAGTAAACATTCACAAAAGTATATTGTTTGTGGTTATTGTCACTGATTCATGGTTGCATGATGTGACCTTGGTAATGAACTGTAAACATAATCGTCATCCCTCTTTGTACTTGGGCTGCATATTGAAGGTGATTCTTGAAAGTTGATTTTTTGGTATCTCCTGTTTGATCGTATTAAACAAATGTTGTCGGGGTGGAAGAGTCGAAATTCGTCAATGGAGGGTCGTCCTCCATAGCGGTCTATTTTATTGTGCTCGGTATGGCGAGGAGGGGGTGGTTGTGTTTTGGGGGGTAGGAAGATGGTATATTTGGTGGCAAAATGTGAATAAGATTAGAGAGGGTGTGTTGGATTAGTAGAAGGGGGTTTGTTGCTTGATAATGTTAGTCGCGAGGTGGGTGATGGGTCTTCTACCTTGTTTTGGAGGGACCCTTGGCTTGATGGTTATTCTCTCAATATTAAATCTAGAAGGCTTTATGAGTGGCAAAGAATAAATTGACATTTGTAGTCAATGTAATAAGTGAATGTCCATTTTGCTACCAGGTTATTGGGTCATACTATTCTTGTTTTTCTCTAAAAAGTCACTTTTCTCTCTTCTATCTATGGGTTTCTCTCTTTTTCTTTACTTCTCTCTATTGTTGTTTTTGTTCAAAGAGTTTCATAACACGTTATCAGCACGTTTTAACATACTAAAAAAATGTACTGATCTCTTTAATCTATTTAATATGAAAATAAATTTTAATTTTTATATCGATAATTATAAACTATATTATTAAAATTTCATCAATTCAAATCAGTGTCTCACTGTCTTGTAGATACATTCAATCCACTTAAAATTTTATCGTATGTTTAAAGACTAAAGTGACACAAGAGTACTTAGATATATGAAGAAAAAGAAGGTATGATTCAGTTAATGTTGGTTTCTTTTGCTAATGTTTACTGTATATTGTTCCTTTTTGTTTGTTTGTTTCATTTATATTATCGTCGGCAACAATTTGCATGGAGCCGTCGCTCATTTGGAAGCTATCAATCGCCGTTTTTTGTCGCAGCATGCATGCTGTATGTTTGACGGCAAATTATTTGCAATGGAATCATGGACAACTCACTTCCCATATATCCAAATCATCACATCATGAACTCATTTCTATATTTTTACTAAAATCAACTCATTACAAGTTTACAATGGAATCATGGACAACTCACTAAAATCATGGACATGGTTTTTAACAATTCTTTTTTTCTTCCCAACTCATCTTATTTTTAGTTAATTTGACATCATGGACTAAAATCAATCAATGGTATCTAAATTTGCAGGGAGGGACTAATTAAAAAGGGGTAATTCAATGTATTGAAGCCCTCCATATATACAAGATTTGTAAAAAGATTCTACTATTTTAGTGTATTTGTACGCAGTCTTACTATATTTTTTATTAAGAGGTTGTTTTCAAAACTTGAATTGTAACGTTTCAGTCACACCACAACAACTATTAGAAAATATATCTACAATTGTTGAAATTGTTGAAAATGAAAATGTTGAATCCACGAACAAACTGATAACATTCAAGTTATTAGCGTACGGCTGTAAAATATCTACAAATATGATATAATTAATGTTTTTAGAATACTCGTGTCTTCCGATATGTAATGTTGATAATGTCAAATTAAAGTCTTTGATTGAATTTCCAACATTGAATCAAAATCAATATGTCAAGTTAAACTGAATAAACACAACAACAAGACGAGAAAGTAAAACAACTTTGTATCAAGGCGACGAACAAAACGACGTCGCACTAAGACGAATAAATCATGAAAGAAAAAGCTAAATATATCTATCCTTTTGCATTTGACACTTTTGTCTACCTAACACCAGATGTTGTTAACTTTCTACGTATAGTTCACAGGGTCATGTATAACAATGTCATGTCTTCTAGGTCCATGAATATTGTGTTTACGAGAATTGATCTTGTCATCCAAAAAGGTCTAACGACGCAGTTTGTAGTCTGCTTGCATTCTATTCATATGTAATTAATTCTGGTCATATATATTATCATCTTTGATGGATGAAGAAGAAAAAATTAGGATTACAAAATGCAGATGGATTCTTACAAGAGAGATGGTATAAAAAAATTGAATGCTATAAAATATATTCTATCTAGACTCTAGTCCTATATATAAGACACAATTGATTCAACGAAAATTGATGTATTTGATCTAAATTTTAAACTAGATACGTTAACTTTCTTTTACCCAACTTTCTTTGAGTGTTAATCAAAAGAAATACTACTATGTAAATATAAGATAAGATACAAAATATAATTGTTGTTAATGGGGCAGGGTGGATAATTTAACATCCCAATGCCGCATTAGATTTTGAATAGTAACTAAGGAAAAGTCGAATCAACTTAACCCCTGGTAAAACTAATTTACCTTTCAAACTTAATGTTGGTTTGATTGAACACATACGAAATCAAATTGCTGAACACCTTAAATTTTAATGCATATGGTTTTCTTTTAAATAAAAAAATGTAGAGTTGTTTTTTATTTAGACCATTCAATCAAATTCCAACCGTTATAGATATATTGACTACGTGAATGCGTCAAAATGATAACGGTAAGGAGGAACCTTTAAGGTTGGACACATACACGTGTGATTGGATCTCGTTGCCATGGCCTACTTGAATCTAGCAAAAAAAATTATTTTAGATTTGAAACAATTTTTGTGTGGCTGTTTTATTTTAATTTTTAGTTTTGATATTTCGATTTTTAAATAAAGAAGTCGTAATGATATATATAGTTCTGTTGTGAGATAAATAAATTAAATATGCTATTAATTATCTCAGTCACTATTCAAACTCAGTTTTTTCAAACAATTTTTTTTGTTTATATTTTTTTTAAGGAAAATCTTTTGCGTATACGTTCCCTAGATCTAAAATACAATAAATTAAAAATTCATACACGAGGTAATTCTATATTCAAAATGGACAGAACAACAAGGATGTGATCTTTGCTTGAAGATTTACTTTTTTTTTAGTGCAGTGCAAGTACAACCTGACCCCTATTCTCAAGGGTTTGAATAACATGGATGAGGTTTTTTATTTGACATTTCAAGTAAGTTTTTTTTAGACGTTAAATTAGCCTATTGAAATTGACATTGCGGAGAATAGAACCTAAGATCTTAAGGAGAAACACACTTCCACGTCTCAAGTCAATACCACCAGACCAGCTCAAATGGGTTGACACTTCAAGTAAGTTAATACTCCCTCTGTTGCCAATTATAAGTAAATTTGATTTTTTAGGTTCATTTAATTAATGATGTATATGGTTCATATTATGGTCTACATTCATCATTAATTGAATGAATCTAAATAGTTAAATTTGTTTATAATTGGCAACAGAGGGAGTATGATTGAGTCGAATCCAACCTAAATTTTAAGATTCTTGTGTTGATGGATATATTGGAAGTAAGATTCAAGCCCATTTAACATAACATCAAAGCCAAATTAAGAATGTTAACGTGAAATTGAACGAAAGTTTTTTAACAGGAGTGGATATTTAAGTCGTGCTCGAATCTCATATTGAAAAGTTGTGCTTGAACCCATCCGAAACGTTTAGACACTTTTGTGAATAAGATCCAAATTCATTTGTTAGAAACATCATTATATTTTATTGCACTATTCATTAATAATTCTCATATTTCTATTGGTCAATAAAAAAAGTACATAATATTTTTACCATATAAAAAAGATTATGAAACATGATGTTTGAACCTCTAATGTATGTCACTCGTGTATCACACGGACACGGGTAGATAACGTAGTGCTTCAATGTGCATCATTTGTGCATTTTTTTTCACGTGTGCAAAATAATTGATACTACAAGAAAAATTTATCTTTTCTAGAAAACAAGTTGAAAAAATCCTCAAATTCCTGCTATATATACTTGTGGTTTGTGGGCTAAAGTATCATATGCCAATAACTTCTAGCTAGTTAGAGCTACAATATTATACCATAGCTTCAATGTCTTCAACAAAATTTGCCAAAATCCACACAATGGATATAGATGAATCCATTGAAGAACAAGACCAACTTAGCCAAGAAAACAAGAAACTAATTCTTTCTCTTCCAAGAGAGAAAGGTTGGAGAACACCTTATATTTATCTCTTCCAAGGATTTTGGTGCCAACCAGCTGAAATCCAAGCCATAACCACTTTCCAAAAGCATTTCCAAGCTAAAGAAAGTGATGTTTTTGTTGCTACCGTACCAAAATCAGGAACAACTTGGTTAAAAGCTCTTACCTATGCCATTATGAATCGCCAAAACCATTTCATTTCATCCAAAAATCATCCTTTGCTTAGTTTCAATCCACATGATCTTGTTCCTTTCATTGAGTACACAGTTTATGGTAAGCATGACAAAATTCCTGATTTGTCCAAAATTCATGAACCTAGACTTTTTGGTACACATATTCCTTTTGAGTCATTGCCCAATTCAATCAAAGGTTCCAATTGCAAGATAGTTTATATTTGTAGGAACCCTTTTGATACTTTCATCTCTTCTTGGACTTTTGTCAATAAAATCAAGCCACCTTCTTTGCCTACATTGAATTTAGAGGAAGCTTTTGAAATGTATTGTAATGGTTTAGTTGGGTTTGGCCCATTTTGGACTCACATGTTAGGTTATTGGAATGAGAGCAAAAAGAGACCAAAAAATGTGCTTTTTTTTAAGTATGAGGACATGAAAGAAAATTTAAAATTTCACTTGAAAAAAATGGCTGAGTTTTTAGATTGTCCTTTTACATTGGAGGAGGAAAATGAGGGTGTGATTGAAAATATAATAAAGTTGTGTAGTTTTGAGAAAATGAAGGAGTTGGAGATAAATAAGACTGGAACATTTGGAAGGAACTTTGAGAATAAGTTCTTGTTTAGAAAAGGTGAAGTTGGTGATTGGAGTAATTACCTTTCACCTTCAATGGTTGAAAAATTGTCCAAAGTCATTGAAGAGAAGTTAGGTGGATCTGATCTCAATTTTAGAGTGAAGTAGTATTGCTTCAACTCTTATGTTTCTCTCCTAAACTATGAAATCATCTTATTACTCTATGAGATAATGTTGATTAATAGTTAGTCAAGAATCAAAATATATAATTGTGTGTGTTAAGTGTAACTCAATGCTATACAACTAATTGTTTAGTGGTGAGCCTCATTATATACTATGTTATATATGTTGCATTTAGCTATTAAATATATATATATATATATATATATATATATATATATGCAACAACCATGCATGAATTTCATAAATGGTGTTGCAAATGTTGTTATGGTATTTCCTTTTCATAATAAATAATAAAAAAGGTTTTATTTGTACCCTACTACTCTTGGACCACATGTTTAGGTTAATATATATACCTCAATTCAATTATTTCCAGCAAGAACCAGTTGTGTTTCTATATGAAGTTTCTCTAAAATATAAGATATGCTTTTTGTTTTGGCTAGAAGTGGCTAGCTATATATTGTTATGTGGTTCTATGATAATTTGTAAAAAAATAAAAAATAAGCATTAATGTTTTTGTCGATAGTAATGAATACGTGACATCATACCAATAAGGATTTGATTGCATAAGTGGTTATACTCCCACAATATAATAAATCAAAGTTTTTTTTAAAGTGATGTAGCTTGTCAATTTACACCATACTATTTTTAAGTGAGTGCAAATTAGTAGCCCTCATATATATGAGTTTGGGTATGCTCCATTTAGGCTAAGCTTCATTTACTCAATTTAGGGTTTGGATGCAAGACAAGTGACAAAAAAATATCCAAATCTGCAATTAACTGCCGAAGTTTCCTCGGCAGTTAACTGCAGCCGGTTTTAGAATTCCTCAATAGTTAACTGTCAAAGGGTATTTTGATATTTTACATGTGTTTCTCATCCTTCTCAAAGGTGTCATCAACAATTTTCAATCTCTTAAGTCGTACTGGGTAGGGATTGTACCAACCAAAATAAAAGTGACCGCAAAAAAACTCCAAATCTCTTATCCCATATTAGAGAGGGAATCAAAGTTTAAATTCCGATTAAAAGAGGTATTTAAATTCCGATTAAAAGAGGTGCCTACGTTTTAGTATTCAACGGTGGCTCGAATAAAATTAACTTGGATGGAAAGAACTTAAAAAATAATAATATAAGAGGCCATTCAAGTTTGGTTGTTGCTTAAAGTTTGATACGGATATGATAGAAGTAAAAGGTGAAATAGAGCTCATACGGAATTTAATTAGTCTTTTGAAAGATGTTTAACATTTCTTGTTTGTGGCATTGTTGTTCCTTCTAGAACCCCTAAACATATCAAAATCGATTGCCACGTTGTCTTTCACCTTATTTCAATTTCAAGAATTAATTAGCTTCATGATATTCTGACCAACCCCATTGACGTTTTTTACATCCACTTACGTGTCATAGTTTCATTTCGGTTTGATGAATATATAACAGTGTTGCAGTTTTCTAAGTATTACATATTCACTTTAGCATCTCTATAAAAGTGGAAGAAAATATTTCTCCATCCAAATCTTAAAACCTAAATTATTTTATATATAAATTGTTGGACCTCCATTTTTTTATATATTGTTGAATTTCTAACTCACACTTATTACACATAATCTTAATAAAAACCGGCATAACAAAAAAAAAGAAACGCAATCTCTATCTCTATATACATGTATTCTAAGGTGCATTTTGATGATGTGTCATCTCACTAAAACTCTCTCTTTTATAACAAATATCTCATACTTATGCCAAGTGGCTCTCTTTTTAATTTTTTTATTTTCTTACATCTTCATGTTCATATTTATGTAGTTCTTTATTATGTAACTTCCAATTAATTTGTGTAAATCCTTCCACTACTCATTATTTTTTATTTGTAACCTACAAATTGGAAAAATTTAGTTCATGATTTTTCACATTCACTCTCGCCCTTTATAACCACCACTTACTCCACAATCATTTTCAACTCATTTCTCCATTTTGACAATTATACTAAATCTTACGGTGTTAACACCATGGTGCTATTGCTACTGTCATGTTCATTTGTATAGAAGTTTTATTTTAGTTGTTTGTTTGTGCTAAAGTTTTTTGATCCATTTGTACTAAAGTTGTTGTATATTCTTTGTGTTTCCTATGATGATGGAATATTTCCTATTTTCACTACATATATGATGCTTCCATGAAAAGGTATTTCATATGACTGTTACCACACCTTATACTACTAAATAGAAAATATTACACTTACCTATAGACGAAAAGTTTGCAAGAAGACAAGATATATACCTATAAATCATGTATATATTGAATAATCTAAGTTTTAATATTTTTTATGTGTCCTCTGTTTAGAAAAAAAAACTTTTTTGCTCTTTCTTAAAAAATTTTGTCGTGCTTATTCACTTCCACTCCTCATTTTCACTAATTCATATTTCAATCAAGTCATAAATTTATTTCTTCCATAACATATAACATGTTTTAACTCAACCATAACATATTCTATCGTTTATGAATAGTTTATAAGAAAATGTTAAAAAGTTATGTTGTTCATTCAAAAAGAGTTTTTTTAACAAGAAAAATCAAACTTTTTTATTTAGTAAAATTTTAAACGTTAAAATTATTTATTCAAGATGTAAATACTGATTATTTTTAAAATAAATCAAAAATCAATGTTGAAGATTTATTTAACTTATATACTCACTCTTTTTTAGATCATATGCAATGTACAAAAAGTTGTATTATTCTCTCATTTCTACCATGGATTACTTGACCCTTTTTTTTTTGGGATAAATTTAACCCTTTCTAGGATTAATTTTTTTTTTTAAGTAAAGAAAAAACACGTGCAAGTGATTTTCTAATCAATCACAACTATTATAATATCGTTTAGTACCATTCAACTAAAACTGCCTCAAATTGTAAAATGTGATTTTATTTTATTTTTACCTTTTACTATAAGTGTTGAAGTCCTAATTCACCCTTTACTATGTTGATATTTGTTAGATTCGTCTTAAAAAGATGTAGTTTTCCCATTCTCTTGGTTGGAAAAAAATGGAAAAGTTTTGATAAAAAAAATTGTAGTTTGTGGTATACATTAAATTAATATGTATGGTTCTGAAAAATGAAGAAAAATGTAGTTTTTATATTCTATTGGTTGAAAAAAGTGGTAGTTTGTGGTATACATTAAATTAATATGCATGGTTCTGAAAAATGAAAAAAGATGTAGTTTTTCCATTCTTTTGGTTGAAAAAAATGAAGTTGTAAAAATAAAAGGTAGTTTGTGGTATACATTAAATTAATATGTGTGGTTCGAAAAATGAAGAATTCTAAGTTGTTAAGGGTATTATAGAAAAAACACAAATGATTTCATAAAAAATAACAAAATTTATTTGATTTTTTGGTATGTATAATTTATTCAAAAGCGACAAGTATTATGAAACGTAGAAAATATTTGTAGTTAGTAGAGTAGTTAACTTGGATGAAATTCAATAAATAAGAGTATAATGGTGAAAACTAATAACAAATGTTGTATTGTTATTCTAAAATGACATTTATTTTAAGACATGAAAAAATATTAAAGAAACAATTGTTTTGAGACAATGCCCTAAAAACATGGAAAATGCTAACCGAAACCTCTGGGACACCGGTTAAGGAGTCAAATATAATAGTAATATTTTATATTGAAATTTGTGTAGTCAGTGCATTAAAAATTTAAAAGTGTCTTTTTTAATTTAAAACTTTCTCTTTTAACTTCCTTAATAAGTACTCCGATGACACCGGTTAACATGACCCTACAAATATTTGTTAACATTTCTTTAATTTTATCGTCCTTTTACATAAAGGGAAATGCTAACTAGCCCTTAGAGTACTAGTTAAGAAAATTAACATAGAAATTTTGCATTGAAAATTAATAAAAAGTAGAATGTTTAATTTTATAAATGTAAGTTCAGACTTCATACAATGTAACAGAGATATTACATTAGAGTAAGATTAGTATAATCAGTTACTACTAACTAGTAAGGTTCATGTTATACACTAAAGTGTGTTTAGGAGTTTCAATGTCAGACAAATGAGGGTTATGATTAATAATTTATTTATTAGTAAACTGAAGATATATCATCTTCCAAAACCATCAAAGCCCTGCCTAATTCATTTTGTGTTACACTGATTTTGGAGGATAGTTTTCTCCATATTACTACTAATTATTAGTCGTAAGTCCTCTCAACCCTTTCCCTTCCCTCCAAACACCAAAGCATAAATAGGCAACTTTGGATTGGACATGATAGCAATGATATTTTGAACTTAATTATGTACGGAAATATCTCAGCCAATGGTCTCGCATGAGAATTTCATATGGTTCCAAACAATGTTGTTATAATCGCGAGTAGAATCCTAAAATCCTCGGATTTTACGATTTTGCTCTGCCTTACCGATCTGAATCCTGAATATCCTAAATTAGGCAAAATCCTTATGAAATTGCATGGAATCACGAAATCCCAGTAAAATCGAGTGATTCCGGAAGGTTTCTATCGATTATGTGTAAAAAAAATTGGGTGATTTTTGAAAGTGAAAGTGTCAACATTATGGGGGATGATCCATATATTGGCACGTGATGTGATTTAGCATCTAGGCTTTAAGTATTTTGTGGACTGTGGCTTGGTTGTTTTCTGAATTGGTAATTTCATATTTGAGACCTGGTTGTTTTATGATTGTTTTAAGATTTCAAACTTTTGAGTAGTTTATGTACTTGATAATATATATTTAATATTTTATGAGTTGAATCCTTCGATTTTCGTTGCGATCTTTGATTTTGCAATCTTGCTATCCTCTTTCGATCTGAAGCAAAATCGCGATTCTAACAACCTTGGTTCGGAAGGCCTCAATTATGTAAGTTGCCACGAAACACCTTTAACTAAATTTTAGAAACTTCCCTTATGGAATTTGAAACTTAGGCAACGGACCAAAGGAAACACATCTTTTTAATAATATAAAAAATTGACTAAATTAAGTATTTGGTTCCTTTAATTTGCCGTACTCATGATTTTGACTCCCCTTTTACTAAATCCACGATTCTGGTCCCCTTATTTTTAATAAGTATAAGATTTTTCCCACTTGTGAAATTGTGACAAATTTTGGTGATGTGACAAGTGAGATGCTTATGTGACACATAACATAACTAAGATGTATGATAGAATGTTATCCAAGCCCTATTCAGGGGAAGAGGATGTGTTAGTGGGCGTGAACCTTTGCTAAGCCCAAGGTTTGGAGAGTTTATGAGAAAAAGAAGAAGAGAGAGAATGAGCAAATAAGGTGGGGGTAGGGAGAATGAAGGAATTAGGCAATCATTACGGTTAGGCAGTTAGAGAATACCTTTCTTTGTTGAGGAGCTTCTAGCTCTGGAACTATCTTGTATTCTGTTTTCACTATTCAACATTAATCAAATAATTTGTTACACTATTTTTACATTGTTACCTCTGTTATATGAATGCACGAGCGGACATATTACATATTCATGTTACCTTTTTCTTTTAATTTTTTAAAAGGTTTACTTCTTAAATTAAACTAATCAAAAACACAACTATTAAGCCTAGTAAATTAAAAAGTCAAACACGAAAGTTAATTTTTTTTATAAGAAGTGGAAAGTTAACAACATAATAAACACACATGAAGGGAAAATTCGAAGATAACTGCTGAAAAAGAGAGGACGGAGACAAATATCTTACCTTGATGATACATGCAAATTTGGTGCAGAAACTATGCTTCCCGTGAAGCATAATGCAAACTCTTTCAAAAATATGCTTTTGGTTTCTGCGATGAACTGCCTTCCCAAATCTGGTCCACTTCATGTCATTTCGATTTGGAAGAATCATGTATCTAAGAAAAAGAAACCAGAATCATGAAACAATGGAAAGGGGGCTTTGAAGTTATGTTTGACGACATGGATCATTAAAGACGATGTAAATATTTCCATAGATTAAAGAAACAAGGTAACAGAAAATATGTGCATTAACAAAAACCTATCCTTTGCATTGACAATGAGAACACAACTTACTTTTCAGGTAGCAAAATAGTTCCAGATGCAAGACAATCGGTAAGCCAGTCAACTCTTAGTATTGAGGCGCCAACAGCACAACCATACAAGAATTTGGCGGTTTGCAGCTGAAGAAAACAACAGACACCATTATATTGGAGTTAAAAATGTAGCCCATATATTACAGAAACATAATAACTAGTGTGCACAATTTGCCTGTTGGTAATTCCAAAAAAAGAAACATTTTGAGAGCCTTGCAATAAAGTTTTTGGTTTTAGAAGTGTTTCATAGACATTGAATTTCAAAACCTCACCACCAAGAAGTCATAATCATTAATTAATATACTTCAGTTCAGCTAGTGCTTACTACTTAACTTGATTGCAACAAAGTATGTACTTTGGGCACCTATCAACCAGGTTATCGTTTATGAAAAGAATCTAATCGCTTAAGTTATAAGCATCGTTCTTGGATCTAGCTTAACACTACCAGCTTTAGCTTTTGGGTCAAATGTTCCTTTGACAATGTGACTACTGGGACTGTATCAAAGACAAAATGTAAGTTGAACTAATAACCAACACATATGCTTCTTCAAGACACCAGTTGGCAGATGTATCACATATTAACTGAGGCACTACTTGCAAAGTGCTCTGAGGATCTTACTTGCAGGTTCGGAATAATCAATATCTATTCACTAGTATGAGAGGGAGTGTTGAGTATTATTTTAAATAGTATTGTTTTAGGGGGAATATTTTCATATTCCTTCACTTAGTATTTTGAATAGTATTATTAAGTAATCATAATCCTAGTATTTCTTTCAAGTGCAACTACTTTGTGATTCATCAAATATTTTGAAATTGAGGAACTGCGTAAATCATATTTGTAGGGAATTGCGACTTAATTGTTTATATGAATCCTCAGTAGCATAAAGTGGGAAGCAAAGAAAAGGTAAGGGGATAGACAGATACACAATTATCAGAGGTTTTATGCATAACTTTAAGAAAAAGGACAAAAGATCATATTGATCATGAGAACAAACCTTTTTGTTACATAGAATAATAGGAAGCTGCAAGCAAGATAAGGTTGAACTTCTTTTTCCCTTTGAATTTGGTGGAGATGGAATATCATAAAGTATCACCCCACCAGAATTCCTTATAAGTGCTTCCAACTCCCTTTCCTTCTGACTAGATAATCCAGTGAGGAGGAACTCTCTACCTCGAAATATGAATTCATTCATTGCACCTCTGCAATAATTTGTCAAAGAGTGTTTCATATGAGATGCAGAAGTGGTCAATGACTTTGAAACCCGTTGCCTTTTTGCTCTAATAGATGAACCTACATTATTGCAGTGAAAAATAAGTAATTTCAACAAGAAGTAATTCCTAAAACTGAAAGATACATCAAACGAACAGAGCTAAATACATACATTTTTTATCTGAAGATTCTAACTTTGACAATTTCCTTTTCTGATGAAGCTCCTCCACTTTATCTGAGAAATGTACTTGCTTTCTGACTTCAGCATGTCTACCAACGGATTTATTGCACTCAACTTGTACCTTAATAAGATTATTGTTCTGTTGATGCTGAACAACAGTTTCCGGTACTACATACTGGTTTATATTTTTCTCTATACTGATATCATTTACAGAAGTTTTAGGACCCAGTAAGCGGTGGCGTGTCCTGTGGTTTAGATTAATAGGTGATCTCCTCCCATGTGTCAGTTCTGAGGCTTTTAACTCATCACTCTTGTCATCGGTTATCTGTATAATTGACTTTTGATCAATCGAATGTTGATGATTTACTTCATTTTTGTTTCCATCTGCATGCTTGGATGCAGAGGGAGACTCTGAAACCCTTGTTCCCAAAGATGCAGCAGCAATATCACTTTGACAAGTTGAAAGTGGTGTTGGATTAGAGTTTTGGTTAACATCTTGGTTTGGTAAGATCATGCTATAAGTCTTAAGACAAGTATGCTCAACTCTGGTTAACTTCTCAGACATTTGTTCAACCACCTTTGTTGAGGCAAGTAGAATATCTTTTCCATCTATTATAGATGTGATTTTCTCATCTCTACAGTCGAATGTAGTATTCTTATCTGAGATCCTTTGACAATAGTCCGCCTCAAAGTCAGAGACTAACGGGGCCAAATACTCTGGATCGTTTTTTTCGTTAATACGAGTGACGTAATTGTCATGTTCTGAAGCAAAGCTACATGGAACAACAGAACAAAGAGGATCGTTCAATGACAGGCTAGAACATCCGACCATATCTTGAGAATGCAATACACCCTCATCAGGTTTGTTGTGTGAACCTTCACAGTCCATACTTAGCTGAGAACTAATGGCACGCTTGGGGTCATGTTTCAGAACACATGAGCTCTCATCGGGAACAATATCTACAGATTCTGTAAGGAAGCTTGTCTCTCTGACACACTTGGGATTATGTTTCAGCACATGTGAGCGCTCGTCTGGAATAATGTCTGCAGATTCTGTAAGAAAGCTTGTCTCCCTGACAAGAAACTTTGGAATCCGTTTTTCATTGTTCAGGTTCATTGAAGGTGAATCTTTTTTTGAATCGGGCAATGAAGGTGACTCTAATTCCTTCCAAGAGGGAGACAAAAATTAAAACCAAACAAGAATATGAGCAAAGTATGAAGATGCTGAATCCATGATAGTAGAACTTACAGATGCAAGACAAAGATAAATAATCTGAAAAGGGAATGCAAATATATAGAAAATTGAACATAATCAAGTGACTCAAATGTAGGGCCAAGGTGCAGGAAGTAAAAGAGGAAAAATGGGCAGGCTCTTGGCAGGAAGAAAAACAACAATTTGATGGAAATTCACCACTAATCAATATAAACGTTCATCTATCTTATATCACAAGTTCGCATTTCTGTACAAACAAATAAGCAATTGACAAAGGACCATGACATTTTTTAAACTGGCCATTAACAGATGAAAATCAATAACAGCTTGAAAAACAGTTTAATTGTATATGGAAAAAAAGTATACCAAAAGAAAATGAAAATTGGTATGGTTAAGAGAAGTAAAAGATGAGGGAAAAAGAAGAAAATATCAACCTTAGATGTCCAACCCCCTAACCAGCGGCTTCTAAATCTTTCTGGAGCTAGGTAAGCTGCCCAGTTCTCGTTTTTCACATCTTCTGTATAATTCAACAACAAAAATTACATAAGCTTTAATAACTAGAGAGAAGAAGGCAATAACATAACTGGGAAAGTACTTAAAACTCACTGAAATTTTCAGAAGTCTGAAAAGGTGAAGAGTTGACACTATGTTGTGGCTTGATTGAAGTAAAACCAGCCATAGCCAAATCATCTGTCTGGAAAGTGGAAATCAATGTAGCATTAATTACTTTAAGACAAAAAAGAAAGACAAATCCAGTAATATTGGTGAGATGCTCGATGCTGATCAGAAAGAACTGAATATAACAGACAAAAAAAAGTACGAGAATGCTAATTCTTTTAGTCGCCATTTTTTTTTTCAATTTGGTTTCACCTGAAAAGCCAATGTTAAAGAAATACAAGTATAAAAACCATTCATATATCTTTACCTGAAAGAATCAAAACCTACACTACATAATAGTATAGTATACGCTAACTGTGGATGTCAGTCATTGTTCTGACCAAAAGTTGAATGTCAACATCACACAGGTGAGTGTATGTATTTCACACTTTAATCCCAAATGTATAAAAGAATAAGACCATTCGTATACCTTTACTTAACAGCCTAAGCTTTAAAGAATAAAGATAGTTGGTTTATTATAACAAACTAAAATACAGATGTTTCTTAGACAGGCGGAACAGAAAGGGCAAGGTTAAGAAGGTAACTTACTTTGTTGAGGGCTAAATCATTGGTATTATTCTCTTTGTACTGATTGGATGTCATAAGATCATTCACAAAATGTTTATGAGTATTAGCACCCAAATCAGGATCATCAGAATGCATCACCTTCTCACCACATAAAGAATGTGCAGGTGAGTCTGGAATTCGCTGCACTTCCGCCTCCACGTTCACTTCAAACTTCTTTTGTTCAGATTTATCATCAAATTTGGCGAGTTGAGATGTAAGCTCTCTATCATTATGTTTATTATTGCCTCCATTATAATTCTCATCACCAGACACACCTTTCGCATGAAATACATTTATTTCGGAAAGATTTTCTTCAAAGGAAACACTAACAGGTAAGCCTATATCTGCATAGGCATCCTCCATAAGGAAATCATTTAAATCGGAAAGGGAATCACTACAGTCAGATTCCATGTTTGATGAAAGGAAGCCATCTTCTAACCCCTCAAGACGTGCCTGCTTCACACGAAGTGCAATTTCAAGTACAGCTTCTGTACTCAATGTTTCTGATACTGACTCCATCTTTACTAAGTCATGTATGACCAGTGCTTCAGATGCTGCAATAGAAAGTTCAACTGCATCACTGATATCATTACTTTCGATACATTCGACCTTTGATTTTTCTTTCTGTTGTTTAACAGAATCATCTGTATCGATGAGAGATTGTAAAGAATTTTTTTTCGTTGTTTCAGGTATGAATGTCGACATCACATCTTGTTCACAGGCATGACTGCCAGTCTTGGAATGCATATTCTCTCCAAAATCAACAGAAGTTTGAGCAGGTTGTGATGACAAAGCTTTACATGGTGCAACTGCATGATGAGATTGATTCAAATCTTGGGTTGGGCAAATGAGTGAATCGACGTCTGAAGAAAGATGCAGACTAAACTGAAACACCTGCTTCAGCGAAATATAAAGAGATCAGGCAAACCCCTGGTCATAAAACTGTATTAATGTACAAGTAATTTACATGATTCTGAGAAAAAAACTATATAAACATAATTCACAATAGACTTTGGCAGATATGTGTGCTGGTGTAGGTCATTGGGCATAGAAACACCTAAAACTAAAATAGAGAAATTGAAAGGAAAAAAAAACACTGAATAATCTTCTAAATGTAGTTAACGTCGGCTTCTTCATAGTTTCAAGTTCATACCCATTACAAGTGATTAGTCCATATACAACAATTTGCTAAGCAATCAGTTAGCTTCTGGAAAATATTTTGAAACTAAAATAATTTGTTTCAGTAAATAATACTATGGGAAGATAAACATATTTCAAAAGGAAAAAAAACTGCAGTAGATAAATTGTGCTAACCAATTATTAAAGATAAATTCAAAGCCTCCCTGTAATATTATTTAGTGAATCTTATAACCGGTTCATACATTGACATTACAAGGTTACAATTGAACTTTTTTATGTGATTGAAAAATGATTTTATTCAATATCAATATTTTAATCCGATAGTTGAAAGAAAATAAAACTCACATTTCCAGGAGATGGAGCAACACTAAGAGATGAACTATCGCTTCCAGATAAGAATAAATGGCAACTCCTGTATCCACCTTCTTCCCTTGATAATACATCGAAGTCTTTGTTATTAATACCATATTTTGGAGAAGATGCCAAATCCTTGTTCGTTTCAAAGAAGAAAAAGTATCAGCAAAAATTGTGACTAACATAACAATCACAAGAGACTATCAGAATTGAGTGACAGACTAAAATGTAACGGGTGTGAATCAAATTGAATTAAATGCAAACATGGCATGATTTAAACATTAAGCACAAAAAAAAATTAGTACTATACTATTTGCAATCCATTGGCATGACTGTACCAGTACTATGCTGAATACATTTACAATAAACAAAAACAAGTTTTAAAATAAAAAACATTTCAAACCAGCATGTTAACAAAGAAGAAAACCGGACAGTAAGCAAGCAAGGCTCAGAAACAGACTAAAGGTTCAATCCTCTGCCTGGCAACCCTGTCGTTTTCCTTCTTCAACATAGCAAGACAAATTTACATACTAACGAAGTAAATTTGGAAAGTGAAATTCCAACCTTCTCTGCTTGGTTGGAAGGAGCTTGAGAGTCCTTTACATATTCATTAAACCCGTCTGTTCTAAGATTCTGAAGCCAACTTGGTACCCATGCTACATCCTGCAACCATATGTTCACGTGTCACGTAGCCTTCCAAATTGAATATATAAAAATCTGAATCATGGTAACATTCTTTGATGCAACACTATGAAGCACGGACACTCCTCGGACTAGACGTGTCCCGATATCGGACATGTGTCGTGTCCAACACCAACACATATAATTACACTGAATTATGTGATTTTCTCAAATTATTAGTGGTGTCGGCGTCTCAGTGTCTGTGTCGTGTCGTGTTCGGTGTCCGTGTCCGAATCCGTGCTTCATAGATGCAACATCATTAAAAATAAACTAAATCAGTGATTAGTTATCATGTGAGTAATTCTTAACCCTCCAACATAAACTAACGTTCATGATTCAATTTAAGTCAAGACAATCACGATCATCTACATGCGATCAAGATTAAGGCGCAATGTAGATTAACTTCTCACTAAGTTTTTAAATTAAGGGTATAGGGCAATGGTTAAGGAATCAAAAAAGGAAATAATTGTGAAATTTCATGTAGAAAAGGTTGTTTTTTTATTATTTCAATAAGTTGAATGCACAATTTCCAAGATAAAGTTACTACTTTAAGTTTCTTATCAAGTGCCTTAGGGCAATGGATAGCATTTTCCTTAAAATAAATGAGATTTTAAATAATAGCTTTTGATATAAGTCAAAATTAGCTTCTACATGTACATTTTCTCGAAAACACTTTCATTCAACTTACCAAAGACATCTAGCAGCTTATAATAACTTAATACGTATACCTCGCTTATAAACACGCACAAATACAAAGATTGTAAGGATATACACTGCCACAATGTAAATCAGTTTTACACCGACATCCAATAAAATTTCCCTAATTTCCCCTACTTTTGGAGGTGAATTTTGAAATTGATAGTATAACAAACAAAATTGATGATTTCTTATTTGAATATCAGTGTAAAACAGTGCATGCATATTAAACTCTGCAAAATCGCAAAAAATAAAAAACACTAAAATTTGGCGTTAAAAATAAAAATAAAAATGTACATCAACTTGGTGTAGATCGAAGGATGATGAAATTGACTGAAGAAAAGAGAAGAAGCGTAACCTCGGAGAAGTTAGGAGGACGAAGAGTTTGAGTGGCCATGGAATTGAATCGAAGAAACTTCTAGAGATGAAGAAGTTCCCTCTGCCGCATCAGTTCACTGTACAACGGGGACGGACTCGCGGAATTTGGCGCCAATTGATATCACAACGCCTTGCGCCCAATTAGGTTTATGTATATTGTTTTTGTAATGGAATACACTAAATTTTATTTTATTTTTGTAATAAAGGGCAAAAGAATTTGTCAAAAATAAAATAAAGGGCAAATAAACATCAAATACACTATTTAAAATTTTTTCTCATTATAAATAAAAATAAAACTTCTGTAACCATGAAAATTGTGTTTGTATATATTTTTAAGACAAAATTAATTTAGTTTAAAATAATTAAATGTAAAAAATAAAGTGACGTCAAATAATTAGAAGTTGAATGCATAAAATTTTATAAAACACTTAACTACCTTGATTATTTTAAAAAAACTTCATTTGATTTGATGTGAGCGAGTGTGATAAAATGTTTTTAATTCGGGGGTAGTGCCGCCGGCAATAGAAGAGTTGCTCGTGAAAATAACACAATCACTTGACAACACTGCGAACCGAAGACCAGTTCATACTCTCTGCTTCCAATGGCCAAAATCACAACAACTTCAAATTTCTTCAAATCACTTCATACTCTCTCCTTCCTCAGATTCACCTCTTCTCTCTCCTTTCCAGGTACATTCTTCACCTCACATCTCTCTACTCTTCCCATTCCCCCTTGTAAAAACTCAACTCTCTTCTCTTTCAGGTAAACACCATTTTCAACACACGCTGGCAACAGAGCTCGCCTCATTAATGGAAGAACCCTCTTCTTCTCCCAATACCCCTAAACCCGTAGAAACCCGTATGCAACTCAAACGCTTCCTCGAGCTCCGAATCAAAAAACGGGTTAAATCTCAACTCAACAACAACGGTAAGTTCCATAACTTAATCCAAACCGTCGTTTCAAATCCTCAAACTCTCACCGACGCTTACAACATCATCAAAATCAACTCCAATATAACAGTTTCCACAAAATGCGGCGAATATAACACCGAAGATAACGGTGACAGTTATCATTTCATCGACGACGTGGCAAAATGCCTTAACGAACGTAGTTTTGATGTGAATGCAAATACATATTCGATCTCAACAAGAAAGAAGAGAAAAAAATCGAATTCGAATGAGGAAATGTTGATGTTAGTGCTACCTAATTTGAAGCTGAGAGTTGTTCAGGAAGCGTTAAGGATTGTGTTGGAAGTGATTTTCAAGCCGAATTTCTCTAGGATATCGCATGGTTGTAGAAGTGGGAGAGGACGTGTGGCGGCGTTGAAGTATATATGTAAAGGTGTGGTGAGTCCTGATTGGTGGTTTACTTTGCTTGTGGCGAAGGAATTTGATGTTGCATTGATGGAGAAGTTAGTTTGTGTCATGGAGGATAAGATTGAGGATGAGTTTTTGTTTGATTTGGTTAGAAGTATGTTTGACGCTAGGGTTTTGAATCTTGAGTTTGGTGGTTTTTGTAAAGGAGAGGGGTTGCCGCAAGAAGGGGTTTTGTCGCCCATTTTGATGAATATTTATCTTGATTTGTTTGATAGTGAGTTTCATAGGTTGGAGATGAAATACGAAGGTGTAGAGGGAGGTGGTGAGGTTGTTGGTGGTGATAAGCCGAGCTCTGCATTACGCGGTTGGTTTAGGAGACAGTTGGATGGTAATGGTAGTGTTGGTGTTGTTGAGAGTTCTGGTATTAAAGTTTATTGTGTTAGGTTTATGGATGAGATTTTTTTCGGGGTTTCTGGTTCTAGGGATTGTGCTGTTAGTTTTAAGTCTGAGATTGAGAGTTATTTGAAAGAGTCTATGATGCTGGATGTTGGTGATCGAACCGATGTGCTGCCTTGTGTAGGGGCTGGTCGCGGTGTTCGGTTTTTGGGGACATTGGTAAAGAGGAATGTTGAAGAGAGTCATGCTGTAAAAGCGGTTCATAAGATGAAGGATAAAGTTGAGTTGTTTGCTTTGCAGAAACTTGAGGCTTGGAATTACGGGACGGCTAGAATAGGGAAGAAATGGTTGGGTCATGGTTTGAAGAAAGTCAAGGAATCAGAGATCAAACATTTAGCTGATAGTAGCTCTCTACTTAGTAAGATTTCGCGTTTTAGAAAGTCCGGGATGGAAACCGATCATTGGTATAAGCACTTGTTGAAGATATGGATGCAGGATGTTCAAGTAAAAAACGCCAAAAGTGAAGAAAATGTCTTGTCTAAGTTCGTTGGGGAGCCAGCTCTTCCGCAAGAGCTGACAGATTCCTTTTATGAGTTTATGAAACAGACAGAGAAGTATATATCTGCTGAGGCAGAATCAATTCTCAAGCTTTTGCCGAATAACAACAGCTCGACAGAACAGGTGATAGCAAAAACCGAGATCATTGCTCCTGTCTATGCCATAAAAAAGCGTCTCGAGAGATATGGATTGACTACATCAGAAGGATTCGCGAGGTCTGCTAATTTGCTTGTCATGCATGATACAGGCGAAATTATTGATTGGTTTTCGGGGATTGCTTGCCGCTGGCTGAAATGGTACGAGAGTTGTGCTAACTATAATGATATAAAGGTTTTGATATCTGATCAAATTAGGAAATCATGCATTCGTACTTTAGCAACAAAGTATCGGATACATGAAACGGAGATAGAAAAGCGGTTTGATGAAGAACTTAGCAGGCTTCCACCAACACAGGACACGGAGAAGGAGGCAATGAATGAAGAATCGGCTGTTCAAGTTTTCGACAACGATGAGGCGTTAATGTATGGAATTACGTATAGCGGTTTGTGTTTGTTGTCTTTGGCAAGAATTGTGACCGAAGCAAGACCATGTAATTGTTTTGTAATAGGCTGTTCAGCTCCAGCACCAAGAGTTTATACTCTTCATGTAATGGAAAGGCAAAAGTCTCCAAGCTGGAAAACCGGGTTTTCGACCTGCATTCATCCAAGCTTAAATAAACGGCGACTAGGGTTGTGTAAGCAACATTTGAAGGATTTGTATCTTGGTCATATATCACTTCAGTCCGTTGACTTTGGTGCATGGAAATGAGTGTATTCAGTTTTGTGATCTTAAACTTTATCAGGATGTTTGGTTTAAACTTTGGTCATCATATATTTCTCCACTTCATTGAAGATGAAGGTTCTATTGGAAATGAATTGCATTGCAGAGACGGGATTCAATACTTACTACTTGCCGGCAGATTTTATAAAGGTGATTCTTCTTGGCCTTCAACTATGAGTTTTTAAGTTTTGTTGAATAATTTGTATTTGAGTACTGCTGCTGAATACTACGAGAGTTGTTTCATAAGAATAGCAAGAACTTACACGTGTCCTGTTTTAGATAAACTAAAATCTATTATCTCTGTCTCTGTCTCTGATAGGAATCATGTGCGTGCTTTGGTGAAATCTACAGATCAGATTACTTTGTGCGTTTTTATTTGTTGCTTGGTAATAATAAGTATTATCCTTTGTATTGTAACTGATTGTGCTATTTTCACCTATTGTAGAAGTCCTCAAAGAATGAAAACAGCTATCTTAGAATTTTAGTGTCAGCTTTAAGGAGTTTTATTGTGATCCCAACTTAATTATAACTTATCTTAATCTTCTTTCGTAAGGGCAAGCATGTTACCTTGGAAGATCTTGCTGAAGATTTCAAATTACGATGGATCATTTGACTTGAGTAATAATTTGTTTGAGCTGAAGCAGTAGCCTATGGTGTAAAATTAATGCCTTATCATCCTACATCAGGTGAGCATCTTTTCACCATTTTACTATAGGTTTTACCGTTGAGTAACTTGTATGTACCCCTCAATTATCTGTTCAAATATAAGAAAATTTAATTATTTAACTATTCGTCTATTTAACTACTCTTTTATTTACACGAAACATGTTTCCATGAAGGACTACCTTTTTATGAAATCAAGAAAACTAATTAGTTTGAAGGCAGTTAGTTTTGTTTACAACAAGACTAGAGGGACTACCTTTTAAGAGAATCATCTTATAGTTAATAAATTCAGGAGATTGTCAAGTTACTAACAGTAGCCAATAATAGATAGTCATTTAAAAAATACAATTAACCTAAGCTATTACATAAATTCAAACAAGTTAGCCATGGAATAGGAACTTACTTTCAACAAATCGAAACTAAACTTTCAACATGACCCTTGGCCAAGTGCCAACATAAATAATTGCTACTTCTGTAATCAATAATAGTTTTATGCACCGTAACTCCTGTTCGCACCACCCTATTATCTTTCCAATTATACAAAATTGCTTCCCTTTCTTTATTACTATGTAATATCAATGTATCACCTTCCTCATAAAGAAGCAAGGGTATGAATCGAAGATGATACTTCAGTGTATTCCAATTAAAGTCATAATCTAATTGACGATTTTGATAACTAATTTTAAGAAATTGAGTCCAAGATTCTCCAACCCCAAATGTCTTCATTTGCCATAT
The DNA here is from genome assembly GCA_946800305.1 of Medicago arabica. Classification (NCBI taxonomy): domain Eukaryota; kingdom Viridiplantae; phylum Streptophyta; class Magnoliopsida; order Fabales; family Fabaceae; genus Medicago; species Medicago arabica. The sequence continues at coordinate 3,405,191 of OX326967.1, read as the reverse complement.
AATAAGATAGGTTACCTTGTAAGAATAAGAAAAACAAAGGCAGTCCCTGAGGCAGCCAATAGTGATTGTTTGTCTCAGTCCCCAAATCAAGTGAAACAATAACAAATTGTTCAACAGTAAAGTCCTTCAGATCATACCCATTGTACCGGGTGTTATTGTGAATAGCCAACCAGTTAAGAGTGCCAGTAAAAAACACACCATCATACCAGGAATGACCCAGTCCACGATAGTCCAAATGAAGAGGAATTGTCCGGAAACTTTCAATATTTCTCCAAACATTATCACTGAAACTGAGAACTTTCACCTCGCTTGTCAATTGATCACAAATGTAACGGGACATCACCACTTTATAAGTATCGGTGGTATTAGCACAACCAAACATGAAACTCAAACGTGAATCGCCAAAAATATGAAAATACCCAAATTTTTGTGATGTTGTTCTGGTGGCTGGGTTCCATAAACGGGGCCAAACATATCAATCCATTGCAGGAACCAACTATACGAGAGTATCCTTTGTCGTTTAAATGATAGTAATCATCCACAGAAAGGCTGAACGACGGGTTCTCAATTATACAATGTATGGGACGTGGAATGATACTGTAATCCAAATCCCATTCATCGTTACTGCCATAGGGGGACTCGCTTGGGATTTCTGTTATGTGATGTGATGTGTGATTAGTGTGAAGAGTGGATTTCGTGATGCTGATCTCTTGAGGTGCAATTTCACGAAAGCGGGATCGGAGATTAGTGTTTTCCAAGATTTACTCACACACCTGAGTCGCACAAGAAATTTCACATTGAGAAAGGATAAGACCTCTCTTATGAAATCGTTAGGGAGGACCTCGGGCGACAGAGTCATAGATGTGGCTGATTGTATATTACAATATGAACAGCTTCGTTGTGGTTCAAACCTAAAATGATTGTAATGTGTATATTGACCGTACAAATATGTCGGAGATTACATATATTTATATCTTATTAAACCACCATATAAAATTTCCCGCCAAAAGCTACTCCAGGAATTATGTTGCAATCTCATGAGACCATGGCAATGCTTCCTTCCTTGCTTACACTCAATACCATTTAATCTGTATCATGTATCAATTTATTTTGCATGAAGTGGTAATTAATGTCCCATCATATATTCCAAGTTTCCTACTATGTTCCTTTACTTTCATTTGATGTTTGAAATGATCAATAATGTGTTATATGTTAAACTTATGACGATGCACAAGTTTTTTAGCTTATATAACAGTTGATAATGTAATTAACATTAATATTGTGCCTTTACTATTCAATTTCCTTGTTATTGTAGTAGGTGTTATGATCAAATTATGTGCTCAATGCACTTAGCTTGGCCTCCTACAATGGCATCAAGGCGAGCGAGGGACTGCATGATATGGAAAAAGAAAAACGCTTCAAGTTTGACAGTGTTTGAGGTTGCAATCTGAGGAGTTTTAACCTTTTTAATGAAAAAGTTTGCTTGAGTAAATTGTTTTTTTTTTATTTTTTTATTTTACAGCAAGAGTTAATTGTGTATATTAGAAAAATGGAGTGGTATAAACTATAAACTACTCTCTTTTTTATTGAAAGAGTACTTTAACAAGCATCATGCCTTGAGCATTAGTGAATAGATTAATACCATTGTTCCTTAAAAAAAAAAAATTACCATTGTCAATAAGGATCTTTAAATGTTTCTTTAAACCAATATTTTAAAAACTCAACCAAAGATTAATTTGGCAAGACCTCAAGACATGGTTCAACTGCGGTTGAATCAGATAACAAGTTAGTGAATAAAAAAGTAAACAAAAGTTAATAAAAAAAGTTAAAAAAGATATAAAATGAAACTCAGTTGAACTACTCATTGTTGACATGTAGTTTAACCCAATTCAATTCCAGTTCAAACATGTTGTAATGTGACTGGGATTAAACCAACTAACGAACGGGTCAATTCACAATTCAACCAGCTGAACTGCCTACTCGGTCCGGCTTTTGAAACATTACTTTAAACCTTTGAAATCCTTGACATAATATTTCAAATATGGTTTCACTATTTTGAGGATCATACATAAAATTGAGAAATGCAACGCTTAACCTTTAGTTGTGTTCACTGATATCATATCTCTTTCCTTAGCAAAATATAAACACACTTAATTTGGTAGCAAAAACATTTCCATCCATTAACCTTGTATACATAAGCTCATATTATCAACATAGAATGAACTACTTTGCCATGCTTTTAAAGAAAGTGGCCACACAAGTGATCACTTAAGATACGATGTCCACACTTGAGGTCTCTGGCTGAATTTGAGATTCAACTTGAACTTGAGGAACTTCTGCAGGAGAGTTTTCGGTTTGTACAGATAATGCTGTACCGGTCTCGGTGCTCTCGGGTTGAACAGATGATGATAGAACCGTCTCAGTGCTCTCGGGTTGAACAGATGATGATAGTACCGTCTCAGTGCTCTCAGGTTGAGCAGATGACGATGATAGCTCTGTCTCGGCTGTCACGGCAGGCGCTTGAGTAATTTCTTGTGTTTTGAACTCGTTGATGTAGTAACTAAGTGATGGCCCAGAGTATTCGACTTTTTGGACCTGAGGAGGAGAATTCTTACCAACCTGTAGAAGTATTGATGATGCAGCGGCAATTGAGATCAGTGCAAGACCAGCAGCAATTGCTGCTGTGTTCTGAGCTCCATCAGAAGAAGTACCAGCTGTTCCTGAACTTATAGCACTCTCTGCCACGTAAACTGCTGGCTGGAAAAGGTCAGTAAGTGTTAGACAAACATTGAATTGAACGCCATAGAAAATTTAAGGACCTAGATTCTTAAGACATCATTTAATTATTGTGTCTTATCATTTATATAAAAATCATTAGCATGACTTCGTGCCGGTTTGGATTGACATATTTAAGCTTATCTACTAGTATAAGCACTTGTGAAACTAGTTGAGAGCGCTAATTGAATTAGCTTGTGTAATTTTCAGCTTATTTTCATAAGCTCTCCAAGGACCAAGATAGCTTACAAAAACAACTTATTGCTTATATGAAATAGAAATAGTTTATTGATGAGCACTTATATGTCAACTGCTTCTGCTGTAAGTGCTTAATTAAGTTGTTTAGCCAAACCGTGATTTTTGTATTACATTACATGTGATATTTAATGTAAGAATATTTTAGTCAAAATATATAACAATTTATAAACTCGTCTACTCTTCAATGCAAATCTTCCCCACATTCTATAGGAGCAAAAATTGAATTAGGAAGAATTTTTCTACCGTGAGTCCCCTCCCTCCATGTTTCCACAACCAAATATTGCAAAATTTATATGTAGAGATTAACAAGATAGATATGATTCGTACATAATACTATCTTGTATCACTAGCATGTTTTGCTATATGTTTACATGCTCAACAAAATCAAAGTGACACATTCACACATACATAAAGATCAAAGGAACAACAAATTATGAAACAAGCACAACTTTAATTCCTTAATGATAGAAAAATTCTAACCTCGACCGAATATATATTTGTCTGTCCAGCAGTATCCTTTTCAACATAGCCTGTCCAGCCCTGCTTACGACGTGGTGGATATGTACCTACTACTTTTGTCTTCTCCTCTGCTAACCATTCCATACTCACCTTCCCAACCTACATCACCATTAACAGAGAATTAGCTTCTTTTGCTTTTTGTTCATCTTGATTAGAAATTCGGGTTGTATATAAAATGGTTCAATAATTGGAAACACATTGAAACTTATGTGAATGTGAAAGTACTGATATGAAGCAAATTTCATTTATACTAATGTGTTTTCAGCATTTCATATAAAAAGACATTCAGCATTTCATATAGAAATACAACGACAACAAATGAACTTTCTACTGTTTTCTGTAATATCGTTGAATAGGTCTAATGCCAACTATCCTTTTAAGACCATATAATTCTATGTGTTGATGATAAATTATGCTAACAGTTGTTCTCTTCCTAATTCAGTAATTTCTAAACTACCACTACAACTGCAGTCCATGGTTATAAATTGCAGTCCGCAATCGCAAATGCAGTCACACTATAAAGGATTTTGAGGTCCTGCAACGACCTTGCAACCACAATTTTGACCGTGTCTTCACGCAATATAAAACGATTTGTAGTGTAACCGCAACCACAATTTAAAACCATGCTAGAGCTATATGAAAAAAATAACAAAAATAACCAAAAAACAATATTCAAATTGACCTGTAATCAAATCATATAAAGGTCCAAAACCAATATAAACCAAACACCCTTTTTTTATAAGCAAAGCATAATACCAACAGATGTAGGTACTTAGCATAATACAATGAAAAATATGTTAAAACAATATGCTTTACTTTGGAAAAAGCTATAATATATATACTATACCTAGTTTTCCATAATTTTCTCAACTACCAAACAAACATACAAAGTAAAACAAATAAAAGAAAAGCACACAATGAACTAGAAAATGGTTTGAGAATTGAATGAACTAACTTCCTTATCAGGGGCACATTCTTCATCATTACAATCAGAATCAGAAGAAGCTCTAACAATGAACATGCATGAACTTCTCTTGTTAATCTTTTTTTGCTTCAAGGAGAATTTCCTTGTTGATAAAGCACATGTGTTGGTTGTTATGGTAGCTTGCAATGCACAAGCCATTATTGGTAACAAATGAATGAGTGTGTTTGTGTAGAGTTTGAAGTCTAAAGTAAAATGAATCTTAAGGGAAAAACACAGCACAGAAGAAAAAGATTCCAAGTATAGGATTTTGGTTTGGTTTTTGATGGAGAAAGAAGGTTTATGGTTTGTGTGTGAATGTTAAGATGGGTGGTTTGTGGTAGAGTTTGAAGAGACTTGTTGAGTGGGGTATATCTACTTTCTTTGTTTCTAGACCACACAAGTGATATAATGAAACCGTGGACAATTTTAGGCTTTCCAACAATTTTTGCAAAACAAATTATGCTGAAAAAAGAGGAAAATTATTTGAACATTGTGTTTTTTATTTTGTTGTCATTTTATTAATAATTTTTTCCCTCTCTCTTCCAATCAAATTAGCATTTTTTTTCTTCATATTTTATAAGGTTGTTGATTGTTAATTTTTGGTTGTTCAAATATTATTGTTTCTAAAAAAAAGTATATTCATTTGGAATTACATTCTCTAAAGTTTGAGTAACTTTACTGTCCTTAAAGTCATACATAAAAACCTATCAAGCCCGGATACGGATGCGGGTACGGGTACGATACGATACGGGTATGCGGATATGCGGATTTTTAAAAATTTAGGATACGATACAGCTAAGATATGTTAACAACATTTTTATACGAAAACTTATATGTATATAATATACTTGATGAAAATGAACATTGATTAAAAGAACTCAACACAAATTTTATCTGATATTGATTAACTGAATCACCTCCCTCTCGTTACCTACATCCACGACAAGTATAATTTTAAGTGGTTTGTCGAGAAACAATTCCAGTGATGCATATCTAAAATTGAATCATATACATCTCTATTGAATGTTTACAATATTGTCTTACTTTTTTACTCTTCATCTTTTTATAAGATACGTTTATGTGAAGTATCTTATAAGTATCCTTGTGTACCTGCGGAGTATCGTATAAGTATCTGTTAAATTTTTATTTTTTTAAATTTAAATAATTAATTCCGATACTTCGTGAGTGCATATCCGCAAGTATCCGTGAAGTATCGATATCCGATACCTATCCGATACAGGTACGTCTCCGTTTTGAAGTATTCAAGCTTGATGGATAAAAATACATCTAAATAGTACAAAAGCTTTTAATTTTTTCAAAAGTATACCTTGTACGGATAAATGGCTTCATAACCGCTTATCATAATAGATACTTATGTAAAACTATTTATCATGGTATGCTACTCTCTCCTTTCTAAAAGATAAAAAAAAAAAAAAAATTAAATTGTTTTCACAGCTACTCTCTCCTTTCTAAAATAACCGATTTAGTTGAACGATTCACACGGATTAAAAAAAATCGTATAAATTAAAAAGAGATAAGAGTACTGTCACAAAGTTTTCCTTATCATGTATTATTTATTCACATTTACAAAAATGAAAAAAATAATTAATTTTGTATTAAAATTTCAAATAAGTTAATCAATTTTTTCCTATGCTCTTCTCACGCGTCTTTATTTTTATTAAACGCTATTGGCATTGTCAGATTATATAATACAAAAAGATTTTCCCCCATTTCTTGGTTGGAAAAATTAGTTTTTCACTAATTTAGATTAAAAAATCTGAAAATATAAGTGGTTTTCGGTCTAATCGGTCAACCAATCGGTCAGTCCGGTTTTTTAAACTATGGTGAAAAGTGATTTGGAGTGTTGGAAAAGTTAGTCGCTTGAAAACATAACCGAAAGTCCAACCCACTTTGAGGCCCATCATTCAGAAACAACTATCGTCTGCCCTCAACTTACCGGAAAACCCTGCCAGAGTTCGTCGTCGGCCGCCACAAACAGCCAAAATCTCTGTCCAGGTTTGCCTTCTTTTTCGAATTTTGCTTCCCTTTTCCTGTAACGTGCCCGATGGCGCGATTCAAGTGCGATTTGCGGCTTCGATAATTGCCACTAGAAAGAATAAATAACCGTTTTGATAAAAAAAAAATTTGCTTAAATTTAATGTAGAACTATTATTGTTAAATTAGAATTATTTTTTGAATTGGAATTTCAAATGATTTGGTTTGGTACAAACTCTGTGTTTGCACAATTTGAAATTGAGAATTATCTTGTTTAGGTTATATATTGGTTTGGTATATATGAATTTGATGTTTTTTAAATCGCTTAAGCCGACGGCAGTGCATCAAATCGCATGTCGAAGACACCTGACAAACAACCGGTATAGAGCTACCTCGTAGCGGAATTTTAACAAATTGTTATTTTAGCAATGTTGTTGTGTTGTAGCATACTGAAATTTTAACAAAGCACTAGTGTTTTGCGATATGCAATTCGGTATGAAATATGGTCAAATAGTGGCTATATCTAGGAATAGCGGAATTTTAACTAACTAGTATTGTTCTATGATACGCGATTTAGTAGAAATTTTGGTTAACTAGCAGCTGTAGAAGTGCTATTGTGCTGTAGCAAATAAGACTTTTAACAAACTACCATTTTCAGTGATGCTCGATTGACGACAATGGTTGAACATGCTGTTTACATTGATGAAGCCGGACAATAATTTTTGCAAAAGTTTGGCTAGTGCATTTCAGAATCATATGCACTATTTGTTTCTATGGAAAGATAATGCATGCACAAGGCTTAATTATAGAAACTGTAGATTGAAACTTGTTCTTATTAGTTCAATACCAGTTTTCCATCAAACTATGATCTGTTCCTTCCTAAATAGCATGGCGTTGTTGTTCTAGTGGTAATTGTTTTCTTGACCATAAGTTGAGCCATACAACTTTCAAATCATGCTTTACTTGCTTCTTCAGAAAGCTAAATACAATGCTTTTAATTATAAAATCTCTGTTCAACTTTGTTCTTAGTTACTATCACTTTTTCTACAATTACAAACGCATTCTCTGTATATGTGTTAATTGAGCCATACAAATAAAAATATGCACGTTTTGATTCTTTTGAAAGCTTGCATAAGGATTTTAACCATGAAAATTTTGGATTTCCTTTAAATTTTGTGTGAGTTGCTTTTGGAAATTAAGCTTTAGTTGTCTATATGTCTTTATCTGGCAGTGTGTGGTATTATCATTATTATTTGTCGCTCATTGAACGGATTGCTCCTGGTGCTGTAATTAATCTTGCCTTGTAAAATTTATTATGTATTTTATGTTTCGTAATATATAGATTTCAGTGTTTCTAGAAAGGTGGTCTGAAAAATTCTTATGTGCTTTATTGCATGCTTTATATTTTGTAATTGTTGTTGTTAACAGATACTCCCTCCGTCCTTATATCTAAGGACCCATTTGACTTTATTTTTGTCCCTAGTGTAAACCTCTTTTTAAATTACTAGATGCATTTATTATATTTTTCCTAAACATACCCCTAATTAATACTACTAATTTGTCTTGAAATATGAAAAGTCAAATTTAATACACATACAAACAAAGGACAATTTAGTAATATTAACACACAAAACAGACACAATAATTACACTGTCAACTTTTCTTAAGAAATATGAAAAATGCAAAGGGGGCTTACATATAGGGATGGAGGGAGTATATTTCAAACCAAATTCGCATAGTTTATTTATATAGAAATTGAGAAGGCTACAATTATGTTTTGAAGCATTACGCGGCTTTCAATTTCCAATGCACTTTAGGTGATATATAGTCATAAAACTCCTATAAAATTTTAATATCAACAAGCCAAACTTGTAAAATTTAGTAATTTTGTCTTTGATCTTGTCTGAAATTGACTTTTCTAAAAGCTTCAGAACAGCTAAAGTTCATAAATGATTCTATATCTTATACTTAATCTCACGTCAGAGATTTTTGTACTTGTATTGTGGATAATGCACAAGCCTACCCTATCTTTTGTCTGAATTCGGTTATAACGGAGGCCGCAAGGATTGAAGCCTCCACTACTTGATCATAGAAATTTTGTCATGCTTCAAACCATCTGTCCTTAAAACCTTTGGCTTTTAAATATTCTAATTCTTGTTATATATTCATTTGCTTCCTAGCTTCTAAATTTGCAGTTCAGCTTATCAGAGTTAATACGACTGGTCTTTTATCTGGCTTTTTTCTTTACCTGCAGGGCATGACTTGTGTTTGTTGTTAGTTCTAAATTGTTTACAGACAGTGTTCTTTTTAAATTTTGAGTATTCTGTATGGGTTTTCTTACTGATTATACTAATGTTTAACTAAATTGTTTGATGATAATTGAGACCTATGGGCATAACTTGTTACAGCTATTGGAACCTCAGATCATGGACACTCAGAAAAGCCAAGCTGAAAAGCCGGCTTCATCAGCTGCTGTTGCCACTTCTTGTCGAAAGAAGAAGCATGAAGAAGCTTCGTTCTTGGAGGATGTGAAGGATCACATTGACGAGTTTATTCATGCTTCTATGGATGAACACAAAACCTGCTTTCAGAAAACAATTAAGAAGGTTTGTACTTTGTATCAAAGCTATCCTGTTAAATTTATTTGCACCACATTCTTTGTCATTTGCTGATATAGTGTGATTTTGGATCTATTTCAGATGTTTAGTTTGTCTAAGGTAGTTTCTGAAGCGAACTCCAAGGCTGCAAAAGAAGTTGAAAGTTCTTTGCCTCTTCAGACAGTTTCAAAAGAGTAAATTTGTTGTCTTTTAACTACTACATTTAACTGAGCCATGTAGTAATAATCCACACATATTTTTTGTTATACTTATGTTAGGATTTAAATAAATGGAGAGAAGCTGTGCTATTTTATAAAAACTTCATTCGTGAGTTGTTTCTCTTTGTTTCTCCAAAGAAATGGAGTGTGCAGTCACTATAATTTTTAGATGTATAAAGGTATATAGACACATTACTATAACTCCTGAGATACATTTTATCTTTAATACACCACAAACTATATGTTAATGCAGCTTTGCGTTTTTCTTTGCATTTCTATTAGAAAACAGAGACATCTTTAGACACCACAAACAGCAATAACACAACTTCCCTTTCATATCTACTTTTATTGAGAAATGGAGACGATCTCTACTCTCTTTTCCAATATGGTTGCTGTGCTTTATTTTTGTTGAGTTTCATAGTTGGCAGTCTTATCACTCAATCCATATCACATTAATTGTCAATGTGGGCTATGGTGCGAAGTCTACCGTCCGTATAAAAGCTATCTCGCCTAATATTTTTGTCCTTCTACTTGATGATACACTAGAGGACCACCTTTCTGAAAATAAGAATGATGTCTTGGTGGGCAAGACCTTTAGCTTGTTGATGATCCAAACCCCTTCCTCGAAACCCCATATCGGCATCTCTGTTTACTTAAAAGATTCTTCTGAATTTTCCACAATTTCAAAATCGGGTGGTGTTGTTTCGACGATTTGATTAAAAACTCTATTGGTGAATGACTTGATGGGTTTCCAGGCTGTTCTGGTTTTACTACTTGCTTGAATCCTAAGCTACATGCCTTGGCTGAAGGAATTGGCCTGGCATGATGGGCAAGGACGGTGTCTCACAGAATTTGAGACACATCATCCTTCTTAACTCAAGCTCAGAATTTGAGTTTTCAACACTTGTGTGTAAGAAATTCTTTATAGCCTGTGTTTGTGTGGGTCACCGGTGTTGTATGTATAGAACATGACGCAGAACGGAAGCGCTAGGTTAGCAAAACGCTAAACCTAATTGAGAAAGACAAGCCGCAAGCACAAACTTGTCAAAAATAGGGTTTCGGAGTCCACCGAAAGTTGAGATAAAACTCGAATATTTTTATTGAATGGAAAATCTGCCTCTCAAGACTACAATGGTTTGGTTTAAATAGTAAGGGAAATAAAAAAATAGCAAATCTAGAATAAAAATAGCAAATCTAAAATAATAAAAATATAGCAAATCTAGAATAATAAAATAGCAAATCTAGAATAATAAAAATAACAAATCTAAATAAACTCTCCTACATCAGTCTCCTCCACCTCAAAAGAACTCGACCCCGAGTTCTCATTTTGATAAAGGACTTGATCTGCATGATACTCATATATATCCGCCACATTGAAAGTGTTGGAAATGTTCATTGATGCTGGAAGGGCCACCACATAAGCATTGTCATTGATCTTGCGAGTCACTTGGAACGGGCCATATTTGCGAGGCTGCAGCTTGCTGTAGGTACCAACTGGAAATCTTTCTTTTCGCAGAAACACCATCACTTCATCTCCCACATTGAACACTTTGACTCTTCGGCGTTTATCGGCCGCAATTTTGTTTTTCAATCTAGTAGCTTTCAATTTGGACTTGACAGAATCTTTCACAGCTATAATCTCTTCAGCCATATTTTCAGCAGCCACACTAAATCCAGGAGCCTTAGGCAACTTAATCAAATCAACCACGTGCCTAGGAACAGAGGTGTAAACAAGCGAGAAAGGTGTTTTTCCAGTAGCAGATTGCACAGTGATGTTATAAGCAAAGTCAACTTGAGGCAAAGCCAAATCCCACTGCTTCGGTTTGTCACCACAAACACATCGAATCATATTTCCCAGAGTTCTGTTTGTGACCTCAGTCTGTCCATCAGTTTGGGGATGAGCTGTCGAACTCTTGTTTAGTGATGTATCAAATAACTTCCATAAGGTGATCCAGAAATGACTGAGGAATTTGGTGTCCCTGTCTGAAGTAATGGATTTTGGAACTCCATGAAGACGCACAACCTCCCTGAAAAACAGTTTGGCTATGTTGGATGCATCAGCTGTCTTCTTACAGGCAATAAAATGGGACATCTTGGAGAATCGGTCTACAATCACAAACACGGAATCCACACCTCGCTGGGTATGAGGTAGACCCAACACAAAATCCATAGATAAATCCTGCCAAATGTCATCAGGAATGGGTAGAGGCATGTAAAGACCAGTATTTTGGGACTGGCCTTTAGAAACTTGGCAAGTATAGCACTTATTGACTATGGTTCCAACATCTTTTTTCAGGTGTGGCCAATAAAACTTTTCTTCCAGACTAGCAATGGTTTTATCCCTCCCCATATGCCCACTCAGACCACCACCATGTAGATCCCTAATTAATTTCTCCCTCAAGGACGAACATGGAATGCACAGCCGGTTTCCCTTAAAAAGAAACCCTTCACGAACATGAAAATTGTAACACCCCGTTCCCAAAAGTCGTATTATTTAATAAATAAATCAGAGTAAACGTCATAACACGGAGTATTACACTTCAAATAATAAAATCTCATAAATAGTAAATATGCTATTTATTTAAACCAACATATAATGTCATAAACTTGCAGCGGATATTTATTCTCAACATAAAATGTTATTCACCAAGATAACCATTCAACAAATACAATCTCAAAGTACGATACATAAGAATTAAGGAAATTATTCTCAATGATCCCCATCCTATATGTATCAGAGTCCTAGACACTTGAGCCATACCTATCAGTCGTCGGAACCTGCACTTGCCCACAAGGCGGCAATTCCAACAGAAGGGGTGAGAAACACATTCAAAATAATACTATATAATTTATCAAAATTATTGAAACATTAACAATCATCAAGTCCATATAAAATCATATATATATATATATATATATATCATTCAACATCATAGTTAATTCTCAACAACAATATCATCACCAACACCAAATCATTATCAACAATAGACACCAATTAATCACCGACGACAACACCCTAACCAATGCAACCCCGACATCAACTAATACATCATGCAATGTGGTACCAACTACGCGCGTTGAATGCTAAGCATTCCAGGGCATAAGCCCCCACCAAATTGGATGGTTAAAGCATCCCAGGGCATAAGCCCCCACCAAGTGAATGATAAACATTCCAGGGCATAAGCCCCCACCGGATTGAATGACTAGCATTCCAGGGCATGAGCCCCCACCAGAAAATGATATGCATATGGACTCCACTTGTGTATATCTACATACAACTTCAACAACAACATATGTGCCTAAAATATTTATGACACACTCCCCAACTAGACAACACCAACACTTATTTAAGTTATCAAAGTATCAACATTTCACAAAAGTATACATTCTTACGTAATCCAACATTCAAACACCGCTTTTAGCTTTATAGATAATTCTTATAAATTCATAGGAACTCCTTAGAATGGCTAGAAAAGTCCCTAGAGGCATTTAACAAAATATGGAAAAGGTCGTACAGGACCTAGTTCGCTTGGAAGTCGCTTACGGTTCGCTTAAGCGAAGCGTCAAAAGTCTGGAAAATACACTATACTGGGTTCAGTTCGCTTAAGCGAGATGGATTTCGCTTAAGCGAAGCAAATGTCGTAACTCAAGATTTGGTTCGCTTACGGCTCGCTTGCATTTCGCTTGAGCGAAGGTTCATGGGTCAATTCTGGGCAACTACAGGACATGTTCGCTTAAGCGAGATTCATTTCGCTTTAAGCGAAGCAAATGTCGTAACTCAGGATTTGGTTCACTTACGGCTCGCTTGCATTTCGCTTGAGCGAAGGTTCATGGACATCTTCGCTTAAGCGAGATTCATTTCGCTTAAGCGAACGGCTACGATTTTCAGAATGAACAGTACGATTCCAGCATCCAAATTCAACCCAAAATCCCATTTTTAATCCCTTATTCACCCAAAAGTTTTACAAAACATGTTTACAGGTCAAACATAACATATGACAATCAAAATGGCATAGAATTACACAATTAACAATCATTGTATCACATTTTCATCATTTCATAAACCCTAATTCAAGAACACAATTTCAACAATTATCAAAATTATACAACATTATTAATGAAGGATTCCCACCCTTACCTCGAATTAGCAAAATCTACAGCAAAATAGGTTGAAATCTCTCTTCCTAGCTCTTCTCCTAGCTTTCCCTTCTTCTTCTCAAAAACTCTCTTTTTCTCTCTTTTTGTCTGTACGTGAAAATGATACTGGTTCTGTTTTCTTTTGACTTTTTCTTTTCTAACTCCCTTTTTTTTACTCTTTCAACCATAACCTACTTTTTTTACTTAACTCCCCTTTAATTTCCTATTAATTCCACTTAATTCCTTTTTATTCTAATTAATAATTATTTTCTACTCTTTTGTCTTAAATAATAAAAATTATCTCATAATCAAATATCATATAACAAAATATCAATTCACCAATATCACATAAATCATACAAGAATATATTAAAACACCACTTAAAATAATTAAATAAAACGGGCGTTACAACTCTCCCCAACTTATAGAATTTCGTCCTCGAAATCTTACCTCAAACAAACAACTCAGGATATGATTCTTGCATCTTACTCTCCAACTCCCAAGTAAGGCTTTCGCCAGCAACTCCACCCCAAACAACTCTTCCAAAATCTAGAAGTGAACCTCGGATCTCTATCCGACACAATACTCGACGGAACACCATGCAGCTTAACAATGTCCCGAATATAAATCTCCGCCAACTGAGCCACTGAATATGCAATGTTTATCGGAATAAAATGCGCCGACTTCGTCAATCTATCAACAACAACCCAAATGGCATCATGCCCTCTTTGAGTATTCGGCAAACTAGTTACAAAGTCCATGGAGATGCTATCCCACTTCCACTCCGGCACATCTAAAGGTATCAACAAACCAGCAGGCTTCTGATGCTCAACTTTGGATTTCTGACAAGTCAAACAAGCATACACAAACTGCGCAACATCACGCTTCAAACCAGACCACCAAAACAACTTCTTCAAGTCATGATACATCTTCGTAGCTCCCGGATGAATACTCAAGCTACTTCTATGACTTTCTTCAAGAATCATCTTTTTCATCTCTTCATTGTCAGGAATACATATTCTTCCTCTAAACCTCAACACACCTTGGTCGTCAACCTGAAAATCACCATCGGCAGTAGCAACCATCAAGTCCACAAACTTGACATCAACCTTTTGAGCCTCTTTTATACTATGCAGAAAATCATTGTTAATTTTCAACATGCCCAACTGGACACTTTTAGGCGCCAATTCACACACCAAACTCAAGTCTCTGAATTGTTCAAGTAACTCGAACTCTTTCACCATCATTGCAGACATATGCAATGTCTTCCTACTCAAAGCATCAGCAACAACATTAGCTTTGCCAGGATGGTAATTCAAGCCAAAATCGTAGTCCTTCAATAACTCTAGCCACCTTCTCTGCCTCATGTTCAACTCATTCTGATCAAACAAGTATTTCAAACTCTTATGATCACTAAACACTTCAAATCGAGAACCATATAAATAATGCCTCCATATTTTTAACACAAACACAACTGCCGCTAGCTCTAGATCATGCGTAGGATAATTCTTCTCATGAATCCTCAACTGCCTTGAAGCATATGCTACTACCTTACCATCTTGCATCAACACACCACCTAAGCCCAACTTGGACGCATCACAATAAACAACAAAAGGTTCATCTGGCTTCGGTAGAATCAAAATAGGAGCTGTTGTCAATCTTTGCTTCAACTCGTTGAAACTCTCTTCACACTTAGCATCCCACACAAATGCCTTACCTTTACAAGTTAACTGAGTCAAAGGAAGTGCCAACTTCGAAAATCCTTCAATGAATCTTCTATAATAACCAGCCAAACCAAGAAAACTTCTAATCTCCGTAACAGACTTAGGAGTCTCCCACTGTGATACCGCTTCAACCTTCGACGGATCAACTGCAATACCGTTACCAGAAATAATATGGCCAAGAAAACTTACTTCACTTAACCAGAATTCACACTTCGACAGCTTTGCATATAACTTCTTCTCTTTCAGCACCTGCAACACAATTTTCAAATGCTCTGCGTGCTCTTCCTCAGTCTTAGAATAAATCAAAATATCATCAATAAACACAACCACAAATTGATCAAGAAAAGCATGGAAAGTTCTATTCATATACTCCATGAACACACCAGGTGCATTGGTAACACCGAAAGGCATCACTTTAAACTCGTAGTGACCATACCGCGTCCTAAACGTCGTCTTTTGCATATCTTCATCTTTTACTTTAATCTGATGGTAACCAGACCTCAAATCAATCTTGCTAAACACACGAGCACCCACTAATTGATCCATCAAATCATCAATTCTCGGAAGTGGATACCTATTCTTTATCGTCACTTTATTCAACTGACGGTAATCAATACACAGCCTCATGCTACCATCTTTCTTCTTAACCAGCAACACCGGTGCTCCCCAAGGTGAAACACTTGGTCGTACAAACTTCTTATCAAGCAAATCCTCCAACTGCTTCTTCAACTCTGCCAACTCAGAAGCTGACATACGATATGGAGCCATCGACACAGGTTTCGTACCCGGAACAAGATCGATAGAGAATTCAACTTCCCTCTCCGGCGGCACATCGGGAATCTCATCAGGAAAGACTTCAGAAAATTCTCTAACAACTGGCAACCTGTCAATCACAGCTTGGTTCTCTAAAGACAAATAAGCCATCAACGAAAACATCAAGTTTCCATCACTTTCTAATTGCTTCAGCTGCTTAGTAGATAAAAACTCTACTCCACTTTCCTCTTCGGCGGAAGAAAAGTACACCGTCTTCTTAAAACAATTAATATGCACATGGTTGTATTCCAACCAGTTCATACCAAGGATTACATCCATCCCCGTCAAGGGCAAACATACAAGATCAACATCAAAATCCCTACCATACATGGATATAGGACAACTCTGACAAACAAGAGAAGTAGTCACTGAACCCTTAGCTGGAGTTTCAACAACCATTTCCCCATTCATACTTGACATAACAAGACCCAACTTATTTGCACAATCAACATCAATAAAACAATGGGTAGCCCCAGTATCAATAATAGCAATTAAAGGGATACCATTAAAGAAACAAGTACCTCTGATGAGTCGATCTTCATTAACCGTCTGAGTAACGGTCAATGCAAACACCTTTCCACTAGCCTGAGCCCTCTTAGGCTTCTTGCACTGCGAACTAAGGTGACCTTCTTCGTTACAATTATAGCAAACAATATCATCATGCTTGCACTCAGCCACTGTGTGTCCCTTCTTCCCGCAACGGAAACACTTTTTCTCTTCACGCTGATTGCACACATTACTCTTGTGACCCTTCTCGCCACACTTGTAACAAACTACCTCAGCAGGAACATCTCTACCCCTGGGCCTCCTCTCATCTTGCATCCTCTGTTTACCCTTGTCTGCAGGGGCACTGTACGGCTTCGGACGACTCTGCTGTCCTTTACCCCTACGCTCACTCATCACCTTGTAATGAGCTTTGGTATCCTCCTCATAAATCCTACAGCTGCTTACCAAATCAGAAAAGTTTCTAATCTTCTGATAACCAATGGCCCGCTTAATATCAGCACGCAGACCATTCTCGAACTTAATGCATTTGGAAAACTCTGCATTCTCAGCTGTGTAATGCGGGTAGAACTTAGCCAGCTTGACAAACTTCGCAGCGTACTCGGTTATGGACATATCACCTTGCTTCAGCTCTAGGAATTCTATCTCCTTCTTACCTCGGACATCTTCCGGAAAATACCTGCTCAGAAACTCTCTCCTGAACACAGCCCAAGTGATCGCAGCTCCTCCATGTCCTAAAACAGGTTGCACACTCACCCACCAGTCATCAGCTTCCTCAGCTAACATATGCGTGCCAAAACGCACCATTTGAACGTCTGTACATTGCATGACCCTGAAGATTCTTTCCACTTCCTTCAGCCATGACTGAGCCCCATCAGGGTCGTACCTGCCTTTGAACGTAGGTGGATGGTTTCTCAAGAAGGTCTCCAACATGCGCACACCATCATTACCAGCAGCATTGTTCTGTTGCTGTCCAACAACTTGAGCCATTGCTTGCAAAGCAGCAGCAAGAGCAACATCATTTCTTCCAGCCATCTCAACAATTCTACATAACAAAATAATTTAGAACTACAACAAGACAATATAAAAATTGTCAGACAACTCTAATGGCTCGACACGACTCTACTAATTGGCCGGACGGACCGACTCTGCTTTGATACCAATTGTAACACCCCGTTCCCAAAAGTCGTATTATTTAATAAATAAATCAGAGTAAACGTCATAACACGGAGTATTGCACTTCAAATAATAAAATCTCATAAATAGTAAATATGCTATTTATTTAAACCAACATATAATGTCATAAACTTGCAGCGGATATTTATTCTCAACATAAAATGTTATTCACCAAGATAACCATTCAACAAATACAATCTCAAAGTACGATACATAAGAATTAAGGAAATTATTCTCAATGATCCCCATCCTATATGTATCAGAGTCCTAGACACTTGAGCCATACCTATCAGTCGTCGGAACCTGCACTTGCCCACAAGGCGGCAATTCCAACAGAAGGGGTGAGAAACACATTCAAAATAATACTATATAATTTATCAAAATTATTGAAACATTAACAATCATCAAGTCCGTATAGAATCATATATATATATATATATATCATTCAACATCATAGTTAATTCTCAACAACAATATCATCACCAACACCAAATCATTATCAACAATAGACACCAATTAATCACCGACGACAACACCCTAACCAATGCAACCCCGACATCAACTAATACATCATGCAATGTGGTACCAACTACGCGCGTTGAATGCTAAGCATTCCAGGGCATAAGCCCCCACCAAATTGGATGGTTAAAGCATCCCAGGGCATAAGCCCCCACCAAGTGAATGATAAACATTCCAGGGCATAAGCCCCCACCAGATTGAATGACTAGCATTCCAGGGCATGAGCCCCCACCAGAAAATGATATGCATATGGACTCCACTTGTGTATATCTACATACAACTTCAACAACAACATATGTGCCTAAAATATTTATGACACACTCCCCAACTAGACAACACCAACACTTATTTAAGTTATCAAAGTATCAACATTTCACAAAAGTATACATTCTTACGTAATCCAACATTCAAACACCGCTTTTAGCTTTATAGATAATTCTTATAAATTCATAGGAACTCCTTAGAATGGCTAGAAAAGTCCCTAGAGGCATTTAACAAAATATGGAAAAAGGTCGTACATGACCTAGTTCGCTTGGAAGTCGCTTACGGTTCGCTTAAGCGAAGCGTCAAAAGTCTGGAAAATACACTATACTGGGTTCAGTTCGCTTAAGCGAGATGGATTTTGCTTAAGCGAAGCAAATGTCGTAACTCAAGATTTGGTTCGCTTACGGCTCGCTTGCATTTCGCTTGAGCGAAGGTTCATGGACATCTTCGCTTAAGCGAGATTCATTTCGCTTAAGCGAACGGCTACGATTTTCAGAATGAACAGTACGATTCCAGCATCCAAATTCAACCCAAAATCCCATTTTTAATCCCTTATTCACCCAAAAGTTTTACAAAACATGTTTACAGGTCAAACATAACATATGACAATCAAAATGGCATAGAATTACACAATTAACAATCATTGTATCACATTTTCATCATTTCATAAACCCTAATTCAAGAACACAATTTCAACAATTATCAAAATTATACAACATTATTAATGAAGGATTCCCACCCTTACCTCGAATTAGCAAAATCTACAGCAAAATAGGTTGAAATCTCTCTTCCTAGCTCTTCTCCTAGCTTTCCCTTCTTCTTCTCAAAAACTCTCTTTTTCTCTCTTTTTCTCTCTTTTTGTCTGTACGTGAAAATGATACTGGTTCTGTTTTCTTTTGACTTTTTCTTTTCTAACTCCCTTTTTTTTACTCTTTCAACCATAACCTACTCTTTTTACTTAACTCCCCTTTAATTTCCTATTAATTCCACTTAATTCCTTTTTATTCTAATTAATAATTATTTTCTACTCTTTTATCTTAAATAATAAAAATTATCTCATAATCAAATATCATATAACAAAATATCAATTCACCAATATCACATAAATCATACAAGAATATATTAAAACACCACTTAAAATAATTAAATAAAACGGGCGTTACAAAAATCGTCACAAGGATGCTCACGGCATTTAGCCCATAATTCTTTGAACTCAGCATCATTCTCATACAACTCCTTTAGACATTCAAAACCTACTACCTCCTGTGCTAGAGTGACAAGCAACGAATTCCTCCTACTCAAAGCATCAGCTACTTTGTTAAGGGCTCCAGATTTATGTTGAATAATAAAAGGGTACTTCTGCAAAAAACTAACCCACCGAGCATGCATCTTGTTGATCAGTTTCTGACTATGGAGAAATTTCAAAGCCTGGTGATCAGTGAATAAAATGAATTCTCTATGAATCAAGTAGTGCTCCCACTGGCGAAGAGCTCTAAAAACAGCATAAAATTCTTGATCATAAGTACTCCATTTTCGACGAGCTTCACTCAACTTTTCACTAAAGAAAGCAATTGGTTTCTTCTCCTGAGACAACACAGCCCCTATTCCAATTCCGCTAGCATCGCACTCAACTTGGAACACTTTATCAAAATCAGGAAGAGCTAAGACAGGGGCGGCACACAACTTTTCTTTAATCAAGGCAAAACTCTGCTCTTGCTCAAAACCCCAATTGTATTTTCCTTTCTTCAAACATCCAGTGATTGGTGCAGTGATAGTGCTGAAATCTCTGATAAATCTTCTGTAGAAAGTAGCCAGCCCATGAAAACTACGTACTTCAGTAACTGATGTAGGTGCAGGCCAGTCTCTGATAGCCCTCACTTTCTCTTCATCCACCTGAATTCCATCTTCACCAACTACAAACCCCAAGAAAAGTAATTTGTTGGTACTGAACGTGCACTTTTTCAGGTTGATGTACAACTGATTCTCTTGCAACACTTGCAAAACTAGCCTCACATGTTCCAGGTGTTCTTCCTTGATCTTGCTATAAATTAGAATATCATCAAAATAAACCACCACAAAAGAACCAATAAAAGGACGCAGAACCTGATTCATCAACCTCATGAAGGTGCTAGGGGCGTTAGACAACCCAAAAGGCATCACCAACCACTCATAAAGTCCATCCTTACTCTTAAAAGTTGTCTTCCATTCATCTCCAGGTCTAATTCTTATCTGATGGTACCCACTTCGCAAATCTATCTTTGAGAACACCTTGGATCCTGCCAATTCATCAAGCATGTCTTCTAAACGGGGAATTGGAAAACGATACTTGATAGTGATCTTGTTAATGGCCCTGCTATCAACACACATCCTCCACTGATTTCCTTTCTTAGGCACCAAAAGGACTGGGACGGCACAAGGACTCATGCTTTCACGGATAAATCCCTTCCTTAGTAAATCCTCAATTTGCTCCCTTAAGATCTCATTCTCCTTAGGACTCATGCGATAATGAGGAAGGTTTGGTAGGCTTGAACCTGGAATCAAATCAATCTGGTGCTGAATATTCCTCATGGACGGTAAGTCATTTGGCAGCTCATCTGCAATCAACTCGTTGAAATCCCTTAGAATTTCTAAGATTTCCCCTGGAATTGGAACCTCTTCTTTCACAGTACTCATCACCCCTTTGAAAACAACTGGACAAAAACAATTAGCTTCTCTGACAGCCTTATCAAGTTTCCTTTCATCCTGAGTCATCACTAGGAAACTAGATTTCTTGTCTTTTGGATTCTTATCAAAATGTAAAATAGGAGCCATATCAATTTTATGAGTGCCCCAAGTAAACATCATCACATTATCCCGTCCCCGGTAAGTAATATCATTATCAAACTGCCAAGGCCTACCAAGTAAAATATGACAAACATCCATATCAATAACATCACAAAGTACCTCTTCTTTATAATGTTTGCCGATGGAGATGGGAACTCTGCAGGACAACGTCACTCGTACCTAGGATCCCTTGCTGACCCAGCCAAGGGCATATGGCTTCTCATGAGGCTCTGCAGGCAACTTAAAATAATTCACTAATTTTTGTGACACTAAGTTCTCTGTGCTCCCATTATCTATTATGAGATCACATACCTTATTCTTGACAGAACAATGAGTCTTGAATAAGTTTTTGCGCTGCCCTTCTTCTTTAGTTGCTAGTAACATCCGCTGCAACACAAAAATCACCCTTTCATCAAATTCTTCTTCAGCAAATTCTACCTCTGCATATTCATCCTCATCAGGCTGCTCTGTCTCATCATCATCGTCCCTTTCTCCCACCACAGCTGCAACTCTCGTTGATGGACAAACATTGGATCGGTGACCCTTCCCATTACATCTAAAACAAGTATCAATAGTGGGTTTGGCATATGGATTATTTTGTTTTTGGGCTGGGGCTTTGCCTTGTGGTGCACTGCTAGAACTACCAGTTGCCTTATTACCAGGAGCAGAATCCCTGACTGCTGCACTTTTCTCTTTGTCACCTGATGATTCAGTATTATTTTGGGGAGAATACTTTCTGAAGGAGGAGAAATTTCTAGGCGATTTCTCCATCAATTCTGCCTTCAAAGCTAGGTTGGACGCTTCAGCAACGGTCCAAACGGTTTGCAAACTCATCTTCTCCTGCAAGGATCCTTTCAATCCACTGATATAACGAGCCACTTTCTGATTTTCTGATTCACCCAATTCATTACGTTCAGAAAAATGCAGAAATTCAGCGGTATACTCTGTCACTGATCGCTTGCCTTGAACACATTCAATATACATTTTATACATAATTTGTTCATAGTCTTCAGGTAAAAATCTCTCAAGCATCAATTGTTTCATCTTCCGCCAAGTTCGAATGGGATTCTTTCTCTGCCTCGTCCTCTGAACAACGAGTCTGTCCCACCAGACATCGGCGGTACTTTTCAGCCTGATTGCCACCATCTTAACTTGCTTGTGCTCAGGGACGTCCATGACGTCGAAAAATCTGTCAACATCAATCTGCCAATCTAAAAATTCCTCTACTCCCATCGTTCCGTAAAACAATGGAATATCTGCTTTCACGCGGTAATCATGGTGATTGCCACGATCGTTTCTTTCTTCAGTCACGACCTCCTCCTCTTCTGAATTTGAATCATCAATCGTATGATTGTTTCCACGACCTCCTCCCCTGTTCAGATTGATTCTGTTGTTGTTGGATAACATTGTTACCTGTGTTGTCAGAGTGGTGATGGCCGCGGTTAAAGCCGTTATGGCACCATCAAACTCTGTTTTCGTCACCGGTTGATCTCCCATCTGATCACTTCACGAAAGAATAGGGGAAACCTGCTCTGATGCCAACTGACGCAGAACGGAAGCGCTAGGTTAGCAAAACGCTAAACCTAATTGAGAAAGACAAGCCGCAAGCACAAACTTGTTGATGATCCAGACCCCTTCCTCGAAACCCCATATCGGCATCTCTGTTTACATAAAAGATTCTTCTGAATTTTCCACAATTTCAAAATCGGGTGGTGTTGTTTCGACGATTTGATTAAAAACTCTATTGGTGAATGACTTGATGGGTTTCCAGGCTGTTCTGGTTTTACTACTTGCTTGAATCCTAAGCTACATGCCTTGGCTGAAGGAATTGGCCTGGCATGATGGGCACAAACATAATGTTTGTAAATCAGACTCAATTAGTCTCTTGATAATGACCAAGGACGGTGTCTCACAGAATTTGAGACACATCATCCTTCTTAACTCAAGCTCAGAATTTGAGTTTTCAACACTTGTGTGTAAGAAATTCTTTATAGCCTGTGTTTGTGTGGGTCACCAGTGTTGTATGTATAGAACATGACGCAGAACGGAAGCGCTAGGTTAGCAAAACGCTAAACCTAATTGAGAAAGACAAGCCGCAAGCACAAACTTGTCAAAAATAGGGTTTCGGAGTCCACCGAAAGTTGAGATAAAACTCGAATATTTTTATTGAATGGAAAAACTGCCTCTCAAGGCTACAATGGTTTGGTTTAAATAGTAAGGGAAATAAAAAAATAGCAAATTTAGAATAAAAATAGCAAATCTAAAATAATAAAAATATAGCAAATTTAGAATAATAAAAATAACAAATCTAAATAAACCCTCCTACATCAGAACACATTTTATACAGATGATGGTTTGCTCTTTTGGTCCTTCTATTTGTCCTCTATCCTGAACAACAACTTTCAAGAGTTATCTCCCAAAGTCTTTAAAAACACAAAATATCTATGCACAGATTGGTTGGCAAAATTCACAACCATAATGAAATATGGTTAACCCCTCTTCTTGCATTTTTTTTTTGTTATTTATTTTCCATTCATAAAAAAATGGTGGCAGTAATAACTAATAAGTTCCAACTCAATTCTCCTCAATTTCTTTGCCACTTCATCAGTGAAAGATGTTGGCGTTGGAAATATCTTGACATTCACCAAAACTTGACGCAAACTTATTGTACTTGTTTCACATGGTTAGAACTTCGATTCCAGGAATGGAAAGAAAAACAATGCTTAAAATAATGTCAGGAATCAAATATGGTCTCTGCATATATGATGTAATGTTATCCTTCAAGTTAGTTAAGTTCACGAAGATATACATGACTTATTTAAAGTAGTGTTGATCACATGAATAAAAATATAAAATAGGGTAGAATAAATTATTTTGTTATGCTGATTTTACCCATCTACTCACATAACTATTGGTAAAAGTGCTACACCAAACCTTGGTATTTGTAGATATTTACCGAAGACAATACCAAATTTTGACGTACCTTTTTTTCTCTTTTAATTTTGCATCCATTGAAATTATTTACAATGTTGCTCTTCTTTACGTAATTAAATAATTATTTTGCAATAATTTTTGTGTATAAAATTGTAACTTTAAGTAATCATCTAGAGGGAGAGGAAATTATAAAAGAAGAGTAAAAGAAAAAATGAAGAAAAAAAAAGATAGAAAGAAAAATGAGAGATCGATAAAAGCAATAGGAGGGTCAAGTTTGCATGCTAATAAGTATAGATTATGTATCAACGGTGGTGGGTGGAGTATAACGGAAGGTGATAGGCTTTCACAAAGTGATAAATCAATGTTTAAAATTTGATTGAGAAAACTACCCGCATTTAGTGTTTGACATGTTTTAAATAAGATTACCTTCGACAAAAAAAACCTTTGTAAAAAAAGATATAAATTATGTGTTTAACATGTAAAATTGGCTAAGTAGTGCACAAAGAACATATGTCTTGCACCACGTACACGATTGTTTCTACTACTGAATCTATAAATCTTGTTTGTTTATTCTCGCGGAAGCTCTTACTTGTTTGTTTATCGCCGTTGCTGCTTTCTGCGCAAACGAACCGGCTGCCTCGGTCGCACCCTTCGTCGACCGGGGCTCTGATACCACTGTTGGGTCATGCAGGGAGCACGGGGGACCGTCCACATCGAGGCTAGAACAACCACACTTGCAAGAGAGACACCACACTCTTACCCAAAACCTTAAGGCAATGGATTTATGGGTCCTCTTACTTATAAGGTGTTCAACCTTTACTATTTTATCTGATGTGGGGCATATAACTCACACTTGCACACAACAACAAATCTCACTATTCAATTAAATGAAATACTATCAGATTTAATGTTCCAACATACCGAGTTTTCAATAAAGAAATGATCCAACAATAAAAAATAACCCTATAAATGGTGCAATACTAATTTGCTTGTAGATACTCTCTCCGTTCATTTTTAAGTGTCTTTTTAGAAAATTAACACCAAATTAGCGATGAGTATTTTTGCACATACTCTTCCTGTTATACCCTCATTTTAATCCATAAATAAATTTCTATTTTTTTGCAAACACTTATTTTTCCAATAAATTTAACATGTTATATTTCTCTCATAACAAACAATTGTCAACAATTAACTTTTTCTCCAACAAATTCCAATTTTTTTGCGCAAACTCTCTCGTAACAAACAATTGTCAAATGAGTTTTCAACAATTCCAATAAGTCTTCCACTCTTTCTTCCTTTTGAATATGAAGTCTTTTATTTTTCTTCTCTCAAATTTCTTCTTTTACTTTGCACTTGAAATTTTTAACAATTGCTACTCATCTTATTTATAGAATATTAACTCTTCTTGGAGCTATTGTTTGTAACAAAGTTTAGTTTAAACTAAATTGCATTTTTGGTCCTTTAACTATTTAGGTGGTATCGCTTTGGTCCCTTAACTAAAATTCGATTTATTTTGGTCTCTTAACTTTTCTCTGTTACACATTTTGGTCCTTTCCGTTAGTTTTAATTCAAAAATGTTAGGTTTTCTTAATCTTCTTCTCCTCTTTTTCATCTTCATATCATCTCCAACAACAAGAATCCCAAAAAAATTCAGATTAAACGTTTTTGAATTAAAATTAACGGAAATGACCAAAATATATAACGAAGAGAAGTTAAGGGATCAAAATAAATCAAATTTTAATTAAAGGACCAAAGCGATACTACCTAAATAGTTAAGGGACCAAAAATGCAATTTAACCTTTAGTTTAAATTTAAAGATAACAAGAAATAAACTTAAAAAAAAAAAAAACTTAGTTTAAAAAAAACAAACTTTAGTTTTTCAAATAGATAACATTAATTAGTTTTATTGAAAAAAGACATGAGTAATTGACAAATTTATTGAAAAAAGACATGAGTAATTGACAAAAGAGTATAATTAACAAATTATACTCTTAAAATACTAAAATGACAGTTAAATATAAACGAAAAATTCATCCTAAAAAGACACTTAAAAAAGAAACGGAGGGAGTATTAGACAAAGCCATTGAAAGTTTACCAAGAAAATTGATATACTTGATAAGGATAGGAAATATATATCTCACAGTAACATGAGTTTGAATGTGAAGGTCAATGTCTTAAGCTCTAGGAGTAGGACCCAATTGAGCTATAGTTTTCACTACCAGAACATGAAATAGTTCAAATCACAATGAAAGGTAGACATATTACTGAGAACAAAGTCCACAAAATTGAGTCAAATTTAATAATCTGTAACAGCAATTTCAAAGAACAAAAATAGTTATCAAGAATACCTAGGCACGTGCCTAATACATGGGTTGTTCAACAAACAAACCTAACAGAAATCTCAATGGAATCTGATTTGATTGCTTTGTTTTCCGGTGGCCATACCAAACCATTTCTATCCTTGTTTAGTACTTTTGTGGCTATTAGCTGTTTTTGTCTCCAATTGCTGCTAAACCTTAATCCCTCCAAAAAATAAGTTTGTTTTTCTTTCTTAAAAAGCTAAATCTTTCTCTTTTTGGTCTTTCTTTTTCTATTTGAGGTTGCTGAAGACACCTATTACAATCCGTTCAAAATAACTAATCTCTCGAATCTTGTGAAATCTAAATAGACGATAAACTTTTCCTAAATTTTTTAAGGCTGCAGCATACCTAAAGCTATATTCGAACTGAAAACATTGATTAAACTAAAAGAGACTTATATCATCTCATCTAATGGTTAGCATTTATTAAAGTTTAGTTTAACTAGCTTTTTTATTTTAACTTTTTCTTCACGATGTGTACTTGCATTTATTTGCATGTGTGATACTAATCTATAATTTTAAAGGGTTTGATGGCATGGCCTCCGGTCACAAAGGTACTCCTTAGTACAACGCAACTTACTAGTATTTTCTTAAAATATTTTTAGTGGTATTCACATTTTAATTTGTACACTGTTATATCTCTTGGTATTAAATTACTTTAGGTTTGTACTGATTACAAGACTATCTTGATCAGAATGAACTTATGGGTTCCATAGAACATTTTTAGTGCTAATCACTTAATTAACTGTTTAAAATAAGCAGTATAGCTCCTGCATATATTGGTCCAAATATAAGACTTTTTGGTCCTCTAGAAATGTTGAACCGATTTTAATTTAAGCAATGAATAGAGAAGGCTTTCAATATCCACAAGTCCTAACTCAACTGGTAAAATGGCGAAATTGTTAGGCCGGATGCCATGACCGGGGTTCCATCTCGTCTATCTACCAAAAAAAAAAAAAAAGGTTTTCAATATTTTTTTTGTCAAGTAGCAAAGTGAATAAGTGGGGTGTTCGGAGTTCGAACTCCGACCCCTGCACATAACAATGCATGTCTCTGACAACTGAGCTATGTTCACGGGAACAAAAAGGATAGTTCAATAAGCCACGTGATTTTGCTTAAAAGTCTCTCTATTTATTAGAATGTAACTTTCGATCACCCAAAATTTACAGGTGATATGATTCAATGGACCGATTTTTTATTGTTTTTTGCATCGAAAGCTATCTTCTTATTTGTATATTTCATATGTTGAACAATCCATGAAGCACATGAAGCAAGTGTCAACAAAGAAAAAAGTAGATAAACGAGATGCTTAACAATGATATGCGCGACCCTAAAAAAATATGATATGCACGACATTATACAACCCAAAATCAGTTTTTTTTTTTTATAGATATACAATGTCGCATCATCGTTAAACATGTGGTAGAGCTTAGCATGAGTTAAGGCGGGTTGCGATCCACTGAATCCATAAAATAATCAAAAAGTTATAACAATTAATGAATGCATTTGTTTTGTTAATATTTTTTTTAGTACATAACACATTATAATTTTTTTAGGTGCAACATTATCTAATTTTTTAATATATGTAAAAATGATGAAAAAAGATGATAATAAGATACACATGTGGTAATAAATGGAGTTCATGAAGCTTTAATTTTATTAAGAATGGGAACAAAAACAGAACCGTTAATATTCCAAAGACAAGAAAGTGGGACATGGAATCATGGGATATATGATTCTTATGACAAATAGTTTCACTAATGCTACATCACTGGCACTACATGTTATGTAACATCATAGTTACCTAATCCAATGATTCTAAAAATGAAATAAAAATTACTTGAAAATGAGAATCAGAAATTATTTCTTGTTGACACCATTTGGTTACTGGAGCTTCAGGTTTCTCAACCTGCAAGTGAAAGCAAGAGGCAACAAAGAATGTTAAACTCAAGAAGATCATATCAAATAAAGAGTCGTTTCATGTTATTTTAATTATTTATTGATATCGTAAAACGATTTATAATTTGAGACTTTTTTTTTCTTTCCTAAAACAATTTATAATTTAGGACGGATGAAGTAAAAAAGTGTAAATTAGGACACACATGTTAAATTATTTTTTGGATGTTGAGTAACATGTCAAATTTTGACTAAATACATACAAATATTTGACCACTTTTATGAATTATGCTTGAGATGTTTCTTGAAGAATTTGATAGCATAAATTCGGGTATGTTCGGTTTACATCATTTTTCATTCTCTACCTCAAAAAAAAAAAAAAAACATTTTTCATTCTCACTTTATTACAAAATTGTCACATTGTTTTCAATATATTTTTAATTTTTAATTTGTATTGATTGTATATGAATAAGTGAAATATCTTCTATTATTGCACTTACTTTATGTACAAAACTTTGAAAAACACAAATAGAAACAATACAAACCTACTTAGAACTAATTAAGTTAAAACAATGTGTAGTCAAATGAATCCACGATATGAGTTGAGACGTTGAATAAGTATTAAGAAGGTGGTTAAGAGTTCGATTTCTGCTCCTAGCAAAATTAACTACTAATATATGTTCATAAAAAAAATGAAACAATGTGTAATACCTTTTTTCCTCATCATAGCCTCCAATGTTCTTGTAATTTGGGAATGCAACTTGACCTGATTCAATGTGCCTAACATCACTTAGGAGGTGTTCATAGTGTCTCTTGACATCCTCAGGAGTCTTCCCACCACCAACAGCTTGAGCAACATTGGACCAACGGTCAGGTGTGTCTTTATCAAAAACAGCTAGTGCCCTTTCAAATGCTTTATTGTCCTTAGCACTCCATGAACCAGATGCTGACATTGATGCCATTTCTTGAAACCAAAGTTCAAAACAAAGTCCAAACAAGTTTCTTGTTTTTGTTATGCTAAAACACCAAATGAGCCCTTAAGACTTTGATGGTTGTGGAAGTTAACAAAACTTGTAGGCTATTCAAATTTTTGAAGGTTTTGTCTAAAGAGTAAGACTTAAGGAAGAGGTGATTTTGAAGAGAGGAAGCAAGGTTTGGTCCTTTTTATAAGAAGAATTAGAGGGCGTGTGGAAGGTGTGGGGTAGAGCAAGTTGGAATGAAAATCTTTGGTAAAATGAAGTAGAATTTGTATGATTTGTATCCTCAAGAACCACAGAATAGAGGAGGACCAAAATGTTGAGGAGTAATATTGGAGAATCAGGATTTTCAACTAGTTAAAAAAAAGGAAAAATGAGTGAAATAAGTGACTAGATAGAATTACTTGAAAGACTTTTAACTTTTTTGTTTAACTTTCTTTTCTTGATATACAAATCATATATTAAAGTTAAAATTTGGCTTTCTTATGTTTCAAGCTTGTGGATTTAAGAGCCATGGATTTGATGAGATGATAAGAGTTTTATCCTATGTTAAATAATAATCTTGAATTAAAATTTGGATCACAAAATATGCAACGATTTTAAATTTTTTGATCTATGAAGCATCAACATAGTCACAAACACAACGTTGAAACATAGCCTTTAAATGTAATTTGAGAAATGAAAGTGATTAAAAATATATTTAACCACATGTGTCAGTACTGTGTCAGATATCAAACACACCTTCGATTTCACATATCAGTGCTACATAGACCTTCAAAGGACTTTGATGCCCATGTTGGTACTAGGTCGGCTCTAGCCCAATCCAACTTTTTTATTTGGGCTAATTAGTTAGGGCCAAAAGTTCCAATTGTTTGAAAATTGCTCTTCTCCTATCAAGTTTCGCTCATTTCCAACTGACTACTAAAGTTACCTCCGCGTGAGTTAACTCACGCAGGTGTTACACGAAACGTGACTTAAGTTATGCTCGCTATCTGACTTAAGTCAGCGTGAGTTAACTCACGTAGCTTATAACGTAGCGTGAGTTAACTCATGTATGTTATACCCCCAGCGTGAGTTAACTCATGTAGGTTATAACCCAGCGTGAGTTAACTCACGCATGTTATACTTTAGCTTAGAAGGCAAGCGAGCAACAAGCTGCGCCGCTAGACCTTTTTGGATGGCAAAACCAATTCTCATAAACACAACATTCATAGACCTATGAGACATGTCATTGCTATCCATGATCTTTTGAACTATATGTAGAAGGTCAACAACCTTTGGTGCTAGGAAACCGAAAGTATCAAAAGCAAATGGTATAAAAGCATGTTGATTCTCAGAACACGCTTTCTCATGTTTGTCACTTTGCTTGACACAGCTTTTAGAGCTTCCTGTCCTACGATAAAAGGCCCGACACCTAATTCCACAAGTGGTGAAACCCCAGTTAAGTCTACACATGCATGTTTTCCTCCTACCCATCCGTACACCATAACATCCCATACATGCGTGTTGATCTTCTATCTAGTGGGTCAGTCAGGAAGTTCACAGGCGCCTCCTTCTTCACTGATACCCCTGCGCGTCTGAATATTTCAAAAAGTACATCCTTAACAAAGTCGTGTTTGTACTTAAAGCCGGAAAGCTCCTTACAATGAACGACATGCTCCCTAAAAGTATCCAGGCACGCCTTACGACAAAACGG
The DNA here is from genome assembly GCA_946800305.1 of Medicago arabica. Lineage (NCBI taxonomy): Eukaryota > Viridiplantae > Streptophyta > Magnoliopsida > Fabales > Fabaceae > Medicago > Medicago arabica. The sequence goes on along the minus strand of OX326967.1, from coordinate 3,374,043 downwards.
GCACACCTCATCAATAGGAAATAGTTGAATCATAAGGCGATATCTAAGGATAATATGACACTCCGCTGGTGACATATGCTGACCTAACCCATCAATCGGGATAGCTAGAAGAAAATCATGAGCATGTGCTGCTTACAAACATCTAAAAATTGCCTTCTGTCTCGTGGTCATGTCAAATTTAACCTCCATATTCTGAAGACTTTTACTAAAAATAGCACTCACCAAAACATGTTGTGCTTTAGGAAGGACGGTGTCTTTGCTAGTAAAACTGCTAACATCAAAATCTGAAATCGTACCACGAAAACCATCCAAAGCATTATCAAAATCTGATTTCATGCCACATAACCCACTGTCTCTCAAAATATGATCTTGTAGCTCACAAGACTGAGCCCTAGAAGCCACAAAAGCGTACGAGAAAGCCTCTAACGCTGAGTATAAACCCAACCCTTTAAACCTAATAGGTAAATAAGCCAACCTCCATTGAAGATCCCCAAAGAAAGGACCTTCACCAACCACAATGTGCTCAACTGCTTCACGCAGCTCTTTATCAAACAACATAACCGCCTCTTTCATGTGAATCGGTTGACACGTTTTTAAGCCAAAGAAAAATTTGACAATACCCATGTACGATCGAAGTAGAAGAAGCTCACTCTGACATTATTTATTAAAAAAAAAATGTAAAACACTTGTGTAAATTCATGTTTATATGATCAAGTAAAAATTGATGTTTATATTGGCTTATAAAAGGCTTAAATCACGTGATAGAGCAAATAAACACGACCTACAAAACTTGTCCTATAATAAAACAGTAAAAATAGTTGTGGTTCAGATCCCAAGAACATATATACATGAGATGAGATGAGATGAGAGCCCCTGGCTATGATGAATCAAGTAGGTCAGCAAAGTGCCTAACTTTAATTTATTCTCTTGCTTTTGCATGAAGGAGGGTCTTTCAGTGGGTCCAATATCTTAGTCCAGTGAATCCCATTTCAGGATATCAAAGCCTAATTGACGTATGCATCACACAGCCACAATATCTTTGTCCATTTGCACACAAAATCCTTGTATTGTGTTGTGTTGTGTGTTTGTGTTTTCACCATTGCAGGTGACGTTTGTCACTGTATTTTCTTTGTTTGTTTGTTTGTACTCAACAATATTCCAATAACCTAGCTGGCTTTCTGTGTCCGTACAACAATGATCACTGTTGGCTAAGGAAATGTCATATAGACTATGTAGTATTTTACAGATTTAAAAAAAAAAAAACTATGTTGCAAATTGAATGGGCCAAAAATATGTTGGTTACCTACTTAGGCCAAAATATCCTTTCTTCCATCGATAACATTAACTTCTTAAGTTTCTGTTTAAGTGCTTGTTATTTTGTGACTTGTGATGCATAACCTTGTGACCGGTAAGGGTCACCATCGATGTATAATTTTAGAGACACGGTGTAGGAATTGTAGAGACCGTTAGATTTATTTAGAGAAAATTTATCTCTCAAGATTTAAGAGTCTCCATCGATGTTGTAGGATATCCAAATTGTTAAAACATTTTTTTACCAAAAAAAACATAATGACATATGGATAAGGAAATTACCAAGAAATAATGACAATTTTGCGCGTATTAATTTGAGTTTTTTGCGTCACATAACCTTGGATGTTAGTTGTTATTAGAAGATTAGGTGTTTATAATTTTAAGATTTATTTTAAATTCGTTACTAGACAATGTTAAAGTGGTTAAATAATTAAAACTTTTAAAACATACCGAGATTTAGAAAAAACTATATTGATAAGGAAGTCATTGATGAAAAATGATAAATTTCTGCGTATTGAATTTTAATTATTTGCATTCACGCCGTGTATTCCAATCTTTGTTAAAAAAGTAGATGATTTTTTTGTCATACTTTAATTACCTTTCAATCAAACTCTGAATTATTAAAATCATTTTCCTCCATGATCCGAAGACAATTAGGGGATACTCATTAGCATTTTTCGTTTTATTTAATCTTGATCTTATATCCAATATGGTAAAGTTAAAAATTAAAATACAAGTCATATGAACTTCATCCTATGGTAAAGATTTCTTGTCTGTGTGACCGTGCAAAAGGATATTAGGGTTTTAATTTCTCAATGATGTGTTTGCTGTCTTTTGCTGTAACCTTACCTTGGGCCAATACCTTGAAGAACTATAGACTTTAAGGTATGCTTAGTAATCATTCACTACTAATTATAGTATAGAGGACATTACCATTAGCTGCATAGTTTGGTCACACCTTATGCAAACAGGACACATTTATGGAGTTTTTCCATTTTTAGCTAAACGCATGGGTTCATTCTAGCTGGCTTATTCATCTGTTTGGCCTTTATACCTGTAAACAATAAGCAACATAATTTAAGTCATATCTGTTTATATCGATGAAGCACGGATACGAACACGGATATTGACACGCAGACACCGTTAATAATTTGAGAAAATTACATAATTCAATGTAATTACAAGTGTCGGTGTCGGACACGCTTAACCCAAAGAGTGTCCGTGCTTCATAGGTTTTTATTAACCTTTGTTTCCAAAAATAGTTATGAATGATTAACATAAAGTTTGTGCATTAATGGTAAATTGTATTGAGAACTCAAATGGACCATTACACATTTTTTTAGGCAACCATTTCATATTTCTTCTACAAACTTTTATTGGAAGAACAAATGCTAAAAATATGCTCTATGAATTTTTAGAAATTAAGGACAAGTAAGGACATTGTATTGGAGATGCTCTTTTGAGAGAAAATTAAGCATCTATAAGTATACCTTTTGGCATATGAGATGTAAATGGAATTTTAGGATGATGGGGAATTATAGGAAGAGTAACACTACATCTAGGAGAAAAAAATACACTTGTAGGCAGGCCTTTCTCTTTTTCTTTGAATGTTTTTTTTTTTTTTTTACAAAAACAAAATGTTATTCATTAATTCAAATTGATAAAGTACTTTAATCACAGTCACATACTCAACTTTGCTAAAAACAAGTAAGAGTTGAATCAACGAACAAACTCACAACACTCAAGTTAATAAGATACAATGACAAAATTTCTATGCGTAATATGGTAAAATCAAAGTGATCATAACGCACATTCTTAGGATATACAACATTATTGACGCCAAGATTATTGTTTGAAGTCGATCTTTCAATAGATACCAAAGGAAAACCGCAACAAGACGAGAAATCAAACAACGCCACACTTAAACGATGAAATCACGGAAGAAAAAAAAAACCAAAATCTATGTAAAAGTCACTTATTTAGATTAAAATAGGAAAAAAAGACGAAGATAAGTGATTTCATATAAAATTAACACAAAAGAGTCCCCTTAACATAGAAAATGAAGACGGAACCTAGAGATAGAAAACTAGAGTTGGCTTGTTCTAAAGGGAGAATCTCAAATTGGTTTTCATAAACAAAAATTGGACAACTTTTTATCTCTTGTAATAATCTTCTAGCAAAAGACTATGCATGTTTCCTATCCTTTATCTGAACAATAATGACATCATTTTTTCTATTTATGTTATTAATTGATGATCCTCAATATCAGGCTTCATTGTTAAGAGTTCCCATATCAGATAGAAGATGATATGACAACTTGTTTATAAATGGTGGTGATCCTCACCTCACCAGTCGATTTTTTGGATTGTGTTAGGCCCAACACAATTTTTAAGATGGTATCATAACCTCTTTAAGATTCGTTGGGTCACCTCCTATCGGGTTTTCGTTATCGGGTCATCCACCATTTATGTCCACGAACCAAGTCCAAAAGTGTTGGTCGCGAGGGGATATGTTAAGAGTCTCACATCCGATCAAAGATGGTCTGACAACTTGTTTATAAGTGGAGGTAATCATCACCTCACAAATCGGTTTTGTGGGATTGTGTTAGGCTCAACCACTATTTCTAAGATTTACAACTTCTTTCTTTTTCTTTTCTTAAAATTTTTAATTTCTTTCTTTAATTCTTGATTCTAGTTCATCATCTTGAAGCTGACACATAAAAAATTAGTGCATCTCATATATCTTGAAATAGGTTTAAATTTTAGTCTTTGACTTTAAGAACATGAGCATTCAAGACCATAAGCTGTTTGTGCCATGCATGCAATGCAATGGATCGACGTGTACATAAAAACAAATTTGTTCTGAGATTTAAACAAATTTTTAATAAAAAAATATACTTCACATAATTAGTATGGTTGAATTCTAAAGAAAGACTAGATATGTATTCCAATTTTGGAATATGGCTAAAGCATACACAAAAGCAGCATATTTCTGAGGTGGGTGCGGTGATACTGATACCATGGCTAGGTAACAACTTGGTTTAGATTGCCACCACCCTATGGAACAATTTTTTCCAACTAATTTATCAGTTATTTTTGTCAAACATTCTTTGGGATATGTATGGAAGGAAGATTTATCGATTATCTCTGTCAAACATTCTTTCATAGAGATTTTGTTTTTCATTAGTGCTTTGTCTCTCATTTCGTCCAAATACAACGATGTTGTGTTGTTCATCGTCTTGGTTTGATATTTTGATTTCTCGTTTTGTCGCAGTGTTAATTAGGGTCATTGGTGGATTTTCGTCGTAATTTGATGTCTATTCCAAATTCAAGTAATGACTTTTGCATCTTCAACGTTACCAATCCCCATATGCATGGGTATTTCAGACACCTATTTTTCTATCACAATTGTATGCACTATGCCGATTTTGCTTAAACCTGGATGTTATGAGTTTGTTCACAATTAAATTTTTTGTTTTTGTTTTAGCGACTTTGAAATTTGTATTGATCTTGATCAATGTAATTTTTAAAATCTAGATGAATGAATATTATTTTTCGTAAACAAAAAAGTGAGTTGAATGTAAAATTATATATGTTTAAATACATTCACTTAAAAATAAGTTAAACAATAAAGCTGACCCTAGTTTTTTTAGTGAGAGAAGCCCTAACTTCTCTCTAAGCATTCTTTCTTATTCATTCATCGAAGAGGAGTGATTTTAAGTAATTTTTTTGACCTAGAATCATCCCTCTACATTTTTTTCCTCTTTCTTTCAATCTAAATAAGTGGTTTTCACATCTATCGAGTTTTTCTTTTTGTGATTTCGCCATCTGAGTGCGGCGTTTTGTTGTTTGTCGTCTTGTGCGGCGTTTGATTTCGCGTCTTGTCGCGGTGTTCGTTTAGTTCATATTGAAAGATCGACTTCAGTCAATTACAAATTCAATCAATGATTTGGGCGTCAACGTTGTAGCAAATCCAGAAGCAGTATTTCGGTGACTTAGATTTTATCATATTATTTGTATGCATTTTTCCGTTGTATGCTATATATTAACTTGTGTGTTGTGAGTTTGTTCGCAGATTTACCCTTTACGTTTTTAGCGATATTTGTGACTGATGTACTTGATTAATTTAAATGAATAAATATCGTTTTGTTTTTGTCCAAAAATAAATTTGAGACTAAAAGACAGTCTAGAGGTCAAAACTTAAATTTTCCCATTCAATTTTTTCATTCTAGGGGAAAATTTTAATTCCATTAAATACCCAGGCCAAACATATCAAAAATTGAGAGAATACACTATAAAGAATTCCTTCAACAAAAAAAAAACACTATAAGGAATGTCCATTATTATTATTATATTGGGAAAAGCTCTAAAACTTAATTGTATATCAATTATCAATACATATATTGGAAAGCACTAGTTATATATCAATCATTTGTAAAAAAAAAGTTATATATCAATCAATAATTATAAATGTTTTAATCCAAAAAATTGTAGTTGGCATATATGGTAGGATCTTCCGCTCACCATGACTTGAGTTTAAACTCAAAGTTCTCTAACCTTGCTTGGAATGTGTCTTCCCTAATCTAAATTTAGTTGCTTAAAAAATAACAATGATTATGGTGCTTTTATTCCAGCAAGTTCAAATCATTTTCAATTGAATCTTGTATCATTGTCAGTTGAACAAGTCTGATCACTGGATCCAATATATGTGGTAATGGGATTAGCTGCCATCATTGGTTGAAAATGACACCAAATTCAATGGAATATTTGGGAGAAAAAGAGATGGTTGATGATCTGCCTCATCACCAGTATATAAACTAGAATCCTTATCATCCAATCCATCTAAAATATAAAGTCTCATATACCATGGTCCTTCCTTACTAGTTGATATAACTTGGACTCACTCGTTGTGTTTGAAAGGGCTTATTTTGCTTGTTAGATTGTCTTATTGTAAAGTAAATTAAATGTCTAAATGTTTATTGAGCTTATATGATTTTGTGTAAGATACTTATATTTATTTAATAAATGTTTCAAGATAGTTTGTATAAAAACAACAAATAAGCTCTCAAAAATAAAAAATAAATGATAAATAAGTCACATTCCCTATTGCTATAAAAGTTATTTATACATGAGTATTTTGTACATGTTTTTTTTTTTCTTACCTCCAATTCTCAGAAAAAGTGAATTTATATATCTAAAATTCAAACATAATGTAAATAAAATCTAACACAATTATAAAAATAAAGATTCGAACTTGCATTCTTTCACAATTTGACTTCAACTGAATCTTGTTAATCACTTGAGCTCTAACCAGACACGTATATTAGTTGGTATTAAAAGAACAATTATACAACTTTTTTCCGTCAAGTAACATAATGACTATAATTTCACCCCTTAAATAAGCGAGGAATCATAGGTTCCGACTCCAACACATGTAAGTGTACTGTATCTACCAATTGAACTAGTTTAACACTTGTTTTTTGTTTTCACCAGTTCATACAAATAAATTGTTGGAATGAAGAGACGAGAGGGAGAAATAAAAACAGATATCGTGTAGTTAAAGAGATGGAAAAAAAAAAGATGTAAAGTTTATCAATCCGAGTTCTATATCGAGGTTTTTCCTAATGATGTAATTGTAGAGCAAGGAACGTGGAATTTTACAGCCAGGAAAAGTGTCTAACTAGCATCTACTACGTTGACCCCCCAAAAAGCATATAATAACATGGTCCAAATATGGCAGCAAAAGCATAAAGGTAAAGACTCAATGTAATGGAATATCCGGTAAATGCCAGAACTTATGTTAACCAAAGTGTTTGTTGTTTGTACGGGAACGTGCATGATAAACATGTTTGAAACTTCTATGCTACCCAAACCAAAGAAGTTACATGTTATAAACATGAATTTGCATGTTGGAAGTCATATATAAACATGCTCTTCCTAGCTGGTATGAAATTGCACGTGCTGATTCTCAAAATGATATGGTGTAACAAGTTTTGTATAAATATTCAATTATCACCGTATCATCTCATCACATCATAGAAAAGTACATTTTTAAATTTTGTATGATTTATAATCAAGTAGTTTTTTTTAGTTTTCCATTAGTTCTCTCCATTGAGGGGTGTGCATGGTTAGCAAAACCATTCCACTTCATTGTTTACTGGTGCCAACAAAACCATTTTATGAAAAAAAGTAAAGCAGTTTAAAATTGTGAGTCGGTGCTAAACTGGTTTGAAATCGATTTTAAACATAAGAACCGGTTCGCGGACAAGTTGTTTTGAAAGTCCAGTTTATGTACAAAAGCAAATCACTTGAAACACGCATTTAAAGTTCTCTTCGTGCTTGGGAACAAAAATTTACATAAGAAGCTAAAAAACAAAAACCAAGCATACGAAGTCTCTTCCACGACTAAGAATCATCAGCTCTAGTGTGAGTTTCCCTTGGGCATATTGGCGATGACTCGATCAATGGCCTCATGGACCGACAACTCCACGATGACCGGTGAAATACTATTGCATAGGGCCTAGGTGAGTTTTTTTTAGAATAGATGTTCTGATCCGATTTAGATCTCCACGTCATATGGTTGAGGGAATTTTGAAGTAGCAAGGTCTCCAATTTTGTGACACTTCTTGTGATTGGATTCTCACAACATAGGTGGATGATTAAATTTTATGTTTGGTTTGAATAGCTGAATTGTTTGAAGACATGATTAGAGGATGTAATTTTGAGTTTAAATGAAAAATCAGTGAAGAGGAACGAAATGAGGATTAGGGAAAAGAAGAAAATAAGAAAAACCAGTTGAAAAGATAGTTGCAATTTGTCAATATGATCAAACCGGTTGCTAAACGGCTTCATAAAATAGAGTAACGGTTTTACTGTTTTTTGAATTTAAATTGGTTGTTTGGTTATACCTTCTAACTGCTAACATCACGTCCCAATGTCAATTTTGCCGCAATTTTAAGAAGATTTATATCCTAGCTTCGCATGAAACGCACTTTTGCGTTCAATTTAACGTGCGAACAAACACACTTATCATAGTTGATTAAACTAAATTGAAAATTTCTTTTTCCAACTTCTTTTTAGACTCTTGAGATATTTAGATATACTGCTTCCGAACTGATCAATTATTAGTGGGTGTTGTGATGTAAAATTGTAAACTTACCAGGTTAAGATTTCAGATCTTACAATCACATACATTATTAACCATTTTGATACAAAATTTAAAGAATGAACAAATAAAAAATATGATGCCAAAATATTGTACTTGTTTAGTACATTAAAGAAATTCTTAAGAAAAATGTTTTTGCATGAACCTTTGCTTTAGCTTTTCGACCTGAACAAGCCAAGACCCAAAACTCTCTTCATCTTCCTGAAGATACCAGAGTTCTTCGATCCTTTGGTGTGCGCTGTGGACGCAAGCTCTCCTGGAAACAATAATTATATATATAAAAATTGTATCATGTCAACCAACATTTTTTGTGTGTGAATAACAACCTATTATTTCATTTTCAAGGCAGTATAACAAAACAACTTAAATCAAATACCTGTACCCTCAGGGGCATTAAAAGGAGAAGGTGCATCAGAGCTTAGAAGATAAGGTTTCCTTGCCCAATACTCTTGAAACCTCTGTTTCGCATACTCCTTGTAGTCAAATTCAATTGTGTTTACTTGTCCCTGAGAAAAATAATCAGAAGATGAGACACTGTAGAAGTAAAACTTCCTCGAAACCAAAAGTACTTTGTTGTAGTTTCCGCCAAACATTTAAAATTACAAAAGAAATTGCATTGTGGAACAGAAAACTTATATTGATGAGAAGCCCACCCACTTATGGTTAATTCATATTCAAAAGTTTAGTCATTAAAGAAATATTTATTTGTAAAACATAATAGTCCAAGCAATTTGTTTGGATAATCAAAGTCCAGTCTTATACTTGGTCGATAAATGTTATAACTATCATTCCCCAAAGCTTGAATGTAATTCTCAAAATGACCAAAATAATTTTCGAAGGGTAGAAGGGAAAAATATGTTTCCACAATACTGCCTCTAATGTCCCAACATAAAGATAAGTGCTGAAGATTCAATGGGTTCATTAAAACAATAAAAGAAAAGCTCATAACTATATCTAGATTAGATTTTTTTAGATGAACTATATCTTCATTAAAACACAGAAAACCATGGTTGATGAATAGCTAGCTCTGTATGGTGTTTTTGTTGTATATTTTTGAGTGATGCATTCATCAAAAATTATTTCCCCATGAAACGAGCCACAAATAGTCAATACCCTGATCATTGGTTTGAACAGTTGCAAACAAAAAATAAAAGGTGGGCAAAGTCAACAAGATAAAATACATATCCTTTTTTTTTTTTCGCAAATATCTACGTTTCTTTTGTCAGTCTATCAAAACCCTTGGTGCACTAAAACCTAGTGTGTTTGTTAAATAACTTCTCCCTCTCCAAGGTCTCAAGCCAAACCATCCAAGAGTACAAAGAAGAATAATTATAAAATAAAAATATAAGAAAGTGCAAATACCGAAATTATTCCCCAAAGGCCCCAGAATAGATGATTTGCGAGTGTATACTTCTCAACTTCTTGTAGTAGGTGCTCCACTTCACTCTCACTTGGTTCTTCACCTGTGTTCAAGTCCCATAATATCAGGAACAGAAACTAACAGTCCAGTTCTTAAGGTCATTCATGATTATATGAATGATGGAATACAAGGGTACATTGTAATATAAATATTTAAATTTAGACCATACAACTTTTTTGTTCCAAACCATGGAATAGGTCATCGATGTCAGCTGATTGAAAACTTCAAAAGTTCACCAAAAAAAGAACAAGACAACAGTCATTTAACAATGAAGATAGATGTACAAAAAAAAAAAAAAAATCTATTACCTGATGTCCTCAAATACGCCTTAACAAATCTTTCACGCTCCTCAACATCTGTCAAGAGAACCAGCCATGTGAAATTAATTAGTCACAGGACACAATAAAATAATGAATGCTTCAGAAAGCCACAGGTAGCAGCATACCAGGATATTTGCTATAATCAAGAATATGAGGCGTTTCTGTATGGTAGTTCGCAGCCATCTCACAAAAGTGGTTTGCTATATCATACGCTACAGGGTTGTGACTAGCATATTCATAGTCCTGTTACAGACATAACATTAAATCATACTTGCTGGTTATGATCTCTTGATCTTGAAACCAAGATATTTGGCACAAAAAAAATAACGAAGGAAAGAAAGAAAGAAAGACCAACCAAATGATTCAGTGAATCAGTTTCTCATACAACTAGCCATGTTAATGAACAAATAAAACAAAGGAGGAAACTGATCACATATTATATATGTCATCATTTCACATTTTATATCACATCTGCCATCCTTGACTCCCAATATGTACACAATTTTCAAATTTTAGCTTTCAGAAGGTAGATGAGTCTCGGCAAGAAGGAAACCAAAAATACTCATCAGGCTGTAATTAATAAAACTCAAAAATCTTCTCCCCGCATTCAAAATGCTATCCGGCCATAAATACAGATAGGTTTATTTTCTAATGATGGTTTTTTTTTTTGGACAAGGGAGGGCATCAATGTTGTGTGACTCAAAGGGGAGGGGATTTACAGGTTGCTAGTCTTAAAACATAATCAATTGTAAGCCATGATCTCGAAATGTAGCATTTTTTTATTTTTATTTTTTACAAACAAAATTCTTCCATAGGTTTTGGTAAAGTTCAGTTGAAGGAGGAAACAGGATCATATTACACATTTAATAGTGCCATGAAAATTGTATATGCTAAGAGAATAAAAAAATTGTCAACAAAAAAGGAACGACAATTTTTTTGACAGAACAAAAGGGAATAACATTTTTGTCAGTAAAAAGGGCTTAACAATTTATTTAAATATATGAGATAAGTCAATGACAAGAGCTCTGTATCACCAAATTTCTCTTTTATAAGAAAAAAAGTTAATAATTGACGAGTCTATTATGATAGAAGAGATAATAATTTCTTCAGAGCAGGTCCAATGAAAATTAAATAAAATATTATATAATTTGTCTGCAAACAAAGGTATTAACATTAGAATGATGATTTTACTAGCTAGTACAAAGAGAAACTCACTATTATGGTCACAGAGTTGGTCTCTTCGTCAAGCATTATGTTACCATATTGCAAATCATTGTGGCAAAACCCTATCCGTTGATGCGAGCCTGACAGCTCCTTTTCCAAAATAGAGATTTCCTTGTCGACTGTGTCCAAATAAAAAGCTTCGACTTCTTTTGGAGAAGACAAACGTTTGGCCTCGCTAAGCCAATTTCTGAAGCATTGAAATAAAATAGTCTGAGAAATTATGTGGAGGTTAAAACACAACTAAATTCTTATTCTTGTTATGTGCATACCTCAATGTAGGCCAAAGATGGGCTTTCTTTTCACCAGGCATATCTAGATCATGGAACTCCTTCATTTTGGCCGCTATAAGAGCAGAAATGGATGGATCACGTAGATCAGAAGCTGACAGCGTCTGATAAATTCAGAAGGGAAACATGGAATCTATGAGCATATCGAATTCATAAATTTGGTAGTTCATTATTAAAAAAAAAAACAATAAATTTATGAACCGATACAATGCAGAGTGAACAATGGAAAAATGTCTAACATAATAATTTTCTATAATGCATCCATTTTATGGTTTTTAATCATTAATCAAACATAATAATTTTCTAAAAGTTGGTTTGAGTATTATACTACAGTACTAAGATTAAAAATACTAGGTGTGAGATTACCCGTGCATGGATAAACTCTTCAACACGTCCATTTGTAAAACGTCCTAGTAGACTAGGTCCCTGACCATTCTTTGACATGTACTCAAATGTCCGTATTTCATCACCCCTATCAAAGAAAATGTCCACACCCTCACCATAGATCCTAACAAGAACCTTCCGTGAGGTTTCCTCCGTTGTAGATGGCCACTTTATTTCGAATACCTCATTTGTCATTGCCCCCTTGAGAGGGATCACCTGTAATGCATTTGCATCCAGTACATCCTCCCATTTATCTGCTAATGATATCAGAATCTCCTTTGCTTCTGCTGGAAGGCGATCTGCTTTGCTGCTTACAGGGGTTTCAAAGGCATCTGGTTTCTCTTCTGCAAGATTTTCTGCAGCACCTTGTTTGTCATCTAAAAGATGTTCAACATCACCTGCTTTGTCTTTCATAGCACTTTCTTTTTTATCATCACCTGCTATATCATTGGTAGAATTTTCGGCAGCATGTGCTTTATCATTCACAAAATCATCTGAACCACCTAATGTGTCCTTTACGGGGTTTTCTGCACCAACTGCTTGGTCTTTTGCAACATTTACAGGATTTTCTGCCCCACCTGCTTGATTGCTTATAGGATTTTCCATAGTAGGCGTGGCCTGGTTTACAGGATTCTCAGCAACACTAGCTGCATTGTTTACAAGATCTTCACCTGCACCCATTGCGGAAGAATCCAAAATTCCAGGTACAGAAATGATTTACTGATCAAATTCCCTTTATCTGTAACTTCAATACCTGGAAAAGCAAGGATCATTCAAATTAATTCTTGATCATAACTACAAACTAAAACATTTTATTGCTGTCCCTTTTCCTCCTTCCAAGGAAGGGGTAAAAATCATAAAAGAATTAGTTGGTTAATGGCGAGGACTGGTGTCAATTTTCTCAATGTTGTTTAACACTGAAATTGTTATCAATGATCCATTTTCTGATTATTGTTAAAAAGAAGACAGGCCTAAACTGTACAATAGACACTCCAACAGAGACGGATGCAGAGGAGGGAATACATGGGCTGAAGGTCCCTCCCCCTCTTTCAAGTGCAATTATATGTATAAATAAACGCACAACGTTTTTTATAGGCAAACGAAATAACAATATAAGTTGAGCTAATCAAACATAAAAAATGAAATAAATATAAGTTGTCTATATCAAGTTGTCATGCTAAATGTAAAAGAAAATTACTAGAGCAAAATGCACCAATGTTTGAAGACTCTCTCTCTCCCCATCAACTTCATTTGAAACAACTTACATAAATAAAGATTAAAAGAATTGAATTAAACAAACTTATATACTTTTATAAATGATGTTAAAAATGTATAAATATCTAGACCATTTAAATGATGTTAAAAATCACAATTTTCTGCAATTTGCGACCAACAAAGCCGATGGTATCAACAATTGCAATGTAATAACAACCACAACTTAAAACCTTGCTCCTCGGCATGGGTGGAGCCACCACCCGGCGAGCCCGGGCACTCGCCCGGGCTCAATCGATACTTTCTTTATATTTCGTCCAACCCAAAGCTCATTAACCCACTTAATTTTATTTTTTTTGGGCAAACTCAATATTTTCACACATGCGGGCACAAGAATTCTTGACTCTATAATTTTTGCTCAGGCTCTGCAAAATTGCTGGCTCCGCTACACATTGATCAAAATCTCTGTATCACCGACACTTTTGATCGGAGGTTTATCTCTCATCCGACCCAGACACGGACACACGTCGATGAATTATATCATTTTCAGAAATTATTAACTGTGCCTATGTGTCATATCCCGTGTATGTGTTCTATAAAACACAGACACTTCTCGAATTAGACGCATCCTAGTGTCAGACATGTGTCTGACATGACACGACACCGACACATGTAATTACACTGAATCATGTGATTTTAACATTTCTGTGTCGTGTGTCTGGTGTTAACATGCATTCCATCAACATAAAAAAATCTGAAAATCTCTCTAATCATTTAATCTTAGCATCATAATCCATAATCTCAAACATTATCCATTCAATCATCGTCACAATTGCATTATAATCTTATAACGTAAGTAAATAAATTATCTACTCAAACATGCAATAGAATTGAAACGCAAGAAAAACAGAGAACCTTCATCATAATTCATAAGTATTGAATCAACGATTATATATTTTTGAAGATAAACAATTACGTATTATGAAATCGCTAACCTCAATGAATAAATTTAGCGGCGAATCCAAACGCAAAGCGGTGGCCGGAGATATTGCCGCCGGTGAGAGAGTTGCGTTGTTTAGAGAGAGATAGAGAGAAACGGTTAAGATGATTTAGAGAGAGAGAGAGAGAGAAATGAGTTTATATATGAAATCGGTTTTCTTTGCACCGCCAATGATTTATTACAACGTGGTTTTTGAGTATGGGAACATGGATGGTGCAACTTTTGGATGCTCTTGAATTTTTGAGATTTTATTTTTTGTTAAAATTAGAATTCTAGTTTTCTAAAATTAAATCAAAATTATGTTGTAAATTACATGCCAAAAAATAATATGGCAAAATTAATTTGCAAATGTTAAAATTGTTAGATCGCATGTATGAACAGTTTCGGGTTTAAAATTGGAACCACATGTTTTGTTTTTTCAAAAAAAAAATGTTAGTAATGTTAAGAGTTACGTTAGTTTTTATGAATCGAACTCATGATCTCCTCATTCAAACTCTTTTGACCTTCTTTAGTTTATTTGTAATTTTGTGTATGAGTTAATGGAATATTTGATGACAAGTAATCTTACGTTATTTTTAGCATGTTTTTCAGTAGGTTTTACCAGCAAAACAGATGGGTATTAGAGTAATGACATATGATTTCAGGTCTTTTGTAATATTTTCTATATTTGAGTTTGTAATCAGAGTTTTCCCGAAACATAGCAATTTTAAGGTGTTCTTGATTTAATTCACGAAGAAATCATGCAAATCGGCAAAGTAAGACATCCGAAGATTTATGTGGTCCTTGAGAAGACGAAGATTGAAGATTTAAGAGGCCTCGAGAGACGTTACAGAGGAAGGATTCTGTTTCCAAGTTCCAAGACATCTTACATTGGAGAAAACACAAAAACGGGAGAAGAAATAAGGCGATTCAGCACTGAATTTACACTGAAGCGTTTAGGCGCATAAGACATTTTAGGAAGCGTCTGGCGTATTTCAAAAGCGCCTGTCGCATGGCTCATATAGCCTAAAGCGCCCATGCGCATGCCAAAAGTGTCTGACACATGGTAACTTGCGAAAAAAGCCCCTGAAAACCCACACTTTTAGCCCAAGTCAGGTGGAAATTATCCCTATAAATACTGTCTTTCTCATTCATAATTTCTCATTCATAACTGAAGCAGTTCAAGAGGAAGGCGATTCTAGGAGTCAAGAAGTAGTGAAATATTCTCATATCTTTTCTAGGGTATCTTTTTATATCTTGTCTTTGGTTACCATGTGTAACTAAGTAGTTATAGGATAGAGTTCTAAGATGAACTCCTATTTATTTTGTTGGTTAATTATTTAATTATTATCCCTCGATTTCTCTCAGTTTTGTTCATTCCATGGATCTCGTTCCTTTCATTTTTGGCCGCTTCCACATTGTTTAACTTCGCTACTTTAGTCTTTCTCTCTTAGTCTTCAATTCTCTATATCAATAATCCTCGTTTATGATTTATTTGTTGTGAAAATTCATCATATCAATGATCCACATTTATGATTTATCTGTTATGAAAAGTTATCTCTGCGATGAAGTTATGAAACACATATTTTGTGAATCATGTTAATTTTTTATACATCTATATGGCAATAGAATGTTTTGAACAATTATTTGGGTGTATTTTTCTTGTGGACAAATCTTATTTATGGGTGTTGTAATGTTTATCAAATCAATACATGGTTTCCGATTTGGATTACAATTATGTTGTTGTATATTGCAGATTTGTGGTCTAATCAAAAGATGGTAACTTTTTTTTTTTACCAAAATAAACGACATTCATTCATTCAAATAGAGTGAGTTGCTGATAACTTTATAGGTTTGTTGAAAGAGTTAGAGATGTTTGGATAATTATTTTGCCAAAGAAAAAACGTGTAGGAATTATAAATATTACAGATTGAATAAAAAGAATAGCATGAAAGTGAATGACATCCAAAAAATAAATTTGAGGATAAAAAAATTATAAAATTGACATCAAAACAGTAACAAAATAGTTAAGCATAATGTCATGACTTTGGTGGGCGGGGGAGTATACAATAGATTAAATTATCATATTAGGCTAAGACAACCACATAAGTGGCATTGATATCACATGTACTTTATTTACTCATCATAACACATCTATATTTAGTCATTACCTGATCCCGTCAAACAACAAAAATGAAGGAATTTGAAATAATGAAGGTTGAATAAAAAAATAGTATTAAAACGAATGACATCCAGTAACTAAAATTTAAAATAAAAGAATTAAGAAAATAACATACAAAAACAAAAACAATTCATCATAATGTTGGGACTTCAACATGTGGGTGGGGTAGGGGCTCAGAGTAGGATAATCACATTATACTAAGAGCAACCACAATGTGATGGACAACACATATTCAACAAAAACCATATATTAATCATCTCACTTTGCTCAACATCTACTTTTGTATCCAATGTGGAACTTTAACCCACACTTGATACATCTAAATATGGTCAAACAGATTCAAAACATGCTAAAAAAGGTAGATTTGTGGTGGTTTCATACAAGGAGGTTTTTGTTCATCTGTTTTAAGAAAAGAGAGAAAGGAAATTAGAAAACGAAAAAGATGAAAAAAGGGATTTAAATATGATAGAATGATAAGGGAAAAAAATAAGGGTTGTGTACTTTGTCTGTGAGAGTATAAGAAATATAATGAGTTACTGGTAATTTGTTGAGTTTGTTGAAGGAGTTGGAGATTTTTGGCTAATTATTTTACCAAAAAATTATAAAAAGCTACATCATTTTAAAATGTCTAATAAATATATATTTCGTCAACTCAACATAACATATGAACTTTTCCATTTTCACATTCAATCTAACACCAAATGTATTGAAATTTAAAATAATAGAGGTCGAATAAAAAAATAGCATGAAAGAAAACGACAACAATAATCTAAATTTTAAGATAATAAATTAAAAAATGATATCAAAACAATAACAAAATTGTTTATCATAATGTTTGGACTTTCGGATTGGAGCCTATACTGGGTTGGATTATCACATTATGATAAGAGAAACCACACAAGTAAAATTTATATCACATATTCATTTAAAATATTTAATAAACATGTATTTTGTTAGCTCAATGTAACATATATTTTGTCATTGTCATATCCACAAAAAACAAAAAGTGAATGAAAATGAAATGAAATCTAAATACTAAAATTTAAGATGAAAGAAACAAGTAAATAACATCTAAATACGAAAAACAAATAGTCATCATAATTTTGAGACTTCCCATGGAGATAAACTGGGTTGGATAATCACATTTAGGCTAAGAGCAACCACACAAGTGAGAATGACACCACAATATTCAACCAAAACCTTAAAGCAATTTAATTATACTTTTTTCACAATAAGGAGGTTTTTTCACAATATTCAAAATCACAAAATTCACAAAAAACTTTTTCACAATAAACCTTGATCCAAGATCAAGTAATCCTCCTTTTTACTTTCTTAATCAAATTTCAAATCAATTTAATTATACTTTGAGTCATTTTCTTTTAAATCAAAAAATACAAACCAATTATACTTTGCCACTTGGCTTTTTATTTCAAAACTTTTTTTCAAACTATTAAAAAACACCAAACAAATCAAATGTCAATTTTTACCCCGAACTACGAGGTTTTGATCCCTCACGGGTACGTAGGCAAAGGACACTCGTCCTTCCAAATCAATAAAAAAATGTAGATAATAGGCTTCTTTATTCTCTTATCACTTTAAATTCATTTTCAAAAAGCAAGTTAAGTTATAACACAAAAGTTAAATAAAATCAAGAGGTTCTCGTAGAGTACTGCAGACATAAAGGGTGCTAATACCTTCCCTTTATGTAACTAACCCCCGAACCCTAAATCTTTTAAAGTGGTATTTGAACCTTTTTCCACTTTCTTTTAAAAAATTAAATGTTCAATCGTGAAATAAAAAGTGAGTCAAAAGCTAATCAAATAGCCTTGATCTCCGAAAAATGACGCGACAAGGTGGAAGCATATACACCAGTGAAACCAAATGGCTTACCACTAATATCTATTTGGATAGAAATTTGTTGGTCATCTACTCTTATTAAGGTGGGGGAAAATTGGATAGAGCACAGACACCAAAGGTTAGGGATTAGAGAGTTTCTATCATTAACACAAAACACTTTGAGACCCAGATTATGAAGCCATCTAAGTGACAGGTCAGACACAAGCATCCAAGGCTAAGAAATGAAACAAACATCAGGTTTAAACTTAGATAATAACTTTTTAAGAGTTAATTTTGTAGGAGAATTAGTTAAACATCTTAAGTTCTAATAAAGGCACTTCATCTGAAAGGTTTGGGGTACCAACCGTTGATCTTGTGATATAAGGCTTTGACTTTGAACTCTTCAGCATTGCAGTTTTTTTTCCAGCTTTCTTAGATGATTTGCTTGTCACCATCTAAAATCCATGTTCATCAACTTCAGGAATTGAATCATCTGCTTCTTTTGACAGGGCTTGCTGTGCAGGTAACTTGCCAGACAAGTTTTTGATTGGATTAGTGACAGGGTCATTAGCATTACCTGCATTAATTTGTTCTGCATTATCATCAAGTATACCATCATTTGCTTCCATCACCTCAAGGTTTGCCCAAGTGTCTTTTAGAAAATCAATGTCTTTTTGCACAATATCTTGTATATCTTCTTCATTCTCTGAACTGTTGTCCTTCTTTTCAGAGCCTGTGACCTCATTTCCCATTTGAGTTGCATCAACAAACTCATTAGTGCTGCTAGAAACTTCAAGATCATCATCATCATGATTATTGCCATCCATGCTTTTACCATCTGCCTGCACTGATGCATTATTCTCTAAATCTTCATTGACTTCATTCTCCAGATTCACATCCTCTTGATTTCTATCTTTTGTTGTTGTGACTTCAACATTAACATACTCAGGACCTTGATTCTTCATAGGAGCATACACTTGAGCAACATGGCCTTTTTTCTCCTGAGCCTTATGTGCCACTTCTTTGTTTTCAGTAGGTTTCCTCTTACAAATTTCAAAGTAGTGACTTGTACACTTGCAATAACTACAAAAATTTGGGAGATTCTCATATTCAACATCCACAAAAAAATGCATATCCTTTTCTCTCCACAAGGATTCTATGACACAATTCTTCATTCAGATTTAAATCAATCAGAACCCTAGCATAGTGGCCAAATGATCTTTCTAACATGGATTTGCTAGTTATGTTATCTGTGCATATTGGAGTACCAACCCCACTAGAAATAGCAAAGAGTATTTTAGGGTGCCAATACTCTTGAGACAAACCTAAAATACGAATCCATACCTGAGTGGTTGCTTGTTGTTGAATACTAGGGTTTAAATCTTTTGTCAATGCAAACAACTTGAGAAAACCTGGATTTAAATTCCACGAACCAGAAGATCTAACTCTTCTCATGTCTTCAACCGAAGTGAATGAGAATTCATAAAACCCTGTTCCAATAGATGTTACTCCCCATCTACCTATGTCTTTCCACAGAACAACTAGCTTCTTTCTCAAGTTTTCAACAGTAATATGGTTCGAACCTTTGGGCCAGATGATTCTTCCTTGCAAGCTGTGCTTGCATGCATCTAATGCAGCATCATATTCATCATCTGGAATCTGGATAGCCCTTCGATCACCCTTGATGCAAGGTTTAGGCAGTTGAGTGAACGGAATATCACAAACATTGCTTACTGCCTGAGCAAATGTTTTTTGTTGCTTGTTTTGTGAAGAAGTAGGTTTAAAGGATGGTTTAGGTGGAGGGACCGGTTTGTTTTTCAAGCAAAGCCAAGGAATGATGATAAGATTGGTGGTGTTGTTGGCGGTGGTCATGGTTGATTGTTGGTGGTTGACGGTGGAATAATAGGTTTCTTAAGGGTAAGGTAAACTATGATGAACAGTACTTAAGTCGCACTAAAATCGCCTAAGTAATCAGAGAACATGTTGTATATTTAGAAGCATGTCTCATGTAGTAATTAAAAATAAGAGGTTGAATAAAAAAAATAACATGCAATCAAATAATATCTAAAAAATAAATTTTACGATAAAAAAGTTAAACAAATGACATACACACACTAACAAAATAGTCCACACAAGTGAGGTTGAAACAACATCTTTACTTAAAATTTCTAACAAGAATTTATTTTGTTAACTCAGCATAACACAACTATATTTTGCCATTGTCAAATCTCACGAAATGTTAAAAGTGAAAGGTGTTGAAATAATAAACGTTGAATAAAAAATAGCATAAAAAGAAATGACATCGAAAAATTAAAATTTAAGATAAAAGAATTAAGCAAATGACATCGAAAAACGAAGAAAACTATTTATCAAAATATTGAGACTTTTAGGGGGTTGAGTAGTGGCTAGATTGGGTTGGATAACACATCTATATTTCTCACAATCTACTCCTGCATCCAATGAGTAACTTTGATGGATAGAATACACTTAAGTGGACTAAGACAAACCACACAAGTGAAATTGATATCAATCTTCACTAGAAACCATAAGACATTAGATATACGGGCCACCCCACTTATACGTTTCTTAATATTTACTTTTGCAAAGAATGTGAAATTTTTACTCACACTTGACACAATATCTATGTTCCACCACCAAGAACCACTCCCCCACAATTTTGAACCGGTTAGACTTTTTGGTGGATCCAACACTGATGTGGATCGAAACATTGGAGAAGAAACAACCACACAAGTGAGAATGATACTACATTTTCATCTCAAATTTTAATGCTTAAGTATGATTTTTTTCCACTTATTTGTTAATCAACCTCCACTATTTATCCAATGTCTAACGCTCAATACATCATAATCAACCTCCACTGTTTGTTTATCCTATGATAAAATTCTAGCCCGTAATTGGCACGGATGTCCATGCTAGTATTATAGAAACTATAGCCGGAATATGGACAGTAACATGTCCCTCTTTATCTTTTTTATTGTGCTTAAAAATAGATCTATATCTTCCTTTATAGTGCAAATTTTACTCTTTTTATGAATGGGATATTGTTACATACTTTTTAAGCATATTCATGACCCCTTTTTTTTGGTTGAAAATTCATAAGTGTTGCTATTTAAATTTGAGGATTAAACAATTTTTCAAAAAAAATAATAATAATTTGAGGATTAAACAAATTTATATTTATAACAATCAAATCATAATTTCCTTTGAGAAAAACAATCAAATCATAATTAATGAATTTAAAAGTTAAGATGTTTAAGGATAATTTAAACAATTTTTTTTAATATTTCATTAGTGTAAGTATAGACAATCATAAAAAAAAATAACCACGTGCATTAAATGAATTCTTTAATTCCAAAAAACTTAAGTAGTAGAGGTATCATTGATATTAGATGTACACTATGTGTATTTTGTGGGGGTCCGATCAAATCCGATAGTCATCTATTTCTCACATGTGTTTTCGCTTGCTAGACATGGTATATAAGTCGGTGAAGTTTAGTATGGGAAAAGAAACTTCTTTCCCTTCATGGGAAAGTTGAATCAGAACCACAAATATAATTGTTTTTTAATTGGATGGCTAGGATTTGTACCTACAACTTGTTGTAAATTATTGGCAGACACGGTTGACTGCAAGCGTGGTCCCCACCTTCTCATTAAACAACAATTTATGATTTCTTTGTAATAATTCATGGGCCTAGCATTTTGTTTTGGGCCTTCTTGTTGTAACTAACATTTTCAACTAGGCCTATTTAGTTGCTAACAACACTACCGAATATAATTAGAGAATAAATTAATAGGTTTTTTTGGTAGTTTAATTAATAGGTTTTTAAAATGATATTAAAATTTAAAATAATGTTTGATATAAAATTAATAGATGAGGATTATTTAATATGTGACACAGTTAAATTTAGTGTCATTAATTATGTGTTACATATCCATTGATAATTTTTAAAATAGGTTTAGGTCTAAGATTCTTTTTGTTTTGGGAAGAGTTTAGATTTTAATTATCCATGGATCATTCTTAAAATTGGTTTAGGTGTAAGATTTTTTCGGTTATGGGAAGAGTTTAGATTTTGATTATCCATGGATAATTTTTAAAATTGGTTTAGGTGTAAGATTCTTTCGGTTATGAGGAGAGTTTAGATTTTGATTATCCATGGATCATTTTTATAATTGGTTTAGGTGTAAGATTCTTTCGGTTTTGGGGAGAGTTTAGATTTTGATTAACCATGGATGATAGGTTTAACATTTATTAAGTGTGACATTAACTTATTAATTTATTAAAATGACTTACTAAAATGACTATCACATTTGAAATAACATGATGATTAATTATGTCCTTGAAAAAATTACTTACTAATAGACTTATAATAAACTAGGTATGAGATTTTTTCATTTGGAGAGTTTGAACAGTCACTGAACAATTATATAATTGGTTTAGGTCTAAGAATTTTTCCTTTTCGGTGAGACCTTGGATTTTGAACAATTACTAAACAGTCTTGTAAGTGGTTTAGGTCTAAGAGTCTTTCATTTCCCGTGTGACCTTGGAGTTTGAACATTCAATGAACAATCTTACAAGTGGTTTATGTCTAAAAATATTTTATTTCCGGCAAGACCTTAGAGTTTGAACAATCA
This sequence comes from Medicago arabica, assembly GCA_946800305.1. Classification (NCBI taxonomy): domain Eukaryota; kingdom Viridiplantae; phylum Streptophyta; class Magnoliopsida; order Fabales; family Fabaceae; genus Medicago; species Medicago arabica. The sequence continues at coordinate 3,351,071 of OX326967.1, read as the reverse complement.
ATGAACCGTCTTACAAGTGGTTTATGTCTAAGAATCATTCCTTTCCGGTGAGACCTTGGAGTTTGGGCATTCAACGAACTATCTTACAAGAGGTTTAGCTCAAAGAATATTTAATATCCGACGAGACCTTGGAGTTTGAACAATCAATGAACAGTCTTATAAGTAGTTTAGGTTTAAGAATCTTTCTTTTCCGGTGAGACCTTAAAGTTTGAATAATCAATCAACAGTCTTACAAATGGTGTATGTCTAAGAATATTTCATTTCAGGTGAGACTTTGGAGTTTGAACATTCAATGAACGGTCTTGCAAGTGGTTTAGGTCTAAGAATCTTTCTTTTCCGGTGAGACCTTAGAGTTTGAACATTCAATGAACAGTCTTACAAGTGATTTATGTCTAAGAATCTTTCATTTTCGGTGAGACTTTGAAGTTTGAACATTCAATGAACAATCTTACAAGTGGTTTAGGTCTAAAAAAATTTCAGTTAACTGAAATTTTACTAGCTTAACCGTTATAATATACTCATTTAGGGTTAGGGTTAGGGTTGGGGTTAGATTTAATTTTTTTTGAGCAAATTTGTTTTTTTTAACATTAACACTTGTCGCAACATTTGATAATTTATTTTAATTGGTTTCTTTCTACACTAACTCTTGATATCTAATTTATTTTTCATTTATTTGTCATTTATTCATACTTTATGATAACATTTCTACACCTGCAGACCGTGTTGTTGTTCTTGAAGGGTATTTGTCGTTTTTCTTTATTTTGCTCTAATTTTTCTTCTCCGTTCTCTAACCTTAACCGTTCATAACCCTTATCAATCCTTTAGCTTCCTTGTTCAAATCTAATCTTATAAAAATATGGCGACTTTTAGCAGTACTGATTCTAACGCAAACTGGGTTCGTTGTGCGAACACGCCATCTTTGAAAACAAAGTCGAATTCGTGCGTTGAAGGTTTTGACGGAGAAGTGGAGAACTGCCCAAAACCCGGAATTGATGTACAAGGGTCGTTTGTGAGACGGTTAAGCGTTGAAGAACAGATCGAAACATTGATTATCTATTACGAGGGTTTAATCGATGGATTGAAAACAGATTATGAAGGCAAAAGTGAGACTATGAGAAAAACAATGGAGGTTGAGATGAACAAACTGAAGGAAATGAACTTTGTTCTGTTTCAGTATCATAAAGAAATGAACTTTCTAGTGTTTCGGTCTTGGAAAAAAATGAAGGAGGCGAGACAGCACAAAAGTAAATGGGGGTGCCACTAGAAGAAACAAAAAAAATTCCCTAACCTATAAAGCAACCGCCACATGTCCTGGGAATTGGAACTTTCCCATGGTGGGAAACAAGTTTCCATTCCCAGACTAAACGTTACCATATAAGTCTGTAGGTTGTTTATGTTGAGAGTTGGTTAAGAGGAAAATGGAGATGTGGACTGGGCATATTAGTTGACAAGAAGCAAAAAGTAGTCCTCACTTCCACCTCATTCCGTTGACATCTCAATGTGAGAGTTTAGATGAATATGACATTTGTAAACAACAAACTAATGACTTTTACAAAGTGAAATATAAAAAATTTCCACACTTTCCGATATAATATTTCTATATTGATTTTCTTAACCCGTACTCGAAGACATTTGTAAAAAAAATTATGTGTTGTTTTTTATTCAACATCCCATATTTTAATTATGAATTACTCATCTGATTCCATATTAAGTGACATAGTTGATGATCCTGTCACTCATACCAATACATATGTTTTATTTTGAATATCTTTAACTATCTTTTAGAAAAAATTATGAAAATTTAATATTTTGAAAGTATTCATTGACACGAATCCAACAACATCTTATATGATATTATTTATCTTTATATATTAGTAGAAAAACATGGTCAAAATATGTTAGGTCAATATTACACAACGTCAAATATGTCATCTAATATATGACGAAGTGTCTGTCCGTTCTCTTATTGTTACTGCATATAAATTATGAACAATAATTTTTATAAATTTTTTATAAAATTAATTTGATTTAGATTAAATTATAAGCATATATAATACATATTTTTTACTTGCAACAAACTATACTAATTGATGCCTAAACCCACAACCTTGGCTTTGTTGTATACACAACAATAACGGCAGGCTGATGCTTCTTACGAAGATATGGACAGCGAAAGTAAGAAAAATGCTCTCATTTTCAATATGGATGCTAGTTATTGTGATTGCTGTTATTGCTGTTATTGGTGGAGAAGATTTGATTGGAAATATGATCTTCTAATGATAGTTGTTGTCATCACCAAAAGAATCAGTTTCAAATATGACCTGATTACAAGCTAACCTAACTCCATAAAGAAGTGTCCACATTTAAGCATAAATGACCAAAAAAATAATTAAACTAGACTACACTATTTGTTTTTCCTTTAAATAATTAATCTTAGGTTTATGATGGATTTTATGTGTACATACCATGCACATGAATTTATTTGTTATCCGTAAATTATTTATTTTATATTCAAATATCATTTCTCTTTTTCATATGTTATTCGCGTATAGCACAATGTTCATAGATGAAATATGTTTCAGTTATGAACAACTCACGTCGGTTCCATTGCACTGCTAATAAAATGACCTTAGATTAAGAGAAACCCATGAGAAATTACTTAGAATATAATTCACCACTCTTGTACCAAAATAATAAGATATAAATTCACCACTCCTTTTACTGAATGTCAACGTCACATTGCCCAAAGTCATTTAATTTTTTCCCGCTGAATCCGCTTCCTACTCACAACCCCCAACTCCAACTGTCTCCCTCACTCAATTAACACACAAACGCACACTTTCTCTCTTCAAATTTCACACTTTTTCTAACCAAAATATATTCTACTATTCTCTCATGTCCACAGCCGAGCCACCATATTCCACCACCATCACCACAACCGGCGTAGGTCTCGGCTACGGCATCGCAATTGCCATAAGCATCCTCATCCTCATCTCAACCATCATGCTTGCTTCCTATCTCTGCGTCCGTATAAAATCACACGGACGCAGAGACTCCTTCCATCTCGACATCCACCATCAAGCTCATACTATTATTAACTCGGGCTCAGCTCAGCCCGGTCCATTTATCTTAGGCTTAGAAAAGCCCATGATTGAATCATATCCAAAGATGATACTTGGAGAGAGTAGAAGATTGCCCAAACCCAATGATGGCCAGTGTGCTATTTGTTTGACTGATTATCTTCCAAAGGAAACAATACGCTGTGTACCAGATTGTCAACATTGTTTTCATGCAGAGTGTGTTGATGAGTGGCTGAAAATGAGTGCCACGTGTCCGTTGTGTCGGAATTCTCCGGCTCCATCGCCTATAACTACACCGGTGGCCACGCCGTTGTCGGAGCTTGCTCCTCTGGCTTTTCATGCTAGGTGATTCTTAATTTTTCTAGTTTTTTTTTAGTTTTTTTTTTTGTAACAGAATATTTCCACGTACGAAAATTCAAAACTAGATGATACTAAAATAATTTTCTATTTTTTTTCACATACATAAGTTTGAAATTGAAATCTCAGAGCAATGCATTTGAATATTGAGCTAAATGAAACTGTATTCATAATTAAATTGGAATTTGGTGATAGATCTGCACAACTTGAGGAAATGATTCAATTTGAGAAAGTGGCAATTTATTTTTGTTCTGTAATGTAGATGGTTGTGAATTTGTGATGTGAATAACAAACATAATAATGTCTGTACCTGAAGATTTATTAAATGTGATCTACTAGCTCTTATAAGTTTCTTTCGGGTGAGTTAATCGTATTGAACTTTTTCGTACATTATATGTGAATGTCTTTTTCGGCCAAAATTTGATATTTAGTTCGACATGTTGTAGGAGTCCAACCTCTCTTTTAATTACCGTTAAACTCAACCAATGTTGATGTTTCAAATTGTAGCTTTACAAGTGATCGTTACGATTGCTTGCATTGCAGTAGCTGTAATTTGTATTGCACTTGTTGTGGTGTAAAATTATTCGAAGTTTTGACTAGATATTATGGTTTATTATTACTTGAGAAGACTAATAACATCATTTTCTCGTCGAATGAAATTCATATGAATCTCTACTCTTTTATATGGATCCATTTTCAAAATTGCAAGATCCGTATAAATTTCAAGAATCAATAGAATGAACATGTTAACGTGAATAATGTTGACGCCACTCCTCTTTATTATTTGGCTTAAAGGTCACACGTATCTTATTTTTATTTTTATAGTAAAAATCTCAGATCTAGGCTCTTTATCAATTATTGCACTGTACCTACTACATTGCAGCTTTGTGATGCAGATTTACAAACTCAAATTACATGTAGTTTTTGTTTCACGCATCGAACACACAATAAAATTGACCTTAAATATTGATTTAAGATCAGATAATCCAGATTTTACAATCAATTTTATTCGGTTAAACGATCTTGTTCATTAATTTAGACTAGACTGTGACCGGTGATGAGTAGGGTTGAGAATAAGTTAGGCTGACCTGCAGGGACCTCTGGTCTGGCTTGTTTAGGCCTGGTCTGACCTGTTTATGAAAAATGTTAGGCTTAGACTTTAAAAAAGCATATTAAAGTAAATAGGTCAAACTTAGACTATCAAAAAAGCCTACGAAGCATGATAGGTCGGCCTATTTATGAATATTATTCATATTTATTTTTTATTTATATTAAAATATAATTTATATTAAACATAAAAATCAAGAAAAAAACTCAAATAATGGACTTTTTAAATACGCATTAAAACCTTGTAGCGAAAAAGACTTTTAAGAGTTTATAGTGATATACAAACCTTACCGCGTGAAATAGGTTTTAGACCAATTTGAACTATTTCGAAGTAGATAAAATTGAATATTTAAAGACTTTAATATGAAGTAGACATATAAATAGACTTCTAGGTCATGTCATGCTGGGTCAGATCAGACAAGTAAAATAGATCTATAAAAAGTCATAGGCCAAGCTCAAACTCGTAAAAAATTTCGTAGATCAGACTCTGACTTATCAAAGTCTGGTCTAGCTTATTTTCTCTCGGCTACGGTGAAGGTGGTACCGCGTCACACATTTAATGTTAAAGGAGCAAATGAATCTCCAAAATTTATTGAGATCTAGAATCACTGCAATTGCAGACCGATGTTATTGTAAATACTGCCATCACTTCAATATTGCAGCCACATCAATGCTGTCTGCAATTTAAAATTCTGATGATCTGTATAAACTAAGTTGCAAGAGTTGACTATGACATTAACATTTAGTATAAACTAAAGTTCATTCTGAATCAATATGTAATTGTATAAATTTGATTTTAGTTGAAGATTAATAAATTTAAAACTAAGTGATTTAGTTATATCTAAAATATTTTCCCTGGATGACAGAATAAAATAGAAGCTTCATTTTATTACTTCTAAAAATTTTGGGGTTTATAAATGAGGTAGACCTCATATGGGGTATGGTACTGGTGTCACAGACTTTCTCTTCTTATACATGTGTTGTATTGAGTTTGTTAGACTTTATTATAGGAGTAGTTGCTATAAATATTTTTTTTATTCGTTATTTTTTGGTTTTTATTTTGGATAGTTTTGATGAAATTGGTCGGGAAATTGGAATGCATCATTGTAGATATTTCTTACATCAACCATGACTGGAGTATAATTAAGCAAAAATTTGGAAAAAAATATCAACTAACTGAATCTTTCCATGAATTGATAATCTTTGTGTAGAACTACATATTTTATGTAGCATTTGAATAGATTACTGAAATATCCAGCAGATGTTGTGATGTGAATAATTGTTCAAGGACATTCGATAAAATTGGAACGATACTGAGAAGATATTATCCGCTTGATTAGCATGCATTGACACACTTACAAAAAGAAAAATTTAGACAAAATCTAAAAATTCTCACACGTAAATAGGTCTCGGAAAAGACATTTACCTCCTAATTTGATTTAGCACACTATCGACGGATTCGTCTCTCTTATTTTAACGGATTAATTGTTCAAATTGACCATGTAATATACATTATGTTTGAAAAATGACCCTGGAAAATACAAAACATATATTCTAGCTTTGTAATTTGAATTTCTTCTTATTTTTGACCACCCTGGAATATACGCGTAGTCTAAAAATGTGACTTACATGTTTAATTTTTTCACTATTTTTTTCATACTTGTTTAGCACGTTAAAATATATCTTTACACAAAAAATTAAATTTCTTCGACCAGGGATAAATTAATTATGATTTTTTATTCCCTCATAATTATGAATTTCTTAATCAATTTATAATTAATTTGTATCTCGTTTAAAAACAATTTCTTAAACAATTTTTCATTGTGAAGGTTCTTGTCATGTTCTAGTCATACCTACAAAATTTAGGGAACTAAATTTGACTTGTGAGTATACGCTTACGCGAAACAAAATTTCAATTTTGCACGTTTTGGTTGAAAAATCAAAATAAATTTAAACGACTTCGAAATGCTATGAAACTTTACATATCATTTTTATGTATTTTTATAGATGTCTTTGCAAATAATGAGTTCAAAATTCGATTTATAGGTCGAGATTTCCGTTGTTTTGTTTTTTGAGTTTTTGACACTTTAAAAATTCATAATTAATTTGTCGTTTGTCGAAAACTTATAATTTTTTTTGTGTAAAGCCATATTTTAACGTTCTTAACTCGCCTCTAAGAAATCATGAAAAAATTCAATCTCTTGGTTGCTTTTTTGGACTTCTCGTATATTACAAGGTTATAAATAAATAAAAAATCTTGAATTACATGGTCATAATACATGTTATTTAATTACAGGGTCAATTTTCAGACTTCATGTACATTACATGGTCAATTTCAATTAATAACCTTATTTTAAATTGTACTTTTGTTAACAAAATAAGAAACCTCTTTTATTTCAATTTATGACTGTTTATATATTATATTACATGTGAATTTACGACAAATATTTTGTCCGAACTCCATAAATTTCCTAGCTCCGCCGCTGGATACAAACATTGCAATTATCTTGAAGCAACTAACATTGCAATTATCTTGAAGCAACTTCCTAATTTTCAAGACAAATCTACATCCATGTCTGCCACCAACAACATCACCTTGCAAAAACACTCAACCACCACCTGCGAATCTATATCTTCACCACTTCAAAATTTATCTCCTTTGCTAGTCTCAATACTTTCAAGTTCCAATGCCCTCTATAATTTAATAATCAAACCATTAATTAAATAAGAATATGAAATTTAAATACTCCCTTCGTCTCACAATAATAATGTTTTGGGTGAGAGAACTTTACTAGCTAATGTAATTTTAGACAATAATTATAAACCTCTTTACCAGAAACAAGAAAGTTGTGATCTATAAAGTGTGTATTCTAATCACTTGAATGGTAGTAATGTTTCAAAATAAGATTTTCCAATGATCGAAAAGAAAGTTTAAAAATTATTGTCTAACCCGGCGAATTTCATTACTCAATTTCTCAAAGCAAAGTACTTTCTACATAGTGATTTCTTGAATTCAAAACTGGGACACAATCCAAGCTTTGTGCGGAGAAGTATTTGGAGCGCTAACTTTGTTGTTCACAATGTATATAGGTGGAGTATAGGGCATGGTACGAATATACCATAGTAAATGGTTGGCATATGACACCGTTTTGGACATTCATATTCAAGCTAAAGGGTTCGAACATTAGATTGATTTGTACCTTATGTAGACTGATATTAAAATGTGGAACGATCCACTTGTGCGGCATCTCATATGGAGAACAAAACTTGCACCCAAAGTGCAGAATTTTGTATGGCGCTTTTGCAGGAACAAGAACTGCATTCCCAATCGATATCGTTTGGCTCAAAAGAGAGTGATTTTCCTAAACAAATGTGTTCTATGTGATGAAGAAGTCGAAGATAACCTTCATATTTTCTCTTGGTGTAATAATGTTGAACAAGTTTGGCGACTCTTTGACATGAGGGACATTGTGCAAATACAAAGACAAGAACATAATATTGTTCCATATATTATGTACACGACCATTGCTCAACATCGAGCAGCCTTTATGTCATTGCTCCGGAGTATTTGTCAGCGAAGAAATAAAAAAGTTTGGCGTAACACGACTGATACAACGTGAGTTACTTAGGAGCAAACAAACAACTTACTAAACGAGTGGACAACCGCACCAAAACCCAAACAGACTAAGCATGATAATGGTACAAATATGGATGGTGGGGGTATGGAAGAAACCACCTCCTGACAAGTATAAGTGCAATTTCGATGCTTCTTTCTCTTCCACTCAAAATAAAGTTGGCATATGCATCTACATAAGGGATGAGAATGACATCTTTGTACTTGCCAAATCATAATGCTTTTCGCCAATTATGGAGGTAGAGACAAGGGAAGCTATTGACTTGTTATTTGCCATGTGTTGGCGTAGGAAGTTGCAAACTTCAAATTGGATTCCAGGAAGATTATGAGTTACGACGCTATAATCTAAGATTGTGGAAGGATTCACAATTTTTTTTTTACAAACTCTGATGTTGAGTTTACAAGTGACATTGACCATACTTTAGCTAAGGTGGTCATATTCTTACATAGTTTCCTTATTTATAATATACTCTCATCTACTGAAACTCTTATTATTAATGAAATGAATTAAGATTGTTCCAGTAAAAAAAAATCAATTATAATATTACAGCAGAAATTGTTGGGGGTGTAAATATGATAATTTACAAAGACATATGAGATTTTAATCTCAAGCCCAATATACTTCATTTTGAATAAACCCATCATCCCAAGCTCGACTGGAGTTAGTTGCACTGGAAAAACTCAACTCGCCGGGAAACACCGCCGGCGTTACTCGTCAGCCGCCACAAACACAATCACGTCGCCGGAAAGAAGGTATGTTGTAATAGATATCTCCACCTTCGCCGGAACCATCATTTCTCTATACCCTTTACTCTTTTTCTTTCATCACTCGCTTCAAAATTTCATTTTTCTCAATTTTTCTCAAATGGGTCCTCTAAAGTTGTTGTTTGGATTTTAATTTAACTAAATCTTCTTACAGGAATTGATTTGTTCTTTTAGTTTTTCTGAGAAACATGTTGAAGCAAGCAATTGGCAGAATTTGCAGAACCAATGTGTATGCTTGTGAAGGAAAAAAAGTTTTGCCATGGAGTTATATGCCTTCATGTTGTTTCCACAATGGACAAGTAAAGTCTCCGATTTCGTCTTTTAAAGCTTGTTTTTTTATTTATCTGTTTACTGGATTGTTGCATTTGGATGCTTTTAGATATAAGCCACTGACTTTGACTGCAACATATGGTAGTGTTGTTAAATATCGAATAGGGTTGTGGAATTTTAAAAAAATTGCTATTGTTCCGCGGTATGCTATTTGGAAGAAAGTATCCTCAAGTAGTGGCTTTTGCGGTGCTATGGCATTGTACCGTATCAAAATTTGAACAAACTGCAATTGACAGCACTGGCATATGTTGTGAAAGGTCTATGGCTATAATGTTAATTGTTGAAAACAAATGGTGATTAACACTGTGTTTCTACCTGGGTTGGTTCACCAGGGGTTGCTGGTTGAGTGGTTGGCTTACCACTGCCGGAGGGTCTAGTAAGCAGGAATGTACCAATCAAGCTTGAGCCATCCCATATCGGTGGGTTGGCTTAGCCTAATTTTCCAAGAAAATTAGAAAGTGCTGAAAGAAGTAGAGTAGAATATTGGAAAATTAAAAAAAAAATTACATTTTTCAATTTTCACAATTTTTCTATCAAAAAATGCATAAGGGGATAATGTATTGTGCAACAGGAAACAACTTACGTTAAATAATACTAGATAAACAACTATAAACTAAGATATTATATTAAGAAACGAAATTTTAAATGGATGGTTTGCCCCGGCTTGATCTAGTAGTAAGCCATCTCACCCTATGGGTTTGGAGGGTCGTCTTATTACGGCCCATTGGTGACCTATGAGTTTTGCAATCCAACTCACCTGTGAGCTGGGTTGGCTCACGGGCCACAACTCATTTTGACGGCTCTAGTATGATAGCCATAAAGCTGTTGATTGAAATAATTTATTTCATAGATAAATCAGGGAATCAAATGCAGAGTATTAGAACAAGGTAGGAAATCCCAAAAGCTTATACATTTGGACAATGTTAAACTGGCATCTTGATTTGGCGAATTTTGGTAATTAAAATATTATTTGTAAGCTTTTGAATGTTTGATGATTACACATTATTTGCTATTTTGTGACAAATCTTAAGACTGGTCATTTCACAGTTTTTTCTTCCTTTTTAATTACTGCAAAGGTGATTAGTTTTGACAGATTTAAGGAAGATCTGTGTTCAATGTTCTGTGCATATTATATTTTAGCTTTAACAGGATTCCAGAAAGAATTCTTTGTTTCTGTGAGTTACGCATTATATCTGTGTTCTATAATTATGCCATTGTGCCAAAGGGTCATTACAGATTTTTTTTGTAATTTTTACCGAGTAGTTTTTTTTTTACAACAGTAGAAAAGAATTAATGCTTGCTTGTTGTTTAACCTTGCTTTGAAATATTTCTTTTTCAAGAATTTCTTTCGTTAAAGTTATCTTGTCCCCCATCCAATTTGTGTTTTTGCAATTTGCGTTGGAGGAGAAACACTTCTTGCTTCTCTATAATGAAGATGACGGATTTATTACATATGTTGCTACATAAAACTTGTATATTTTAGGCAAACTTCTCGAAAATATAATAAAATATCTCAATTTTCAAATTAGAAAATTGTTTTCGTTGATTTATCAGCATGCACAAATACTGTGTTTTTCATACTGGGACTCCTATTTGTAGTGTGGACTCTCAAGTTAAGTGATTTTTCATATATTTGTTGTAGTCTTATCAAGAGCCTTACAAGTTACAACTACTTTGAGTATACAATCTGTTAAAGTATATTTGTAGTCTTATCACTTTCCCTTATAATCGCCATCATCTTTAGACCCACCTTTTGTTTGCAAATCTATTGCTTTGTGGATTAGATGATCCTACTTATACTTCTATCAGATATTGTTCGTCACAAAATAATGCATTTCAATAGGATCGGTGGCACTTTGTAACACCTAATTTGTTGTTGTCTATGTGTTAAGTTATTCATACAAGAGTCAATGTGTGTTTTGCCGAATTGATGTTGAAATTAAAGTTGACATTCGGTCTTGGTGAGTTTCTTGGGACCAAATTCAGTTCAACTTTTATCAGATTGATATTCAATAGCTCAAATGAAGATATATGAAGTATTAGTAAACATGAGATTTTAGTTTGAGGTGAAATCATTTACGATGTCTTGATACTCATTTGCTGTGCATCTCTTTTATACAGGCACATATGGCACCTAGAAGCTTTTTTGGAGTAGAGGATTTCGTTGATGATGACAACAGCCGACCTTATACATACCAAAAAGGGAAGAAATCAAAGAATCCAAACAAGCATATTTCGTTCAAACAAAGAACAGTTGCCTACATGGAGCCTTTTACACTTGACGTATTTATCTCAAAACGGTTTGTATCAGCTTCTCTAACTCATAGAGTGACAAGCAAACAGGTTGCAGTTGCTGGTACCAACTCCAAGGACATTAAAGCTGTTCTTAGATCTCGGTCAGACATACCAGCATGCATAGCCATTGGTAGGATTTTAGCGGAACGAGCAATGGAAGCTGATGTTTATACTGCTTCTTATACTCCAAGGGATCGGGATAAGTTTGAAGGGAAAATCAGAGCTGTAGTTCAATCACTTATTGATAATGGGATTGATCTCAAGGTTTATCTTGATTGAGTCACACAATCTCTTAAATAAAACACTACCAGCCAGAGAAGTTATTGAGATTCTGGTTGAAGCAATCTAGCCCATTTGTGTGTTTTATTATGTCCATGTAGCTTGATAATTAGTAATTGGTATCAATATTAGTATTGTGAACTATAAACTATGGCATAACGAATGTTATTTTATTTTTATATATAGCCCATGATAACCATCTTCTAGCGTTCCGATTTCCGATTCATGTTGTAGGACTACCAAGTCATAGGAAACCTTTTCGCTGCTACGCGGTGTCACTGTTGAGTGTTCACCTTTATTCGTCAACAGCAGCGGCAGTTCTTCACTGTAATATATTGAAAGCTTCAGACAACCGTTACTTCCTAATCCAGTAGTGCTTTTTTTTCCTTTCCATAATTTTGTTATTATTGGTTTGTATTTATGCTTGTCTTGTTTGTTGTCTTCTACTCTTTTGCTTCTGTTATGAGGTGTTCTTTCATTTTTTGCATGTTGTAACTTTCATTTCATGTGGTCTAATATTAGCCATGCTTTGGTGTGTTCAGTTTTTACATCAAGTGCACACCCTAAAAAAAAGTGAATCCATCAGTTTTGGGATGGTAAGAGTGAAAAAGAACTGAGGTTTAATGTGAGGTGGAAGGGAGGAAGAAAGAACATTGGGTAGAGTGATCACATGATTTTCTCATTTTTTTAATTTTTTTTTAATGTTAATTTCCATTGTAGCGACTACATGAAGATGTCATGTCATTAAAATTAGTTGTGTTAGTGATTTTTAGTCAAAATGTGCATGGGGCTAGTTAGTGTAAAATGGGGTCAATTTGAGGGGTCAAAATTGTTCATTTTAAACTGTGTGGGTTAAAATTGTACAATTGTGAAATTTGAGAGGTTAAAAGTGCAATTAAACTTTAATACAACTATTATGGTCTAATCATTCAACATCTAACCGAATCTGCAACTCTTTAATATCATACATAATAAACAACCAAATAAAACAATCGATCATACTTAAAATATATATCATTATCTTTATATTCATTTTTTCTACCTTGAGGTATTAATCCACCAACACTTCTAAACGAAATCGTTTACGGTGTCTAACACCAACACATGATTATATTTGATTAATTTATTTTCTAAAATTAATATTATGTTAACATGTCAATCTCGTTCGATGTCTTTGTTTGTGCTTCATAGCTGGCTTGTACATGGTGGTGAAAGGAGGAACAAGATTCAGCATGTGTTTGGGGGCCATGAGAAAGAAACTTCATTTTATAGCTTCATAGCTCTAAAAACAGGGCAATAATATTGCATTTGGACGCAAAAAAGTTGGAATGGATGCAAAACCAAACATGCTGTAAATTCAAAAGTTCCATCTAAATGATATCACCAATCACCATCTCTGCGAAATCGCAGCCACAAAAATAACGAAAAATTCAGAAACAACATCCACAAATAATTTCGGCACATTGCTTGACATCAATACTACTCATCCAGAAATAAATACCAATATAGTAATGATATTCTCAGTGAATATGAGAAACAAGTTTTGGAAATGGCAACATTTTTGTGGCTCAACTACTACAAGTAACTTTTCACCTCTGGAGACATCAAATATAACCAACAGTTGACATCTCTTTCCGAACACGGCAAGTTTAGTTTACGCGTCATACATTGTAGTGTAAAATGTCTCTTCCAACAGCATATATATGATTTCATAAGATTTCAAAAGGCAGCTCAAGCATACTAAAAAGTTAGTACTTGAACTTGATGGACTTATGTTAACAATTTGTGATCAACACTTTATAATTACTTATTTCTTTACTTTAATCCTCATCGATCATGGAACAACATGACCTGGTAGAGCTATTGCTGGTAGAATATGAGATGACGAAGTTCTCTTCATCTATGGTTGCAGAGTGTCTACACAGCTCAATGCATTGTCAATAGATTCAAAAAGAGACGTGAATAGCATCGGTGTTGTCAATCACAGATCGTGGAAAATTGTGGTCCACTACGCTACAATGATACAGCGCGACCACTATTTGATACCACTATGTAGTTAATTTGTACTAAATTGTGTATTGAGGAACAATGTCGATTGTTAAAATTCCACAACGCTATAGCTGCTATTTGACACCACTGGATGACATCCAAACAATACTCAGACATTTGCTTGTGATCATTGGAAAGGCCAGCTGGTATGTCAAAACTCAACATTACAATTTACAACACAAAACTGTTAAGGAACTTGTAGATGCTATTATTTATGTATGATCTGTCTTAACTCTAGCATTACACACATATACACCCAGAGAGAGCAAATAGATCAAATTTCTCATATTTGAATGTTTTCTTTTCGGCAAATTAAGCCAACAGTGTTGTTTGGAATATCAGGACAGGGGGAAACTTTCACTCAAGAAGTGGTGAAGTTATGACCTCCATTAATGTGCTACTTTTCATATATGCATTCAACATCCTACCATACAATATGAGCACTGTTGTCAATTGAAAATTCTGGAAAATAGTGGTTCGTTCAAACTCCTCTATGTTGCAGGGTTATAGCGCCGCAATAGTCCCTGTTTGACAGCACTTTGTACTAAATAGTATAATGCGGATGCCGCTATTTGACAACACTGAAGATGAGGTGCTTCCGGCTCATATTCTACTTGCTTTGTGCCCACTTTAAAAACAAAATAATAATAATAAATCAATACAAACATAGGATGAATTAATAATTTAAAAAACTATAGCAATCCAGCAGAAGATCTAATGCATAGCAGTAAAAATAGAACAAAATGTGTCTTCCCCTTAAAAACAAAGGTAGCAGCGAACTGAAATCAAACCATGTATAATCACAATAAAGAAGCTGAGCTCACCCTCAAACACATCTCCAAAGCTTTCAAATGCATGTCTTCTTAAAAGAAAGATCACCAGCACCATATGAATGTCTGAAGTAGCAAAAGCTGACATATCAAATGCTGTGTCAAATTGCAACAGATTGCAGCATAAATGGCTGCAAGTATTTAATGGGATTTCTTTGGGAGAAAATGCCCGGCTAGCAAAGCCTCATTCCAAACCAATACAAAGCACCATAATTTGATAGCTCAGTATCTGAGGCTAAAATGATATTTATATAGATATAAAAACATATACATATACAAATAGATATACAAATACAGACAAATAACCTTGTAAGCTATGCCATAGAAATAAGCCATAAAAAAAATGAGACGGGCAATAATTGCAATTTTAAAAAGTAAACATTGACCTAGAATAATGACATAAAAAATAGCTATCAGTATCATGCATCCTAACAAAAGTAACATAAGCAAAAAAGAGATAAATCAAATTTAAATAAACCAGTGAGAAAATTGAAAACTTCATCCATTGTATTTATTAAATCTTTTCAATCCATCAATGCATTTTTTTGTATCTTCATCCTATTCCTCAGCCAAAGAAGTAAAAAAAATAAAAAAAATAGTATCAAAAAGCAAAACAGTACAAAGTATATTGTAGTATTTTATTCTGCTCAAAAAAGTAGGACTCAGTTTGAGAGCAAAAGGAATCTATGGCTTGAACGACACAATTCTGTCCTCACCAATAATTGCCACAAGAACAACTCCCGTTTTTAAAATGGTGAAATCTACTAGCATCTCTTAACACAATTTCTCGTCCTGTAACCAAGGTTATAAGTTTGATCGCATTATGACAGTCATCGCACACACGATGGCTCTGCGTAATTTGCAAAGGTAACCAATCTGGAGTGTTGATGATACCAAAAGCTATTGCAAGCTTTTCACTGTGATACTTTATAGCGCGTTGTTCCTCTTCGTCTACATCAGGTAGCAATGTATCTGTCTCCATGACATAACCATGTTTTGATATCTCCACCATCAGGTTGTCTACTTTTTTGTATATATTTTTTGTTTGCTTGTGAGATTTGTCTGCGCAAAGAAAAGCATACAGTTGTTTATTGACTTTGATCCAGGTATGTGCCAGAAGCATTCTAAAACCCTTTCTCTTTAAGGTTTGTAAAACACCAGCAGCTTCCTTCAATTTGCCAGACCTCTTATATATATTTAGAAGCACAACATAATTACACAACTTTTTAGGCTCCAGACCGTAAATCTTTTCGGCTGCAAACTTCCCAACCTCTAAATTCTCGTGAATTCTGCATGCTGTCAACAATGCTGCCCACATATTTAGGGTTGGAGGGAAAGGAGCATTTCTTATTAGTGCAACAGCCTCGTCTAATAAGCTCTCTCGACCTAATAATTCAATCATACACGCATAGTGCATTGCTCGAGGCTTAATGTTGTGATCTCGACTCATTGACTGAAAAATCTCCCAACCTCTTTCTGATAATCCTGAATAGCGACAGGCAGATAAGACAGCTAGAAAAGTGACATGGTTGGGAGTCATATTTTCTTGAAGCATTTTCTCATACATTTCTATTGCCTCTTCTCCCTGACCATGATTACCATATCCACCAATCAATGCATTCCAAGATATGACATTCTTCCGGTGCATCTTGTCGAAAACATGTCGAGCATCTTCCATCCTTCCCCATTTGCTGTAGAAGTCAACAAGCGTCGAGTTTGCCACCAAATCTGTGCCAAAACCACGACGAACTAATGCAGCATGAGCTTGCTTCGCGTGTTCTAATGACGCCAATCTCGCACAAATTCTTATCAGTATTGAAATAGTGAAATGATCAATTTTAGCACCACTATCACGCATCTCGTAGTATATGCCAAGAGCTTTCTCACTATATCCACGAAATGCATAGCCAGCAATAATGGTGTTCCATCCAACGGTCGTCTTCTGCGGCATTTGATCAAAAACACACTGAGCATCTTCAATGTTACCACACTTGCTATACATGTCAATCAATGCAGAATCTACATTTGGATCTCCATTCATCGCCCTTTTCAAAATACAAGTATGAATTTGCTTTCCCACCTCAATACAATCCAACCCAGCCGATGCACGAACCATGGCCGCGAAAGTGCGAGGCTTCCCATCATTAAACTCTTCCCACATACACAAAAACAACTCAAAAGCCTCAGAGTAATTCCTCGAAACCACAAGCCCACCAATCATCATCATCCAAGAATTAGAATCTCTCTCAGCCATACCATCAAACAACATACGAGCATCGCGCATAAGATTACATTTCACATGCATAAACAAAACCCTATTCATCGTATACAAATCAAGCTCAAACCCACTATTTTTCATGAAATTAAACACCCTTTTAACACCTCTAATCGATCTCAAACCAATACAAGCACTTACCAAAGCATCATAAGTACTAGCACCAACATAAGATTTAGCATAATCAAGCTCCAACATTTCAAACAATTCCATTGCCTCCATAAACTTATTACACAAAACCAATTTCTCTATCTGAGCACATAGTACAGAAGGAGATAAAGATCTCTTTATCACCTTCTGGAACTGTTTGAGATCGATTTTAGCACCACTATCACGCATCTCGTAGTATATACCAAGAGCTTTCTCACTATATCCACGAAATGCATAGCCAGCAATAATGGTGTTCCATCCAACGGTCGTCTTCTGCGGCATTTGATCAAAAACACCCCGAGCATCTTCAATGTTACCACACTTGCTATACATGTCAATCAATGCAAAATCTACATATGGATCTCCATTCACCGCCCTTTTCAAAATACAAGTATGAATTTGCTTTCCCACCTCAATACAATCCAACCCAGCCGATGCACGAACCATGGCCGCGAAAGTGCGAGGCTCCCCATTATTAAACTCTTCCCACATACACAAAAACAACTCAAAAGCCTCAGAGTAATTCCTCGAAAGCACAAGCCCACCAATCATCATCATCCAAGAATTAGAATCTCTCTCAGCCATACCATCAAACAACATACGAGCATCGCGCATAAGATTACATTTCACATGCATAAACAAAACCCTATTCGTCGTATACAAATCAAGCTCAAACCCACTATTTTTCATGAAATTAAACACCCTTTTAACACCTCTAATCGATCTCAAACCAATACAAGCACTTACCAAAGCATCATAAGTACTAGCACCAACATAAGATTCAGCATAATCAAGCTCCAACATTTCAAACAATTTCATTGCCTCCATAAACCTATTACACAAAACCAATTTCTCTATCTGAGCACATAGTCCAGAAGGTGATAAAGATCTCTTTTTTGTGATCTGGGTTTCATCCAAATCAGGAACAAATTCCTTTTCATTTTCCTCAAACCCAATTTTCTTTTTTGGTCTTGGACGTAACAGTTGTTCCATTGTAGAACAACAAGAAATCTGAGAAATGGGCTTAGTCCAATTCTTCATCTTTGATCCATAAAAACAGTTTTTTCTTGGATTTGAAGAAAAAGAACCAAGAAAGGACAATGATTTGAACTGATCTAAAGAAAATGTTTCCATTGGTGACAATTAACAACAATAACAATAACAATAACAAAAATGTTGTTGTTGTTAAGTGTTGAGTTTGAGGTTGTTGGTGATGGTGTATTCATGAAAAAAGAGGGTATAAATATGAATGTGAAAAGAGGAAGAAAAGTATGCATCTTCACTAGTTTGCATATATTTCTCCGCCTAGATTTAGTTTGGTACTGACTTTCCAGCAAAATTGGAAAATGTGATTAAAATATGGAACTGTCTTGAAGCTGTTATTCATGTCCTCACTCCTATGATGTGTTTTTGTTTGGTTCGGTAGTTGGGATGATTCACCTAACTAAAAAACAAATCACAATAATGCTAATATGCAATACACCTAATTTTTTTTAGTGGGACCATCAACCTATTACTAGATCATTCTCACTTCAAGACAGTTAGCTTTTTTTTTTTTTTACAAAATTATCGTAAATTCATACGCACGTTTGAACTTCGATCATGACGTCCAGCTTAACAATTTTAATATTTTTGTCGGTTGAGCTAAAACTTATAGAACGTTCTTCTTATTGAAATATATTAAAGTTTTTTGGGATAATTTAAATAATCTTTTTTTTATTTTTTTTAAATTGTATTTATTAACTCATGTAAAATTAGACGGTAAGAATTTTTAGTTTATGTAAAATAAATTTGTAAGAAGTTTTGATCTTTAAAAATGTTAAAGAAAAAATTTATGAACTCTATAAAGTAAGATTTTTGTTTTTTGGGGATTAATAACAAATTTTTTACATTTATAAATATCATATAATTAATTAACCCAATTTAATTTAAATTTTTTAAATTGGATATTTGATCTGAGGATCAGATCAACTAACTTGAAGGATTTAATCTCACTATTCATTTGCGAGTCATCGTTGTATGAATTAGTTCATCAAAACTATCATTAATTTCAATCAAACTAGTGACCTTAATAAAAACACACTCTAAGGTTCTAAGGTAACATCATTAAACAAACTAATCCTTCAAAAAAAATCATTAAACCAACTGAAATAGGTTTTTAAGTTGGTTTAATTAGGAAGGATTCAACTTAGATTCCATAATAATGTGGTTCAATCATAAAAAAATTGAATAAAGAAAACACTAAATCTTACCCCATGTAAACGCTGCCTTTCGCGCCACAAAGGCATAAATCCGGACCCACAAACTCGTCTCAGGTAAGCCATTCGATTCTTCTTCCTTCCTTCTCCAATTTTGATTGATTTTGCAATTCAGTTTTCATTTCCCCAATTTCATATGCTCATTTTGCAACTCATCAAATTCAATCTGTGTGTTGCATTGTACTAGTAGTTAGTATCAAAAAATTATCAATTTCATTTTAACAACTAATCACTACCAAGTGGTGTGTTTTGTACATATTTCAAGCTGTTGCATATTTTCTCCATTTTCAACTATATGCTATCAAATGCTAGTGATGAAATTCAGTTTTTTGCTTTCTTTGTACATTTGAAATTGAAACACTTATGTAACAATATCTTGATCTTGAACAAATTTCTGAATGCTCAACCAATTGTGCTTACAAACTCACTATTCAACAAATGAGTGGCAGACGACGATTTTCATTGTAAGAAATGTTTTGCATCAAACAATGTTATTTCTTATTTTTACTATTCGTAGTTTCATTCATATCTTACCCACGCTAATATCTAATGTCTATGACAGACGGAATAGCTTTTAACAGTGACGCAGGAAGTGCATTCAGCAAACTGGTTCAGAATTGCATTTTCCTGCCCCTCATTATATTCCATAATCTCCTTTTCAAATTTGGGTTTCAGATTTCGCAATTTGATGTTCCCATTGCGAGTTCCGGGTTTCTTGATGTTGATATTCCAGTGGAGTTTGGTGGGGGGCATAAGAGGCTTGGGATTACTAGGGTTCATGTGGAAGAGGATGCTGGGAAGCTATTGCATACTGAAAACGGAAATTACTCTCAGGTACTTGGTTTCTTTCTTTCTTCACATTGGTTCTAGGTTTTAGTATTTAGTTTATGTTTGGTTGCTTTCGAGTAAAATTGATTTTGGGTCCAGAGTTGATTCTACTTGAAGCTAGGATTTGTAGCTCTTGGTTCAAAAATTGATTTTTATACACAAATGTATTGTTCAACTCATTTTTACATGAATGTATCCAAACAAAAATCATTTTACCTTCAACTCAATTTTAGTCGGTATCAATTACATAATCAATTCATTCAAAATCAATTCTTGTCATCGCAAAACCAAACATAAACTTATTTAACTTTGGTTATCTCTTGCTATTTGTTTTTCTTATCTAATTTGCATTTATTTTTGTTAATTAATTTGGTTTCCTTTAACTTTGGTTAATGTGCCAACGAAGGTTGATATCAAACACAACAATTTTCTTGAAATTTATTGATACTTATATTGTTAGGTTTAAGAGAATGTTTTAGATTTTTCGATTTCTGATTCAATTTTAATTGCAACAGTATGCCATGTTTCCATTCTGCTTTTTGTTTCCAAAGATTTGTTGAAGAGATTGTTTGGAATGTTTTTTTGGCCTGCCATCTTGTTATTGAGAAATGGAGCCTTGATACTTCAAAGTCCCGTCTAGAGATAAGTAAAGTTTGTAAAAAAATTGTTTCAATCATGGATCAAATGCGTGTATTCTTTGCTGAAGTTAGTTAACCACTTGACTCCAACCAGTTTGTTATCTGTTTGATAATTTTGTAATTAATTATGAAATCAAGAGATTAAAATTAAAATAGAAAACATTTTCTCAAGCCAAAACCCTACAATCCTGTGTAAAAGAATGATTTCCCTTGTGAAGTGGCAAATCAATTTGGTTTTTTAACATGATGTTATTGCAGAATTAGAATGTATCCAGAGAAAACACTAAAAGAAGCGACTAGGGCAGCCCTACTGTCCCCGTTATCCTCTGTTTTGGTATAGTTCATTTTATTTGTTTAGTCTTTGGATTGGAACTATCATTAGAGTCCTTTGACAAAACTCATCCAATTTATTCGAAATGAAGCACCTTGGTTTGTTTAGAAATATCTATTGATACCTCTGTAATTATAGGTTTGATTACTGAACTAACAACAGCAATAATGACTAATTTTAATCACAGATCCTTCTTTAATAACATCTGGAAACACAAACTTAAATGCACTATGTTTATGTAATTACCTACTGTATTCATTATATTGTGTAGTTGTGATGCATATTGGTCGTGTGGGTAATATTTCTATTTTTGTAGAATAAAAGTTTCATTGTTATATAGCATTTCGATATTTGTTTTTTTGGTCAACAAGCATTACAAGATCAAAGAAAATTTTCAATTACATATTTTAACCCTACAAGGAGACAAAATCTCGGTAGTACGTCCACTAGATTTCACTAACGAGAAATTGCCAATTTGGAATTTTCCTTCTATAATGTTAGATTTTTTCTTTCTTTCTACTGGCCTAATGGCCAACACATACACAAATAAACGGAAAGGGGGAAGGGGTGTCGTGGGTTCGAACGCACGCACACACAAACACACACTCATATCCCAGTGGTGCTTACCTTCATTAAATATAATCAGTAGTTACAAAAATCAAATAGTGAAATTTAAATAATTGTATATTTTGTTAGATACATGCATATTATAACTTCAATTCAATAACATGATTGCTTGTACCTTACAAAATAACATGATTGCTTGTAGTAAAAGTGGATTGTGACTACAAAAAAATTCTAGATACAAGTATATTAAATTTGATGGTATTTTTCACAGGTTGATCTAAATAGGGTAGGGGTACCTTTGCTAGAGATAGTTTCTGAGCCGGACATGAGAAATGGTATTGAAGCAGCAGAATATGCAGCAGAATTACAGAGGTTGGTTAGGTATTTGGGAGTGAGCAATGGCAACATGCAAGAAGGTTCTCTTCGTTGCGATGTAAACGTATCAGTACGGCCCATTGGGCAGTCAAAGTTTGGGACAAAGGTACTAGCTATGTCTTCTATAAAAATGAGATTGTTCGAGCTTTATGTTGTAATGTAATACTAACAAATAGGAGCTATTATGATCAATTATTGTTCTGGCAGGTTGAAGTGAAAAATTTGAACTCGTTTGCATCAATGAGCAGAGCTATTGATTTTGAAATTTCAAGGCAGGTGCAACTTCACAATCAAGGTCAAGAAGATCAGATAGTACAGGAAACTCGACTCTGGGAAGAAGGCTCTCAGGCTAGTACTATATTGTGATTTTCTTGTTGTTGTTTTCCTTCTAGGTATTTTAGCAGCTACAAGGTTGCTTTCTCTACCCTCATACTTATTTTCTTACATAATATTCTGTTTAGAGAACTATTACAATGAGAAAAAAGGAAGGGCTTGCTGATTATCGATATTTTCCAGAACCAGACCTTCCATCAGTAATCCTTTCCCAAGAATATGTAGATGGGATTCAAAGTTCTTTACCGGAGCTTCCTGAAGAAAAACGTAGAAGATATGAAAAGATGGGATTAGGCATGCAAGATGTTCTTTTCCTAGCTAATGACAAAAATGTGAGTTACCTGCTATTTTTTCAACGATACTAGATTCTGTACCAGTGTGATGATAGTGATACACGTGATGACTAAGCAAGTATGAGTGATGATCACTTGTATAGTGGGAGTATCTCTTTTGAGTGAAAATTTACCGTTCCATGTAACTCATGAGTAGAGTACTCTGGTTTGTAGGGTGATAAAACAACTTGAGATTGATTTACAAGTTTTTCATGCAAAACTTGTAATCTTGCTCGAGATAGTAAACACGTTGTCGGAGCTTTTCTGTGGATGTAGGCAAAAGATGCTCAACACGTAAGATACAACAAACCAACTAATGTATTTCTAGTGAAATAAAAACTGATGCACATCTTAATGAAAGAGAAACTCAATAAAGTACAGTTATTAGAAAGATAAAAAGTAAATAGCAATGATGTTTATTACTACACATGATCTGACTTGATTTTTTTTCTCTCAATGGATGCGTTAGATTGCAGAGTTTTTTGATGCTACACTTGCAAAGGGTGCCGATGCAAAGCTGGTTGCCAACTGGATAATGAGTGATATTGCAGCCTTCATGAAAAATGAAAAGTTAACCATAAATGGCATTAAGCTTTACACCTGAAGAGTTAGCTGAGTTGATCGCTTCCATTAAAGGTGGAACCATCAGTGGCAAGATCGGAAAGGAGGTATGTTTGCTTCGGCATTGACGAGTGGTGCATAACTATACTGTGGAAGTTAGTTGTGTTTGTTGACCAAGGGCTTTAATTTATAAAATATGTGGACCTGTAATGTCTAATTATCGGGCTGATACTTGCACAATTTTGACCTTTAATATTTTTAATTATCTATTATAAAAAATTATTAAAAAGTTGATATTTTGAAAATGTTCATCGAGACAATTCCGACAACATCTTATACATTACCATTTGTCTTTGTTATATATTAGTAAAAAAATATGGTCAAAGTATATTATGTGAATAGTGCACATAGTCAAACTAGGTCATTCACTGTGGGACGAATGGAGTACTATTTTTTTAGGTTCAATGTAACATGTAAATATAGCATTCAGAAATATATTTTTCTTTATATCTATTACATTCATTCAGCATAAATATGCTTCTCTTCTCTCTCTCAACAGTTCTTCACTTGTTTGTTGTTGGACTTTACTTATGTCTTCCGATGAGACTATATGGTGGTTAGGCTCATGTGTTGTGTTGCGTCTGCTTCATATATTTGTCTCCATGAATTTGAAAAGAAGGAAAAATGATCATATATTTGTTATAATCGGCTTATTTTGCATTCTGTACTTTTACAATTTGTTTGTGTTTCTGTAGATACTATTTGAGCTGTTAGCTAAGGGTGGAAGTGTCAAGGAACTCATAGAAAAAAAGGACTTGGTTCAGGTTAGTAATAGATCAACAATTATTGAAATTATTACCAGTCCCTTAAAAAAAAAAACGCATTATGGAGGGTTTTATGATGAATCCATTGATTCTAGATGACACCCCTTTTGAGGCGTGGATCGAGGGGTAGTTTTTTTTACTTCACAAAAGAGCATGCTGGACCATGCATATATATATATATATATATATATATATATATATATGGATAGAGAAGTAGACCAATAGAGTCACACTGGATATATTTATCATACATAGATAAAGGGGTATTCTTGGTCTGTGAAGATACGTTGTTAGGTGCTCTGTTTTTCTTTTTCTATTGAGGCCAAACCTAAACCTGTGCTCGAGAGATAGCTGTCCATATACTGATAAGGGATGTATGAATTCTCGAGAGGAGAGGAGCCATGATGGTCCCCCCTGGACCGCCCAGATCCCACGAGTGAATAGAAAGTTGGATCTCACTTGAATCGCCCCATCTATCCTTCTGAGGAGACGTTTGGTTTCAAACCCCGGTTCAAACACGAGAAGTACGCCATGTTAATGTGCCTTGGATGATCCACATCTCAGGGTCAGGCGCCGATGAGGACATTGAACTATTTATGTGGCCGAGAGCCCTCGTAGTCCAGGCACAACGATAATATTTTACTATATTGATTATGTGATATTTGTGATGTTAGCTACACTAATGCCCAGTGAAATCCTCATTTTGTTACCACTCACTACATGCAAACTCCACTCTGAACAACTTTATTGATTATTATTTGAAAATGACATATAGCAGATCCTGTTGAAATTGAAAAAATGGTGGACAAAGTGATTGCAGATAATCCGAAACAGGTTGAGCAATACCAAGGAGGCAAAACGAAACTCCAAGGTTATTTTGCTGGTCAGGTATGAACTTTTAGAACTGAAAACAATTGTTAGTTTTATTTTTCTCCTTTTATTATATTTGTTTTATTTGCATTTGTCCAAATGCAGGTAATGAAGATATCTAAAGGCAAGGCAAATCCAGGTCTACTTAACAAGATTCTTTTGGAGAAATTGAATTCAAAAAGCTGATGTTAATAGATTGATATATGCAAGCCTTCAAATCTGAAATGTCAGTGCTACATAGTTACTCATGCGCTTAACATACAAGTATTGATCCTGATAAAATGTCACCTGACCACTCCACATATTGCAAATGAAATATAAAATTGGAAGGTTTTTGTGTTGCTCATTGCAATACAAAGTTAGTTACATATCGGTTGAATAGTTTGGCCGATTTTAGAAATAGATTTTGTGCATTTTGAGTTCCAGAGGGCTGAAGTATTTCCACTTCAACTGTTGAAATTTGGGTGTTTTGTCCTTATTTTCTTCTGTAGAGGATTAATAGGTCAAAGTAGCTTCCCAAAACATGTGATTTATATCCCAATTAATTTATCTAACATTTCTGCATCTATCATGTTCTTTGATTATGTAATGAAAATAACTAGATCGTCTACCCGTGCTGCCGCACGGGTCATATATAGTTAAAAACGTAAATTGATGAAATATAAACGACAGTGGTTGTTTTTTGATAACATAACACGATTATCTTAACATAGAGTTTGATAAAAGTACGATCAAGACGCGGCGGTATTGGATACATTGCTTTTAAATAAATTCGTTTGATGAAACACAATAACTCATCAAGAAATAAAGTAGGAAGAATTAATGGATGAATTAACAACTTCCTGCTTTGTTCCTTTGGGTATTACTGGGAGGATTTGTCTGATATCACCGCCAAGTACGACAACCTTTCCTCCGAATGGGATATAGGTATTACCGTCGATTTGAGAACGAAGAATGTCTCTTAAACTACGGCCAAGTGTCTCAAAACAATGCTTATGCATCATTGGTGCTCATCCCAGATTATGAACGTTGCTTTACCTATCAAATTACAACATTTCATGATATTAGACGCTGTCATATACAGCTTGTAGTTTACATGCTTAGCCTCTACAATCCATGGAGGTCCTTAAGGCTTCCCCAACTATAGTTTATTATGTGACACTAATAAGAGTATATTTAACATTAATACTGAAGTTGTAAGTTATCATACTGTGATCAAAACATTTTTTACCTAACAACTATATGATAATATTAAGTATATAGTCCCTAACAGTCTTAAACTTATGCAATGATTTAATTTAGGAATAAAATGATTTTTAATGTGTTGTCAGATGTTCATCAATATATAATTCTCATATAAATGACTATATAAAATATGAAATACTTATAATATAAGGTCATAAACTCTAAAAATATTCAGTTAATGGACCTAGATGAACTAATTTAATATTTTTCAAAATGCAAGGTTCCATTTATCAAAATGAATATTTGTTATCTTTGGAGATGAACATTCGCAAACTGATGGGTCAAAATATGCTTGAAACGTAACCAAACATAACAATTTGCTAAAAACTATTAACAAATTGCCAAAATTCATCTCAAATATCATGTGCATAACATACACCGATAGCCACAAAGAAATAGTCCCTCACAAACGATTCAAAGTCTTACAAAGCCCATCCGAATTTAAATGTTAGTAAATTTCCAATGTACTGAAACGATTCACGATAGAAGATAAAAAAGTGAGATCAATAACTCAAATATATATGAACACATACAAAGTAAATACAAAAAAATGAAAACCAAGAGATGATTTTACAACTATATATGCAATCATACACACAAACACAAATAAAATGCTTAAAAATTAAAATTGATTTATTTTGACAGTAGCAATTCATGAGCGTGTAGCTATAGTTGGTTCTATCTATTTCAATAAAAATAATTCCGAAGAGAAAAATTAAGAATATGAGAACATCACCTTCTCATCAAAGTCTCACTCTCCATCATCTTCAATATATCGACTCAAACTCAGACAAACCACCATCCTTCTCATCAAAGTAACATACATGCCACATTCTCAGTCCCCCCTACAATGTACAAACCCATGCTTTGATATATCATCATTAAAATTCTTTGTAGGTAATATTTCATATCCTTAAAAAAAAGTTAGAAGTTGAGATGTGTCATTGAGGTTCCTGGAATAAAAATTCACACTTCAGAAAGACATATCAAGTTTTATCTTGCACATATACTTGGTCAAAAACAACAGCTTGAGTCTTGAATGTATCACAATAAAACTAAGATTTTTCTGATGTCCATATGCAATAAATTCACTGTTCATTGCATAAGAAAATCTCATTTTAAAAAAACAAATTCAGTTTAAGCTGTTATACTATAGTAAATAAAAAGTTATCAGAAAATTTGAAGTTCTACTTAAATATGACGGTGATGCACAAATTGACGATAAAACCAATACGAAAGTAGAGGATCATCTTCAAAAAATACACTTTATACTCACCAGTTGTCTTTGAGCATGCATTTCAATCATTAGCCGACAGGCCTTCTATCAAATATTAGTTTGACCTTTGAATCCAATGTCAAAATATTAAATACTTCACGCCTAAGCTAATGAAACTACAAAAATGATATCAAACACTTTAATCAATAACTTTTATTAGCACCTAAGGAACTAATATATGATACATATATATATACACTCATATAGTGACTTCCACCACAACAGAAAAGACAACTATCACAATTTAGTTGTCAATAATTAAGATGCAAATATATGTACATTAAATAGGCATCAATTTGAACACATCTTGCTCTATCCTAGAATTTGAACATAATCAAATGGCAACCAAGAAAGATAACAATTCTGCAAAGGAGATAAAAGAAGGGTTATTAAGTTAAAGACTTCCGGAACTTAACTAAAACACACATTTGTAACCCAAAAAGAACATGGGTGGTGAAAGTGAAAGAGTCCAGAGGCTCTGTAGTTACCTGATTCGTTGGAGAAGATTAACCCTTTGTGTCTGTATTAGGTTCCCTCGTAGTTACTGACATGTTGGAGAATATTAACCCATTGCACTTAGTTTCGCCGCACTGTTCTTTAAAACCAATAATAATAATCAATAGACTTAAACATGGTCCATTACTGAACCATAAACATTGCCATCAAACCAACTATAAATTATGCTACCCAATACCCATAAAACACATAATTCATACATTCTTATAACCACCCAAATTTACTTACCCATAAACAAACACTAAAACACATAATTCAACCAAATTGGAACAGACCCAATCCACTAAATTGATAACAATGATTGAATGAATACCTGCTCGTTCTCAATTGACTGTTTAGTACACCTTCGGTGCTGATAGGGTCGGAACCGTGGTCGTCTGTCTCTGGTTTGCCAGCGTGGAAGAGAAGAAAGGTGATGCTTTTTTAGGGATTTGAATTTGATTTACCGAGAACAAAGTTCAAAGAAATACCTGGTCTCAAGAAAAGGAAAAACGACGACGGAAGACAGAGTGCCAAATGCTGAAGACCGGTGATGGTGGTGATACGGCGGAGCTCCGCAGTGGTTCTGGCGGCGGGTGTGGACGGGAAGAATGGACCAGAAGTGAAGATAGTGAGGGTGGGAGGTGGAGAACAGTGAGGGACAGAAGTAGAAGGTGGACTATGGTTAGATGAGAAGAAAATGGAATGGAATTGTTGGGATTAGATAGATGTGGTAGTAACAGATAGGAAGGGTGAAAAAGCTCCATAAGAAAGAGTTATGGAGAAGATCATAAGAAAGAGAGAGGTTGGGACACGAAGAAGAAAATAGATTTTTGTTTGAAAATAGTAGCATAGGAAACCTACAGAAGTTGGGAAGTCTGCTGTGGGAAAGTGGAGGAGAATATTGGTGTGAAGTTTATGTTACCAATGCACTTGTGACTTAAAATTGAAAGAAAATGTTTATTGGGAACAAATAGACTGTGTGGAGATCAACATAGATTCATCTAACGGCCATAACGATTTGGAGCTAAAAAATTAGGATTAGGGTTTGGCAATTAGGATAAGCATGTTTGCTAGGATTAGATATAAAGGATTTGGTGTTCTCTTTTGCCTAAACAGTAATAAGAGAGCAAATGTAATAATTATTTTTTTTTGAAGGAAGCAAATGTAATAATATTATTTATGTGATTCATAGTTTATTTGTGTATTACAAATTTATACATATAATTTTTTGGAATAATGTATGCGTTTAATTTAAGACATGTGTTATTTGAGCAACCATTTAGGTTACAACTTTTGGAACAACCATAAAATACAAAGAGTATAAGAGATAGTGAAAGTAAAAATATAATGCGAGTATAAGAGAGAAAGTTGTCACAAAAGTTGTTAAAAAAAGTTATACAAATATCAATTCTATTCATTTGATTTAATAATAGAAAATGTAGTCTCATTTATTACAAAATGTTGGTTTAAATGGATTTGAGATTAGTCGTGCTCACACCAAGTTTGTTTGAGATTTGCATACTCTACAGATTGCCTCGGAGCAATGTCTATTTGGATGTATGTTTCTTCCACCTATCATAACAATTTTTACAAGTAGGATTGTCAAGTTTGGTTTAAACACCATACTACTAAGGAGGCGGATATTAAGTTCGTAGTAACTTGTTTTGAAGTTTAGAGAAATAGAAATGAAGAAATTTTCCAAAATGTGAAGAAAGATACTTGGAGTTATGTCAACAAGATAATCTCTTATCATGTCTTTTTGGTTCACGCTCTTGGTACCACTAGTAAGCATCATGTAACCCGTCAGGTTCCTTGCAATCCCCCTAAAAACTATAGTAAGATCAGTAGATGGTTCTTCTGTAATCCCAATAATGCCTTGAGAAATGATAGATGAGGTTGGATAAAAGGCTATTTTGTTCTTGTGGTAGAGCTTTTAATTTACTAACTGAACTTTCAACTATTTGTAGATGATTTTATCTGGCTTGAGACCTTGGGTATCGATATATCATCATGGAATCTACTATCATACAATTCTGAATCTTATTGAGGATACTAATTAGAATAACTTTCATCATCGTGCAAACTTGCCTTCTCTCATTAAAAAACTTTCTTCTCCTTGTTGAGTGGTCTCCTTTAATCATACTTTGAGAGAAGACAATGAATGTGTTGATTGGTTGATCAAATTTGACGCTAACAATGTTGATTCCTTGAAGATGTGAATGTCTCTTCCTCAGTTAAATTCACTCTACTTACATATACCTCTAGGGTATTTAGGTTGCGGATGGCTTAGTTTTTTTCCTATCAAATTGTTTTTTTGTTTTTTGTTTTTGAGTCTGAATATAATTTTTACAATGGAAATGAATTGTTCAACTCACTTTTTACTTAAATCAATTTTACTGCAGAACCAAACTTGCATTAAGTCGTTCTTCTAGTCTATGGTTGCCTCTCATACTTCTTTTGTAGGTATGCTAGTATGCTCCCTTATACAAGAGTTCATTATACTACCCTCGCTATTAATTTTATAAGAGCTCATTCTACTACCCTCGCTATTTATTTTTCTCCTTATACCACATATTATCCTCACTTGATTCAATAAATATTCTAAAGTATACCGACAATGTAAAGTCCTCTATGATATATCTCACTTGACATATATAACAACAATGAGGCACCTTCCATGCACTTGACAAATTTGGTGTCAAAGTCAGAGGTGACTTTGAGGGTGTGTGAGAGATACAACTGCACTAACTCCAAATTTTTGGAGGGCATCAAATTGTTTATTTTGTGTGTGCGTGCATGCGTGCATTTGTGATATTAATACTATTACATTAGATACTATGATAAATTGTGATATTACTACTATTACAATGGATACTAATAAGCGTTTAAATAACTCTATCGTGGAGTAAGTTTATCTAATAATGGTGACCTAAATTGCGTGATTTTTACTATCAATTATAATTAGCTTTTTTTTAAGAAAAAAGATTTAAAAAAAACACGTGTGTAATGAATATGTGGTTCTCGTAAAAAAAAGTTTTACATCAACATATAATGAAAACTCGTGATATTACCATTTAAACTCGTTTTATAATCACAATTTAATAATAACTATAAAATACTTTATTAAAAAAATAACTATAAAATACTAAATTAAAGTTATAGTAGAATTTGATTTAATGCCCCAACCCGAGCATTATTGCTTGTTTCTGATGCTCTTTTTTCTTTGTTATTTGAAAAATACATTAATATTAGTTTACATCAACAACTCTGTTATTTGCACACAAATTTGAGAGACATATATGGGACACAAGTCATTTTTGCCATTTGCTGATTTAAAGTGGGAGAAATTTGGTCATTACACCCTCATATGTCGTTTGTTATTTCATCTTCCCCAAACTAGATTGCCTCCACCCACCCCTCTCTCACACCCAACCACCCCACCGGCGTTGTCTCCCTCTCGTCTGACCACACCATCGGCGTTGTCTCTCTCCATCCACCATACCATTGATCATCGCTCCTGAACCCTTAGTCGTTCTTTTTCTCTTATTATATCTTTGACCACCATCAACTTCGTCAATCACACCTTTATCAATCACTGTCGTTGTCGCCATGCACATGAGGGAGAAAGCTCAAGTGAGGGATAATCGTTGACCCTTCGTCACCACCCTCTGTCCACCATCGTCCCTTCGTCCACACTCGTCGTCGTCCAAATCTGGAGCTCAAGCTAGGGAGAGAGTGAGAGCACGCAAAGAGAAAGACAAAGAGAGCTAGGAGAGAGAGAGAGAGAGAGGTGGTGGTTCCGATGGGAGTAAAGAGCCTCTCCATTAGTTTAAAATAAAAAGGACAATGTCATTTGGTGAGAGATATATACAAAAAATATATAGTTGGTCCTATCACTAAGTGGGTCTCACCACTATTAATAATTTATGTTTTTTTTTCAAATTCTTTGTGTCTTTATCTCTTCAAATTGAAAAATGGATAGAGTAATAAATGGAGAGAATCCTAACTCGGAAGAGAGTTAGAAGAAAGAGAAGAAAGAGTAGATAGAAGGTGAAAGAAAAAGAGGAAAAAAGAAAGAGTATAATTATACATATAAATATAAACATAAATATACGTATTTGTTTCGTATGTGTCTAAAAAAGTGTGTTTAAATAATATTTCTCTTACTTCTATATGGCATGTCCCATTTTCTCATACTTGATATTTATTTCTAATAAAATAAAATAAAATGTGTGCATTATTCTTTTTTGAGTTTGTAAAATAATAATTTATAGGGTTAATTAAGTAAATGGTCCCTATAAATATTCAGAATAAAATCATATTTTTTAGTCCCTATGACATTTTCCTCTAGTATTTTAGGGACAAAAAATGTTGACGTAAATTTTCTACAGGGACTAAAAATGTTGATGGAAAAGTTTACAGAGACTAAATATAATGACGGAAAATTTTACAGGGACTAAAATGTGTGATTTTATTTTGTAGGGACTAAAAACAAAATTCTGAATATTTATAAGGACCATTTACTTAATTAACCTTAATTTACAAAACTTTCTTAAGTGTGTGTATATATCTCAAATCAACCCAATAGCACGTGAATGATATTGGTAAGAGCTCTCTTCAAGTTTAATTAAATTTTCTGAATTCAAATCCAACCCCGAAATATACCAATGTTAGAGGTCGTTTGAATTGATTTATTTATGAGTGTATGTAAATAAAATATGTTTTTCGTTATATATTATTCATAAGTTTTTATGAAAATAGAGCTTAAAAAAATGAAAAAAAAAACTTAATAAAATATAATATCTGTTAGTGACAATTTATAAACTAAAGTAAAAATTCATTTAACTCAATTGATAGGGACAATGCATAATACATGCAAGGTTTGAGGTTTAAACCCCGGCCACCACAAAAAATAGTTTATTTATTTGTATAAACTATTTTTTATTAGTTCAAAAATAACACATAGGTCTAGGGTGCATGATGTGAATAAGGTCATGCAATGCTAGTTTTTTTTTTTTTTGGAAGGATCTAATTTAATTTCCAATAATATTATAAAGTGTGTTTTTTGAAATGATTAAAAAATTTACGAATAACCTAGCGTGCAATTAGATGGAAAATCCGAGATCCTCGTGAGTTTAGATCAGTTGGTAGGGACAATGCATAGTATATGTAAGATCCGGAGATCAAAATTCGGCCACCATAAAAAAATGGAAAATCCAAGAAAATAGTCCTTCTGATTCTAAAAAAAAAAACTCAATGAATTAAATCTTTTTATAAATAGTCCTTCTTAAATAGTATTTTTTTTGTTTTGTTACGGTAAACAAACAAAATGTTTCGTTCTTAAAAAAAAAGATTGTTTCATCATACTAATTTTTCATTTTTATTCTACATTTATCCTTTTTATCAACAAAATTGTCATTTATATATTAATTTAAATTTTAATTATTCGTTTTGTCTCTTTTTTAATTGTTATTTTAAAAAAACATTTTGTCTCTGAATAATTGACACTTAAGAATATCAATGTAACATTTTTTCTCTCAATATCACACATTTATTTATTGAATTTCATCAAAGTTAACTATTATATTATTCCACTTGCTAATATTAACTTCCGGTATATGAGAATTTTCTAAAGATCTAAGATTCTTATACATGATAATCTCATTAAGATTAACATCCGTTCTATGAGAATTTTCCTAAAAACTAAGATTATTATCTATGAGAATCTTACTAAGTGTAACTTCCAATCTATGAAACATGCTGGAATTTTTTTCAATTTTTCCAACATTGCTAAAAACACCCTTTGTAAAATGTAATTCCAAAATCAATTGAATTTTTTAAAATCAATATATATATATATATATATATATATATATATATATATATAATAAAATTCTAGTGGGTCAAGAAATCTGAAATTTTCAGCCATTCAAAATCTTCTTGGTACATTCAATGATGGACGTCCATTTTACAAAATAAAAAATAAAAAAATTCAAGTTTCATATGGTAGGAGACCTAAGAGGTCTCCCACCATAGCCTTTGCCAATAACCCATTTCAAACTTCTTTTAAAAGAGTGCTTTACTTCCACACAACAACGAAAAATCAAATCAAATGATCATGATACGACTTTTTTGATTTGTTTATAAAATATAATTACAAATATATATATATATATATATATATATATATATATATATATAGTGCAACTCAAATTCTGCAAACTCCTCTTCTGCCTTCGGTTCCCATGGATACCGCAACTTGGAAACATGAGAAGAATGGATTATACTCAATGCGTAGTGCGTATCGAGAGATCAGTAATAACAATGTTTCCATGTCGCAATTTAGGATTTCAGGGCAATGGCATACAATCTGGAACCTTAAACTTCCACCAAAGATAAAAAAAAATCATGTGGCACCTTTGTCGCAATTGCTTGCCGACTCAAACACGTTTACTTGCAAAAGGTGTCCAATGTTCTCCATCTTGTGCTATCTGTGATAATTATGATGAAGATGGAAAACATTTGTTTTTTGAATGTAGCAAGAGTATCAATTGCTAGCAACGGTTGGGAATTTGGCCTTCAATTCAACAAGTCTGGTATGGTATGTTGATGTCTCATGTGCTGACATGATTTTTCAGTTATTTCAAAAACTGCTCAAAAACAAATTTTTGCGGTCACCTTTATGGAGTATATGGAAGCAGAGAAACAACAAAGTGTGGAATAATGTTGTGGAAACTACTCAACAAATTGGAGCATGCGCAGAGACTTTTCTAAGTAGCTGGAAGAATGCACAAGAAATCGGGACTCACACTACTCCTCTTTCCACGCATACTGATATAGATAAGTGGACTAAGCCAAGTGTCGGAAGATTCAAATACAATGTTGATGCAGCCTTCTCCACTTCCCTCAACAAAGTTGGTTTCAGAGCTTGCATTCGAGATGCAGATGGAAACTTTGTAATAGGTTGGACTGCTTGTTTTACCCCTTTGCTCGATGTTGAGATGGGAGAGAAGTTATATGTTTGCTACATGCTATGCAGTGGGTGAAAGATCTTAACCTAGTAAACATGGATTTTGAAACCGACTCAAAGGTTGTGATCGATAGTATTTACAAAGGAGATGATGTCTCTAACTTTATGGCTATAATCCACTTATTGATGACTGATTTAACGAACTCTGATGTGAAGTTCATTAAGAGACAAGACAATAATGTTGCCCATAGTCTAACTAAGGAAGCATTACATCATGCTAGTTTTCCGTTACATCTTAACATTCCACATTACATACATACGTTGATTAATAATGAAAAACTATAAGCATCTTTTTATAAAAAAAATTGGTGTAATTTTGTGTTCTTTCCTCTTTTTTATTTATGATTATTTTTGGTATGATTATTTATTTCAAGAGATTAATCTCTGATGGTTTTTAGGGTGAGGGTTCAATTAGGTTCCTCACCGGTGGACCACGACAAAAACACCGTTAGATAGAATAGATGGTTCAGATTTATTTAAATTAAAAATGGAAACATATACAACTACTCACCTTCAATTCTATTCTGGAACCATTTCAGCATATGTTACAGTTGGTGTTTTAATTTTTCTTCCATAATCAGATATGGTTCTTTCCCTCAAATCATCTTAGACTAAAACCATCAAATCTAAGAGTCCAAGTTATGAATCTTAAAATTAAATCATTTCTTCTTCTTTTTCAACAAACGGCAATTCTCCTATTTTCAGTCCAAATCAGAATGTACAGTAAAAATAACCCCAACAATCCGTGAATAGTTTAATTTTATGGACACGTTGTTTCCCTCACTTCACTTCCCATCGCAATTGTGATAAGAATCCATGGCGGAAAGGAAGAAGGCTTGTGTCGAAAAGATCTCCCTTGCATACCAGTTCCATTTTCCTTCTCGTTTTGTTGAAGAAGAAATTTTTTAATCTTAACGTTCATAATTTGATTTTAAGATTTTCTTGTTTGAGTCCAAATGATTGCAGGAAAGAGTCATGTCTGATTGTGAACCAAGAATTACAACACATGAATTGTAACATAGGTGAAACCAATAAGATTGAATGTGAGTAGTTGAACATGTTCTTATTTTTAAATTTGAATAAATCTGGACCATTTATTTCATCTAACAGTTTTTTCTCGTGGTCCACCGGTGAGGGACTTAATTGGACCTTCACCCTAGAATTCACCTTAATCTATAGGTTAGATCCTTTAAATTAAAAAAAAAAAAAAATCTTTACGTAGGATTTGGATATGTTTTATTTTTGTGTTTAGAAATATAAGCACACGAGCGTATCTATACAGCTTCTTCTTCAGTTCGAGAATTCAAGTACGCTTTTCTCTTTCTTCTTTCCTTCCTTCCACCGGTCAACTCGTTCGTTCTCCTCTGAGTTAACTCACCTCCCGCAGGTACTCTCTCTTTTCCGATCATCAATTTACAAAATTCACCAATCTCAGTTTCATTAACAAAATTCACCAATCTCAATTTCATTAACAAAATTCATCGTTTCAATGTAATTCATGTTCCGTTTTTTTTTTCCTTCGTGATTTTTTTTAATATATGTTTTTTTTTAATATTTTGGATTGAATTTGTTTGTTGAAACAATTGTTGTGGTTATATTTATCAATTCTTGTGTCATTGTGTCCTTTGCAGTACCGTCATTTCTGATCAAAGTCGTGACAGTTGTTTGACATGTCTAGGTGTTCAACACCAACACATGTGGTTACATTTGGTTATTAGTTATTTCTATTTTTCGGTGTCCGGGGGTGACCTTAAAAATTTGCCAATTATGCGTCAGCACGTGACAAATTTTTATGAGGTAATATTCCTCTGATATAAAGTATAAGCAATAGTGAATCAAAGAAAATCGATGTATTTGGTTCAAAATTTGGTCCAAATAGATCAATTTTCTTTGACTTCACACACGTCACTTTAAATGGACTGCCTGCCGATGTCGATGTGTTAGCATTGTGTTTGATGTCTATATGCATCAATGTTTTGTTGATTGTATCTTCCGAATTTGAAATGCTACTTTTTTCTAACAATTAAATGGACATAGTTTTGTGAAGAATTGATTAAGGATTATCCAAAAAGCTAGTTTCTGTACGAGAGTTGTCTGAAATGTAGTTTGGACAAAAATCTTGATAAAATTAATATCAGTGTGTTTGGAATTTCTAGTTTCAGCTATGGAAACTCGCATTTAATTCGAAGATATGCTCACAAGAGTTGGGCTGATACGCGGTAGACAGGAATCTACTTTGATTCCAAACATTATATATAAAATAATCTTGAAATAACTGAGGATGTTAAACATAGTTTTTTGTATGTCAAGATTAGTTTTTCATCTCAATTTGTTTCGAAAGCTATCTTTAACTTCTTCGTTAACATCTATAAACATAAAAGGACTTTTTTTTTTTTTTGGTGATAGAAGAATCATAAACTTATTTTAATTGAGAAACTCCTATAAGCTAGAAGCTAATTCAAACCCGAATCATAAACTTATTTTAATTGAGAAACATCTATAATCATCTGTTATTTTTCAGCAGAATCATATAAGATTTTTGTTATTTTGTGATTTGTTAGTCAGAAGAGGGAAATCAACACTGCATATTTTTCTGTTTTTTTAAAAATCTTGTGAATTGTTCAATGTTTACAATTTCATGATTATTTTAGACTTCATATCAACACTACTTAAAGAGAAGCACATTGCATGTACATGTCCATCATTTGTTGAATACTGAATCACTGACACTTGATATGACACTCCAAAACCTGAGCATGATGCGCATAGTTTACTCTTCGAATAAATAAATGAAAAAATAGGTATAAGACCACATCTTAATAACGCCTTTGTAGGTGATTTTACTTAAATGTTGAAAGTATTGAATTTTAATAACTATGTTTCTATCTATTTGATTTTTCTGTTATTGATAGGTGTGCATTTTCTCATACTTATAGTTGGTACTTTTTATGTGTATTTAGCTATGTTGTTTTATCTATCTCCGTTGCTGTCTGTTGTATGTGTCCTGGGTTGTCTACATGTCCGTATTAAGTTTATTTATTTCTGTGGTTATCTTATTCCTCTGACAATATTGTTTGGTCAAATTATATACCAGAACCTGGAATAGATATTATTTCCTTAAAGTTTTTTGAGCAGTAGTCCTAGAAAAAAAAACAAGCATTAATTGTTAGTAAACCTATTTGAATGATATATATTTTTCGTTTTAAATTTTACTCTTTTTAACTATCCGACCTATATAGAAGTATTAATTAGCTTTGATTTGTTTGAATGTTATGCTGAACAACAGAAAGGTGAAGCTCGGAATTTGGTTGGTAAACTTATCACAACCCTGGATTATCTTTTGCTGTTTCTGGTAAGTTACTCAAGATAATCTGTAATTTTTGGGGTGGGTATATGGGTATATTGTGGATCTGGAGTTAAACATCAATTCTTTGCTTCACTGGGTTTACATGTTCATTTATCTTTGTTTGTATTCTGTTGTGTTACTGTAATACTTTTTAGGGTTTAAAAACTTATATTATTCCTCTGCTGTATTTCTCACTCCTTGTGTGAATTTCTTTTCTTCATTGATTAATTCTACACAACATTTTCTGTCTTCTGTATATTCTACTGAACTATTTCAAATGAGAACATTCTTTGATGGCCTCTTATTTTTTACGTTGTATTATGTAATAATCGTTAATTAAGGTTTGTTCTTAGGTCTTCTAATTGGTCAATACAGAGGTTGAAGAATATGGAATATTATTCATGATACAGATGATGTACACCTGGGTTAAATGTATAAACCTTAAACCGTGACAAAAAGGAAAGAAACAAATTGTCAAATTGCATGATTTATGGTAGATGTTGTGTCAAAGTGAGCGTTCATTCAAATCCCACTCGGGTAGCTGGAAGAAAAAAGAGGTATAGAGTTATTATTAATATGAAGAGTTATATTGAGTTTTCATCACCACAACAACTCTAGTCTTTTGGGTGTATTGGGGATTGGGTAGTTCTGTGTCTTGAGAGAGTTTGCAATTTTGTCATTGTAAAAATTGCAATTGTGCGAGTCTGAGAGGGTTTGCAATTACGTTGATTTGGAACTTGTTGTCGCCATATTATCTCATCGGTACATTCCACCTGTTATTTTGAGACCTTCGAGGATGGTATTTAGATTTTAGCATCAGTGTATATATGCTTCAAGTACCATTCCTCCATTTCTCTCGAATAAAATGTGTTTTCTTGGTGTTCCCTTGAGGTACTGTAATATTATTCAATCTGCTGGATCCAAATGAACAAATTCAGATATATATGAATTAGCCAATAACACTTATCTGCTATGTTTTTTCGTCTACAACATAGATGTCTTCTCACCATTAATACATTTGTGCTTTTTGAACACCATCATCTGCTTGTTTAAGTCTCATATTAAAAATCTAACATATGGCGTATCTGAAGGCTATTCCTTTTAGGAGATATGTTGCATACTTCTTGTTGGATGATATAAAAATATCTTATATTATCTTGATATAGTCTTGTAGTATCTTAGATTATTCCTTAAAATTAGTTCCCATATTTCTTAGTTATTATTATGATTTGTATCTCTATTTGGTTAGGATTTTGAGGCTTGTATTAGTATAAGGAAGCAGATAACATGCACCACTTTTTAGTGGTGCATTGGTGGGGTAGTTACAGATATTGATATTCCCCTGTCATTCTAAAATAAAACAAACAGCAAAAGAAAGAACAAAATATGAAACGGCATAAGCTTCAAAGCATCTGCCTTGCCACCTCCTTGGTCTTCACAGCCATCACAAACTTCACTGCAGCTACCCAATGACCTTCACCGTATCTAGCAGAATCATGATTAGAATACCTCTACCACTGAGAGCCATTGCTATGAATTGAAATTCTGATAATATTTGTAACTATTGTCAGATGTATGCAAATCTGGGAGTTCTCTTTATCTCTCTCTCTGGCAGTTTCCCTTTGATAGTTTTTTATGATATCCTCTAACCACTTCTTCGCGGGGTCATCTTTCTGGCATCTCCAGAGCATCTGCGCCATGTTACCTTTCCAACACTTAAAAGCTATCTTCTGTCATCTTTAGTGATTCATGTGAAATATCAATCAATTTACTTTGTTTTATATTTTGGTGGTTACAGTAACATTTTTCTTTGGAAACTTCCGTGCTAAGTATCTGCATAGTATGGATCAGGAAGAGAGCAAGATGGGCACTGAGCTCAACTTTAATCAAGAAGAGAGCAAATTGGACACTGAGAATAATATGGATCAAGAAGAGGCCAAGATTGGCACTGAGCATAATGTGGATCAGGAAGAGAGCAAGATGGTTACTGAGCATAACATGGATCAAGAAGAGTCCAGAGTGGCCACTGAGCATAACATGGATCAAGAAGAGAGCAAGATGGGCACTGAGAATAACTTGAATCAAGAAGAGAACAGGATGGACACTGAGCATAACATCGATCAAGAAGAGAGCAGGATTGACACTAAGCATAACATTGATCAAGAAGAGAGCAAGATGGGCACGGAGACTCATCCTGAAGTTTCTTCTAATCCTAATCCTCAGTCATCAGAAAATGATGACAACAAGAAGGATACTCTTCCTCCTGAAGGATCTGGGAAACCAGAGTTGAGTGAGAAGGTTACTCCACAATCATTGAAGGCAAAAAAAATTGTTAAGAAATCTCTTGTTACTAAACTTAAGGCCAAGAAGAACAACGGTTCCCTCAAGATTGTGAGGAAGAAAATAAAGAGGAAGAACAAAAAAGTAGGAGACAATGCTGAAAGCTCTCACAATGCAGATGGGAAACTAATTTCAGGCAGTACCCAGCAGAATGAAACTAAGGACGGACCACCTAAGGAGAAAAATCAGGAGGCGGAAAACAATGAAGTGAAGGTAAGTCAGAATAGGAGCAGTAATGACAAAAGTCCTCTGGAGAAGAGTCATCAGGATGAAAAAGATAAGGAGGTCAATCTGTTGGATAAGACTGAACAAGAACAGAAGAGTGAAGAGAAGCACAAGGAGTCAAATAAGGGTTCTAGGAGGAGAAAAAACAAAAATAAGCCAAATGGAACGGAAAAGAGTCCATCAAATGACAAAAAGAGTGAAAAGCTTGGTGGTCTCATCTTTATGTGCAGTGCTAAGACAAAGCCTGATTGTTTCCACTATCGTGTCATGGGTGTTTCATCTGCTAAAAAGGACGATGTTCTACGGATCAAGCCTGGGCTTAAGCTCTTTCTTTATGATTTTGATCTGAAGCTGCTATATGGAATTTACAAGGCTTCATCTTCTGGTGGCTTGAAGCTTGAACCCCGAGCTTTTGGTGGCAAGTTTCCTGCCCAGGTTACTCTCTCTTATTTTGCTATCTGTTTATTCTGGTTGGTCTTTATTAATGATGGATTATATGCTGATAGCTGACGACTTCAGGTGCGGTTCAATATTGTTTCTGATTCTTTCCCGCTACCGGAAAGCATTTTCAAAAAGG
This sequence comes from Medicago arabica, assembly GCA_946800305.1. Classification (NCBI taxonomy): domain Eukaryota; kingdom Viridiplantae; phylum Streptophyta; class Magnoliopsida; order Fabales; family Fabaceae; genus Medicago; species Medicago arabica. Next base: position 3,309,466 of record OX326967.1, on the reverse strand, counting down.
CTATCAAGGATAATTATAACGCAAAGAACAAGTTCAAACCAGAACTTACTGTTGCACAAGTGAGAACCAAATGTTACCTCTTGGTTTTCTGTTTTTTTATTGCTATATCATGGATGATATTCAAATGTTCTGCTCCAGGTTAGGAAGCTCACTAGACTTTTCCGACCAGTTGGATCTCATTCAGCAGTGCAGCAGCCTGTTTTTTCTCATCCAAAAGCAATGATTCAAGAAAGGGAGGTTCCGGGTCGGGTCAGGGGGTCACGACACAATTTGCACAGGGAAAGAGCTGCTGGACATCAACTTGAGCGTCGAGAGGATATTCCCCGTGATTCATTTCTTTTGGAGAGTAATTATCGAGCTTATGATCGAAGGAATGTGGCTGCTACTTCTCATGTTAATCTTATAAGGGAACCTTATGAGAGAGATTATGAACACCGTCTCGTGGAACCTCGCTACCGAAGCAATGTCCCCGCTCATGTTGAAAGTTTTCAAAGGGATCCCATTTATTTGAATGACCGTGAACAGCAGAGCTATACTCGTGTTGTTCCTGACCATATAAATGATCGTTATGCCTATCGATATGGTGCTTCATCTAGGGATGCATACTTGGCTCCTTTAAGCAGAGAGGCCATCGCTCCCAGCTCGTATTTGGTTGGGGGAAGACCTTTTGCTGGGACTGATAACTTGCGAAGGAGAGAGATCGTTGAAGATAGGCATTACTCAATATATTCTGCTGCTGATGCTTTACCTGATTACCATCAAATGCAGCCATATCGCGGAGATAAGTTGGAAGCCTCGCCTTTACGAGTTTCATCTCGTTACTCTTTAGCTGGCCCTTCATATTCTCGTCGCTGACTTCAACATGCAGTTTGAATCCCTTGGCATGTCTTTCTTTTGACTATCTTTCATGTTAATTATTGACTGAGATACTTTAAATTCTATGAATCATAAATGCTTAGGTACCTCTGGATTCCGAATAACATTTCTTCATTGAGTTTTAAATGCTGTTAAATGTACGGATCAACACAAAAAAAAAGTCAATTTACGACCAAACTCTATATGGAACTTTTGTTGAGGGGTTGGTTTGATGTCAATTGGTGACTACTGATTTGAATTTGAGGTTTGGAAGTTAATCACTATACAGTGGTAAGAGTTTTAGCTTGAATAACCATAAACCAATTAAAAATTAAGCTTAAATGCACTTTTCACCCCCTATGTTTCAAAAATTTGCGATTTTGGCCCCCTTATAAAAAAAATGGATATTTTGACCCCCTAACTTTTGGCCCTCTTTTGATTAGCTGATTTTGATGGAGATTATGACAATTTCATAGTCTCTGATGGTGTAAAATGGCATGAGGATAGAAGGATGTTGATAAATGGATTCCAAACTGGCATGGTGTAACTTTTGGTCCCCCTAAAGAAGGATCCACTTATCAGTTTGGATTCCATTTATCATGTCAGTTTGGACACCATGCAAGTTTGGACTCCACTTATCAACATCCTTCTATCCCCATGCCAGTTTACACCATCAGAGACTGAGAAATTTGCATAAAATCAACCATTCAAAAGAGGACCAAAAGTTAGGGGGTCAAAATATCCATTTTTTTTATAAGGGGGTCAAAATCGCAACTTTTTGAAACATAGGGGGTAAAAAATGCATTTAAGCCTAAAAATTATTGGCTACATTATTTTTTAAAATTTTATGATGAACTCCATGGATGGAAGGAAATTGATGGTTATGGGATATCCGTGCAAAATGTGAAGAAGACACTATTTTGTAACAACATTGATATTTGAACACACATCACCAACCTATTACATCTATCATATCGTTCTCTCTTATCTCTTTATCTCCCGAGGTGTGTATATACTCAATGAGGTTTCTATCAAACATTTTCCATTTTGTAATTTGGTCAAGTAACTTGGTATGAGATTGGTCCCTTGATTCATTCATCACTTCCCACAATTGCCATTTTCTTTTGCCTGTCATGGCTCGTGCACCATTATGCTTTGTCTCTCATTCTTTGTTCTTTATCCACTACATTTTGTAATACTTATGCTGTATTTTTATTTCTTTTTCTAACAAAATGTTAGTTTTTCCTTCACAATTCTTTGCATTCAATCAGAGTTTGATTTTGTTCGTTACCTCACACATTGGATGTGATGTTGAATGATAACAACCGTTCATATTCAATAAACATTGATGTATGGAATGGTGAACCATATCTTGAAGATAGACAAACATCTTGACCACTGAGGTGCACCACTTGAAATTTGGTCCACCCCTATTTTTTACTTTCCATATAACATTTAATTATTGGAGCCTTAATTATGTACTAAGTCTCTTATTGAGAGATAATTTTCACAATGTTTTTTTCTCATGTTTCCTCATGTGTCTAGATCTTAAACATTAAAATTCACCTTTTCCTAAAACAAAAACCTCTCATTTACAATGGATTGTGGGAATTTTAATGGACCCTAATGTTACAAAAGAGGATCTATTCTCCGACAATTGCTTTTCTTCCATCTATTTTTCTTGTTCCCATCAAAATAGTCGAGCGTGAATTTAACTCATGCAGTTGCATTTTCAACGTGAGTTAACTTACACAGGTGTATTTTTCAGTGTGAGTTAACTCACGTTGGATGAGAATGAACAAAAACATATGGGAGAAGAGCAATTATTCTATTCTCCTGCCTCTTATTGGCGATGAACACAAGCAATCAAGCCTGCAGTAACAAGTTGGTTGACCCATGTGTCTTATCAAATTTTTAATAAGATCTACTTTCACTTCCCAATTTATTTATTTATTTTTAAAATCACACTCATCAACAGTTACCAATTTAGGTAGGGGAATTTTTTTTCTTCATATCTGGATGGTAAATTCAAAAATAAATAATCTTTCTTTCTCATAAGTTAAAGGAATAGCTGTTAGTGACAATATATAGTGATCCATCATATTTAATTGGTGTTAGTTTCATTATAATTAACTAGAGTTTTTAAGGGGTGTTTCATTATAATTAAATAGAGTTTTATATTTATTCTTGCTTATTTATTGTATAATTTTAAGAGTCGTGTACGAGGGTGGTTTTGTTTAATTTGAGATACGAAACCCCTTTGTTATAACCAACTGAAAGCTGTAAGATAATCTACGATTGTTTTTCTAAAAATGATAATCTATAATTTACTATGTAGTTTAAGTATATTTTACTAAAAAAAACAAGGGTCTTAACTTGTGCCCTAAGGGCACATGTTAAGGAACACAAAATGAGTAATTTTACATTGGAAAATGTAATGTTTTAACTTTTTAGAAGTTGACTACACGACTTTTGATATGTTTATTTCTATAATAAGTACCTTAACATGTGCCCTTGAGGGCACAAGTTAACATTTACCAAAAAAACAAATGTATGAGCAAAATTAGAAACTAGAGCTGTAGGATTTATTTTGAAGTCAAACAGACCACTTTTTATTTTTGCTACACAGTATTGTTTAAATTAGATTGAGACCGCAAGTTGCACGGATGGGTGCTACCGTAAACTTTTGTATTATTTTATTTTAGTCGAGTAGTTTAATTTTTAGTGGCTAGACTCACACTTTTAAGAGTGGAGAAGTGAGAAATTTGGGGTTCGAATTCCGAACCCTACGCTACACTTAAAGGGACAAAAACTTTTGTATTTTATTAAACTTCTCTACTACATCTTATGAGGGGTTTTGTTGGTTTATTAATATATTTCTCTTAGCTTTTTCAAAAGAAAAAAAAATTGAAAGTGATATACCGTGTTTTATAAGTACAAGTGATATATAATTTAAAGGCTAAAATATGGTTTTGGTCTCTGCAAATATGCCTAGTTTTGGTTTTAGTCTCTGGCCCCACTTTTGTGATGATTTGCACACGTGACACATTATGACTGAACTCATTTATTAGATAAATAGTCCCTGCAAAATCTTTTGATTTTGAAAAAGGTCCTTGCAAAATATTTTACTTTTGAAAATAGTCTCTGGAGGGACTATTTTCAAAAACAAAATATTTTGCAGGGATCAAAAACAAAAACAAAAATTTACAGAGACTAAAACCAAAACTAGGCATATTTGCAGGAACCAAACCATATTTTAGCCTAATTTAAAACTACAGAGTTCTACAGATATAACTAATTTTGTATATGAGATTCATAGGCAAATTGGTAGTTCTTATTTCTCAAACACAAAATGGATATATGTGTTTTTTGTTAGAGACAAATTTAGGTATTTACACTAAGTTTTTATTGCTTTCTTGACAACTACTTGATGAAGTGGAACGTTGCAAGTTTTTTCTAAAAGTGACAAACAACTGGTTTTACATAACGTTGACATCAAATTTAAATTTAGATGCATTCATTTTATATATATATATATATATATATATATATATATATATATATATATATAAATAATATGATAATACTTGATTTTCTAACATGACCTTTTATTGAAGTATTGGGCATGAATTATACCATATCAAGTTAGTGGAGGATGAGTTAAGTACTCTATTATTCTACTCAATAGTAGTAGCTATTTATTGTCTTCTACCAACCTATTTTGACTTTATTTCTGGAAACAAACAAACAAAAGTAGTGGAAACTAATCATGCCCTTGCTCCTCATAAAAAAAAAAAAAGCCACATTATCCAAAACTATATCTTACCATCGATATAATGTCTTACTATACCAGATAGGAAAATGCTAGATATGCCGAAGGGATCACAAGCAGTGCAATAATTGTTTCACACCACTACGGGCTGAATCCCACCAAATCTGGAATTAATTCAATGCAGCAGTTTTTGCCTTTTTTTACTCTACCAGATAATTTGCGTTGATAAATTATAATGAGTAGTAGCATGTATGAGCAAAAGTTGATAATCACGTAATTACAATGACTCTTGAAATATAATGTAATTAATTAGTGCTGAGTACATTTATTTGATACTATTAATTTATGTCCAACGTGTTGATATGTGGTGGTATTTGATACTATGAAATAAATGTCCAACGTCTTCTTTTTTTTTTGAAGAAGAAAAATGTCCAACGTCTTGATATGTGTTGAATGATCATATTTGATACTATTTTTCTTTAAAAAGGTGTAGCAAAACGACTTATTAACAAGACAAAGTTAAAAAAAAAAAAAAAAAACAAGACAAAGTTCATTGAGTTGAAGCTTGAAGTTTTCGGCATCTTGAGTCATGTACCCATCAGTTTAATTTGATGGTGATTTTTGTAGAACATCATTAGTGAAAACCGTAGGTAATATCTAATGGGAGTTAACCAGCGAACTTTATCAATAGCATTAGGAATATATTCATCGGTGGATCACTTTTATACATCATTAAATCTATCACCAAAACAATAAAAGGTTGAGACGACTTATAAATAAAAGTGGGAATATATGTATATTTCCACGCACAATATCTAGCCCCACCCTCTCTTTCTGCCTTTCTCATCTCTTCGGCGTTTCCCTGGAGTAAAACTCCACAACCTCTCTTCTCTTAATGTCCAATGAAAGATATAATTATAGCTTTTTTTTGGTAATATATAATTATAGCATTACTCCTTAATTTCGTTCAATATAGAAATGACTTGTTAATTAAAAAGGTAAAATCTCCAGAATTGAAACACATAAAGGAAACGTTGAAACCTCTCTCTTCGCAATAGTTTCACATATGCCCTCTTCTTATGTTTTTTTTTGTTGTTGAAAACAGAAAAATTAGAAGTTACTTGGTTTTTTTTTTTTTTGGACAGAAAATTACTTAGTTGTAAATTGTTTTCTGAACAATAATTGAAGCTTGAGAGTGGCGATCTATATTTATGGTTTAGATGAGGTTATGGTTCTGGTTTTCTTCAGTTTTGAGGAAAATAGGAAGTGATTATAATTTTAAGCATGAATTTCAAGGGGTTTCAAAATGAGCCATGGTTGTCCGATGGAGGAGGTGGGAGGAAAGTGGCGAAAATGGGAGGTAAGCAACAACAAACATTTCCCTGTCTAGCGTTTGTTGCAGTTTGTGCATGTCATGAATAAAATGGGAGGAAGAGAAGAAAAATAGTTTATTTAATATAAAAGAAATAAAATAAAATCATAAGAAAGGTGTGATCCAATGTGTAATAGTATAGGTGAACTTGATCGATCTAATGGCTCTAAATGATTGTTCCAAGTGGTTCACCGGTGAGGGACTTATTAGAGCCCTCACCCTAGAATCCACCTTTATTGTAAAACCACGAGCCAAAAAATTAATTTGTAAGTTTGGTTAAATGTCGAGTCTCTCTTTAGTACTTTGAGAAAATTGTTGTATTGTAAAACTATGTATTGAATTTTCAATGTTATTGTAAAAGTTTAAAATGTGGCATTTTGAGCATGTTTTAAATTAATGAAAATTTTATACTTTGTCCGCATTTATGCATTTACTTATTTAACCTTTATATTTCTTGTTTATTAAGATTTAGGGTTTATGTTCCTAGACAAAGTAGGATTCAACAGGTGGAACATAACTTCTCACTAAATTTCTACAACAAGCATGCTCCTTCTCCAAAGAACCTCAATGGAAGAAATAGAATGGAGAATGTGGATATGATGAAGGTGGCGGTTAGGGCTCTCAAAAATAGGTTTATAAGTTTTCCTCTTGTATATGTCAGAATTTGTTAAGGTTGTCCCTTCTATAAGACAACTTTTTTGACCTTCTCTTCTTTTTCGAGACACCTTTGTCCTTTAACTCATAAAGTAATTTTAACCCATTAGCATAAATGAGGTAATCCTTGCCCATTTGAGACTTATTCCATGCCCACATGTCTTCTCTATCTTGGTATGTGCATAATGCTGCACATGATAAGATTGTGTACCTTTTTTTTGGCTGGGTGGGTTGGGGTGCTACCAAAATAAGATTGTGTACCTTATTCTGATGTGGTGCAATCTATTTACATAGAACATCAAGGTGGATAAGGCGGGTTTTACTTTTATAGCTAAATGGTCAGCCGTGGGGGGGGGGGGGGGGGGGGGGGGAGAGATGAGGGGTAGAACCTCGAGGTGGATAAGTCGGGTTTTACTTGTATAGCTAAATGCTCGGGCGGTTGTTGGATCATGTGGGAACTCATATGGGCTCTAAGCATGTTATTTGTTGTGTCGAGGCTCTCAAGTAGTGTATGTAGTCTGCAACTATAAATGAACGCTTTATTGAGTCTAAGCCGGAAAAATTGACCCTAAATCACGAGGATTTGGCCTAGGCCTGGTACACGATATATATATATTGCTTAGAGTGAGATTTAAAAAAAATCCTTAAATTATTTTCTTCAAAAAATAGATAAAAAAAAGATCATATGCTCCCTCCTCTATTTAAGACCAAAATATATGTTAACTTTTTTTCTTCAAATAATCTAGTGATTAGAAATTCACTTTTTTAAGGTGAATAAGTGGAGAGCACGAAGTTTGAACTCCGACCTTTGCAATGTCCCTACCAAATCAACTAAGCCCACGAAGACAACATATTTATTCACTCTATATCTATACTAAATTTAAAGAAAATACATAGTTTTGGACTGACATTTTCACTTCCAATTATACTCATAAACAAATTTGACTATAAGAATGCTATTTTGTTGGTGAAATAAAAAAATATAAGAATTTATATTATACTTGTTATATTGTTGATATCATTGAAAAAATAAGTATAGTTTGTTACAATATGAAAGTGCCAAAATATCTATTATTTATACCTAAAATTTCAATCAAGATTTGTTAAAAAAATACGTTCGTAATTTATACGCAATAAAAATAGCGAACACAAGATATTTCTCTATTGAAAAATATAGAGGAAAATGCCAACTAAAATATCATCTGCGCACTATTTTCTTAAATTATATTTCTCAATAATGTAATAATAATTGTTGAAAAGGACCAATAATTAATTGATTTAAGTGACGAGAGAGTTGAGTTGCTTAGTTAGAGGTTCAATATTATCTGACTCTTGCTTACCAAGAATATTAGGTCGGAAGGGAAGCAGTTCACCTAACAACTCATAATATAATCTATATAATATAAAAAGAGAATATATGGTTTCGGGCTAACTTTTTAACTTCCAATTACATCCTTAAATAAATCTTCATGTAAGAATGCTACATTATTGATGTAATTCAAACATATGAGAATTTGTATTATATTTTCTATTTATTTAAAAAAATTATATTATATTTTTAATATTATTGGGCTCATTGAAAAAGATAAGTATGACTTTTTACAATATAAAAATGTAAAATATCTATACTTATAATTTTAATCAAACTGTTTATACGCATTAGAGCAATAAAAAGAACGGACACAAACAATAATACTAATAATAATAATAATAATAACAACAACAAAACCATCAAAATAACAAAATACAAATAATCAATGTTTAGATAAACAAAATGATAATAACCATTTGAAAACTCAAATGCAACTGAAAGATCTTAAATCCAAATTCAAATCATGACGTTCACGTTCAATATAACAATTTCGGCATTTGTTAGAAGACATGTGGACCAACATATTCAATTTTTTTATCAAGTAGCTCATCGACTAGAAATTCAACCTTAAGGTTAAAAAAAATAAATTAGAATACACGATTCAAACCAGAGTTGCATCTAAGTGACATTATGATGAGAATGTTACATGACTATTTAATTGAGAAGTAGAATGATCTCTCTCTCTCTCTCTCTCTCTCTCTCTTAAAAAAATAGATTGCCACGTGTCACAAGTAGACTGATCAATGTCATGTAATATTATGTCATTGATTGAAGTGTAGTCCGTTCAAACTCCGATCGCTCCATATACCAACATCTCTACCAACTGAGCTATGCTCAATGGGACGATGAAACTTTTTTTTCTACATAAAAAGTGAAATCATAATACTTACAGTTGGAATTATATTTTGATTAATTACTATTTTGACAATGACATGATTTAGGAGATTCTACAAACCCCTTTCATTCGTTATGTGGAGGAAGACAAATTAATCTGGGAGAGTAGAAAAATGGTCACTACTCATTCAAAAATGCGTATTGTCTTTTTATGGAAGATATAACAGACGATTATCATCTAAACACTAGAAATTGGTCTAGTGTTTGGAGACTTAAGCTACATCCGAAAGTGACGAATTTGATTTGGAGAGTGTGTTGGGGGTGCTTACCGATGCGAGCAAGGTTGTTGGATAGAGAGGTAAATTACTCGTTTATGTGTGCTATGTGAGATGAAAGCTATGAGGATGCAATCCATGTGTTATTTGACGGCCCAATAGCAATAAATGTTTGACATGATAATCTTTATCGAGTAAAGTGAGTTTAACAATGCAAAAATAACAACATAACGACTAAAATGATCTTTGCATTATTACAAGATATGTCACAAGTACAAGTTGAGAAGTTTGTAACGATCTTGTGGAGCTTATGGAAAAGCCGCAACATGTATGTATGGAAAAATATTGCAAAAACAAGTCAAGCTATCCTTGAGCGTGCGAGACAGCTGCTAAATGACAAGAGAACAACGAACAACACCAAGTAGCAAAGTGGGGTGGTTGGGAACGGAGTTGGTATGTACACCTATGAACATATGTCAGCTGTTAGAGAGGGTACCATGCTGCCATAACAACAACGACAACAAAAACCAGGGCTTGGTAGGCTGGAGTGTAATGTAGATGCGTCGTTTTCAAGTGCATTAAATTGTGTTGTCTTTGGTTTGTGTATTCGATATAAATCTTGTGTGCTCGTCGGATATAGGTAAAGCGGCGGGACTTTCACATGCTATTCATTGGATGCGCGATCTACAACTCACAAATATAGACCTTGAATTGGATACAAAGAAGGTTATAAATTATTATAATCGAGGTAGCATGCGAAAGTCCCGCCGCTTCACCTATATTGGGTGCACGATCTACAACTTACAAATATAAACCTTGAGTTGGATACAAAGAAGGTTATAGATCATTATAATCGAGGTAGCAATGTCATCTTCGAGTTTGGAACAATTATCGTTGAGTGTAGGAGTTGTTGTAACTCTTTTTTAAAACTCTAAAGTTGAGTTTATTTAAACAAACAAATGAAGTCGCTTACTCTCATGCACAATAGACCATTTTCTTAACCTATCCTCGTGTTTTTAATGTACGTTGATTTTTAATGAAATGTTTAAATTATTTCCCCTACAAAAATCAAAATTTTCCTCAAATAGTAAAAAAGTAATAAAATTTACCTAACCTAGTAAGATTAAGATTATGAAAAAGTACAGTGCATAAAGTCGTGTCACATATTAGATACGAAAAAGGGTTCGAGTTCAACTCCAAAGCGCATCTCATCATCGTTTTCATCTCTCTCTCTCTCTGAGTCTTTGGGTTTTACTGTCTCCTCTAAGGTACTATCTCTTTCACTTTCGATCACTTCTCTATTTTTTTGCTCTTTGCTTTGTTTTAAATGTGTCGTTTTTTTATTAAGGAGCTTGAAATTCTGGATAAATTTGATGAATTTGAGTCATTTATTGATGACCCATTTGATCATAACTGTTAGATTTTTTATTCTTTCATCTGGGTATCATTGATTCTAATTTTTGATTTTTCAATGGAAGCTTCATGTTTTTGTGTTTTTTATTGATTTACTTGAATTTATGTTACCAAATAGAATGCTCCTTGAATTATTGTTATAGTCATTGTTTTGAGATTTCTGATAAGGAGAAATATTAGGTTTGTGGTTTTGTTAGTTGATTACATTTTAGATATTTTTTTTTAAAAGAAATTTGATGCATTTGAGTCATTTTTTGATGACCCATTTTCTCATAACTGTTAAATTTTTTATTTTTTCATCCGGGTATCAATCATTCTAATTAATTTTTTCTCAATGGAATCTTCGTATTTTTGTGTTTTTTTATTGAATTACTTGAGTTTATGTTACCAAATAGAAAGCTGCTTAAATTATTGTTATTGTTTTGAATTTTGTAATGAGGATAAGTATTAGGTTTGTGATTTTGTTAGTTGATTACCTTTTAGGTTTTTTTTTGTTTGTTTTATTGATGTTGGAAAGGGTATTAGCTACTTCAGAACATTGTATTGAACAATTATTAAGTTGGCCTAGTGGTTGCGGTGATTCAGCTTTACCAAGGGAACCAAGTTCGAAACCCGTGTTCTGCACTTATATTTTGCCATTAAAAAAAGAACATTGTCTTTTGTTAATGCCTATGAAGCACCGACACACACGTCGACCTTTGTAAAAATTTGAAAAAATTAATTGAAGGCAATCACATGTGTAGGTGTCCACGTGTCGGACACACCTTCCATCAGACGAGTCAGTGCTCTAGAGGATAATGTTTTAATTTTTTTTGTCCTTGAAGGATTTGAGTGAATGCAGGGTTTATTTTTACTGTCTGTTTCAGTTTTTGGTAATTGATAAAGTGTCTTGTTGTTTCTCCTTCATTGTTTCAACTTTATGCAAAATTGAGTTTGCATTGTTGTTGAATGCAGATTCTATTGAAAAGTTTGTGTGTGCATTGTACGAGGGATTAACATTTGTTGTCAAAATCTTGATCAGAATCGTGAAAATCCACAATTTTGCGATTTCATGCACCCCTACCGATCCGGATCATGTATAGAATCCCGTGAGAGTAAAATCCCTGCAAAATCACATGAAAACATGAAATGGACGTGAAATTGTGCGATTAGATACAATTCTAACAATCCTGGCTTTGATGTTGATGTTGTTGTTATTACTATTATTTATATTTGACTACTCTTTACATGGTTCTCCATGCCTCTGAATTTCATAAACAATTACCCGTCATGTATAGATTTAATTAATATGCACCGACAATGTAAGGGTTTACTACACTGTCAATCATCACAACAGTTGTATCATTACAAATATTTGACTTTCATTATATTTACCTTAAAAGTTATACATATGATGGTTGTGATTGATTGACAGTATCACATCGAAATTAATTTCATCATATATGCTACTACATGTAACATTCTAATCCTATTATTTAAATGCTACTTATGAATAACATAATCAAATCTAAATAATATAGTGTTAACTTGTGAAAAATTTCCCTTCAACATCCTTTGGGTGTTACAAGAACCATTTTGATAGCCAGCTCAACTTTCTAATTGTTCATTGAGGGTGTACAGTTATCTAGGATAGACTTCAATATCATTTATAATTGTGGCCCAATTATAAATGGGCTGGCCCATATATATATAGTTGGGCCTCTCGGGCCTGGGCCGGGCTGGGACGGGTCAGCCCATTTGACACAATCCCTTTCCTTTTCTTACATATTCAGTTTTGAAGTTTTATTCTGCAAACTGTTTCAGGCATTTGGTTGAGCTTTTGAGTCTTGCGATTTTTACAAATATTGTTAAAGTTGCTTGAATGTCTGAGTGACAGGGTCCAGGATAAGTTAAGATCCAAAAGAGGTGTTGGGCTAGACTACGTCGCATGCCCCTAAAATATGGTAAGTCCACGCTATGAAGAGGCAGGGGTGATTCTGCTTTGGCAGAAAGAGAGAATAGCGATTGGTTATTAATTATTAGTGGAATGGTGTGTTAGGAAGGGTTATTTTCCAGAGAATCAAATCGTTAGTTATGGGTAGAGGCACGGTTTTATAGTGGTTGCCGTTGCACAGATCTCAAAATCATTTATATTACTCTGCTGCAAATTTCTCATACTTTTACAGAAATCATGCGTTGAAGTTATCTAGGTGCTCTCAGTTTTAGTAATTAAAGTTTCAATATGATAAAGCGTTGTTCATAAACTGCTAGCAGCTGTAATTTTGTTCTTTTACTTTGCTTCAACCCCATTGGTATTAACAGTAGCAGAAAACCTTTATTCAGCAACAGTTTTTTGTCATTTTCTTTATCAATCTCGCTGAAATTTAAATATTTCCTTTTTCTCTTGACTGGATGCAGTAACATCTGCCTGTGTACTATGGAGCAAGAAGACGGCAACAATGGGGCTGAGAATCCTCCACAAGAGTCTTCTTCTAATCCTCAAACATCAGAGAAAGATGCTCCTGAAGGGTCTAGTAAACCAGAGTCGAGTGACAAGAAAACTCCAAAACAACTGAAGGCGAAGTCTAAAATCGTTAAGAAATCTAAGGCTGGCAAGCTGAAGACTGTGAATAAAGGCTCTCAACAGATTGGAGGGAAACCAAAGGAAAAAAACGTAGTTGGAAACATTGATGAACTGTCTAAAGACAAGAGTGAGAATGGTGAAAATAATAATGGAAAGGAAATTCAAAATGGGAGCACTAATGGCAAAAGTCCGATTGGACAGAGTGAGAAGGCTGAAAATAGTAAAGATAAGAAAATTCAAAAAGAGAGCACTAGCGGCAAAAGTCCTATTGGAAAGAGCGAGAAGGATGAAAATGATAAAGAAAAGGAAATTCAAAAAGGGTGCACTAGTCGTAGTGCAAGGAGACGCCGGGGTAGAAGAAACAGAATGGTAAATTTGGATAAGACTGAACAAAAGCCGGATGAGACTGAACAAAAGCCGGATAAGACTGAACAAAAGCCTGATAAGAATGAAGAGAATCATCGAGAGTTAGACAAGGGTGAGAGGAGTAGAAGAAACAAAACAAAATGCAGTGGCAATGAAAAACCTGAATCCAGTGAGAAAAATAGAGAAAAAGTCGGTGGTTTCATCTTCATGTGCAATGCAAAGACAAAACCTGACTGTTTCCGCTATCGTGTCATGGCTCTTCCAGTTGGTAAGAAAGAGGTCGTTTTAGGCATAAAGCCTGGGACTAAGCTTTTTCTTTATGACTTTGATCTGAAGCTGTTGTATGGGGTTTACAAAGCATCGTCTTCTGGTGGTATGAAACTCGAGCCCCGTGCTTTCGGTGGTAACTTTCCCGCTCAGGTTGCTTCCCCTTATATATTTTGCTATTTAATTTTCCCAGATGTTGTTTTTATTTATTGCGATTTACCCGGTGATGGTGTGACTTTCAGGTACGGTTCAGTGTTTCTTCTGATTGTATCCCACTGCCTGAGAGCACTTTCAAGAATGCCATCAAAGAAAACTATAATGACAAGAACAAGTTCAAAACTGAACTTACTGTTAGACAAGTGAGAACCTAATGGCACCTCTTGCAAGCTAGGTATCAGTAATATATTTTATTCTATGTCAGATGATATTCATTTGTTCCCTTTCAGGTTCGGAGGCTCATGGCACTTTTCCGACCAGTGGATACTCATTCAGCGGTGAAGCCTGTCCGCTCTGCTCCAAAAGCAAGAATTCGAGACAGGGAGACTCGTGATGGTGGTAGGGGATCCCGGTCCCATTTGCATAGGGAAGTACCTAATGTGCTGTCTCATGAAAGGGATCGTCGAAGTGAACGGCGAGAGGAAGCTCCTCGAGATTTATTTCTTACCGAAAAGAGTTATCGTGCATATGGTCTCCTAGGTGTTTCTCAAGCAAATCCTATACCTGATCCTTACGAGAGGGAGTATGAAAGAGAGCGCCACCATAACTTGGACCACTCTATTTACAGGAAAGACGAAAGGGATTATGAAAGAGAACGCCACCATCACTTGGACCACCCTATTTATAGGACAGATGAAAGGGATTATGAAAGAGAGCGGCATCAACACTTGGAGGCCCCTATTTACAGGAACGGTGCCCCTTCACGTGGTGCTGATCCTCTTCGTTTCAACGAGGATGAGCGTCAGACCTATTATCGCGATGCTGCTTCTGATCATGCGGACGATCCCTATCATCGCTATTGCTATGGAGCTTCTCCACGGGATCCATATTTGCCACCTGTGAGCAGAGAAGAAATACCTTCAAGGTCTTATTTGGTTGGAGGAAGAGCTGATAACTTACAAAGGGGAGAGACTATTGCAGATGGTAGGCTTTATTCAACCCATTCTGCTGCTAATGCTTTGTCTGAATATAACCGAATGCAGCGTTACCATGGAGCAGAGTTGGAGACTACAACTATTCCAGTTTCATCTCGTTACTCTTTCGCCGGTCCTTCATATTCACTTCGCTGAATCAAACATATTGTAGATTAAAAATCCCCTTTTGTCTTATGTTCCTTGGGATTATCTTTTTTTTTTGTCAAAAAAAAATAAAAACTGTATTATTAGTCCTGCATACTTTTTCTTAGGTACCTTTAAATTGGGAAAGCATTTTTACTGTGTACTAGATTTACTGTGATGCTGACAATTTTCCATGCGGTCACTACTAGCTTTAGAACTTTTCAATTAGCTAGTTGTCATTTGTTGGTTGAATGGTATAATAAATTGGATGATAGACAGGTAATTTAATTGCTTTAAACAATGCTTTAAGCAAAAGTTGTAATTTTGCAGGCTGATAATTTATGTTAATTGCTTTCTGGAAAAACTTTATTGGTTGGTTACCTGTGCGGATTAGATCATATCCAATGCAAGAGTGCAATATTTTTCTGGTGCTCCTTTTGTTTTCCTTTCAACAGGTGGTGCATTATACACTGCTTTCATATTTGTAAAATTGCATTTTGACCCCTAAAGAATCTCTATCTCTTGCTAGTCTCTACCCTCCTCTCCTCATATGTGATCCTTCCTTCTTTTTTGTCCATGTCATTCTCTTCCTTTGTTGTGTCTTTTCATGCTTAGTCTATTTTGTGCTGTGCCTGTATATGCTTAGTCTATTTTGTGTTGTTGTGCCTCTATGGAGGTGACTTCTTCAATGTTTATTGATGAGTATTCTGTTTTGGAGATTGATGAACGATGTTCCACTTTTATTTTAGAAGTTAAGAATTAGAAGGCTATTCCAACTCCATGATTGATGAATGTATCATTAAGCATTCACCATCAGTAGGCAGATTCTCCAACTGCAAGAACCTTATTGCAGCCAGTCTCGGCCTTGGCGTGTGAAGAAGTGACTGCCTGTGGCTGATCTCGAGCCCATGGATGCCACAACACCCCCAGTTTTTTTATTTTTTATTTTTTTTATATACAAATTAAGTCTGTTTCATCCTCGCTTTCTCTCTAGAACCTCCACCCCCGCTCGTCCCCACTCTCGGTCACTCTTTCCACTGTCTAGAATGTCCAATCAGCGTGTGAAGGTGTTGCCGTTGACCATGTTGCCATCAGCACCTTCTTATTTATTTGTTTCTTTACTTCTACAGTTCTACTAATTTCAAACTAAAAGGGATGATGGAACAAAAAAAAAATGGTATTCTATGTTTTTGGTGAAAATCAAGATGCTAAATTGGAGGTTAATTAATGAGTTCTTGTGAAATTGCACTTGGTAATTGATAGATTTTCCTTGTGATTAGTTATGTGTGGAAATGTTAAATTAGATTTTGCTTGTGATTAGTTGCTTGTGAAATTGCACTTGGTACAAACTCGTGTGTGATATAGTGGACTTGTGGAAATCATAGTTTTATTTGATTGGTTTATGTTAAGTCTTAGTTATTTGATTGGTTCCTTGTGAAATCCTAGTATCATTTGAGCCTGGTGAAATCAGTCAGTCCCTAATTAATTGGGTTCTTATAAGCATGCTTGCAACCTGGTGTTTTTTCTGGTGTTCAATTGGTTGCTGATAAATTTTTGGGGTGATATTTTTTGGTTTCCAAGTGTTTGACTAGTCCTCCCTTCTTTAGTTTGGTTCCTTTTGGTATTTGGTTCTAATTTTTGTGTGATTTTCAGTGACTTTTAGTGTTTAAAAAAATAATATAGTGGACTTATAGTGGACTTGTAGAAACTGTGATGTTATATGTTATTAGTAATTGATATGTGAATTGTGCATTTTGTAGGAGATTAGAAGTGATACAATGGTCAAACACAAGAAAGTTTACATAGGAACATTTTAATTAAAATATTTTAGTTAGTATTTGTTGAATGTGTGAAAACATAAGTATATGTTGCACAAGTGATCTCAAAATTACAAGGTCCAGATCTCAAAATTTGCTATTAATTGTCTATAATTTCATTTTTTTAATGGTCTAGATTTACTTGAATGTGTGAATTTAGAATTCTTTTGACTACATAGAATTCAAGTTTGTAATTTAAGTGGGCACGTCATGTATATTTGCTTAACAACAATTGATTTTTGAAATTAGTCATTCTTCTTGCGCCGCTTTTAATAAGGCTCTCTTTAGGTATATTTGCCTTATGAAATTTTTATATGTATTGATGACATGTCTTTAGCTTTTAGAATGTGAATGAGGAATGTCGCATCTCATAGCCAATATGATTGTACTCTTCTTATTTTAACATTTAAATGAAACTTATTTATTGAAAAATAAAATAAAAGTTGGTCCTTAAAATGATTGTTGAGAATGTTTCATTCGTGTCACATGTACGACATGAACATGACATGAAGCAACATACATAAATTGCCTTCTTGGGAGATTAACTTAAGGTTTTGGGTGGAGAGAAGTTCAATTAGGCATAAAAGATGACATTTTTCAATCACTTCACAACCATTTCCCTAGAGATCATTGCACGCTTCACCACCACAACCTCAAATGTGTTGTTGCTTCTTACAACATTTGTTTGCACATTTTGAACTCCTCAAGTCAGCCAAAAGAGGGGCTACCTTCCTCTTTTTCTGTATTGAGTATCACTTGTTGTCCATTGTTGATGGCACAAGTTTGTGGAGGAATTGAGGGATAGAGTGACACAAGATTATCTAACTAGCGGTGTACAAAAACTCGACACCCGTCTGAAACTACTAAAACCGAGTGCAGGGCCAGCCCAACATAATATGAGGCCCAAAACGAATATTAATATGAAGCCTAACAAAATATATGTAATTTTTTTCCAATAAAAAAAATGTAAGAAAGGATAATTACTTTTAAAAAATAAATTAAGAATTTTTGGGAAGAAATTAAAAGTTTATCTTTTATATACGTATTGAAATTTATTAGTTTTAGAAAGTAAAATACAGTAGCAAAAAAACCGCTATAATATGAAAGAACGAAAAGACAAACATGAATTTTATTGTGTATTATTTGTTTTGTTCAATTTTTTTTTTACGATAACCTTTTAGATCATGATAATATGGAGTTTGGTCGGAAAGTAAGTAAGTAACATGTTCTGATGCATCAGAAGTTTCTTCCGATACATGTGAAGTATATGACTCTACAATTATATGAAATTCTGCAGAACTTTCAACTAGCTCTGACATCAAATTTCTTTAGATAGACTTTGTTGTTCAAAATATAACATGTACGTCCAAACTGATGAAAGTAAGATATACTTGATCTTCTTCGTTTGAAGAGTTCATATGGTGTTTTGTTCAAGATAATTCTGTTATAGATTCTATTTTGAACATAACATGTTGTGTTGACAACTTCTGACAAAAGTACTTAGCCATATTAGTTTCATGAATCATGGTTCAAGCCATTTCTCGTAATGATCTATTATTTTTCTCTACAACTACATTTTACCATGGAGACAATGTTTTTTTTATTTGAAATAAGTTTTAGCAATCTTTCCGTTTTGACAGGCTCCACATAGAACATCTGAGTGATATTTTAAACTAGGTAAGCCTTTGACAAGTTTTAACTTGCTAAGTTTATAGATTAACCTCCAACTAGCATGTTCTAAATGTTTATGCGAAAGACATTTTTCATCGGCCACTAACAGAAGAAAAACTTTCTAATCAGCCAAATAAAAAAAAGTTAATCTTATAAACATTACATTTCATGTTTCCAGTGAAAACTATGGATTTGTTAGAGATTCAGATAGATTATTGAATTAATCAGAATTTTAATCTTAAATTAAGTTTAACTACTGTTCATTTGAATTAACTACATTTTAAATATGATTACTGGATGTAAGAAAATTGAGTGCTAAAAATATAATTTTTTTTTTGAGGAAATCTACAAATATAATTAAAATGCTAACATCTTCACCACTCTTATGTAAGCCATACATATTAATAAGGTTACTGCTCTCCCCTGCACAAAACACTCGCATCCTACATCATTTACAATTTTATCCTTGCGCATGTTAAGTAACGTTGCACAACTTAACTCACGCAGCGTGAGTTAAGTCACGCAGAGTTACTGTTTTCGTATTTTTTTTATATATGGGTGACTTAACTCACGCTGCGTGAGTTAACTCACGCATGAATTAACACCTGCGTGAGTTAACTCACGCTAGTTCAAAGAAATTTTTTCATTTCATAAAGAGGCGTGTGTTAATGATGTGCATGCAATGATGATTCCAAATAATTGATTTGACAATACAAACAAGTAACATGTCAATACTTATAGCTTTATAGCTTCTGCACTCACGCAAGTGGTACACTGCAATATTTATAGCTTTGCTAGTTGTCAAGCTTGAACTTGATTGACTAGTTTTGAACAAACATTTTACTGAGTCCAGAATAAATAGTTCATAAATAACTCAATTTTATTTATGGCTATAGTAACTAACTAATGACTTGAAAGCATTGATTGGTTAGTGTACCCGTGCACCACTATTAAATAAGCAGTTGAGGCAGTGAGTGCAACAACAAATGAATTGTTTTAAACTAGCGTGAGTTAACTCACGCAGGTGTTAATTACTGCGTGCGTTAATTCATGCGGCGTAACTTAAGTCACGCAAGTGTAAAAAAACGAAATTTTAAGTCAAGTTAATTTTACACTTGCGTTAGTTAACTAGCGCATGTGTATTTTGGTCAGTTATGTTGGACGCGAGCGAAAAGTGAAGGGGAAGAGCAGTATTCTATTAACAAAGGAACAAGATGGGTTGAGTGGGTGGCCCCATAATTTGTTCATTGGTTGACTTTGGAACTAGTTAGCAGCACAATATATGGTTCACACATTCTTTATCTCTAAACTATGATATACAAATACATTTTTGTAACAAGTAACAACCGAGTAAAATAATGAAGGAGCCTATGCATGATGTACTATTCACTTTATTCTTGCATAACCATTTCACTTTATTCTTGCATAACCATTTTGTATTTTCATGGAATAATGCACTATAAATAATACATGTAGGACACTTGTGATTAGATCTAAGTAAGGAGTTATGAGCTAACTTAAACAATAGTAAACTAAAATAAATATAAGTATAATACTCCCTCCATTTTTTATCTATTGATGTTTTAGCTCTTGGCACAAGTCTTTAAGAGTAATTAAAGTACTAAATTTTTTTATATGTTTTGGACTAAAATGTCTTTATATAATTAAATTCACATGTAATAAGCCAAAGGTCACAACTCTTTAATAGTTTTATGGTGTTTTTTCAACAAAGGTAAACTTAAGAAAAAAAATATTAAATATACTAAAACATCAAATATTTTGGAATATAGTTGAAGACCTAAAACATCAAAAGAAAAAAAAAATGGAGGGAGTACATTGAATATTAACTTAGAATACACCTCAAATGCATGAAAATTGTAAGTCTAGCCTTACTATATAAATATAATACATCTCTTAACTTAGAATACACCTCTTATAAGTATAATACATGGAATATTACTCCCTCCATTTTTATTTCTTTTGATATATTAGGTCTTCAACTATATTCCAAAATATTTGATGTTTTAGTATATTTAATATTTTTCTCAAGTTTACCCTTGTTTAAAAAAACACCATAAAACTATTAAAGAGCTGTGACTTTTGGCTTATCACATGTAAATTTAATTATAATAAGGACATTTTAGTCCAAAACATACAAATATTTATGTACTTTAATTACTCCTTAAGACTTTTTCCAAGAGCTAAAACATCAATAGATAGAAAATGGAGGGAGTGACTTAGATTACATCTAAAACCTTTATCTTGCGGTTGCAGACATAATCACCAAGAATATTCAAACATGATCAACAAACATAACGGATAATTGAATGAAAAGATGATTTCTTGGGAATATGAAATGTGATCCAAGCATTGATAAGGAAAATTTGAGTGAAAAAAATGAACAGATATAAACATTTGATACAATGCTTTACCCCATTTTTTTTTCATTCAGCCACAAAAATATCTAACACTTTTCATTTTAACAAGTCAATAGATAACTCACTTGCTTTTGTTTATTAGCTCATTCTTAAAACTCAAAAGAGAAACACAGCATAGCTCTTCAAAGTCAAAACTTTGTTTTCATTTATGAAAATGATATTTTGAATATCCTCATCAAGAGTAGCGTTTACAATCTGCGTCCTAGTCTATGGTTCAGCCTAAAATTCTTCTAATCGTGTTCGACATCTGTAGCCATAACCATAATGATACATGGATGGAATTATGATGTGTTCCTTAGTTTCAGAGGTGAAGATACAAGAACAAATTTCACAGGCTCTCTCTATCATGGTTTGCACCAAAAGGGTTTCAATGTTTTCATAGATGATGAGGAGCTTAGGAGAGGAGAACAAATATCTCCATCTCTTCTTACAGCCATTGAAGAATCAAGAATATCTATTATTGTGTTTTCTCAGAACTATGCAAATTCAACTTGGTGTCTTGATGAGCTTGCTAAGATTCTTGAATGTTGGAAAACAAAGGGACAGTTAGTTTTTCCAGTTTTCTACTATGTTGATCCTTCTTCTGTAAGGCATCAAAGAGGAAGTTTTGGAACAGCAATGGCTAAACATGAAGTCACATTCAAGGGTGATGTTGAAAGGTTGAAGAACTGGAAAAAAGCCTTGTTTGATGCAGCCAATTTTTCAGGTTGGAGCTTAGAAAATGGGTATGTAACAATATATGTATATATCTTTCTTCCTTTTGTTTATGTACCTATTGATTCTATTCTTATTTTCATCATAAATCAATACTATTATACATATAGCCCTCAAACCAATAATATGATAAGTACAAAGTTTTAAATAATGGTCTGCGATCACGATCTGAGTTGCAACAGAACCTATTTTGATGTTGTTGAAACTGCAATGCGACCACAATTAAAGTTGGATCGGTCACATTTGACCGTGATTCACCTAATATTAAGGATTGCAACACGAACGCAATCTCTATTTAAAATCCCGGATATGAAGAAGTAAATAGTTCAAATAACTGTTACATGAATACCTTTTGATTTCAAATATTTTGTAGTAATCAAGGTTTTAAATCATGGCTGCGATCATGGTTCTGCTGATGCAAAATCAATAAAAGTGCTTGTGATCGCAGTGGCCTAAAAAACCACGATATCGTTTAAATGGACATCATGATCGTCTTGACATCGTGGAGACATCAAAAACCTTGATGCCGTGACTCAAATTATAGCCGTAGATATTTTTCTAAAATCATGATAGTAATTATGTGGAAACTTGTAACTTGTTAGGTATGAGTATGAGCTTATCCTAAAGATCATTGAGGAGGTATCTAGCAAATTAAATCAGACCCTTTTGCATATTGCTGAGCACCCAGTTGGACTAGAAACTCGAATATCAGAAGTAAAATCACTTTTGCAAATTGAAAAGCCATGTGAAGAAGCTTCTTTCATTGGAATCTATGGACTTGGAGGCATAGGTAAAACAACACTTGCAAGAGCATTATACAACTCAATTGCTAATCAATTTGAAGTCACAAGTTTCCTTACTGATATAAGAGAAAGTTCAACTCAAAGACAAGGCTTAGTTCAACTTCAAGAAACACTTCTTTATGAAACAGTTGGTGAAAAGAATATTAAGCTAGGAAATGTTTACAAAGGAATCCCTATCATAAAGAAGAGATTATGTTGCAAAAAAGTACTTTTGATTCTTGATGATGTTGACAAATTGGAACAGATTCGATCATTAGCCGGAGGACGTGAATGGTTTGGTTCCGGAAGTAAAATAATCATAACAACAAGAGATAAACAATTATTAGCTTCTCATGAAGTTGATAAAACATACGAAGTTAAGAAACTTAACCATGAAGAAGCTTTTGAACTCTTTACATGGAATGCATTCAAAAGAAAAGCAACTGATAAAGGCTATTTCGAGATTTGCAACAATGTTGTTCTCTATGCTGAAGGACTTCCACTGGCTTTGAAAGTAATGGGATCTAATCTGTTTGGTAAAACAGTTGAGGAGTGGAAATCTGCATTGGCAAAATATGAAAAAATTCCTAACAAAGAGGTTCAAAATGTACTTAGAGTAACTTATGATAATTTAGAAGAGAATGAAAAGGAAATATTCTTGGATATAGCATGTTTCTTCAAGGGTGAGACAGTTGAATATGTCGAAAAGACACTTCAAGCTTGTGGTTTCTTTCCGAAATTCGGTATCAGTGTACTTACTGATAGATCTCTTGTAAGTATTGATGAATATAACCGATTGCGAATGCATGATTTGATACAAGACATGGGTAGGGAAGTTGTTAGAGAAGTTTCGCCATTAGAGCCTGGAAATCGGAGTAGATTATGGAATCATGAAGATGTTATTGAAGTACTAACCGAAAATTCGGTAAGAGCCATATATATGCTATTCTCACTGTTTTGTTTAATATGGACCCTGTTTGGATAAACAGTTTTATTAAGAGTTTATAGCATAACCACTTATCACAGAAGTACTTATGTATAATCTTTTTCTATAACAAAAAATAAAATAAAGTCAAACGGTTTTCATATATACTATAAATTGTTTTCATAAGCTTCTATGGAGATATT
This sequence comes from Medicago arabica, assembly GCA_946800305.1. Taxonomy (NCBI): domain Eukaryota; kingdom Viridiplantae; phylum Streptophyta; class Magnoliopsida; order Fabales; family Fabaceae; genus Medicago; species Medicago arabica. The sequence continues at coordinate 3,285,899 of OX326967.1, read as the reverse complement.
ATGGAAATAAGATGCAAACAACTTATGGCCATGTCATAAGCTTATGCAATTAGATAAACTCAAATATGCTACACCAAACAGGATCCAAGTGGTAATTGGTCAAGGTTAACAATTTGTCGACCTTTGAAACGTAATTGTACTTTGCACCAGGCTTTTATCAAATTATAACTTTTCATGTTTGCTTTGGTTTAAAAGGGGACTTATAGAGTTCAAGGCATGATGGTAGATCTTCCTGATCAATATATGGTACACTTGAAAGATGATTCATTCAAAAAGATGAAGAACCTCAAAATTCTTATAGTGAGAAATGGGCACTTTTATGGAAGCCCTCAGCATCTTCCCAACAATTTAAGGTTGCTTGATTGGATGGAGTATCCTTCATCAACTTTACCATCTACTTTTCATCCAAAGAAACTTGTTGTACTCAACTTGTCGCGTAGTCATTTCACAATGCAAGAGCCATTCAAGGTAAGGTTTCTTGTTATCATTTTATGCATTGCTTTGTTTCTTTTGCTACCATAATTTTTTTTTAAAATAAAGACGGAAAAAGTAAAATTGGTCACCAAATTTGGCGTCTATAACACTTAGCGACAAAGTTAAAGACAAATTTTACATATTCCTTCCGTCGCTATTTAAACTATTTTTAGTAGTGTTTTGCTTTTCATAGCTTGTAGTTATGTTTGTCCAATTTTTCATTTCAATTTTGCAGCATTTGGATTCTTTAACTTCTATGGATTTGAGTCACTGTGAATTCTTAACAAAGCTACCTGACGTTTCTGGCGTGCCAAATTTAACAGAACTAAATCTTGACTATTGTACAAATCTAGAACAAGTTCATGATTCAGTTGGATTTCTAGAGAAACTTATTGAGTTGAGGGCTTATGGATGCACTAAGCTTAAGGATTTTCCACATGCAATAAAATTGTCATCATTGAAAAGTCTAATTCTTAATTGGTGCTCAAGTCTTCAAACATTCCCAACAATTTTAGGCAAAATGGATAATCTCATATCTATTTCTATTGAAGGCACTGGTATTGAAGAATTGCCTCCTTCCATTGGAAATCTTGTTGCTCTTCAAGAATTAAGCATGACATCTTGCTTGAGTCTCAAGGAACTTCCTGAAAACATTGATATGTTGCATAATCTTAGAAACCTTGACATTGAAGGTTGTCCACAACTAAGAAGTTTTTTGGCAAAATTGAGAGAATTAGGACAATCTACTCTTACCTTCGGTAATGTTCAATCATTGAATCTGGAAAATTGTGGTCTTATAGATGAAGATCTTCCCATAATTTTCAACTGTTTCCCAAATTTAGCATCATTAGTCCTTTCAGGAAATAATTTTGTAACTCTGCCAAGGTGCATTCAAGAATATCATTCCTTGGAAATGCTTCACGTAGACAACTGCAAACAGCTCCAAGAAGTTATAAGCCTTCCTCCCAATTTACAATACATCAATGCAAGAAACTGCATATCATTGACTGCAGAGTCATCAAACTTGTTACTAAGCCAGGTTTTCCTCATTCTTTAATGGTTTAATTACTTTCTCATTCTCCGAACTATTTGAAAATTTATAAATAGGTCCCTAAACTCAAAAATGTTATAATTTTTCATAGAATTTCTGTTGTGACTAACTCAACGCTTACGAAACCAACTTGTAAGGCAAGGACTTCTCGCACTTATAAACTAACATTCATGCCTTATCTCATCCAATGGGAAACTCTCTTAAAAACTTATGCTCAGGTCTTATCTAAGCCAATTTGATACTTATAACAATTAGATCCTCGAACTTCTCTATAATATGTATTTGACTTCCTGAATTTTAGTCCGTCTATGAAACTTTACATAATTTATAATTAAGTCCATGAACTTTTTAAATAACTTTTATCAGATATATGCTTATTGACAACTTTCAGAACCTGATTAAAAATTGTTTTTAAGTTCATCCATCTGATTACAAAATATTGTTAAGTTTAGGATCCAAACACAAGTATTTTGGTTAGGGACTATTTAAAAATTTCCAAATTGTTGAGAGAAAGACCAGTTAAACCTTTTTAATCTTCCTACATTTTTTCATTTGTTCCAGATCTTATTATTTCGTATTTCTTTTTACAGGAAACATTTGAGGCATGTGAATTACAAGTTATGGTTCCTGGAACAAGTATTCCAGAATGGTTTGACCACACCACCAAAGGAGAATATATGACCTTTTGGGTTAGAAAAAAATTTCCTGCAATTATTTTATGCTTTGCTCTTGCAATAGAGAGTGAAATGAAGAAGAGTTTCAACTGTGAAATCCGATTCTATATAAACAGTGATGAAGTTTATGAATTGGAAATACCAAGATGCTTTTCAAAAATGGTAACAAATCATGTATGGCTTTATGATTTGAGGACTCATCCATCCATCAGATTGAATGATCTTGAATCGTATCTAGTTGATGATTGGAATCAGATTGAGATTTCATGTGACAAAATAATTGGACCATCAAATGTAACTATAAGCTGGTGTGGAGTTCATATATGTAGGGAAGAAGCTAACATGGAGGATATTCTATTTAAAGATCCTGATCTTGATTTAGATTCAAGCAGAGAAACTGAGAAGATCGATTCTGGTTTGGATAAAAACAATGATGAAAGAATAAATTCAATTGGAGATTTCAAAAATAGGAAAAGAGAATATGATGATTTCTACTGTTTCAAGAACTTGGATGGTTTTGAGATACAAGATGGGAAGATTGAGAACTTGGAAGATTATGATAATGCTGCAAGCCACACTGAGATGGATCATAATCAAGATAAACTTTTATTGCATCCAAAAACATTAGATAGTGTTACTAATGATTCAATGCCTTTAGTATGTTTTGGAGGCAACAATGTTGTCAAAGGTACGCATATGTATTATTGTTTGAGTTATTTTTATGTTTTCTACATATGTGTACACTTTTATTTTCCGCTGTGGATTGAACTCATATACACCGGAAGCGTAATGATATTATTTTTTTCTCTCTGTCAATAAATCGTAATCGTTTGACCATTCGTATCTATTTCTAAATGACACGTAATTGGTTGGGATTTCTTGACAGTGTAAAGCTTCTATACTGTATCAATTTTCCTTTTCGATTTTGTGATCTAGCTCCATTATTTTTCGATAAATGTCCATTTCCATTTTACTAGTCCAACCCGTCCACCAAGAATGCAATGCATAATAGCTAGTATATGAGTCTGTTTTACTTTTGCAAGTCACTGAAAATATAACCATCCAAATAATTCAATAGGGTTGACGATGTGGTCGGAACCCTATGCCTTTTATATAGTAAGTAGAAATTCCTTACTTTGAATAACTTGAATTTCCTTTCTGCATAATTTCCAGCATTTGGAAACACATGCATTTCATTGGTTTACCAAAAACACAACATTTGGTATATCAATTAAATCCTTGTGCTTTAAATATCTCCTGTTCATGTAGGATCAAACATGATAGCTTCTGATCATCAAGCAAAAGCTCGGGAAAAATCCAAGGTCACAAGTTTTCTGGAAACACCACCAATTGCTAATCTGGATGATGCAGACATGGAAGCATTTTATGCTATTCTTGATGCTGAGACCTCACCTCTTTCACTTTCGAATGACAACGACGTAATTTCTGAATTATCCAACAACAAAGTTCCAAGTGAAGAAACCAAGAAAGCTTTGAAGACACTTCAAGATTTTCTCACCAAAGACTTTTCTGTTCTTTTAAGGCCTAATGAGTACAATACCATGAAATCTACCTTAGATTACCTCATAAATGTACCAACAGAAGATGGAATATCTGTTGAAATAAGATCATTGGTTAAAGAAATTTCAAGACAATTCACTTGTTGGAGTTATGATTACACAAATGAAGGCAAGAAAATAGAGTATACAAAAGCCAAATTGTTGAAAAGTGATGAGCTTGAAGAGGGTCTTGAAGCTAACAAAACTCTTTTTAGAGAAGTGAAGTATTTAGAAAATGAGTTGTGCAATGAGTTGGAATATTTGGAGGAAAGAAAAAAGGAGCTAGAAGAACTAATAAATGGTGTTAGGGCTAATATAGCTGCTTCACAAGAAGCCAAGAACATGGTTGTTCATACAAAGAGAGAAATCTTTGAGAATGCAAAGATTCTGAAAGTTCAAAGAGATGAGTTAAGGGAACAAGTACATTGTTTGAGAGATGAGCATGAATTGGCTAAGAAAATTCAGGCAAATATTAGAGATGAATGGTCAAAGTTAGGTGAAAAATTTAGCAAGGCTGCCAACTAAGGTGGTCTAGTTGATAAGGAGTTGTCCCATATCCTGCAAGGACATGAGGTGAATTCCCGTTGCTGGTCTCAAGACCTCGTTAGTGGATAATCAATAAGTATATTTGTCTACACTCTTTGATTTTGAGCCTTAAACGCATAGCAAGAAAATGACAATATTATTATCATTAAGCAATAAATTGTAGATATATTGCAGTCTTAGGAATTTTACAATTTTATGCTATGAATATAGATGTCGTAAGTTTGTTTGCATATTCATCATTTTTTAATCTTTTAAAAAGAATGAATATTATTTTAGGATAGCCAAACCCATTATTTTATAGTAAAAAAAATATATTGTAGTTTACACAAATTATATCATCGTATATTCAAAAATTGAAGACTCCTTGATATATTTTTTTTAACACCGTAACTTAAACCATAAACCTGTTCATCTAGCAACTTATATTTCCCTTTTTATTAAAGAAAGAACTATTTGCCTATGGGATTATGTGCGGATAAGTATTTGTTTGCATTTAGTAGTATTATTGGATTATGTGCGGATATCACTATTTTTTTCTTAAGAAGTCAAACTAGTTCTATGAAATTGACAAAAAAAAAATTAAACTTTTACAAGAAACATACTCTAAAGTACCAAACCAACAAGTGGATTCATAATTCTTTATTACGTGGGGTCGGTATTAAATAATCTTTTATTTTTCGATGATAAGATATTAAAACACATTATTATTACTTTAGAACAAAATAGATAAGTGGGGTCAATTGTCCCCTATTATTATTGGGTGGATCCGTCCATGGTCTATCCTACTCAAACGAGCATGAGACCAAAACACAAATTTTTCCATCCTATGTTTTCTCACACGCACAATTTTCTTCTCTAAAATACTCTATGCTCATATTATACAAAACTTAATAGCAGTTTTAGTCTCCTAAGTATCACGAACTTACGATTTTGACTCCCTAAAAAAACAATTACAACCCAACCCCATAAGTCTAACCCCTTTTGCAGTTTTGATCACATGTCAATTTAGACCCAGTTAAAGCACACGTGGCACCTCACTTAAGTGAGTATGATGCCACATGTGCATTTTTAAAAAATAAATAAATAAAAATGTCACACATGTATTTGTGAAATTAAAAAAAATATATATGAAAGAGTGAAGCACGTGAGCTTCCTCTTCTTCTCCATTCTCCCCCACCTCCTCTCCCAATTCATCCATAGCACCACCTCCCTCCAACAATAGGGGAATTGGGAGAGGAGATGGAGGAGAATGGAGAAGAAAAGGAAGCTACGTGCTTCACTCTTTCATTTTTTTTTTCTTTTATAAATTTTACAAATACTTGCATGGCATATATATATATTTTAAAATGCACATGTGGCATCCTACACAATATTACTATCAATATTAATTTTGTTGTTTTATGCATTTCTTTGATCTTGATTTTAGGTCAGCAATATTGGAAAAGTTAGTATTATATAGTATATATTGTAGTTAGCATTGAATTCCCAAAAACATGGTCAACATGATGAATGCATTCTTACCTATTTAGTAATTATTTGAGTCAAAAAAATCGTAATCAAATGTTAATAATATTATTTTAAATTCAAAATAATACCATTTCTAAGTCTATATAATGGAAATAATGTTAGTCTTTTATTTTACGAGATATACAATACAAGATTAAATTCTACGATCCTTAAAAAAATTCTATAAAAATGGCTTTTCACAACTATCATTCTTATCTTTTAGGTATTTCATGCATTTTTTTGATCTTGTTTTCAGGTAAGGAGAAAAGGTATCTTATCTTCTAGTTGTTATGTTTTGTAAAAAAAACTCTTCTAGTTGTTATGGTTTGTTATATTAATGTTTATACACTGCATAATCAAATGACTAAAGTGTTATATTTATATTGGCTTAGGATTGGTGACTAGCTTGAAGACTCCAACCGTAGGGATTGACAAAAGACACAAAGGACCCTGCATAATTGGAAGGCCACGCCAATATTGTTGCACAGGGGCTTGTTCTCCAAGCTGCTATGCAGATTGTGAGAAAAAATATGGATATCCACATGGTGGACAATGTACTAATGTAGGTATTACCAGCCTATGTTGTTGTAATAAGTATTGAGTTATATTGTAAATCCCTTTAATTGATAAAATAAAACAATAATTTATAATAACTTATCTTAACACCTTGCAAATTGTAAGATTACTTGTGAAAAACTCGAGAATATTGGTTAATTTAGAGGGAAATTCTTGTTTACCCATCAATAAAAGTTGAGTAGTATTACAAATGTTGAGTTGGCTCAATCAAAACAATGTATTTGATTGGTGCCAACTCAATATGGATTGTGTTACCCACATTTTATTGATGGATAAGGAAGTTGTTACATAATTTGTATGCATTATCAATAACATAATTTTTTTACAATGTAAATTAATCATAATTATCGAATTATTAAAATGTCTAACTTTAATTATAATTACTTTTACGGTCACACATATGAATTCTGTTTTTAACGAAATGAAAGAAAAATGAAAAACATGTCTATTTATTTTTTATTAATGGAAAATGCTAACAAGTATTTTTAGGACATTGTTTAAGCATTCAAATGCAGTAACTTTTATAATAAAAGTTGTGTATTATGACTTTTACATTGTTTGACTTGTATTTTCAAGACAAAATTTCTTTCTATGGGTTCCTTAAACAATCCCCTTAGGGCACCTGTTAGCAAGACCATTTATTAATACTCCATTCGTCCTAAATTAAGTGAGTTATTTGCTCATTTCACATATATTAAGAAAAATATATAAATAAAGGAGAGAGAAAAACGGTTTTAATTAGCTAGCAGGAGCATGCTAATTCCAACTGAAGGAATTGCAATAGAATGATAGGTCTCATGGCTCCCAGCTCCAAGCTTAGCAAGATAGTCAGTGCATGCATTCCCCTCCCGAAGAGTGTGATGCATGTGAACGTGTCAGTACCTAGAAAGGTGCTCCTTTATATTATAAATAATTGCTGCGTAGTGATGCCTAGCATTGTCGGGTTCATATATCAACTTTATTGCAGTCATTGAGTCCGAATAACACCACAACTCTAAAATACCAAACTCCCAGGCCATACGTAACCCATGATAAACTGCCAATAACTCTACATGGAGGATGTTAGAGAAGCCTATATTTCCAGCAAAGCCATGGATCCAAGCACCATCCTCGTTCCTAAGCAAACCCCCAGAACCAGACACACCGGAATTGCCAAGGTTACTGCCATCAACATTTAAAATCATGCCATTATCACTCTTATGGTTCCACTCTATCACTTGCATGAGTGGATATGGATGTTGCTTGATGAAGCACTTAGCCAAAAGATTAGCATAGTTGTCCGTACACATCCGAATAGAAAAGGGAGAGACAACCTCATTTGCCATACACAAGCTATTCCTAACGCGCCATACCCACCAACAAGCGGACATAAACAGAAATCTAGAGTGTCCATCAATACCACGACGAAGCCAAACATAAAGATCATCCACTTGGAATAATGAAAAGTCAGTAAAGCCAATAGCTTGCCAAAGACGATTTGCAGTGGAAGGTAGTCTCAACATCCTTATTACAACACGGACAGAGGTTCATTTGGATCATACCATGATGGCACAACATCGACCTGGTAGGGAGAGAGTTTTGTAACGTCGTCCAAAGAAAAAAAATTCAATTTCTTAGGAGCAGGAATGTGCCACAGCCACGTCCATAAGATGTTGTCTGTTAGATTACCATCAAATTAAAATATGTTAAGCCAAAAATATTCATCCCTTGCACCATCAAATTCAAATCCCTCCCTTAAGAGCCAAAAGCACTTTCATGATAGCATTCTAAGTTACCGATCCCGATTTCTTGTTTATGTTTAGAAACACTTCATCATTAATATACTTGTGTTTCAGCGCCAACCCATAAAATTTTGTTTATCTCTAAATATAATATTCCCAACAAAAATTCAGTTTCGTTTATTACTTTTTTTCTTTAACTAAATCATTTTTTTAATACTATCAATTTATTTTAAAATATATGTATACACAAATGATAATTTAATAATAGCCATAAATACTCCATCCTTCAAAAAAATAATAGCCATAAATACTCCTTAAAAGTAATATCATTAATATTCTTAAAAAAAAATTATTACTTCAACAGGTTTTATTAGTACTACCTCCCTTAAAAAAACACTTTTATTTATTAGTATCACCTTTCAAGAAGTGGGGCCAAACACAATTTTACTTCTAAGGAGAAGTGGGGCCAAACACAATTTTAATAAAGCTCTTAATAAAATAAGTAATTTTTTGTTAAGAAGAAAATCCAATAGAAGTAACTTTAAAAATAAGATGGAAAATTGAACTTTGGAATAACTTTTCGGAACTGATATCCGCTTCTACACCTTCGATTCCTGCACATGCTACTATTTCTTCTTTTTTTTTAATTATTTTTTAGACAAATCCCGCCAAACCTTTTTGGCTTTTTCAGGAAACCGACAAAATAACATAAACCTAGTTATATATATCCTATTGCATTTCAGTGCTTCTGCTACACCAAACCTTGCTGCCGCCGCTTCTGCTACACCAAACCTTGCTGCCGCCGCTGACCTTGCAGGTACATCATCCTTATATTTTATTCTTTCAATTCTTACAAATCTTATTTAACTTTTTGTCCTTTTGTTTCTTTCATTTCCTTATGCCTTTTATATTATATATGCACATGTAGTTTTAATGTTGTTGTTGCTTTGTCTTGTCATGATCAGATTTTGTCATTTTGCTCAGTAGTGATAATCTTGTTAAAAGCCCATATAATATCAGTATGCATTTTGTTTGTTAATATTGTCATTCAATAATTTATGATATTATTTTGCTTATTAGTACTAGCTTGCTCTTTGTTTATTATATCGTTTAATTACATATGATCATATGGATTTTTATCTCGGTAGATTTATTCAGTTTGCTTAACATTTCGTTTTATTAGATCTCGTTTTTCTTTCGTTAAAAATGATAGTCAGTTTGTTTACCTAATGAAAATATTAGTTTGCGCTTAATTATTTATAATTTTCAAAACACATTGCAGCTATGGCTACTACAATTCCTCCATGTAAAACTGAAAATTTAGTAAAAGCAACGTGGAAAATTTCATCGGATACCAAAGTGTTACTTGACATTTGTATGAGTGAGATCCGTAAATGTGGAAAGCCTGGTATTGCATTTAAGAATAAGAAATGGGAGGAAATACGTGAAGAATTCAATAACCGTGCTGATAAGAACTATAACCAAAAGAAATTGAAAAATAGAATGAAAACTTTGAGAAATGAGTGGACAATATGGAAACAATTAATCGGTAAAGAAACAGGTTTGGGATGGAATCCTCAGATAGGAAATATTGATGTTGATGCTTCATGGTGGGATGCTAAGATAAGAGTGGGTATTATAAATATTGAATTTTTATCTCGTGAAAATTGAATAAGAGAATTTGGTTTCTCTGAATATTATTTCATGTTATTGGTTATGCAGGATAATGTAAAATATGCAAAATTTCGCTATCAAGGCTTAGAATTTCGTGATGAATTGGAATTCATATTTGGGGATGCAGTGGCAACAAGTCAACGCCAATGGTCACCTGCTTTAGGTGTGCCATTTGAATCTAGTGGCAAAAATACTACTGCATATGTGCCACAAGAAATTATTGAATCTGATGATAGTGAATTTGATATTGATGATCACTTTAGCCCTGTGGAAAATACTCAACCAAAAAAAAAAAAAGGTGTCACCAAATATTGGAGAGAAAGTAACAAAGGGTAAGACAAAGGTTGGGACGGCAACCACTATGAGAAAAACATTTGAGCGGATAGTTGAAGCAGCTGAAGGTCATAATGAAATTGAAAAGACTCAAATTGCTGCCACCTCTCATGTCCATGGACAATACTCTATTCTAGATTGTGTTAAAGTATTGAAAAGTGCAAAGGATGATGGTTTTTTGGATGGTCAACAATTTTGTTATGCTTTAGAAATGCTTAAAGATGAACAAAACCGAGTCCTACTGATAACCTTAAAAGATTCCAAGCAAGCTTTGGTAGAGTGGATTCTATACAACTATACTGATAAGAAATCATCTAATATTTAGGTTAAGATTGGCGTTGGGTTTGCTAGTTATATTGGCATTCATATTTTATTTTTAGATTTTGCTTTATGCTTTACCTTTAGTACTTCTTGAATTTGTTATTTGGTATTTTGCTTTTGGTTGAGAATTTTGTATTGATATTTATGCAATATTTGAGCAACTTTAATTTATATTAATTTTCATTCGATAATGTCATTAGTTTGAACTCTTTCAATTTAATCTATGATAATGTTTTATATAAGAATTTATAAATTTTCATTTGCTCTAAAAAAATTCGGTCTTTGCAAATTTAAATTTTTAATGAAAAAATGTCTTTTATTTTATTTATGATAATTTGTAATAAAATCTCAAAAATCTTTTAAAAATATTTTACCAAACAGATTTTAGCTTAAAATTACTAATTAAGTTGGAAAAAACAACAAATACCAAACAACTTTAACTTTAGCTTAAAAGTTGTAATTTTCAACTTTATTCTAAAAGTAACTTTTAGACCTCAAAAAATAGGGTCAAACGCACCCTTATTATAGAACTTTCTTAGGAAAAAAAATTGTCCCTGACCATTTTACAATTGTCAACTACTTCAATTATTTCTTTACAAAATCATTAACTTTTTCTTTATTACTGCATTAAAGTTTTTTTTTAAAATCGCGAAAGTCTGTCATGTCGTATTGTTAGAGTATTTTCAATTAAATTTTTGGTCAAATTATATTAGGATAATATTTAATTATCTATTATTACTCAAAAAGAATAACACAAAATCTTGGTTTTATGAATTATTTGGATGGGCCACTAGTAAGCGAACAATTACTATTTTGTCATTGATGGACCAAGGAGATAACGTGGACATGCTGACCCGAAAAGAGAAGAAATTTCAAGAAAATTGCTTTTCTAACATACAAATATTTCTAATAACACATGGAAATTACGTAAAAGCCCCTCAGCGGTAGTTAACTACCGCTAAGTGAACCGGCAACCGTTAACTACCGTTGAGACCAGCGGTAGTTAACTGCTGCTGTGTTTCCCCCTCTAAAACCAGAAAACCCTACCTCTTATTCACTCAATACTTTACCTCACCTATACCATACCTCAAAAAATCTCCATTTCAAAATTTTTGTGTTAAAATCTTGGTTCCAAATCATTGCTGATGGATTGCTAGGGTGTTTCTACGCACAATATACATTAAAAAAACAGGTATTGCAAGTTTTAACTCGTTTACATTTGATTGAAACTGCAGTTTTTTTTTTGGTTCTGACATCTACGTCAGCGATAGTTAACTACCGCTCAGCCCCTGTGGACTTAGAAAAAATTTCAAATATTCAAAAGGCAAAGCCACCGCCTAAAAAAAAATTCTTATTTTTTTCCTTTTTTTTGGTTTATGTACTTATATGATATTAGATACATGTTAATCAATTATTTTAGCAATTATATGTTGTTTATTTATAGATATGGTTGAGAAAGTGGGTGATCGAAAATCTAGTGTTGTCAATTCCATTAAGGTTGAAGCTCCCATTAAGGTCGAAGCTTCCGTGAAGGTTGAAGCTCCCATTAAGGTCAAAGCTTCCGTGAATTCCGGTCTGTGATAACTTCGTGACAATGAACTGGACACAACTCATTTCTTTTCGAGCCGAAATACATGGAAAGATAAAGATGAATTGCTCGGTTGGGTTCGTCGACAAGCAAATAGAGTTGGATTTACGGTTATCATTAAAAGATCTTGTGAACTTAGAAATCCTATGTTGGAGTTGGTTTGTGAACAGAGTGGCGAGCACAAAGTACCGAAGAGAAAAGTGAAGCATGAAGTAACAGGATCAAGAAAATGTGGGTGTTTGTTCAAGGTGCGTGGATATGCTGTCAGGAAAGACAATGCTTGGAGATTGGATATTCTTAATGGTGTTCACAACCATGAGATGGTGTCGTATTTAGCAGGGATCCTTCTTGCGGGAAGATTAATGGAGGACGGCAAGAAGATTGTACATGACTTGGCCAATAGTTCGGTAAAACCAAAAAATATTTTGACAAATTTGAAGAAGAAAAGGAAAGAGTCCATGAAAAATATCAAGCTAGTCTACAATGAACGTCATAAATTCAAAAAGGCAAAAAGAGGTGACTTGATGGAGATGCAATATCTAATCTCAAAGTTGGAAGAGAACAAATATGTTTATTACAAGAGAAAAAAGTGAAAGTGAAACTATTCAAGACATATTTTGGACTCATCCAACATTGGTAAAGTTGTTTAACAATTTTCTGACTGTTTTGATAATGGATTCCACGTACAAAACCAACTTGTACATGATTTCACTATGTTAAAACTACCATTTTGGACACTTTGAAGGACAAAATAGTGAGGGCATAGACAGACCTTGTGTTACATCTTGGATGCAGGACCACGAACAGAGTTGAAGGAGCTCATGGTAGAGGGAACGAATATTTGTCCACCTCCAAAGTTGATTTGGGTACTTGTTGGGAAAAAATAGATGAGATGTTGGTAATCCAGTTTGGGGAGATACAATCATCGTTTTGTAGGAGCGTTACGGTCTTGGAACATAGAACTGGAGTGGAGTGGTATTCAAGAACATCTCAAAAGAGTTCCATACCAAATGAAACTAGAAATCAAAGAGGGTTTGCGGTTGTTAGCGATTTCGGAGACCACAATGTTGTCACCACCTCCAAGAAAGGTACCAACCAAAGGAGCAAAGAAAAAATAAAATCTACACCAAAATCAACATGTAGAACCCCATCTTCGTGGGAGGCTATTGATTCTCAACATCCGAAAAGTCAATCTTCACTACCAAAAAAATCTTCACAACCTAAAAAAAAAGGTGCTCGTATTGGCATTTCTCCACGTTCGTCGATTCCAACTCCGGTTCCGGTTCCTAAGCCTATCTTGGTTCAAAGAAATTATGATCCATCGAGTCCTATGTATTACATGCCAAAATTCATGAGACCATATGTTATTGGCGATGGAAATTGTGGGTTTAGGGTTATAGCCGAATCCATGAGTTTGATGGGAGAAAGTCATGTTATGGTGCGGAGATCACTTATTCAAGAGGTGAAAGAGCATAGGTACGACTACATTGGGATATATGCGGGCGAAGACCATTATAACTACATCTTGGATGGATTGCATCCTCCCAAAAATTGTAGTGGTTTTGCACCTCCCGGTAAATGTTAACCCGAAAAGCAACATGATTTGCCTTGATTTAATCCCAAATTATTTTGTCCTTCTTTTGTTGAAAAATGATTTCCCACTACCTCCATCATCTACGAAGTGGAATCTACATAAGACCGAAGAGGCGGAAACATGGGAGGATGAATTTTTGGATCAACACGATCGTTTTCGAACACTCGTGGAGATTGAGAAACAAGAGAGACCGGTTTCACCCACAAAACCAACAAATCAAGACAATCCTATTTTGTGTGATGACACTCCGGTTAAAGCAAATGAAGAATTTGAAGATGTTGTGGAGCATTTAGATGAAATATGACACTTTTTGGTCGGTGTTCATTCTTTTTTTGGTCGACATACACCGACGTATTTTTTGGGATATATAATGTAATGACAATTTTTTGTGGCCAAGATGTAACTAACCTTTAATGGATTATATATATATATATATATATATTTGAGTTTCGCATTTATTATAAATTAATGTACTTTTAATGTAATGTGGAAAATTTGACGAATTTCAAACAATTGTGTAACGTTAACGTATTATCGGTTTTGTGTAATTTTACCGAATAATTGATAAACTATGAAATATTGATGTTTGTAATTGCTGGAAGTTGTTGTTTCGGTTTGATTAAATGCGGAATTGCCATTTCAAATTACAGGTAAAAACAGGCCAAAATGGCTGGAAATCACAATGTATACTGCACTGGTTATTTTTACTGGTGTGAACGGTAGTTAACTGTTGTCGGTTACCCGAGGGATAATTAACTACCGCTGGAGGCGTTTTTGAAATTTCTATGTGTTATTAGGAATTTTTTAAAGTTAGAACATCAATTTTCAAATTACAATTAGGTCTTGATTGCCCCTCACATATAAATGGAAGGAATCACATTTTTATCAATAATAACATGTTTTGGAGACCTTTTGGGAGAGAACAGGAAGGATTTTGAGGAAAAAACATGAACCGCACATGAACAAATGGAGCATCACGTCTAGAAGAGGATATCATGAGCAAATCATCTTTGTTTGTAATTTATTTTCTTTTCATGTTGCTTAATTGTATGATCATGTGTGGCTAAATTTCCCTTATGATTAGTATGAGATGATTTTGTTTAAAATTGTTTGATCTATGTGAATTGCATAAACTTTATTCAATATAATTGGAATCCTAGTTTTATTCATATTTACTTATGGTTAATGCTTTTTATATGATTATAAATGACTACTAGCTCTAGTGTCTTAATTGATCTTAAAATATCATTGACTACTGGTCATAGCCTTCAAACTTGACCTAGTAAATTTGTTTAACTTAACATATTAAGCTAGATATAGAAAATTGTTGAATTATGATATAGGAATTAACACACAGTTAAAACCTTAAACGGTTACAGACTCACTTAAGAGATTAAGTTGTTGTAACTTTAAAAAAAGGTTATGAGTAAAGAGATTGATCATAACTATTTTGTTAATTCATCGTTAAATCAGGTGAACAAATTTAGAGAATAGGTGCAATTTACCAATCAATAATGAACAAAGGATTTGAAAAACATGATCATTTTTCTCCTAAATTATTCATCACTCATTTATATTTTCGCTATTTATTTTATGATTGTTAAACCAACTATTTGTCATGTGCAACCCTCCATTTTAACACATCCTTAATTTTAACATATTTACCGAGTAGAAGTTGAAACAGTACTTGTTGAAAAGAATTTATAAATTTTATTACTTCGATACATTTTTAATACATTTGTTAAAAGTCTATTGAAAAACAATAATTTTTTTCCTTTGATAAATAACAGCAATAAGTTGTTACGTGGGAAAACAAAAGAGGTGTAGGGTCTGTTTGGTAATGCCATCAAACGAGCTTATAGCTTATAAGCTCGTTTGACCAAAAAAGTTCTGTTTGGTAATGATTTTTCATCATGAGCTTATAGCTTATTTCACGAGCTTATAAGCTATTTTTCAGACGCTATTTCAAGTAGCGTTTGAGCTTATAGCTTATAGCTTATTATTTTTTCTTCCAATTTTACCCTTATTATTTTATCTAAATTCCATTTTTACCCCTTATTATTATTATAATTTAAACTAGCACATAATTAAGTAATAATATGTCTTGTAAATTTCCTTCAAAAAATATGCCTCGTAAATGATTTTTTTTTATAGATTGTTCACTGCTGTCCAGTCTAATTGCCTTCCGAGTTTTTTTTTTCATATATAACTTCCGTTGTGTTTTTTTTTAAAGAAAATATACTCCAAAAAAATCTACTAGGTCTATTTAACATTCAGTAAAGAAAAGTTCTGCTAACTAATCATTATAGTAAATTGTAAATAATACATATAATAATAAATGTAAAATATAAACATTTAATTGTTATGTTTAATTGATTAATAAAGTACAATAATTTAAATGAACATAAATATAAAATAAAATTTTAGTGAATAAAAATTAATTTATAATATAGATGTAGTAGATTAATAAATTTAAATTACTTCCTTTAAAAAAATGATTTTTTAAAAATATTAATTTAAATTACAAAATTGTAAACACTTAAATATCATATGATATAAATTTTATCTTTAATTAATAATACCCTTTTATGTCATTTTACATTTATCAGCTAGTTGAACCGCTATTTTTACCAAACACTTCAATTAGCTTATCAGCTATCAGTCACCAGCCATCAGCTATAAGCTATAAGCTATAAGCCATCAGCTATAAGCCATCAGCTAGCTTATAAGTTATCCGTTATTTTTACCAAACAAAGCCGTAACTCTCGTTCATGCACCATTCTCTGAAGCTGCCTATAATTTTTCATGATGAATATGTTTAGTTCTCTATATGTATATGAGTTTTTCTAACATGTGCAAATTTGCACATGTTATGAAGTTTAAAGTATCCCTCAAAAAAAAAAAGTTTAAAGCAGTAAGTGTATATTGGAACTTGTGTATTTTATATTAAATATATAATTTTTTAAAAAACAGTTGTGATTTTCAATAAAAAATTGTTTCGTTTAGTATCCTTAACATGTGCAATATTGCACAGAATAGCCAAACCCTGTGTATATATATTGTCGTTTCATGCTCCTTGTTGGCGCCATAAATTTGCGAAATAATTCCTAAAAAGTTAAATTTTGGAACCTCCATAATTTAAACTTTGGGAAAAAAATGATTCTAAATTTTTGTGAACAAAAAAGAAAGTGAATGTTCATTCTTCCAATTTTTTTCGCCATGGCCACTAGTCTATATTCAATAACCCAACTTTGTCATCTAATTCATCATGTTCCTTTTCTTTTATCGGTACAATGATAAATTAACTAGTTGCATTAATCAAATAAAGTAGTGGGTAATTAATATAGGGAAATAATGAGTTGTGATTTCAATTATAGAAGGGTAAATATAAAAATATACATCATTTGTCAACAAATTTAATACAATAATCAACTTTCTTAGGATATGTGTTTTGTCAAAAGGGGTCCTATCATAAAGAACAGAGGTTAGTACTATGACTTTTGTTTTTTTTGACAAAATTAGTATTGTGATAATTTTATATTTTTAGCTTTAAGGGGAAGTAGTACAGTCACCTAGTTATGTTTTCTTTAGGATGGGGTGGGGGCAGAGAGGCGTGAAAATGGTGTCGTAGGTTGTTGATTTGAGAGGAAGAACATTTGGGAGTGAATGTTGTACGTTTTTACTACCAATTGTTTTGCAGGATAATGTGAATGACAGGTGGACTTGGCAACTTCATGCCTCTTCAAAATACAATGTTGCTAGTGTTTACAACTTCCTAATATCAAGAGATCAAACTTTCAACAATGAGCATACTTCAATTATTTGTCACAGGAAGGTTTCTCTAAAATCATCCTAATTTTAAGTTACGATCCTTCTGGTCGTTGATGGCAAATCATCCTAATTTTGCTATTAACTATCACACATGGTGTCTTAATCCTCTGTTGTGCTTGAGAGTAGCTACTTAGTTTCTTTTTGTTTCAGTTTTTTGGTGTTCTTTGCCGAGCTTGTTGTAGCTTTAGCGCTAACTTTCTTTGTTTTCGAAAATCGATGTTACAGATACTTTATCTTCTTAATTATCTTCTAACACTACTTGTATTTGAGAGACTAAGTTTTTCGATATTCTAATTCATTTTAGTTTCTTAAAAAGAAATTCCGCCCTCTTTTGAAGGTAGGACCGCGACTTTTTTTTTTTTTTTTAAGAGTTTCTATAATAATGTGTCCAAACTTTTAACCGTGGAGAAGTCGTGCCTAAGGTAGGACCATGACTTTTACAAGTTTTTATAAGAACGTTTCGTTGACCAGTATGTCCAAACTTTTTGAGGTCTTTGGTCGTCGTTGTTTTGAGAAATTTTATCTTATCTACTTATCAATTTACGTGATTTTTAAGCAGAAAGGATTTTATATCATAAATCGCGACAAAGGCATCCCTACAAAATCTTGGAAAGTTATATTTTGCTTTTGCGACAAAATGATTATGAAATGACTCCTCTCTGACCACCAGAAAGAAAGAACAAAGTAGACAAACTTTCAGATATATTTAATTCACATTTATTAATAGTAATTTTAATGTGTTCAATTTTATCTTGATAAAATAAAAAATAGTGCATGTTTATTTTGGAGAAATTGCAATAATCAAAAAAACCAAATAAATTTTGTTATTTTTTATAAAATTATGTTTGTATTTTCTATAATACCCTTAATCATTTTTTACGCACAATTTTTTTGGCATAAATTGCCTAAAACGATATACATTGCATTTATTATATTTCTTCAATATTTAGAATTTTATTGATGCAATCTATCCAAAAAGATGTTAACCATGTAATGAATAAATAAAGGTTATGCTAACAAGTGTTTTGGGAGATTTGTTATAGATTCAAAAAATTAAATAATTGTTAATTTCATGTAAAAAATTGTTTTTAATTTTTCAATAAGTTGAATACACAATTTTTAAGATAAAGTTGTTATTTTAAGCTTCTTATCAAGTGCCCTTACGATACTTGTTATCATTTCCCATAAATGAAAGATGATGTGTCTGAAAAGGCTTAACAGTAGTTTTGACCCTTTAAGTATCACGAACTTGCGGTTTTGGCCCTCTAAAAAAACAATAACAACTCAGCCTCCTAAGTTTAGCCTCATTTGCAATTTTGGCTCCCAGACCAATGTTGATCAAGTCAATGCACACGTGGACGCCACCTGCATAATTTTCAATTTAAAAATAAATAAAAATGCCACATAATTCTTTAATTAAAAAATTATAAACAAAAATAAAAAAAAACAAAAAAAACTCCTTCCTTCTCTCCTCTCAAATCTCTTCTTCTCTCTTAGGAATCGAATAGTAACCACACTCGTATTTTACTCGAATGGTATTCACCCAAACCACCAAATCATTTGGTGCAAATTTTCCCCGTGCCATTAAGTGTATATTCACTCCCCACATAAAAGCTATCATCACTGGTCTCAACTTATTTTAAGTGTCATTGTACAAAACAACAACAGGCGAAAAATTGGGTGAAAAACAAAGTAAAACTTTGTGCAATAGGAATGAAATATGATCGTTGTGAAAGTGAATCAAACTTTCTCGGTTTAAGTTTTCATGGTGTTGGTCAGAGAAAGAAGAAGATATGTGATGTAGACCCTCTGATCACTAATATAAGTAAAAATTAATATTTTAGATTCATTCATTTAATAATGTGTGTAGTCTATAATAAAGATCACATACATCATTAATTGAATGAACCTGAAATGTTATTTTTTGCTTATAATAGTGACCGAAGAGTGTAACATTTAGCATTTGCTTTAGAGTTTGGATTCAAGACATGTGCCAAAAAAAAATTAATATGTAAAATTTTTAAAACATATTTATTTAATACAAAAAATGCAATTCTCTTCTCTCATTCACCTTTCCTTTGCCCCTCTTCTCTCATCGCCGCCCACCACCACCCCCTCCCCCACCACCGTCCGTCACCGCCCTCTCCCAAATGTCTTATGTCAAATCGACGTTTCACATCTTGTTGAAGCTTCTGCATTTTTATTCCGTGTTAGATTTTATTGAATCTTGACAAATCCTAACCCTTTTGTTGGCAAATTAATAAAGATAATCAAGTTGCAGAGGAATGTGAACTAACATGTTTCCTCTATTTCCTTTACTTTTTTAATTAAAAAACCTTTAGTTTCGATTTTTAAATCTCAGCCCTTTATTAGTACACGTCTAGCATCTAAGCTCTAAATAGAAGCAAAGGCTAAATGGAGCATGGTTGTCATTGTTGAGATATGATATTTTTACACTCTAATTTTCATTTATATAAGGAATATGCTGGATATAGCGAATAGTAACCTCACGACAATTTTCCGAGTCCGTAAGGAAACAAGTTGTAAGATCTTACGTGCAAGTGTTCATGATTGAATTTAAAACATGTATGTACAAGTCACATGGGTGATTCAGTACCAATTATTAGATGCCTCAATTTATGGCTGAAAATATGTGTCATGCAATGAGACAAAGAGTATGGTTCAAATATGTATGGTGTAATTAATAATCACTCGGTAGCAAATGATAATTCGTGAATGAAAACTAATTACTATTGGTGGTATTGTTGATAGTATGTGGTTCTCGTGAAAAATTATTAGATGTCTAAAACGTAATTTTCATGTTTAGACGATACAAATATTTGTCGAATATTCTTTAGTCGGCCCTAACTTTATATGTAAAGATGACCGAGATGCAATTATACCAACACTAATGCATCAGATTTCATCAGATATCCGCAGTTAAGCGTGCTTGAACGAGAGTAGTATTAAGATAGGCAACGTCTTAAAAAGTATTTGTGTTGCACCTCTTCCAATCCTTAAAAAATATGTATAGATGACCAAAAATGTCATAAGATTCATCGTTGAGAACCTTATCATTAATTAAATTGCGTTTGGAAAAAGTCTAAATTGTAAATAGGTTACATGGATTTGCAATTTGAAATTTGGATGGTTGAATGAGAAAATGACAAGTAAGATTGTTGTTATCATGAGATTCATTGTTGAGAGACTTATATCATTAATTAAGTTGCTTTTGCGAAAAGTTCTAATTATTTATAGTTTAAATTAGATTTTGATTTAGATCTAGATCCAAAAAGTGAAGTACGAGAAAAAAATACAAATTGGCGTTAGGTATTTTAATATTTAAATAAAAGACTGCAAAATTTCACACCTAAAAAATAGTTAGTAGTTACTACTCAATTGTACTAAATTCCACGTTTAACAACAAAAACAGACAAAACATTCTTGATCGATAATACAGGCACAAATCGAAAAATAGTTCAAATTCTTAAAACATAGGTAACCAACAAAAAGATAACACACACCACATGACAAAACAACTCTAAACAAAGTGGGAAATTATTGTTGCTCTACGGTTTTCCTCTCAGAAGAAAACAACCCCTGCAGGGAAATATCTTCAAAATTTAGTGCTTCTCAATGAATTCTTTGACCCTACCAATGAGTGCATTCATTTGGGCACTGACAGTGGGGTCTAAATCCACAGCAATCTTGTTGAGATAGAAACTATGAGTCATTCCCTTGCTCACAAACAGGTCCACTTCTTTATTAGCCTTCTTCATTGCTTCATAATACTCCATTTCTGTGTCCTTTAGCAGATCATTTTCCGCTAGGCACAAAAGAAATGGCGGCAGTTTCAAGCCGTCGAGTGGCGGTGCACCCGAGCCCATCGGGCATGTGAAGGGGTGGTCCTTGTTGCTCCCAATTGGTAGTGCCAAGCTCAAGAACTTGTCTAACATATCCAATGTTAGAAATGGTGATTGTGGCATTTCAATTTCAGACCGGCTTCGGTACGACCTGACAAACCCAGGATGGATGGGAATTGCTCCTGCAAGCCGAACTGGGGTCAGGTCGACCGAACCGGCTCTAGCTGCCACTTCATGGACTAAGTTTCCTCCGGAACTATCTCCTATGAGGAAAACTTTGTCAAAGTCACCATGCTCCTCAAGCCACGGGTCACGTACGTCTCCCTTGACTACTGATTGAAGCCATTGGAGCGTAGCAAACCCGTCGTCAATGGCAGCAGGAAGACGGTGCTCAGGAGCTCTCCGTAGGTACGGAGAGACACAAATGGTTCGAGTGGACCGAACTAGCTCGGTGTAGACATGGTAGTACATGAACCAATCTGGTTCACTAATGCAGAAACCTCCACCTTGGAAATGAAGGAGTATTGGTAGTTTTTTATTGTCCTCGGGTGTTTTCTCCGGTAGGTATAGTCGGGCACGATGGATGGAACCATCATGGGTGTTGGTGGTGGTGGTGGTCGTGGTTGTTACGTCTCGAGTGGCAACTCCGTCAATGAATTGTTCATGGGGAGCAACCGGTTCGATCATGAAGTTGACCTCGGGCGGTCCGGTCCATGTTCGGTCTACCGAACCATCATTGTAGATTCTAAGCCAACCGGACACTTCGTCCACCAGCTTCTTCTCTTGGACCATGGCACTAAGATGGGATATATGGCTTAGTTAGAAATGTTGTTGAAAGATATTATAGGCACTTGGATACATGACAATATGGTTCATTGATCATCTTCTTATATAGTGGCAAGGAGTGGTTGTTGGTAGTTTTCTAGTGTATGTGGAAAATTGAAAATAGACCAAAGGATTTGGCCACATGCAGCTTCCTAGAATTTCAAGTGTGAAAATAAGTGAAGGGTGGCATTGAAATAAAGTTTTAAAAAGTATCGTGACTTCACCTCAAAGTCTAAACGTTTAGTCGTATAGAGATTGAGTCCAAGGTTTGATGTCACCATAGCACTAGCACTTGCCAAGAATTTCATCAACAAATACAACAACCGATCAAAAATATATTAATTTTATTCAAAAAAATATATTAATTAAATTGATTTGACTTTTAAACCAAAAAAGAATAAAGAGAAACATTTATTGTAGAGATGATAAAAAACAATTATGGATAGTACCCACAAAAATTACCGGATAATAGTCATTTTTGTTTCAGAAGGTGTCATAAGTAATCAGAATAGTCTCTCAATACATCGAAACTTCAAATTAGTCCTTGATTGTACACTATGTTAGTCATGTGGTCTTTTATGTTAAAATGTATCGTTAATATTGTCAAATTAGTCTTTCAATATACTTATTTATTGTCATATCAATCCTTTTAAATACTTATTAGCATGTCAGTTGTTATATGAAAAGAGTTAGTGTCAACAATGATAAACTAAATGGAGTTCATTAACGACTCGAGCTCATTAACAACGTTAAAGTCCCCCAAAAATAAATTTGAGGTTCTCACGAAAGATTCATTTTAAAAAGAAGCTTATTAACTACTCGAAGTCAACCACTTGGTCAATTATCTAATATTTGTACTCATTTGCTTCAAATTAACCTTATATATATTTTACCATAAAACACTTATTTATATATAGCTATAATTACTAAAATTTGTTGTTCTGGATTATTTTTTTAGTAACTTATAATCAATGTTTAAGCATATATTATATGGATGGTAGTATTTAACAAATTTATTAGGTTAAAAAACCAACTTATTTTTAGGAATCTAATCTTTGCTGGTCTAATCCGACAACTTATATGGATACTCAATAATATCTTAGAGTTGCTTTGTTAGATTGTTGTCATTTTACATCAAACTACCTATGTAAGTTGAGTCTATTTGAAGCACACACTTGTATTTATTTTTTTAACAAGCCAAAATGAAATTATATTAACACATCAATAGCATTTCTTAAGTACAAGGTGTGTCTAGGAAACCACTACACAAATACAAAGTGAGTCAGTATCAAAAGGTAAAAAACTAGTAGTGGTTAGCCAATGCCTAAACAAGCCATAAGACTTGACCACCACCTTTGACTCTGAGTACCAAATACAAACATGACTTTTTTAGCTTTCAACTACCCTAACGATAACAATTTAATCTTATCCAGCAACCTGGGGACATCAGTTACAACATTATTAAACAGGCGATTATTACGTTCGGTCTACACTACTCAGGTACAAAGAATTTAGATTAGCTGCAGAAAAGAACGTTTAGCTTTACTAACACCTGTCATATAAGTAAACTGCACCAAATGATCGAAAATATTATTGGGATTCGCCCACATAAACCTATCCAGTCGCGCACCTGCTGCCATAACGAAACAAAAGTTGAGCAAGATATAATCAAATGTTCGACCGTTTCAACATGACTGCACCCTGTAACACAAAGAGTTGCATCAGAATGGATAATACCACGAACTGTCAAATTTGCTTTCGTAGGTAAACGATTCCGAAGGAGCCGACAAGCAAAAATCAAGACCTTCAAAGGAACCTGATGATGCCAAACTAAATCCACGCCATCCATGAGTGGATTGACACAATCTGTTAATAAATCATAAGCTCCTCAGACTGCATAACCCCCTACAGAGTCAGGTAACCACACTCATTTGTCTGAAACATTAGGAAACAAAGAAACATCAAGCAGTAAAGCCCTACACTCCTCTAATAAATTCTCCTCCCATGCCCACAACCTACGACATCAACTCTACCATTCCCCTCCCTGCTCCAGACCAAAAGATAACATATTCGCCACTGAAATGATTTTGTTCTCAGCTAAGTCAAACAACCTACGAAACCGCTCACTAAAAGAAGCACCACCAATCCACCTATGAGACCAAAACAACGTATCAGCCCCATCACCCACCTTTCTTAACAGTATTGCCGAACCATCCACCCCTTACATCGCCATCACCATCACGAATCCTCCCTACCTCCCGCCACCAAGAAGAACAACTCCGACCTCCAACCTCCAACCTCCCACCTACTTCGCCATAACGGTCGACTAAAACATGATACCATTGATTTATTGATACAACAAACCTTCTCTATCCACTAACATCCTCCAACACCATTTACCTAGCAACGCAACATTAAACTCGTTCAACTTCCTGACCCCGAACCCTTTATACTTCTTTTTAGAACACACGGTATTCCAACCTATCCAAGTGATTTTCCTACGGTCCTCACTCCCCCCACCCCCCAAAATTCCTTTATGAAACCAAAATTTACCCCATCCGGACCCGGATTTTTAAAGCTATCATAGTCCAACACAACGTCCTTAACATCATCGACGGAAAAAGGCTTGATCAGTCCCCCTCCCTCAATCATAGACAGAGAACGGAAATGAAGATTAGACACACTTGGTTGCACAACATTTTGCGTCTGGAAGTGGCGCGCAAAATAAGTGAAAACCGCATGCCTGACATGCTCCACTCCCTCAATCATCACTCCATCAACCAGAACAGAACAAATTGTATTATGACGGCGCCGAGAAGACATTACAGAATGGAAAAATTTAGAGTTCGCGTCACCTTCATGAAGCCACTGATTCCTTGATTGCTGCCAACAAATACTATTATTGATCCTGGATAGAAAACGAATATTCGTTGACACACCATGCAACTCATCACATTCAACTTCAGTCAACTCCTCCACTTCCCCTTTACCATCTAACTCAGCCAACCGATCTTTCAAAGAAGTAATTTTCATGGACAAATTTTTAGAATGAGAAGTATGCCACTCTTTCAGAGCCATTTTAATTAACTTGAACTTTTTTTTAACACATAGCCGTCTCATCCTTCCACCTGCAGAGATTTCCACTTATCGGTAACAAATTGCTTGTACCCAGGCGTGTCTGACCAGCATTCCAAAAACCGTGAAGGCCTAGGCCCCCAATTCTCCTCATGGACAGATAAAATCCAAGGACAATGGTCTGATAAACCTCTCAGCTGAGCAACCTGCAGGCAATTAGGCCACACCAAACACCATTCTTAAGAAATCAAAAATCGATCAATTCGACTCATCGATCTACCATCCCCTTTGAACCAAGTAAATTTATGCCCAAAGGTAAATCAAGCAAAACATTTTCCTCTATGAAGTGATTAAAAGGCGCACAGTCCGTCACCGACCTTCTTTCTTCCCTACACCGAAATGCGTTAAAGTCACCGCAAACGCAAACCTTCTTTCCCCTTAAAGACTGAAGGCGTGCCGATAAAGAATCCCATAACACTTGGCGAGCACTTCCATCACATGGAGCATACACATTGAACAAGTGGAATTCCTCATTAGATGCTATAAACCGACCATGAATGCTCAAAACATATTCAAAACTACCCGTCGACCACACCTCTACCTCCAATGCATCCCAAACAGTCAATAGTCTCCCTGACGCCACTTGGGACGAGCGAAAGGAGAACGCCGCCGGCTGCCTATCCCAAACCGACAAACACACCCTATTATCACACATTTGAAGCTTTGTTTCTTGCAGACACATAATCAACCGACTCTTGTCCTTCACCAAAGATCGAACTTCCTTTCTCTTCTCATGACCACCCAACCCCCTAACATTCCAAGATAACAACTTCATCTCCCACACCTTCACCCTCCCCACCATCTTCTACACGACACCCTCAACTGACCCCCCCTAACCAACCCTCAACATCGACTGACACCTTCTTCTTCCCCTCCCTCTTCCTCGCTAACACCCCAAACATGTTGTTGCACCCACTAAGCCGCACACCAATTGTTTCACCTAAAGTCCTCACATCCTCTCTCACCACCTTCTCACTCCCATGCATGACCACCCAATTCTTCTAATCATTGTTAACTGAGCTAGAGGAAGATGTTTCTTCAGATAAGTCTTTATAGATCATCCTAACCGCCTTTTTGAGTGTAGTTGAACCTTTATACTTGCAAGCATTTTTCTTTAGAATTTGCATAACCGCTGCCCGGTCTTTATTAGGAAGCCTTGCCACTTTTTTCAAGCTATGAACTGAATGACGTAACAACCCATCCACTTTCTTGCGCTTATAAACAACATCATCTTATAGAGTACGACAAAAATTTTGTCGCATCCCCTTTTTAAAAAATTTCCGACATGAAGACAACCCTTGCCTCACTATGATGTTGATCACTTAACCATTCCAAACTCCAAGGACCAGATACCATTGAACGATCTGCTCGGGGAGGGCATGATGTCGTAAGGCGATGTCGCTGTTTCCTCTTAGAATCCGACCCACCATCACTAAGACACACATAAGCGTGATTAACACCATCCACAAGAATGTCACCTCTACCCTGTCCACCAATAACAATACCAGATGCAGCACATCCCGCCGGCTGATCCACAATCGGCTCTGAGAGGACCAGTTGTAAATCCACCATGGACGTTGCATCCTCACAAGGTTTAAGCTTTGTTGGTCCGCCTGCTGCCTTACCAGATTTAAAATCCGTGCCAGCCAAATGAACTATATCTTCGTTAATTCTTTCGTTACCCTCTGATTCGACTAGATCATGCACTATTTTGTCAACCAAAAAATATGCATTAACATCATGTTCGTGATCCATCCGCACGTCTTCCTGATCTGCCTGCTCATCATTAGAACCATCCCCATCTTCATAAAGGCATGCATCATCACCAATATTAAATCCCCACTCCTCTACAATTTTCACCGTCACCATCTCTCCATCTATCAAAAGAGTCTCGGACTAATTAATAATCTCAAGAGAAGTTGTAGCAACCAAAACCCGAGCATAATCAAATCTTTCTTTCTCCACCGAGCAAGAATCCGAGCGTGGAAACCTACCAACGTCAAGAACACATAGTTTGAAGAAGCTTTCATTCCATGCATGTAACATAATACCATACAACCTTAACCACACCCCTCTCTGAACGGCACAACATTCTTTTCCCACCTCACAATATTGGTGAAAAAATGAGCAAAAAAATCGTTAGCATCATTCAGAATAGTGGAAACATTAACCTTAGATATACTACGGATAAATACTCTGTCTGCACCTAACGGAATGATGTCAATATCCGCCACACCCGCATCCACAATTCTATCTTGAACAACCGGTATAGTCCACCATTAATCACAGTAGCAGTTACACCATTACAAGCCCACTGAAGATTTTCCACACGAGACCGATCCATCCGGACCAGCTTTTGGATTGAAGGTTGCCCCTCTACACGTAATTGACCACCAGCAAACTTGTCAGACACTTCCTTCCCACCGTCGCCCTCCTTACCTTTATGTAACCCCTTATCTAACCGCACTGTCATGTCCTCAACCTGCACATCCTCCACCGGTACCACTCTGGCCTTCGACAAGGCTGTCGTAACCCCATTTACCTTACCCACTATCTCAACTTTATTTCCCTCACCCGCTTCCGTTCCACCTCCTTTCACAATTTCCACACTCACTTTTTTAGCTCCTTCACCCACCGTTTTAATTCCAACCTCAATAATCTTCTTCACACCCTCACCATCTACCAGCTTCTCATCTCCCCCAACTTTCACCCGAATCTGCTTCACCTCACTAATACCTCCACTTCCCTCTAACACCTTTTCAACCTCTTTAGTTGCTGCCTTGTCAAACTTAGCAACTTTTGCCTTGATTTGGAAATTACCAAAACAAACAGCATTCACCGTTTTCAACAATTTACAGACGTCACGAACATTAGAGTATCTCACAAAGCCATAATGCTCCCCATTAACATTGCACCTACTAGGAACCACCACCTCTTCTAGCATACCACAAACCTAAAACCTTTTCCGTAAATAAAAATTCGATAATTGCGGTGGAAAATTTGTCAAATAAAAAGTGATAAATCATCAAAATTGGGCACCATTCGTTGATTCCTTGTTGGTAATGTTAACCGCATGCGCATCAGGCATTCCTCCGCCATCAGCACACCTGTCCAGGACATGCGTCCTCCCCACAAACCCTTCTTCCCGACGACGTGGCCCCCTCAGCACGCTTCCTGTCCTCAAACCGATTTCATTCCTCCTCTGATTCCTCAAAGTACCGATCAGAATACTTGTCTTGGTAATAGTCCGCGTCGTTGCCGTAGAAACCCCCTCGTGAATCCCTAAATCTAGACTGTTGCTTACCAGCTTCATCCCAGTCCCTTGATCGCTTGTCCTCCAGCTGCCAATCCTGACTGTCGCAACGCTTTCCTCCTCCTAGATCTCACATCAAGCCAATCATCACAATCCCCCCCCCCCCCTTTTGGTGGCACCCTACTTAGCCCCCTTCCCCCCCAATTGAACCTCTCATCCGGCGAAAGGGAATGCCAGTAGTCCTGCCTGCGTTGATGCCGCAAACAGACTTCTCTCTCAGCTCTCTATCGCTCGCCCTCATCTTTCCTTAATTTTTTTTGGTATTTAATTTTAATTACACACTTGTATTTAAGTGGATCTCATAATTATTTAATTTTTTTGGCTTCTTAAAAAACCTTTATTAAGTTTTTTTTATGATGTAAAAAAAACTTCATTAAGTCGTCTTTCCAAATATAAATCATATATATATATATATATATATATATATATATATATATCAAAAATTACTTACACATGAATATAAGGCAAGCAGACAACAAGTTGCGCCGTTAGGTCTTTCTGGTTGGGAAAACTAATCATCGTAAACACAATATTCATAGACCTAGCAGACATGACATTGTTATGCATGACCCCTTTGAACTTTATGTAGAAGGTCAACAACCTCTACTGCTAGGAAACCTAAAGTGTCAAAAACAAATTATATAAAAACATGTTGATTGTCAGAACAAGCTTTCTCATGTTTGACCATTTTCCTTGACACAACTTTTAAGGTTGTATGTCGTATCGTAAAAATCCCGACACCTAATCCACCTAATCTCAGTCTTACGAATATTCAAACTAAACCAAATTTTGCCCCATTAAAATATGAACAATCAACGACAATAGAGGAACACTACGAAAAACCTTAATTTGACCTTATATATACTATGTATGAAGGGAATGGAGAATTTTTGGTTGACTTTTTCATTATCTCAATTATATCTTTAAACAAAATTTTCTGTAATAATGTTTATTGTTTTGTTTAAATCATTAAAAAAATAAGAATTTATATTATATTTGTTATATTGTTTTTGTCATTAAAATAGATAAATAAGGTTTATTGCATTTACTATAATTTAAAAGTCACAAATATCTTTATTTATAATTTTAATCAAATCAAATTATTTAGAAAAAACATCCTTGTAATTTACAAATGTGAGTGCATGTCTCTTCGCTATTAATAATAAATGTATTGTTAACGAGTGTCTTCGGGACACTCTCTAAGGATCTAAAAATTGTAACATATTTCTTCAAAAAGTTAAATATTACAAATTTCAATGCATTGATAACATAAATTTTTATAAAAACTTATTACTCATTCCGTCCTTATATTTAAGCACTCATTTGATTTTATTTTTGTCCCTAAATGTAAACCCCTTTTCAAATTGCTAGATGCATTTATTATTTTTTTCCTAAACATACCCCTAATTAATACTACTATCTTGTCTTGAAATATGAAAAGTCAAATTTGATACACATACAAACAAATGACAATTTCATAATATTAACATATAAAACAGACACATTAATTACATTGACAACTTTTCTTAAGAAATGTAAAAAAGGTAATAGGTGCCTACATTATGGGACAGATGGAGTATTAAAGGTTCTTAACGAGTGGATCGGGTACTCGTTACCATTTCCGTAATAATAAGGTTTATTCAATCGGCTGGTCTCTTAACTTAATTGATTGTCTTAATTTCATCCCCTAACTATAATTTGTACCAATTTGGTCCCTTATGTTTTGTTCCGTTATTAGTTTTAGTCATTTCTGTTAGTTTCTCTTAAAAACATTAATTTATGTAGCAATTTAGTCCTCTATATTTTGCTCAGTTACTAGCTTTAGTCCTTTCTGTTAACGTTTTTTTTGAAAAAACTAACAAAAATGACTAAAACTAATAACATAGCAAAATGTAATGGACTAAATTAATACAAATTATAGTTTTAATGGATCAAATTGAGATAATCAATTAAGGGAGGTTGTCATTGACCACTATGGCCAAACTTTTGAAGTCTTTGGTCGTCGTCGTTTATAGAATTATTATACAGTCTACAAATCCATTTATGTGGTTCTGATTCGTTTAGCGCAGTCACTAGTAGCTGACAAAGGGCAGAGGTTACGCAGAAATGACTTTGTCAAATCGCGACAAAAGTGTTCTTATAAAATCTTGGAAAGTTATCTTGCTTTCCCCCACACAAATTCAATAAGAAATGACTCCTCTCTAGCCGCCACCAGATAGAGAGAAAAAAGGCAGATAAATTCAATTCACATTTATTAGTAAAATCTTTCTAATGTAGCCTCTATTAATACGTGGTCCTAATCTATCCATCTACCTTTTTTCTTCCATTTTCTTTTTTGAGATATTAGTTTTGAGTTTTTTTACCCAAACTCATCCTCTTTAATTTTCTTTTCTCTTTAAATTACTTCATTTGTCTTATATTAGATATTTCATTTAAGTTTTACACAATTATTACAAAAATGAATAATAATATTATTTTAATGAAAAAATATGAGTCTTTTATTAAAACATCTTTATTAATTAAAGTTAGTGGGGGTAATTATAGATGATTGGAATGCAATAAATTAGGTTTAGATGTTCTCTTCTTGTTGTTGGGTTTATTATTTTATGATTGGTTTAAATATGTAAAATGTCCCTGTAATTTCGCGTGTTTTTGCAAATCGTCTCTGTATTTTTTTTCTTTCAAAAACATCATTGTAAGTTGCTAACCGTTTGCAATTCGTCCCTACCATTACAAAAACGTTGTGGTGGCAGACGGAGACACACGTGATGAAGTGTGAGTTGGCAAAAACTTGCTTATGCGTCAAGAGAGATGATGAGTGACTAGAAGCAGGGATCAAAAACAAAAACGCAAAAGTGCATAGGGATGACAATAAAAAAAAAGTAAATTTTGTTTCATTCCTCTCCATCTGTATTTTCTTCTTCATCTCAGACCCCAATTTCTTCAACACCTTCAACCATCCAACCCCATAAAACTGCATAGGGATGTGTTAGCCTGTATTTTCGACATGCTATAATAAATGCAGGCATTGAAGTTTAACTTAAGTTTTGAAGAAGAGTTAATGAGTTCGACTCATAAGTTTGATCGAATTTATGGACTTAAAGAGATTTGTTGTTTTTATGATGATGGTTCGACAAGCAAGCAAGGGTCAAAGAGAAGTTGGTGCCGGATAAAGAAGTCAAGCAGCGGTTATTGTCAAAAGATATTATTTGAAATTTGAAACAAAGAGATATCTGTAGTTGTTTTTTAGCAATCATGTTCGAACGTTTATGCGTAGGTAGTTACTTAATATAAATAGTAGTTTTTCATAGGAAAAACAGGTCTCAATTCAACCATACAGAAAACTTAGACTCAAACTATCCGCATTCAGAGAGAAACGAGTAACAAGTCAGAATGTATGAATCTGTGTACTAATTTACATTCAATCAATGCAATTTATGTTTATTCCTTTAAATTCCATTGCAATTTGCTTGTTCTTTTCAAGCAATTTACTTTATTCCTTTGAAGATAATCCCTGAGGATTCGACCTTTGTTGAATTCGACGGTTATATTCGTCCTTTATACAAAAATATCAAGAACATTCATCATTTCCTGAAAAATAACAAACACAATATGTCCCAAAGATTTACTAGTTGATCTAGCAAGTAATTAATTTTAAACCATCCGTTGTTCACTAAAAACCAAGGCAAACAAATTGGCACGCCCAATGAGACTGTTTGTGCTTTTGTTTAATTTCTTTTCTTGAAAAGTTTGTTCTGTTAAATCTTGTGGTTCTTGTTGTGCATGTTCTTAAGAAGTAAGAGGCAACTTCCAGAAATGGTACGTTCTCCACGCAATAACGATTCGCCATCAAACCCAATGATTGCAGCGATGGCGGATACAACGTTTGATGCGACATCACAACAAAACCCACAAGAAACGCCAACTGTTGGTGCAAGTTATACTGAAACGGTTGGGGAAACAACTCATATCCATATGTCGTCGACCATGCCCCCTTCGGCTTCGCCTGTTGCTGCGGCGGCTCAATCTAATGCAAGTTTTGGTGCTCAACCAAATTAAAGTTTATAGGCATTTTATCCAATAAACAACAAGAATTATCCATATGTTTAAATGTGCAAGACCATAATTTAAAATTTATCAAGGTCTGAACATATATATGATCATCAGAAGCACAAGAGAAGATAAAAGTGTTGGTAGAAGATCTGAAGGAAGGTTAACCATAAGTCAACACTTTGAATCATAAGAGAACTTGCACTCAGAGGCTGTTGCAGATCAGACTCTGAAGGTCACCAGACTATGAAGGACACATCAAATTTTGTCTTCTTCTGAAGGTGTCACTTTCAGATAGTACAATTTATCTCCTTCTGAATCACGTGCTAAGTCATATTCAAGGACAAAAGAAATGAAAAAAAGATAATTCTATTACATCTATGAATTTCAATTGTCTTTTAAATCATCATTAACTATATCATGCAACATTCTAACATCTTTGATGTGATGTTTCTTAACGACTCTTAATGCGTTGCCACTTTTCAACGTTTCTCATTATACTTGCATATATAAGGAGCTGAAGACTTGAATAACATAACAAGACTCTGCAATTTTAACTTATGCACTGATAGATATTTTAGCAAGTGTACTAAAACTATCGAAGTAATAAAATTAAGTTCGTATCCACGAGGACTGTGTTAATCTCAATTCAGCAATAAGGTTAATATTTAGGATGTATAAAATATTTTGTTTGCCCTAGGCAGTGAGTTTTGATGCAACAAAAAGTAAATAAATAGAAAATATAGATTGTTAAGAAAATATAAGGAGAGATGAGACCAGGTCTTTCGAATCATCTATGTTCCCCTAATTGGTATACTGCACCTATTCTTATGAATGATTTTCTAGTTCCACGATAGTTAACAAAATAGTCATAATCAATCCCTTGAGTTAGGACTCTCTTATCAAACTACAGCCCCTAATTCCTTAGGTGGTCTAATAATCTTTGAAGGTTTTAAGTACGTTAACCTAATATCATATCACTAATAAACGATTATCTATTCCTAGACTAACCATGTTTATTAGAACAATTCAATTAGGTTTAAGTCGAAAGCTATGATCAATAGTCATTCGTTCTCACTAAATCACGTTTATATTTGATCAGGATATAAAAAGCATTTGAATAAAAACTAGACTGTCATTCACAATAAATAGAGTTTCACAACAACATGAATCAATTAGGTTACAAAGAATTATCTCATACCTAACATGATCAAATATATAAACAACATAATAAAGAAAATTAACGGAAAAAGACTCATGCACCGTCGGTGGGATGATGCTTCCTCTTTCTCCTTTATCTCCTTCCTACGAAGTTAAACGTGATGCCTGCATGTCTTTTCTTTTCTTCGTGTAGCGTGATGGGGGAATTGTGATACCTCCCAAAACGTCCTCCTCTCTTCTCCAAAAACGTGAATCCTGCTGTGCCGTAATGTGCCTCTTTTCAATGTGTGTGTGCAGCTCCTTTTATATTCCGTGCTATCCTTACCAATTGTTTCTTGGTCAGCCTGCGTACACACACAAAGCCCAATTGCTTTCCTAATCTTTCTATTAAAACACTTGTTTACGTGGCTCATCCAATTATTTCATAAAACCATGATTATGTCTTATTCCTTTTGCTAGTTAGCCATCCAAAGCTCGTCGTGTCTTGTTGTGCTCTTGGTTGATCATGCAGCCAATTACAATAACAATACATTGCTTGACTCAATAATTTAAAAATCACACCTTATTTAAAATGACTCTAAATTGAATACTAAATAAACAAAAGTAGACTAAAACTTAATTAAAAAGACTTTAAAAAAAATGAATGATTGACTGTCATCATGCCGCTACTCTGTCAAATTCAAAAGCGCATAAACATTTAAGAATTTTTTACTAAGGTCATATCTTAAAAATTCTAAGTCTTAAAGAGTCTAACTCTGTTTTGTAGTAGTTTACACCTCTGATTGTATATCAAGTGTAAAAATCAAACAATCTTTTATTTGATTAAGTTAGATCGTAGAAGTCTCTTTCAGTTGTGATTGAGCATTTGAAGTCTCTTACTTTTGTGTTTAAGCATTTGAAGTCTCTTGCTTGTGAGATTAAGCATTTGTAATCTTTAGTGATTACGGTAAAAATCCCTTGGTAGTGCAAGGGGACTAGACTACTCCTGGATTGTAGGAGGAATCAATATCATTAATTTTTGTCTCTCTTTTTCTCTCTCTTCTTTATCTTTGTGTTTGCTTTTATCTGCTGCACTCAGACTCTGAACTGTAATCAGACTCTAACTTGAGAAACACTTAGAAAAAGTTTGAAAAAGCCAGCACAAGTCAATACTTCATTCTAGTGTTTTTCTCACCTTCAAAAACATCTATAATTATTCAGTATCATTGTGTAACACCATGTCTTATATTCTAATGGTACATCATGTTGTTCTATAGGTTTTTGTTTGAGTCATTTAGTCATCTGTTTGTAACTTGTAATTTTACTTCTCATATATGATATAGGGTTTTTACGTTTGTTAGATTGGGAGTTGAGCAACTTATGGGCATAAAGATATTCGCCTTCTAAAAGTTGTTTTTTAAGTAAGAATTCTGGTAGTCCCTGTACCCATTCTAAGTGGATAGTGGAACTTATTTTGTAAGTGCCAATATTGATTTGTGGACTGATAGTGACGAATCATTTTTATGTTTGGTTTGGGTGGTTGGTTGTTTTCCTTTTGTTTCTCTTATGGTCTGTTTGGTTCAACAGGAGGGGAGGCGAGGGATTTTAATGGGGGATGAGAAGGAGAGGGGAGGAGATGAGAGATATTTTAATTAAATATATGTATGGTTCAAAAGAAAGGAGAGGAGAGATTTTAATTAAAAATGTGTATGGTTCACAAAGGAAGGGAAGAGATTTTAAAATTAATTTACTGTTTTACCCTTAAACTTAATTGAATGAAAAAATGTTTGTTTTTAAGATTTCATAGACCGGCGAAAGACAACACACATCTAAGCCGCTTATTTTTTGATCTTGATGATCCATCTAATCGCATAAAATATTTATAAAATTAATTTCTAGATTTTTTTTCCTAAGCCAGGAACAAGGACAGACATCAAGGGGAAGCAACGACATCCCAACTAACTTGACACCTCGAAGAACCTTCATCCTCTACCGCCAAGCTCAAATAAATTTTTATCATAAAAGGGAGAAAATATATACAAGAGGGGGGACTAGGCCAAAACCCTCAAAACAGAAAGCAAATAAACGAAAACAGTGAACAACAACCGCCTAAGGAACCCTATAACTTTTAAAGCAATTTTCGTGTCCAAGTTACCAAAAACACATGCATTCCAAAAGAAGGCATTCATTGAGGAGTTGGAGAAGGAACCCCCCTAGAACAGGTTCGGTACGGAGGCTTCCAACTTGAAATTGTTTCTTAATTTGTTGTTTCTGCTTCTTAGATAAAAACTGGTATGAATGGCATCTTGACTGCTTTTTCATTATATTCACGAATACGACGCCATAATTTCATGCCGTGTTGTATTCTTGGACTGTTGTGTGTGTTCTCATGCACAACTAAAACCATGTTACCATCTGCATCTGGACCCACGACATGTGTCACAATAGTCGGGGAGTCATTATGTTATAGCCTCTTGAAATTCGTCTCAATAGTTGGGTCGAGTGGAGAGACTGTAGGGCTAGGTTGCACATCATCTTGCGCTACAAAATACTAAACCGGTAAGTCCTCCCTAGCAGAAGCGGTGGAAACCAAGTCAATAGAGAAAAAAACATGCACATCCATATGCGCAACTGAGGATGAGAGCGAAATAGTTGCATCGGGAACCCGAGGAACCACCACCACCTCCCGTTATTCCGGACTTGATTGTTCCACAAAATACGAATTCCCGTCAACGTGTGCTACTTGAGGATTCGGCTCCAACACCGGACTAGTCGACATAGCACCATGAGGAATATCCTCGGTCACATGTTGCACATCAAAGCTGAAGAAGTCTGAGGCCAAATTTATGGATGTGTGTGCAGCCCAAGGGGTCCCTGTTGTGCATCTTTTTGCTGGTTGGATGCCGTAACTTCAAAAGTCTTAGAGGTACCAATACCTTATACCACAATTATATATAATCATATAATAAACATAAACAAACATATATATACAAAACAAGGCCATGATTAATATATGAAGAAAAAAAACAAACAAATAAAAACAATGAAACAAAGCATATAGAAAGAATGTGTATATAGCGAGTTAAGATCCTCTCCATTTAATCTCTTCTCAATTTCTTCCATTTGGAGAGATATATACACACACGAAATTTGAAAATAATTAATGATAGTTGAACTCATTTAATGATAGGACCCACCATCTATTTTTTTTATGTCTATCTCTTTCCTAACTGCAATCTCCATTTATTTTAATAAATGAAGAGAATCTCAACCCATATATAACATAACGTAAAAAAAAGAAAAAAAAAATTAAAGAAAAAAAGCCAAGTTTTTGCAGCATGCATGAAACAAGCCACTATTAATAAATAAAAGAAAAACAAAACCATGATAAAACAAAGTTAAGGATAAAGCAACAATGTAAACAATCAAGTCCCAACGGCGATAAAAATTATAAAGTAACGAAACAATAACGATGTAATCAATAATAATATGGTATAGACGATGAGATGATGAATTATTCACAATTCACTTTGGAGGAGGTTTTGAAGCGGTGGTTGGCAGTAACAAAGTAGTAGTAAGAGTGGTTTGTACATGTAACAAATAAGAGTGATATATAATCTAATGATAAAAATTGTTACAAAGATAATATAACCAAATAATAATAAAAAAAATATGATCCCTAAAAAAAAAATTGTTACAGAGATAATATAACCTAATAATAATAAAACTATTCCAAAGATATTATAACCTAATAATAATAAAAGTTGTTACAAGTATAATATGAAGATTTTAATTTAATATAAGGATAATTTTGACAATGCAATAAAATTTCAAAGAGACCTCCTCCTATCTCCTACGAAAAACTCCGATTTAGGGAAACAAAAAGTGGGTTTTGAAGAGATTTTGCTCCCCCTCGCCTCCCCTCACTTCCTCTTCTAAAAATTAAACCAAACACGACAAATTAAAAATATTTCATCCCCTTCAAAACTCTAAAACCAAATGAACCCTTAGTGGAGGGGTGCTTGTGGGTTCTCCAGCTTTGGTTAGCTTTCATTTCGTCTAATTGTGATAGCCACAATTGTTTTCTGTTATTTTTCTTTTATTTTTTAGGTTTGGTTTTATTGTCCCTTTCTCAAGTACTTCTTGTACTCTTTGTACACTTTTATTTTGATTAAATATACACACTCTCTTGTCACTATTATAAGCAAAAATCAATATTTTAGATTTATTCATTAAATAATATAATAAAGACCACATACAAAGTTACAATATTATATGATCTTCTCGTTATTGTAATTAATATTTCAATTATAGTAGAATGAATTAGTTTTATGTGTAATTATTTTCCTTCATTCCTTGTCTCTTATCCTACAATATATATATAGGAGTTTTATTGTAATTGAGAGCATTCAGTAAAGAGCAGTGCTAAACTTATCGAAAATATCATCCTGAGGAATTCACGACATTGATGTGTTGGTTTAACGATCATCTAAATTCCTATTTTTGTGGAAATCATGATGGGCCAATGTATTGAGCAGTCAAAGAAAGCCATTTACTTGGCATTCTTGAAACAATCCTTCACTGCATTTACCCTTTCCCTTGAGTAAATATACAAACACATTTCTCCATGTCTTTTTCTGAGTTTCTACATGGTATCAAGAGTTTAGGCTTTCGATTTACTATATTTCATGTGGTGTTTAAGTTATTTGTTTTTCACCGTCTTAAAACAACATCGAAAGATTTTTGGTGCGATCTTTTCAATTTCTTTTTTTGTCGGTCAATTTTCCCCAATTCAGTTCTTACTGTATTATTCTTCCTTGAATCATATTGTTCTATAATAGACAAATTTGAAGTCACACCTCCTATTTCAATTATTCTCAATGGATCTAATTATAACCATTGGGATGAATCTATATGTGGATTTTTGAAAGGTCGCATGCTTTGGAGTTATGTAACCGGTGATAAAAAATGTCCCACCAAAGGTAAAGATGATACTCTAGATGCCTTCGCAATACCTCCATTCCTAGTATTCATATGCAGTTTGGGCGTTTTGAGAATGCAAAGGAGTTATATGGAATCAGTTGACATCATTAGAGCTGTCAAAGTGGCCGGCCTTGCCCAACCCACCTTGGTCTGATGGGCCAACACAAAAAAATGGACTGAAGTGGGTAGGCCCACTTTATTCACGGGCTGCCGAAATTGAGCCCATCACAATTAGTAGTGGTCTACACAGCCCGATGGACCGACCCGACCCTTATTTCAAAATGTATTATTTCATTTTTTTTACAAAAAAAGTGATGCTAAGAACAATAAAGCTACATATCACATAATTTTTTTAGAAATATCACAAATTATTATCCATCAAATAATCACATGTCTTCATAAACTTAGTTAGGTGACATATAAAGCATCTATTAAATCAATATCCATAATAGATAAATACCACAAAATATCCTTGCAAATGTAGAGAGTATAAATACCACAAAAACATCTATTAAATCAATATTCATAAAAGAAAAATACCACAAAATACGTCCATGCAAAAAAGACAGTGTTTATCACAACTCACAAAGTGCAATGTTGGAATCGGAAACAAGTTATGTTTTACATAACAAAATAATTACCAATCCAACAACTCAAAATAGAAGAAAAAATAAATTATAGGCTAAAATGTATTTTTGGTCCCCTAAGTTTGACAAACTTGCAATTTTGGTCCCCCAAGTTTAAAAATAGCACCTTTGGTCCCTTAAGTTTTACCCCCTTTGCAAATCCATGGTCCCCCTTGATTTTGACTCAGTCAAAGATGGCATGACACTTTTTTTCAGAAACATGTTGACACATAAGCAGATGGCTTGTAAAAAAAATGAAAAAAAAATCTCACGTGATTGTTTCTATGCAACGGATCTATTTTTCATCTTTCTTATCTTCTTCTCCATAAATACCCAAAAACCTCCCTTGCTCTTCTTCTACCACACTCAAATATCCATTGTTATTCTTTCTTCTTCTCAATAAACAATCTCTGTTTCCAGTTTTGAAACAGTTCCTTGTCTTTGGTTAATAATGAACGAAAATTAATGAATTAAGTATTATGACTTTGTTTAACAATGACTTTGTTTAGCAAAATAAACCAATCTTCCAACCTTTGTACCTTAAAAAAAAAACACCTTACAACCTGTAAAATTATGCAGGTCCAATTTTGGTACCTCTACATGGTCAAAACATAAACACAAAATAGATTGCAACATAAATAAATGGTTGTTCTATAAGTGCTAATAACTTAAGTTGATTACAACCAGATTAATAACAAAAAATAAAGGAATTGCAACATAAGTGTTTGCAAGACAAATTTAGATAACAAGAGCTAATTAAGTGTCATGTCATCTTTGACTGAGTCAAAATCAAGGGGGGCCATAGATTTGAAAAATGAGTAAAACCTAGAGGACCAAAAATACTATTTTTAAACTTGGGGGACCAAAAGTGCATTTTAGTCTAAATTATAAAATTGACAACTTTTGGAGCTAAATCTCTTGAACAATAGTATTTCTAGTATATCTTCGACTTATAGTATATCTCTTACCAATGTCAAGCAAAATTATTTTACAATTTTTTTAAGTATTTTTAATAGGCCAGCCCACAAGCCCGGTTGGTCGGCCCGACCCAGTCCTTTAAAAATACAGGCCCAATGGCCTGACCCGAAAAGATAGGGTCACTTTTTTCATGCTTTTTTACGGTCTGACCCGTACTAAAATGGTGGGTCGAGGGGCTCGGCCCAGTGGGCTTGGACCATTTTGACAGCTCTAGACATCATTTGAGCATTCATTAAAAGATGCAACTGATATGAAAACATATGAGACTCACCGCGATCGTGTTTGCCTTATTCATTATTTGATGGCTCTCATGGATGAATATGAACCAGTCCGATCATGCTTGTTACACCAAAATCATTTGCCTACAGTTGAGAATGTTATTCGTTGTCTCAAGTTTGAAAGAAACTAGATTGGAGCTTGTCCGCCCCAAAGTTGATATAGACTTCACATTTACAAACAACACAAACAAGCCTTGACGCTACTGTCAGAAATCTGAACATTCCTTCTCTGATTGCCCAACTATTGAATGTCGTAATTGTATGCAAAAAAGTCACATTGCTTCAAACTGTTGTTGGTACTGCAAGACTTCAGGGCACTTGATTCAAATTTTCCACACTCGTCTTCCATGACCTAATCAGAACAAGAATCAACCTCGTCCCAATTCTTATAGGCGGGTGCTTGCAACTGTTTCCTCTGCCAATGAATCTCTAGAAGCCTCTCAACATGCTTTCTCCGCCTCTGACCTTGAGTCCCTCCTTATACTACTTGTTCCTTATGGTAACGGTAATACTCATGCAGATCTTTCGACCACACCGGGTAATCCTAAATGGTATTTAGATTCTGCTTGTTGTAACCACATGACATCTTCATCCCATCTTTTTTCATCTTTATCTTAAAATAATACTACTCATTCTATCCACAAAGCTGATGGGTCTCTTATGCCTATAAGTCATAAGGGTTCTATATCCTTATCTAATATAAGCTTACCTGACACATATTTCATTCCAACACTAAACTTTAATCTTATCTTTGTTGGTCAATTATGTGATCTTGGTTATGAACTTACTTTCTCTTCCTCCGGTTGTCGTGTGCAGGACAAACAGACGGGACAACTCATATGCACTGGATGTAAGATCGGAAGGTTATTTAAGCTCACCCAACTACATGTTCCTCATGTCTCCAATAATATATGTGCTGCTTCTACAGATTTTTCCATCCAGTTTTGGTATCAACGTCCTATAGTG
Organism: Medicago arabica; assembly: GCA_946800305.1. Lineage (NCBI taxonomy): Eukaryota > Viridiplantae > Streptophyta > Magnoliopsida > Fabales > Fabaceae > Medicago > Medicago arabica. The sequence continues at coordinate 3,244,294 of OX326967.1, read as the reverse complement.
TCTCAAGGTCATTTAGGATCAGTAACTATTGAGTCTTTTGATTGTACTGCTTATCAAACGACTAAACAACGAGCTTTGTCATTTAATAAAAGTACTAATATTTCAGCTTCACCGTTTAATCTTGTCCACTCTGATATATGGGAACCCGCTCCCACTCTGACAATGGGAGGTTCTCGGTATTTTTATTTATTTATTGATGATTATTCTTGTTTTACTTGGATATACTTGAAGAAAAATTGTCATGAGCTTCCTCAAATTTACATTAAGTTTGCAAAAATGATTCAAACACAATTTTTTAAAATCATTAAAGTTTTTCGCCGAGATAATTCCATGGAATATCGTGATTCCAAACTCTTAGATTTTCTTGGTGAGCAGGGTACCTTGTCTGAATTCTCTTGCCCATATACATCTCAACAAAATGGTCGTGCTGAGAGAAAACATTGTCACATTCTTGACTATGTTTGTATCATGGTTATCTCAGCCTCTTGTCCTGAACGTGCTTGGGGTGAAGCTTTTGTTACCGCTGTCCAAATTATCAATTGTCTCCCTTCTTCTATCTTTGGTAACATCTCTTCTTTTGAGCGTCTTTACCACACTACACATGATTATAATTCACTTAAGGTGTTTGGTTGTGCTTGTTTTGTCCTCCTCCAACCCCACGAACATACTAAATTGAGCCTCGTGCCCGTCTTTGTTGTTTTCTTGGTTATGCTATTAAACATAAAGGTTATCGATGCTGCGATCCAATTTCCCAACGCATTCGCACCTCCCGTCATGTTGTCTTTTGGGAACATAAAATGTTCTCTTCCTTGTCAAATTTTGTATCAATCCCGACCACTTCCACTCCTTTATTTACTAACCCTGATGTTGACTATTTTTATAGCAACACATATGCAAGTTCTTCTAGTGAGATCGCTTCCCCTTCTGATGTTTCATCCACTTCCAATAATGATGTTCTGACCGTTGATCCTGCACCATCCACTACTGAGATTCATGAAAGGGTAAGAAATCCACCTTCTTACCTTTGTGATTACCATTGTTATTCTACTATGCTTCACCTTCATGAACCACAGTCCTATAAGGAAGCCTCTACATATCCTCATTGGCAGCAGGCTATGACAGAAGAATTATAGGCATTACCTTGTTGATCCTCCATCTAATAAGCCTCTAGTTGGAAGCAAAGTGGGTATACAAATCAAGACACATTCAAATGATTCAATTGAGTGATATAAAGCTCGAATAGTGGCCAAAGACTTCACTCAAGAGTATGGTATTGATTATGAAGAAAATTTTGCTCGTGTGGCGGGCATTACCTCACTTCGAACTCTTTTAGCCATTGCAGCCTCTCGCCAATGGGCACTTACACAAATGGATGTTAAAATGAATTTTTGAACGGTGAATTAGAAGAAGATGTTTATATGCGTCTTCCTCCAGGTTATACTTGTTAGGAAAACAAAGTTTGTCGTCTTCGTAAGGCACTTTATGGTCTTAAGTAAACACCTCAGGCTTGGTTTGCTAATTTCCACAGTACTGTAAGTCAGTTGGGTTTCTCTTCAAGTCCTCATGATTCTGCTCTTTTTACTCGAAAACAGAAAATGGTAGTGTTGTACTGCTACTAAATGTTGATGACATGATTGTTATTGGTAATGACTCGGTTGGAATTATCGAGCTTAAGCAATTCTTGTTTCAACATTTTGAGATGAAGGATCTTGGACCGTTAAGTTATTTTTTGAGGCTTGCAGTTTTATCTTCCATTGATGGCTTGCTTCTCTCATAGACTAAATATGCTTATGATCATGTCTCTCGAGCAAGTCTCAGTGATTGTAAAATTGAACACACTCTTCTTGAACCCAATGTACGATTTTCTCCTCAAGATGATACCTTACTTGACGATGCAACCATTTATCGTCAACTCGTAGGCAGCTTGATTTACCTCACTGTTACTCAATCATATATCTTTTATGTTGTTCATTTAGTTAGTCAATTCATGAATGCTCCACGGAGCACCCATTATGTTGTTGTTCTTCGAATCATTCAGTATATCAAGGGTATTATGTTTCATGGTCTTCACTAATCAGTCACATCTTCCTTGATTCTTAGAGCCTACTCTGATTCAGATTGGGTAGGTGATCCCAATGATCGTCGCTCTACTACCAATTTTTGTATTTTTCTTGGAGACTCTCTTATTTCTTGGCGTAGCAAGAAATAAACTTTGACAGCTCGCTCTAGCACAAAAGCTTAGTATCGCGCCTTTGCTGATACTACATCTGAGATATTGTGGCTTCGTTGGCTTCTTGCTTATTTAGAGACATCTCAATCTTCACCTGTTGATCTTTATTTTGAAAATCGCAGTTTCATTCAAATTGCCCAAATTTTTTTTTTCATGAGCGCATCAAACATATAGAGATTTATTGTCACTTTATTCATCAACATCTTCTCTATCATGAACTACAGTTTGTCTCCATTGGCACTCTTGACCAACCAACTAATTTGTTTGCAAAACCTCATTCTCCTAGTCGCTTCCACGTTTTAGTATCCAAACTCAAGTTGGTCACAACTCCACCTACTTGAGTTTGAGGGGGATGTTACAATATTATATGATCTTCTCATTATTATAATTAATATCTCAATTATACTATGATCAATTAGTTTTTTGTGTAATTATTTTCCTTGATTCCTTGTCTCTTATCCTACAATATATATAGGAGCAACTTATTGTAATTGAGAGCATTCACTAAATATTCAAATATATTTTTCCATGTCTTTTCCTGAGTTTCTACATATATTATTTAACGAATGAATGTAAAATGTTGATTTATGCTTGTAATAGTGATCGGATATGGTGTATTTATCATTAAAACAAAGTTATTCTGATCTAAAACTTAAATGCAATGTGTGGGTTATAGTACCTCTTATACTTTCTGTTAGATAAATGTCAGAGAAATTGAATTCCTAATACTAGGAAAGCCTTAAGAGAGAGAAGACAGATTGGATAAATTCCTTTTTTTTCATTCATTCAATATTCAAAACATAAATAGGACACCACTAACGGTTTGTCCCTTACAAGAAGGATCAAGGTGCACATGGCTTCCTCTTGTCCCTTAGATTACAAGATAATTCTAGAACCTATTGTAGTTGTCAAAAGGTGGATACAGCTGTTTTGCTCAATTGAAGCGGCTGGGTTTCTTGACAATTCTTTTGGGCCTTCCTTCATTTGATTCAATGCTGTTATTTGCTTCCTGGTCCCCTTCCTTTTGCTTAATTATTGTATCATTACCCTGCTGGTCAAAAATGATCTTGTCCTCAAGATCAAAATGTTGCTCGTTTTCTGCCAGAGACGGGAGAGGTAGGGGACAGACCTGAACTTCAGGTTGTCTGTGACATTCCTTCAGCAGCGAGACATGAAAAACTGGGTGTATGCGAGCTGATGGCGGTAGTTCCAGTTCATAGGCAACTGAACCAATGCGTCTGAGAATGCGAAAAGGACCATAGAAACGTTTTGCAAGTTTTTGAGACACACGGCTCTTTAAGGACAGTTGACGGTATGGCTGTAACTTTAAGTAGACCCACTGATTTTCTGCAAAATGTTTCTCCTTCCTCTTTTTGTTAGCCTGTTGAATCATGCGGTTACGAGCCTTGAGCAGACTGGTTTTCAATTGTTGTAATTTCTGTTTACGCTGAACCAACAACTCGTCCAAACTGCCAACTTCTGAATTGCCTGGAATGTAATTAGTGATTGTTGGTGGAGGCCGACCATAAAGAGCTTCAAAGGGTGACATTCCAATAGCTGAGTGAACTGAAGTATTGTACCAAAATTCTGCGAGAGGGAGGAACTTCGTCCATTGCTGCGGATTATCACTAACAAAACAGCGTAAATAAGTTTCAAGGCAGCGGTTCAGAACTTCGGTTTGACCGTCCGTCTGAGGGTGGTAAGAGCTGCTGAAAGCCAAGGTTGTGCCCAGTTGTTTGAAGAGTTCACGCCAGAATTTGCTTATAAACACTCGATCTCTGTCACTAACAATGGTTTTTGGTGTCCCATGGAGGCGGTGAATTTCAGTGAGGAAGGTTTGGGCTAGGGATACCGCGGTGACAGCAGTGGGTAAGGCTACAAAGTGAGCAAATTTGGTAAGTCTGTCTACGACAACCCAAATAATGGTTTTGTTGTGTGATGAAGGAAGATTGGTAATGAAATCCATAGATATCTCATCCCAAACAAGAGTTGGAACAGCTAGAGGTTGCAGCAAACCATAAGGGTTATGTGTGTTGTATTTGTTGTATTGACAGATGGCACACTTGAGGACGAATTCTTTCACATCAGAGTGCATACCCGGCCAATAGAAATTTGCCGACAGTCGCGCGAGGGTGGCCTTAATACCAGAGTGACCAGCTATAGGAGTGGAGTGAAATTCTTGTAGGAGGGAGGGTATAAGGCCCGATTCTTGAGGAATTAGTAACCTTTCTTGAAAGTACAACAGTTCATTTTTCTGGGTAAACTTGGTGTTAGAGCTTGATTGGGACAACAGTTTGGTGACTAATTGTTTTCCTTGTGAGTTGGTGGTGTAAAATTCACGAAGTTGTTGAACCAAGGGAAATGAGAGAGTGGTAATGGCGGTGAAACAAGGTTTGTCATGAGGGTCAGATGAGCGCGATAACGCATCAGCCACAATGTTATCCTTTCCAGGTGTGTAGTGGATTTCGTAGTTATAGCCCATGAGTTTGGTTAGCCATTTTTGCTGTTCGGGGGTTTGAATGGATTGGGTCATGAGGCTCTTTAAGCTTTTGTGGTCGGTGAAGATTTTGAAGGTGTGGCCTAAGAGGTATTGTCGCCATTTTTTGACCGCTTCGGTTAAAGCGTAAAGTTCCCGAATATAGGTGGATGAGGCTGCCATGCGAGAGTTTAATTTCTTGCTAAAAAAAGCAATTGGTTGGTGTTGTTGAGATAGTACTGCCCCTATAGCGGTTCCCGACGCATCTGTGGTGACTTCAAAAGGTAATGAAAAATCAGGTAGGGATAGTAAAGGAAGGTTCATCATGGCTTCTTTTAGTTTCTTGAATGCAGATGCTGCTAAAGGGTTCCAAGTGAATCTAGGTAACTTGAGGAGGTCAGTCAGAGGGCTAGCAATGGTGGCATAATGCTTGACAAATTTCCGGTAAAACCCGGTAAGACCTAAGAACGCGCGTAAGGTAGTGAATGAGGATGGGGTTGGCCATTCGGATATGGCTAATAATTTATCAGATTCTGCTTGCACACCTTGTTCAGAAATAACGTGCCCCAGATAATGGACAGTTCGAACACCAAATTGGCATTTGCTGAGTTTGGCGAAGAACCCATGAGTAACTAGTAAATAAAGCACCTGTTCAACATGCGACAAATGGTCAGACCAAGAGGGACTAAAAATCAATATATCGTCAAAGAAAACTATTGCAAATTTGCGTAGGTATGGCCGCAAAAGGTCATTCATCTCAGCTTGAAAAGTTGATGGAGCATTCGTTAAGCCGAAAGGCATAACTAAGAACTCAAAGTGACCGTCAAACGTCCTGAACCCTGTTTTTGGAATGTCTTCGTCCACCAATCGGATTTGATGGTAACCTGCACGCAAATCAATTTTTGAGAAGAACTTAGCCCCCTTGAGCTCGTCAAGTAATTCATCGATAGTGGGAATAGGGAACCTATCTCGGATGGTGATAGCATTTAGAGCACGGTAATCGACGCAGAAGCGCCAAGTGCCGTCTTTCTTCTTTACAAGGAGAACCGGAGAAGAATAAGGACTAGTACTAGGACGGATTAGACCCGCATCTAACATTTCTGCAATAATCTTTGCCATGGCCTCCTTTTGGAAGTGGGGATATCGATAAGGTTTGAGGTTAATTGGTGTTGAGTTCGGCAATAGGTGTATGTGATGGTCGTGTGTTCGGTTAGGAGGTAGGCCTCGGGGTATGGAGAAAGCTTGGGCATAGTGTTGGAGAATTTCAACGAGGTCCGGGGGTGTTGTTTGTAAGAGAGGGTTGTCTTTGGTAACGGATTCATCAGGATGATGGTTGGGGTCCGCGGTGAGCATAGTAACAGAATGGCAGTTGGCTATAGCATTGGTATGCATCATGCGTTGGATTTGGTGGAATGTTGCTGGTGTGGGGAGGGAGTTGGTGGATCCATGTAAGGTAATGAGAGTTCCTTGGTGGTTGAATTGCATTGAAGGAATTGTGTAGTCTGCAACAAAAGGGCCTAATGTTTGCAACCACTGTACGCCTAACACCGCGTCTGCTCCTTGTATTGGCAGAAGGTAAAAGGGAATGGTAAGGATGTTGTTGGGTAAGGTGATTGGGACATCTGGACAAAGGCCGGCACAGTGCAAATATGCACCGTTACCCACCATGACGGAAAAAGAGGTAATTGGGGTTATGGTTAAATTGAGAAACGTGGCTAAACGGGGTTGAAGGATATTGTGTGAGCTGCCAGAATCAATTAATATGGAGACTGTGTGGCCTTTGATTGATGCTTGAAAACGAAGGGTTTTTGGTGAAGGTTGGCCGGTGATAGCATAAAAGGATAAATGGAAATTTTCTGGTGAAGGATTGGTGTTTGGTTTTTCTGTTGGAGGGCTATTGTTGCTAGGTGGTTCCAAGTCTGTGTGGGTATCCAGAGGATCAATAATCATGAGCTCTTCTTGGCTATGTTGGTTTGTATCATGGTTTGAATCTTCTTCATCTATCATTAGAAGAAGGAATTGTGGCGGTTTACAACGGTGGCCCGGAACGAAGCGTTCATCGCAGTTAAAGCACAAGCCTTTAAATCGACGATTTTGTAGTTCCATCGGTGATAATCGACGTATCTGGATGGGTGGTTTAGAGGGTGGTGGGGGTGGTAAAGCCAATCGTGTTGGGGGAGTGGAAAGGAGGGGGTTTGGGGAATTCGGATTCAGTGTGGTTGTTGGTTTCGGATGGTTGTTCTTTGAGTAATGTTGATATGGTTTTGAGGCTGCGTTTTTGGATTCAATGAGTTTTGCGAGTCCTATTGCTTGTGAGATTGAGGTAGGGCGAATAATAGCCATTTCATGTTGGATTTCAAGTTTCAACCCAGAAATAAAACAATCAAGAACAGCTGATTGTGGAAGGGTGGTTACGCGATTGCACAGACGTTCAAAATCTTTCTGGTAATCATGAACAGATCCAGATTGTTTGAGCTTAAAAAGGGCTTGTTGGTGATTTTCGAAGGATGAAGGTCCAAAACGAAGTTCTAGGTCTCTAGTAAAACGGTCCCAGGTGGAGAGGAGGTTGCTGTTGTGCAACCATTGGAACCAAGCTAAGGCATCGCCTGACATGTAACTAGCAATATATGACAGACGGAGAGTTGGGTTTATGGAGTAATGGTTGAAAAATTGGTCAGCTTGAAAGAGCCAATCCAGAGGATTTGAGCCATCAAAGGGTGGAAGGATGAGTTTTGGTGGTTTCATATGGTGGTTGTTGTTGTTGTTGTTGTGGTGTGATGTGTTAGAGGAGGAGCCTGGGCTTTGAGAGGCGAGTTGTGTGGCTTGAAGGTCTTGAAGTTGGTGTTGTAGTGTTTGAACAGAAAGGAGATGGGTTTCATGCCGTTGATCTTGATTGGCACGAAATTCGGTAAAGGCTGTGGCTAATGATGCTATGGCATCTTGAATCTGTTGTAGGTCAGGTTGGGGTCTAGTGTTTTCTGGTTGTATTCTAGGAGGCATGGTAAAAAGACGAGAGCACCAATGTTAGATAAATGTCAGAGAAATTGAATTCCTAATACTAGGAAAGCCTTAAGAGAGAGAAGACAGATTGGATAAATTCCTTTTTTTTCATTCATTCAATATTCAAAACATAAATAGGACACCACTAACGGTTTGTCCCTTACAAGAAGGATCAAGGTGCACATGGCTTCCTCTTGTCCCTTAGATTACAAGATAATTCTAGAACCTATTGTAGTTGTCAAAAGGTGGATACAGCTGTTTTGCTCAATTGAAGCGGCTGGGTTTCTTGACAATTCTTTTGGGCCTTCCTTCATTTGATTCAATGCTGTTATTTGCTTCCTGGTCCCCTTCCTTTTGCTTAATTATTGTATCATTACCCTGCTGGTCAAAAATGATCTTGTCCTCAAGATCAAAATGTTGCTCGTTTTCTGCCAGAGACGGGAGAGGTAGGGGACAGACCTGAACTTCAGGTTGTCTGTGACATTCCTTCAGCAGCGAGACATGAAAAACTGGGTGTATGCGAGCTGATGGCGGTAGTTCCAGTTCATAGGCAACTGAACCAATGCGTCTGAGAATGCGAAAAGGACCATAGAAACGTTTTGCAAGTTTTTGAGACACACGGCTCTTTAAGGACAGTTGACGGTATGGCTGTAACTTTAAGTAGACCCACTGATTTTCTGCAAAATGTTTCTCCTTCCTCTTTTTGTTAGCCTGTTGAATCATGCGGTTACGAGCCTTGAGCAGACTGGTTTTCAATTGTTGTAATTTCTGTTTACGCTGAACCAACAACTCGTCCAAACTGCCAACTTCTGAATTGCCTGGAATGTAATTAGTGATTGTTGGTGGAGGCCGACCATAAAGAGCTTCAAAGGGTGACATTCCAATAGCTGAGTGAACTGAAGTATTGTACCAAAATTCTGCGAGAGGGAGGAACTTCGTCCATTGCTGCGGATTATCACTAACAAAACAGCGTAAATAAGTTTCAAGGCAGCGGTTCAGAACTTCGGTTTGACCGTCCGTCTGAGGGTGGTAAGAGCTGCTGAAAGCCAAGGTTGTGCCCAGTTGTTTGAAGAGTTCACGCCAGAATTTGCTTATAAACACTCGATCTCTGTCACTAACAATGGTTTTTGGTGTCCCATGGAGGCGGTGAATTTCAGTGAGGAAGGTTTGGGCTAGGGATACCGCGGTGACAGCAGTGGGTAAGGCTACAAAGTGAGCAAATTTGGTAAGTCTGTCTACGACAACCCAAATAATGGTTTTGTTGTGTGATGAAGGAAGATTGGTAATGAAATCCATAGATATCTCATCCCAAACAAGAGTTGGAACAGCTAGAGGTTGCAGCAAACCATAAGGGTTATGTGTGTTGTATTTGTTGTATTGACAGATGGCACACTTGAGGACGAATTCTTTCACATCAGAGTGCATACCCGGCCAATAGAAATTTGCCGACAGTCGCGCGAGGGTGGCCTTAATACCAGAGTGACCAGCTATAGGAGTGGAGTGAAATTCTTGTAGGAGGGAGGGTATAAGGCCCGATTCTTGAGGAATTAGTAACCTTTCTTGAAAGTACAACAGTTCATTTTTCTGGGTAAACTTGGTGTTAGAGCTTGATTGGGACAACAGTTTGGTGACTAATTGTTTTCCTTGTGAGTTGGTGGTGTAAAATTCACGAAGTTGTTGAACCAAGGGAAATGAGAGAGTGGTAATGGCGGTGAAACAAGGTTTGTCATGAGGGTCAGATGAGCGCGATAACGCATCAGCCACAATGTTATCCTTTCCAGGTGTGTAGTGGATTTCGTAGTTATAGCCCATGAGTTTGGTTAGCCATTTTTGCTGTTCGGGGGTTTGAATGGATTGGGTCATGAGGCTCTTTAAGCTTTTGTGGTCGGTGAAGATTTTGAAGGTGTGGCCTAAGAGGTATTGTCGCCATTTTTTGACCGCTTCGGTTAAAGCGTAAAGTTCCCGAATATAGGTGGATGAGGCTGCCATGCGAGAGTTTAATTTCTTGCTAAAAAAAGCAATTGGTTGGTGTTGTTGAGATAGTACTGCCCCTATAGCGGTTCCCGACGCATCTGTGGTGACTTCAAAAGGTAATGAAAAATCAGGTAGGGATAGTAAAGGAAGGTTCATCATGGCTTCTTTTAGTTTCTTGAATGCAGATGCTGCTAAAGGGTTCCAAGTGAATCTAGGTAACTTGAGGAGGTCAGTCAGAGGGCTAGCAATGGTGGCATAATGCTTGACAAATTTCCGGTAAAACCCGGTAAGACCTAAGAACGCGCGTAAGGTAGTGAATGAGGATGGGGTTGGCCATTCGGATATGGCTAATAATTTATCAGATTCTGCTTGCACACCTTGTTCAGAAATAACGTGCCCCAGATAATGGACAGTTCGAACACCAAATTGGCATTTGCTGAGTTTGGCGAAGAACCCATGAGTAACTAGTAAATAAAGCACCTGTTCAACATGCGACAAATGGTCAGACCAAGAGGGACTAAAAATCAATATATCGTCAAAGAAAACTATTGCAAATTTGCGTAGGTATGGCCGCAAAAGGTCATTCATCTCAGCTTGAAAAGTTGATGGAGCATTCGTTAAGCCGAAAGGCATAACTAAGAACTCAAAGTGACCGTCAAACGTCCTGAACCCTGTTTTTGGAATGTCTTCGTCCACCAATCGGATTTGATGGTAACCTGCACGCAAATCAATTTTTGAGAAGAACTTAGCCCCCTTGAGCTCGTCAAGTAATTCATCGATAGTGGGAATAGGGAACCTATCTCGGATGGTGATAGCATTTAGAGCACGGTAATCGACGCAGAAGCGCCAAGTGCCGTCTTTCTTCTTTACAAGGAGAACCGGAGAAGAATAAGGACTAGTACTAGGACGGATTAGACCCGCATCTAACATTTCTGCAATAATCTTTGCCATGGCCTCCTTTTGGAAGTGGGGATATCGATAAGGTTTGAGGTTAATTGGTGTTGAGTTCGGCAATAGGTGTATGTGATGGTCGTGTGTTCGGTTAGGAGGTAGGCCTCGGGGTATGGAGAAAGCTTGGGCATAGTGTTGGAGAATTTCAACGAGGTCCGGGGGTGTTGTTTGTAAGAGAGGGTTGTCTTTGGTAACGGATTCATCAGGATGATGGTTGGGGTCCGCGGTGAGCATAGTAACAGAATGGCAGTTGGCTATAGCATTGGTATGCATCATGCGTTGGATTTGGTGGAATGTTGCTGGTGTGGGGAGGGAGTTGGTGGATCCATGTAAGGTAATGAGAGTTCCTTGGTGGTTGAATTGCATTGAAGGAATTGTGTAGTCTGCAACAAAAGGGCCTAATGTTTGCAACCACTGTACGCCTAACACCGCGTCTGCTCCTTGTATTGGCAGAAGGTAAAAGGGAATGGTAAGGATGTTGTTGGGTAAGGTGATTGGGACATCTGGACAAAGGCCGGCACAGTGCAAATATGCACCGTTACCCACCATGACGGAAAAAGAGGTAATTGGGGTTATGGTTAAATTGAGAAACGTGGCTAAACGGGGTTGAAGGATATTGTGTGAGCTGCCAGAATCAATTAATATGGAGACTGTGTGGCCTTTGATTGATGCTTGAAAACGAAGGGTTTTTGGTGAAGGTTGGCCGGTGATAGCATAAAAGGATAAATGGAAATTTTCTGGTGAAGGATTGGTGTTTGGTTTTTCTGTTGGAGGGCTATTGTTGCTAGGTGGTTCCAAGTCTGTGTGGGTATCCAGAGGATCAATAATCATGAGCTCTTCTTGGCTATGTTGGTTTGTATCATGGTTTGAATCTTCTTCATCTATCATTAGAAGAAGGAATTGTGGCGGTTTACAACGGTGGCCCGGAACGAAGCGTTCATCGCAGTTAAAGCACAAGCCTTTAAATCGACGATTTTGTAGTTCCATCGGTGATAATCGACGTATCTGGATGGGTGGTTTAGAGGGTGGTGGGGGTGGTAAAGCCAATCGTGTTGGGGGAGTGGAAAGGAGGGGGTTTGGGGAATTCGGATTCAGTGTGGTTGTTGGTTTCGGATGGTTGTTCTTTGAGTAATGTTGATATGGTTTTGAGGCTGCGTTTTTGGATTCAATGAGTTTTGCGAGTCCTATTGCTTGTGAGATTGAGGTAGGGCGAATAATAGCCATTTCATGTTGGATTTCAAGTTTCAACCCAGAAATAAAACAATCAAGAACAGCTGATTGTGGAAGGGTGGTTACGCGATTGCACAGACGTTCAAAATCTTTCTGGTAATCATGAACAGATCCAGATTGTTTGAGCTTAAAAAGGGCTTGTTGGTGATTTTCGAAGGATGAAGGTCCAAAACGAAGTTCTAGGTCTCTAGTAAAACGGTCCCAGGTGGAGAGGAGGTTGCTGTTGTGCAACCATTGGAACCAAGCTAAGGCATCGCCTGACATGTAACTAGCAATATATGACAGACGGAGAGTTGGGTTTATGGAGTAATGGTTGAAAAATTGGTCAGCTTGAAAGAGCCAATCCAGAGGATTTGAGCCATCAAAGGGTGGAAGGATGAGTTTTGGTGGTTTCATATGGTGGTTGTTGTTGTTGTTGTTGTGGTGTGATGTGTTAGAGGAGGAGCCTGGGCTTTGAGAGGCGAGTTGTGTGGCTTGAAGGTCTTGAAGTTGGTGTTGTAGTGTTTGAACAGAAAGGAGATGGGTTTCATGCCGTTGATCTTGATTGGCACGAAATTCGGTAAAGGCTGTGGCTAATGATGCTATGGCATCTTGAATCTGTTGTAGGTCAGGTTGGGGTCTAGTGTTTTCTGGTTGTATTCTAGGAGGCATGGTAAAAAGACGAGAGCACCAATGTTAGATAAATGTCAGAGAAATTGAATTCCTAATACTAGGAAAGCCTTAAGAGAGAGAAGACAGATTGGATAAATTCCTTTTTTTTCATTCATTCAATATTCAAAACATAAATAGGACACCACTAACGGTTTGTCCCTTACAAGAAGGATCAAGGTGCACATGGCTTCCTCTTGTCCCTTAGATTACAAGATAATTCTAGAACCTATTGTAGTTGTCAAAAGGTGGATACAGCTGTTTTGCTCAATTGAAGCGGCTGGGTTTCTTGACAATTCTTTTGGGCCTTCCTTCATTTGATTCAATGCTGTTATTTGCTTCCTGGTCCCCTTCCTTTTGCTTAATTATTGTATCACTTTCTTTAATCCGATTTTGCTTATCCAAAAATATCTAATGTTAAGATTCCATTTAAAATATATATTACGAAATCGTTGTTGTAAAAAGATTCGTTTTGGAAATGAAGTTGGCTCCTTTATTTTTTAATGTTATTAATAAACTCAGTAAACTAACTTTCATCTCTTAGATCACACAAATAAAAAAAATCATCTCTTATAATAATTTTTTTTTGACAATTCATATCTTATAATCTTAACCATTAGTCCGTTGATTATTTATTTTGTTTGCTAATTTTCTATCCCCGTGACCAATTATAAGCATTCTCCATACCCCTATGAATGTGATTCCTAAGCCCATGAGAGATAGAAGAATTAGAAAGGAAAAAAAAACACTATGACGTAGATAAATGATTGAATGCATATTGTATAAATAATAGGAGCTATCCCATTGTATTACTTAGGAAGAAATTACACAAACCTTCCTCAAGAGTTCCTACTCTATTATTAACCTAAATCCTATCCTCATTATTCTCTTCAAATCCTAAAATGGGTGCTGAAAAGCCTAGATCTTGTGCAACCTACCTTGAGAACTCTAAACCCTACTTTGCCATGATCCTTTTACAGTTTGGCTATGCAGGCATGAACATTATAACCAAGCTTTCTCTCAATGGAGGCATGAGTCATTATGTCCTTGTTGTTTATCGCCATGCTTTTGCAACCGTTGCTATAGCTCCGTTTGCCCTTATCTTCGAAAGGTGTGTATAACATCGTATTCATATATAGAAAGTTTGGTTTTAATTTCTTAATTCAAAAGCTTTAAAAAATGGATTTTTGATTGTATCTACATAAGAAATTCAGCATATTTTGAGTTTTTGAATTGATTTACAAATAAATGCTAACATATGGTTTAATTTTTTTCAGGAAGGATCAACCTAAGATTACATTTTCAGTTTTCATGCAAATTTTACTCCTAGCTTTGCTGGGGTTAGTTCCCAATCTGAATGCACAAATCATATATATAGTTATATACATATTTTTATTAATTAGAGCACATTAGATCAATATAAGAAAATGCTAACTTATATTCATTTAAATACTCTAAACAGGCCAGTGATAGATCAAAACTTCTACTATGCTGGGTTGAAATTAACATCCCCAACATTCTCATGTGCAATGAGCAATATGCTTCCCGCAATGACCTTTGTGATGGCGGTTTTATGCAGGTAAATAAATAATTAAATTTAACCTAGTATATATCAAGTGCAATTTTAAGTGCTCGTTTTTAATTTATTTTTTGATTTTATTTATTTATGGATTAATTATGAAAAATAGGATGGAAATAGTCAACATGAAGAAGCTAAGATGCCAAGCAAAGGTGATTGGAACCATTCTAACTGTGGCTGGGGCAATGTTGATGACCTTGTACAAAGGGCCTGTTTTGGAGTTGATGTGGACTAAATATATACCTCATAGCAATGCAAACATTACAAGTTCCTCAAGCAAGGATAATTGGTTCTTAGGCTCCATTTTACTAATCATTGCTACTCTTGCATGGTCGTCCCTCTTTGTGTTACAAGTAAGACCTCATGATAATTGATAAACAAAATTTGGATCTAGATTACTACAAAAAAATGTTAAACCGATTATTTTGTAGTTAATGTGAGTTATAAGTCTCGCATTGAATTCCTCTCAAGTAAAAGTTTCATAGAATTAGAAAATGAATATTGAACAACATATAAGTAAGAGAATTCATATAAACCTAGTTCATTAGGGTTTTGGATGGAGATATGGTTATGTCTCTCTCACGTGTGTGATTGTTTTTAACTAAATATAGATAATTCTTCGGACTCCCCTTATAATCCAACACTTATTGCTAATGTTAGTGACTAATCGTTTAGCAATGTTTCACAAATTCGTCTCCAAATCGGTCACAATTCTTACCTGGTTGATCATGTGAATGCAAGAATTCAATATTTTTTTTTGGTGGTAGAATTCAATCTTTTTTAAAGTGTTAATTTTATTATTTATTAAAGTTCATTATGTTTTTTTTCTTATTTGGCAGGCTAAAGCTATAGAAACATACAAGAATCATCAGCTAACACTCACATCACTTATATGTTTCTTTGGCACGATTCTAGCTTTTGCTACCACTTTGATTATGGAAAACAAGGATTCTGTGTGGACAATTGGTTGGGATATGAATTTATTAGCTGCTGCCTATGCCGTAAGAACATTTGATATAGCCTCATAATTTAGAAGAGATATTACTAGTTTTTTTATTTTATCATTTTACTAGTTTTTAAATTTAAATATATAGTCTCATAAGTACTCCTTAGAAGGTACAAAGTCACAAGACCGTTTAACATAGTGAGGTGTATCACAAGAATTCAATTTTCTATTTCTTATCTAGTGTGTGTGAATTTTGCGGCTAAACGATTTATAATCATTGACATATTTATATATATACCTCAATGTCTTTTGAGATATAGAAAAAAAAAGAATGGTTTTAACTAAAGATCTTCTTCATTTAACTGATAGCTAATTTTGGCATAAAGACACACTCTAGGGGAATATTAATTTAAAATACTACATATAAGCTACAATAAAGTCCTTGATGTTCTTTTAATTTTTTTTATTGGTTATATATATATATATATATATATATATATATAAGTATTATTATTGTTCACCCAATTTGCCAATTGTTAATTAATATCTATTATATCGGTCAAAAAAAATCTATTGTTCTTTTTCCCCCCTCTTAATATCTATTATTCCTTGCCCCCTATAGATGAGTACTGCTAAATGATACCTTTTTTTTGTTTTAATAATAGGTTAGTAGTTGATTATTTAAATTTTTGTATAGGGGATTGTTACATCAAGTATATCATACTACATACAAGGATTGGTAATAAAAAAGAAAGGGCCTGTTTTTGCAACTTCATTTAGCCCTTTGATGATGATCATTGTAGCCATTATGGGCTTCTTTATCCTTGCAGAGCAGCTTTTTCTTGGAAGGTAATTTTTGAATCAATACATCCCGATTTAGTATCATTTCTATTTATAATCTTCTTCATTTCTTTCATTCGAAGAAATAAAGACACAAACAAGTTTTAAAATACCAAGGGTCCAATTTTACAACCTTTGGTGGGAGATCCATATTAGAATAACACCATTATATATCACATTTTATGAGCTGATTATTTTTTTAATGAAGGGATTATAAAGAGTAATTTAAAGCCGTACACAAATAAATAAATAAATAATTGATACTAATAGCAAAACTACTTGTAAAATACTAGTGCCTCTAGTTTCTAGAGGGCCAATCCAAGAAGAATATTAAGAACAAAAAAACCTCTGATTTTGAGAAAAGCCAGGATCATGAGTGAACTTCAATCAAATCCAAAAGGTAATAACGCATCTTACAACAACCATTTTAAAAACTACTTTAATAGAATTCTTAGATCGTGACCACACAACTAACAAACAACCTAATAAGTTGCCAGTGTGCTTTCAATTTTTTATTAAAGATTCGTGTGTAGGACCAGTGCCAATTAATATCTAACTACAAAATTATAGAACAATGACATGATGTGAAATTATCTGTCTATTCTTCTACAATATTCGGTAGAACCAGGTCCAATTAATACTCCCTAGTACCAAAATTAGAACAATGACATGATGTGAAATTATCTGTCTATTCTTTTACCAATTAATCATATTCGATCATTGAATACGTTGGCCTTACATGTGGTCTTCTGTTGGTATAGTTGGCCTTACACCATAGGTATCTCAGTTATGATTCTAACAATAGGTGGCCTTACATAAAATATAAAATAAAAACCAATGCCTTGTTATAGAAGTTTAACCTCTTCTGTTGGACCAACTTCTGTTAATGAGTTTTCAGAAAGAATCAAACCCGAGACCTTGAGAAGTAGCACACTTTCAAGTCTTAAGTCAATATCATTAGGTCAATGAAGTGGGTTTTATTTTATAAATAGATGTTATGCAAATGAATTTACTTTGGTGCTTTACATTGCTTTTATGCCCGTCTTTTCCACTCTTTTTATTGCGCTAAAGTTTGAAAATATGAACGATATTTTTTTATGAAATTTTGGTTTTGATTAAAAGTAAAAATATAAATGTTGTTTTTTTTTTAATGACACGAACAACAATCTTTATTATAGAAAAAATTGTTTAAGAGTATAATTGAAATAATGAAAAAGTAAGTATAAATATACTCTTCCAGTTTGTTATATAAAAACAGATATACATATATGCATATCGTGTTTGTTACATTTGTTTTAATATTTAAATTTATTCTTATCTATTTGTTACATGTGTTATTTGTATTTAATATTAAAGGTATTTTTGGAAAGAAAATTTCAACCCAAAAGTGTGTTGAAAGAGGTAGTTTTCTTTATATATAGTATAGATTAATAATATTTTATAATAATAAATGAATTTAAATCTTATATCAATAATATTATTTTTTGAATTTGGATAAGAGCCAAGTTCTTTTGGGACTTGGACACTTTACCCTTATAAATGGTTAACAAAAAATATAATGGATAAATATCAGGGCAATTTTTCTAACATTTTCATTGTCATAGTGTTAATTTTGTAAATAAAAAACAATAACAACAGTAATAAATTTGCCCCTAAACATTTGATTTAAATTCATAAAAATAAATAATACTACATGTCATACAAGTTATTATATTTCATAAATGCCAATGTGAAAATGAGCACTAACCTGTTTGTCTGTTCAATTTTATCAAATGAAGACTATAGTCGGTCTCTATGATAATTAATTTTGAATTTTTGAACGAAATTATATAATATTATAATGTTGTTTTTATTTTAATTACTCTATTGGATCGAATTACCCATGAAGTTGGCCGAAATTTGATTTGTTAATTTTGATTTTAAAGCTAATAATAGAGTTGGATGAAATTACCCATGAATGAATCAAAATTAGTCACATGAGGCAAGTAAAGCGGATGGTGTGGGAACCACTTCCATATTTACTTATGAGAAATATTAACGACTATCCTCAGGACACTTTTTAAGACCTATAAATAGTAAATATTTTTAAAAATGCATGTAGTCATTGCTTTGGAAATCAAAATATTTGACTTTTTTAAAGAATAAATACTTATTTTAAAATACTTAAAGAATGTCCGCGGGTCACTCGTTAACGACACTCTTTATTTATTTAGCTAATTTTGATGCTTAAAGTATCCACAATTCTCTAAAGGTAACCTAGGTATCACGCTCACCATTAATTTACCATCATATTTATGAATCAAATAGTTATTTGTCCACGTCTATATTTAAAAATTAATTCATAAAAAAACTAGTTTATTGTTTATAAGCATTGCATTGAATTTTATTTCACAGACGCTTTTGATAAATAACAATTAGTTATTATATCTTCTTCATAAAAATCATTTAGTTATTATCTTTAAAAAAATCATTTAGTTATTATAAATTTTAAATAAAAAAATAACTTTTATAGCAAAAAATCATTTAGTTATTATAAATTTTAAATTAAAAAAACGGTTATACAAAAATAAAACTTAATTCACTAGTTATTTAAACAAAATATACTAGTGTATGTATATGGCCAAATATACCGTAAAAATTCTTTTTATATATCCAAATTTTGTCCATTTCTAATAAATGTAGAAATTAATTACTCACACTGCAACCCAACATTCCACCACTCCAACCAAAGCTCACTAAACGAGACACCTAAACTCTTAAGTCACCACTCGTTAAAATTATAATAAAACACTTACTTAACCTTTAAGGAAAGATGGGTTTCACGTGTGAACAATGACTTTTGGTGCTTTTGTTTTTATCTTTCTCTTTAATCAGTAATTCTCTTTCACCTAAATAATTTATTTTAATCATTCATTCAATATTCATACATCTCACAAATACACCAAAGGTATCAAAGATGCAAAAGTTGAAAGTCACCCAAATGAAATCCTTTCAAAACAATAATTGATATTATTTAGAACCTTACTGACATCGTAGACCTGAGACAAAAAAATGTAAATTTGTCAGATTTACAAATAGATTATATAACTGTTAATCAAATAGTATTTAAAATAGGGTTTTGTTAACCAGTGGCCAAAGGGCAATGGTTAAGGATGTCAAAAATATAAAATTTTCATTAAAAACAACAATTTTCTGACTTTCATAAAGTTAAACATTCAACTTTTCACCAATTTTCAATGCATAATTTCTATATTAATCTTCTTAACTAGTCCCCTAAGGGCACTGCTTAGCATTTCCCTTTAAACTATCACCAAATACTACCCCAAACAACAAGCAACAAAATTGTTGAGCATGAGCAGAACCATAATTATTGTATACCATGCCTTGATCAATCCAAACCAAAATAAAGTATCATACAAACTACAAATCAGACACTCAAAGTGCAAATGATTTAACAAAGTTACAATGCCATTTTAATTTTGTTGAAACTACAAAATATGATTTTTACTAAAATTGTGGTGGGTCACCGTAGTGTTGTCAATCTAAAATATACTATAATTTTTATGTTGTTTCGATACGAATTCTGAATCTCTCACACATATAAAAAAATTAGAAAAATATATTATTAGATAGACAGAAACATAAACACATTTGCTTAAAGTATACAATAATCTAATCATATGATACAAACATGTACAATTACATTTTTGAACCCTATTTTAAAATATGTTGGTGTTGATCCCTCCTACATATTTAAGAATTTAAAATATGATGATGTGACATATTTTAAATAATATGGAATAAGATCCGATGATATGGAATGATCACCAACCAAGAAATTGCAACAAAAAAAAACATAAATACTTAAAAACCCATCTTAAGAAATTATTTAGTTTTGTAATTTAATTATTGACATGTAAATAATTTATTCATTTGGGTGATTCTAGTCTACATCATCAAATTGTATGTTATTCGTTTTAAAACATGTAAAATCACCATATTTTAGTCTAGAGTTTTGGGGCAAGGTAAAATTGGGGACTAAAAGTATAATTAAGACAAAAGAAATATATAATTTTTGTGAATATTTAAAAATAAAAGTTTACTTTGTTTTCATCCATTTTAATATTTTAAATCATAAACCTAACATAGTTAATTGGTTTTTGAACTTTGCAGTGTAATTGGTTCCATATTGGTTGTCATAGGCCTATATTCTGTTTTGTGGGGAAAGCACAAAGAACAAGTGGAATGTAAAGTCTCTCCAGATGATATACCCTTGCCCATAAATAGTGTTCGGGTTAACGGAAACATGGGGGCACTTTCTGCTTCCTTTAATAAACATAGTGAAGTAAAGCCGGATCAAAAAGAAGAATCAAACATTTCTTTAGTTATTATAAATTACAATAAAAGTTAATTCAATAACCAAAGACATAAGTAATCTGATTCATATGCAATTGCGAACTACAATATTGGACCGAATGATGAAATTTTCGTTGGTCAATTGTGTAAGCGTTTGTTGTTACCCTATTAAAGCTTTTGAATTTGCTTTATCCAATATAGACTTGGCAACATTTAGGCTTAGTTGTTGTGTGGTGAATGAAATATTAGATCTTGTGGCAGTGAGGTAAAGTAATCTACCAAGGAGACATATATAGCATAACTATGCATTGTGGTGGAGGATAATTAAAAGAGTGGTAGGTGGCTTAGAAGCAAAGGTTTCCACTACCCTCCAATGATTCAGGCTTTAGGAAGAAAGGTTGTAATCAGCTATGTCCATTGAAACGTGTGTTAAAACCAATAAGGATGTAATAAAAATAATCCTTGTGTTAAAATCAACAAGATGTAATAAACAGAAAGATGATTCAATTATATCCATTGATGTATTGGATCGTCTTTCTTGTAGCATCATCTTTGACATCAGTTGTTGATTAAGTGTTCTACATATGCTGAAGTTGCATCTATTTTAAAATCTTCATAGTAGAAATATTTGTTGCTTCTTTAATAATATCATATGATATATACATTGTGAGCATGCATTTGTTTGAACACTTTATGATATGTAGTTAATAGTATGTCTTGTCATGATTACATTTATTCAAGAAGTAAGGCTTAACATAAATTTAATTTATTGTCAAAATACGTCAACATTGCAAGGAAGTTATTTTGTTTTGCGTTTGAAACTCTTTCTTGTCGTAGTAACTATTTTCTCGCAAAAAACTCACTTACATCTCTCATTCACACACAACTCAATCTGATTTATGAACTTCAATAATTTTAACCCTAAACATCGCAAAATATAGGACGATGTTATATATAGAGAAGGCAAACATCGCAAAATAATCACCATTCAACTTCAGCCTTCATATTTTCATTTCGATTAAATACATGAATAAATGAAAATAAAATGGATTCTGATAACCATACATGTTTGTCTGTGTGAATATGTGATGCTCTCGCGATCAAGGTTTCCATGAGATATAATTAATGTAAATCTCACACTTTTGAAATGGGGCCTACATATAGTGGTGTAATCAATATGGGTTTCATCCAACAAGAGTGTTATTGTTAGAGTGAATGTTAAAAAAGAGAGTATTGTTAGCATTTGTCATACAAAAATATAATCAAACAAGTACATATGTCTACCATGCTAATATGATTGGGTCCAAGTTGGTCAAGAAACAACGATCTTTGAGTTTTGATGATAACAAAATTATGAGAATGTTTTATCCTCTAACATTTTCTAAAGTGTGCATATTATATACTATCTAAAGTAATCTCAAGAATAAACGAATGAATGCCTGGTGTGTTAGGATTTGTTGATCACCTAAAGCAAAATATCTAGAATACGTATATTACCATAAAGAGAAGACCATGAGGTGTTTACATGTTGTTTACCTACATAACGCATGATATTTAGAACCAAAGAGCTCATATCATCTTATCCTCAGTGTATGTTGACATTTGTGAAGCATAACATGGAGTTGTTGTCATCTGATATGATGTGCATACACCATGTAATTGATCAATCATATGATCACTATTTTCTCTTATCACTCTTTCTTGTCATGTATCTGATCCTAGAGGATTTGATGTATGATTTGTTTTTAGTAGGTGTGGTTAGTAATCTTTGTAGTGTTCCTTGTATTTCTTTTGATTGTCTACTTGTTTGATTGGGTTTCACCCTAGTCCCTTAATCCTCTTTTTTTCTATCCTTTTTTCCTTGCCTTTATAAAAAAAAAAAAATCTGAGCACATCAAATGTATCTTAAGCCATGACGACATCATCTACCATTAAAAGGAAGATGATTAAGAGGCTTAATTAAATATATTTTAGAGTAAATTACACTCCCCTTCCCCTAAGAGAAGCTTGAATTACACTCTCCTTTCATCTTGTGTTAAAATATACACTAACTTTCCGTAAAAGTAAAACTTATACTACCATCCCTTATGAGATGTTTGAATTGCATTTTACTCTCTTAATAATTAAATATGCATTACACTTTAACGTATATCAACATAAATAAATATTTGTATGATATCCACTAACTTTGAACCACTATTACATTTCTTTACTATTACAATTTCTAATCCATCTCTTTTTCCACCTGTCATATTGCAAAAAAAAAAAAAAAAACATTTGTCTTTTAACTTATTTTTTTAATTCCAAATATCTAATAGTGAAAATACATATAAATTACATTTTCCAAGAATATCATTATTTATTTTCATGTCAATACTCTATAAGAAACTTGTTTTTAAGTTACAACAAAAAACCGTAGGTGAAAGTCAAAATAAACACAGGTACCGTACAGTCATATAGCGTCAAAAACCTTTATGTACATAAAATTATCTCTAGACAATAGTTTGCTATATCTATGATCACACCTTAGTTACTCTGTCAATTAGTCATTTTATCTAACTTCTACCATGTCAATGACATTTTATCCTATATCATGCAACTCCATAGGTGTTTTGTAGTGAAAAATCATGTACATCGACAAATCAAGACATCGCATGAAGGATCAAGGATATAAAGATTGAATCCAATGGTTTTAAAAGGTTTTTGAAGAGAATACAAAGTGAAGCAAATTCATTTCAAGTTCCTAGGAGTTTCCAGATGGAAGAACAGTCGAAAACAGAACAAAAATGCAAGAAATTGCACAAGAGAGGCTGCCAGATGCACCCATGCGCCTAGCATATGTGCCCCGCACATGAGGAAACATTTTCTACTGCATTATGCACCCATGCGCACAGAATGACCGAAAATGACAGTTTGCTTGTTTTCCAAGATGGATCGGTGCAATAAGCCCATTTTTCTTCTCGTAAACCCTAAGTAATCATATGCTTTAAATAGAGACTCTTGCAAATATTTTTATTCAATCAAAAACCTAGCGGTTCAAGGTAAGGGTCATGCATCAGAGTTCCAAGACAGAGGATTTCCATACTCCTCTTGTTCTCTCTAGGGGTATGTTTTTCTATTGTTTTGTTATAATCTATTTTCCCATGTGCAACTAAACCTCTTTGATTAAGATTCTAAGATGAACCTCTTCTTATTTGTTGGATTCCATTAATAAAGTTTCTATTCAATTATGTTTTTCTTGCGTCCAATTTAAATGGTTTTTGCGTGTGCTTAATACTTTTTCAATTGAGAATCTGTATCGATAACCTTGAAAATTGATCCGTGTAGAATTAGTAGGATTGACAACCCGACATTATTCCTTTGTTCATGGTAGTTCTAATTACTTAATTCTTAATCATTGTTAATTAAATTAAGTATGAAACTTGATATTTCCTAAATCTTCCTTCCGGTAACGCCGTAATTATAACTAGGTTATTTTACCGCACATGATGTCGTTAGGGTTAATAAAGACTTACATATTAAGTTTCTTAAATCATAAGTAAACATCACATAACATATGTTTAAAAAATTTAATTCCAATAAAGACGAAGGGGAGATTCAAGGATTCCCTAATCGTCGTTAGACCTCTGAATCATGAAATTAATCTCACATTAGGCAGGACAATTAAAATCATTCAATTTGTTCTTAATCTCTTTTAATTTCACTCTTTAAAATAAGTTTTGATAATTTCTAAGTTGAATGACAATCCCTATGAAGAACGATAAACTTACTGCTTTATTACTTGTTACGATTTAGTGCACTTGCCAATTTCGTCCATCATTAGGCTCAAATTCTTAAGGCTTAACTATCTTCTCTGATCAAAACCGCATAACGTCTTATGCGAGTTTGTTATCATTCAATGTTTGATCATACGTTAAAACAAATGTCACAAAGGCAGTAATATAGTATGTTTAAAGCTATTAAAGTTGAAACAATTATGAACATTCGTAAATGCATAAAAATAATTGAGATCAAGTAATAAGTGAATAATACTAGGAATTCAATTGCACAAAGAGATGATCAACAAATTTAGATTGTTCAAATAGCTAGGAAGAAGTTCATTTAAATGACCTAATCAAGGAAAAGTAGCTAGGTATAGAGATAAAAGATAAACTAGATCGCGCGACCCGTGCTATCGCCAGGTCAATATTGAGCACAATATATAGAAATTTAGGACTACAACATCACATGAAAATAAATTAAAACCACGTGAAATATATTATAATTTAAACTTCAGAGCAAGATCGCATGGGTAGTAACAATGTTAAGTTATGTCTGTCTGTCATGTCATATTTTTAGAGTATTTTCAATTAAGTTTTTGGTCTAATTATATTAGTTTAGCATTTAATTTAGAGTCATTTTGAATAAATTGTCATTGTTGATTTAATGAGTTAAATAATGTATTATTACTATTATTGGTCAATTAGTAGCTCATTAAAGAGAGTAAAGAAGTTGACATGTCATACCTTTATTGGTGTTTAGAAAATGCACAATTTGACATGTGTGAAAAGAAGAAATATTAAGAAAACAAATTGGCTTTTGACCTAAGAAAGGTGTTGAGCCGAGAAAGAAAAAAAGAAGCATTGTTTTAGGCTGGGAAGAGAAAACATACGTGGCACACAACAATTGGGAAGAAAAGAAAACATTGAGTTATAACAAGAGCCAGCACACATCACAAAAGGTAATTCACATTTTTGGAGATATCACGCAGAGAAATATAAAGGGAGCTACAGAAGCAAATAGGAAGGAGAACGACGGTGGAACAAAAGGTCAACCTGAAGAAGAAAAATTTCATGAACACATCTCGGGTTGTAATTTCTTTTATTTACGCTGTTTAATTCTTCCATCCATGTGTAGTTAATTCTTTAGAGATTAGGTATGAGATGATTCTGATGTAATTCTGTTTGAACCATGTTGTTGTGAAACTCTATTTCTAATGAATATCAATCTAGTTTTATCCAATTCAATTGTTCTTAATGATTTTTATATATTGACAACATATAATCTGAATCGGTAAGATTGAATGACTACTGACCCTAACTTACAACTTTGACCTAATTGAATTGTTCGAATAAATAGGGTTAATTTAGGAATGGATAATTGTTTATTTGTGATACTAAGTTAACACTTATAAAACCTTCGACGAATATTAGCTCGTCTAACAAATTAGAGATTGTACTCCGAGAAGAGGGTCCTAAGTCAAGGGATTGATCGTGAAACTAGAGAAATATTTATAGGAAATAGGTGTAGTATACCAAACAGGAGTAATTAGAGGATTCAAATGACCTAGTCTCATCTCTCCTTATATTTTCTAAACAACTTTTTATGTTCAGCTTATTTACTATTTATGCAATCAAACCAACTGCCTAGGGCAACCCCCCATTTTAATACATTCTTAATAATAACGTTATTGCCGAGTAGAAATTGAAACAGTCCATGTAGAGACGAATTTTTATAAATTTTATTACTTCGATAGATTTAAGTAATAAGTAAATAATACTAGGAATTCAATTGCATAAAGAGGTTCTGGACAAAATTAGATTGTTCAAATATCTAGGAAGAAGTTCATTTAAATGACCTAATCAAGGAAAAGTAGCTAGGTATAGAAATAAAAGATAAACTAGATCGCACGACCCGTGCTATCGCACGGGTCAATATTGAGCACAATATATTGCAATTTAGGACTACAACATCACATGAAAATAAATTAAAACAACGTGAAATATATTATAATTTAAACTTCATTGCAAGATTACATAGGTAGTAACAATGTTAAGCAACAAACATTTTGGAACACTTATTTGTAAATTACATTAGATATAACATTTGTATCTCCGTCTAAGTACACTATTAAACACATTATCAGTGAGATAAGTACACCATAATATTTTTAAATAAAAGAGTGCACTATTAGCGAAAGAAGAACGACCCTTTAAGGAGTGACTATATTCTGGAATCATTCGCATATGATAATCCAGATGAGGTTTATCACGCATATAGAGAATGCATTTCTAGCTAATTATGCATCGTGTTATCTTTTGTGTGGAATATTTGTCTTGATGTCATTTACCATGCCATGCGTGCTTGCATTTTGTATTATTGTAGGTATTATTTTGAGATTGTGACCCTTTACTTTACTCATGAAAATTTGGGGGTGGGTGACCCCGACTTTCCTAGCATTTTAGTTGTGGATATCGACTTTATATTGAAGAGGTAACGAGGAGATGAGGTTAACAATAAAAAAAACAGTAGGTGTTGCTTCCATTGGTGGGTTCTTGTACCCTGTCATTTCAATTTAGAGTTAAGGATTAACTTAAATTTCTGATTGTGGATTGTTATGTTAATTTTCTCTACTTTTGTTTGGGAACCACTGTAAATGATACTACCATGATAAATTAATACTCATACACTATTTCATATTTTATGAAGTATATGTTTTTAATTAAAAATTCATTGCTTAAGAAATATTTTTTAAAATGCGACATTTGATTCATATTGTTATTTTTGGAAGACACTTTCCAAATAATTTGTTTACAGTGATTTTAAATTAAATATGATCATGAAGCCTTTAGTCCAAAGTTTTGACTCGTTCTAAAAAGAAGAAAAAATGCACTCCCACTTTGAAAATTGGGATGTTATAAGACTAAATTCCCCAATTATTTTGACTTTACAATCTTCATTTTATTTGATCTTGTTGCTTCCGTAACTTTTATAAAATTTATCTGCTCGTCGTGTCCTACTTAATTTAGACAGATTAACCAAGGGATGGACCGAGATGTGCCAGACTTACCTGTTTTTCCACTCCGCTTTAAATTTTATAAATGTTATCGACAAAGTAAAGTAAGTTGTTTTTCATCTCTTAATATTCTATGATTATCTCTTTTTTAACTCCAATTATATGATTATCTTAATAGTCTTAACCATTCAATAGTTATTTTGTTTGCTAGTTTTTTATGAAAAACTTTAATGAGTGTCTTAATGCACTCTTTAAGACTCTTAACTAATAAGATTGTATTGATATTTATGTATTTAATGTATCAGAAATTGAAGTATTTGATTTTTTTCAATGAATAACTTCTTAATTTCAAATCTTTAAAGAGTTCCCTCATAGGTACCTCCATTGGAAAAAACTAAAATGGTTCTTGCTAAGATGATTGACTCGCATAAGCACCCTCTTTTCATAAATCCAACAAAATTGAAATATAATGATGTATAGTTACATAGTTATTGATAGATGATATACAATTATAAATGGGTATCTGATGACAGGTCATCTTACGTTATTCTTAACATGTTTTATAGTAAATTTCAAAAGGTTTTACAAGCAGAAGAGGGGTGTATTAGAACAATTGTTTATGATTTCAGGACATTTGTAATGTTTTCTATATTTGAGTCTGTAATTCTATTTTTCCGGAAACATAACAATTTTAGAGTGTTTTGTTGTAAATTCACGAAGAAAACATGCATATCGGCAAAGAAAGGCATATGGCCATATGCGTCTGTGCCTTGCGGACCAAGGTACTGTTTTGTGAGTTTTTGGTGCAAAAATCTAGTGATTTTAGCCCAAGTTCAGGTGGAAAATCTCCCTATAAACACTGCATTGCTCATTCATAATTTCTCATTCAGAACGAAGTGGTTCAAGAGGAAAGCAAGCACTAGGAGCTTACAGGGAGAAGTCTCTCCTCACTCGAGGTTTTTCTAGGGTATCTTTTTTTTTTTTTTAGTTACCATGGGTAACTAAATCTTTTTAGGATAGGGTTTTAAGATGAACCACTATTTTGTTTATTAATTAATTTAAAATTCTTTTATTCAATTATTTTATGTTCGCTGTGTAGTTTTACTGTAGTGCGTAAGATTTGTCTCCTCTTAAGCATAATCCTGATTTATGCACTTAGGTAGTGACATACAAAAGAAACCGAAAGCGAGCGTACCCTGATAGTAAGTACTTAGGGAGACGACATACCTAATTTTGACGAACATATGCTGAAATTAGGTAGTGAGTAGTTAGTAATTAATGAAGCAAGTGACTTCACGACTTAAATCAGCCCAATACCTCCATTCTCCTCGCACCTTGGGAAGGTAGACGGTGATAGGCTGCCCGTTTGTAGAAATACCGAGAG
This sequence comes from Medicago arabica, assembly GCA_946800305.1. Classification (NCBI taxonomy): domain Eukaryota; kingdom Viridiplantae; phylum Streptophyta; class Magnoliopsida; order Fabales; family Fabaceae; genus Medicago; species Medicago arabica. The sequence goes on along the minus strand of OX326967.1, from coordinate 3,215,905 downwards.
GGACATTGTGTTATGTACTTCTAAGATCACTGAGATTCATACCTTTGGAAATTTAGGAACTCTAATTTAATTTTATGTTTCAATTACCCCTATGAGGGAGTAAGACCTCACACGTAAGAATCGTCGTGTGACCAACAGGTGCAACTCAACAGGCGGAGGGATAGACCAAAATGGACCGAGAGAGTAAGACCCCTCACATAAAGATCACTGTGCGACCAGCAGGTGCAACTTGACAAACTGATTAGGTTATCATGTCCCAACAAACTCACCACTTAGATAGTCTACTTAGAATAATTGAACTTTACTTGACTATTAATTAATTCCAACAAATGACTAGAGGGGATTCAATGAATCCTAACCGCCGTTAACATTCTACAATCAAACAAGTAACTTTGCTCTGTTACAAACATATTAAATTGCAAACTCTAAACCCTTATCTCTTTATTTATTATTTTGTTCCCAAATAAATAGCGTGAATTGTTTAGACGAACAGACAATCCATGTGGATACGATACTCTACTTATCACTTTATTACTTGGTAAACGATTTGGTATATTCGGCTAATCCAACCATTAGTTTCTTTAAAAAAATTAATGGATCTCATTTAAAAAAATTGTGTGTTAAATTGAAGAGATTGAATGGATATTATATAATACTATATATTAAAAAAATTATATATAAGTAATCAAAGATTAATTACACATGAATAGAAAGCAACAGACAACAAGCTGCGCCGTTAGACCTTTTTGGATGGCAAAATCAATCTTCTTAGACACAACAGTCATGGACCTAGGAAACATTACATTTATATGCATGATCCTTTGAATTTTGTTTGGAAGGTCGACAACTTCTGGTGCTAGGAATCCAAAAATGTCAAAAACAAATAGTCTAAAAATTTGTTGATTATCAGAACACGCTTTCTCATATTTAACCATTTTTCTTGACGCAATTTACTGTAAAAGCTCTGACCCCTAATCCACAAGTGGTAAACCCTAACAAAATTACATATAGGTAATGTGTCAGCGTGGAATCTACTTAAGTACCAAGAAATAGAATTCTCCTATATTTTGAAGCTTTAAATGTTAGTTAGCAAGACCTGTTTTTTTATCCCATGACCAACTATATGTGTTGTCATCATACCGCTAAGAATATCATTGCTGAGCCAATGAGAGAGACGTAGAGATAGTTAGAATCTAAACAGTATATATGACGTGGATATATAAAATATAATTTCATATTGAAAAGCAACAAAATTTCCATATTGTAAAAAAAAAATAAGAGCCTTCCCATTGTATTCCAAAGAAATTACACAAACCTTGCTCAAGTGTTCTTCCCATAGTATCTTTCTTTTTTCTTTTTTTGGTTCAAATTTATCCTTTCTTTACTTCTCAAATATTTGATAAAATAAACCTTTTCTTAAAGCTTATCTATCCTGATTATTCTCTCTAATTTATGAAATGGGCACTGAAAAGCTTAGATCTTGTGCAATCTACCTTGAAAACTCTAAGCCCTACTTTGCTATGATCCTTTTACAATTTGGCTATGCAGGCATGATTATTATAAGCAAGCTTTCTCTCAATGGAGGCATGAGTCATTATGTCCTTGTTGTTTATCGCCATGCTTTTGCAACCGTTGCTATAGCTCCATTCGCCATTATCTTTGAAAGGTTTGTATAACAAAAAAGTAAATAAAGAATTCATCATGAACATTTTTTGTTTTGAAATTTCTCTACGTATAGATGCTAATAAATTGGTTTCACTTTTCCAGGAAAGCTCAACCAAAGATTACATTTCCCATTTTCATTCAAATTTTCCTCCTAGCTTTGCTTGGGTTAGCTCCCTATTTTAACGCAATATTTTTAATATATATGCATATTTTAGAGCACATTAGATCCATATAGGAAAATGTTGCATACATTAATTTAAATTAATAATCTAAACAGGCCGGTGATAGATCAAAACTTATACTATGCTGGGTTGAAATTAACATCTCCAACTTTCTCATGTGCAATGACCAACATTCTTCCAGCAATGACTTTTGCATTGGCCGTTTTATGCCGGTAAACAAATAATTTGCTAATTCAACCTATATATATCAATTGCCTAAAAGAATGTTATTTTTAATTTATTTATTATTTATTTTTAAATGGATTAATTATATGAAAAAAGGATGGAAACGGTTAACATGAAGAAGTTAAGATGCCAAGCAAAGGTGATTGGAACCATTTTAACTGTGGCTGGGGCAATGTTGATGACCTTGTACAAAGGTCCTATTGTGGAGTTATTGTGGACTGGACATATATTTCCTAGTAAAAGCAATGCAACAAACATCACAAGATCCTCAAGCAAGAATAACTGGTTTTTAGGCTCAATTTTACTAATAATTTCTACCATTGCATGGGCATCCCTCTTTATTTTACAAGTAAGACCTCATGATAATTGATAAAAATATTGGATTCATAATACTACAAAAAAACTTTCATATATATAGCTATCAATTTAGAGAACGAAAAAATGTCAAACCAGTCACTTAATCGGTTGCTAGCAATGACTACCAGTGGACTCGTGACATTTTACACATCAATCTCTAAATCGTCGCAAGTTTATTTAGAGATCGGTTTAACAACATATATTACAAAATTTGGTTGCTAAATCGACCGAATTTTCCATGAAATCATGCTTTTTATATATTCACGTGTTTTGAATCGTTAGTTTAACATTAGACGGCCCACATTTCGACTTTGGTAAAATGAGAACACAAAGTTGAAGTATGAGTTGTTTGATCTTAATCATTAGTCTAAATCGGTTAATTGCGTGAATACAATATCTAAATTCCTTCTTCTTCTTTTTTCTTTTTTGTGATCGTGTTAATTTTATCACTTGTTAAAGTTTCAAAGTTAACTAATTTTGTTTTTCTTTCATGTTATTGGGCAGGCTAAGGCTATAGAAACATACAAGAATCATCAGCTAACACTCACATCACTTATATGTTTCTTTGGCACGATTCTATCTTTTGTGACCACTTTGGTTATGGAACACAATGCTTCTGTGTGGACAATTGGTTGGGATATGAATTTATTTGCTGCAGCCTATGCCGTAAGAAATAATATAGTTTGCATTCTCCATTTAGAATATAGTTTTATCATTTAAATAGTGTTTAATTTAAAATAGTTGTGTCTATTGCTCCCCTCAATTTCTTTAGAGACATAAAAAATATGTCAACTCTTAAATAAAAGAATATTTAAGTTCTTTCATTTCACCGAAAGCTAATTTTGCCATAAAAACACACTCTAGGGGAACATAATTACTCATTTAAAATCTTATGCTATTTTTACTTAAAATGGTTTGCTGAAAAAAAAGTTAAAATTATACAATAAAATTCTTATAAAAGCGTCCCCACGAGCATAATTCAATTGGTGTAGATACATTGCATATAATATGCAGGGTCGAGATTTAAACCTGAATTTTCTATTTATTTATCTTATGGGGTGAATATATAGTTATTAGGCTATTTGACAAAAAAAATCTTATAAAAACTATTTTGATGTATTTTAATCTTTATCGGTTGTATTTTTAAGCATTAATATTACTGTCCTGCACAAGAGTAGCAATTTTTTTTTTCTTGAAGGGACAAGAGTTGCAAATTGTTTACTTAATTAATATCTATGATATGATTCCTTTACTTGTAGATGGCTACTAGTTGATTTTGTTTTTATTAATATGTTTATGATTCCTTTTTTATTTTTATAAATGTTAGTAGCATTGGACAAAAAATTGCCAGTAGCTGGTATCAACAATAAATAAATAAAATAAAATATTTTTTTAGGTGAATTAAAATAAAATGTTAGTAGTACATATATTGACTGTTTTATTTTTATTTTGAAATTTTTTTGGTATCAGGGCATTGTTGCATCAAGTATATCATACTACATACAAGGATTGGTTATAAAAAAGAAAGGGCCTGTTTTTGCATCATCATTTAGCCCTTTGATGATGATCATTGTGGCCATCATGGGATCCTTTATCCTTGCAGAGCAGATTTTTCTTGGAAGGTATAATTTCTAGGTCAATGCCTCCCTTCCCCAACATATAGATACTCAATTTTACAAAATTATAAACTTGATATTAAATTATTAATTAAAAAAAAGTCTAATTAATCATGAAAATAGGGATAGACAATATAGATTTCCAAATTTCGGTGGCTCTAAAAAAGTCTAATCTAACTTGATAATTTTATGTTTTTTCATTTCTAATTTTACGTATTAATTCAACGTTTTTCATTCAGAGGGGTGAGATAACTGAAAACTATATATTATTTTAAAATCTTAGACTAACTACGTTTATTTTTTATGAATCTTAAAATATTTTATTTAGACACCTGTTTTTATTTTAACAAATAATATAACACATTTCATCAGATCTTAAGAAATCACACTCTATGAGATGATTATTTTTATTATAATGAAAATCTTATAAAGGGTAGTTGAAAGCCGTACACAATATTATTTAAAATAAAAATTATACTAATAATAAAAACTTGTTGATATACTAATTAATTAGTTGCTCTATAAGGCTTTTTTTTTAAGATGACATCCTTAAAAAAAAAATTACCAAGATGACACCTTTTTAAAGGAATTACTGCTTTTGGTCCTAAATATAAGAGAAAAATATCTTTTCAAGTTCATTGAACATTTAATGTATTTAGACTATAATATAAACTAAATACATAATTTATTCAGTAAATCTGTAAAAATATTCTTCTCTTATATTTAATCAAACAATCCATTGAGTTTACAAATCACTCATGAAATAGATATGGAGTGCCATAATGTTTTCCCAAGAACCAATGTCAAGAAAAACTTAGGCATGGCAATGGGGCGGGGCGGGTCGGGGCTGGGTTTAAGCATTACCGCCCCTGCCCCCCCTTCCATGCCATCACCCCCACCCGCGATTTTTTTTTTTGTTTATAAAATATTTAAAAAATGCATATTTTTTATTTTTTATAGCAACAAAAAACAATAATTATATTAATAATTAAAGATCTAATAAAAATAAATCAAAAGAGCAAAAACAATTCAAATAAACATGTTTCTAAAGAGTAATAATATATTAAAACAGGTTTATGCTTATTTAACAGAAAATGAAATAGATTATAAAATTGAATAAGGTAACTTTCAAAAAACGGGTGCAGGGCGGGTATAAGCATCCCCCGTCCACGTACTAAAAATCCAGATTTCCCCTGCACCCACACCCAATTAAATCGGCTTTTTCCCATTAAATTCAGGACGGGGCGGCCAGGTCTGAACGGGGACGGGTTTTGTTGCCATGTCTAGAAATACTTTTGATTGCATCAACAACCTCCAAATCAGTCGATGATTTTTGGGTAAAGATGATATCATTATGCGCCTTCCATTATGTGTCTATATGATTTGTCTAGAACACCTTACGACAAACAAGGCACACCATATCAATAGGAAATTATGGAATCATGAGATGATATATGAGGATAATATGGTACTATATTGGGGAAATATGCTGACTTAACCCATCAACAGGAAAAATCATGAGCATGTGATGCCTACAAACATCCAAAAATTGCTTTATGTATTGTGGTCATGTCAAACTTCATTTTCATATCTTGAACATTTTTAATAAAAATAGCACTCACCAAAACATCTTATATAGGTCTTCCTTTACTAGAAGAAAATCCTAAGCATGTGATCTAACTAATTAATCTTTAAATCTTTTCTAATAGTTTCTCTTATAGATTTTTTAGATATTCTTCTACCTCTTTTTATCTTACTCTCCTTCATCTGATATACTATTCATACTACAACATCTATATGTATTCTCTTTACATGCTCAAACCACCTAAACCTATTTTATACCATCTTTTCTACTAAAGGTTCTACCCAAACCCTCTCTCAAATATTGTCATTCCTAATCTCATCTCGTCTAGTCTTACTCCACATCCAATGCAACATCCTCATCTTTTCTATGCTTATTTTGTTCTCGTGTTGGTTCTTCATCGCCCAAGATTCTATACCATACAATATTGCAAGTCTGACAACCGTCTGATAGAATTTTCCTTCTAAAACACTTGAGACTCTTCTTTATTTCAACAATCGAACTTGAATAAGAGGATTTATATCTTCTTCTATTTCTCCGTCGTTTGGTACTATGAACCCAAGATATTTAAACAGTGTAACTTGAGGTGCAATATGATCTCGAACTTTCACCTCCAAGATAGAACAACTTTGACTTTTGCTGAAGTTCCATTTTGTATATTATATCTTCCTTCTACTGAGGTGGAAGTCATACGCTTCTAAGGATTGTCTCCAAGTATTTATCCTCACATTCAATTGTTCCATTGACTCACCAGACATGACTACATCATCTGTAAAAAAAATACTTCACAGTGCTAACTCTTGGATGTGTTCCATAATTACAATGAAAACTAAAGTAAAAAAAGATAAGGGCTTAGGGTTTACCCTTGGTACAATTATATTGTCTATATCCTCATCATGCGTCCTCACACTAGTTAAAGTTCCCTCATGTATATCCTTGATAACTCTGGTATAATCAATCCTAACTTTTTTTCTTCTTTAGGGCTTTCCACTTAATCTCTCTAGGAACTCTATCACATGTCTTCTTCAAATCAATGAAAACTAATTGAAAGTCTTTTTTATCCGTCTGATATCGCTCCATCACGCGTCAAAGTATGTAGATCGTTTCCATAGTTCATCTCACATGCATAAACCTAAATTAATTATCAATAACTCAAGTCTCTTTTCTTAGTCTTAGTTCAATCAACCTTTCTCATAACTTCATAACATGACTCACAAGTTTAATTCTCCTATAATTCGCACAATTTTGTATATCCCTCTTGTTCTTATATACCAAAATTAAAGTATTTGTTCTCCGTTCATCCGATTTTTTCTTTGTCCTCATAATCTTGTTAAAAAGTTTGGTGAGCCACACAATTTCTCAATCTCCAATACTTTTCCATACTTCAATAAGTATGTTGTCTGGCTCAACTACCTTGTCATTACTCATCATTTTCAATGCTTCTTTTACCTTATGTTCTTTAATCAGACGATAATAGTTATAGTTTCAATTCTCCTCTTTGATGTCTACCCTGTTGGAGTGTGGTAAGATCTTATATCTTTCATTAAGTTTTAGAAATACGTCTTCCATCTATCCTTTATATCTCTTTCATAAATCAAAACTTTTCCTTTTTCATTTTTAATACACTTCACATGATTCAGGTTGATGATGGAATGACATATTATGTTTTTAGCTTTCTTTTTAGTGTAATTCTTTGCATTTGAAGGAAAAATAGAAGTCAATTATAGGAGTTGTCATTGGTTTGAGGAACATTTTTGTAGTTTTTTCATTCGAGTCATTGAAATTCACGTTTATCCTAAATCATGCAACTCCATAGATGTTTTGAGTTTTTGTAGTGAGAAATCATATAAATCGACAAATCAAGACATCACGTGAATGATTGAGGATATAAAGATTGAAGAAAATGGTTCTTAGAAGGCATTTGAAGACAATAGAAAGTGAAGAGAATTCATTTCAAGTTCCAAAGCATTGAAAGACAGAAGAACAGGCGAATAAGTGTCAAAAACTGTTGAATTCATTCATGATGGGCTGCTTCATGCACCCCTGCGCATGAAGCCATACACCTCGGTTCGAAGCCATGTGCCCCTCCGCATGGGGAAGTAGTTATGCGCCCATGTGCACCATAACATACGCCCCACACATGGACACAATCAGGAATGTTGTTTTCTTGCTTTCCAAGCCATTTTAGGTGTAAAACCTCTATTTTTACTCTCTTAACCCTAAGTAATCATCCACTATATATAGTGACTCTAGTACACTCTTTTATTCAGAAAGCTAGCGGTTCAAGGTAAAGGTCAGGCATCAGAAGCTTCAAGGCAGAGGATCTCCATCCTCCTCTTGTAATCTATAGGCTATGTTTTTCTATTGTTTTGTAATGATGTCGGTCGTAATGAGCAACTAAACTTCTTTGATTAGAGTTCCACGATGAACCCTTCTTATTTGTTGGATTCCATTAATAAAGTTTTTATTCGGTTTATAATCTAATGTCTAATTTAATTCATATATGTCCGTTTTTATCAAAATCCTAGATAAAGCAATATTAGGATTGACAAACCTCGCCTCCATTCAAACAAGATAGTAGTGAATTGCTTAGTTTCTAATATAATCGAATCTAAGTATGAATTTTGGGGTATAACTCATCTTTAGGGGATTAAAATAAATGTCCACTGATTCATCACAAGGTTATGTTCTACTTTCTTAGATCCAACATAACACAAGTTATAAACGAATGATTTATTAATTTAATTTCCAACAAAGACAAAAGGGATTCAAGGATTCCTTAATCGCCGTTAAACATCTGAATCAACCAAACCTAATCTCGCATTGGGCAAGACAATTAAAACTCTACAACCACTTCAATTTTTGTTTTCTTTTATTTGCTTTTCCAAATAGATTCTACTAATTACCGAGTTGAACGATAATCCCTGTGGGGATGATAACTTACTACTTTATTACTTGGTACGATTTGGCGCACTTACCTAAATTTTACATCACATGCCTCTTGTCTTTCCTTTCCCGTCCCTTAGCAAGCTTATATTTAGATTTGTATCTCTCCTTGATACCTAAAGATTAATATAATCCGTCGAAAGCTTAAGTTCTTGTTTCGCTCATCGCCTTCTTGGTCTGGCTATTAGATATCTTATATTTTGCCCAAGTTTCGACATTTTTACGCATAAACCAATCTTTAAACCATTCCATTTTGATTCAAACTTGACAATGAACGTTGTCATTCCACCAACAAGATTCTTTACCCTTAGGTCCAACATTCTTGATTCTCCCAACGTCTTTTTTGCTACTTTTGTAATCTCATGTGTCATCTTGTTCCACATATCATTTGTGCTTCCTTGTGGCTGCATGAAACTTGTTTAAGATATTGTGTTGGAAAATCTTTTATTTTCACCCTTTAAATGTCACTACTTGATTCGCGGAGCCCCACTATAGCTTCTTCTCTCCGCTCTACTCTTAACCCTTACGTCCATAATCAATGGTAACGAGCCTGTTTGTTTTGGCTTTTCAGCATCAAGAAGTGCTTCTACAACATTCAAAAGTGAAAAATTGAGTTTTCAATGATGTTTGGTTTGGCTTTTAAGAATTGCTTCTATCCTCCAAAAGCAATTATCCTTAAAGTTACAATTCCTAGCTTTTGGCTTTCCTAGAATAAATTCTCCAATATATTTTATATTTTAATTATTACAACTTATTATTTTCCTTTATTGCCCTTTATCAATTCTCCTTCTTTTTGCTTTGTAATTAATTTGATGAACCAAATTTAATCAGAAAACTTAATGAACCAAATTAGCCCCCGAAAAATGTTTATGGTAATTAGTTACCATGTTTTAGATTTTCCTTTACGATGTTTACGTTCATATTTACTGTATTTTTTCTTTTACCTTTCTTTTACGCTATATTTTATCATTTTTGGTAACAAACTCTAGTAGTATTTAACTTAAATATATTTTATCAAGAAATATAAAATATATGAACAAATATATTTGTAAAAAATTGGTTTAATTATCATATATATTATTTTTTAAATTAATAAATAGAAAATTTATTTATTTAAATTAAATAATATATCTACATTTAGTATTGATTGGATTATACATTCAACTATGTCCATTTACTTGCATTTAGCTATGTCCATTTTAGTAATTATCCATTCAAAAGTAATTTTGATCAAAACTATCCAAACAACATTCAGTGTGTGTTTAATCAAACACACGCACGCTGAGTAGTTAAGCTTTCTCCAAGTATGACTCTAAAGTCCAAACATATATATCTTCCCGTATAACTTCCTAACAATGAAGAAATCTAGGGTGACATGTTCTCAGATCAATCTTTTTAAACGATAATATTTAATTAAAAATTCAAATCATTATAGTTTGCTAAAAAAACACACAAATTATAATTATAATTATAAATCTTATTAATTTTTTTTTTTTGTGAAAATTGAAAGAAGACAAGATTTTAGTTCGTTTTCTGTCTTTATTTTTTCAATTCCTCAATCTAACATGATAAATTGGTTTTTGGACTTGTGAATGCAGTGTTATTGGTTCCATCTTAGTTGTCCTAGGCTTATACTCAGTTTTGTGGGGAAAGCACAAAGAACTGGTGGAAAGTAAAGTGGCGCCAGATGATATACCCTTGCCTATGAAGGGTGCTCAAGTAAATGGAAATATGGGAACACTTTGTGAATCAATTGATCAACTTAGTGAAGCAAAATCAGATCAGAAAGTAGAATCAAACATTTCTTTAGTTATTATTAATTACAGCATAAACTATCCAAAAGCATAAACAATATGAAATATTTGCATTTGTGCACTACAAATTGGACAAAAACAATGAATTCGTTGGTGAATTGTGCAATGAAATTGGACAAAAACAGTGGAAGCAAGGTAAAAGGTAAACCTTGATAAAAATAAACTTTGTCTAATAATTCAAGCTTGCGTGAATTTTTTCTAATTGATAAAAACAGCATTTGTAGTTTTGACTCTAAACATAATTTTTACATTCGAATTAAATGTTCTCCAAATATGAATTACTTTATATCAATTCATTTTTAACTAAAATAAATTTTACAAAAATAAATTTATTCAAAATCAATCTTTATCACCGGAAAAAAAAAAACACACTTGCATTGAAATACCTCTTATATTGCCATATTTATATCTATGTCTTAGAGGAGGAGGAGAACCCAATTTTTGGCAAGTTTGGCCCAGAATGTATATTATGTTTCTTCACTCTCTATCATAACACATGAACTAAATGGAATTTGAGATAAGTAGTGTTCATTTATAGACAATTAAAGTAGTTGGCTAAGGATCATAAAGACATACTTGTTCATTATAGACTTTCATAGAGTCAATTGCACCATAAAAATGGATGATGGCACAAGGACCGTTCCTAGAGTTTTACGGGCCTTATGCATAATACGAGAAAAGAGTCTTATATCATTGTTGTGTTTTTATTGGCCGTTCATTTTATTTTTCTCTCTCTCACTTTTGACTGTCAAATAAATGTTGTTTTTTTAAACAACATCTGAATATAAATCAAATACTCCTTAGACACCAAAACAAAACAAAATAATGTAGAAGTAGAGAACAATAAAATTTGTAAATAGACTCAAATTTTAGCACATGAAAAATAGAGACTTTACATTTGAAAGACAAGATTAAGGTTAATTTCTCAACCAAAATATAATTGTTATGTTATGAAAAATATCCCAATTTCTTGGATAATAAATACCACAACTATTTTTAATATTAGTGAGGCACACTATTAGGAACAAATGACCCAAAAACATATCACCAATTTATTCAATAATAATTTTTTTAGCAAATTATTAAGAATAACCAAAAAAAATAATTATAGGGAGGATGTATATAGGAATCTTTGTGTTGTACGGGGGTATATATAGCAAATCGCGCCAAAAGAGCCAAACACATTGACAAACTTCATCCCAGTCCTTCATCATGTCAATGTTTGGGGCCTTTCGGCCTCCCATAAACCAAACATTTCTATATGCACCTCCACTTTAAAAAAAAATTGGTCCCCCTACCGGAAAGGGCCCTAGGCCGTCGCACCCCCGGCCTATGCCTAGGGCCGGCTCTGAGAACAAACTTGGAAAAAAATACAACGCTAGTTTCGAGTTTAAGTGACCGACATAGAAGGAGGCGAGGTTTAGTTTTGGCATGAATTAGAACGATTCTGAAGAAAACAAAAGTTGGATTTGAAGAAACATGTTTACCCTGATTCAAGCAAGGCCCTTGAATGGCATTAAACATATCTCTGTGTATTGGAAAGTGGAGTTTTGCCCTTTCATTATACTGTGTTGTTAAGAATAATGATAGTTAGTAGTTGGTTTAATTGTTAGTTAACACTCAAGTATGAAGTTAGTTAAAGATAATGATCAGAAGTGTTAGTTATTAGTTACTGGATGCCTATAAATAGGCCTTGATGTACTCCTTTATTTGTGTAAGACTATTCAATAATATTAGTATAAAATTTCTCATATCTTTATCTCTATTTTTTTTTTTCCATGGATGGCATGTTTCTCAACATGTGTTGTGGATTTTAAGTTGAAATTAATCTGAACCATTACTTTGATCAAATGGATGCATTTAATTTGACTATGTGACTGTGTTATTACTCCCTCTGTTTTTTATGATTCTTGGCACAAGTCTTAAAGAGTAATTAAAGTATATAAATATTTGTATCTTTTGGACTAAAAGGTCCTTATTTATAATTAAATTCACATGTGATAAGCTAAAAGTCACAACACTTTTAATAGCTTTATTGTGTGTTTTTTAAGAAGGGTAAACTTAGAAAAGAAATCCCTCTTAATACTCTTTTTTATAAGCCAGGAGAAATGATAGGCATGAAGAGGAAGCAACGACGGCCCAACTAGGTTGACACCTCGAAGAATCTCCATCTTATGTCACCAATCTCAAAATTTTATTAAAAAATGGGGAAAAATATATACAAGAGGGGGGACTAGACCAAAACCCTCAAAAAGAAGAAAGAAAAGCAAATAAAATCAACAGAGTAATAGGGAATTTGTAAGTAAGCATACCACACCTATCTCTAAAAAGCAGGTGGTAATTCAATATGCACAGTCCCCTTTGCTTAAGATATGAACAATAATTCTCCCTTGGTTATGCTCTCCAAAGAAACTAAGCAACACTTTTTTTGAACTATGCGCACAATGAAGACCTGAATCTAATATTTTCTCTCCAATCCCATCAGAATAGATATGTGCTAGACCACCTTGCAAGGAACCATATAATTAACTTCATAAGTCGGGGACTAAAAATTGATGCTCTCATTTATGGACTTAGGCACTGCTCAACATCTACTTCCACAAAATTAACAACAAATTGAGTTTGTATGGCATTAGGAACCAGTGGCATTTCCCCTTCTCCTTCATCTCTAGCATTCCAATATAGGACAATCATTGAAGAATCGGAGATGTGGGACCCCTTGAGCGGGTTTTATACGGCGGTTTTCCAAGAATAATTTGTTGCCGTAATTTCTGTTTTTGTTTTTTAGACAAAACCGGCGTGAATTCTTCTTCTTAGACTTTTTATCATACTCCCGAATTCGATTCCATAATTCCATATCGCGCTGAATATTTTCGTTACTATTGAACACTTCTGTTGGTGCAATGCTACTGCTGTCATGACCCAAGTCAGAACATGTGGGAACCTGATGCTGCTCTGCCACATGTGCAACATGTCCTTGTGAAAAAATGCTCACTGATTGTTGCTGAATAGGTTCGGCCATGTGGTCATTTGATGTGGCAGTTGTAGAGATAGTAAGTGTTAGGCTGGGAAATACCTGCTGAATACTATGATCAGATAGTTGCATTGCCAAGCTTGCTCCTTGTTGCGGACTTACACTTGAAATCAGAACTGGCTGCTCCTAAACATTGGATACCGCAACCATGTTATCTGTTGCACCTTCAGGGACTGTTTGTAATGGTTGTGCAACAGTCAGCTTTGCGTGACTCTCATCTTGAGCTGAAGCGGAAAAATTCAAAATTGGGGAACCTTACACGTCAACGAGCTCAACATCTTGTGATAGCGGCGACAGCAATCTCGAGATTCGAGAAACCTGTTGCGTTTGCACCACATCACGGGAATGCACATCATCGTGCTCATCATCAATAACCAATTTTAACACGGGAATATCAGGGCCAGTCAGCCTACCTTGAGGGATTTCATCTGTAACGTTCTGCAATGCGAAACTGAATGAATTAGTAGCAATACTGTCATGCACAAGAGCAACAACATATGCTGGAATTTCTGTCTCCTGATTTGGTAAATTTGCAAAGGGCAGGGCTGTCGAGGAGGTAGAGGCACCGACATCCCTCCTCGGCACCCACTTTTTTTGTTAAGGAGCAGTCCCTGTGGGAATCGCATCAGCCACCGGCTTTTTACCGCGGTCAGGGGCATCATTAATAGTTTCTTGGTGCAACCATTTGCAAGTTGTGACATTATGCCCAATCGTAAAACAATGGTGACAGAAAAGGGGGCGTCTCTCGTATTGTACTTCCACTTTAAAAGCGCATCCTTCACGTTCCACAAGAATCTCATCATAGGCATGCTTAGATAAATCGATGTCGACCAATATCTGTGCATAATGTCCAAATGATCTATTGTGTGTCGGGCCATCAATATCAATCGGTGTTCCAACCACACTCACTATTTCTTTCAGAGTATGTTCACGCCAGTATTCTTGCGGTAATTCAACAAGCCGAACCCAAATGGAAGCATGTGTCTGTTTCTGTGAAGCATGAGAAAAATCCTTTGTCCATTGAGAGAGGCGTAGTAGTCCTGGCTTTAAATTCACGGTACATGCTGATCAAATCCGCCTTAAATCCTCGGACGACTCAAAATTGAAATCATAATATCCTCTTCCTAATGGCACCATTTTCCATGTGTGAGCCACTTTCCAAACCGTACCCAGATTCAATGACAAGTCTCGTGCCGTGTAGGGCTTATCCCCCTTCACTAAAGTAAGACGTCCACGAAGAGCATTACGACATTAATCTACACCCTTCGTATATTCTTCCTGCCCAATTGTGATGCTAAGTGAATCCCCCCTTAATGCAAGGAGCAGGAAGGGGAGTGTCCTCAGTGGAGGTGCTCCTTTTGCTAAGAACTGCCGAAAAAGACTTGGTAGGAATAATCTGTGAACTGGTAATAGTCGTAGCAGGAATTCGTGACTGCGTTGAAGTAGAAACCAAAGCTGGCACCGCAAGTTCAGCATGCCAATCAAACATGGCGGGGAAGGCTGGATTGGAACCAAAATAGCAAATTGAAATATCTACAGAGAGCAGATAAAAAGAAATCGAAGTGCAGATATATCAAATTGTGGAATACTGTCAGTAAAAATCAAATTATGTAAATAACGTGATGCAGTCTTTGTAACGCCCGAAAGCATTAACGCGAATGTGTTTTTGCAATTGTATTGATCCCTACATTCAGCAAGAAGAAAAAGAGAGTTGAGGGAGGCGGCCAGAGCTGCCGGAACCGGAATTCACCAAAACCCTAGCAGAGCCATCCGATCAAATAAGAACCTCCAAATAACCACCCTCACATGTAATTCCCATCAAATGCCAACATTCCATAATTATGTCTGCCACATCAATGGTTGGCTGCCACATCTCACATTTGAGATTACGTCTTAAAATTACTTTTTGTGACTAAACGAATCACTTAACTAATATGAGATCATGTAACTACTAATAGCCTCTATGCTAGTTAGTTTGCTTAATAAAAAACATAGTAACATTCAATTCCAACTACACATGGCTGAGTACGTTTTAGAGGGAAAGAAGATTGTTTGCTTTTACTTGAAAAAAATTACCACTACCAATGACGGCTGATTTGTGTCACTCATGTCTCAAATCAATATATTTTATGTGTACTCTACACAATTACCAACCAAATTTGTAAGTTCTCAAATTCAAATTTCAAATTCAATCAAATTAAGTTTGAATATATATATATATATATATATATATATATATATATATATATATATATATATATATATATATATATAATAGAGATTTGCTACAATAGTCCCACCCTTTAAATATATAGACACACACACAAGTGAATACTCATATACCATCTATCTCACCATTCTCTTTCATCTTCTCTCATTTAACACATTTCAAAAAATGTTCTACACATTTATTCAAAAAAAAAATGTTCTACGCGTGTAGAAAAGTGGTAACAATAAAATGAGGAAATCATGAAGATTTTTTCAATTCTATCATGTTCAAGCTTCAAATATAAAATGAGCAACACCTAATAAACACCGAAAACAGAAGAAAAAAGGTAACAACATATTTGTTTCAAATACAAACAACATCAGTACATATATCATACCAAAACAAAATTTACCACCTTTCTACAACTATTATCTTCAACATTTTTAACAAATTTTTAATCTTTTCCACTACAAACTAGTGATATACCCGTGCTGACGCACAGGTACAGTAAATTTTTTATATTTATACTGTTGTAATAAAAATTTAGATAGTAATGGATTAATTAGAAAATAACAGTTTAAAAGGTAAAAATAAAACT
The DNA here is from genome assembly GCA_946800305.1 of Medicago arabica. NCBI lineage: Eukaryota > Viridiplantae > Streptophyta > Magnoliopsida > Fabales > Fabaceae > Medicago > Medicago arabica. The sequence continues at coordinate 3,199,677 of OX326967.1, read as the reverse complement.
TGTTATGTTTATTGAATGTATTTAAAAAATTGTATTTCATATAAATTTTAAAATAGATATTATGCATCGGAGATGTTGTAACCTTTTTAATTTGTTAAAATAACCATGAGACTTGTTAACAAGTGTTCTAAAGGTATTGTTTAAGAAATCCAGAAAAAGAAATAATGCCTGAAAATATAAGTCAAACACTTGTTGAAGTTATAACCGTACAATTTCCAATGCAAAAGTTGCTACTTTTAAATGCTTAAACAACGCCCTTAGAGCATTTGTTAACTTCTTCCAATAACTATTATAAATGGAAGAAGTTGTGATTGATTAATAAATCTTCATGTTAAAATAACTCATTCGTACTCTACCAAGCTTAGACTATCACATTGCTTCTTTTTTAGGATAATATTGAACCCTCTTCAACTAAAATGCATAGAAGCTGACATTGATTAAAATTTCAAAAAATAACTAAAATTCACAAGAGAAGATGGAACCGATTAAATTAAACTATTTTGCAATACATGAGTTGACACGACAAACTTTCTGAATTAACTCAAATGTATGAGATAAGTTATCAATGACTAAACTAACTTTGATACATGTGACAAGTTGTTATTTATAAAAAAATTGTTCTTGCTAAAAAGTTTATACTATTTAGAATATTGCATCACTTTAATTCTACATAATACTGAACTCTCATCAACTAAAATGCATGGGATAACTGGCATTGTCTAAAATTTTCTAAATAACTAAAATGCTTGGGAGAAGCAGACATTGACTAAAATTTCAAAAGTAACTCAAATGCACGAGATAAGTTGTCACTGACTAAACAAACTTTGATATATGTGACAAGTTGTTATTTATAAAAAAAAAATTGTTCTTGCGAAAAGGTTTATACTATTTAGAATATCACATCACTTTAAATCTATAATTATATTAAGCCCTCATCAACAAAAATGCACGAGATAAATGATCATTGTCTATTATATCTTAAATAAATAAAATGCATGGGAGAAGCGGGCATTGACTAAAATTTCAAAATTAACTCAAATTCACAGGATAAGTTATCACTAACTAAACTAACTTTGATATACAGGATAAACTGTCATTTATAAAAATAAAAAATAAAAGCCTGCTAAAACATTTCTATTATTTAATTATCACCTCACTTTAGTTCTACAATGATATTGAACTTTCATAAATGAGATAAGTTTTCACTAACTAAACTATTTTCGATACACGGACAAGTTGTTATTTACAAAAAATGTTCATGATAAAGCATTTATACTATTTAGAATATCACCTCACTTCAATTTTAAAATGATATTGAATCCTCATCAACTATAATAGGCGTAGGTAGGCATTGTCTAAGATTTTGTAAATAACTAAAATGCATGGGAGAAGTGGGCATTGACAAAAAATTCAAAATTAACTAAACTAAGTTTGATACACATGACAAGTTGTTATTTATAAAAAAAATGTTCTTGCAAAAACGTTTATACTATTTAGAATATCACATCACTTTAATTCTATAATTAAATTGAACCCTCATCAACTAAAATGCATAGGATAAATAGACATTGTCTAAAATGTCATAAGTAAATAAAATACATGGGAGAAGCGGACATTGAGTAAAATTTCAGAAGTAACTCAAATGAACAAGATAAGTTGTCATTAACTAAACTAACTATAATACATGGGAGAAATTGTTTTTTTTTTAGGGAATACACGGGAGAAGTTGTTATTTATAAAAAAATGTCCTTCCTAAAATGTTTGTACTATTTAGAATATCTCATCACCTTAATTCTACAATAATATTAAACTCTTGTTAACTAAAATGCATGGGTTAAGGGGCATTGAATAAAACTTCATAAATAGCTCAAATGCATGGGAGAAGTGGACATTTACTAAAATTTCATAATTAACTCAAATGTATGGGATAAGTTTTTAGTGACTGAACTAACTTTGATACAATCTACAAGTTGTTATTTATAAAAAAAAAAAAAAATTGTTCTTGCTAAAATGTTTCTACAATTTAAAATATCACCTCAGTTCAATTCAACAATGATATTGAACCCTCATCAATTAGAACACATTTTTCTACAATATTTTTTTTACCTAATATTTGTGACTGATAAATATAAAAGGACCTTTAAAATAGATTTTTGACTGATAAATTTAAACAAAACACGTGACTAAATTTGTGAGTGATAAAGATAAAAAAAATGAGTTCAAAATTTGTCACCGATAAAAATAAAAGAACACTACTAGTTTTTATCAAATAAATATAATAAAACAAAAATAAGTCACATATGAATAAAATTATAACTGAAATAAATCATCCATATCAACCTGTACCTGTGCGGAGGCACGAGTAGCTTACTAGTTTTTAATATACTAAAAGATCAAATATTTTGAAATATAGTTAAAATCCTAAAATATCAACAAAAAAAAAAGCAACCAAACATAAGAAATTAAGAGGGAGAGAGACAATCAATCAAAAGAAACAACGAGAGAAAGAAGACCAATCAAACAAATACACAAATCAACGGAGAGAAAGACAATCGAAGAGAAGAAGACAATTAAATGGAGGAATCAACGTACCAAACAAAACCAGACCCAATAGTCAAACCATGTTGCAAAATGAAATTCAAATAGTTGCAAAACAACATCTCAAAAGCAATTTTGAACAACAATAACAAATAGGTTGCAGCCATCCATCTTTTTGTTGACAAGAGAAAAAATTAATTGATATTCATTTTGTTGACAAAGAAGGTATGGTGAGAAACGAGATCAATATCTCTCTCTTTCAGAAGTGGTCATTCGTTTTCAATTATATAAAAAAAACATAACATTATTTTTTTATTCATTTGTTTATTTGTATCAGGCAACAATGGTTCGAGTGAAGGCAAAACCAGTGAAAAGTTCAACGAAGGAAATTCGTTACCGCGGCGTGAGGAAGACAAAAAAAATGGCCGATATGGTGCGAAAATTCAAGACCTATGGAGAAAAACTTATGTATGGTTAGGCACTTATGACACAGCTGAACAAGCAGCACGAGCTTACGATGCAACATCCATTTTAAGATTATGATTTTTTCAAAATAATATGAAATGGCTGCTACCTTGTAAGCTCGTGATGCTTGTTCCGCTGTATCACAAGTGTCTAACAATACATAAGCTTTTCTCCATGGGTCTCGAAGTTTTGCACCGTATCAGCCATTTTTTGTCTTCCTCACGCCGCGGTAATGAATTTCCTTCGTTAAACTTTTCACAGTTTTTCCTTCACTCGAACCATCGTTGGCTGATACAAATAAACAAATGAATAAAAAAAACAATGTTATGTTTTTTTTATATATATAATTGAAAATGAATGATCACTTCTGAAAGAGAGAAATATTAATCTCGTTTCTTACCATACCTTCTTTGTCAACAAAAAGAATATCAATTTACTCTTCCAACACAGTCCCAAGCTTCTGGAAATTTAACGGCGGAAGCGAAACTAATTTAAGGATAATCAAACCATGCTCTAGATACCATGTCAACAAAAGATGGTTTCAAAGAAAATAACAAAGAGACTAACAAAAAACATCTAGAGTTTCATAGAATACCAATTGCTTAATATTACGAAAAGATAATACTGGAAATATAAAATATAATAGACTCTAAACTAATATGTCCAAGTCTACTTCCTTGGTTCAACTTAGTTAAGAGTTCATTCCAATATTTGCTTGCATTGGTTTTCATTTTCTTGTTGCTATTGAAGTCAAATTAGCCAAAAGTTGAATTGGAACCAGAGGAGCTATCACTATCTAAGTCATCCACGATATTCATAATTTCAACAAATCCACGAGAAGAGGCAAAATCTCTTTTGGGTTCAACTAGTTTTGTTGCAAAGTTTTTATGAACCACTTCTTGTGAACTCTTCTTCCGATTATCTGCAATAACACGTGAATTAGTCTCTTTTATTTTCATTGTTGCTTGTGAGTTGCACTCATCTTCATCACTCTCTTATCAACATTAAACCAAACATAAAATAACAGATTGAATAGGGTTAGCAACACACTTTTCTATTGGTTTAAGTCAAATGAATTCCACTAAATCTTGTTATCTAGGCTTCACATAGATTTTGTGGGGCTCGTGAATTTAAACAAATAAAAGGGTGTGTGTTGAAAGTGTTGATAGTCTGTTGCTACTATAATTTTAAGGGTTAATTAAGTTTTTGGTCAAGCTAACCCTAAACCTAATTTATGGTCAAGCTAATTTAAGTTTTTGCTACTATAATTTGTGGGGCTCATGAATTAACTCAAATGTATGGTCAAGCTAACCCTAAACCTAATTTATCCCTCCAAACCATTTGAAAAGACGTAATTGTCCCCCATTGCTTTTGATTAGGGCGAATTTTCCTTTTCTCGTTGTTTTCTATTGAGTGACATTTAACAACGTTCCATAGTTAGTCGTACAATAAATGAAATTTAACAGACTTTTATAACTAGAGATTCAATGGGATATGAAATACAAATTCGAAAATAATTTTTTCCCTCCTATATATAAGAATTACGCATCCGTTCGTTCCTTTATGAATTCAAATATTTGCTTTTGGTATCTCTCATTTGTCAACTCACCGTCCTTTGTTGTTCATCTCTCATTTCTATAATGGCTAATCGTAATATAGAGACTTTTCTTTTGTATCATTTCTTGATCGGTATTTGTCTGCGTCATATTTTTATTTTATTATTTTTTTCGTATTTTAATTTCTTCTAATGTTGCTAGCGTGTACCCTTATATGTTGTTTTTATGTATTAGCATATCTAGATCCGCATAACTAATTTGGATAGGTGGTAAACACACTAAGGATCAAATATAGAACATACTACGTGGAGTTTGATGCACACTAAGGATCAAATATAGAACATAAGTATGCACACCATGTTCATAATGATGCACATATTTGTATATCCCTTTCAAAATAGTTTTTGACAAAAAAAAATTATTTGTGTTCAGGGTGCGGTAATGATACCAAATATGTTCGCCGGAGATTTTTGTGATCAAATCGATCGTTATGCAACATTGGTCGATCCAAACACCGATGAATTCCAAGTGTTGGTAGAGAGGTTCAATGGTTGTGTTTTTTTTTTTTAACAAAAGTATGTCAAACTCTTCTTGATTTTTATGGTATTTGTTTACATCTTTGGGTCACGATGAATTTTATGGGTTTGAGTTGATTTAGAATTAATCTTAAGGATATGGCTGGTCAAACGATTAGTTATCCTAAATTTGATCCTCCTATGAAATTTTTTGTCGAAAAAAAGATGATGTTGTTGGACATGTTCCCAATGATATTCCATCAACATATCAACATGATGTGGTTAATTTTCAGTTTTCCTATGAAAAAATTTGTCTCCCTATGATGTTACTTCAAGATTATTGGTGATTTGTTTATTTGTAATAAATATATCAGAGAAAATCGCATATATGTCCAATCTTTATTGAACAATTTTTTTGTTGTAGATGCTTGAGTATCCTAGGTTTTGCGAGTTAACATCGATCAAACATACTACTTCTTTGATAATGGTTGATGATTTCAACAACAAATGAGATTGCATTCTAATTGTTGGACCACTTCCATATGAACACTTCAAAATTGAAGGACACTGGAAGCGTATGATTGCTGCTCACATAATTCATGATGACGTGGAAGTCGTGGTTGGTGCTCCAATGATAGAGATGAATGAGACTTTGTAGTTTAGTGTCAAACATACTTAGGTTATTTAGGTTACGATTCTGTTCGTTGTTCTTATTTATCAGTTTTTCTTTACGTTAAGACTTATGTCAGTTTTTGACAATGTATTCGAATAATTTATTGTATTATCATATTTTATTTTTTAAATAATGCACAACATTTAGAATATAATAGACTACATTTGGTGATTGTTTCCATTTTTATTTTCTATGATCGAGCTAAGAAAAAATAGTCACGAAATACATATATATTTTCATTAAAATTGATTGATCATCAGCATAAGGTGTCGTAAAATGGTTGAGCTAGTAAAGTTTCATACAATGAACAAAATTTCAATAAAAATAGCAATGTGAATGAATGACAATTCAATGACAGTTGATGTCATTATTAATTTGGTCGTTATTCAAACAAGTGCACTTAAGATTAATGGGAGTTTATGCATTTTAATATCTTACACTTGCAGAAATATTTAAAAATTTATTTTAACTAATGTTGTCTTTATTAATTTATCAAGATAATATTGTCATTTAAGTTTATTTATGTATGTATTTGGGTTATTAAGTTCAGTATCATATAACATTTTGGATAATTAAAATGAAAATGATGATCATAAGAATAAACAAAGAAAAGTCAAGGAAGTGTAAAAAGACATATAATAGAGATATAACAAGCTTATAGAATTCTAAGTCTAGTAACTTGTTACTAATTTAGAAATCAACAGTCATCGAACAAGCAGCGCGGCAAAATTACACATTCTTCTAGCTATTGTGAAGGTGAGAAAAAACACAAGAAGGGGGGAGAGGTTGAATTGTGTTTGTTTTTTCTTCGTTTTCTCCTACTGAAGTCACTAATCAGAAACAATTAGATTACATCTTCTGAAGTGATGTTTATATTCTAAATGCAGCGGATAAAAACAGAGAGAGAAAGAGACAAGAAAGACACAAAACAATTATACAGGTTCCTTCCACAAACCGGAAGTAGTCCTGTCCCCCTTGCACTTCCAAGTAGAGTTCACTAAAAATGTTATATCTGATTACAAATGCTCACTGCTAAAACTAGCATGAGACTTCAAACTACTCAAGCACAACTGCAAGAGATTTCCTATGCTCCTGAACACAATCAAGAGACTTCTATTCAAACAGAAATACAAATAAATTGTTTGAAGTTGAACACTTGATATACAATCAGTGGTGTTCACAATACAAATCAGATACAGACTCTTAAGACTTTAGAATTTCTAAGATATGAACTTTTGATAAGAAATTCTAAGTGAACTTTTGATGCAGAACAATTTTGACAGAGTTTTGACACTTTCAAAATGTTGTTGAGTCCTTGTGATTCTCTAAGTCTTCACTCCTTTGTATAGAGGTGTGAAAGAGACGTTGTAAATTGTCAGCACATCAAAAAGAGTCGTTTGAAGCTTTGATCAAATCATCAATGATCTTTTGCCTGATTTGGTTATTGTCCTATGAAAGATCAATTTCAAATCCATTCCAATAATGAAGGAACATTGTTGCAGGTATAGCTGTTATTTTTGTCCTGTAGCAGAGACATAAACTAAGTAGTGGAGATAGTGGTTGTACACTTCGTACAATTGTACTTTGTCAACGTTCTTCAGAGAATAAGCATTCAATGCCTTCAAATTCATTTGAGTTAGCCGTTGCTTTATTCTTCTAGTCTTTTGCAATACTAGGCACGAATGAAACTTTAGAACAACATTTGAAGTTTTGATTAAATTATATTCTGATGTTCTTCAGCTTTTGGTGAGGTGCTTCTGACGAACTTGTTTCTGATGACGTCATCACTTCAGGAGCACTAAACTTCAGGAGCACTTTCTTCAGATGCTTCAAGCTTCCTTTACTTTGTTGATTCCATTGCTCTCATATGTTCTTCTAGAACCTATACTTTAAATAGACACTAAATTTTTGTCTATGGTTCTGCACACTTGAACAAATATTAGCATATCCAATTGAAACTTTTTAATACCTTGTTATCATCAAAACTCTAAAGAGGTAATGTTAAACATATTTTGTTCCAATATATTGCAGTGCTACAAAATTACACTTTCTTCTAGCTGCACAAAATGGTTATATCTTCTGATTCATCAAAACACCATCAACTCAGAAAAGCCATTCATGGTAAGAGGATTTGCATTCTTCATTGATCTTCATTCTGATTATGTGACTCCTAAAATAATAGAGTGAAAGACACAAATAATTACAAACTATAAATATGAAAACAATTTTGTTCGTAATGATGAGTGATCTTCCCATCACTAATCTAATAAGCTAAATTTATATCCATTTGTTTGAGATAACTCATAAGACTAAAAATTGTCTTATAAGTATTGAGGTATAAAATATGATAGCTTATAAAAAAAAATAGAGTAAAAGATGGCAATAGAAAGCAATAGCAAAAACAAAGCCATCCATGAAGAAACAAAATTGATGGCGATACAAAAAGAAACAACCATATATACACACAAAAAAAGAAAAGAACAGAAATGGGGTGAGGAAATAGAGTAAACATGACTGTTCTTAGAGTTTTACGGTTCTTATGTATAATACGAGAAAAGGGTTCCTTACATAATATATCATAATAATTTTTTTAACTCTTTGTTGTGGTTTTATTGGCTGTTCATTTTGTTTTTTTTTTCTCTCTCACTTTTCACTGTCAAATAATATTTTTTTAGGCAACATCTGAATATAAATCAAATACTACTTAGACACCAAAACAAAATAAATAAATATAGAAGTAGAGAACAATAAAACTTGCGAAGTAGACTCAAATTTTAGCACCTGAAACATAGAGACTTTTTTTTTTTTTGAAGGAAAGAAAAATAGAGACTTAACCTTTGAAAGACAAGATTAAGATTAATTTCTCAACTAAAATATAGTTGTTATGTTATGAAAAATATCCCAATTTCTTGAATAATAAATATCATCGCTATTATAAATATTAGTGAGACACACTGTTATGAACAAAGGACCCAAAAAATATCACCAATTTATTCGATAACATTTTTTCGGCACACTATTAAGAATAACCTAAATTTTTTTTATATGGAGGGTGTATTTAGAAATCTTTGTGTTGTACGGGGGTATATATAGCAAATCGTGCAAAAAGGGCCAAAAACATTGACAAACTTCATCCCAGTCCTTCATCATGTCAATATTTGAGGTCTTTCGGTAATCTTTGCTATATATACTCATCATAAACCAAACATTTCTATATGCACCCCCACTTTAAAAAAAACTGGTCCTCCTACCGGCAAGGGTCCTAGGCCGGCCCTGGATGGCACAAGAAATACTTGATTGAATCTAAAATTGATTGCATGAATAATTGACTCATCAGCATGCCTAGTTCTTCAACAATATGCCATGTTCATTTACCAAATAATAGGTTAAAGGAGTAACTCCAAAGGCAATACCAAAAATGGCATACATATATCCAAATTGGCAATAGCAAATCAACAAGGTAATGGCAAAGGCAATTTAAGATCAATCATGCATATCATACTCATACATACGTTCCAAAAAGTACCTCAATATCTCCAAAAGCATGCACAGAAGTACATAACATTCCCAAAACATGTTGGAATAAAGTTACAGCTCAAAAGTTTACATCTCTACCATCATTTCTTAACGTGGGATACACTTGGCTTGTTCCACGCTTCACCATGCCAAATCCATGTTGTATAATTTTGAGAAATCCCTTCACATATAAGATGGTTCCGTATTTCTTCAGGTGTTTGCTCTGGACACCGATTCCCACATATAACACAAGGACAAGGAAACATTCCGTTACTATTAGGAAGGTTTCTTTCAGCAAATTGGAGAAAATCTGTTACTCCATTCTCATACTCGTCGCTTAAGCGGCTAGCTTTCATCCAACTACGATCCATAACTACATTACAATATAAAATACACACAGATTATTGACTCTCAAACGGGAAACTAAGGCTTCTCTCATATATAACTAAAACAATTATATAGAAACATCTCAGACTCATCAAGACATTAGTATGAGACCAGTTTTAATTGTTATTAGAGAAGGAACCGAAGCTGTAATCATGTTCATTTCACTAAATATGAACTCAGGTGATTATTTCCTATATCAAACACTGATTGCCATAGACCATATAGTAGTATGCCCCTTGCTAAGAAACTTAAGGGCTAAGGCCATTATAATCAACAAAGCCAAGTAATCAATGCCTATAAGAAAGACTAGTTTGTATGCATATGTGAAGCTAAATTTGCCAAATTCTAAAGAATGCCCTGCAGTTGTGTGATATATTTCAAATGACAAAATTACTTTGGTTCTTAATGCAAACACAAATTCCCTTATGATCAATTATTGACAATACATAGAATTCCATGTATGTCAAGGTTCTTTCTCCCGATAGATAAAGGGCCTATTTCGTTTGGCTTATTTAAGCTTACGTATTGGCATAAACACTTGTGAGACTGCTTGAAAGAGCTTATCAAAATAGTTTATAGCATACATCTATTGTCTATAAGCTCTCTCCGATAGATTATGAAAACAGTTTATTTTATCTTATGTTAAGTGCTTATAAAATAAGTTTTTATATACAAGTTATTTCAAAGTAGTGTTCTATCTTATACCACATTTCTATCCAACTTATTAACCTCCGGAGCTTTCTTAATAGTTTATCTTATTATCGTTCTAGGTCTTTCTTTGCCTCTAGTGATTTGATTATCTTCCATCTGAACTATTCTCTTTACTACATAGTCTACATATCTCCTCTCTACATGTTAAAACCATCAAAGTGTAGTTTCAACAATTTTTTTCTAGTGTAGGTATTACCCCAATGCTCTCTCTATTCTTGTCATTTCTAATTCTATGTCGTTTAGTTTAACCACACATCCAACACAACATCCTCATATGACACCCAATGTAAAAATTTGTCAAATCTCTCTCATATGAATTACGCTATATGTGCTTAATCAAGTTGTTTATCCAAACAATGACAAAATGATAACAAATGCAACAATAACAAACGAGAGCAGATAATATGGCCATTCATCAAACAGTCAGTGTGCAACGAAATGATACCATCAAATTTAGTTGTTTTTTTTTATTACAAAAAGTTTAAGTTGCGCTCCGGGGTTCATCAGAGTCAGGGTCATGGTAGGTCAAGGCCTAAAGAGCGCTTAAAAATGTACTTACAGATCACCCACTAAGAAGATCTTCGAGTCGAACTTACGACCTTATAAATAAGTCAACTTTTGAGTCAATATTCTTTGGCAATTTTTTTTTTTGAAAGAACAAGAAAAAGATCTTTGGCAAATTTAGCTTGTTTTATTTCTTATATATAAAAGAACCGTGAGAAGAAAGAGCACAATCATTTTCATTTTTCCTCATTCACCACATAAACTTGAGAATATTAAACAGCACAAAAATAAGACAGCAAGATTTGAAATTGAAAATGCACTAGAAACAACATTTGAAAGAGGAAAAATGGAGTGTCTAACCAGAATAATGAAATTCCACGTCGATGGCTGACAGCGACGGAGAACAGGAAATAACGCAGCGATGAGAAAGACTCTAGGAATGAGCAAAGACAAATGCAAGAAAATTTGTGAGCTGTATGAAAATATAAAACACCTTTCACATCGGCTGGAAGACTATCCGACATGAAATTAGGAAGGGTGTTATTACCTTGTTTAATAAGTGAACACAAAAAAAAAAAAAACAATTTTGGATCGAAAAAGATTCACTTCTAGAATATAATAATTTTTTTAACATAGTTAAGTTTTTTTATAAATTAATTTTATTTTTTGAAAACGGATCTTATGGCTTTTTATGTGATTTGATTTATAACTTATAGTTTATGAGCTAATATGATAAAATAAAACATGTCTAATAACATTTTTCTTAGGAGTGTATGACTCATTTTTTACTAATTTATAATTTATTGTTTTTTGTTTTAGTTTAACTTTTCTAATCTCACATAAAAGTTAAATAATTATTTTAAAGATGACATTCATTTTTGGTAGCTCAACAAGAGAGACATCTTTACAATTAAGTCTACTTTCTTATAACCAAACTCTTGCACCGTCAACAAATTTAACACGTTGGATGGGATAAAGAGACATTTACCACTAATAAATTTATGCACCTAATGTTTGAAAAGAGTCTTAGTAATATGGATCAACTATCATAATGATAATCTAGAAGGTCAGACCAACTTAGACTATCACAAACGGTATAAATGTCAACATATATGAATCATCCTATCGTTTTTGAGGCACAATGCTTGATACATCTGAGACTCCAATAGTAATGATTATATATTCCATTAAACATCAAATTAACTTGGGGATACATGTATCAAATCACTCAATAACTTGCTAACATTAATATTGCTAACATTGTTAAATTCATGGTTCACAATCAGGTTCAACAAACCAACGAGTTGGAGGCAAAACTAACCAATTTTGGTGACAATTTTGTTACTAATACCCCACAAGGAGTACCAGGGAACCAAAACATGCATACATTGTTAATCAAAGACAGTAAATCATTGCATCAATAGAACCTATGTTCAACCGATATCTATACAACAAGTACCTTCTACTTTTTATTCCCAACCAACTAGTGTTCTCGCCACGACTACCCCTAACCTCCTTCCCTACTTAAAAGAAAAGTGTGCTTAAATGATTGTTACCTTCCAAGACTTCCTCTCTTCATTAAATCATCTAAGGGTGACTAATTTATGGTGTTAATATTTTTCTAGTGTGGGAAAATCTTAATTGCCTGGTTATATCTTGTTCTTCCAATTTTATAGTTTTTACAATTTTATTATATTGAAAAAACTATCCTTAATTTTATATTAAACCTCAAAACTACGCTTACTTAAATTTTAAGGGAAAAAGGTAAATTAATTTTAAAATTATTTCCTTTCTCTTGTGAACTAAACATTTTTTTATTAAAATCTCTTCATTTTCCTCCTTTTAAATCAAACATATATTTAACTAAAATATATCTCTTCCCCTCTCTCCATTCTCCATTTCCCTCCCCTCCATTAAAATCTTCTCATCTTTAAACAAAATAAACCCTTAAAAAAAGTCCATAGATGAACAAAGTGTTTGATACTAAAGTTACTCATTTTCATTATTCAATCATATCCATCAAATATTTTAATATATCACTGATGGATAGGGTTTTTCACATCATTATAAACGCCACATAAATTAAATACAACCTAATAATTTAACTGAAATTATAAATGAACCTCACCTTAAAATAAATTGTTTGAAAAAATATGACGGTTCAATTTATATGTGAAAGTGTTTTTGTCAAACTTTAGTGATTTCACTGATTCAAATCCCGAATTATTAAAACAGTACTCTCCTTCCTTTAAAGATCAAAGGTTTACACAAAAGAATATTTTGTCCGTGTTAACCCTAATGTTTATAGGAAAATAAAGTATGATAATCAGAATTTTGATCGAAAGATAAGTAAAATTGACCAATTATTCATCCCAAACATCAAACTCAAATTTCTTCAACAACTAATCTTTTAGTTAAACTCATTAACCATTTGAAATCTGGTTTAACATCAAAGAATCTAAATTCATGAATATTAATTAATTTATATTACGTAGCCATCACGTCAATTAACTAAACTCACATGATGAGCCATCAATCTTGACAAAAGAAAAGACATCACAATTTTCTCATCTTACTCACAATTATTGTAGCAAAACAACACCGCCACCAAACTCCAAAAACAAAAGACAACATTGTCTCTCTCTTTCTCTCAAGAACAAGAAAGCTTATGATCAATGAAAATATGAATGAAATGAACTCATCACCATGTTTCACTGATTCATCTTCATTTTCAGTTCCAAATACTTTTATTGGTCTTCTTCTTCTTAACTCCAAAATCAAATCTTCTTCTTCATGCAACAACAATACACTTCTCTTTACTCCTTCTGAGCTTTTTAGAGACTTTGCTACAAGAGAATTCAATGCTTTTCTTTGGCTTTTTCTTTTTGTTATCACCACCCTTTTGGTTAAAAGACTCTTTAATATCTTCACTTTGTTGTATAAAGCTAGAACTATTCCTGGACTTCCTTCTTCGTCCTTTTTTGGACACTATAAAGTCCTCTCCAAAGAAAATTTCACTGGTAATGATCTTTTATTTTCTTGTTTAGTTTGTAGTTATTATTTTCTTAATCTATGAAACATAGACACAGAAGACGACATTGACACTTAAATACAGGTAGTAGTATAAGAAAATGGTAGTGATTTATAGTTTGTTTAGATTGATTGATTTATTTGAACTTATCTATCAGCATAAGTTTTGTGCTGCTGTTTGTGATGTGACAACTCATAACATTTCTCATAAGATTACATGAGAGTTCAAAGCTGTTAATTTAATATCAATATTTGAGATTATAGATATTTAATATTATCTTTTGCTCAAAGAGGATATTTATGTAAGCCATAGATTAAGCGGGTTTTGTCAACTAATGTCAGACTTGGGTTCTTCTGGGAAGTTCATAATTTGTTCAAGATAAGTAATCATTTGCTTCAGGTTCTAGTATCATATCAATTAGTAGCTGTGTAGATTAATTTTTCAGTTAGAAATTCTACATTTATTTACCATTGGTTTACTTAACTGTGGTAACTGAGTCATGCTCCTAAGACCTGTTTATAAACTTCTGCTTATTGCTTGTAAATTGAAGTTCTTAATATAGTGTCTGAATGGTTTAAATTGTAAGTTAAAAGTTACCGCCTTTTTTTTTGGTTTCATGATTGTATGAAAAATTTGACATCGAGTAACGATGATTGAATGCGACACTTCGCTAGAACTGTGTAATATAATTTAAAGCATTATCAATTTGTTTGTGGTGGGGTTGAGTAATTAATACTATCATAGTCAGAGGCTATGCAGCACTGACAATTCAGATTAACAGCTTGTCCGACACAGACACAAGCAGTTACATTCAATAGTTTCATTTTCTTAAATATTATTGGTATCGACTTGTCAGTGTTGCGTCGGTGTCCGTGTTTCTGTTAGTTCTTCATAGTTCATAGGTCGGATGTGATCTTTTAAACTAATTGCATACTTGGCCTTTTTTTCCAGATGTGTTGTCAGAATCCCATGAAAAATATGGACCAATTGTTAAGTTGTGGTTAGGTCCTACTAAGCTTCTGGTGTCAGTTAAGGATCCAATGCTAATTCAAGAGATGCTTATAAAGGCTGAGGATAAGTTACCTTTTACCGGAAAAGCATTTCATCTAGCCTTTGGTCAATCAAGTCTTTTTGCCCCTTCCTATGAAAAGGTACTTAACCGCCAAAAAATTTTCTCATATCATCTTCATGCTGTCCTTATCATGTAATTTGTCCTTATCATGTAATTTGTTGTGCTTATGATAGTCTTGACTTATTTTGAAACAAAATATGTTGTTGACTCATGCTTTGTTTCGAGCAATGCCGGAGGAAAACTTGTCAATGTCTGCAAATGTACTTGAAAATACTTATTTCTGTTTCGATGTACTTGGAATTATTAAGCAGTACTCAATTGCCCTCAAACCAAGGCATTTGGCCAATTAACAGTTGAACTGAAGAAGAGTGAGCGACGAATAGAGTAAATACCCAAATTGGTCCTTGGAATTGCAGCTTATTATTACTTAATGTCAAATTCATCTCCCAAATTATCAACATAATATCATTATGGTCCATACAAGTAACAAAAGATGGATGAACCTGATTAATATTTTGCAATTTCATGATCATTTTGAAATATTGATATTGTGGACGACTAGATTGATACAGTCTTGTGATGAATATGACATGCTATTATGCTATGAAAATTATAATCAGTTATTTTTATGTATAGTATTTTTTCATTTATATTGTATCAACAGTCAAACTAATAGTTACCCACGGATTGTTTTCTTCTCCCGGTGATAATCATATGACATGTGAGAACTTCAGTGTTTCTGATTAGGTTTATATGATTCATCAATCGGTTTGTTCGTATATTTTCATTATGTATCTCAAATATCTGTAGGTATTTCATATTCATTCTTCTTTGTCTAGCATGTTTTCATTCTAACTATAGCTGCTTGGAATTTCATTTAATTTGTCTTTAGGTCCAAAAGCGAAGAGAATTATTGACAACAGAATTGAACAAAAGATTGATGAAGACGGCTGATCTGAATCCTCTGAAGGTTGCAGACTTTATCATAGATCAAATAGAAAACATCAGAGTCAGAGGAAGCATTAGTTGCGGGTTGGTTTCTCAGCATATGGCTTTCACGTTACTAGGAGCCACATTCTTTGGAGACAGCTTCTTGGCATGGCCGAAGGCTGCAATATACGAGGAACTACTCATCACTATTGCTAAAGATACCTGCTTTTGGGCTTCCTATAATGTTACTCCGTTTTGGAAACGAGGATTTTGGAGATATCAACACTTATGTACAAAGTTAAGATGTTTAACCCAAGATATCCTACAACATCGCAGAAAAAGCTGCATGATTTTAGGCCATATCAATCAAAATGTTTGTAGCGAGAGTTCCAACCCGGAAATGAAGTCAGCTGATGGTACGCAGTACCATTCTAATGGTGGATTCCAAAATTGTGATTTCTTTCGTGACCTAAATGATCAACAAAATTCTAAGGAAGAACCTTGTGGGAACATCATGCGTGTGATGCTTCATGGATGTCAAACTACAGCTGCTTTAATCGCCAATGTATTGACTAATCTTGGCATACATCTGGAAATACAGGATAAGGTTGCAATTTGTTTAATCTGTCTTTACTTATCCAGTTCTTAATTAAAATTCGTTACGGATCAATTTATCCAGTTCTTAATCTTGTCATGTATCTTTGTGGCTCTGTCTTCGATTTGCATGTCTTTTCGGCTTTTTGCTATGACTGAGAAAAATACAGTCCCCCCCCCCCCCCCCCCTCCTTTTCAATATGAAATTGATTTCTTTTCTGTATGGCTGGAATAAAACATTAGCCCCTATCTTTTTGATATAAAATTTCTTAACAAGATTATACTCAAACACATGTGCCTATTATTCTAGTACGTATTGACTAAAGAAATTTTTGCTCTTAGGACACAGCTTCATTTACATGCGCAAGGGTATATCTAACCGTGATGAATATTTTTAATATTACGTTTTTTTATTTTTAATATAGTTCGAGGTGTTTAAAAGGCTTTGTCATTACTTATTTTCTATGCTTTTGCAGGTTTATGCAGAGATTAGCATGGTTGGGAGAAACCCATCGAAATATGAGCATGAAGATGTTTATAGGATGCCTTTGCTATTGGCTACAATTTATGAATCTGCACGCCTTCATCCAAGTGGTCCCATGCTTCAGAGGTGTTCTATGAGACACGGTGAGATATTGCTTACTCTTCACTGCAGATATAGCTTATTGTGTATTATATACAATCATGTTATTTAAGTAATCGATTCCTTCATGTGTAGAATAACTTAAGTAATTTGTAACATATGTGGATTTTAATTAAGATAAGTGATCCGCATATTGTGTATTATATTCAATCATGTTCTGGAAGTGTTATTCATGGTTATCTGTTCTACACGAAGGTTATATATGTACGTCCTCAAATTGGCACATTGTCACTACTTGTTCATTAATGTTCATCCTTGTATCAGACTTGAGATTTGCAACTGGTGTAACCATACCTGCTGGAACTGTACTGGTTGTTCCTGTTCAATTGGTACAGAAGGATGGCTTCAATTGGGGGAAAGATGCAAGTGCTTTTAATCCATACCGATTCCTTTCAAACATTACAAAAGAATCAGGTACGAGCCCCTCCATACTTAGCCGGCAGGTTTTATACCTTATGTCTGCTACCCTGTCATTATTGCAATACCTGGTACTATGTGTTGATCAATTACGCTAAACCTGAGAGAATTTTTAGGATTAACTACATAGTACTACTGATGTTTGTGGCCTCCGATTAAACTCTCAATTTGTTGCATCCAACATAGAGGTTTTTTATCATCTTGTTTGATGGAGATATTGTGAAAAAACATAACTAGTGAAACGTTTGAAGGGATTATTCCAGGATGTCATGGTGTGGGGACCTGAAATCGGTTCATGATGCCGTCTTAGAAAACAGTGAAGTGAGATAATGAATGAAACCTTCACTGTGTCAATTATTGTGTGTAATTTGGGATTAGAATGTACTATTGTGTCAATTATTAAATTTAACCTTCACTGTCGGAACATTTTGATATTGATAGCTGTTTGCCTGTTCCTCATCCATCACTAATCTTTTGATATTGATATTTCTACCAGGTTCTGAAGAACAACTTGATTTTGGAATCACCTCGTTTGTACTAAATGATCCAAGTGAAAATGCAGCATTCCTTCCTTTTGGATCCGGTACACGTGCTTGCGTTGGGCAGAAATTTGTTATCCAAGTTGTTGCTACATTGTTGGCATCATTACTCAAGAAATATGAGGTTCGTCCTACGAACTGTTACTATATTGTTCTTGCCACTTGTGTTACAAGTGAAAGACATGAAAACAATCTGAATCATAAAATTGCAGGACTGTATCTATAGAAAAATGAATAAATATGAATAAACTAAATTTAAAGTTAGATGAGTACAAACGAGATGTAACATGTTGTAACATTAATTAGGATATAGTCATCAGTCCTTAATATATAAAATATATATTTTTTCTGTAACAACTGATGTTAGATTTAAATACAGATAAGGCTCAACACAGGCTCAGATGGTGACTCGGAACCAATCTCGAAAAATCATCTTGTCCACCATAATCCGGATTCACAAATAATTTTTGTGAGAAGGGACCAGTGAAAGAAACAGAAATACAAGTATACTATGTATAGATAAAGTTGGTATTGTAATTCAAGTCAATGATGCAGGAAAACATCTGTGGACCGTTTATAGGTTTCTTCACACCTCGTCTTTTTCCTTTTTTTTTCCGAGATGAAAGGGGAAGCTCTACTCATTAATAATGGCTCATTGTAGTTATATGGTAGGATACAACTTGTGTTTATCAACTCAAGTTTTTTTCCTTCCTATTTTTAATCACTGCCCTAGTGTTGGCTTCAAGCCATGGCACATGTTTTTGTAAGTTTTTTAAGCACACAGGGTATATACATACTGCTGCTAGGAGCCATAGGTTTTCCTTCCCCTTCTCTGGATGAGGAGCTTTTTCGCTTTCTTTGTTATCAACTTTTTTACTTCAGTAAGAAGTTTGTTTTCTTGTATTATCTTGATATTTGTAGAATAAAATGTACTTGATATTTTATGTGTCTTCTTAGCTATAAAAATATAATTATGTGGTGACCAAAATTGATTATGTGTCTATAATTACTATTGATTATGCAAATATAATAAGATTAAGAAAATAATAATATTGGTTCATGTCTATCATGCTACATCACTTATTGGTTGCTTCTTTGATTCTTGGCACATATAATAAGATTAAGAAAATAATATAGGAAAGACCAAGACTCTTGGTTACTCTCACAAGTCACAATGCTGTATTTATTATATAATTAAGTTATTAAGTTATAACTACCTTACACACCCACTTGTTCTGCAGGCTCTATTAAACAAAACTAACAGATAAACAAAATTAAAAATAGTTGTCTTTGTCCTCACAAAATAGAAAAATAATTTCTCGTAGACTAAACGCAACTATTCATTAGTCGAATTTTATGGTACAGAAAAGCTTAAGCAACAAAACAAGGTACTTGAACTTGTTTGGATTGCCAAAATTTATTGCAAGAGTTAACCTGATTGATGAAAACATTGAAATGAGATGACATATGCTATAGTGTCATTTGTTGTGGAGGAACTCTGCAATTTTGTAAAAGAAGAAGGAAAGTTCACTAACATTGATTGAGAGATACTTCAAAGACATCAAAGATGAACTTGAGAGCATCCAAGTTTCACTCAAGGATGCAGACACAAAGGCTGCCGATGAAAGAGGGGGAGCAAATGAAGGAGTCAAAACTTGGGTAAGGCAGCTGAGGGAAGCATCTTTTCGCATAGAAGATGTGATTGATGAGTAAGAGTATAGCAAGTATGTGGCACAAAGGGTCGACCATTCGGGATTTATAGCTTCAGTCCAAGCAATTCCTGCATCGATCAAAACCTTGACTACACAGTACCAGATTGCTTCAGAGATGAAAGACATCAAGTTATCACTTGCTGGAATCAAAGAAAGAAGTACACAGTTAGAGTTTCAGTCTGGAAGTGGATCAGAAAGCTACAGAGGGACTAAAGCTCCTAGAATTGGTGACCCTCGAATGGCTCCTTATTTCATTGAAGAGACTCAAGTTTTTGGTGGGTGGAGAGAATGAACGCACGTTGGTTTCTGTGGTAGGCATGGGAGGTCTCGGGAAAACCACTCTCGCTAAGCATGTTTTTGATAACCAGTTGGTAAAAAGGCACTTTGATTGCCGCTCTTTCATAACAGTTTCTCAATCCTATAATATGACGGAGTTGCTGATAGATATCATAAAAACATCTTGCGCGAACAACAATGCGACTCTTCCAAAGGGTCTGCGGAAGATGGATGACAGAACATTGATTACTCAAGTAAGACAATACCTCGAGTCAAAAAGGTACTTGGTTTTATTTGATGATGTTTGGGAAGAAAAATTTTCTGATGGGATTGAACATGCCTTAATCAGTAATAACAAAGGAAGTAGAATCATCGTGACCACTAGAAAAATGAATGTAGCAGAATATTTTAAGAAATCTTTTCCTGTTCATATTCACGAACTACAACCTTTGACTCCAAACAAAGCATGGGAACTGTTTTACAACAAGGTATATCTTGAGAAAATGTCCAAGGACATTCTTCAAAAATGTGGCCATTTGTCGACAAAAGCTAAAACCTTGTTTGAGTGGAGAAAGGTGAGTCAAAATCTAAGGAAGGAGTTAGAGGAGTCGACAACACCATCACTGCACCCTTCGCTTATTTTCCTTCATCAATTTCTTGGTTGGTTCTTTCATCAATAAAAAAAACTCAATTTGGTCAATATATATAGTCTTTCCCATTATCAATAATTTAAAATGATTTATAGACTTGTGAAATGTTAATCAAGCTCATCCATTTATCTTAAATCTGTTATAAAATGTCAATAAATTTAAATGGATTTCCAATATTACCGGTGTAATGTCATTTATAATCCATGCAAATACCGTATTAATATTAATATTTTATAATTTGAAGGATTAGTTTGAATTATTTATAATAGGGTGAATAATGTTTTTCACCCCTGTAATATATGTCATTTTCGGTTTTCACCTTTATGAAATTTTCGGTTAAATTTTCATCTTTGTAAAACTTTTTTTTCCGAAAAAACACCCCTCCTTCATCCAACTCATCAAATGCGCATATGTGGCGCTGACTTGTTTTCTTTATTTATTTTTAATTTGCCACATCAGATTTTATTTTTAAAATATCTAAAATTAATTTTCAAAAATAAAAAAATCAGAAAAATATTCCGATTTTTTTCCAAATTTTTTTAAAAAAAAAATTAAATTTTTTTTCAAATATTAAAAAATTAGAAAAAACAATAAGTTTTTTTTGAAATTCAAATATTAAAAAATATTCGGTTTTTTTCGAAATTAATTTTTTTTAAAGATTAAGGAGTTTAATTTTTTAATTTTCAAAATAAAAAAGTTAAAATTAGAAAAAACAAATTTAGAAAAAATTCAAATTCTTTTTTTCGAAAATTTTATAAAATCTTTTTCGAAATTAAAATATTGAAAAGTTCCATTTTTTTATACAAAAAATAAAAATTTTGGTAATAAAAAAAAAATTCAGAATTATTTTCTAATTTTTACAATTTTTTATTTTCAAAATTATTTTTTAAATTAATATAAATAAATTTGTATTATTTTTAAATTTTTTTAAATATTTTAATAATAAAATCTGACGTGGCCAATTAAAAAAAATCAAATCAGCGTCACATAAGTAAATTTGGTGAGTTGGATGGAGGAGGGGTGTTTTTCGGAAAAAAAAGTTTTACAAAGATGCAAATCAAACCGAAAATTTCATACAAGGGTGATAACCAGAAATGACATATATTACGAATGTGAAAAACACTATTCGCCCTTTATAATATGACAACGGTTCACTTGGGTTTGTTGGGGGAGGAACACATGAAAATTTTGATGTGATAATCCTATAAATTTAGATATTAAATTATTTACTCATGATATATGTGCAAGTTAAATATGGACATCTTAAAAATGATCTAATGATAGATCTTTCCATTGTTAGTAAAAAAAATTATAATAATAAAAAATAAGAATCAAAGTAATATCTTGACAATAACATATCGAGAAATACTAGCTTAAAGACAAACACAAATGTAAAAGGTTTGGGTACACTCACACAAATGTTTTTTTTTTTTTTTAAGAAAAATTGGTTTAATGATGTTGAATGATATAGCTAATTTATTTATCATTTAATTTTCTTCATAATTGTATTGTGTGCGCGCCCAAAGAATTTTATTTCTATATGTATATGAATGCAAGACTTTCTCATAACCTATCACACCCACTTGTGCTTGCAATATATACAAAACTAATGCAAGTACAGCCGACAAGTTTGAAAATAATTGTATTTGTCCCCACAAAACAATAGAAAAACAGTTTCTTGTGGACTAAACTAAACATCAGTCAAAAGTCTACCCTCATATCAAAGCCATATGATGCATAAATGCTAAAGAACCTAAACAATGAACTTCAACTTGCCTGGATTGCAAACAATTGCTTGCAAAAGGTAATATCTAGAAAAGAAGAAGAAAAAAAAACTTTGAAATGAAATGGCAGAAACTGCAGTGTCATTTGCTGTGCAGCTCTGCCAATTTGTAACTGAAGAAAGAACTTTGGTGACAGGTGTTGAGAGTGACTTCAATGATATCAAAGATGATCTTGAGAGCATCCAAGCATTCCTCAAGGATGCTGACAGAAAGGCTGCTGCAGATGATGAAGGAGGAGGAGCCAATGATGGAGTCAAAACATGGGTGAAGCAGGTAAGAGAAGTATCTTTTCGCATAGAAGATGTAATTGACGAGTATATCATGTGCGAGGCGCAAAGGATGAACCATTCTATATTCACAGCAACACTACAAATGTTTCCTGGTTTGCTCAGAATCATGAATCCACACCACCAGATTGCTTCTGAGATTCAAGACATCAAGTCAACACTTGGTAAAATCAAAGAAAGAATTACCAGATTTCCATTTCAGTCTGATAGTGAATCAGGAAGCTATCGAGGGTCCAAAGCTCCTAGAATTGGTGACCCTCGAATGGCTCCTTTTTTCATTGAAGAGACTCAAGTTGTAGGGTTTGAGTCCCCAACAAATGATTTGGTTCTTCGTTTGGTGGGTGGAGACAATGAGCGCACGTTGGTTTCTGTGGTTGGCATGGGAGGACTCGGAAAAACAACTCTTGCTAAGCATGTTTTTGATAACCCGTTGGTGAAAAGCCACTTTGATTGCCGCTCTTTCATAACAGTGTCTCAATCATATACTATGAGGGAGTTGTTTACAGAAATGATAAAGAAGTTGTGCAAGGACAAGAATGATCCTATTCCAAAAGGTCTGCAGAAGATGGATGATACAACATTGATTACTCAAGTCAACCAATACCTTGAGTCAAAGAGGTACTTGGTTTTATTTGATGATGTTTGGAAAGAAAAATTTTCTGATGAGATTGAACTTGCCTTAATTAATAATAACAAAGGAAGTAGAATCATTGTGACCACTAGAAATATGAAAGTAGCAGAATATTTTAAGAAAGATTTTCCTGTTCATATTCACGAGCTACAACCGTTATCTTCAAAGAAAGCATGGGAATTGTTCTGCAATAAGGCATTTAGATCTGAGCCTGGAAAACAGTGTCCAACAGTCCTTGCAGACATGTCCAATGAAATTGTTCAAAAATGTGGAGGGCTACCACTGGCTATTGTGGCCATTGGTGGTCTTTTGTCAACAAAGCCTAAAACCATTTTTGAGTGGGAAAAGGTGAGTAGAAATCTGAAAATGGAGTTAAAGCGCAATGTGCACTTGACTAGTCTAATTAGAATTTTATCTCTTAGTTATGATGATTTGCCTCACCATTTGAAATCATGCATGTTATATTTTGGTATATATCCTGAGGACTACACCATCAATCGGAAGAGACTTACTCGGCAATGGATGGCAGAAGGGTTTGTTAGGAATGAGGAGACAAGACCATTGGAGGAAGTTGCTGAAGAGTACCTGACAGAGTTAATTCAAAGAAGTTTGGTTAATGCTTCTGTACTTGGCTTTGATGGGAAAGTTCGAAGTTGTCAAGTCCATGATGTGTTGCGTGAAGTGATCATTAAAAAAATGAAAGATCAAAGTTTCTGTCATTTAATGCATGAAGATGATGAACAAGTCACCGTTGGAATAACTAGACGCTTTTCGATAGCAGCTATCTCCAACAACGACTTGAGAAACACTAGCAAATCAGGAATTCGTGCCGTATTTGTCTTTGACAAAGGTGAATTGCCTAAACAGTTCATGGATGTATTATCTGTCAAGTTTAAGCTTTTAAAAGTACTTGATTTTGAGAAATCTTTGTTGAATTCTATTCCTGATAATTTGGGAAATCTTTTCCACCTAAGGTACTTGAACTTGAGTCATACCAAAGTTACGGTTCTTCCAAGATCCATTGGTAATCTAATTAACTTAGAAACCTTGGATCTAAGGCAAACTCAAGTGCATGAGTTACCAAAAGAGATAAACAAGCTCACAAAGCTAAGGCTTCTTCCAGCTTATTACAGAAAATATGAAGGGCAATACTCTATGTTGAACTTTACAGTAGGAGTGAAAATGCACGAAGGTATTGGAAGCTTGAAATCTCTGCAAAAACTTTACTTTTTGGAAGCAAAACATGGTGGAGAAAAACTTATCGAAGAGCTCAAAAAGTTGATACAGTTAAGGAAGTTAGGCATAAAGTCCGTGCAGCATGGATATGGAAATGCATTATCTTCTGCAATACAAGAGATGAAACAGCTTGAATCTCTTAATATTGGTGCTACAACTAAGGATGAAATCCTTGACTTGGATCTTGAGTCAGCTCCATCTCGTCTTAGAGTGCTCAACTTGAAATGTAGACTAACCAAGTTGCCCAATTGGATTCCAAATCTCAAGTCTCTTGTGAAGCTAAGACTTGGTTTATCTAACTTCGAAGATGATCCACTAGACTCTTTGAAGAATTTACCTAGTTTGCTGAGGCTGAATTTGTGGGATGATGCTTTTTCTGGTGAAATGCTGCATTTTAAGAAAGGAGGGTTTCCAAATCTGAAGGAGTTGGATCTCACAAGATTAAATAGACTAAGTTCTATATCTATAGACGAAGATGCTTTAGTTAATCTTGAACACTTCAGATTTAAAAACAACCCTCAATTGAAGGTTTTACCCCAAGACCTCCAAAACTTGAAAAACCTTCAATTCCTTGGATTTGCAGAAATGCCAGTTGAATTAGTTGATAGCATTGATCCTGAGAAAGGTGGAACGCACCATCGGATTATCAATCATATTCCCTTTGTACAAATTCGTCAGAATTTTGGAGAGAAATTTCATGACTATAAGTTGCACCGCATTCCTACTCAAATCAATATCTAAAATATCAAGGTATTTTGTCCTCTTAACAATGTTATGCTTATACTTCTCTTGTGAATGTTTGAAATTACATTGCCACTAACAAAATTATTATTTTTTTCAATTTTGTTTTCATTTCATTAATTCTTCTATTTTCTCTCCACATGAATGTTTGCATGCATCTTTATTGATTTCAAGTAAATCTATTCTTTGATGTATGTACAACTATGATGTTTGTATTATGTATTGATGTCTGATACATGCCAACTTCAATCAGCTATTTGATAAATCATGTATCAAGATTATTTAGTCAACATTGAAAAATTAAGGTCACAAGACCAAATAGCTTGTTATATATGTTATTTGTATCATGCTCGATTTTGACAGTTTCTTGTGTTCATGTGAACAGATTCAAATTCTACATGCTGCAGCTCAAAAGAAGATGCACTTTGTCCCTTCATTCCTTCTTTGACGTGCTTGATTCGCGCAATAAATAATTTCCTTGAATTGAACTTATCTACTGCAGATCAAGGAATGTGTACTTTATTATTCGACAATTTGTTTTGGCTTTCTTTTTCTGTTTTTGTCACTTGTTCTGTTGTTTACTATTGGTTGCAGTGTGCATGTTTTTCTTCAAATACTATAATGGATATTTCAATTTGCATGCAAGATAGATTCAAGTTCGTTACTGTTATTTTGGATTTGTTGCACTGATGAAATCTACATATTGCAGTATAGACAATCATTTATCAGAAAAATCAAAATTGTATATAATTTTAATACAACAAAATGTTATTATATAATTCATTTTTAATTAACACTAGCTAACAACAAATTTTAGTTGTGGTGAAAGAATTGAATCTGAATCGGTAAACGATCTGTCAACGCCACAAGCAGCATCTGGTGAAAGGGGAAGGTTTGTGAATCCATGTCTGTATGGCAGGAAGGAACCTTTAGTGAGTAAACCACCAAATTGATCCCTGTCTTTGCTAGTCACTTTCAAACTAGTACCTCACTCTATTAATAATATTTCAAAATAGTTTATGTCTTTTAAAAAATTCTCAAATAAGTAGATTTTAAGGATTCAATGTTCAAATAATTTCCGAATTTTTTTATTTTTTGAGAAAATAATTTCCAAATTTTGTTTGTGTCGAATGAGTAGATTTTGAGGATTCAAGGTTCAAATAATTTGACAAAAGAAAAAAAAAAAAAAAAAGGTACGGGCAATGAACGATCTTGAATGGTTGATTGTGTTATATGGTCAATTTGATTTTAGTTTTTTTTTAAGCAAATTGAATACATATGGGAATCTCTATGCAACACTCAAGGTATATATATTCAAATAGGGTTAATTTTAGTTTCGACCGGTGAATGTTGGGGTTTAATTTGGACCAGTTGAACTTTGACCTTTGATATAATATTAATTAATATACACAGTTGTGATTGTCTGTCCACTACCTGATGTCCAAGTTAGATACTATTCAAGCCTACTCTAAGACTGCTTGCACAGTAGGACTCTTGTCGTTTTGTGAAAATAGTTGCATGGGCCGGGTATAGATATGGACCGACAAATATCCCAGCCTTTTGTCAAATTTGGACGGGTCAGAACCTTGAAATTGTGTGAACAAATGGACTTACGGATCCAAGTTAAAAACAATGAAAATTGATGTATACACATCTAATAGGGCTGAAAAAACACATTTAAAATACGAAAATTCCCCTCGACAGTTAACTGCCATCCGTTTCATTTTCCTCGGCAGCTAACTGCCGCCCTAAAGTCAACGCAGAGGCATAAGCTTCATTTTCCGAACCTGTAATGTGTTTAAAACACAAAACACAACCTATTTTCAAGTTTTTTTCACACACAATTTGCCCTAATTCACAAGTTAATTAAACCAACATACAAATCAAAATACCCAAAGTAATAAATAAGTCCTAAACAACAACTACGAGTAATCCTACTGCTGGTCCTGGTCCTGTTGATGTTGTTGTTGCCGCCTCCTCGGCCTCGCCTCCTGGTTAATATCGACGTGATCTGCTCCCTAACATGGCGCATGGCTGCAGACCATTGCTCAGGGCTGATCACCTCCTCCTGACCCATCTGCACATCAGCGTAGGCAACATCGCCATTAACCATGTCATAGGTATCAGGGGAGCTTCTCGCCTCGTACCGCTCCCACTGCTGTGCAATGATCTGCTCTTCATTTGCTGGTCTCGGAAGATCTCCCGGAAGAGATGCAAAATCTGAGGGTGAGACACCCTAGCGTACCATAACACATAGCCTTCCTTCATCCGCCATGTCTCAACTCATGTTGGCTCACCTCAATCGAGCTCCTTAAGCATGTGAGTGTGGAAGTCAATGAATGTCTGCACAATCCGATTCGGTCGCAGCTCTACAACATCCGTCGGATGTCTAGGGACGGACTTGATGTATTCGTACTGCCGCAAAACTCTCTCGGGCAAGTGACGGTACACCCTAACAACACCACACATAAGTCATCCTGAATACCAGAAAATCTCCTTGAAACCTTGGATCTCCATGTGCTCTTCGTACAACATCCAGCATACGTCATCAAACTGCAAATGATCAAGCAATGAGCGATACGTCACCCCCTCTCCATGACCCTTCTGTAACTTCCACTGCGCTACAACCGAATAGTTTTCAATATAGTCGGTGTTTGGATCAACACTGAAAAAGTTAGGAAAATGCGTCAAAACATCCCTGCACAAACCAAACAAATCACATGTATATTAGTTATTACGCACGTAAAATATAACAAAAAATAAAATAAAAGTTAAGGTTGTGACAATTTCTTACAGTGAGCAATGTCACGCTTCCCCAAAAAAAAGTTAATTGGTTTCATAATACGCACCTTACGAATCTGAAATAATTAAAAAATAAATATATTTTAAACAACTTAAACAATGTAAACATTTAACTAAACAAAATAAAACATTAACAAATGCAAAGATAAAAATCACAAATTTAAATTACCGCACGTATTTTTAATTTAAGACAAAACACATTTAAAACTTACAAAAACACATAACAAAATTATTACATTTAAATTGGCATGCACGTGTAATTTCAATTTATATTACGCGCGTCATTTTAAATTTAAATTGTCCCACCAATTTAAAACATAAAGAAAATAATGAAACAAAAACACATAAAAGTTGATATAATAATTAAACAAAAACACATATAAAAAAATTAAAGCATATGATAATTTTAGACAATTAAAAATAACACTTACGTTATTTGAATTATACCATAGCGACAATGCCACATGGTTGACATAAGAGTGCAGCTGAGATGTATCTTCTGGTCCTCCAGAAAAGGGAGCCTCCGAAGGTAACGTCGCTGGAGCTGCCGCTGCTGCAATGTCATCTTGGTCTAATACAGGAATAACATCATGTGGTATATGTTGGCCATCATACCCATCATCAATGGCATCGTGTATCTAGTCCTGATAATTTAGGTACTTCAACTGGATCGGGTCAACCAAATGCGACTGTTCAGGCTGTGTAGCCTGAGAAGTCCCTTCACCATCCGCCCTCCGACCACCTTTACCTCTTCCCCCTCTTTGAGATGTGCGCGTTTTGCCTTTGTCTTTGCTGCCTTTGCGTTTTGCCTTTGCCTTTGCACCTTTACCTTTACCACATTATAATCTAACATCATTCAAACGTCAATTAAAGCAACTACATTCATTTATAAACTACATGCAATCATCAAAATTTCAATTCCTACATCAACCCTAACCACATGCAAAATACTCAAATTTTTCAAAAGAAAAAAACCATACAAACTAACATTATGATTAAAAATGAGTCAAGGTACTTACTTGTGATTAAATGGAGATGATGCACTTGATTTTGCTCAAAAATCGAAATTGAAGGAGTTGGATGGTTTTGGAAGTTTTTTTGATCAAAAGAAGGAAACTAGAAAACTGAGTTTCTGTTTCTGCATATGTTCAGGACGCATCGGCAGTTAACTACCGAGGAAAAGAGAAACGACGGTAGTTAACTGTCGAAGTTTTCCTCAGCAGTTAACTGCAGCCGATTCCTTTTTCCTCGGCAGTTAACTGTCGATGGCTATTTTAGTATTTTACATGTGTTTTTCAACCTTAACACATGTGTATACAACAAATTTCAAAAACAATTGTATAAAATTTTTGATTTTGTGCATCTTAAATTAAAATTCCCATTAATTTCATTTTGATTGCTATATTTTTTCAGAAATAAAACATTACTAGATATATTTGTCAAAAAAAAAAAAACATTACTAGATATAACTAATTGAAGTTTAGTTCAACTAAGGTTTTAACTAATTTTTAACTAAAATTTACTCAAATAAAAAGGTTTTAACTAATTATATCTTTTTTTATCCGAAATAAAAAATTATATAAATGCAGATATAAGTTTTATTCTATCAGATTAAATTTAATATTAGGTAAGAATCTATTTCAAGATAATAAAAAATTAATTTTTTCTACTAAAATAAGATTGGATTCATGAGCACAATTCCTTATAATTTTAAAATCACCCAAACGTGATTCATGTATCCTTTTGATCGATTCACATTAATTATGCTAATGAGATGACAAACCTTCACTTGCTTTGTCCAAAGAATTGGTTCAATTAAAAAAATTAAACACAACAGGGACAACTTTACCAGAGTATAGTAAGGGACATCTCAATATAAGCAATCTGGAAGAAACAGAGAAAAAAAATAGGAGTGTTTTTAATTCATGTAGAGAGAACGTGTTTATGAGGGAGGGTAGAGACACAAGAGATTCATGACTTTACTTTGGAAAATAGGTTGTTAACTTGTCGTTGGCTTATAGGGTATATGGTATGGGACAAGTGGAACACAATCTATGATACTAGGTAATTTCAGTGGTCCAAATTGGACCAAAATATACACCGATTCAAGCTAAATGGACCCTTCAAATAGAAATAAAAAAGAACTCATGATATTGAGGCAACATAAACCTAACTCGGTTAAACTACATAATCAGTCCAAAAAGTATACAAATAGTCCAAATACAACAAAAATAGTTTTAAAGGACGGACCACATCCTTTAAAACATATATAACCATGGGACAAAAATGGACAAAGAACAAAATAAAAATAAGGCTAAAATGTTCTTTTGGTCCCTTAACAATATTTGTAGTATCGCTTTGCTCCCATAAGTAATAAAAACTCTGTTTAGGTTCTTTAACTTGATTTAAAGTATCAGTTTGGTCCTTTCTGTTATTTTAATTCAAAAAAACGTTAAATTTAGGGACCAAACTAATACTAATTAAATAAGCTAAAGGACCAAACTAATACTAATTAAATAATTTAAGGGACCAAAATTTAACGTTTTTTTGAATTAAATTAACAGAAAGGACCAACTGATACTTTAAATAAAGTTACGGGACCTAAACGAAGTTTTTATTACTTATGGGATCAAAGCGATACTAACAATGGTGTTAAAGGACCAAAAGAGCATTTTAACCTAAAAATAAAAATGAAGTTCCTAAAAAAATATAATATAAATAAAGAAAATGATGTGGCGACAGAGTTGGGTTCAAGATAGTTTAACCATGCTTTGGCTCTTCATGTTAGAGAGTAAGGGAACAACCTCAACTTGAAACCATCGTCTTCTATATATGGGATCTTGAAATTTTCTGCTACTTCAGTGAATTGATTCTTGTGTAGATAAGAATCATATATGACTGCTCCTGTAAATTGGCCAATGGTCTCCAACATATGGAACATGATAGGCTTGAACTCAAACTGAGCAGTAGTGACTTTTGACTTCACTATGGTAGTGTGGAGTGTTGTTGGGTCAAACACTGCATATTCTCTGATGGACCTTCCATTGTCATTTTCTATGTCTAAGGTGTTGTTGTTGTCAACCATGTCGATAGATGAATCTTCCTTTGAGCTAGACTTGTTGAAGTTGTAGATCTGTATAAAGTTTGGATCTAGCTCATCTAGATTGGGATTCGTCTTTGACTTGAACAACTACCCCCTAATGAAAAATTACCTAATGAAAAACTTCACAAGTAAAAGATAAATTAAACAAACTAACTAACTACCTAATGAAAAACTACTAAAAACTATAACATCTTGCAGTCCCCGACAACGGCGCCAAAAACTATAGTATAAAGATTGAGTGCAAGTATACATTGTCCTAGTTATAGTATACAAATATATCTATCCAAGAGGGAATCTTGAGCTATAGAATCTTATAGCATTCACGAACACACCTGCTAAAGACTCACCAAACTTCACAAGTAAAAAAAATTAAACAAACAAGCTAACTACCTAATGAAAAACTATAACATCTTGCAGTCCCCAGTGACGCCAAAAACTTTGTGCCTCCCAAAATACTATGAGTATTTTTAGGTGGAAAGACTGAGTGCAAGTATACAATATCCTAGTTATAGTTTAAAAATATCGATCTAGCAAGGACTATGGATCTATAGAATCGGATAGCATTTCAGTAGAAAAATTGTTTGC
Source organism: Medicago arabica (assembly GCA_946800305.1). Lineage (NCBI taxonomy): Eukaryota > Viridiplantae > Streptophyta > Magnoliopsida > Fabales > Fabaceae > Medicago > Medicago arabica. Next base: position 3,167,779 of record OX326967.1, on the reverse strand, counting down.
TGAAAAGAAAATAAATATTTTGTTACAACAGTAAATATAAAAGGTTACATTTTGGAAAACAGTTAAAAAGATTTATAAATTATCAAGATGGAAAGTGTGGTTTAAACTAGGTTAAGTTATAACAAAACATTAATTTGATTAACAAAGTTATAGCTTGCTAGGGCTCGTGCATATCTATGAGCTATAGCCGTTTATTAGCTTCATAAGTTGTTGAGATTGATAAAGCTATATCTCACTCCAGCTTCCTGGAAAACAATTGGTCTTAGGGAGTGTTACCTCATCCATCATGTTACACCTTTCGTGGTACGATTACACAAAACTTAACACCCAACAGTTGCTAAGGTAGGTGTTCACCCTTTCCTCACGAAGAGTATTCAGGACCTGAGCTCCTTGGCCTAATACAAGAGTCCTACCAAGAACTTAGCGCTTAGAAATAACGATAAGGGAGTTATAGCATTAAAAATAAAAGTGATCAAATTTCACTTCTAAAGATTTTGAGTTAAAGCAGTTTATTAGAAAGAAGCTTGGCGCTACAACTTTATATATCACAACTAAATAAACGACATAACTTCACCATGTCTAAACCACAAGGAGGGTTTAGCTCATGGTAAGCTAAACCGCAAAGATGGAGATGAAAATAAACATAATAGATATTTAATGGAAGAGACAAACACAACAAATTGATGTATTTAATGAATATTTTTTAATATTTATAATGTTAAGAAGAACACAAGCTTTATAAATAATAAAGTGATAAATAATATATTAATATGTTAATATATTATAAATAGATAGAAGCATTTTGTAAGAATATATTAATATGTTAATATTAAGAACAAAAAAAAAATTTACCTCTTTTTTTTAGTATGAAGAAGAGACAAACGCAGCACATTGATGGATATTTTTTAGGCTTAATCGCACTTTTGACCCCTTAAGTATCAAAATGTAACGATTTTGGCCATCTTTTACAAAAAAATGGCCAAAAACACCCTTCATGTTTAGCCCTTTTTGCAAAACCTCAATTATGAATTGGTCAATCCTACGTGTCACGTCACATAACATTAAAAACTACCAGCTGTTTAATTTTTTAATTAAAATACAGGTAGATTCCATGCGTGTAATTACAAAATAAAATAAAAAAGAGAAAATCAAGGGACAAATTGGCTAGGCACCATGTTGTGTGACCTCTTTTTTTAGTATGATGAAGAGACAAACACAACACATCACATTGATGTATTTAAAGGATATTTTTAAATATCTATAATGTTAAGAAGAAAATGAGCTCTATAAATTATAAAGTGATAAATACATATATTACAAACAAAAGGAGTGATATATGGCTAAATTTGTTAATTTTGTATATAGTATGATTATCTTTTTATCTCTATTTCTGGTTGCAACGAATGCTTATTACGGTAAGCCATTTCTAACCATTTAAATTTTTCTTCTCTACTTCATACACAATATATTATCCCATTTTAGTTACACTTTTTATTCTCTTTTTTTATTACAGAGTGTGATACATGTTTTAAAGGTAAACCATTTATTTGCCCCCCCGGTATGCAACCGAAGTGTGTGTATGGAGAGATTAAATGTTTTCCGAAAGTGTGGGGAACATATCATGAGCTTACATGATTCCTCATTTATTGACAGACCCAAGATAGTACACAAATGCTCTGCTACAATATTCCACGAGCTGTCATTTAGTTATTTTCTCACCACCCAATAATTTTTTTTTCTTTTTATAATATCATGAACTTTTTAGTTTTATATTTGCACTCTAAAATAATGATAATGAAATGAAATAAGACAGCAACAAATATTATTTAGATTATCTTCTTCTCTCTTTATTTAGATATATTCCACTGAACTATAATTCAGGCATATCGCATTTTCTTTCCCACCATACATGATGTTCTGGACAACAGGTTTGACAATGATGATGTCCTAGACACTAGGTACGACAATATAGCACAATAAGCAATAAACAAAAATAAAGTAAAGTGCAGTAAAGAAGGACACAAGAGATTTGGTGACCCAGTTAGGTTCAACGTAACCTACATCTAGAGGCATTCATGCCAAGAAAGGAAATCCACTCTCAATAGCATTAGTTCCTAGTCTCATGTGAACAAACTGTGTGTTGGTGATTTCAAAAATAATGGAATCACTTTAAAATCAAAAGTTGTAACTCTTCACCAAAAATTGTAACTCGTCATGAGAATCATTCATAAACATTGGAATCTTTAGCAAAGCGGTGCTTAATGAACATTAGCATTGATTCAAGTGTATATGATCATAACCTTTGGCAAAAGGGTGCTCAATGAACCATAACATTGATTCAAGTCAAAGGGGTGTTATCTCTCATGTGAAGGGCCATATAATGCACTATAAATGCTTGACATTTGGGCATTAATTTCAACACAATAGAAACAAGAATTTTGTTACATTAACAACATAATTCTCCATCATTCTCTTACTTTAAATCATCCATCAATTATCTAATGCATGAGTGAATTGCTGGAACCATAAATCTGTAAAATACTGTTAGGAGATACGCTTGGTCTGGTTGTGCAATACACATCTATGAACTCATAGTATCCTGAAGGGGATTCGTCGGTCATTCCTATAGCATCCAATATACAATTATTGATGAGGGTGAATCGAACCTAAAGGTTAGTGTGGCAACCCCATGCGCTTTGAGTTTTACATGCATAATCATTAAACTTTTCATGTTTCAAGTGCAGCAACCTCTTCCTACTAGACAAGATATATAAAAATCCTTAGGTTCAATTTGGCCCCACCAATAATTGTATATTGAATGCAATAGAAATGACTGGCACTACAAAAAACATTACATGAATTTGGATGAAACAATTATTGTATCATCCATAATTGACAAACTTCCTCCTTCATGGAAAGATTTCAAACGAACCTTGAAGCATAAGAAGGAATACATATCTCTTGAGCAACTTGGCAATCCCCTTCGTTTAGAAGAAGATACCGAAAACAAGAAGGTATTAAGAATCATGTTACTCAAGAGAAAGTTCATGTTATGGAAGGAGGAAATTCAAGCAAAACTTCCAAAAATAGAAATCATTAAAATGATAAGTCTTGTCAAAACCACAATGGTAATAACAATAAATAGAAAAGAAAGGTGAATGTTATTTTGTGGGAAATAATGACAATTTAAGAATGAGTGCATGTTCATTAAGAAGAAGAACAAAGAAAGTAATTCAAGGGCAACAAATGAAGATCTTGTTGCGGTAATTTCTGAAATCAACATGATTGAAGATGTTGATTCTTGGCGGATAGACTATGGTGCTACTTGCCATGTGTCCAAAAACAAGGAAATATTCAAGACCATCAATGTAGATAGGAAATTTTTGTGCATGGGAAATGCTTCAACTATGCAAGTCCAAGCAAAAGGGGCCATAGAGATTGAATTCACTTCTGGAAAGACCCTTACTCTTAAAGATGTATTTTATGTTACTGAAGTTATGAAGAACTTGATTTTCTTACCATTACTTAATAAGAATGAGTTTAAATATGCATTTGAGGGAGATAAATTTATCCTCTCAAAGGAGGGTGTGTTTGTAGGAAAGGGATATTTGTGTGAGAATGTGTTCAAATGTAATGTTGCAAATATTAATAATAATAATATGATTTCTGCTTATATTGTCGAGTCTTGTGATTTATGGCATATGCGGTTAGGACATGTTAATTTTAGAAAATTGGAAGATATGTTGAACTCAAATCTAATTCCTAATCTTGATAAAAACTTTGATTTATGTACTACTTGCATGTTGACTAAAATTACAAGACAACCTTTTAAAAATGTAAAAAGAAGTTCTAGGGTGATAGATTTAATTCATTCAAATGTATGTGATTTACATGGTTGGACCACCATTGATGGTAAAAAGTATTTTGTTACTTTCATTGATGAATGCACATGATTTTGTTATGTTTATTTAATGCATTCGAAAGATGAAGTTTCTTCTTACAACATTGAAAGTGGCATACATTCTAAACATGTCAAGGCCTGAGGAGAAGAATGACGAAACCATTTCTGAGACAAGAGACAAAAAAAATGGGAGAATGATGATTACATCTGCTTGGGATATATCCTTAATCGTATGTCTCACTTTCTATTCGATATCTACCAGAGCAGCCCTTTTGCAAATGACTTTTGAAACAAACTAGAGACCAGATACATGCATGAAGAAATTCTTTGTCTCGCATTTTAATAATTACAAAATGGTATATAATGAGTCTATTATGGAATGATTATATGAGATTTAGTATTTTGAAAATGGTGGGGGATTGTTGGTGATTTCCAAAATAATGGTATCACTTTAGAACCAAAAGTTGTAACTCTTAATCAAGAGTTGTAACTCTACATGAGAATCATTCATATACATTGGAACCTTTGGCAAACAGGTGATTAATGAACCTTAGGATTGATTCAAATGTATATGATCATAACCTTTGACAAAAGGGTGCTTAATGAACCATAACATTGATTCAAGTCAAAGGGGTGCTTTCTCTCATGTAAAGGGTCATATAATGCACTATAAATGCTTGGCATTTTGTAACATCCTAAACCCTTAAAGCGATAAATTACGCAAATAATACAAATATCAAATGGATGTAGATTTTACTTCTTCAATAAGTTCAACATGCAAAAATAATTTTCCCAAACATCACAGCGGCATAATAACTACATCTCATCAGGTAAATAAAACATCTCCAAGTAGGCATATCAAATAATCATACTACATCACCAAATAAAAATTTCAACTCAACAAACTAAGTAAATAAAAATCTCCACAAGTCATAATATATATAAACATCAAAAGACCATCCCTTAATCAGAGCCCTAAAGACTAAGACACCAAAAGCGATAAACGAGGTAGCTCCAAGCTATCTTCCAAGCAAAACAAACTAGTCCTGCACACCGTCTACCCATCCATACGAAAAAGGTATGAGGTCAACCGATCGACCGCTGGGGGACAATATCTTAAGTTATAATCAGTCAAAAAATAATTTCTTAACTTATAAATATCTTTTAGAAATAAAAAAATGTGTCATCATAAAGGATTAGCAAAAGAAAAGAACAAAAGCAAGTAAGTTGGACTTGTTTTAGTCCCACATTGCTGAAAGTATGCACAAGCAGAATTCACTATTGTTATAAAAGAAGAAGAGTTTCTTCCATGAAAAAATGAATTAATTAACAACGGTGAAAGTTGTGCTTATTTTCCCTAATCGTAGAAAATAAAGAAAAAACACAACACAATGCGTTTTTAGTTTTTTAATTACCTTGCTAATAAGAAAAAAAACGCAACACCTTGCTTATTTTCTCTCCAATTCATAGCGAGTTGTTCGCGAGCTTGAATCGAGTCGGTTTCGAGCTCAAAATAAAGTTTGTGACGAACTCGAGTCGAGTTTCGAGCTGGACTAAATTATATCGAGTCGAATAGAGCTGAACCAAGTTCGACTCGGCTCGACTCATTTACAACCCTACTTAAGTCCATTAAGACATTTGAGGTTTAACCCAATTGTGTAGAGCCTATATAAACTCTAGTCATTAAGAGAATTAGATCTTACACACTCATTTTCACAAATATTGAGAGAGATAGAGGGAGAGAAAGAGCTAGAGAAGGAGAAAAAGGGTTTTGGGAGAAGAAGAGCTTGGAGAGCTTGAAGAGGGTAGAGATTTGAGGAGCAAAAATGAAGCTTCAAGCTAGGATTGTGCTCAATTGAGGTAAGGGGGATAGTGTACATTCACAACTTAAGTTTTAATCATTTTTTCAACTTAATTCAATAAGTGCTTATTTTGTAAAATTGTGTTTTAGTGAATTTCAAAGGTTGAATTTAGTGTACCCACTTTGATACTAAGTTTATGTATGTGAAATTGATGCTAAATATGTTGTTGTTGTTGAATTTGCAAGTTTGAATTGTGGTTATATGAAACTTTGTTGATTTTTGCTCAAATTGGTGTAAAGTGATGTTGTTGTTATAATTGTTGATAAGCTTAAATATGATAATTGACCCTGCAAAAACAAAATTGAAAAACATCCCTGCAAAAAAATATTTGTTTTAAAAAGGTCTCTGACTCCATTATTCAGCTGAAGTGGCATGGCTTTGGCCACGTGGCATGCCACATAATATTAAATTATAAAAAATATTTTTAAAATTCTGCAAATTGTTTTTTGAAATTAAAAAAATCTGAAAATAATTTTTAAAAAAAAAAAAAAATCATTAAAAAATTTTAAAAAAATTCCGATTATATATTTTTATAAAATATAATTTTTTGAAATATGGAAAATTATTTAATTAAATAAAATCTGAATATAAATTTAAGGTAAATTCTAGGGTGAGGGTCCAATCAAGTCTCTCACCGATGAATCGGAAAAAATGCACTATTGAATTTAATTGATTGTCCATATTTTTTGAAATAAAAATAAGAGTTTCCACACACAATTTTGACTCACCTTCCTTACTCTGTATGATTATGTCTTCTCTCCAAATGATGTTTCAATGGTGAATTTAAGAGAACCAATTTTCCCAGCTCTTAGGAAAAAACGTGAAGGATTAATTGAATTGTTGTATTCTTCATGAAACAATACCTTTTAATCTAAATCTTTCTAGGGATTTATAATGTTGTTGTAGTGGATGGCTGAACACACACGGAGAAGTGACGGTGTTCTAGTAGGAGGGGTGTCCAAAAATCAAAGAAACCCTTCTTAACATTTTATTCAACAAAATAGAAAAACACAAACTAGTACTTCATCTATGAATATATTCTGTGTTATTCTTTTAATCTAGTAACATTAGTTTTGAACTGTAAAGAAAAATCTATAACATATGAAATTTCACCATTAAAACTCCATTGGAGAGAACACAGTTTTATAGACAGGGGAGATGCAGCGGTAAGATTGTGTGTGAAATTATCTAGATATTCACATTTTTGTTTTAAAAAATATAGATCATTGATTAAATCTAAGAGTGTATTTTTTTCTGGTCCACCGATGAGGGACTTAATTGAACCCTCACCTAAATTTGATAATAAAATTGTCAATATTTAAAAAAAATTGAACATATAATTTTCGGTGATGTCTAGGGTGAACCATCAATTAAGTGGTTCACCGGTGGACCACTTATGTATATCATCAAGATATATTTAAAGGTTTAGATGAAATAGAAAATAAAACGAGAACACATACATTCTTCCTCACACAATCCATTTCCTCAACTTCTCTCTCCCTTCTTGTCTCTCCCTATTTTTCCAGATTCACATATCCAAAATTCTGGCCACCGCAGTAACTATCAAAAACCAAGAATGATGATGTTCAGATTCAAATGAAATGGCTAAAAGATCCAAAGTTTCAAACATAAAAATATTTGAATCATAGTAAATGATAAATCAAACAATTAATATATAAGAGGTGGGCTTCATGCCCCTTAAGATGTCACAAAGCATTCTAATTTGTTCTCTCAGTTAATATATAAGAGTTTGCTTATTGTTTTTCTTTAATTCAATTGGTTAAGTAAATCTCAACTTGCAAACAATGAGAAATAAAAAACGTTTTAGAGAGGAAAAAAAGGCCTATTTTACTTTGCAGAAAATGTAACCATAAACATCGTGAGAGAGGTATGGAGTTTGGTGGGGAAGAGAGAGTGGAACATAATATTCAGTGCGGTAATGAACAAGGAAATTGTGTGAGTGTTTTTAATCTAAAGGTCAAAATTAGTGGTACACCGATGAGGGACTTAGTTGAGCCCTCACCTTAAAATCCACCTAAAAATATTATTTATAAAAAAATTTATAGGACTATTTTATAGTACTTTTTTATAAAAAAAAATGTAATTTTTATTACGGGCCGGCCCGCTTAGCCCGCGGCCCGTGTAGGGCCGGGCTCGGTAGTATATTTCAAGTCCGCTTTTCAACCGGTCTTTTTGGCCCGGCCTAATAAAGACCGGAGCCCGTTAGACCGACCCTAAACGGATCGGACCGCCCGTTTTGACAGCTCTACTATGTACTCCCTCCATTTTTTAATATAAATTTTTTTAACAAAAATAACCACGTATTAAAAAAAGGTTATTGAAGTAGTAAATTGTTTGAAAAATGTATAGCTTATTAAATTGTCATTTATATATAAATACATTAAATGTTAATTTACAATATTTCAAGCCAGTTGTTAGTAAATTATGTGTTGGTATAGTCTCAGTATTGGATGCAACATATGTTTGACGGCAGGACACACCTAATTTGAGTAGCGTCCGTGCTTCCTAGGTTATAAAGAATATAATTGTTTTACGCACCAACTTGTTCTGAAAGCAATGTGTAACTGCGTGCTATACACCAAGTTGAAAAGAATTGTTTTTGTCTCAACAGTCAACACAAGAATAAAAAATAGTTTCTTGTACACTCAACCCAATGATACAGAAAAAGCAAAGCACAAAAACAAAACTTGATCAAGCAAATCTATCTAAAAGTAACAAATAATTGAAATGGCAGAAACAACAGTGTCATTTGTTTTAGAGAAACTCTGCAATCTTGCAGAAAAAGAAGCAACTTTGCTTATAGGTGTACATGGAGACTTTCAAGAGATTAAACATGAACTTGAGAGCATCAAAGCTTTTCTCAAGGATGCAGATACAAGGGCTGCTGATGAAGGAGAAGGAGGATCTGCTGAAGGAGTTAAAACTTGGGTGAAGCAGCTGAGAGAAGCATCATTTCGCATAGAAGATGTGATTGATTGTTATAGCATGTATTTGGTACAAAGGGAGAATTATTCTGGATGCATAGCTCCAATCAAAAAGGTAGCTCAAGTTATCAAAACCATGAAACAAAGGCATAAGATAGCTTCTGATATGAAAAACATCAAGACTTCTGTTGTTGAAATCAAAGAAAGAAGTGTGAGGTATAAGTTTATGGTTGAAAATGGACCAGGAAGCTCTAGAGGGATTACTGGAAATGAAAGTTTTGGTGACCTTCGAATGGCTTCGCATTTCATCGAAGAGAACCAAGTTGTGGGATTTGAGTCGCCAAGAGATGAATTGGTTGGTCGTTTGGTGGAAGGAACCAGTGAGCTCATGTTGGTTTCTGTGGTTGGTATGGGAGGATTAGGAAAAACAACTCTTTCTAAGCATGTTTTTGATAACAAGCTTGTGAAAAAGCACTTTGATTGTCGATGTTTTATCACAGTTTCTCAATCCTATAATATGAAAGAGTTGTTGATTGATATGGTAAAGAAGTTTTGCAAGGACAGCAATGAGCCTACACCAAAGGGTCTGCAGGAGATGGATGACATTACATTGATTGCTCAAGTGCGAGAATACCTTGAATCAAAAAGGTACTTAGTGTTTTTTGATGATGTTTGGAAAGAAATTTTTTGTGATGAGATTGTAAATGCTATGTCTAATAAGAAAAAAGGTAGTAGAATCATTGTCACCACTAGAACAATGCAAGTAGCTGAATATTTTAGGAAATATTTTCATGTTCATATTCACATGCTAAAACCTTTGTCTTCAAAGAAAGCTTGGGAATTGTTCTGCAAAAAGGCATTTAGGTCTGAGCCTGAAAATCTGTGTCCAAAAGATCTTGAGAAAATGTCCGAGGAAATTGTTCAAAAATGTGGAGGACTACCATTGGCAATTGTGGCCATTGGTGGTCTTTTATCTACAAAATCTAAAACCATTTTTGAGTGGGAAAAGGTGAGAAAATATCTGAGAATAGAGTTAGAGAACAATACACATCTGACTGGTCTAATGAGGATATTATCCCTTAGTTATGATGATTTGCCTTACCATTTGAAATCATGCATGCTGTATTTTGGTATATATCCTGAGGACTACGTCATCAAACGCAAAAGACTTACCCGGCAATGGATGGCTGAAGGGTTTGTTAAGAATGAGCACACAAGACCATTGGAGGAAGTTGCAGAAGAGTACATGACAAAGTTGATAAATAGAAGTTTGCTTCAAGTTTCCAAAGATGGTTTTGATGGGAAAGTGAAAAGCTGTCAAGTTCATGATTTGATGCGTGAAGTGATCATCAGAAAAGTGAAAGATTCAAGCTTTTGCCATTTGATGCATGAAGGTCATGAACAAACCATAGACGGAACAGTTAGGCGCTTCTCTATAGCTGCTAACGCAAACAATGTGTTGACCAGCACTGGTAACTCAGGAATTCGCGCTGTATTTGTTTTCGACAAAGGAGAACTGGATGAACATTTCATGGATGGATTAATTTCCAAGTTCAAGCTTTTGAAAGTACTTGATTTTGAGAAATCTCAGTTGAATTATGTTCCTGATAACTTGGGGAACCTTTTCCACCTAACGTACTTGAACCTGAGTCATACAAAAGTTAAGGTTATTCCTAGATCCATTGGTAAGCTACTGAACTTAGAAACTTTGGATTTAAGGCAAACTCAAGTGCGTGAATTACCTAAAGAGATGAAGAAGCTCACAAAGCTGAGACTTCTTCCGGTTTATTATAGAAAATATGAAGGACATTATTCCATGTTGAACTTTACAGTAGGTGTGCAGATGCAAAAAGGTATTAGTTGTTTGATATCTTTACAAAAGCTTTACTTTTTGGAAGCAGATCATGGTGGAATAGACCTTATCAAAGAGCTCAAAAAGTTGAAACAGTTAAAGAAGTTAGGCATAAGGCGTGTGCGGCGTGAATATGGCAATGCATTATGTGATACAATACAACAGATGAACCATCTTGAATCTTTGAATATTACTGCTATAGCTGAGGATGAAATTCTTGACTTGGATTTTGTATCAACTCCACCTAATCTTAAAGTGCTCAACTTGAAAGGTAGACTAACAAAGTTGCCTAATTGGATTCCAAAACTCCGATATCTTGTGAAGTTAAGGCTTGGCTTATCTAACTTTGAACATGATCCACTAGACTCTTTGAAGAACTTGCCAAATTTATTGAGGTTGAATCTGTGGGATGATGCATTTTGTGGTGATAGTTTGCATTTTAAAGTTGGAGGGTTTCTTAAGCTGAAGGAACTTGATCTCACTAGATTGAATAACCTAAGTTCAATCACTATAGAGAAGGGTGCTTTACTAAGTCTTGATCATTTCAGATTTAATAACAGCCCTCAGTTGAAGGTGGTTCCACAAGACCTTCAACACTTGGAAAACCTTCAATTCCTTGGATTTGCTGATATGCCACCGGAATTGGTTGAAAGCATTGATCCACGCAAAGGTGGAGAATTCCATTCAGTAATCAAGCATATTCCTCTGGTACTCATTCGTCAGAAAGTCGGATCAAGATTTCATGACTATGAGTTGTACCCTATTCCTACTCTATCCAATGTCTGAAATATCAAGGTACTCTTTCTTGTGTTTTTCATATCAGTCTTCCTCTTCCCTTAACATGAATGTTTGCATCTTTCTTGATTTCAAGTAAAACTATGTTGTAATGCATGCACGAATATCCTAAGAAAATTACTCTTTCTTGTTGATTATAGGGTTAATATGTCTTTACCCCTCTAATTTGGGCGAGTTCCGGTTTACCCCCTGTAAAAAAAAAAGTTTAGATTCCAACCTTGTAAAATAAGATTCTTTGATTTTAGCCCCTGACTCATGTGACTGTGCAGAATTGCTGACGTGGCATGCTGACTGTATAATTAATTTTGTTTTTCATTTTTTTAAAGGTGCACATGCCATTTGTGCCTATTTTTTTTAAAAAAATTTAAAAAATTGTAAAAATAAAAAAAAATTCAGGATTTTTTTTTATTACGAAAAATATTTTCCAAAATTTATAATTCACGAAAAATATATATTTCAATTTTTTTTAATTTTCCATAATGTTTTAAAAAAAAAGTCGAAAATTTTGAAATATATATTTCAAAAAAAATAAATTCAAATTATTTTCGAAAATTTGGAAATATATATTTTCCGAAATTTAAAACAGATACTTTTTTTCGAAAAAAAAGTTTTTTAAATTTTCTCAACAAAAGAAATCTGGAAAATATTTTTATTTTTGAAAATCTGGATACAAATTTATTTAAAAATTTAAGAAAATTCAGATTTTTTTTTCGAAAATTTATTCAAGAATTTTTTTTACGATGTGTTTCCATTTTATATATATATATTTCCCAAAAAGTTATATGAAAAATACAAAAATTTCTAAACTTACTATATTTTAAAATTTTTTAAAAAAAATCCAAATTAAATTAAAATTTTAAAAATATTCGAAAAAAATAACAAAAGCTAATTTTTAAATATTTATTTTTTTCTGATTTTTTTTATTTTTTGAAAAAAATCCAATTTTTTTTCGTTTAAAAAAAATAAATTCTTTTCTTTTAAATTTTTTGAAAATTAATTTTCAGTTTTTTTTTATTTTTTTATCTTTTAAATATAATTTTTTAAACCATTACACACATGTCAAGTTTTTAAAAAATTAAAATTAAAATAATTACACAGTGGCGTGCCACGTCAGCGTCCATTACACACGTGTCAGGTTTTAAAAAAAATAAAAAATAAAATAATTATACAGTGGCATGCCACGTCAACGTCATGATGGGGTCAGGGGTGTTTTGTGGAGAATCTTCATATTACAGGGGTGTTTTGTGGAGAATCTTCATATTATAAGGTTGGAATCTAAACCTTTTTTTTTACAGGAGGGTAAACCAGAACTCGCCCAAATTACGGGGGTAAAGACATATTAACCCTTGATTATATCATGCATAATTTTGATGGTTCCTTGTGTCTATTTGAACAAATGCAGATTCTCCATGTAGCAGCTCAGAAAAAATATGCTCTTTGTCTCTTCATTCCTTCTATGGTGTGCTTGAATTGCTCAATAAATTAGTTCCTTGCATTGAACTCATCTACTACATAATCAAGGAATGTGTACTCTGTTAATTTAAAATTTGGTTTTTGCTTCCTTTTTCCGTTTCCTGTTATTTGAGGTGTAGATGCTTTCTACAAACAGTAGAATGTACATTTCTACGGATATTTCAATTTGCTATGAATGATTAAGTAAAACATTAACTTTCATAAACTTAAAATAGTACTGATATTTAACTTCATACCTAATAGGATTTTGATTTTGCACTTCATATGGTATAACATTTACAAAAGGGTAGCTAATTTCTTCTTATCTAGCAACACCTACCTAAATTGATATTCAGCCTCAATGTTCCTCTTATCAATCAAACGACATGGTAGCTAATCTAGGTCAACAGGCTCACCTTAGAGTGCTTAAATGATATGACACGAGTCTCTTCTAGATTAACCAAGATCCTAAGATCATGTGTTTGAATTCAACCTTGGGCATGCAACATCATTAAAATTCTTGGGGAGAGTTTGTCGTCTATTTGAGTCCCACAAAGCTCGAGAGATTAATTTTCACAGTTGCGCGCAGAAGATACTCAATTTACTAAAAAACGAAAGTCAACTGTCTCCATTTCAATGTCCCTTTGATGGATAAACAAATATAGTTACCCTTTTCTTTATCAATATATCCTTGAAAAGAAATGTAATTTGAAGAGACATTTACTTGATAAAGTTGGAGTCATCAACCTAATATGTTTGTTGTGTGTATAGAAATCTAGGCAAATCCTCGATATCTTAGTTCAATTGGTAGGGACATATTGCATTATATATACATGGGCTGGATTTGAACCTCAATTCATCTATAAAAGGTGAATTTCTAGCAACTAGGTTACATGACCAAAAATAAATAAATACAAACCTAGGCACTATTCTAGATGTTGCTACTAGCATGGATTACATCACATTTATGCATCAAAGTTTTACAATGAACCACTATGCTAGATAATTTGGCCATTGCTCCAAAAGGGGAAGTGGAATACACACCACAAAAAGATGTTAATTGGCCATTACTTTAGAACAAGGGCATATGACAATCATGTACCACCATGATTTGATAGTCCTCCATCTATATCAGGTATAATTTAATTCATAACTTCAAAAAGGAGTGTAAAGAAAAGAGTACAGGTACAACAATTTTTAAGGCAATAGGTATAATTTGAAGATATATTTACCGGGACAAAGTTTCATCATCTTTGTTTATATCCTGGATAAAATTTCATCATCTTTGTTTATATGTTGGTAAAAGATGGAGTCAGCAACCTAATATGTTACTTGCTAATAACATAGCTCATTTCACAAGATTGTTGGAGAATATTTTGTTTACCAATAGGTAAAAGTGGCACACTCCAATAAGTGATTTAAAACAAAAGCAAAAAAAATAGGTTCTTATTCTCTTTCCAGAAAGACAGGAACATCCGGAAATTTTAACAATTTTATTTTTGGTTCTTTTAGTCTTTTGTAGAAAAAAATATGCTCTTACTACATTACATTTAAGGGTATTTTGAAATAGGGAAATGTTAAAGAGTGTCCTTGGGGCATTGGTTAAGAGAACATAAATAGGAATAATTTGTTGAAAAATGATAAAAAAGTGTTGAATTCAACTTTCTAAAAATCACATAGTTGTAATTTTCAATGCAAAACTACTACTTTTAGTTTCTTTAACCATTGCCTTAAGGGCATCGACCCTGAGGGCACCGGTTAGCAAGACCCTTTGAAATATCATGTCATTGAGGTGAGGTGAGGTGTATTCTTGGGGTGTGTGTGATGTGTTTATGAAGTAAAAATCTCATACTTTAGTTGTTACAAGAAACATTGGCCCACAAGACCGTGTTTATTCAATTCTTGATTGTTTGAGAGAATCTCTTTTTCCACCCTCAAAATCACTTGCACACCTCCCTCTGTTTGTTTTCTCCAAATTTACCCCTAGATAAACTTAAACTTAAAAATGCAGTTTGGATTATATAATCTAAAACATACCAATATATAAGACAACCTCGTACTCCTTCCCTCATTTCTCCATTTTCGCTACATTGTATAGATCTTGAAGTCAAGTTGCTCAATATGTCGCATTTAAGACATTTTCCACCATGAAACCAAAGGTTAGCTCACATTTCTTCAAATATTTGGTGTTTGATTTGCCCTTTTTTTATTTGCTTCTGGGTACCGGTCATTTTTGGGTTGAATATAAAAATTGGTCACACTTATAGAGTGTAATGAATTTGAGAACGATGCACTTTTTTTTGAACCGCAAGGGAATGATACACATTGTATCAATTTAGGGGTAGAATTAGAATAAAAATAATTAATAATACATTAAAAACATGAAACGACACTTATTTTGTGATATTTTTCCTTTGCAGACGGATGAATATGAGATTGAGGGAGCATGTGCTTGAAATCAACTAAAACAAGAGGAATTTTAAAGCATAGATGTACTGTAAGCAACAACGTAAAATATAGAGTGCTTAGGTTTCTTTATACACAAGTAACATGTTAGGTTGATGACTCCAACTTTTACCAACATTTAACAAAGATGATGAAACTTTATTATCTTCAAATTATACTAGTTCTTTCACAATACTGAAGAAGAATACTGAAATGGAGACAGTTCACAAAAACTAGCTATCATGTCAGTAGAACACTGTCTGGTGTAATTTAAGTCCATTGTCCATTTTATCGACCATCTAGACGCTCAGTATTCAGAAATAACAATTTAGTCCGAGCCGGATTCAGTGGACTACCAATTTAAGGGGGCAAAACATTTCATCACCAAATTTTTCTATTCATGAATAAAGTCTTAAACTCGAGAAATTACTTGAAGGGAATCAAACTCGTCGCCAATTAGACCAATAGACGCAGGCCTATTTAGAGTTTTTCTTTTCCAGATATAAAGACATTCTAACTTAATTTACCAGTGTTTTATGAAAATCTATTACTGTCTTCATTTTTCTAATTAATGATTATACATACAACAATTATTTGCAACCGATAGATTTCATGGATGCAACATATCCAATAAATAATAGCAACGTAATTGCATCTATCTTTCATAGCAATCTGAAACATCCACAGAAATATCCATTAACTAGTTATAGAAAAGTGTCCACACCACAACTAATAATTTATTGGGTGATTCAAGCACGCCATAAAAGGAATGAAGAGAGACAAGGTGCATCTTCTTGTGAGCTGCAACAAGGAGAATTTGAATCTGTTCACATGGACAT
Organism: Medicago arabica; assembly: GCA_946800305.1. Lineage (NCBI taxonomy): Eukaryota > Viridiplantae > Streptophyta > Magnoliopsida > Fabales > Fabaceae > Medicago > Medicago arabica. The sequence goes on along the minus strand of OX326967.1, from coordinate 3,151,688 downwards.
AAGAAACTATCAAAATTGAGCATGATATAAATAACATATATAACAAGCTAATTGATCTTGTGGACTTAATTTTTCAATGCTGAATAAATAGTCTTGTTACATGATTTTATGAAAGAGCGAATTGAAGTTGGTAAGTATCAGACATCAATAAACATGCATGATGAAAATAAAATAAATTTAATTTAGCCACTTTCATTCAACCATTATATGCAGAGGGATGTTAGTGTTACACCTTTACTAAACTTCCTTTCGGATAGTTGAGCATGGATTACAACATAGTTTTACTGGATCAAGAAAGATGCAAACATTCATGTAGAGGAATGTTTGAAACATTACATGAAAAACACAATTGTCAAAATGTGCCTTGGTAAGAGTGGCAATGCAATTTCAAACATTCTCAAGAGAAGCATTTCATTTTAAGAGGATAGAGTACCTTGATATTTCATACTTTAGATTGAGTAGGAATGGAGTACAACTTATAGTCATGAAACTTTGATCCTACTGTTTGGCGAATTCGCACAAGGGGAATATGATTGATAATCCAATGACATGGTCCACCTTTCTCTGGATTAATGCTATCAACTAATGTAGCTGGCATATCAGCTAATCCAAGGAATTGAAGGCTTTTCAGGTTTTGGAGGTCTTTGGGCAACACCTTCAATTGAGGGTTGTTGTTAAATCTGAAGTGTTCAAGACAAAGTAAAGCTTCTCTGTCTATAGATACAAAACTTAGTCTATTTAATCTAGTGAGATCCAACTCCTTCAGCTTAGGAAACCCTCCAACTGAAAAATGTAAACTATCACCAGAAAATGCATCATCCCACAAATTCAACCTCAACAGATTTGGCAAATTCTTCAAAGTGTCTAGTGGATCATGTTCAAAGTTAGATAAGCTAAGCCTTAGCTTCACAAGATATTGGAGTTTTGGAATCCAATTAGGCAACTTTTTTAGTCTACCTTCCAAGTTGAGTACTTTAAGATTAGGAGGAGCTGATACAAAATCCAAGTCAAGAATTACTTCCTCATCTATAGCAGTAATATATAGAGATTCAAGATGGATCATCTTTTGTATTGTAGCACATAATTCATTTCCATATTCTTGCCGCACACGTCTTATGCCTAACTTCCTTAACTGTCTCAACATTTTGAGCTCTTGGATAAGGTCTATTCCACCATGATCTGCATCCAAAAAGTAAAGTTGTTGCAAAGATTTCAAACATCCAATACCTTCTTGAATTTGCACCCCAGTCGTAAAGTTCAACATAGAATAATGCTCGTCATATTTTCTATAATAAACTGGAAGAAGCCTTAACTTTGTGAGTTTGTTTATCTCCCTTGGTAACTCATCAACTTTGGTATGCCTTAGATCCAAGCTTTCTAAGTTGACTAGATTACCAATTGATCTAGGAAGAACTGTGACTTTTGTGCTGCTCAAGTTCAAGTACTTCAGATGGAAAAGATTCCCCAAGTTATTCGGAACAAAATTCAACAGGGAGTTCTCGAAATCTAGCACTTTTAAAAGCTTGAACTTTGTAGACAATCCATCCATGAAATCTTTAGGCAATTCACCTTTGTCGAAAACAAAAATAGCACGAATTCCTGAGTTGCTTGTGCTTCTCAACACATTTTTGGAGATAGATGCTATAGAAAAACGCCTAGTTATTCCAACTGTGACTTGTTCATCACCTTCATGCATTAAATGGCAAAAGCTTAAATCTTGCATTTTTCTAAGAATCACTTCACGCAATAAATTATGGACTTGACAACTTTTGATTTTCCCATCAAAACCAACTTTCGAAACTTGAATCAAATTTCTTTGTATCAACTCTGTCAAGTACTCTTCAGCAACATCCTCCGGATTTCTTCTCTCTTCACACCTAACAAACCCTTCAGCCATCCATTGTCGAGTAAGTCTCTTCCTAGTGATGGTGTAGTCCTCGGGATATATACCAAAATACAGCATGCATGATTTCAAATGGCTAGGCAAATCATCGTAACTTAGAGATAAAATCTTTATTAGACTTGTCAAATGCACATTGCGCTCTAACTCCATTCTCAGATTTTTACTCGCCTTTTTCCATTCAAACATGGTTTTAGCTTTTGTTGACAAAAGACCTGCAGTGGCCACAATTGCCATTGGCAACCCTCCACATTTTTGAACAACATCATTGGAAATATCTTCAAGTTCTGTTGGACACTGCCCTCTAAATGCCTTGTTGCAAAACAGTTCCCATGCTTTGTTCGGAGGCAAAGGTTGTAGCTCGTGAATATGAACAAGAAAAGATTTCTTAAAATATTCTGCTACATTCATTTTTCTAGTGGTCACGATGATTCTACTTCCTTTGTTATTACTAATTAAGGCATCTTCAATCTCATCAGAAAAACTTTCTTTCCAAACATCATCAAACAAAAGCAAGTACCTCTTTGATTGAAGATGTTGCGTCACATGAGTAATCAATGTGTTGTTATCCATCTTCCATAGAGACTTTGGAATAGGCTCATTGTTGTCCAAGCAAAACTTCTTTACCATATAAATCAACATCTCCCTCAGACTGTAGGATTGAGAAACTGTGATGAAATAGCGACAATCAAAGTGGTTTTTCACAACTTGGTTTTGAAAAACATGGCTAGCAAGAGTAGTTTTTCCGATTCCTCCCATGCCAACAACAGAAACCAACATGAGCTCACTGGTTCCCCCCACCAAGCATCTAACCAATTCATCTTTTGGGGACTCAAACCCCACAACTTGAGTCTCTTGAATGATATAAGGAGCCATTTGATGATCATCAATTCTAGGAGCTTTAATCCCTCTATAACTTTCTAATCCACTTTCGGACTTAACTGCATACCATTGACTTCTTTCTTTTATTTCACCAAGTGATAACTTGATGTCTTGTATCTCAGAAGCAATCTGGTGGCGCGAATTCATGGTTTTGATCATGTTAGGAATCATTTGGAGTGAGGCTATAAATCCAGAATGATTGTTGTTTTCTGACACATACTTGATATACTCATACTCATCGATCACATCTTCTATGCGAAAAGATGCTTCTCTTAGCTGCTTCACCCAAGTTTTGATTCCTTCGTTGGCTCCTCCTCCTCCTTCATCAGCAGCCTTTGTGTCTGCATCCTTGAGTGAAACTTGAATGCTCTCAAGTTCATCTTTGATGTCTTTGAAATCTCTCTCAATCCCTGTCAGTGAATTTCCTTCTTCTTTTACAAATTTAGAGAGTTCCTCCAAAACAAGTGACACTACAGCATCTGTCATTTCAAAGTTTTCATCAATCAGGTTAACTCTTGCAAGCAATTTTGGCAATCCAAACAAGTTCAAGTGCCTTGTTTAGTCTACAAGAAATTATTTTTCTATTGTGTGAGGATAAAGACAACTATTTTCAATTTTCTATGATATATGTTTTCATCAAAGTTCCTGCAAAACAGATGACACAGAAAATAAACAAAAAATTAAAAAAAAAAAGATTATTAAATCTTCCAAGCAACTTTTGGCAACTTCGAGGTGCCTTCCTTTACCCTACTACTATGAAAGACTTTGGCAAAGACTATAAACAGGAAACTCTTTGTTTATTTTGTTTGGTGGACAACTATATTACTACATTCAATACTGTCTGTGTCTTATTATTACATTCTCCGTTATTTAATTCATTCATTCATGTAAATACAGCTGTGAATGAGAAACAATAATAATTTTTCTTGGTCTTTGGCCTTTGCAATATTCACTTATTTGATTGATTTTACTATTTGTATTCGTTTCTACTAGATCATTTCACGCATATTAAGAAATGAAATTAATTAAATTTGTATAAGAAAGAAATATTATGAACTGTTTTAGAAAATTGTCCTCAATAAATGGTTGATATTGTCTACTTTGCGCTCTAAAGTGAGTTGTTCACTTTAGAAGAGTAACACATGTCCTAAGGACACATGTTAAGGATTCCACAAATAAAAAATATCTATTGAAAAAAATTAAAGACACAATTTCCGATATATAATAGGGTTTTGCTAATAAATGTCCGTAATGAAATTTGTTAAGGAATCAAAAGATGAAATTAAAGACAAATTATGTATTGAAAAAAATATACTTATTTTGAATTTCAAAAAGTATAATGCACAACTTTTAAAGAAATATTTATATATTTGACTTTTTAACAAGTGCTCTTAAATCACTTAGATTGTGAATAGGTTTTCCATCCTTTGCTTTTGGTACCGCTTTACCAAAATAAGCAAACTCTTGTAATTTATTCTGCAATTTCAAATAAAAGCTCCTTCTTTTTATTCTTGTCTTTATTTTATTTTAGTAGTTTGCTCATCACTGTGATGAGTGACAAGGTCATTTTAGACGTACTCTCTTATAGCTACAATTTTCACACAACTGCAAATTTTGGAGGATTAGGAGGATTATATGCTACTCAGACATGTTAAAGATACATATATTTGGCATCCCACGTCTGAGGTTGAGCCAAGGTCAAGCTATGATCATCACATCGTTGGCAGGGTCTAGACTATTGTACTCACAGCAGGTACAAACATCACAGAGTTTGCCTATAATAAATATAATTTCTAAAATATTCGACATTGTTAGAATAAACTGATAATATGTAAATGATACAATATCTGTTAAATTTGTCAAAAAAAAATACAACTTTTCTTAAATTTGTCAAAAAAATAGAGGTTTTTAACTCATGCTTCACACGTGTCCATATTAGTTTTATGAATAAACTAATGATAGATAAACAAGAAGTTAATTGTGTCTTGATCAAACTAATGATAGTATATTAACAAAAAATTGTTTCTGGTATGAAATTTTCCACCAATCAATACAAAAATAAAAAAATAAATGTTTCTTGTAGACTCAACTAATCATTAGTCAATCTTTCAAAGAATCAAACATGGCACTTGAAGTTTCTGGTATGAATGAAAATTGCAAGATCAACTCTGATAAAATGAAATGGCAGAAACTGCAGTGTCATTTGTTCTGCAGCAATCCTTCCCATTTGTAGTAGAAGAAGGAAGATTATTGACAGGGTTTGGGAGAGACTTCAAAGTGATCAAAAATGAACTTGAGAGCATCCAAGCCTTGCTCAAGGATGCAGACAAAAAGGCTAATGAAGAAGGAGAACGAGCCAATAAAGAAGTAAAAGCTTGGACCAAACAGCTGAGAGAAGAATCTTTTCGCATAGAAGATGTGATTGATTACTATAACATGAATGTGGCACAAAGGGTCAACCATTCTGGACTCATAGCTTTACTCCAAAATATTTTTCACATGATCCCAACCTTAAAGTCACTTTATCATGTTGCTTCCGAGATTCGTGACATCAAATTATCAGTTGCAGGAATCAAAAGAAGAAGTACGGATTTTGATTTTCAATCTGAAAGAGGGACCAAAGCAGCCAGATTTGGTGACCCTGAAATTGCTTCTTATTTCAATGAAGATGTTGTGGGGTTTGAATCCCCAAGAGATGAATTGGTTAGATTCTTGGTGGAGGGAACAAGTGAGCGCATGTTGGTTTCTGTTGTTGGCATGGGAGGACTCGGTAAAACGACTCTTGCTAAATATGTTTTTGATAATCATGAGGTGAAAAACCACTTTGATTGTCGCTTTTACATCTTAGCTTCTCAATCCAACACTACGAAGGAGTTGTTGATTGATATGATAACGAAGTTTTATGAGCATAGCAATGAACCTATTCCAAAGGGTCTGAAGGAGATGCATGATATTACATTGACTACTCATGTGAGGGAATACCTTGAATCAAAGAGGTACTTGATGTGGTTTGATGATGTTCGGAAAGAAGAATTTGCTGAAGGGATCGAATATGCCTTGGTAAGTAATAACAAAGGAAGTAGAATCATCGTGACCACTAGAATGATGCATGCAGCAGAATATTTTCGGGAATCTTTTCCTGGTCATGTTTACAAGCTACAGCCTTTGCCTCCAAACAAAGCATGGGAACTGTTTTGCAACAAAACATTTAGAGGGGGGTGTCCAGAACATCTTGATAAAATGTCCAAGGACATTGTGCAAAAATGTGGAGGGCTACCGCTTGCAATTGTGATCATTGGTCGTCTTTTGTCAACAAAAGCTAAACTCAAGTCTGAGTGGAAAAAGGTGAGTCAAAATCTAATGGAATTAGATGGCAATGTGCATTTCACTCGTCTAACAATGATTTTATCTCGGAGTTATGATGATCTTCCTTGTCATTTAAAACTATGCATGTTGTATTTTGGTATCTATCCGGAGCACTACACCATCAATTGTAAGAGACTTACAAGGCAATGGATAGCCGAAGGATTTGTTATGTGTGATGAGGGAAAAACTTTGGAGGAAGTTGCTGAAGAGTACTTGAAAGAGCTGATATATACAAGTTTGGTTCAAGTTTCTAGTGTTGGCTATGATGGGAAAGTCAAAAGTTGTCGAGTCCATGATTTGTTGCATCATATAATCCTTAGAAAAATGAAAGATGAAAGTTTTTGCCATATAATGTATGAGGATCAAGAACAAGACACAGTTGGAATTACCAGACGCTTTTCTATAGCAACTTTCTCAAATAATGTGTTGAGAAACAATAGTAACTCAGGAATTCGTGCTATCTTTGTTTTTGACAATAGAGAAATGTCCAAATATTTCATTGATAGTTTATCTGTCAAGTTCAAGTTTGTAAAAGTTCTTGACTTTGAGCATTCTTTGTTGAATTATGTTCCTGAGAACTTGGGAAATCTTCTCAATCTAAAGTACTTGAACCTAAGTCATACAAAAGTTATGGTTCTTCCTAGATCTATTGGTAACCTACCGAACTTAGAAACGTTGGATCTAAGGCAAACTCAAGTGGTTGAGTTACCAATGGAGATAAACAAGCTCACGAAGCTAAGGCTTCTTTCAGTTTATTATAAAAAATATGAAGAGCACTGTTCAATGTTGAACTTTACAACTGGGGCACAAATGCAAAAGGGTATTGGATGCTTGAAATCTTTGCAAAATCTTTATTTTTTGGAAGCAGGTTGCAGTGGAGTAGATCTTATACAAGAGCTCAAAAAGTTGAGTAAACTAAGGAAGTTAGGCTTAAGGGGCGTGCGGGGAACATATGGAAATGCAGTATGTACTGCAGTACAAGAGATGATCAACCTTGAATCTCTAAATATTACTGCTATAACTGAGGAAGAAATACTTGACTTGGATTTTGTATCAGCTCCACCCTATCTTAAAGTGCTCAATTTGAAAGCTAGACTAACAAAGTTTCCCGATTGGATTCCAAAACTTGAATATATTGTGAAGCTAGTGCTTGGCTTTTGTAAATTTGAACATGATCCACTAAACTCTTTGAAGAATTTGCCAAATTTGATGAGGCTTATTTTGTGGGATGATGCATTTGCTGGTGAAAGTTTGCATTTTCAAGAAGGAGGGTTTCCGATGCTAAAGGAGTTGGACCTCACCAGATTAAATAGACTAAGTTCTATATCTATAGACAAAGAAGCTATAGTTGGTCTTGAACACTTTAGATGTAACAACATTCCTGAATTGAAGAAGTTACCCATAGACCTTCAAAACCTGAAAAACCTCCAATTCCTTGGATTTGCTGATATGCCAGTTGAATTAGTTGATAGCATTGATAGAGAGAAAGACGGAGGATGCCATTGGATTATCAATCATATTCCCCTTGTACTAATTCGTGAGAAACTAGGATCATGTTTTCATGAATACGAGTGGCGCCACATTCCTACTCAATTCTAACTACAAAGTAGGATCAAGTTTTCATTGAAATATAAAGGTACTCTTCCCTCTAACTATGTTATGCTTCTCATGCGAATGTTTGAAGTTTCATTGCCACTCTAACCAAAGTACTTTTTTTTTTCCTCAATTTCGGTTTTCAATCTTTCATTTACATGAATGTTTACATCTTTCTTGATTTCAAGTAAAACTATGTTGTAATGCAAGCAGAGTTATCCTAAGAAAATTAATCTTATAATACATTTTTATAATATTTAAGCTGATTGTGTATATGTAACATCCCTCTGCATATAATAGTTGAATGAAAGTTTCTATATTTTTGTACTTCTGAAAGTTACTATATTTTTGTGTGTGATGTGTGTATTATGTATTGATGTCTGATGCTTGCTAACTTCAATTAGCTCTTTCAAAAATCATGTAACAAGATTGTTTATTCAGAATTGAAAAATTAAGGTCACATGACCAATTAGCTTGTTCTGTTGTTTGTATATATCATGCTTAATTTTGATAGTTCCCTGTGCCTGTTTGAACAGATACAAATTCTCCATGTAGCAGCTCAGAAAAAAGACTCTTTGTCTCTTCATTCCTTCTATGGTATGCTTGAATCGCCCAATAAATTATTTCCTTGAATTGAACTCATCTACTACATAATCAAGGAATGTGTACTCTATTAATTTAAAATTTGATCTTGGCTACCTTTTCTGTTTTCTGTTATATGTGGTTTTGTTTATTATTGGTTGTGATGTAGATGCTTTTCTACAAACAGTAGAATGGACATTTCTATGGATATTTCAATTTGCTATGAATGATTAAGTAAAACATAAACTTTTATAAACTTAAAAATAGTACTGATATTTAACTTAAAATGTACGCATATGTTGTTGCTAATAACATTGCTTATGTTTAAAATTTCACATTTGAACACTATGCTAGAATTTAAGTTATGAGTTTCAGCGTACCTGATATACATGGAGGACTTTCAAATCATGATGGTACATGATTGTGATCTGCACTTGTTCTAATGTCTTAGCCACTTAACATCTTTTCGTGGTGTGTATTCCATTCTAGTCCACAAACCTGCATTGCATATATAACTTGAGATAATTGGGAGAATCTATCATAATAATAATGGATGCATATATAAGAAATTTCTCTAGGAGGTACGAAATTGTAAGCAGTTGAGAAAACAGTGATTAATCATTTTTGGTGAATGAGAATTACAAATTCTGAACAAACCAACTCATCATTATATAACTTGAGACAATTGGACCATCTGAGAATTACTGTGGCAACAAAAACAAGTGCCTGTTTTAAACCACATACCCTACTCTGATTGTTTTACCCTAGAAATCATTGTTCCTCTTGTTCTAGCAGGTTTCAAGCATATACTCTCGTCATTCAATTAATACTACGTTATCGTTCTCAAATTCGTTATACTCTACATGCTCCAAATTAATACTCGAAGATTAATAAGTGTTAAACTTTTTCAATCAAAAGTGACGCTCAATATGAGACAGCAGAGAATCAATATTGTAATCACCAGTTAACTATAAATAGTTTACACCGGTGCCGGTGAAGATCAAGGAAATACAAAATTCTCACCAGTTAACTATATAGTTGTGAGCAAAGGAGTTGCAACTGAATCCAAGTGTATAACAAAACTTGGATGCAGTGATTAAGTGAAGCTTGTGAAGAGAAAGCATACTAGAAGCAATGAGTCCCTTCCAAGGCCTAAACAGTCAAAGCTTTCTATCCATTTGTCAACTTCAGAAAGAACCTTGCTTAATAAGATTTTCTTGTCCTTCTCCCTATGAAGCCCGCATACTCCAAAGCAGAGGCGTGCCTGTATCGGATACGTATCAAATACCGATACTCCAAGAATACTCGCGGATACATACCCACAAAGTATCAGAATTAATTATTTTAATTTTAAAAAAATATTTTATCGGATACTTATACAATACTCCACATATACCTAAGGATACTTCTAAATACTTCACATATACGTATCCTAAAACAAGATGAACGAAAAAAAGTGAGACAATGTTGTAAAAACTCACGTATCCACGTATCCGTATTGTATCGTACTCGCACCCGTACATGGCCTTCATAGCCTTCTCCCTGAAATTAGTCTCATTAAAAACAGCTTATTTGTAATTTATAGTACAAACGCTTATCATAATAAGTGCTTATGTATAAGTTATTTCTATAGAAAAAGATAAAATGAAGTTAATTTTTTTTATATCTATAAGCTGTTTTCATAAGCTATCGAGGTGAACCTACGAATATAAGCTAAAAACAGCTTATGATCAATATCATAAGTTGTTTTTCACATATTCTACCAACCAGTCTCGTTTGTCAGTAGTAAACCTCAAATAAGTAGATTCAAACCGGCTTATCATCAACAACATATTACTTTTTGTCAGTAGTTTACACATGTGAAGATCAACGAAATACGAAATTGTTACCAATTCATTGTAGCTGTGATCGAATCGAAGGGGTTGCATCGGAATCCGTGAATGGTGATATAAGGAGACGAAGAGAGAGCGGTGTCGTTGGGGTTTGAGCGGGTGATGTTGGATATACATACAGATAAGATAAGAAGAAGCCATTGCAGAGGAACCCAAAAATTGATGTGTCAATTTCGAAAAGCTCTAACGCGGGAACATGTGGGAGTAACAGAAGAGAAAAGAGAAAAATAATAAAAATAAGGGAAAAAGGGCACCGGTTAATAAATCAAATACTTCTTCCGTCTCACAATAATTGTCTTTTTACAACTTTTTTTTTTCTCAAAATAATTGTCACTTTAGAATATCAATGCAACATTTTATTATTTTTTTCCATTATACCCTTATTTATTTATTGAATTTTATCTAACTTAACTACTTCACTAACTACAATTAATAAGGGTGTTTTAGTAAATGATACTAATTTTACCATTAAAATCAACACAATTAATCATTTCTTTAATAATCGTGAATAAACCTTAAACGGCTATTATTTAAAGACGGAGGGAGTATGAAAATAGTTTATTGGAAAGTGTGCATTATATTTAATTTTTGGCAAATGTTAACTTGTGCTCTCAAGGACACATGTTAAGGGGAATTCATTACAGAAATATACATATCAAAAGTCGTGTAGTCAATTATTTAAAAGTTAAAATATTATGTTTTCTAATGCAAAATTACTTTTTTTAGGTTCCTTAACATATGCCCTTAGGGCACAAGTTAACATGACCCTTAATTTTTAACTTTTTAATGAATTATTTTTTCTAGGGAAACTTTTTAATGAGTTGAATGCACACAATTTTTTTAGAGAATATTTCTTTTTTTAAGTTTCTTAACTTGTGCCCTAGGAGCACAAGGTAACACTACCCTAAAAATAATGCCTTTTTTAAGATTAAAATATGTTCCCTAAAAAAAAGATTAAAATATGTTTTCCGTCCATGTAAAATTGTCGGCTTTTGTCCATAAATAAATGATATTTTATCGTTCTTATATAAAAAAAATTGCATTAAGTATTAGATCGGTTAAAACTTTATTTTTTTAGAGATGCAGAATATTATAGTCATTGAAAACTCGTACACATAAGAAGATGAGATAGGATTCGAACACAAGCACGGTGATTGGTCTACTCAATTAATTTCTCTTTTAGTTGTGAGTACATATCATTGATGCATTTTTAACATCAAAACATTGGCCAAAACATTTCTCAGCTGTCTTATTCAACCTCTCAATCAAGTTAGCAGTCGATTCATCTACTTGTTTTCTAAATTTCATCACATCGACTATTGTTACTTTTGGTTGAGGTCAATAAAATCTGTAACGGAAACACCTTTCTATGTTTGTCCATGTTTGAATTGAATTTTGTGGAAGGGAAGACTACCATGAGAAAGTTGTTTCTATTAACGATAAAGGGAATAACTTCAACTTATAAAACTCGTTTTGGATCCCCTCAACGCACTAGGTTGTGAATTTACTGATATGATCCATTGTTGATTTTATAACCTATGTGGAGAGACACCATTCTTTATGTTCCTTTTGGATACGACTGGCTATACACAAGCATCTACATGAGTTTCAGTTGTATTCCAAATTACCTTTTGATTGTATTGGATATGAGTTTGACTGACCTTTGTTTCTCCATGGATGTTTACCAGTATAACTCCTTGTTAACCGAAGTATTGTCAAATCCATCGGGGATGGTGCAGATACATCAGGATGTGGCATGTATGTTATATTGTCAAGTTCAAGATGATAGTTGCTTTATATTGTTGAGACTCTTTCCAGAGCTCAGGTGCATACGTCAAACCTATTCATGATTTAGGAAAATGAATTTTTCAATGATAAAGGTTGTATCGTTCCACTGAGCGTACCAATTTTGTTGAAGGAAGTTGAATTTAGTCGAGGTTGGCCGAGATTCCTCAATTGTTATTCCCTTGCTTTAAGCGATTAGCACTGAGGGATGGATTTCCTTCTCTAGATGTGGGTTTTCTAACTACTCTAGTCAATGGTAAGTGTGGTTGTTTTTGGGTTTTCCTAACACTTAATAGAATAAAAACCAAATTGAGGTTTACACAATTAACATAAACAAATGTCAATCTTGCTACGTAACACGCCAAAACTTTTTCAATAATAAAAAAGACCAAATTGTCCTTTTTAAGTGATATTATTATAAACAAATCAATATTCACGCAATGATTTAGGCAGAAACTAAATTGTTCAGATTTATTTTTCATAAGAGGTAAAAAAAACTATTTTTTAGAGACTCAAACGAGTCTTCATTCTATAAATTTTAAAACTACAAACTTGAAAACATTGTCTTAATCGCACTTAAGCAACTATTGAGAGAATATAACTACTTCGACAATACACATGATTTCTCTAACATGTGAATCACACTATTAACAAAACTATCTTTGTTTTTTTTTTTTTTAATATAGGGTTAATTAAGTTTTTAATCTCTATAAATATCTGCAGTTTCGTTTTTAGTCTCTATAAAAATAAATCACACTTTTTAGTCCCTATAAAAATTTTCGTTATAGCTTTTAGTCCCTACTGTTAAGTGACTCCTCACGGTACTGACGTGGCACTGGCATGTCATTATTAAAAATAAAAATTAAAAAATTAAAAACTTCAGAATTTTTGTTTAATGGTTTTTCCAAAAAAAATAATTGGACATTATGAAATTACTACAATACCCTTATTGTTTAATTAAAAGACAGAATTATTTCTCTCTTCTCTTCACCTGATATTAACATATTATGTTGTTGATGAAAATAGTCATGAACATGACACAATTGTTGAAGCAAAATCCCTAATTAATTTTAAAGATAACAAATCTTGATGATTAAGGAATTAATGGACTTTAATTAATTTCTTGGTATTTAACTTGTGCTCTTAAGTGTTTAACAAAGACATGAACAAAGTTTAAATCATACCAAGATACAAGAAATCAAAGGACTTAAAGACTGAAAGAACTCAGTCAGAGTTCAGAAAGTTAAAATAGTTCAGAAGGTTGGACAGAGTTCAGAAGGTTGTTCATGATGAACATCAAAAACCAAGCCCAGAAATTCATGAACCAAATGAACAAGATACAAGGTTCACGTGACTTAAATAAAAGCCCAGTAAAGTACACTAACTAAGATCAATCAAGGAATAAAGACATTTATTTGATTAAAATCAAAAAGGGCATCTTCAATGTTCATTCAAGACTACATTCTGAAGTATTCTCAAGAACACAACAACATTCTGAAGTATGACAGTTTGCCCAGAATTTCAAGTGAAAGTTGGTGGGTCTCAGGACACGTGGCACAAGACTATTGGTCACACTCCAACGGCTACTAAAGGTCAAGACACTCTATAAATAGAAGTGGAAGGTTCAACATTACACACACCTTTGCTAAGCATACAAGAAAACAACATAACAGTGTTTGAAGCTTTAGCAAAAACATTGATTTCACAAAGATTTCAAGAAGTCTTTAAAAGTGTGCATCAATATTTCTCTTATCTTTTTAAAGATAAATCTGCTCCTCCATTCTTCTCTTGTCTCGTTTTAATCATTCAAACTCCATACAAATTGTAAAGAAATTCTCATCTAGCTTTAGGGGTACTAAAGTGTTAGTTTGAGCAGAAAGGTGTAAAAGTCTAAGTAGGTAACTTAGCAAGAAAGGTGCAAGCCTATTGAGGCTTATAGAATACAGTTGTTGTAATTGTTCAGGTGAACAAGATTGTTAGGTGCAGGATTTGAGAGGTTATCTCAAGCATCATAGTGGAAACTCTCACAAGATTGTGAGGAGTGGAATAACCAACATTGGGGGAATCACTATGAATCTCTGTGTGTTATTCTTCTCTTCCCTATACTCTTTACTTACAGTATACACAACACACACAAACACATTTACTTTATTAAACTGTTTTTGAACTAACACTTTTGAACGTTTTGAAGTCTGTCTGTTAACTTAACCATTCCAAGTATACAACTTGAGAATCCTTTTTAAGTTACAAGATAATTTTTATAGGGTCACTGTTGTATATTTCCTTAAAATTGTGATTATGGGAATGCATAAAATCGTGGTACGATTTTTGGAGAGCCGCAACGCGATTTGTGTTGGCAGAACGAGTATTTTTGTCATAGGGAAATCGTGACACGATTTGGGAAATCGTGACACGATTAGACAACTTCTTGAGCAAGTTGTTTTGATAGTGACTATTCACAACGACTGGAAAAGAGAAAATCGTGGCACGGTAGTGGAAAATCGTGACGCGAAGTATTTAAGTGGTTTCTGCATTCTTTCAAAGTGAGCTGAAGCAAGAGGTCTAGGGTTCACAAAAGGGGGAACTTGAGGGTTGAGTACCTTTGTAGAGATAGTCTCTTGGGGTGGGTTAAACATTGTAAACACCTTGGGTAGTGAGATTACATCATTGGAAGGATCATAAGCTTCCTCTAGTATAATCTCTTGTAGGTTCATATGAGTGAGGTGGGTCAAGACAAAGGGTAGAGATTAGGATTGAAGGCTGATTTCTTGTAACCTTTTGTAACATCTTATCATAGTGAATTGGAGAGCTACTATCTCCCTCAGATTAGATCATATTGACTGAACTGGATTACCATTTTGTGTGTGTTTGTTTTCCTTAAGCTTGCTTATCTTCATGTTTGTCAGTGTCATTGTTTTAAGCTCCACACTTAGATTTTAGGTCTGTTTTTTTTTGTTGTTGTTGCTTGAAGGCACTTAGACCTAGGATTACCACTACCTTTTGCTCCACACATCTATACAAGTATTGGTGTGATTTCGAACCGATCTATTTCACAACAGTCACAATTCAAACCCCTTCCTTGTGACTATTTTATCTGCTTCAATTGGCATCAGAACCCGATTCTAAGGGTTTGAACACTTAAACAAGTGTTAGAGAAAAGATTCAGGAAGTATGCCTAAAGTCAAATATGCATCCAACGTAACAAAATCCAGATTTGAGGATTTTTTTGTTTTATGTTATTTTAATTCTTATAATTTAACTTTATCTCTTATTTTAATTTAAATGTTTTTAAAAAATATGCATCCAACGTAACAAAAAAAACGTGTTTTAAAAAAATTATAATAATGACGTGCCAGTCCCAAAAAAAATCTGAAGTTTTTTTTAAATAAATAAATAATGACGTATAAGGTATTTTAGTAATTACATAATGCCCAATTAATTTTTTGGAAAAAACCATTAAACAGAAATTCTGAAGTTTAAAAAAAATAAATAAAAAAAAACAAATAATGGCATGTTAGTGCCACACCAGCACCGTTAGGGGTTACTTAACAGCAGGGACTAAAAGCTATAACTGAAAATTTTGTAAGAATTAAAAAGTGTGATTTATTTTTATAGGAATTAAAAATGAAACTGCAGATATTTATAGGGACTAAAAACTTAATTAACTCTTTTATATATAAACAAAGGAGAACTACCCTGCAATACTCAAAGTTTCTTTCTCCCTCAATCCCATTACCTCTAATGAAACCCACAATAAAAAAAGCTTAATTTATTTTAGGCCTAATACAACTTTTGGTCCTTTTAGTTTGATAGAATTTCTAAGTTAGTCATTTAAGTTTCGAAAGTTTCAATTAGGTCATTTTAGTTTGACAGAATTCTCAAGTTAGTCCTTTAAATTTCGAAAGTTTCAATTAGGTCATTTTATTTGACAAAATTCCCAAACATGATATTTGTCCTTTATTTCATTATACTTTTAAATTTTAGAGAAGATTGAAATGATGATAGAGATCATAAACTACAAAGTGGTGACGTTAAAATTTATCATAAAACTCTTTTTTTTATTACAGTTTTTTTTTATTTTGAAAAAAATATTATATAACACTTTTTTTTTTTTTTTTTTACTTTTCTTTTAAGGAAACGCGTTTTTTATTATAGAAATATTATTATTCAAAATTTAATTTAAAACAATTTTAAAATCAACTAAAAATCCATTTTATCCATATATATGGATATATGGAATTTCAATAAAACAACCACGTGTTATACTACCATTGGTCATTCCCATGCATTCCCTCACAATTTTTATTTATTTTTTGAATAAATAAAATTTCTTCGTCAAACTCGTACGTACGCATATTCCGGCAATTCGACACTTCGTAGGTTTCTGTCCCACACTACCTTCGGATCTTACATCACACCATTCACCCCTTCCTTTGCTTTCAAATTTCCCTTCAAAATTGTTACCTTCTTCCTGTTCAATTTCCCAATTTGATGCCATGAAGAAGAAGCTTGATACCCGTTTCCCTGCTGTAAGTTTTTTCTGCTTTTTAGCTTTAAAGTTTGTATTTTTTTATAGTGCCGTTGTGTTCTTGCATCTGGGTATTTTTTGTTTTTTTTTTATTTATATAATCGAGTTTTTTTAATTTGGGTTTGATGATAAATTGATAGTTTAGGGTTTCTGGGTTGTGGGGGGTGTGAATTGGGTCAAATAGCATGATGGGTGTGGAATTTTAGTATGATTCATAGGATTTATTTGTATGCTAATAGCTCAAGTAGACACCGACACCAGTCACAACACTGACACATTGACACCGGCAATAATCTGCGAAGATACATAAGACACCGACAATAATTTGCGAAGATACATAATTAAATGTAATTACATGCGTAAGTGTCGTGTTGGATATTGGGATGTTTCAATTGAGCTATGTTTATTTATTTGGGTTTGATGATAATTTAGGGTTTCTAGGCTGTGGGAGTGTGAATTGGGTATGGCATGATGGGTATGACTGGAATATTTGTCTGATTCATAGGATTTTGTTGTCTGCTAATAGCTAACATTGACACTGACACCGGTCACGACACTAATGCAGCGACACTCATAATAATTTGAGAAAATATAATGACATGTGTGAATTTGGTGTTGGTGTCGAAAACTGACATGTGCCGATTGAGCTATGGTTATTTAGGTTTGATGATAATTGAGGGTTACTGGTTGTGGGGGTGTGAATTTGGTAGAGTGGCGTGATGGGTGTGATTGGAATTTAGTATGATTCATAGGACTTGTTTTCCTGCTAAAAACTCACAGAGACCAACACCGGTCACAACACTCACACATTGATATCGATAATAATTTGAGAAGATACATAATTGAATGTAATTGCATGTGTCAATGTTGTGTCGGATACCCGCACGTGTCAATTGAGCTTTTCTTATTTGGGTTTGATGATAATTGAGGGTTTCTGGGTTATCGGGGTGTGAATTGGGTAGAGTGGTATGCTTGTGTTTGACTGGAATTTACTAATTTAGTAAAGTTCATAGGATTTATATGCTTGTGTTTGATTATAATTTGAAATATATAGGTTAATATTATGTGTCATGTGAGTTTTAGCCAGTGCTATCAATAACCCACTATTGTCGCTACATCTGCTAGCAAAATTGGAATAGAGGCAGCTATTGCCCTAATAGAAAAATTAGGAGAGCACAGCGTCACGGTTTTTATAGAGGATTCATCAAAATCCTCTATGCTATAGCGTTATAGTGCCGCTATCACCGCTATTTGACAATACTTGTTTAAGCCTTTTTGGTGCTTGGTTGGTTTGGGGTCTATGATTGCTGTTTGTATCAAAATAAGTGAGGAATGCATTCATTGGGGCTGCTGTTGAGCTTTAAGACGGGTATGTTTTATTGGGTTAACATACCTCTTTGGCCTTCCATTTGAGTTATCCTAATGCTCTGGAAATTTGAAGTGCACAAATTTTCCGTTTGTGAATTAGACGATTCTTTTGTGATGGTTATGGTTAGAGAGATATAGGTTTATGTTTGCATTACCCCTTTAGTTTTGTGAAATCTAAATGCAAAAGATGAAATTTGTCTTTTGTGTTTTTTGCCTCAAATTCTGATGCAAACTGCAGTGCAAAAATGCAGATAATTGTTCATTTGTCGCTTTTGCTGCAAAGAAGATGCTTTATCATACAAAGTATGCTTGTACAGATGTGCCAGAACGTTATTTTTTATCACAAGGTTATAGGTAATAAATGATAGTCCTTGCACGTTTTCCATATTATCCCAATTACTTGAAGTGAAGCTTGCAACACATATGCACATCGTGCGAACTGTGATGTTAAATAATGTAATCAGATAGATGGATTGGTTAAACCGAATGAAGATGGTTATAGCAGAATGTCATTGTCAAGACTGAAGTCTTACATCCGGGCTTCGGCCCTCCCTTTCATGAAAAAAAAAAAAAGACTGAAGTCTTACATAAGTGTAGGTTATGTCAACTTTTTTCCAGCTGCTGCTGTCATATATATAGATAAATTGCTCATTCTCTAGCATCGTATGTGTAACTTATACAATTGGATAGATCTCCTCCTACAGTTATCCATATATGAAAAGTTCGCTTTGACCAAACCTATTGGATACATTTATGATTGCACCTGGAGTTCGGGTTTTGGTTAACATTGCAACTAATTGTGTCCTTCATTTTTCCACTTTGCAAAAGTGTTCTATGCTTAGATTTAATGCTGTAGCAAAATGGATGACCATGTTTTGTGGAATAGTTTTTGCATCTTGCTTCTTTTGATATATTGTGTAGCTTAACCTTGTTGAATCAAACTGTTCTGCTTAGCCAATAGGAGTGGAAGTGTTGTCAAACAGTGGCTATAACAGCTCTATAGCACTATAGTGTAGCGGAATTGGAACAAATCACGATCGTTCCGCGATCTAGTATAAAGTGTTGTCAAACAGCAGCTTTAGCATAACAGAATTTAAACATTCCGTTATTTCCTACAATCCGCGATTGACAACACTCAGTGGGGAATTTGAGAATATAATTTAGAACCTTTTCAAATAATCTATTTAAGCAAAGCAATCTATTAAGAGAATGCTTTATCTCATGAAAACATTAATTTGCAGGCTCGGATAAAGAAGATAATGCAAGCAGATGAGGATGTTGGAAAGATAGCACTGGCAGTTCCTGTTTTAGTTTGTGAGTTGCTTTCAGTTATTTCTTGGTTAAATTTTGAGCATTTGCTGCGTCTTTTCTCTCATGTTGTTGACCTCAGTCTTGATTTTTTTACAGCAAAAGCTCTGGAATTATTTTTGCAAGATCTTTGTGACCGGACTTATGAAATAACTCTACAGAGAGGAGCAAAGACCATGAATGCATTGCATTTGTAAGTTGTGGAATAATTTATTTTCTATATTTTTCTGGAGGAAACCTTCAGGTTTGATTTGTTTGTGTCCATGCATAGACCGATTTTACTTGTGCTGGTGTTTGCTTTAATGATTAAGAATTGAGGTTACTTAAATTTCTGATTCTCATCTCTTGGTCGGAGACGGTCAGATCCATGCTAAGTATGAACATATCATCCTAAATGTAAAGCTTTTGGGTTTTATATCTCCCAATGATTTTTTGGGAAAATTTACCATCGATGTTACGAATTATAAAATAAGTGATTTTGGCATTCAATGATTTAGAGAAGCTGTTTTGTGTTTGTTTACATAATAAGAATCACTTTTTAAAAAAGAAAATCATTGATACAAAATAATGTTTATGAGAAGCTACTCAAAACAGTTCTCCATTCGAAGTAGATTTTAGATATATATCTTTATCTTTAATGTATTGGGAGCCTAGTCTAACCAGTGGTGAACACAAATTTCAGGAAACATTGTGTACAAAGCTACAATGTCTTTGACTTTTTGAGAGACATTGTCAGCAGGGTTCCTGACTATAGCCACGGACATGGTCATTCTGAGGCTGGAGCTGATGATCGCGCCGTTCCAAAGAGAAGGTTCGAAGTCCAGTAGCTTTTATCTTGTCTAATTTATCTATGCATACAAGCAATTAAAACCGTTAAGAATGTTTACCAGGAAAGCTGCTGGTGATGATTGCAATGACAGCGATGAAGAGTCTAAGCGGAGTAAAATGGTAATTTCCCTTTTATCGAAAACCTATACAAGGCTAAGTGCTTATCATTTAAGTGAATTTTACAAGTTATTTATATAGAAAAAGATAAAATAAAGTCAAATTATTTTCATACAAGTTATAGGTTGTTTTCGTAAGCTAATCTAATGAGCATATGAAAATAAGCTAAAAGCATTGTATTTCATAAGGTCTCACACGTGCTTATGCCAGTAGATAAGTTCAAATAAGTCACTTCATAGAGCCTCTTTATTCATAAGCATCTAAACCTTATAATTGGGAATCAAATGTTTATCTCAGTTAAGAAATTCTAAGAAACTAGAAGGTAATCTAAACTAGACACGCTGCAGTTTTTAGTCATGATCGATGACGGTTAATTTTGTTTGATCACAGCTTGAGTTGGGCCACACTGGCAGTACTGGTAGGGGAAGAGGAAGGGGTAGAGGAAGAGGCCGTGGTCGAGGGGCTCGAACTGCAGAAAGAGAAACCTTACATCAGCAGGTTGAATCTGAACCTTGCACTTCTATTCAGCAAACTAGCAAAGACGTCCCCAATACAAGCATGGCAATAGATAATGGTTCAGAACCAAAGGAGTTATCAAAGGAAAACATTGCAGCTCACGAAGAAAGTACTCAATCTCTCCGAAACATTGATCTGAATGCTAACTTACATGAAAACGAGGACAAAAACAATACAAGCATGGATATACCTACTCAGGCCGCATTGCCTGAACCTGCTGCAACAACAGATATGCAACATGAAGAAATTCCAGGTTGGTCCCTTACTGATGTTGACAAGATGGCGATTGACACGCTGCAGCTTGCAGCAAACCTTGGTAATAGGCTTGATGAGGATGAGGAAGATTATGATGAGGAGGAAGAGTAGCTAACACCTTAAGGGGGAAATCATGTCTCAGATGCTAAATGAATGATCCCTTTTTTTCATTGCCTGGTATACCAATGATGACCTTGTGTAGATACTAGCAAATGTAGTTTTTTCTTATTCTTATCAGTAATGTTAGTTTCATCAGTTTTTAGGATTAAAATGGATGTTGTTGTAGGTTACATCAACTTTGCTAGTACATGATTAAACTTCTTGGTAAAGTTGGATTACCAGTTGGTTTCATTGTGTTGTTTTTTTAAGATATTCTGTCAATGGTTTTCTACTTCTGAGTTGTACCTCAATCAGAAAGCATAAGTATCCTTAACTATAAATAAGGTAAAAGAAAAAAGAAAGAAATAGTAAACAACAACACAAATGACAATTAAAGATAATAATTTAAAGACAACTTGGTTGATAGAGTGCACATTTTTTTCCTTGAAGAAGAGTACATTGGTCATTATGCTAGGATACTTGTAGATGTTGAATTGTCTGAAAAAATTTACAAAAAATATTCTGGTTGAACGTGACGGTTATGCCTTTTATGTGGATGTGCAATATGAAAATCAACCTCTTTTTTGCTCCAATGGTAATCAAATTGGACACACAATTCATCTCTGTAAGAAGATAGGTAAGACGGATCAAAGTAACAGCAAAGATGCAAGCACTTTCAATTTACTAATGCTGATAAGGTTATGCCTGTTGTTGGTAATCAAGTGGATAAAAAGGTTGGTGTAGGAGACTTAGCAGGAAATGGGCAACAAGAGCATACTCATGGTTATGCTAAGAATTCTCTGTATATAGCATTGTTGATTATAGCAGGGACTGAACTGGTGCATTCTTTAGCAGGAAAGTTAACCAGCGGACGCTTCTAAAAACACCTTCATCAATGAAGCTCAAAAGAAAAGTGTTCAAATTCTTAAAAAATTATGGGGAGACCTATCCTCTTGAGGAGCAAAATATGGCAGATGAATGAAATAACTACCAAGTGAGTGATAGGGATTTCACCTCTTATGTCTCCAATAGGCAACAAAAGGACAAATTGAATCAAAAGCATAATAGATTGCAGTAATCAAGTGGACATAGTGATTATATACAAACTCGTTCCAAAAAGGGTGTTAATAAAGAGAATGCCAAATGAGTTTTGGTCCTTATGAAGTTGACTCAAAACCTGTTCTCAATTTTAGTAAGATTGGACAGGAAATGACATCAATTTCTCCCGTTAGTCAAGGAAGTTTCTCAGTATGGATGAGATTCTTGGGCAGGTGGCTGTCTTGTGCATTGGTTTGTGATTTCATTGGTTGCTTTTCTCTAGTTTAATAAGAAGTTCAGAGTTCAAAATGTTCGTATGAACAGAGTTCAAAATGTTCATATGAATGGAGTTCATAATGATCATGAACATTAACCCAGAATATTCCAGAAATATTAAATGATTACTTCATGGATAAACAAGAATATTTGAAGTTATCGGTTACAAACAATGATGAACTAGATACAAAGAAATATTCTTTTGGACTTCAAAGAAAGAATCATCTTGTTTGTCAAAACAAATGATTTCTCATTTATATGCTTCAAGTAGTTTTTGTAGGGAATAAACAAACAACCTTCATAAGGTTCAAAGTGTTAAAGAACATCACAATGTTCAACATAAAGTACAACCGTCAAAAAGGAAGAAACCCAGAAGAAACATTCTGAAGTTCATATGTATAAACCCAAAAGGAGTTTAGAAGGTTGTTCCGAAGGTTGTTCAGAAGGTTCATTAGAGCAAACCCATGAATCAATGTCCACACAAAGAACAGACGTGACATGAACATATCTTATGCAGAAAATGATTTTGACTTTGGATCAAGAAATCATTAAAGGCATCTATGGTGATTAAAGGATTAATGAACTTTGATAGTTCTTGGTATTTGTGCGTTCTTGAGTGATTAACCAAGACACAAACAAAGTATAAATCATATCAAGATACAAGAAATCAAAGGACATTTGAATTCATTTACTAACTTTGAGTTCAGAAAGTTAGTTCAGAATGTTGTTCAGAAAGTTGATCAGAATGTTTACGCTGTGTGTGCATATTGAAGTCTGTGGACCACTCGAAAAGCCGAAGGACACCCGACTTTAAGGTAACAGTGCCCGCAGCCCTGACAACACGCATATCCATCTTGGAAGCAAAGAAAAATTCGTAATAATCTCTTCCAAGAGACATCACGCGCCAGGCTCCTGATGTCTTCCATATCTTTTGCAATTTCGATTCAATCTCCTTTGTAGAGTATGACTTGTCTCCTTTGTATAAAATCAGGCGTCCCCGTAGGTTAGTCTTGCGAAAATTCATTCCCCTTTCATAAATGTTCTGTGTGATTTTGATATTGAGTGTTTCTCCCCGAATTGTTGGTTTTGGCAAATTAACAGTTGAGGCAATCTTTGTCGAGGCAGTTAGAGCCTGTGCGAAAGAAATCACCGGCATGGCTGATGAGGCAGGCGGTGTAATGACCCTTGCAATTTTAGGAGCGGCTGCAAGAGGGGCCATCTCAGCCTGTCAGTCAAACATGGCAGCTGAGATTGCAATTAGTGATGAAACAAATGAAACTAGCACTCACCTTCTGAAGAAGACATGATCAAATTAACAGGTGATGATGATGAAATCAGCAATGCACTTTTTATGGCACTTGATAATTGCAACACTCCACCCGTTAGAATTAATCACAAAAGAAAGAATAATCTTGCACCTGATCCCAACAAACAATTGAAATATTTGATTATTATGGATTAACGTCAATGAATTGAAACCAAAATAGATCCGCCGCTCCGGCTACGAAAACCCTAGCGGTCATCCATTCATCTCTTTTGGGTTTGAATCAGTACGCTAATACATCTGTTAAGAAAAAATACGAAGAAAGAAAAGGAAAACTAGGTCAACACATGTTCATTAAAAAAAAAGTGATGCTAGATGCATTACCCAAATTCATTAAAAAAAATAAAAAATACGAAAAAAGAAAAGGGAAACTAGGTAACACATTTTCAAAAAGACATAAATCTAAAGTTAAGCAAGCCTAACTCATTTCTTATGTAATCTAGGTTAATGCTATTAGGAAGAGAAGGTAACAAACAAAAAAATAAAAGGCTAAACAAATGTTAGCTAACCTTTATGTGCATGAGTTACTTTCTATATGAAATAATTGATAAATATCAAGAAAACACTAGACAAATATTAAAAACACGGGAAAATATCTATAACTCATACATAAAAAAAATACGGGACAAGTATTTATAATTAGTAAACATAAATAATATGAGACACATATTTGTCATCATTGAGGCAAAAAAGGTACAAACATATTTAAAATTTCACGTGATAAATAATTTTCATCGATGAATAAAAAAAATAAAACAATCACCTGTGCAGCATTGCACGGGTTAACACATTAGTAAACATTATAACATGTAGTTAACATCCTTTTCATTTTTTTCCTTATTCATTTGTTTAATCACCAAAGTTTTATGGTATAAATATTCAATTAATGTCTCAAATTCAAAAAATATGTGAATTTATATCATTTATTTATTTTAAAACGATAATAATGGACATTTCTATTTTATTTAAGAAATGGAAAGGATCTCAACTTACTTAGTATCATGTCAAATAAAAATGTATGCTTAATATGCCATTCTAAAATAAAGTGTAATTACTACCATCAGATTGTTTAAGTCGTAAGTGATTTTGACACCTTAAATAAGGGATCATGACTCATGTCTTCAATCTTCAACTATTGCATAAAGTTGAGAGAAGATAACTCATCTTAAATGTCCACTAATTTCTCAACGAAGTTAATCACCAATTTCTTTATACAATTTTCAAAACATGTACAACATTTCTAGAGATTTAAAAAGTATCAAACTTCATTTTAATTATTTTTAAAAATGGATTATTTCATGTTTAAAAAAAAATTATTTCTAATTTGCCTTTTATATTTCGTCTATCGCAATTGTGTACAATACAAATCTTCAATTTCCTTGTTAGGAATAAACAAATGTTTTAGTCTTCAATTTTGTTAGGAATTTAAAATAAACAAAAATTTTAAAACTAAATACTTTCAGAAAGCAAACAAATCCTTACTAGACCTGTGTGTAATATGCATAGCTAGTTATGCATTCGTCAGAATTTGCAAAAATTTTAATATCATAATTCAAGTGTCATAATCTTCAAAATTAAGTATTTAATGGAGGCATGATATTGGGACATACAGATAGAGCAAGAAATAATTTTGACAATTGCAAAGATGTCCTTTAGAATTTGCCTGCAAGCACCTTTATTTAACAGGTCAATAAACATAATTTTTATTGTCATTAATTTTATTGGTAACAAAAATGCATCGATTTATTTATTTATTTAGTTTTTTTATTTTATTAAAAGGTATCGATTTTATTAGAGTGTAAATATATACTATACCGTATGTATATATTCTCCCTTCCTTGTAAAAGAAAAAGTATATTCATTCCTATGAGATTAACTCAGTTGGTAGGAATATTGCATATTATATGCAGGAGTCGGAGTTCGAACTCCGGACACCTCACTTCTCCACAATGTGACCTATAGCCATTAGGCTACTTGATAAAAAAAAATTATATTCTCGCTGGTGCTTAAAACAAGTTTCCTACACTTCACTATTCCCTTGAACCCCTTCCCAAATCTCTCATGTTTTGCATAACAAGCATGAACATGAATAAAGGAACAATTTAATTTGCCCCTTAAATTCAAATAAAGTTCAATGAATTTGGGCATTAACTAAAAAACATAAATAAAGAAACAATGTGTATCACACATAATGAAAAACCGTAATCATAAGACATTAGCTCCTATAAATAGATCAACTCTCACACTCTCTCAACACACCAACATCACTCCTTTCCTTCTCTTAATACAAAAAAATGGCCAAAACTATAGTATCGTTTTTTCTCTTTCTCCAATTAACCTCTTTCATAGCATTTGCTGAAGAGCTAGAAACTCTTCATCACAAACCAGCAACCCCACTTCATCCCCCAACTAAGTCACCGGTTCATAAACCATTAGCTAAACCTCCGACCCATCACCACCATCAGCATCAACATCATTCACCATCCCCTACTCCTTCCCATGTTCACACTCCTTTACAACCTCGTCACCATGCAAAACCCCCAACCCATCATGATCATCATCATCATCATCATCATCACTCTCCCGCATATGCCCCTATTAAGCCTCCGGTTCACACTCCTTTACATCCTCCTCACCCTGCAAAACCTCCAACCCATCACCACCACCAACATCACTCACCATCCCCCGCCCCTTCCCGTGTTCACACTCCTTTACATCCTCGTCACCCTGCAAAACCCCCCACCCATAATCAACATCACTCTTCTGCTCATGCCCCTATTAAGCCTCCAGTTCACACACCTTAACCCCTCCCTCTGCAAAGCCCCCAACTCACCACCATCACCACCCTCCGGCTCACACCCCTACTCACACACCTCTTGTTTCTAGAAGCTTGATAGCTGTTGAAGGAGTTGTTTATGTCAAATCATGCAACTATACTGGTGTTGACACTTTAAAAGGAGCTACACCACTTCTTGGTTTGTTTCTCAACTCCATTTTATTTTATTTGTCTTATGATTTTAAAAAGTATTTTTTTACTTTATTTTTGTTTTTCTACTATCTTTTGTCACTTGGAGCATTGCCTACAATCTTCCATGAAGAATAAAAAATATATAATTAATATATTATGTTAAATTTAGTTTATTTTTTCACACATTCTTTTGGCCTAATATTTGATCTACAATGTAGATAGATCTAAAAATATTATTACAACCATAGATCTAATATATTGTTTCCGTATATACCTTCATTTTGTGTTTTTTTCATTGACATGACAAGGTTGTAGAAGAATACTTCCTTAGTCGTACAAACATAATAACACGTTATTATTTTGCCTACAAAATAACACATTATTTAATTATTTCAAAAACACATTTTATTTAATTATTTAATTTTCTACCATTTTTATTAGTGTGTCCAAATTGTTATGTATTATTTAACAAGAGTTTTGACCAAAACCTTCTCCAATTATGTGCTAAAAGACAATGACATTGTTATGTTTTGAAAATTGAAGGTGCCATTGTGAAGCTCCAATGCGACAACGCCAAACACAAGTTGATCCTTAAAGCCAAGACGGATAAGAAAGGTTACTTCTATATTGGAGGCCCAAAGAACATTGCAGGTTATTCAATTCGCCATTGCAACATTGTTTT
The DNA here is from genome assembly GCA_946800305.1 of Medicago arabica. NCBI lineage: Eukaryota > Viridiplantae > Streptophyta > Magnoliopsida > Fabales > Fabaceae > Medicago > Medicago arabica. Next base: position 3,124,381 of record OX326967.1, on the reverse strand, counting down.
AGATAGTGCACCAAAAGTACTAAAACCCTCAAATCTTCATGGTGGTGTTACTGGGGCTCTTCTTAAGCCAGTGAAACGATTGGTGTCTAAGGGGGTTTCTTTAAGACTCTACACTGTTGGACCATTTGCATTTGAGCCCAAATGTCATCATTAAAAAAAATATCAGTGATTTAAATTGATATAAATTTCTTTTAGGGTTTAGACCTTTGTTTTAACTTTGTGTTAAAATATGGTGTTTGGATCTTGAATTATCAATAATAAGAAAACGGTTTATCACACTTGTTTACTCTAATCACTGTTATCCATTGCCTTTCTCTTTTTTTGTTTTATATTTAAATCGATTTAAATTGCTGCATTTTAAAAGTAGAATTTATTTGTGCAAAATTACCAATGTGTTTGGTTATGATAATACTAATTCATATATATCAATCAAATTCAAATATGGAAACATATTGACGCAATATAATTTGGTTTTTAATTACATCAGAAAGGCAAACACAAAGGGTTATAAAAGGGGATAGATATGACCTCTAAAAAGAAACTTCAGCTAACAAGTAACATAGTGTTAACTTTAAAATAGTTCAAACATAATGTTCTTGTTTACAAGAATTCATGTTTTTGTTAACAAGAATTCAAATATAATGTTAAAAAGGGCATATACATAACTACATTCTTTTTAAAAGGTATATACATAATTACATATTACGTCCTTCATAAAAAAGTATTGTCAAAAAATTCATCACATTAGTCTCTAAAGTATACTAAAATCCATCATGTTAGTCTCTAGCTGATTTGGTTGTTATTTATTTATTTAGTTACGCACATGAAAGTATTATCCAACTTTAGTTATTATTTATTTATTTGTTCTTATGAAATTGTTGTTTGTGTAGTGTCATATTCGTGAGTCATCAACCAATGTTTCATACTATTGTAGGATATATTAGTGTAGGATTGGGACACCAAGGCAACAATTACTTGTATACCACTTGCTATAGCATGTTTGATTTTCAATACATCTTGTGTTCCTCCAGCATCGCTTAAAGGTGTAGCAAACTATTCTCATTGATGGACTATATATGTGTTTCATTTAAATACGGATCTTGAAAAGTTGTGGAAGCATCTATCTCAACTAGGGTCCAAGGCATAGGTGTGTTTGTGAGTGTGACTCTAGTGATAATTGATATTTTTTTTATACGAGTCATCAACTTCTTGGCTCGATATTTGTTTCCTATTAACTTTTACTTATGATGCGTGGATTTATAGGTGGGTCCGTAGACATAAAGGTGTAAGAATAAGAAATTTTGGCACAAGATCCCCACATCGTCCATGTCCCATTGGAATCACAGTTGCAAAGGTAAGGACACATGTTGGGCTCTAGAATCTTTAAATATTGTCCACACCAAAATTCTGCAAAGAAATATATTTGTTGTAGAAGGTTAAAAAATGATTATCTCATTCTAAGAAAAATACATGTATTTTTTCAAGAGGATAACTTACTTTCAGTAGCTTTTTTCAGCTTTTCGAAGGATTTCACCTCATCACTTGAAAGTTGTTGGATAATGGCAGTGAGTTGTTAATATCTCGTTGGATAACATCTAATTGTGAAGGTTGCATTGAAAAGATTGATAAATTAAGTGTCTCACACGAACATTTTATTTTGTACTAGTGGGAAACAAGTAACATAGGAAAAATTGGTAGTGGCTTTTGTAGGCCACACCAAACAATTAGTTTGGCTAGCAGCTATCATCTGCACAATTTTTGTCAAGCGCCTATAGGTGTCTCTAAATATAGTTTAATTATTACAACACAAGACTTTTGTTAAGTTTGATCTTGGATATGTTGTTCAGTCATCGCCGATTTTGTTAACTCCTGACCAAATTGATGAGTCTTGGAAAAGAAATAAGATTGGTTTTGATTTCAAGAGTGCTGCTAGGACTAGGTGGATGGTAGTTCTGTTAAATATTCTTGTCATTTTTCCTTTTTTTCTTTTTTGCAGCTAGAAATTGATTTTGTCGTGGCTGAGATGATATGATATTGCCGGGGCTTATGGATGAGATGTTGGGGCTATGCTTTATGGCGGTATATATATACAATGATGACTCTACTGTTGTGTTATATGGTTGAATGTTGACATTGGAACATTCCTAGCTATATTGTTCTCGTATGCTTTTTTTTTTTATGTATATTGGAAAATTGATATGGAAAGTTGAGGATTGATTATGTAATATCAAATTAGCAAATCATTTATGAGTACTAAAAGCACATGAGGTGGTTCATAAAAAAAGCATTCGCTTGTTCTATATTATCTAATTTGAGGATTGATCATGTAATATCTAATTCATATTTTGATTGTTGACCTATCAAATCATGTGCTTTTTTTATGTACTAAATTGTAAAAATGGTATAGAACAACCTAGCCCCTGAGGTGGTCTGGTCTAAATGGACACTAGATTGGAATGTGAAAATTCAAATTGCGGATAGCTCCCAGATAATTTTTTTAATGTTTTTAAGACACACTATAGTGCCTTTATTTTTAAAGAATTATCGAATTCTCGTACATGTGTTTGTATCTTATTGTGTAAGGTACTCGTACCTATGCAACTTGGTGTGTAATTATAGATGCAAAAAATCTACAACCTTTTCTTTCGAGAAATGTGACAATTTTAGTGATAAAAAGGATAAACACATTATTACAATAAACAAATTAAATAAAGGCAATAAACATCTTTATTTTATTATTGACTTATTACAAGAACCAACAATTACACATAATGTCACTCTTTACTACTGAATATTCAAGTTCTTTTTTTTTTCTTTCAAAATTGATAGTTTAAACTCTTAACACTTTATAAGGATCAGAGGATGGTGAATAGCCACGAGGGGAAATAGTAGGATATCTGTATCGAGGGGAGGGAGCAGGTGCCTTATGGTGATGAGAGGGAGTAGGTGACGGTGAGTGATGGTGAGGGGATGAAGCATGTGGTTGATGGTGAGGAGAATGAGCAGGAGAATGACAGTGAGGGGAGGGTGATGGTGAGTGACAGTGGTGGTGAGGGGATGGAGCATGTGGTTGATGGTGTGGAGAATGAGCAGGAGAATGGCGGTGAGGGGAGGGGGATGGTGAGTGGCAGTGGTGGCGATGGGATGGAGAATGGTGAGGAGAATGAGCATGAGAACGGTGGTGAGGGGAGGGTGATGGTGAGTGACAATGGTGGTGAGGGGATGGAGCATGTGATCGATGGTGAGGAGAATGAGCAGGAGAACGGTGGTGAGGGGAGGGTGATGGTGAGTGATTGTGGTGGTGGTGGTGATGAGGAGAAGGAGTAGGTGATGGTGAGTGATGGTGGTGGTGGTGAGGGGAAGGAGCAGGAGATTTATGGTAAGTGGAAGGAGAATATGATGGTGGTGGTGGTGGGTCATCAACATTGAAATAGTCGTCATCAAATGCAGTTAAAGAAGCTAGTTGGAGTAAAAGTAGCAAAAATGCTAGAGTTTTCGCCATTTTTCTTCCTAAGAGAAAACAACCTTGAAAGATAGAGAGAGGAAGTGATGTTGGTGATGTGAGAGTGAGTATAAGGATCGATATATTTATAGGAGCTAATGTGTGAAATCATTGTTGATTTTGTATATGTGATAGTGAACAAATTTTTGTAAAATAAATGGTGTTTCTTTATTTTTGCTTTTTAGTCAATGTCAAAATTCTTTTAGTTTTATTTTTGTTTAAGTGACAAATAAAATTGTTTCTTTATTTATGTCTTTTAGTGCAAGATATAAGGAACAATTCCGAAAGGGAATTTTTATTTTTTTAAGAAAGGATTGAAAGGGAATGTTGAATTTTTAAATTCATGTTTTTGTTAAAAAATATAAAAATTCATATTAAATTCATGTTTTGTTAAAAAATTCTAATATTTTATGGGAGTGATTCTTATAATATTATGAAATTTTCTGCAAAATTTTATTCAAAAATATGAATTCTACATATGAGTTTACTTTAAAGGAGAGACCAAAAGTGAAGATGGAAAATTTTGAAGGGACCAAAAGTTGAAGAAATTTTTTAGAGGGACTAAAACAAAAAGTTGGTATATTTATAGGGACCAAAAACATATTTAACCCTAAAAAAAATCTTGATTTTATATGATTTTAGTACGAAAATATTAAATATGTCTAGATTCATAGAGAATTATATTTGGAAAAAAAATTAATATCAATATGGTTATAAGTATTTTTAACAACTTTTTATAATTTCTTTTTTCTACCAATTTTTTTTATACTTTTTCGAAATGGGAATTTCTTTTAGATTAAAAGTGGATCCAGTAAAAAGAAAATTTCCCCTAAAAACTTTTTTTTGTTTACGTCTAAAAAAAGTTTTTTTTTAGTCAAAAAAATAATAACTTTTTTCTAGATTGATTAAATAATTCTTACCACAATAAAAAAATAAAATCTAGGTGTGTTATTTTTAATGGAAGAAGGAAGGTGTGTTGTTTTCTGGTTTGTTTCAATTTTCAATTTTTAATTCCCTTGATTGTTTTGGCAGAACATTGGTGAAAAACTTTCAGAAATTGGAGGCAAGTTGCATCATCCACATCTCACCAAGGATCTTGCAAAGGAAATAGAGACTTTCTGGGAGGATGCTGCCATTCAAGATTCAAGTGACAGATTGAACCTTGATATGGACTTAATTACTTTTTTGTCATTAATTACTTAGTATATATGTCTTGTACATATTTCTTGTTGTAGGAAACATATGCCTGTGGTAATGAGCTCCAAGTTCCTGATTGTACCAAATATTTCATGAAAAGTTTGCAAAGGCTATCTGATGTGAATTATGTTCCTACAAAGGTATGAAAGATATATCATTCTATTGTTGTTCGCAAAAATCTATCCCCAAATTCATGTTTCATTTGCTCCGTATATTGCAACCTCAGCTTTATTTGCTGAAGTCCCACTGTTTTCATTTACGGATCATCAAATTTGAAAATCACGAATTTTTTATTATTTCTCACTTCGCATGACATAATTTGTTCAGGTGAACATACTGATGACATAACTAGACTTTCCACCCGTGCTGCCGCACGAGTCATATACATTGTAAATGTAATAGACAAAAGCAAAATTTAATAGCGTAATCCCAACTTATAACTTTAGTGTTGTGATTTTGAATACAACTATAATCAAAGTTTCTCTTGTCTACACATTTTGGAAAATTTCTTTAAACATTACATTCGAACTACTATCAATACAAACACGACATTTATGAGTCAAAGAAATCATGTGACTTGTATTAACTACACAAATAGTCATCAACTCACTTATAGCCAAATTCCAAGTAAAAATGAAGTCGGTTACATCTAAATTCAAAAATAAAACCCAAACATCTGTGTTTTCTGTCATAAAATACTGAGGAATATTCATTTAACGTACTTGTGCACATACATCTTTTCATGTTGAAATCACAGTGAATATCACAAACGTGTATAATTGTTGCTTCTTCATTTGATTGTGCCAGACTTTTTAATTACAACGACGCCTTATGCACCAAAACATCATTGCAAAGGTTTTCTGATCCTGCACATTCAGCATCACCAAAACATCAACAGCAAAGGATATCTTCTCATCCTCATCAGTTGCCTACTCCTTTAGTATTCTATTCTATAATAGTATCCAAGATGCATCTAATACCATAGATATGGGTCTGCCATTAGTAAATTTTGATTTTATTGACCATATATTGTAAGTATGCATACTGTTTATAACAGACATCATTATGAAAAACTAAAATAGCTACTTTGAAACTAAAATATCATTTTTATCTTAACTGATATAAGAAAATAAAATGACATACATCTGTTCTAAGAAACTAAAATAGTTACTTATATATTGTGAAGAAATGATAAATGAAACTAAAATAGTAACTTCAATCCAGTTTTAGATTAACTGATGTAGCAAACTAAATGCCATATATTTGTTCTAAGAAACAAAAATAGTTACTAAAATGCAATATATCTGTTGTAGATTAACTGATATAAGAAACTAAAATGCCATATATCTGTTCTGAATGCTTCTAAAATCCAGTGGACAGAGCAATAATACAGTCAACAATATTAGTTACCTTGTTTATGTGAAGGACCATAAAACGTTTGATCAAATCCTTGTCATCACTGGTCTTTTTGACACCATAATTGCGCCAATTATGGAGGATATTACCGTTGGTAACTTCCACTTTAAAGAGCATCTGCTTTCCCACAAACACATCAAGCTCAGAAGGATATTCATTTTCGGTGTTTTGAATCTGAAAGAAACAGTCAGAAGGTTAGAATAGTGAATTGATAGTATACTTTTTAACGACATAGTTCCACAATACAAACAGATGACGAATATTAAAAATTATAAACAACAGTTTCTATCTGTGCATCAATTAATTCTTGGGCATTTTTGCCAACGTAGTTAGTGACATTACGGTCAAAAATTATAAAACTTGTAGAGCCTGTGTTGTCCATAACTTGAACGTGCAGCTTGAACCTATAGAATCCATTCGCAACAATATGAGTTTCCATTTCAAATAGGTTGATAACGTAGAAACATATATCAATCATCTTAAAAACCTACATAGGTACTGCATTCCTTCCCGTTTTACACTTTGGACAAAAGAGTCGTCCAACAACCGTTTTAACTCTGCCCGCATATTTGGTACACGCCTGATAATACCAGCTGAATTCTGATTTAATTGCACAAACAGTAGCAATTAAATAATTTATGGAAACACAAAGGGTCAGAAAAGGGGATAGATATGATTGTAAAAAGAAACTTTAGCTAACAAAGTAACATAGTATTAACTTTAAAATAATTCAAACATAATGTTCTTGTTTACAAGAAATCATGTTTTTGTTTACAAGAATTCAAATATAATGTTAAAAAGGACATATACATAGCTACATTCTTTTTAAAAGGTATATACATAATTAAATATTACATTCTACATAAAAAGTATTGTCAAATTAATTCACTATGATATCATATATCTTAAACATATCAAGCATCACATTTTTATTCCCTTAAAAAAAATGTATCACATATTTATGGATCCTGATCTATCCGGTGAGGATATAAGAGTGGCAATGGTAGCAGAAAGTGCTCCAGTATGACGGTGACGGTTTCCGATACGGCGGTGACGAAAGGTGGTGTTCTTGTGCAGCATAGTGCACTTAAGTTGACGGATTCCGTCAGACGCGGAACCTTATGGCGGTGTAATTAGGCCATGTGTCAACAAGCGATTTGTCTTATGGCCGGTCTAGAAACGGCCCTTTGTAATACAAGCATGCATTAAATACACATTCACTCGGTTTTAAAATTTCCAAAGTTTGTTAGTCTCAATTATTCAAATTTCAAACACGAATATCATTTAAATTTTGAATATGATCAAGTCTAGGAACAATAGGTACACAATATAATTAAAGGATAAAATTTATATATGGTTTTATAGAGATGCAGTTTTTATGGTTACTCTCACAAAGAGACATTTTTTTAAAGAGTTAGATATATTTTTGGTATATAAACTTTTCGTTTTAAAAATTTCTTCGACTTTTAGTCTTCCAAAAGTTTTCCATTTTTACTTTTGGTCCCTCCTTTTAAGTAAACTTGTGTAAAATTCATATTTTTAACAAAATTTTGCAAAAATTGTTTATAATAGTATAGGAATGTCCCCAAAAAATTAGAATTTTTTAACAAAACATGAATTAACTAAGAATTTTTATATAAATTCCTAATTGTATGTTTGGTCCCTTACGTTTACTTTAGATTTTAATTTGGTCGCATACATTTTAAAAATTTCAAGCAGGTCTCTGTTTATGGAAAAGAATTACAAACTTGGAAGCTGCGGTTTTGCTCTTATTGCAGTGCCTCCATGCCTCGTGATGTGCGTGTTTTGAATCCATCCTTTAGAGTTTATGGAAAAGAAGGAGCATAAAATTGTGGCAGCAAGTGGACGAGACAACAACCCACGTGCTTGAGGTAGCGCTCCATGCATTTACTGGAAGATTGGAAAATGGCACAAGGGATGCAAACAAGGAACAAAAACGTAGATCCGCATCAACAGCTCGAACCAAGTAATGATAGCAGGTAACGATGGAAAAAATCGGCCACAGGCGGACTTAAATGTAATGCAGACACACCCTTTCTCGTTATCCCATAATAAGGTTGGGAGAATATTAAAGAAGACCGTGTCATGAGTACACAGACTATTTTTTCATCTTTTAATAAAGAGTACCGTGTATGCGTCGTTTAAAACGAGATATGCTAATTTTTGAAGACTTCCTTATCTTGAGAATTCTGCAACTATAGTTTAATTCTTTGTTATTTTATAGTATTTATTCTACAATAGAAACAAATTAAACATGAGTTTTAATATCACTAAATGTTCATTTTTCAACTTAAACTGCTTTCTTTGATTCCAGCAACTGATAACGAATTAATATCTTGAATTTCAGAAGCTATCAATGGCTTCGCTTCATGGTTTTGATCACATGAAAAACTTTTTGGGTTGAAGCTATGCATCCATAATGAATGTAGAAATTTTCGAGTAAAATCTACAAACTATAAAAAAAGATGCATGACACATTTTAAATATGTGGTTATTTATTGAATCTTTTGTAACTCATTAATTATCCACCGAACAAAATCAATCCACCTTTCTAGTGTTCACATATATCTATGAGCATCTTAATTATGTTCAAATATACATACACTACAAGAAACTTGACACATTTAATGACAGAAAAACTCCGTAGGCAAATGTCCTTTAGCCGTAGGTATATAGGCCAAAACATCTATACTTACGGCCACTTTTTTTGTGGTCGATACTGTGGTTATACCTACAGAGTAGGTATAGAACCGCCACTATAGCCTATAGTGATGGGATTTGAAAATGAACAAAGCAGTTATGTTTTATGTTGATAAACATGGCATCCATGAAAATAGAGAGAAAAGGTTACAAATCTATTGTATTGATAATAGTTGAAAATGATACAAAAATGGAAGATAGTACAAAAGAGTCAACCTTGTGACTTTTATAGTCACTAAACTAATATATCCTAATTACATACGGATTTGGGACGTAGGTAGGGAATATAATCAGAACTGCAAATGCTTTTTACCTATGGATCTAGACGTAGGTATAGAACTACAAATGCTTTTTACTTACGACTATTTCTGTCACTACAAGTGACACCTATCATTTGTTCGTATTGATTTGTTACCGTGAATAATTAACAATTAGTGTTGTCAAACAGTGTCTATAACAGCTCTATAGCACAATAGTGTAGTGGAATTGGAACAAACTGCAATTGTTCCGCAATATGCGATTTGGTATAGTGTTGTCAAATAGTGGGTATAGTGTATCACAATTTAAACAAATTGTTATTTGGGAATTTTAGAATATAATATAGGCCCTTAAATTATCTATTTAATCAAAGAGATCTATTAAGAGAATGCTTTATCTGATGAAAACATTAATTTTCAGGCTCAAATAAAGAAGATAATGCAAGCAGATGAGGGTGTTATTAAGACAATGATTTATCTTAGTTACCTTTGGTCATTTGCTGCGTCTTTCCTTTCATATGTTGTTGACCTCACTCTTGATTCTTTTACTTCAAAAGCTCTGGAGTTATTTTTGCAAGATCTTTATGACTGCAAGATCTTTAGATCTACAGAGATGAGCAAAGACCATGCATGCATTGCATTTGTAAGTTGTGGAATAATTTATTTTCCTGCATTTTAAATTTCTGTCCCACAACTAGAAAATTCCCGATTTTCCTGCGGAATTACCTGCGGATTTGGTTAAACATTATGCAAGAACACTGTTTCCTGTGGAGTTTGCAAAGGCTTTAGGTTTCCAGGTAATGCCTTCGTGGGAAATTGTTTCCTGAGGAATTTCCTCATCAAAAGTGAAAAATATCCGCAGGAAATCTTTGGGCAGAATTGGATGAGTTTTCCTGCCCGTGTGTGTATGTACTTCCTGTGAATGTTAATTCCGCAGCAAACGCCGCAGGTAATTCCGCAGCAAAATCCTCAGGATTATGTAGCTTCTTGCAGGAAAATCCCCAGAAAATCACTTGATAATTTGGAACGAAATTTGATTATTTTATTCTAAAGAATACCAAATAGCATATTTAAAGTCCCTTTGCATTATTTGTTTGAAAAAGAATTTATTAAAAGCTATCTTGAGAGTCAAATTTGGGACAGAGTAATAACTATAAACTTTTTTCCTTATAAGCTATAACTTTTATTGAAAGAGAACACCAATTAATAAAACAAATATTGAAAACTAGAAATAATACAATGTTTCAATTTGATAACCATTATCATAGAAAAATAATTATAAACCATTTGATAAACATTTCAGATCTTATTACAACTTCAATATATTTGAATACAAGTATGCCCCCACTCATTATAGAAAACTAAAACCTTGAGTTTTTCCTTCAGCCATACAAAAAATTCTTCCACCCTTTCTAGTCTACAAAATATGCTTGGAGCTGCAATGTAAAATAAGAAATAGTTCAAGTAACTATTGATGGAGAGGATGGAGATGATTAAGTTTTTTTTAATCTTACTTCCTTAAATTCACAATCTTTTCTGTCTAAATTGTAAAAATAAAAAAGAAAAGAAGACTTGTAACCAAGCACATTCAGAACATAACACAAATGAAATTTGAACTAGCAAAGTAAAATGAAAATGTTAACTTATAACTGAAGGGCATAGAAAACAATGTGTGCCTTAAATTGGAGTCATTACCTATGAGCTTCTTACAATAATTTACTTTCTTGATCATCCATTACTTGGCTTCCAGAGTTGACGCTCTTCTGAAGACTGAACATCCAAAATGCATAATCAACAAAACTTCTAAACTATTGTTGAGTTGCATAATTACACGCTACATACACCTGAGAAACCTTGATTGAATTATGAGTAGCACCTGCAGAAAAAGAGAAATCATAAACATCATTATAAAATATTACTTTCCTTCCCAGAAAAGCAATAATCTAAAAAATGAAACAGGATAATTCTCAGGAATTCCCTCGGACTATTTTCCGTATGCAAATCCGCAGGTATAGCGAGAATTTCTTATAGTGTCATTTTTTTTTTCGCAATTTTTTTTTCAAAACTTCAATTATACCAAAAAAAATAATCAAAAAAACCAAAAATATTTAGTCGTACCAGACTACCCGCAAGAATCAGAGGCAACAATGAATCAACCCAATGAACCACACAAGACTGAACATGGACTTGGGAAGACTTTGGCTATGAACAGGGATGAAGTTGAGGAAGACCCAAGTGAAGACGAAGGTACTGAAGCCTTCGAGACCAAAGGTGTTGAAGCCTTCAAAGTCAAAGGTACCGAAGCCTTTGAACTGATGCCTTCCCCAGTGAAGTCAATTCCAACTCAAGGACAGATCAAGGTCAAGGTGGAAGCTTTAAAAAATTTGCAAACGCTGATGAGATCAAAGGTGGAAATGCCAACAAAAGAAATGGTGGAGCAGAAGCCTTGTTGCATGCAGATGTTACAAGACCTTGTTAAACTTAAAGATCAGCCGACACCATCAGAATGGATACCATTAGCCAAAGGTTACCGTGCCAATGCTGAAGTAGAGACCCGCATCAAAATCAAGGATCCCAAAAGTTTCAACATTCTAATATCAATCAATGAGATCTTTATTGTGGATGCATTATGTGATTTTGGGGCCAACATCAACTTGATGTCGATAAAAACATTAAACAAAATCAAAGGATTAAGTATGATACTAGTTGAAAGCTTGTTGGAGTAGTTAATAGAACATTGACGGAACCAGGAGGAGTGTTCTTTAATGTGCTAGTCGAGGTGGAAAATTTCAAATTCTTAGAGGACATAGTGGTGATGGACATGACTTAGTGTCCAGTGACCTTAGGCAGACCTTTCCTAACTACTGCAAAAGTTCAATCAACTTGGAGTACAAGGAGATTGTCCTTCAAAAGGTAAATACTTGATACATCATCTTTCACAAGAGAACATTAGGCAAGACGTATGTACTGAATGCCATGAAGGAGAGGAAGTCGACCCTTATAGTTCTCATGAAGACATAGAGAATCCACATGCAAATCAAGAAAAAATGGTGCAGACAACACCAGAAAAGCGGATGTCAAGGAAGGAGCTATTGGGGGCCCCTGGGAGAAAACTCAATATGAAGACTTTGAAGTCGGATATCGTGTCCTATTAAGACATCCCAAGGAATTCTATGGGTACTTCAGGAATTTACAATCAAGGAAAGGCTGGGACGGACCATTTACAATCAACAATATCTGAGAGAACATAGAAATTGTGATATGGTACACATTTGTTGATCTTAGTGAAATCAAGATATATGGTGGAATATCACGTAGGAGAAGGCTCGTCAGAAGAAGACAAATTTGCTCCAAAAAGATCCGAAGGCACCAGGTAGACACATCCGCCGAGCTTGAGACGTAAAAAATGCACTGAATAGGAGGCAACCTATTTCGTCAAGCTAGTGACTTAAAAGAAGCGCTAGATAGGAGGTGAAATTCTGGCATGTAGAGGACATATGTCGTATAAATAATGTCGAATGCAATGTCAAGACATCATAACAACAAAAATAATATAAACATCTTAAAGTAAATTGCAGGAAGTAAATAACACAGTATTTGTTAACCCAGTTCAGTGCAGCGTCATCTACATCAGGGGGCATCCAAGCCAGGAAGGAAATCCATTATAGTAGTATTAGTTTGCGTAAACAACCTCCGATTTACTGACTTCCTCCCTAAGTAAAGTCTTCTGAGGCCTCTTGAATCTTCATTCTACATCTTCCCCAAGCCCAAGAATCTTCCGAGGTCTTGATTTACCTGATTTGCTTGATTTCTTTGTGTTTTACTTCAAGAACCCCCTAAAATTTCTATGTTTCGGGAAGAATAGAATTACAAACTGAAATATAGAAAACATTAGAAATGTGCTGAAATCATAAACAATTGATCTAATACTTCTTTGGTTTGCTGGTAAAACCTACTAAAATAGACTGAAAAACATGCTAAAAATAATGTAAGATGACATGTCATCATGGTGCCTACTTATGATTTATTAATAATTAATGGTTAAAAACTCATACAAAGCTTCTCACAACAACTTATTTGTCGAACTAACCTAGGTTATGTTACATCGTTGTCCAAAGAATATAGTAGAAACGGTTAAGTTTCAAACTTGAATTTTATTAACAAAATTATGAAATAAAGTATTAGAACAACCATTTAATGGATATAATTTCGGGTTGTCAGTCCTACTTTTAATGTATGGATCAATTTTCAGGATTCTAATGCGGAGATATGTTCAAAAAGCATTAAGAATATATTGTGACTAATTTAAATAGGGCATAAGAAAAGCATAGATGAATGAAAATTTTATTAATAATATCCAACAAATAAGAATGGGTTCATCTTAGAACTTTAATCAAGAGGTTTAGTTGCTCATGGCAACAAATATCATAACAAAACAACAAAAAAAGATACCCTAGAGAGAACAAGAGAAGGAAGAAATCGTGCCTTGAAGCTCTGATGTTTGACCACTGCCTTGAACCGTGTTCTAAATGAAAAAATAATGAGTGCAAGGGTCTCTATTTATAGAAAATGATTGCTTAGTTTTAATTTGCTCCACTCATCAAGTTTTTATTGATGTGGTTTTCACAACGAAATCACAACAATTTATAAAGATATTTGCATTAACTCAAATATTTGTTTTTTAAATAAATAACCCTTCATATAAGTTTTTTATTTCATCATATCATAAAATCACAACTCTATTCTCCAACATAACGTATTGTTTGCTATCCTTAATTTTTACTATGGCATCCCAATCCTCTAGGGTCTCTGCCACTTCAGAAGATCAAGGTGATTTTTCCAACTCAAAAAAAGAGTTGGTCATGAAGGAGATTCAACATGACCAACCCTCAAACTCTAATCCCAACAAGTCTATTGATTTCGTTTGGCTATTCAAAGATGATTCAGTTCTCGGGTCAGAGGTGCAAGAACACAACTTTTTTGGCCCTATTCAAGGCGGTTCATCATATTTTTAACAACAATGAAGGGAAAGATGAGAACACCAATGAAGAGAACAATTCAGATTTAAAGTCTTTTTCATGTTGTTTTTGTAAGAGAAAATTTTCTACATCACAAGCGTTAGGACGACATCAAAATGCCCATAAGGCTGAACGTGCCTTAGAAAAATAACGTAAACAAAGGTATGAAAATGGTGTTTTTGGTTTAGGGCAACCTTACTTTAACCCTTATTTTAGTTATCCAAGTACTCTTTTTACACCCTCTTATTATAGGGGACTTGGGACTAGAATGGAATCCATGATTCAAAAACCATCTTATATTAACCCTAGGATTACTCCACATAGTTTTGGCCCTTTTGGGTATGATAATTGTACCTATACGTGATAAATCTTTCATTACTAAATGAAGGCTTAATGTGATTATAGTATATTGGGTTAATTTAATATCAAGTAAGTCAAAATTTGTATTTGATAATAATATGAGCACTATTTATTCTATGTGGCTGCAGGATATCAAATTGTTGATGGATGACATTGTTGAGTTAAAACCAACTATTTTGTGTCGTTCCCCGTGTGCTTGATAGAGTGTATACAGGTAAGTCTTTGTCGTTGTTTACAACTTAGCCATCTTTCCTACACCATATGATGTTTGTGATGCATACATAGTTACAACAGTCACATTTTGCCTGAAGCAACCCTGAAGTGGGAAACTTAAGTATAAAAGGAAAGAACGAAAAGGAAATAATCAAATTATTTGTCCCTTCAATTTTGCGGTTGGGAAATTTGCAGAATCCATGTAGCAGATTATTTGATTTCTTCACGTGTTTAGTGCTGACCATCTGTGAAAAAGAATATATAAAATGCTGATAATTTAAATATAAATTTTGCTTCTGCTGGATAATTTGATTTCTTCATCTTTTGAGTGGTTAGTTAGCACCTTCACATTCAGTTTGAATGAATTTAATGAGTAGGATTCACCAACTGACATAAAGTTGATTTGCTGTTACATTTTGCGTCTCTTAAGATTTTGATAGTGAAATTGCATATTATAATTGATTCCATGTTCATAAAGTCTTCCAAATTATAGTTACCAACCTCTGTAAAAAAAATGTTAATGTAGTGTTAAGAAATGCAAGTTCACTAGCTTATTTTAAATTTTGCTGCAGATGTTTATAGTTTATTTGGAATTTAAGAGTCAATTCTCATAGAAAAATATTACATGATGGGGATCATAAATGCTGAAGTAGGCAATCTTCAAATGGGGATCATTTGGTTGCTGCAGCTAAGGTTTTTTCGGTTTTTTTTCTTTTTTTACTATTGTTCAGTTCCTTGACTGACAACTGAAAAGTTTTGTTATGCCATTCATTTCAGTTCAAAATGAGAAATTGATATTGCCAATGATTAAAGAAAACATATTGAATGATGTTTAATCGGTTATCCTATTCTATCACAAGTTTTAGATGCAAAGTCACATGGAAGAAGCTAAACCATAAATTTTTATGTATATAAGCGATACATCTTAGAATTCTAATAGCATTTTCAATAGGGAGTCATTTACTTAACAAGGACTTCAACCTGTTAATGATCATCATTGGAGGAAGAAAAAAATGGATACATATTAGTTACTAACAACTATATAAGGACCCCCTCTCTCCTCAATAACAAACGGATCTCACAATTAAAAGAAGAAATAAAACATGTATGAGTTGATCCCACATTTCAAATTCATGTTATTCCGATTATCTTTAATGTCTTTTTAATGAACAAATAATTGAAGTTATTGAATCATTAACAAATATATTTAATAAAAAATTATAAGACTTGAATCCCTCGTTTTTTTATTTTATTTTGGGTTGTCACCTTGCAATGGGTACTAAATTGTAAAAATGGTATAGAACAACCTAGCCCCTGAGGTGGTCTGGTCTAAATCGACACTAGATTGGAATGTGAAAATTCAAATTGGACACTAGATTGGAATGTGAAAATTCAAATTGCGGATTGCACGCAGACAATTTTTTTAATGTTTTTAAGACACACTAGTGCCTTTATTTTTAACGAATTATCGTATTCTCGTACATGTGTTTGTATCTTATTGCGTTAGGTACTTGTACCTATGCAACATGGTGCGTAATTATAGATGCAAAAATTATAGAACTTTTTCTTTCGAGAAATGTGACAATTTTAGTGATAAAAAAGATAAACACATTATTACAATAAACAAATTAAATAAAGGAAATAAACATCTTTATTTTAATATTGACTTATTTCAAGAACCAACAATTACACATAAGGTCACTCTTTACTACTGATTATTCAAGCTCCTTTTTTTTTTCTTTCAGAATTGATAATTTAAACTCTTAACACTTTATAAGGATCAGAGGATGGTGAATGGCCGCGAGGGGAAATAGTAGGATACCTGTGGCGAGGGGAGGGAGCAGGTGCCTTGTGGTGAGGAGAGGGAGTAGGTGACGGTGAGTGATGGAGAGGGGATGGAGCATGTGGTTGATGGTGAGGAGAATGAGCAGGAGAATGGCGGTGAGGGGAGGGTGATGGTGAGTGACAGTGGTGGTGAGGGGATGGAGCATGTAATTGATGGTGAGGAGAATGAGCAGGAGAATGGTGGTGAGGGGAGGGTGATGGTGAGTGACAGTGGTGGCGAGAATGATGGCAGTGGTGGTGATGGGATCGAGGAGAATGAGCAGGAGAATGGTGGTAAGGGGAGGGTGATGGTGAGTAACAGTGGTGGTGTGGGGAGGGAGCGTGTGATTGGTGGTGAGGAGAATGAGCTGAAGAATGATGGGAAAAAGCATGCGATGGTGAATGATTGTGGTGGTGGTGGTGGTGAGAAGAAGGAGTAGGTGATGGTGAGTGATGGTGGTGGTGGTGGTGGTGGTGAGGGGAAGGAGCTGGAGATTGATGGTAGGTGGAAGGAGAATATGATGGTGGTGGTGGTGGGTCATCAACATTGAAATGGTCGTCAGCAAATGCACTTAAAGAGGCTAGTTGGAGTAAAAGTAGCAAAAATGCTAGAGTTTTGGCCATTTTTCTTTCTAAGACAAAACAACCTTGAAAGACAGGGATAGAAAGTGATGTTTGTGATGTGAGAGTGAGTATAAGGGTCGATATATTTATAGGAGCTAACGTGTGAAATCCTTGTTGCTTTTGTACATGTGATAGTGAACAAATTTTTGTAAAATAAATGTTGCTTCTTTATTTTTGCTTTTTAGTCAATGTCAAAATTCTTTTAGTTTTATTTTTGTTTAAGTGACAAATAAAATTGTTTCTTTATTTATGTCTTTTAGTGCAAGATATAAGGAACAATTCCGAAAGAGAATGTTTTTTTTTTTTTTGAAGAAAGGATTGAAAGGGAATGTTGAAATGCAGGAAATTAAAATTTGAATAAATAGTCTATTTGGCCTTGAACTAATATTTTTTTATTCATTAATTGATGTGACAACATGTTATTAGATGCATGTGTAAAATAATTACACAATTACACAATATACTAATTAAATTCCTTAAAATTTTTTGCCAAATTCTTGATTTTGTTCATAAAAAAAAAACTTATTTTTATATGATTTTAGTACGAAAATATTAAATATGTCTAGATTCATAGAGAATTATATTTGGAAAAAAAATTAATATCAATATGGTTATAAGTATTTTTAACAACTTTTTTGACTTTCTTTTTTCTACCAAAACTTTTTATACTTTTTCGAAATGGGAATTTCTTTTAGATTAAAAGTGGATCCAGTCAAAAAAAAATTTCCCCTAAAAACTTTTTTTTGTTTACTTCTAAAAAAACTTTCTTTGTAGTCAAAAAAATAATAACTTTTTTCTAGATTGATTAAATAATTTTTACCACCATAAAAAAAATACAGGTGTGTTATTTTTAATGGAAGAAGGAAGGTGTGTTGTTTTCTGGTTTGTTTCAATTTTCAATTTTTAATTCCCTTGATTGTTTTGGCAGAACATTGGTGAAAAACTTTCAGAAATTGGAGGCAAGTTGCATTATCCACATCTCACCAAGGATCTTGCAAAGGAAATAGAGACTCTCTAGGAGGATGCTGCCATTCAAGTGATAGATTGAACCTTGATCGCTTTACCTTAATCCATGTACTTACTTAGTTACTTTTTTTGTCATTAATTACTTAGTATGAAAGATATATCATTCTATTGCTGTTCGCAAACATCTATCCCCAAATTCATGTTTCATTTGCTCTATGTATATTGCAATCTCAACATTATTTGCTGAAGTCCCACTGTTTTCATTTACGGATCATCAAATTTGAAATTCACGAATGTCTCATTATTTCTCACTTCACATGACATAATTTGTTCAGGTGAAACATATTGATTTGACATAATTTGTTTGACTAACATGATACAGAGACATGCTTATTACTCTGGTTTTTTTATTTGACAGCCATGTTGGAGAAAATAAGAGAAGTGGTGTAACACCCACACTAAACGTATCTAGAAAGTTTAGTATGCGAATTAGAACTGATACTGGATACATTAAAATTTACAACTTTATTACTTAGAATGAATATCATTTACAGCAAATTCAAGTTTGTACATCAAAATACACAATACAACTGTCCAAATATAAGAAACATCTTCAAGTCCACATCCTCCTGCAGCAGGTACGAACAATTGCTTGTTGAATATCCATCCGGCTACAAGCTCGCTGCATCCTGCTAAACCACTAGCTGATCTGAAACAAATAAGGATTGGGATGAGACATAATGTCTCACTGAGTTCTACCTAATCCTAGGTTGTATGGTAACCTCGGGGAAAACCTAGGGTCACCACGTGTCTATACTGCAACCTGCCGGTTGTCTATACGTGTGAGGACATGTTCATCTAGATGGTTGTGCACACTAAAGTCCGTCATAGATTGCTCTCAACCTAAGTTATAGGTTTCTCAACTTATATGTGTCATGGCAGTCTCAAGGGAACCTAATACCGCTATGATATGATACGGAAACTGCATCATAGTCTAGATCAACTCAAACATGACACGACTCTACACTGGACGATAAGGGAAACCTAAATCGTCAACGGTATATCTCATATTCTGATCTGACTTACTACTCAATTCTCTTGATGTACGATACACTATATACGTGTCGTATCACTATAACTGTATACTGCGTAAACTTGCTCGTCTGATAGCATAGCTTAACCTATAAATTTACTGTATAATTCATTCATGTTAAATTATGTTAGCATTGAACAAACAAGTTAATCTGGATTCGTTTTACGGAGTGTATCGGGTGGAGTAACCCCGAATACAATCCCTGATAAACCGATGAAAACCTATCTGAGGTACATCAGACTCCTCAGTGACGTACGGGCCTACCTTGCGGAGCGTGTCCCGTCCACCTGGCGTGAACCCCTTGCATCCCCCCGGCGTGGATAACAAGAGACACGACACCTACACTTTCTTATTATAGTCATATAAATTATCTGATAAACTCTGGTTAAACTGGTAACTGGTCTTAACTTATTATTACCACGAGTCTGTGACCTACTCGTATACGGTAATAAACATGCTTGGTCTTAAACGTTAACATGCTAGCTATTCTCGATTACTATACGGAGGCTCTAGGTTTCTCAAACCTACTCTTATTGTTAACTTGCTAAATCTCGACTAATAAGTCAAGGTTCTACAATCTCTAGCTAACGTTCTCGACTACTAAGTCGAGGCTCTAGTTTTTATCTTTACCTGAACATATTTCTACTTGATTAAATACTATAAAGATTTAACGAAGTCTCCTTTACCATTCATCATTGAAATTGCCATTTGTTTACTCACGAAATTCACCCTTAGCATCTTAAGATGTAATGTGATCATTTACTCGACTTTGAGGGGTTTACGTTAAAAGGAACTGCAAGGGAATGCGTTGCCGATGCCTTTGAACCATGGAAGGTTTTCAAAAATTATGATGTGTTGTGGAATCTCGCGCAAGCGAGATGCAAGCGAGATGTCCATTTGGTTCGACATGAATCTCGCTTGAGCGAGCATTCATCATGTTCTTACCTGCAGGATCTCGCTTGAGCGAGATTTCTCTCGCTTGAGTGAGCACTCATCGTTCCAGGCTTGCATAATTCATAATTTTGGCTGAAAAACCTCAAATCTAAGCTTTCAGTGATCACATTTCATCCAGAATATCTTAAAAACATTATAGAGCAAATTGCATGGCAAATAAACAGCAAGAAATCCAATAATCAAGGCAAAAATTGAACTAAACATAAGTTCATACTTGTTTCTAATATTCACACACAAACACACTATTATGGGTGAGGAATCTATCTATAGAACTCACTTGATGATTGTAGAAATCTTCAAGCTTCAATTCCAACTCTAAACTTAACCTCCAAACCCTAGCTTGCTTGATTCTTGCCATATGTCCCAAAAGCTCCAAAGTTTAACCATTGCATCCCTTAAAGTTGCTTCTTTTTCATGAACCCTCTATGATTCTTGCTTAGACACTACTTGCATGGGATTGGAAGCAAGAGGGAAGAAATTTGAGGGATGGGGCGCCACCTCTAGAGAGAAGGAGGAGAAAATTATCTTCTTGTAAAGTTTAGAGAGAGAGAGACAATATCCAAATGAAATGTTTGTGACCAAACTTGCTTAGATACCCCTTGTGCAAAAATACCAAAATGCCCTTCGTCTTAAAACACATTTAACTTGACACTGATAATAAGACTCGTTCTTCTCTGATATCACATTCGACTGGTAGTTTCCTGATAACTGATGAGCGGGATATTACAAGTGGTGAAGTCTATAGACCCTTTGATGTTGGCGGGTCAAGAAATGAGAAGAGAAAATGGATCCATCTTTTTGAAGGAGTTACAACTGTAATATTCTGCGCTGCAATTCGCGAGTATGTTCTGCCATTTAATTTCATATCTTACTGCTGTTAATAATGACAACGATACAGTTTGTTTGGACAATTCCATATTCAAATAGTGTGAGTACAAAAAATATATATGTCATGTTTAAAATACTTTCTATTTGACAAATTACTTTGCCAATAACAAAAACGTTTGACTTGAAAATATATATATGATACGTATCTTCTAAAAATATAATATTTAAAAAAAAAATTGTATTTTAAGTTCTTAACTGTGTTTTTTTTTTCCATACGAAACAAAACATTTGTTTTGAATGAACATAATTTACGGTCCATTTTCAAGTCAAACGTTTTTGTTATTGGCAAAGTAATTTCCCTTCATCATAGAGTCTAATGAAGTTTTTTTTTTTTTTAACAGAAGTGGCAATAAGATTTGAATTTTGTTTTAAAAAAAGTCCATGAGATTTGAATTTGAACATGTGCAATATTATTATTACATTAAAAAGCCTTTATGAATTGGAACGTTTGAACGTATTAAGCCAAGCAACTCGTGTTGAAGAAAATATAAACATATTAATCAATGATGAAGCCAAAATTAAATTCGAAATTATTACCAAGTTACCAGTTTTGGTTCTTTCTCAGTTTGAAATCTCGTTTGAACTACATCAGAACTATGATGTACTAACACCACTCACCAATATGGAAGATTTGACTAACTAAAAAATTAAACACCCACATTTACATCAAAATCATTTTAGGAAGATAAAGATATTCATGCACAAACCTAATGGGTGCCAATATCCTTCCTCGCACCGTTTCAAATTTTCAATCCCTAGCTATCATAATTATAATTCAAATAATAACAGCAAAAAATATGCATATGATTTATCCTTCCTTATTTATAAAGATATTTGCATTAACTCAAATATTTGTTTTTTTAAAATAAATAATCCTTGATATAAGCTTTTCATTTCATCGTATCATAAAATCACAACTCTACTCTACAACATAACGTATTGTTTTCTATCCTTAATTTTTACCATGGCATCTCAATCCTCTAGGGTCTCTGCCACTTCAGAAGATCAAGGTGATTCTTCCAACTCAAAAAAAGAGGTGATCATGAAGGAGATTGAACATGATCAACCCTCAGACTCTAATCTCAACAAGTCTATTGATTTCGTCAAGCTATCCATAGACGATTCAGTTCTTCGGTCAGAGGTGCAAGAACATAAATTTTTTGGCCCTATTCAAGGCGGTTCATCATATTTTTTCCCTAATAACAACAATGAAGGGAAAGATGAGAACACCAATGAAGAGAACAATTCAGATTCAAAGTCTTTTTCGTGTTGTTTTTGTAAGAGAAAATTTTCTACATCACAAGCGTTAGGAGGACATCAGAATGCCCATAAGGCTGAACGTGCCTTAGAAAAACAACGTAAACAAAGGTATGAAAATGGTGTTTTTGGTTTAGGGCAACCTTACTTTAACCCTTATTTTAGTTATCCAAGTACTCTTTTTACACCCTCTTATTATAGGGGGCTTGGGACTAGAATGGAATCCATGATTCAAAAACCATCTTATATTAACCCTAGGACTACTCCACATAGTTTTGGCTCTTTTGGGTATGCTAATGGTGCTTTGTCTTTGCAAGAGATATTAAACCCTTCACTTGTTAGTTTGAGAAATAACAAAGGTAGTAATAGTAATCATGGGGTTGGAATTCTTGGTATTGGTGGTGCAAGTACTTCAAGGATCGAAGATGGTACAAATAATAAAATTGGTGCTATTCTAAAATTTGGAAATTCTTCTACAAATGTTGCTACAAGTTCAAACTCAAACGTAGAAAAGGATATCATTGTGGCTCCTATTTCTACCAAGAATGATATTCATGATCAATCAAAGTCTAAGTCCAACAATGAAGAAGAACCCTCTGATTCTGAATCTTTTGGGCTTGATTTATCACTCAAGCTTTAATTAAATTTTTGTATTTTGTTTCCATATGTCAATGTTCTTGTTAATTTGATTGCTACTCTCCAGTTGAAGTTATTTCTTGGTATTTACTATTTACTTTCTTTGGTGGTGTCAAATTATTATACATTTTAATAAGCACTTATTAGTATTAATCGTGTTTTGATTGCTACCCTGGTTGACGTTATTTTGCTGCCGTGTAATCAAATTCTACGTATTTTCTTCTTTTTGAGTCAATTGCTTAATTTCTTTGCAGTTGCAAGTATTTTGGTGAGATTAAAAAGATTTAACGGGCATGTTTAAAAAGTTTTTTTTTCTTTTAGATTAAAAAGATTTTGCAATATGTATTTGGGTTATTACTAGTGACCCTCCCACTCCGCCATACGGCAGCAATGCTAGCAGCAACAAAAAATCATATCCCATGGTAAGAAATCACTTCCTCATGAAATAAGAAATCACTTTATTTATTTATTTTATCTTTGTAGACCAAGTGGCAAATAACACTAAATTTCACACACATAAATGTGAGGTTGAGTTTGAACCTAACATAGACAGCTATTACTCCTTTTTTTTATGGGAAATATTAACTTGTGTCCTTAAATACATGTTAAGAATTTTATTAATAAAAATTATATACTAAAAATTGTGTTAATTTATTGCTTAAAATATTAAATATTATTTTTTTAATAAATTCTAAGTGCACAAGTTAGCTTAACGTTATTTCAAAAAAAAAAGTTAGCTTAACGTTTTTTTTATATAACTATGAGTTAAACTTTATTTAGTATTCTCTCCTTCCTTTATTGTAAGTTTCTTTAACCAATTTCACATATATTAAAAAAAGTTAATAGTATAGTTAATGTGTTCATTTTATATGTGAGTTCTCTTATCTTGTTATAAGAAGAAAAACAAAAACAAAAAAACATCAAAACCAATGTAATCATTATTTGTTATAACTTTTTAGATACTTTTATAAATATAGCCTTATAGAAAGTTGTATAACATTTTGTCAAAAAAAAGTTGTATAACATTAAATACATCCACCAATATTAACAAGACAAACATTAAGCGAGGAGTAGTTTTTTAAACTTAAAGTTGTGATGTTTTTTATAAATATGACCCAAAAAAAATTTAATTTTTTTTTTAATAAAGACTAGAGGGAGTATTAAATTGCATTGTCTTTATATGTGTGTTTAATTTGAATTTTTATTTATTTGAAGAAGCTAAATTAGTCCACTCAATAATATAAGTTAGTATTTTAATTAGGGTTATGTTTGAAGAAGAAAAAAAAATTCTAACTAAGCTTTTGTGATTTGCTATCTTCAATTGACTTATGGCAATGATTTATGAACCTTTGGGTATGAAATTTAGTTTTTACACAATGATGGTTTACTTCTTTTGCATTGAAGAAGCTCTTGGGTAACAAATGATCTTTTGTTATCAAGACTTCATCAAATGCACGTCTTCTAATACTTTTTCCTCATTTCTTCATTTTCTCTTAATCTTATCCTATGATCGAAATTTAAATAAAATGTAGCTAAATACATAATAAGTACCAGGCCGGCCTAAGGACCAAGCAACTCAAGCAAAGGCTTTAGGTTTCAAAATTTTGGGTGAAAAAAAAGACCTCTACAAAATTAATTTGGTTATAACTATATTAGAAGACAAATAAATTATAGACATTTGCATATCTTAACTGATTATCAAAAAGACCCTCGTTACTCTTGGGCATAAAATTCAAATGTTGGTCTCCACAATTGATTTATATAAATATTATGTTAAAAAATATATTTTTGAAGGCCACATTAAATTTTTTGCTTTAGGCCTTTTTTTTTTTTTAACAAACAAAAATGATATTAATAACTACTGTAGTTTACTCCGCACAAGGCGTGCAAAAGGAAAACCACACAAGAGTATTTACAAAATCAAGGTGATAGTCCAAAACAGAGCACCACTGAAACAACAAAAAGCACAAAAAACAATAGATTACAAGTGGACGCCCATACAAAGGAGCGGTTGATTCCACCCGTCATGATAGTTGTATGTAAAAGCTGTCTGTTTTGACTTTAACCAGGAAAAAGATGTCAGTTTAACCTTTTCTATGAGAGTGGAAGATGTAGAAGCCGTGTTTTTAAACATACGGTCATTCCTTTCCTTCCAAATAATCCAAACAGAGGTCAACCAAATAGTCCTGAAAAATATATGTCTAAATCTAGGCCTCTTAATCTGTTGGTCCGGCCTTGATAAATGCTATTAAATTTTCAAAAATAACTACTACTAAATTATTGGGTTTGCCCTCTTTTCGTAAAAAAAAAAAAAAAAAAAAAACTGCTATTAAATTACAAAATAAAAACATAATTATAAAATGTTGACTTAAATTCGTTATCAATGGAATCAAATTCGTCCTTATTAAGGACTTTTGGTTAGAGATCAAATTTGATTTTGAGGTATTTAATTTAATTTTAGACACATTTATTGGGTTGGGTGTATGTATAAAGTGTAGACTATATTTTGGCCAATAGGTTAAAGGTGGTTATTGGTATTTGGTAATGTTCTATTTGAGACTTTGTCTACTTTTATTTTGGGGAGACAAAATCTGGATGAGGTTCTCATTGCTAATGAATTTTAGATGAAGCGAGAATAATCCTTTCTTTCAATCTAAATAAGGTTCTCAAATGTTTTATATTGTGTTTTTTTTTGTGATTTCGTCGTCTAAGTGCGGCGTTGTGTTGTTTGTTGTCTTGTGCGGCGTTGTGTTGTTTGTTGTCTTGTGTGGCGTTGTTTGATTTCGCGTCTTGTTGTGGTGTTCATTTGGCTCATACTGAAAGATCAACTTCGGACAATCACATATTCAATCAATGATTTGATTTCAACGTTGCAGATCCGAAAACATGGATATTTTGGTGATTTAGATTTTATCATATTGTTTGTAGGTTTTTTGTCGTTGTATGGTATTAACTTGGGTGTTATGAATTTGTTCAGAGATTCACCCTTTACATTTTTGACGATGTTGATTTTGATGTATTCTATCAATTTGAATGAATGAATATCAACCTGTTTTAGCAATTGTGGGTAGGGGTGGCAAAACGGGCCTGACCTGTCGGGCCGGCCCGTTCGGCTCGCTATTTTTGGCGGGCTGAGTTGAAGTTTTGAACTCGCTTTCTAGTTGGCTCGGCTTGTCTCGTCTTGTTGAAAAACAGGGCTGGCACGTGGCGGGGCGGGGTGGCCCGCTTAACTCGTTGGAAACGGGACATGCATGGGCTAGGGCGGGGCGGCCCGCTTAACTCGTTTTATTGAGACTTATTTTATGCTTTTGGATTTATCTTGGTTGTTTATTTTATTTTGAGACTTATTTTATGCTTTTAGATTTATTTTGGTACTTGGATTTATTTTGAGATTCATTTTATGCTTTTGGATTTATCTTGGTTGTTGAGTTTATTTATTTTGAGACTTATTATATCCTTTTGGATTTAATTTGGTTGTTGGATTTATATTTTGATTTGTTTTATGTTGCGCATTTGCCTTATTTTGCTATTAATTATGATGTTGGATTCGTCGAATCCGATTCGAAAATTTGTTAATTATCATGTTTTTCACAAATTTATATGCTACCTATTCTTTTAACTTTTTTTACGATAAAAGCAACATAGTTTTTTTTTTTTTTTGTAACAACTAAGTTGTAAAAAAAATCAATTATTTTTTGTTTAACGGGCCGACCCGCCAACTCGCAAGTCCGCCACTAAACGGGCGGGGTGAGATTCTTGACTAGGTCATTAAATTTGACTCGGCTCGTCTCGTTTTTAGCAGACTTAGACGGGGCGGACAGGCCTACTTTGCCGCTCCTAATTGTGGGGCTGGTAGTTGTTTTTACAAATGTGATTGCACCACATAGGAATCACGTAGGGTGGAATCAAACTTGTCCATAACAGCAACGCAACATCAAGGGTTTGTGATTCCAGCATAGGGTTCCTCCGACACGGTGCATGCTTATGTCTTGCCATTGTGTTTCTTCCTCTTCAGAATGCGCAATTGCATTAATGCCTTCGGGCGTTACAAAGGTTGGCTCACGTGATTCTCATAATTAGAAACTTCTTTGGTTTTGTAATTCAATATCGTGTTTCCCTTTGCTCAACTTTGCGTTTTACCATTTCCTTTTGCTCAGATTCCATTTTCTATTTTGATTTCTGGCAGTATCTTCCTATTGTTGAAAGCTTTCTCAGTCTTGTCGAAAATCCCTAGACTTGGTTCTTCCATTTGAGTTCGCGTTGTTGCGTTAATGTCCTTATGCATTACAAAGGCTGAGTCACGCAATACTCATACCTAGAATCAGGTCCGGTGAAGTGTAGGCAGGCCCTCGATGGCATATATGTGCCCCTGGCCGTGCGTGTTGGACACCGTTTCTTCAGCAATTGTGCAAGCACATGCAGTACCTCCTGAGTCATTTGCAGCGGCTTTGGTAGGACAAAGGTCGAATGATGAAAGACTGTTCCCAATACCGTGCATCAAAAGTGATTCACGGAGCATCCGAATAGGCCAAGATGAATACCAACGGGGTGTGGAGGAATGCAAGAATGTGTTAAGGTCCTGGTTGACATTGAACAAGGGGAATAAATTGTATTCTGCACACGACTTAAGTACCAAATTAGGCAAGATTTGGAAAACAACGGATGCCTGGAAAATGGTACCTCTTAGCAAAGGCTACTATGACTTTTACTTTGATTTGGTGAATGATTTACGCAAAATATAGGCAGAAGGCACCATCAATATTAAGTCGGGTTTGTTACGACTATCTCAGTGGACCAAGGACTTCAAATATCATTCTCAGAAGCAGACACATGTATCACTTTGGATTCGCTTAGTTGAGTCACTGTAGGAGTATTGGCGGGAGATAACTTTGAAGGAAATTGCAAGCGTGGTAGGCACTCCTATTGACATTGATGGTCCGACACGGAACCGTACTTTTGTTCAATATGCACCAATTTTAGTGGACACTGGTATATCAAAGAGAGCATACGACGAAATCCTGGTTGAGCGGGATGGTTTCTCTTTCAAAGTGGAAGTTCAGTATGAGAGGAGACCTCTGTTTTGACATCACTGTTATTCTATTGGACACAATGTCTCGACATGTATGTTGTTACACCCGCAAGAAGAAAAGGAAAAGAATGATCGTGAGAAACAACCTGTTATGGTCAAAGTTTCACCCCCTATACAAACACGACAACATAATGATGTGGGGGCTTCAACTTTGGCCGATGGAGGTACTTAGACATGGGTTCCGGTTCCTATTACCTATACAGTTACTACTACTCAGTGGGTTATAGTTCCTTCTGTCTCTACAACACTAGATACTACTACTCAGACAAATTTGGTTCCCATTGCATCCTCAGCAATGACTTCTACTACTAAGATGGTGTCGGTTACTATTTCATCTTTAGCAATGGCAACTACTCAGACGGTCGCACCCGTGCCTAATCCGTCTTTATCGTCCAACTCTTTCAGTTTTCCACTTCACAATGTTTTGATCGTATTTCTCCTGATGAGATGCCCCATTGTAGTCCAGTGTTGGATGTTGTTTCCCCAACAGGGCATGATGACGTGCATTCTGAGGAAGTGGAACTGTTGCATCAGACACCGCGAGAGGAGTTTGAGAACCCCCACAGTTGATGATGTTATTGCCACACTTCCTGATGATGTGGAACATAACCATTCAAATCCGCTGGAGCCGGTGGAGAGTCCCAAGGGTTCCTATGAACATGTCCCACACTCATCCCCTATTGAATTGTTGCAAGTTCATACGAATCATCTTGTTGAGCATGATGACATGCAATCTGGTTCACCCGGAGGCCTCCTTGTAGTTCATTCAATTGATGCTTCTTTGGTGGCACCTTAGGCCGTAGAGAGGTCCCATGATGTGGTTGAAATTTTTGAGCAAGAGGTGCTCCCTGATGATGGTTTAGTGCAGACTGTTCTACCAGAAGTTCACAGTAATCCTAGAATTCAGCATGACATGGAGTTATGACGCCACATTCGAGATTATGATAAAACATAAGCTAAAACGTCATTCATCCCGGTCTTAACAAGAAACATAAGCAACACCTAAAGAAGACCGTTGTGGGTAAGTTGTACAATATCCTTTCTATGGGTGATAATTCTTCTACTGATCAATGATAGTTTTGTACTGGAATGTCCGTGACTTTGGTAAATTGGACTCAAAAATCACCTTACAAATTTTTTATTTGTCTCATAAGCATGTGATTATATTTTTGGCTGAACCTATGATTAATTTTGTGCATGTTCCCTCATGGTATCGGGGTCACAAAAAGTTGTACTAATGACAGAGGAAACATGTTGCCGAATTTATGGACTGTTTAGGGGAAATGATGTGAACACAATTGTTATTTTTGTTTCGGATCAGTGTATTGTTGTTCTTTTAGTCTTCAAAAACTTGTTGCTGGTCCCGGTTTTGCTTCGCAACCGATGGCACAATGCGTGTTCTCTTGGTATTCAGATTATTTTCTCTCACATTTTCCGTGAAGGTAATTGTTGTGTTGATAGGTTGACTTTTATGGGTCACTCGGTAGATGGTGCAGTTTGGTTGTCAGTTTTACCTACTGTTTTGCAGTCGGACTTTTATTCGAACCGTTGTGGTATATCTCGGTTTAGGTTTCCGTATACGGTTGCTGTTATTTAATTCTTTTTCATTTCTGTTTTTTTCCTTCTATTTTTACTCTTTTTTTTCTTTGATAGTTTTGGCCTATTCCCCTCTTGTATCTTTTCCCTTTTTTTTAATAATATTTCGAGATTGGTGGTAGAGGATGGGGGTTCATCGCGGTGCCAACCTAGTTGGGATGT
This sequence comes from Medicago arabica, assembly GCA_946800305.1. Taxonomy (NCBI): domain Eukaryota; kingdom Viridiplantae; phylum Streptophyta; class Magnoliopsida; order Fabales; family Fabaceae; genus Medicago; species Medicago arabica. Next base: position 3,094,608 of record OX326967.1, on the reverse strand, counting down.
AGTTGCTTCCCCTTGATGCATGTCCTTTCTCCTGGTTTAGCAAAAGAAAAAAATGAATGAATATTGTAACACCCTAAAAATTTCATGTAATGATTTAACGCCGTTAATTAGAAGTACTCTTGATTTTATGATTATAATGATATTATGATGCTAAAATATTATGTTAGCTATGAAGAAATATATTTATGATGATTAATGACGTGCAAGGAGGATTATTACAATGAAGGGAAAAAGTAAATAAAATATTATAGAGGCGGAAGGTGTAGAATAGAAGTTTTAATTAAGCGAGGAAGGGAAAAGTAAAAATAATATAAAATAGAATGGAAGGAATAATAGTATGAGGTTAGCCCAAATATTAATAAAGAATTAATAATCAGAGTTGTCACTTTTGCTGAAACGTAGAAACAAGAGAAGAAGAGACAAGCAGAGGAGAAAAACCTAATTCAGGAGGAGAGAGCGAAAAAGTTGTGACTTCAGAGATTCGAGGTAAGGGGGAGATTCCTTTCACTTTAGGGTATCTATTCTATGATGGAGTTTGTTTGAACTCTTTATATGTTAATGTTATTATGATGTGAATTACGATGAGAAAATAACGAGGAAAGTATATGATGATGATGTTGAAAGATTAGAATTGAAGGAATATAGTTCAAGGTTTTGAATTGAGTCTATAACCTTAAAAAGAATATATAATCAGGTAGGTTAATGGAAAATTAGTGTTGGAATAATAGGTAATCATAGGGTGAGAATGAGGGTCGATTGTCGAATTTAGGGTCGAAAACGGGGTTTTGAAGAGATTCCTTGAGGCGAAATCGCAGAAAATCTGCGATTTCTGAACCCTGGCACCTGCATACGGTCGTGTCACTTGGGAGAACGGTCCGTGCACACCTCTCGACATTTTTTTGGGGTTTTGGGTGCTTTGGTAGGGGTGCGGTCGTGCATCCAGTCAGCACGGTCGTGCACCCTGTCTAGGCTTGGAAAAACCACTTTTTTGGTCGCCTTCTGCTATGAATCAAGCTTAGGTGTCTTCATGAAAGTTGTATGTATGAATGTTAGATTTCTAATGGCTTTGGTTTTACTTCAAAATGATGTTTATAACTCGAGATATTATCAAAATAATTCACATGGGTCAACACAGTCGTGCACCCTGTCTAGGCTTAGGAAAAACAATCTTTTCCACCACTTTTTGTTCTTAATTGGATTTAGGTGCATTCATGAAAATTGTAGGTATAGATGTTATCTTGAAATAGGATTTGGTTTTATCTCAATAATACATCCATACCCTGAGTTATAATCAAAACACTGCAAATAGGTCACGCTCTGTTTTTCCTGAAAATTCAGCACAACCCTTCCAATGGACTCTAAAACATCTATAAAAGCATTAGCGAGTTTAAGAAAGCTATTAGTGTGTAAAGTAAAAGTAAGATTCCTTTAGCTATATATCTAAATTTGGAATTGTGTTGAGTCATAAATAGAAGCGATAACCTCAAGTTATTAGTGAGTCTAAAACATGAACCATTGATAAAGTCAATAGAAGATAGCAACGATGAAACTATATATGAAGATATGATCTTAAACTTAATGATCCTAAAAGAATAGACATAAAATATTATGAAGAATGAAGAATGGAGTGATAAAGATCTTAAGACTGAGATCAGAGAGTAAGACATGTCCCTAGGCAAAAAGACGAAGGAAATGAGGGATAAAACTAATGATGGGTGTGGGTTCTAAACATGATGTTGATTTGACAAAGATGTAAACTATAATATGTAGATATGATGTTAACTGATGAATGAGATAATAATGTTACAAGATGATGAAGTATGATGATAGTATAAATGTCGTATGACGATGATGAAAGACGTAATAAAAGATGCTTATGAAAGACTTAAGGGGAAAGTAGAGTGAGTTGTTAGAGGATTATTCAAGAACTAATAAATATGAAAATGATAGTAAATTATAGTAAGGGATAAATGCAGCGACAAGAATATATGAAGAGTGTGAACTTAGGAAAGTTGTCAGATTGAAGAGGAAAGGAGTCAAGGTAAAATTGTAAATATAAAGATACGACGAGGCATATGTGACCGAGGATTAGAGAGGAGTAGGTTAAATAAAGAGATATGGTGAAAGATGTCAGTTGCGGTAAAAATCAATATCGATTTACTTATCATTAATGATACAAGATCATAACGATACAAATAGCGAGGAAAAATTTAGAGAACTGATTACGATGCTGGGATCATTAGGATGAAATGTAAATAGAGATAGGAAATTGTGTATGAAGTGAATGAATGATGTGAGGGGTAGTAAGAGCGGTGAGTTGGGATATGAATCTAATAGAAGAGAGTAAGATGAATGCGAAGAAAAACAATGGATAAGATAAGAAAAGAAGACTGTTTTAGGAATAGCTCATAAACAAGGGATAAAGATAATAGAAGAAACTTAGAATAAAGATTGAGTCTATATTTTAAACTATATTTTAAAGGTACAAACTACGATGTTGGAAGAATAAGGTAATAGACGATTACAATGATGAAATTAAATAAGGTCTTACAACTTAATAAGTCTAATCGTATAGACGAAAGTTATTATAAGGAAATATGAAGGGGTAGTAAAAATCGTAAAGACCAAGGATTAATGATAAGGTAGGTTACTAGGAGTAAAGGATGCAGAGAATGTAAGGGAAACCAATGATGAGTGTAAGTCCTAAACATGACGTGAGTTTTAACAAGAAAATGAGTTAGATATAATTAGACGAACATGTGGTGTTAATTAATGATAAGGTGTTAATGATGATGTAAAACGACGTTATGATTGTTAAAATGACGAAAGACGAAAAATGACAAAAGATGAAAAATGATGAATGATGAAAAATGACGAATGACTATGATGTAAAGATGATGTGTTGTGTATGTGTTTTCTAAATGATGTTTGGTGAGTCTTCATGCATCATATCATTCTGCATAATGACGAATGACGAAATGTATGTTTCAGTAACACATCTCTGAACTACATTATTATGACGATAGGATCTGGTACCAACATGCATGTATGTCTAGGAATGAAGTATGTTGTATATAGGTCATGTTAGGTGAACTGTGATATGCGCTAATGATGTGAATATGATATGTATGTTAAAGGTGTGCATAAGATGTATGTGTTAATGATATTTATGAGATAAATTGTATGATATATATATATATATATATATATATATATATATATATATATATATATCATGATGAATGATTAATGATGATATATGATGAAGGATTGATAATGATGTGATGAAGGATAAATAAGGATATGGTTATCTACTTTATTATTCATGTATCTCAATATATGTTACGATGTGAATTCTCACCCCTTTAATGTTGTTTGTGTATTTTGGTGTCTGTACCCTTGGGCTGCATATACTCAAGACGATGAGTTTTAGCTTTGCGGTACGCTTAGAAGGTGGCGACGAGGATATACTCATGTAGCTATTATTTGTGATATTAAGTAGTCGAATAAATAAGTGCTCTGATCTGTAACATTGGATTGAGTTAAACATTGAATGTCCTTGAATTATGAAGTCTAAACACTATGATGTTTTATGTTATTTTTCCTAAATGATGTTAAAGACAAGATATTTTATAATTATGGAATTTTTTATGAAGTATTTTTCGCTATTGTATCTAATTCTCTATTATTAGTTTTATGTGAACGATGACTGGATGTGTGTGACATCCTTTTTCGTTAAAACCATGATCATTATTATATAAAATTACCATCAGAAATTAGGGTGTTACAAATATCGTTTTGTTTTTGTAAAAAAAATAATATTTGAAGAAGTTTTACTTCATTAGATTAATATTATTTTTAGAGGACTTCATTTCATTAATTTTACTTTTTTTTTCTTTTTTTTACAGTTTTTGACTTTTTTTTAAGGATTCATTAAATTAATATTTGAAATTTAAAAATGTAGAATGCATTTAATTATTGTCATTAATTATGAAAATATCTGATTTTAAAATATTAAATGAAAATCTAATCAGTTTTAAAATTTGTCATTAATTTTCATTTTTCATTGGATTGACTAAAACTTTAAATTTATTCTTTTGAAAGTGATGAAAACTTTAGTTTTTTTTTTTTTTTTTTTTTGTGGTGGTCGTGGTGGTTTGAACATGAGATCTTGCATATATTATGTATTGTCCCTACCATCTGAGCTAAACTCACGAGTACACAAATTTTAGTTTTTTAAATTCATTTAAAAAATTTATAACTTTTTTATAATATGTTTTAAAAATGTTAAAAAAATTATATAAAAATATAAATAAATTCTATTCATGGATATGTAATAAATTAAAATTATAATTTTGAATGTTGAATGTTTCTGCATTTTTTAAATTTAATATAGTTTATTCATTTTGAATTGACTGTTTCAATTTAAATTCATTTCAAAATTGTTAATTATATAATAATTTTTTTTATTATATAATACCGAAAATAATACTTCCAGATGTCTTTTTATGAAGAATATAATATGTTTTAAAATGTTTTAAAAAATGTTAAAAATTTATATAAAAAATAAAATAAATTCTATTCATGGATATGTAATAAATTAAAATTATAATTTTGAACATTGAATGTTTCTGCATTTTTTAAATTTAATATAGTTTATTCATTTTGAATTGACTGAATTTGGTCATTTTTAAAATTATTCTAAAATTAAAAATTTAAATTTTTATTGAAGTTGAATGTAATATTGTCATCTAAGCAACTTTTGCCGAGGATCAATGTACGGCCTTTTTGTATACCTTCACTTTACATAATATTTGAACTTGTGCATTTTTTTTTTTTTAAATGAGGTATTCGAAGTTTGAATTAAAAATTAAAAATCAAGGGACGAAACATATGCAATTTATAAAGCCTTAATTGATTAAAATGTTTCAACGCATGAAGCCAAACCGTGTTGAAGAAAATATAAACATATCATTAATTGATGAAGCAGATTAAAATTACATCCGTAATTGTTTCCAATAGTACCTATTTTGCTTCTCGGTTTGAAATCATGTTTGAAAATTTTAGTACATCAAAACGATGATGATGTATTAACACCACTAATTCAATATGTAAGATTTCAGTAATTAACAACACGCATTATATACTTTAAATGAGTTTAGGAAGACAAAGATATTTAGGCACAAATCAAGCAGTACAAAACTTCCATACATTGTTTCAACTTTCAATACTTAACTATTGTAATTATAATTCAAATAATAAATTAAAATATGCATCAGATATCTCTTTCCTTATTCATAAATATATTTGCATTAACTCTTTTTTTATTTTTTTATTTTAAATTAAAATATTTGCGTTGACTCAATTATTTTTTAAATAAAAAATTCTTCTTCTTTTGACCAAAAAAATAATAAAACTCTTCCTATATAAAGCTCCTCTATTCAGCAAATAGAAAAACCACAACCTCTCTAAAAAAACACACAACCTATCCAACATAAGATTTAGTTTGCTATCCCTAATTTTTACCATGGCATCTGAATCCTCTAGCATCTCTTCCGCTTCACGAGATCGAGGTGATTGTTCCCACTCAAAAAAAGTGGTGAACATGAAGGAGATTGAACAGATTCAATCCTCAAACACAAAACCCGACGAACCTATTGATTTCATGAAGCTATCAAAAGACGATTCGGTTTCAGTGTCGAAGGTGCAAGAGCACAATTTTTTCGGCATTGAAATTGGTTCATCGTCTTGTTTTCCTAATGACAACAATCAAGGAAAAGACGAGAACGTCAATGAAGAGAAGGATTTGGATTCAAGATCTTTTTCATGCTCCTTTTGTAAGAGACAATTTTCTACTTCACAAGCGTTGGGAGGACACCAGAACGCTCATAAGGGGGAACGTGCTTTAGAAAAGCAACGGAAACAAAGGTATGATGATGGTGCTTCAAGTTTGGGGCAATCTTACTTTAATCCTACTCTTTTTCGACCTTATGATTGTAGGTCACTTGGGGTTAGAAATGAGTCAATGATTCAAAAAGCACCTTATTTAAGCCCTAAGATTACCCCAAACAGTTTTGGGTACCGTCATAGTGCTTTGTTGCAAGAGATCTTAAACCCTTCTCTTGCATCATTGAGAAATATGAGGGGTGGTAACAGCGGGTTTGGAAACCTAGGTATTGGTGGTGCAAGTACTTCAAGGAATCAAGATGGTACAAATAATAAAATTGGTGCTATTCTAAAATTAGGAGATTCTTCTACAAATATTGCTACAAGTTCAAACTCAAACAAAGAAAAGCAAGTTATTGTAGCTCCTACTTCTACCAAAGATGGTAGTCACGATCTATCAAAGGCTAACATTGAAGAAGAATCTTCTGATTCTGAATCATCTGAGCTTGATTTATCACTCAAGCTTTAAACAAGTTTTTATATTGTTTCCTTATGTCAATGTTATTGTTAATTTGATTGCTACTCTATTATTATAAATTATTATTAGTTATTATTGTAATATATTATATGATAAATAAAACCATTATTAATTTCAATCGTGTTTTTGATTGTACCTTATCTTAAGGGATCAGGATTGTACCCTGATTAATGTTAGTTTGCTCATTCATATTAACTGTTTAATTTGTTATCAATTGTGTGTGTATTGGTGAGACTAAACTATATTGGGCAGCCTTGAAGCAATGTACATTTTAATAAAACTGTAAAAGGTAGGGTTGATCGGGTGTTCATGGATGTGAGTTAGTCGACGTGCAAATCCGGTGGTCCAAACCGATCTAATCCGTTAATTAACCGAACTTAATTTACAGATCTAACTCGATCCAACTCGGTAAAACCTGTAAAGCTTGGTTTAAGTATTGGATCCAAGGTTTTGAACCCGCATCGTGGATCCGCAAACCTAACCCGCTAGTATTGAATTATTATTTTAAAGTAAAAAAACTTAAGAAATATATGCTAATTTTTATCAAACTCAATCTCTTAAAAAAAATTAATGAACTCAACTTAGTCCTGATTTTTTTTACAATTAATTCTTATTCAAAACCATAGTTTTATTTCAAGAATTAAAAATAAAATTCTATCAAAATTATAATTTTTATTTTTAGACGCACAAACTACAAACCCAACTCCTTCGCTACCGAGTTGATTCTATTCAAATTTTTATCGTGAAAATATGTGGGTTCGGTGACAAACTTGATCCGCTGAAAATTCAACGGATTGAGTAACGGATTTGCACAAACCTGGTCCAACCCAACCGGTGTCAACCCCTAACAAAAGATTAGTTTTTTTTTGTTTTGTGAATTTTAAGGCGTAAATGTCGGTATAAAAATGCAGCCTCAAATAAGAAATCACTTATTTTGACTCAAAAAAATGTTAATACCTTTTATAGAGGTAATAGAGACATCAGTGGTTCATTAATCTCTCTAATTTCAAATACATGTAAGAAGAAAAACAAAACTCAAGTTTTGCGGCCTTGGATTACTATTCTTTTTAGAAAAGAAGCTAACAAAAAGAAAAGAAACAAAAAACAGCTGAAAACTAGTATGTGTGATACATCTCTCCTCGGGTATCAGAGCCGCCTACAGCAGAGGAAGCAAACCCTTTGGTGGCGCCAAAAACTTACGTCAAATCTCAGAACTTGTAGCTCCTAGTTTAGCCATGTAATCAGCAGACGAATTCCCATTCGCCTCCCTCACATAATGCTTTAACGGGACATTCAATCTCATTTGCAATAGATCTTGTACAATACTGATAATTGCCGCATAATGATCCAAATGATTCACCTTGGTTGAAACTAAATGAACAACTAGAGTTGAGTCAGAGTAGCAAATCACATCCCTATATCCTCTTTCCCAAGCTGCTTTCAAGTCATGATACAAAGCTAACAACTCTACATGTATGATTGTGTAAATACCAACATTTCCAGCAAACCCGTATAGCCAATTGACATCATTCCTATGTAGAACACCACCAAAACTAGATATTCCAAAATTGTTGCTATTAACATTCAAGACAACAACCATACTCTACTCTGAATGCCAAGTCACATAACGACCTCCTATATCCGTGGATAAAGCCGAAGCGAGAACATAATGAAGAAGGGCTGCCAAATTGTAAATTTTTACCTTCAAGGAAAAAATTGAAATTATCTCATTCTTCATACAAAGTGAATTTCGTGCGCATAGAATTCACCAAATAGAAGTTAATAATGTCAAATCCGAGTGCAAGCCAAAGATGCTTAACAAACGGACAATCCCGGAAACAATGCATGATACTTTCACCACTATTGAGGCACCCCTGGACAAATATTAGTGTCTAGCATACCTCTTCCAAAATAGATATTTAATCTTTTCAGGAGAAGCTAAACGCCAAATCCACTTCCACAATCTGACCTCATCCTCGTTTGTGTTCCACTTCAGAAGCCATTTATACCCAACTTCCACCGAATAAATACCATCCAGATTACCCTTACACGTAAAGCCATCCCGAATCTGACCATTCAAACACACCAAGGTGCCACAGATAGCCTCAACTACATGAGAAGGAAGTTGGGTATATAAATGACCTAACACCCAAGTATCATCTTGAATCACATCAGCTATTGTTAAGTGGACATCATGAATATCAACATATATAACCTGTTCACACAACTTCCCTAATTTAGTCCATGGCGCATACCAAAAGGAATACTTATCTCCTAGTTTAAATAAAGAATTTTATATTTAATCAATTGTGAATATATAAGCATGTGATATTTTTTTAATGTGATTTATTTTATTTTAAAGAAAAAGTAAATTACATTAAATAGATAAGATATACAAAGACCACATGGCATTACATCTTACCCAGTTACAACCCGAACATGAATACATTGTGATAAAACAGACTATATGAACCAACCCTAAGCTATCTTGAAAAAAATTCACTCATCAAGGGCACAACCCAGCGAACCCGAGTACGAACACGAAAATAGGTTACAAAAAAATGAAGAGTGGACATTGCAAAGAACAATTGGGGTTTAAATATGGCGAATGGATCGTCTGCCAACACAATATCAAAATTCAAGTGCCAACAGCTCCCTGAACAAAGCAGCAAGCATAAAAGCTCTTTCGAGCATTATCATTCCGAGAGCAGTCTCAAGTACTGACACGATAACCAACCAGTACTAGTGTGGAGGCAGACATGACTCCTTGAAACCTGAAAATCTCAACAGATCTGAAACAACAGAGAATCGAAGAGGTCAAACCATCAAACACAACCGGTTTCAATTAGACGTGTAAAAACCTAGATCAAGGAATGAGTCCAATACGTTAATAACTAGAACCTTTAAGGTTAACAGAATTAGACCCTTTCGGTTTTTTGAAACTGAACCGAAATAGGCTACGAATATTCAAACACCCCATCTTTGATAAAATACAGTAGCATAAAAAACACAAATCAAACATCCGTAGACCCACAAAAAAAAATAGCACGACAGCGGCAATGAAACGACAAAACACAACCAACGACCCAATAACCCATAACTGGATTTACAGAACAAAGAAACCAATCAAGAACAAAAATCAATTGCAAAATATAGTGAACCAGACTATGCATCAAATTTGAAGTGGGCATGAAATTGAACCACCACAACAATAGTCACACACAAAACCATGAATATGGAGAAAACTCAATCAGCAAACACAAACAAACGAACCAACTCATGCAACACTATGGAGACCTTCTACTAAGCCTTAACCCAGTCGGCCAAGGAGCAACACAACCACCAACTCCTAAATTTGGAACTGGAACAACCACATCAGCCAAGGAAACCAACAACATGACGACAAACATAACACAATGGATCTTCGTGAAAGAAACACTGATAAGTCCAAATTTAGAGTGTTTTTAGTCTTTGAATTTATAAAATTTGTGGGATTTTAGTTTTAATTTAGAGTTATTTTAACACAAAGTGTTAGTTTTTATTTTCGAAATCAAATAATGAAGAAAATAAAGAATTTTTAGAAGACGAAAAATATGGCACGACCCGTACGCCCAAGCATACGACTCGTGTCTGGATCACATGATTTTCCTGGGCAGACCAGAAACTTTAGCACGACTTGCGCGTTTGTGGAGTACCAAAATAACTATTACAAACCCTTGCAATTTGCTGGTTTATAGCTTGTAACTCGAAATTAATGTCTTAGCTATAAATATACCTCATTTTTTAGGCAAAAAACATCTCTTCGTGCCTGTAAACTTACTCCAAAGTTGAAATCAATTTTATGCATTTTTCTTTAGCTTTTATTCTTTGATTTCATTTCTTTACTTTCTTATCTTTTATTTTTATGTTCTTTACATTTCCACTCATTTACTTTTATGTCTTTATTTTTATAATTTCTTGTCCACTATTATCATATGTGAGTAGACTTTTCTAGTCTTGGGATTGTTGGAATTATCTAACGATGGAATCCTAATAAACTCAAGTCTAGACTCTTTTATATAAATTTATGTTTTAATCTAATCTCATTGTTATTAAATTTTATATCAAATATCCATCGTAGTACCTAGAGGTGTAGTTTGATATGTTGTTTAATCATATCTCAAATATCAAACAAAGTATTCAAAAAGTGAAGTTTGATATTGGATCAAATGAGTTTAGACAAGATAATCAAACATAAGAATAGTTTAATCTTTTAGAGTTTTAGGACAATAAGGTTGCACTCAAAGAGTCTCAATGATGATCAACCATGAGAATATGTTTGATTATTGTTTTGAGATACATTCATGTATTTTGAACTCATTGTCCTTAAGAATGAACTCATTAATAAAATAGAGAAATAAATCGGGAATGCCAAAGGTTTATCATTATGATTAAAACCACACTCCTAAGACACTTTATAACAACATCTAAATTTTAATCAAACAAACATTCCTCTTTATAAAATTATTCTCCTTTTTTTTCTCAAAAAATATTCTCTTTTAGTTAATCAAAACTACAAATTTAGATTCGTAATCATTTAAATTCACTGTAGGATTGATGCTTTTTACTACTCGATAGAACCGTGCATTTGTGGATCGGCAAAACACCGACGAACAAGAAAAAGCAACAACCCAACAACACGACAACGGAAAGATGGTTACATGAGCTGATAAGTGCTCAAAAGTGATATATTTCTTGTGTTAATTTAGGCACTTTAGTGATTTGTTTTGCAAATTACTTAAAGGAAAAGCTACAATTTTATGCAATTATGCCATGTATGCTTTAGTTGCCTTATTCTACCCATTTATGCAGGAAAATACAAGCAAAGATCAAGAAATCATCAAAGATGCAAATAAATCCAGAAAGAGCAACTAGCTTAGAGCGAGCATTCATACTCTGAACGAGCACATCACGCTTAGAGCGGAAATACACTAGAAGTTCACAATATTTGAAAGACCAAACTAGCTTTGAGCGAGAAAATGATGCTTAGAGCGAGTTCAACAGGATAGGGTACACTTGGCAGCCAACCATCGGAGCAGCGTAGATTTCAGGAAACTCACTTTAAGCGAGCAAATCTTGCTTAAAGAGAGTTTGCAAATTTTGCAGCCTCATTTAAATAGCTTTTCTCTCATTTTTTTTAGATTCATTCAATGTAGTAGATATTTTCTGGTTTTTAGAGAGAGAGAGAGAGAGAGAGAGAGAGAGAGAGATAGCATTTCTAGAGAAAGAAACACAAAGCAAGGGTTTTTGAAGTGGATTTTCACAAGGTTTGTAGAGAAATCATGGATCTTGTCTTGAATCTTCATCTTTTCTTCCACTTTTGCAAGGCTGCTATGAAAGTAAGTAGCTAAATCTATCTTTGATTTGAAATGATGTTGAAAGATGTTTTTGAATCTAAGGTTAAAATAATCATCTATTAATACGCTAAAATTCTCGATATGGAATTTAGGTATTAATAATCACTTTGAATATTGGAAATCAAAGCTTTTGTATCGTTTAGTAGTTCGGGAAATCGGCAATACGAAGTTGCAATCGAATATTGGATCGTTTAATAATTTGGGAAATCGACATTTAACGATCCAATAGAAACCACGACATCATTTGGACACGAATGATGTTGTCGAGCGATATGTGATAATATCGAGTAAAACTAGAATCCGTTTAAGTGATCGTAAGAGTGCAGTATTTAATGTTTGGTCAACGACTCTAACCCCAGGCGTGAATTGCCTTATCTCATCCCAATTTTATTACTGTATTTAAATTCCGAGTAGTTTTAATCAATCAATCATTTGAACCACAAGTTTAGAACGATATCAATTGTTGAATGGTTTAAACATCGCGCTAGTCTCTGTGAAATTTAGGTGGGCTAATTTACCTTCTTCAAAAAAAAAATTATTTTTTTTCAAAGAAAGTGTAAACATCTTGTACGTTAAACATAAATGATCACAACTATTTATTAACGAGTTCCATTTTATTTTCAACAAACATCTTATGGTTAGTTAATTGGAAATAATACAAATGGGAAAGATACACCGGTAGATTTTTGTGTGGAAAGGTATAAATAATATCATTTTTATTTTCAATAAATCTAGACCATTAATTAAATCAAATGGTGTCTTTTAAGTGCTCCACCGGTGAGGGGCTTAATTGATCTCTCACAGCAATGAGGACAATTGATTTCAAGCAAAAAGCTCTTAGCTATCTTTGTTTCCATTGAAATAGATTTATCCAACTGTTCCTGAAAAAGCATTTACCACAACTAGAAACTCTCGTTTTACCTGCGGATTTTCAAGCGTAACTTTATCCGCAGGAATGCTAGAGGATTATGCTGCGGATAACCTGAGTCATACGAAGTTTCCGTCGGATCCTTTTTCCACAGGAATATCCGCAGGTAACTTTTATTTTGCTGAGGATTTTCCTGCGGAACTATTGACGAATAGTATTTTAACGTTTCCTAAGGAAATTGCGCAAGTATTGCTGCGGATTTTGCTGCGGTTTTTCATATCTCGTTTCCTGCGGATTTTCCCGTGGCTTGTTTATTTTATTTTTTCAATCAAATTGCTTGGAGTCTACAATGTCTGTTGAGAAGTTTATGAAAGGGAAGTGGCTAAACTAAGTGAAGAGAAGTACGAGGCTTGAGAGATGATACAAATTTGATACTCATGAGCAGAACCATGGTGTTGTTGCGGGTACCTAAAGGAAGCAAAATAACAGGTACACCTATGTTAACTGTGTTGTGTTTAATTTTATCAAAGATTTACCTAAGTTATTAATTCTTTGCTGCTGAGTGTTCCTAGTTAGGAGACAAACATTACTTTATTGCATTACTCTGAATTAGGTCCCAAATTTTAATTTTTTGGTGTATCTTAAGCTATAATATAGTATTTTCGAAGGATATGTTAATGAATTAATTACAATTAATGTCCAACAGAGTGTCAACTGTTGGATTGTTGCAGAAACTAAATGGCACGTTTTTATTTAATGTCCAACTAGTGTCAACTGCTGGATTGTTACAGGGTTATTGTCCCTTTTGCAGAGCTGTTGTGCTCATATTTTCTTGTAGTGTCTGCAGCTATTCCAAATGGTGGTTTTGTTACTGGCCAATATCCATCATCTATGTTAATGAACATGAACGGTTTCAATAACCATCCATCTTCATTGATGAACATGATGGCAAGGCATGCTATGCAGCAACAGCCTGAGATGATGTATTACATGTCACCTTTTGTTCCTCCTAATACTGGCTATTATTACAATTATAATAACTACATTCCTGCAAATTACTTCTATGCTAATCCCATTTTCTAAGTTAGTATAGTAGTTTGACTGTAATTTGGTGGGACAGGTTTGTGTTGGGATGTTGGATGTGTTTGTTTGTTTGTGAATTTTAAAGAGCTGCTTGCATAAGGTTTAAGGTTTGATATTGTGTTTTTGATGTGTTGTGATGTTAATTAGGATTATGGATGCCCCATAGAAATTGTGAAATCTCCATTTCTTGTACAAGAATGGAAAGTGTCACGTAAAGATGAAGTTCCTCAAAGAGAAACTCTTAGGCTTGATATGATTCAAGCTTCCAAGTCTCAGTATTATGATGCTGAGATAATCATTTTCAACACAGGATACTGGTGGAATCATGAAAAGTCAAAAAAATAGGTAAAAAACAATTCTGCTAAGACACTATATTCTTTTATTATTAATAAGTAGTTCAAAGGCTAACTACTATCAATTTTCATTCTTGCAGTAGAAAATACTTTCAGGAAGGTAATCATGTCTATGACAAATTAGAAGTTTCTGAAGCATTACAACAAGCATTAAAGACATGGGCTAAGTGGGTTGATTCCATATTTGATAGCACACATACAAGGGTCTTTTTCACTGGATTTTCAGCTTCTCACTACAAGTAAGAAGAATGTGTACTTCTACTTCGTTTTACTTTTACATCTTGTCTCTATAATGTAGTTAAGTAATTGATTCTATGGCTGAAATTTGCAGAGGTGGGCAGTGGAACTCTGGAAGTAAATGTGATGGGGAGAGACAACCCATTACAAATGAAAGCTATCTTGCAACATATCCATTGACAATGGGAATTGTCGAAGATGTTATATGTGTGAGATCCATTATAGGGAGTATGTTAGGTGCTGTTAGCGTAACAGACTTTTGAGAAGGATGAGACATTATCAATCGGGGTATTTTATTTTGTTGTATGTCTAGTTCAATTGTAAAACATTCTATTGAAATTACAGTGTTTTTAAAGGCTATATATGCCTAGGTAAAGTTGTAGTGCAACTAGTTTGCTTTGTCTCATGTAACACATTCTAATTACTAAAATGTTTAGAGAAATTGTACCTTTTTTTTATTTAAATAAAAAGAACGCTTTGAAGTGTATTAAATCTTTTATTAAATTAAATAAATTTAAATGCCTGAGCTACAGATTTACCAGCTTTTTCTTTTGCCTCTTGAATAAATTTCTTGCGGATTTTCCTACGTCATTTGCTGGGGAAGTACCTGCAGATTTTCCTGCGTCTTTTGCTGCGGAAGTACCTGCGGATTGTTCGCTGTAAATAAGTTTACGGGCAGGTAAACTATTTAAAACTGACCAAACTTTAGCTGCCGATTTAATAACATTTCGTGCGGATATATTCGCAGGAAGCTTTCCCGCGGATCCAAAAATCCTCAGGAAACAATTACCCACGAAAGTATTACCTGAGAACCTTAATCCTTTTTTCTGCGGAAATTTCAGTGTATTCCGCAGACAATTCGAGAGTTTCTAGTAGTGTACGGTGGATATGATAGTGAGAGTACAAATTGAACAATGATGCACCAAGGTCCAGATCAGAGATGAACATACAGAGCACGGTGGAACACTCTCATCCATCTCCTCGTGCAACACACTCACGTGGCGCAACAATCTGAAACAGTGGCGCGTTGGGCTGAACGATGGAGTGTGGAATTGGACTCTTTGGTTGTGGAATCGTAAACGAGAGAGAGAAGTAAATGAAAATGTTTCTTTTAAATAAAATAATTTTTTTTGTTTACTGTTTTATATAAAAGAATTGAATGATTGTTGTGATAAGTAAAAAAACTATTTTTTTTTGTACACTAACGAACGCAAGCATTAGCTAGGAAAACTCCATTTACGGTTAGAGCAAAGCTAATTTAAGACATATTAGCTAGAGCATTATACTGTAGCTAGATTTTGGTAGCTCATATAATATTTTCTTGTAGTAATTGAGCAATTAATTTGAGCATTAGACAAGTTCAAATTTCTTCAAGTCCTTTTGATCATTGGCTTGATTAGTTGAAATTCCAGTTGACCTGTGCAACTCAGTTTCTAGGAACCCCATTTATGTTGAAATTTTGACTCAAAATTGATGATTTTATTAAGTATGGAAAATTGCTTTGGGGAAAATTGTGAGGCGATTTGCTGAAATTGAAGCAATTTGCAGTACTATTTTCGTGTTCCAGTTCAGTCCATATCATGAGGCAATCGGTAAAAGCTAAAGATTGATATTATTTTGGAGAGATTTATGGGTTGGGAAACAATTGTAAACACCTTGGTGTGTGAAAAAAATTGAGTCTCTTGTTTATGGCAACAGATTGGGAAATGGATAGAAATCAGGTTTGTTCTTGAAGAGATTGTTGAAGATAATTTCTTCTAACCTTTATGTATCTTTCAGTAAGAATTTCTTCTAACCTCCATAAGTAAGTCATTGGTTCGCCGAACAGGGTGGAACAAATCTTGGTGTGTTTGTTCTTCTTCTCTCTTTATCTTTTGTTCTTGTTTTCTTTGTGGTTTGCGATTTACACTTGGTTACTAGATTAGATCTAGATATATTGTTGTTGGTGCGTGAGGTTACTTTGATTATTGTTAACTACTTTCTTTTACTCCACACATCTAAGTTTATTGTCGTGAGATTTGAGTCTGAATTTGCAACAACATCTATACTAACTATTTATTTCTTGTCATTTTTACACTATTCTAAAACATTTTACATCATAAGCACATCCTACAAAACATCCATTCCGAGCTCTTAGTACTAACTCACCTTCATTTAGGTGGAAGTATGTTGGACATCCAAAAACTCTAGGATGATTGTAGTTAGTAGTTCTCCCATTCCAAATTGATTTATGCTCTTCTCTCAGCACTTTTTGCTCGTGCCTAGTTGTTTTGCCGAAAATATCCCTATGTTAGTTAAGTAACGCAAGTGTAATGTTCTGCGCTACTTAACTCACGCTACATGCTGTTTTAATGAAGGCAGAACACTTCATTTCCTCATTTCTCATCTAAAATCTCAAAAATCTCTCTCAAATCACTGAAATCCAAAATTCCTTCAAGTTCAAATCAAACAACATTCCAATAACAAGTAAGTTTTCATAATCAAACACCATTAACCTTTTATGTTTATATGTTAGATTTTTTTTATCTTAAATTGGTTTTTTTTTAGTTTGCATGTAAACATGATGTAGTCTTGAGTTTTAAAGAATTTTTTAGATTTAAGGTTTGTTTAAATTATGATTTTTTTGCAAGAAATGATACAATGTTTACATGAAAATGACTTGTTTTGCTTAAATGTTTAGATGTTTGTATGATAATGTTGTAGTTATGAGTTTTACGGTTTATGTATAATTTGCACTCCACGTGTTTGATGAAATGTTTGAATGAGTTTTTCATTGATTATTTTTAATTTCTTATTGTGTAGATTTGAAACAATGGCCGGGTGGATCGATGTTCATGCACAATTCAACGGCAGATAACCTCAGAAGTTGAAGGTTCGGTGCCTTGGTGTAACGTTAAGAGGTCTCAAGGATCAACTGAATGAATTCAACCAAGGAGTCAACCCCGGAGACACAAGGAGGGTGAAATACGTTCGGTATAAATGTCCAACGCTCAACGAGGGGAGAATATCATTCACTTGGGTGGAATTAACGAACGAAGAAAACGTGAGGATCATGTTTTGGGAGCACACCATGTTCCACTAGATCGATATGCGTGCAACGTTGGTGAGATCAACTGAAGATATCATCAAAATTCTGATTCCACTAGAAGATCGTGATTAGGTAGGGAATGCACCTTCCAACTACAACAATTATCTTACCCTGAAATGGAAATTCAAACTTGTTAAACGCCAGTTCTCAAGCTTTCACCCGACAGTTCTATTGTTTCATTCAAAAGATTAAATTCATGTTAGGATGGTTTAGATGAAAGTATTGAAGTGTCAAGGAATGGACCTCATTCTTTTGACACTTGAATACCGTCATTTAAACCAAGCCTAACAAGAATTTAATCCTTTGAATGGAATAATAGAACTTCCGGGTGAATGCTTGAGTCCTGGTGTTTAACAAGTTTGAATTTACCATTTCAGGGGTAAGATAATTGTTATAGTTGGAAGGTGCATTTCCAAACGTAATGTAATGTAATGTAATGATGGGACATATTTAGGAACTTTATGTAATGTAATGTAGTTTCAAAACAACATGTATTATGCAGAATCAGCTGTATAAGTTATGATATCGTGTTCCTTCATATAGGATGAGTGTCACGGAATGGACTTCATTCTTTAAGTGATGACCCGTCTTATATGATGGAATTTGATGTGATAACATATATAGTTGATATACATGTTGTTTATGTAATATAATGTAACTTTTATTTGAATTTATTCAATACACAACTTTATTCGAATTCACACTGAGTTTAATTAGACTTTTTAAACCTAAGGAATAGTCATTCGAATTCACACCGAGTCTAATGTAACCTATGAGAATAGTCATCCTATCTAAGAGTGTCCTATTTATTATTTGTAAAATTCTCCACACAACTCTAATCCATTATCATTCCTTAGGTTTTTCATTCTCCAATTCGTTTTACTCAGTCCTGACTTTCAATTCCTTGAATGCTTCGAATGGGTTATCTTTGTTAACAAATTAATCAATACTTTTCTACTGTAATCATCAAGAAAAGTAATGAAAATTTTGTTACGTCCATGCGAAGGAACCTTAGTTGACCCCTAAAGATCATTGTGGAAATGTTGCATATGACCTTGTTCATTTTGCCAAAATGTAGTGTTCACAAAACTTAATCCCTTCAATAATGTTTTTTCCAAACACACCCAATTTGTTCGGGGTTTGTAAATGTTGTAAACAATAGTGTAAATAGTAATATGTTTAGTTAATTTAAATTTTTTATACGTGGCTTGTTAAGTAATCCTAGTATGCTTAGATTGTTATCTATTTAAACTCAACTTTTGTATCATTTTGATTATTATTGAAATATATCAGCCTAATTTTCTACATGGTATCACGAGCTCCTAGTTTCGGGATCTTGCAACGAGGAAGACAATTGTAGTTTCTAAGGAACATGGAGGATTATACAATCTTTCTGATGCACACGTAGGGTTCTTGTCTTCTGCACTTCAGTATCGGTCAAGATCTTCGTCTGCCTCTCAAATATGGCTTCAGCACAAGCGTCTCGGTCATCCTTCATTTTCACTATTGAAATGTATGTTTTCGTCTTTATTTTCTGGACCGTCAATATATTCCTAAAAGTCTAAGAGACATCCAAAAGGGATTTTAGACCTTCCTAGAGGCCTCAGCGCCCTCCAGAAGGGCCTTAAGCCTCAAAGGCGCTTCTCCCCCAGGACACCGCCTCTATTTGCTTCTAGAAGCCTCTAGAACGCGCCTAATATACCAAAATACCCTTGTTACTTGTGACTTAAGTAACCATAACACAGGCTCATAGAAGACCATAAATACAACCCTTGAGAACACTTTCAAGACATCCAATAATCAGTCTAAACTTTAGAATACGATATCGAACCCTAGTATCCTCTATTGTGCTTTTTGCAAGTACTTTTTTAAACCAAATATATTAGTCTTTTAAATGTGATATATGTCAGGTTTCTAAGCATACACAAACTACTTTTTCGTTGAGTCCTACTAAAAGTGTTGAACCATTTGATCTTATTCATTTTTATGTCTGGGAACCAGCCGTTGTTTCGAATATTTCTAGTGCAAGCGAGATTGTTTGTTTATTTTATTGATGATTGTTATAGAATAACTTGATTTTCCTGATGATTAATAACTCAGAAGTACCAAAATTGTTTATTCAATTTTATAATACGGTACAAACACAATTTGGAAAAGGTATTAAAAGAATGCATACTGACAATGGTAAAAGAATATGTCAATCATGATTTTTCTAATATGTAGCACCTCACTTAGGGTGCCACGTCAGTGTAGACCGAGTCAAAATTAGCCTTGGGGCCAAAACTGCCACAAGTGCAAAACTTAAGGGGCGGTTTTGTAGTTTTTTTTCTTAGGGGACCAAAACCGCAACTTTGAGAGAATTAGAGGGCTAAAACTGCTACTAAGCATTATTTATTTATTTTTTAAAATATCAGAGTTTTTGCTTGTTTATGAATACAAAATTTACTCAAAATAGTCTGATTGAGGAAACCAATTTGTTAAAGTGTATCTTTATTATTATTGGAATAGGAAAATGTATCAACAAATATAATGTTTGGACTTTGGATGTTGGAATTTGTTTAAAAAGCAAGATTCCGACGTGTTCACTCAAAAATTCAAGTCGTATATGTTGTTCAAAAACCCACATATACCATGGAAATTAACATAGTCGAAACGGTCTTTGGATGCTTGTCCAAGAATGGGGGTTTTATGCAGAAAAACTTATGTTTTTGATAGAAAAAACGTTACTTCAATTTAATGAACTTGAAGTTCAAGGTTTGAATAAAGTAGTAACGTGCAAAGAAATGTAAAATGCAAAAACCAAAGTGCATGACAAGTAAATGTACATGAAATTAAATGTGCATGAAAGATAAATGTGCAGGATGTTTAAAGTGCAAAAAAGATAAAGAAATTTAAAATAAATACAGGAAATAAAATTCCATACTCAATCTTGTGCAAATAATTGGCAAAGGCAGGAGCTACTTTCATATGCTACTTTAGTCATTCACTCCTCCCCTCCAGTCGACCTCCTCCCCCAGCTCAGCATCGACGTGTCGAGAACTTTCTTCCCTAGGCCTTAGTTTTCTCTTTTTGGTTTCTTTTGTTTGTCTGTTTTGCTTTGTAAAAAAAAAATCTTGTGCAAATAATCGGCGTTTGTTTTATGGCTAGTGTTTTTGTCGTGTTTATTGACTAGTGTTTTGTTGGTGATTAGTTTGTAATTTATCATCTTAAATATTTTTGATTCTTTGCACTCCTTTTCTGGTTATAACACTATTAGAAACTCTCGGTTTTCCTGCGGATTTCGTTGAAAATTTGGCAAGAAACATGTTTCATGTGGATTTGCCAAGGATTTAGGTTCGCAGTAATACCTTCGTAGGTACTTGTTTCCTTATGATATTTGGATCCGCAGGAAAGGTAAATCCATAGAAAAAGTGAAAAAATCCGCAAGAATCATTCGGTGAGTGCCTGAGGAGTTTTCCACCCCATAAGCACACTTCCTGCAAAACAACCACGGGTACTGCCGCAGCAAAAGACGCAGGAAAATCCGCAAGAGACTCTGTCCCCCAAGTAAATCTGCATGAAATTGACATAATTATTAAAAAAATAATGTATTTCAATGCATTCTTGGTTGGATGATAAGAATATTAATTATTGAACATTATAATCTCCTTGTAGTTCAATATATTTCATTTTGACTTTTTTTTAACAAAAAAAATCGACAAATTGTTTTATGTGTTAGATGTGATTTCTGAAATGCATTAAACAACCCTTAATATAGTTCCCCTGCACCCCGTATTTATAGATGAATATGGTAACTAGCATGCAAATTTGCTATATATCCTAGGTTGAGAGCGGTCAACGACACTGCATTGCTATATAGGGTTGGCTTCATTCGACACAAATGTCTAAAGTTGTAACTGCTCTTGTTGTCACCAAGCTGATTAGGGATGGCAATTGGACTCAAGCCCAATGGGCACCTGCAAAAAATATTCACGATGGGCGGGTAAATACCCACATTGTTGGGTATGTGCTTGTGCACGGGTAATTGCCCGTAAATTTGAATGGGTCTGGATACGGGTACGGGCACTCTAGTGCCCACCCCGCCCCATGCCCATACATTATATAGACTATACAAATAATTTTATTTATAATAAATTTAGTTAATTAATTTTAAGTCTTTGATATTAATTGTAATATGCATTTGTTTTTTATATTTTAGATTTTTTTTTTTGTCAAGTTATTTTAGATGTTTTTTATTTAGCTAAATAATATGATGCGTAATATTTTATATGTTGATTTAATAGATTTCATAGCATATTTTAATTATATTGTGATATTTTTTTTGCTATTTATTATCTTTTTGTTGTGAAAGTGCGGGTAATGGGTGCGAGTACGGGTACTTAGATACCCATAGGATATGAGGACGGGTATCAAACTTATTGCCCACGAGGGTATGGGCTCGGGTATGGGAATTTTCTTAAAACGCGAGTATGGGGATGGGGATTATGGTACCCTGTCCAATGGGTACCCATTGCCATCCCTAAAGCTGATTGATGAGTAAAACTTGTTACTTTTTATTGATGAGTAAAGTTTACTACATTAATGTTGATATGTTGAAAATAGTCGTAGTTTTCAAAACATTATCATATTGATACATAAAAAATTGCTTCCGCATATATAAAATCATATAATCTACAACGAGCGCAACACAAATATTTAATGGTGTTTTGCATATCAAATGAAAAAATATTTAATAGAAACACTACATTAATGTTGCTATTTAGAAAATAGTCAAGTTTTCGAAATTTTCTCATATAGATACATAAAATTTTTCCCCGTTAGAAATATATAAGGGTATATTGGATATAAAATAACAATATTTAATAGAAATGCTACATTAACGTTGATATTTTAAAAATAGTCACGAGTTTTCAAAATTTATATATATAAGAAATTAATAAATATTTTTTTACTCATCTCATATCAGTACTATATAATAATTTGCTTTCGCAAAAATATACAAATAAAATAGGCAACCTGGTGCAAATATTTGACGAATTTTTAATAGAAATATTACATTCATATGATTATTTTCATTTGCTATCTTTAAACATTTCTAAATATTTCCAAAATAATTTTATTTTGAAAAAAAAATATTATTTTGAAAGAAAATATATCGATATAATTATTTTGAAGGAAAATATATCAATATAATTATTTTTTATATGATTATCGTAATATTACACGACCCGTACGAATGCTCGGGTTTATACTAGTATATACTTGAAAATCGAACGAAAGGTAATTTCTTACTATACATGTTCAATTTGCTTTCCACACATGACGTAAAAAGCGCGTTCAATTTTTCTATATATTAAACACAACCACTTATGGATAGAGAGACATAACATTGTTATGAATGGATTTTTAAACTACGTGGAACATCAAATGTCTCTAGTACTAGAAAACTAAAAATGTCACAAACAAATAGTATGAAAAATTGTTGATTATCACGTTTTCTCATGTTTGGTCATTTTATTTGACGCAAAATGGCCAAACATTGAATTTTGTCAAAAATAAAAAAATCAGTAATACCTTTTTTAAGAAAAAAAAAAGTCATTAATACTTGAACTTGAACATGTGCAGTTTATAAAGTCTTAATTAATTGAAACGTTTGAACGTATTAAGCCAACCGTGTCGAAGAAAATATGGATATATCATTCATTGATGAAGCCAAATTACATCCGTAATTATTTCTAATTTACCAAATTTGCTTCTGGGTTTGAAATCACGTTTGAAGTACATCAAAACTATGATGTACTAACACCACTCATCCAATATGGAAGATTTGAGTAATTAACCACACGCATTATATAATATAGTATATAGTTCAAATCAGTTTAGGAAGGCAATGATATTCAGGCACAAATCAAGCAGTGCACACCTTCCATACATCGTTTCAAATTTCAATCATTATTGCTATTGTAATTATAATTCAAATAATAACAACAAAATATGCATCATATATCTTTTTTCCTTATTCATAAAGATATTTGCATTAACTCTAAATATTTTTTAAATAAATAACTCTTTTTCTTGGCGAAAACTCTAATCCTTCAACAACAAAAAAACTCTTTATATATATATAAGCTTTTCTTTTCACCAAATAAAAAAAAACACAACCTCTTGCATACAAGGTATAGTTTGCTATCCCTAGTTTGTATCATGGCCTCTGAATCCTCTAGCATCTCTGTCACTTCACAAGATCAAGGTGATTCTTCCCACTCAAAAAAAGAGGTGAACATGAAGGAGATTGAACAAGTTCAAACCTCAAACTCAAAATCGGACAAGCCTATTGATTTCTTGAAGCTATCGAATGATAGTTCGGTTCCGGTGTTGAAGGTGCAAGAGCATAATTTTTTAGGCCCGGTTCGAGTTGGTTCGTCTTCTCATTTACCTAATAACAACAATCAAGAGAAAGATGCGAACAACAGTGAAAAGAAGAATTCAGATCCAGTGTCTTTCTTGTGCTCTTTTTGCAAGAGACAATTTTCTACTTCACAGGCGTTGGGAGGACATCAGAACGCGCATAAGGCGGAACGGGCGTTAGAAAAGCGGCGTCAACAAAGGTATGATGGTGGTGCTTTAAGTTTTGGGCAACCTTACTTTAATCCATATCTTAGTTATCCAAGTACTTTTTTTACACCTTATAGTTATAGGTCACTTGGGGTTAGATCGGAGTCGATGATTCAAAAACCACCTTATTTTAACCCTAGAATTACTCCGCATACTTTTGGGTATAGTCATAGTGCTTTGTTGCAAGAGATGTTAAACCCTTCTCTTGTGTCTTTGAGAAATATGGGGGCTGGTACTAGCGGGATTGGAAATCTAGGTATTGGTGGTGCAACTACTTTAAGGATCGAAGATGGTACAAATAATAAAATTGGTGCTATTTTAGAATTGGGAGATTCTTCTACAAAAGTTGCTAGAATTTCAAACTCAAACATGGAAAAGAAAATTATTGTGGCTCCTAATTCTACCAATGATGATGATATTAATGATCAATCAAAGTCCAACATTGAAGAAGAACCTTCAGATTCTGAATCTTCTGAACTTGATTTATCACTTAAGCTTTAAATAAGTTTTATGTTTTGTTTCCATAAGTCAATGGTTTTGTTTATTTGATTGCTACTCTCTAGTTGAAGTTATTTCTTGGTATTTAATTTTTTGTTTCTGCCAGATTAATATACATTTTAAATAAAGCAATTATTAGTATTAATCGTGTTTTGATTGCTAATTTTTTTTTTACATTAATGTTTTTTAAGGCTTTACATTAGTGTTTTGATTCCTATCTTGATTAACGTTATTTTGCTTATTTGTATTAATGGTTTAATTTGTTTGCAAGATGTATTTTAATGAAATTTTTATTAAAAAAATTGGCTACAATATTGGATATAGCGTGAATTATTGTTGTAAACCGTTTATTAAAAAAAAAAATATTGTTGTATTCCATATCGAAATGAGTACGCCGAATGAAATGAAATAAGACCAACATCGATTGTTTATTTTTGTTTATTTACAGAAATACTGGGTTGAATATAATCATAAGTGCGGTGACTATCATAAGACAATGTCACTCTAGCTAACTAGTGAGCAACATTATTGCTTGCCTCTGGATAAATCTTAATCTAGTGTTTGGGAAAGAAAAAATAATTTTCTACAAACCTTTAGAACAGCACCAAATTATGACTTGTGATCAAGTTTACTTGAAATGTCGTCCACCATTAACTTGTTATCTAGTTCTATCGAGTAAAACCCAAGTTTAAAAAACCATACAAGTGGTTGCCTTAAATCCCATGTTTCCGCTTCTTGAGGATTTAGTAGACCATTTTTCCAAACTGTTTCGACGCAAATGAAAACACCTTTTTTCATCCCTAACGCACATACCGACACTAAAACAATTTGTCTTTGAATATCTCTGCATCCATGTTGTACTTTACTTAGCCTATCGCCGGAGGTGTCCACCTTTGTAGTATCACACTCCCACTATTCCAATCAGTTATCTCTTTATGTTCCACTACTTTTGTTGTTAGGTTCTATTGTTGCGTAGTTTTTTCTGGCCGTACCCGACCCTTTTCATTCCTTGTGCATCCTTGGTTATGATTTTGGACTAACATCCATCGGTGCAAATGATTCCTTGCTGCATGTACAGCTATCACTGGCCGAGTAGGCGAGCATCACCATCTTCCCATATCTTCTCGTTCTTCCTCTTCAAAATACATCGTAATGCTATGACAAAAGTACTCACTTAGTTAGGTGATAGCAATTCTAATAGATAAAAATGATAGAGAATTAAAGTCACCCGCCCTGTCTATACGATCATTTACAATCGACCAAAAGACCCACTCCATCCATATCTCTTGTGTTTTCTTGAACTCGAAAAAACACACCAATAGTTTTCATAATTATGCTCACCAAAAAAAAAATACATTTGTCCGTGCAATGTACCCCTCTATGTTGGAGTCGTTGACGATGTAGGTAACACTTCTCTCACTTCTCTCCATAGGAAAACCTTCATTCTTTGAGGTATTTTCAAACCCCCTAACTTTTTTCAATTGCCTCCCTTCCGGTATTCGTTGTTGTCTACAAAATGTTTCATAATGTAGCAGTATCTGGATATTACACCGTAGACTCCATTAGTACTAAATTTCTAACTTAGTATCTTTTTGCTGCTTTTCATAAAGCAGTGTGACAAAATACTAGAGGCATCCCTAGCATTGAAGTTTTCCTCAATAAAACTCTTCCTCCATTCCTTCCTAGTCCGTTTCCAACATCGATTAATAGAATCAAAATAATTTGTATGGTTACTTTTTTTCTCGATTATAAGCAATAGTATCTCAATTCATGCCAATTAAATTTTTTTCTTCTAATGCATCCAAACTTTTATTTATAATGTAACAGAAGTAAGATACAACAAGACTTCTTAGACTTTTTCTCTCAGTTCCATTACTAACTTGATCGTCGGAGTGCTAACGTGCATGCAGGTACTTTTCGTTCCACCGCGAAGATGCATCGTTGTCGCACCGGAAGCAATTACCGATCATCGGAGCACTCTCTACAACCGTTGCGACTCAACCGTTCCTACCGGACAGATCATTTGGCGCTAGAAGGAAGGGATCGTTTGCTAAACCGCCACGGTCCAACGATCCTCCACTATAACCGTTTTCAGTTACGCACATCTCTGTCGTAACCGTTTTACGGTTACACGTTCCTCCACCGCAACGGTTAACAGTAACTGTAACGCCCTACTTTTATTATTTATTATTTATTAAGATTATATATCTTTTTATAATTTAGTCGATTTATTTTGATGAGTGATATTTTGTTATGTTATATGTTGGTATTTATTAGTATAATATATTTGTTATTTGGTGTAGAAATATATATTATTTGGTGTAAAAGTATATTTGTTATTTGTTATAGAAATATATGTTATTTGGTGTAAAAAATATACTTGTTATTTGCTAGAGAAATATATTTGTTATTTTGTGTAGAGATATATTCGTTATTTTGTGTGGGAGTATATGTTATCTAGTATAGAAATATATTTTGTGTAGAGATATATTTGTTATTTGGTGTATTATTATTATTAAGTGGGGGAGAGATATATTTAATTTAGAAATAAATGAGATTACGAGGAAAAAAGTAGTTTTGGGGTGTAAGAGAAATTATGGTTATTATAAAAAGGAGAGTTGGAGTTAGAAAATAATATGACGTGCAAACTATTTTGGAGAAAGAGGAGAAACCTAGAGAAAGAGAAGAGTCAGAGAATAGAAGTTTGTAGAATCGTTGCAATCAATGAATCTAAGGTAAGGGTGGGACTAACCTTCTTCAATCATAAGCATATAATTCCTAAAAAAAGGTTTAATCTTGTTGTTATTAATTTTGTTATTGTTGTAGAAGTTAGATTTTGAATTGAATTAGGTTGTTAAGAGTATAGATAATCTCATAAATTTATATGAAAATTATTTATATGAAGATTGTATATATGATATTTATATGAAAATTCTTAATATGTTATTTA
Source organism: Medicago arabica (assembly GCA_946800305.1). NCBI lineage: Eukaryota > Viridiplantae > Streptophyta > Magnoliopsida > Fabales > Fabaceae > Medicago > Medicago arabica. The sequence goes on along the minus strand of OX326967.1, from coordinate 3,067,096 downwards.
TTTATATGATATTTATATGAAGTTGTTTATATTTATTTATATGATATTTATATGATATTTATACGAAAGTTGTTTTTTATGTTATTTATATGATATTTATATGAAGGTTGAATATATGATATTTATATGATATTTATATGAAAGTTGCTTATATGATATTTATTTGATGTTTATATGAAAGTTATTTATATGATGTTTATATGGAAGTTAATTATATGATATATATATATATATATATATATATGATGATTTTAATTGTTGGTGTTGACCTATGATTATATGTTTATTAAGTTGGAGTCTTATGTCATAGCTGATTATGCATATAGTAGTTGTTGTTGCTGTTGTTGAGTTGTATGTAGATATACACTATTGAGTCCATTTCATACTCATACCTTGTCGAGGGCTTATGCCCTGGAGTGTTTCCACTCAATCGTTGAGGGCTTATGCCCTGGAGTGTTTATCACTCAACTGTTGAGGGCTCATGCCCTGGAATGTTATTTCATTCAACCGTTGGGGGCTTATGCCCCGGAATGCTTAGCATTCAACGCGCGTAAAATGGTACCACATGCATTTGCATTAGTCGCATTGTTGTCGTTGTAGCTGCTGTCGTTGTTGTTGTTGTAGGTTGAGTTGTCGGTGTCGTTGTCGATGATGTTGTTGAATTGTTTTAAAATTATAAACTGATAGCTGAGTATGCATATAGTAGTTGTTGTTGCTCTTTTATGTGGATTGATTCTCTTATATGATTTGTTGTTGTTTTATGTTGATTGTGGATTGATTCTCTTGATTTGTTGTTGTTTTATGTCGATTGATTCTCTTATATGATTTGTTGCTCTTTTATGTGGATTGATTCTCTTATATGATTTGTTGTCGTTTTATGTCGATTGATTCTCTTATATGATTTGTTGTTGTTTTATGTTGATTATATTGTGGATTGATTCTCTTATATGATTTGTTGTCGTTTTATGTCGATTGATTCTCTTATATGATTTGTTGTTGTTTTATGTTGATTGTGGATTGATTCTCTTATATGATTTGTTGTCGTTTTATGTCGATTGATTCTCTTATATGATTTGTTGCTCTTTTATGTGGATTGATTCTCTTATATGATTTGTTGTTGTTTTATGTCGATTGATTCTCTTATATGATTTGTTGTTGTTTTATGTTGATTGTGGATTGATTCTCTTATATGATTTGTTGTTGTTTTATGTTGATTGATTCTCTTATATGATTTGTTGCTTTTTATGTTGATTGATTCTCTTGTATGAATTGTTGCTATTTTATGTTGATTAATTCTTTTACATGAATTGGTGCTTATTATTATGGAATGTGAAATCTCACCCCTTCTGTTGAAATTGCCGCCTTGTGGGCAAGTGCAGATAATTAAGCTTTAGTTGTTGTTGCTGTTGTGAGAGTGGCTACCCTCACTGTGTCCTTAGGTGCTCTGATACGTAACGGGATGGGAACCTTCATAACCATTTTCTATTCCTTACGTATTGATTATGATTTAAGTTTTCAGTTGAATTTATGTTGAGAAGTTTTTATGAGGCCTGCGTGCCAAAACTATTTTGTTAACTTGAATTTTATCCGCTGCAAAGTTTAAATAATTTTGACTAGAATAAATTATCATTTATTCCGTTTTTTTGAGATTTTAAGAAATGTAGCATTCCGTTTATGAGATACTCTGATTTGATCAAGAAATTTTTACTTTGGGAAAAACGGGGTGTTACAGTAACCGGTCCTACCTTCGAAGTAATGACTGGAACTCGCAAAAGAACCATCACAAGTCGTTCCGCCACCTTTCAAGCACTGCGTTCGAAGATCCAAATTCTCCAAAGCCGAACGATTCTGATTCTCAAACCGGTGAACCTTGAAGAAAATGATGTTGGCATTGACACTGCAATTGATGTTCGTACCGCAACCGCCTTTAATGTGACGGTACTGCCTCTACCTCTCCAGCAGCCGGAGGTTGTTCCTCCTCCTCTTCCTCCGTCTCCTCAAGCTCCACTGCCTCCAGAGACAAACGAAGTCCTCACCGACTTGGTAAATCTACTCCACCAGCAGAACGATAGGCTCGAACGCGTGGATAAGAATCAGGAAAAATTTTGACGGTGATCGCTATGTATATGAAGAATCTCAACGGAACAAACACCGGACCACACCTTTGGCGGTCAACTGTGCTACCTCCACATTAGTGGACCCCAGAGAAAAGGTAAGAAGCCTCACGAGGATTCAGAAAAAGGGAATAGCGGAACGCATTACGTCGTTCAGAGCGATACAAGCCTTCGAAACGTCGTGGAGAGAGATTCTCCCCCACCCCACAACCTGCCAAAGGAAGGAGAATACACTCCGGAGCGTCGTCGTAGTGACCGCCGCAAAGGACCTTTCACCAAAAGAATAGCGGAATACTCAATTCCCCGTGCTTTCACTAAACCACCAAAGCTGGAAACCTATGACGGCACCTCAAATCCGAACGAAAATGTAGAACACCTGGACACCGTACTCAACTGTCACCGCGCGAAGGGCACGGTCGGTCAAGTGCAAATTATTTGTCCTCACTCTAAAGGGCACCACCATGATTTGGTTCAAAGGTTTACGGGACAACTTTATCGATTCATGGGAAGAATTGTGCAATGAGTTCATGTCCCACTTCACCGCAAGACGAAAAATAATGAAAACCATGGCGGCCTTGAATGCTATCGTCCGAAACTCTAAGAAAGAACGAAAAACTCTACTTGTAATTTTTAACACACTGTTATAGTTGATTGCAAGAAAAATAAAGAAGTCTTAAAACTAAGCCAACAATACTTGTGAAAATAATCCTTCATCTCCATCGTTAATTTCTTGATTAAATCACATAAATCAAAATTGAAAACGGTAGCTAGAGTGATTCATAAATTTTACGCCAGTTTCAGTTTGTTGACTTCTAACTCTAAGAGAAAAACATAACTTATCATTTCTTGAACGAAACATCCACACCGTAACACTAAGTTTGCTAGCAAAGGATGTGATTTGAAGATAGTCTTCTGCCCTTCACTGAGGACATAGTAGTTTTGACTCCAGAATTTGAACTTCATGTTGAACATTTTTCCCTGCATGTCATATACAATGCCATGAATCGTTGGTATACCGGGAGGGTTGTATCCATTTTCCCTAACGACATTAGAATTGATTTGTAGTGTTGAATGAACATTGTTGTTAGAGGTTCTTTCATCATAAATCGTTTTACCACCAAAAGTTATTTTCAATTTTCCACTCTTCTCCATTTTTTGGAATAGTGTTTGCAACAATATGAATAGAGTCGGTTAGGGTTTGAATTATCTTGAGCTGCAAGGATTCAGTTAGGGTTGTACAAAATCAAGATTGAAAAAGAAAATTGCGAGAAGAAAGAATATAGATAATTATAGTAAGATTTGAAGATGATGAAGTTTGCTTTCTGTTTTTAGGTAGTGAAGAAATAATATAGGTAATTAGTATGTGTTGAATGAAAGTGATGAAAATTTCAACTGAATGTATGGTCTATTTTGAATGTATGGTCTTACCACAATGACCGCTCCAATTTTATAAATTAAGTTTGGAGTTCCCAAATTTTTTGTTCACCAATGTTTGTAGTAAGTCAGAAACTTAAATTACTCAAATATGAACTAAAAATTTGGTATAAGAATGTTTTTGGAAATATACACAATGAAGTTGCTTTTTTTGCTGTAAAGCTTGATACCTTACAACAAGAAATAAATGCAAATGGCTCCAATGATACTCTGATGCAAGAAGAGAAGCTAGCAAAGATAGATATAGAGATACATTGCTTTCTTCCACAAAACTGCTAAAATCAAAAAAGCTGACAAGAAGATTGCTTCTCTGACGATTGAAGATACAACTATCACTGATCCTGACCAAAGTGAAAATCATGTAGTTTCTCATTTTACATCTCTTTTCACTAGTAGTAATGAAGTACAAGACAATGGTGGTTACTGATAGCATCAACAATCTGCTCACTTTAATGCCCCATATTTGAGCATAAACGATCACACCTATTTTCCACATATAAATGTATCAAACTAGTCATATTCTACACCCTCCAACTTAAATGAAGCCAACTCCCACGTCCTTATATTTGAGCATCCTAATGCCCTTCATAGCCTCTCGACATCGTCAGTGAATTGAAGTGGATCCTCACACAATGGACTAATTAGAAAAGGTAAGGGTTTAAGTTCATGTAGATAGATTTGTCGCCTGTTTCTCACCCTATCTAACTTCTTCTTGACCGTCGCTTTACTTGTCTTAGATTATCCTACTCCAGACAGGCAATATTCGTGTTCCTTTAGGAACCTCGTTATTAACTACTTCTACAACCAGGTCATCTTACGTTAGTTTTAGTATATTTTTCAGCCATTTTTATTTTGTTTTGATTCAAATTAGATGAGTTTTAGAACAATTGCTTATGGTTTTTGGGATATTTTATAATGTTTTCAATTTGAGTCATGTAATTCTATTTTTCCCTTAAACCAAGCAATTATATGGTATTTTTGATGTAATTCAAGGCAAAATCATGCAAATAGGCAAAGCAAAGCCTCTTATGAGGATTTGGGAAGATAATAAATGAAGATTCAGAGGTGTCTAAAGACATTAGAAGGAGAAATTTTGTTCTAAGCCCCAAGACAAGTTATATGGAAGAAAACGCCCAAACAATATGAAGAAATGGGCGATTACACGCGGAAAATAGCACTTGTGCATCCCAGGGTGGAAAACATACACCCATGCGCGCCCCCAGGTTAGCAAATGGTAAATGAAGATGGGGAGAACTTCAACTTCACATCGATTTGTATGTTAAGAGAAAGATAACAACAATTAAAAGAGAAGGGAGATATTTATCTATTTTATGATAACTTAAAGAAGGTTGATGTCTATTTTAAAACTGGAGGAGATGTTTGTGTCATTTAAAATAAATTAGGGTTTCTCTTTATTTTATTCTAATTAGATAAAAAAAAATTATAAATGAAATTGTGCATTTCAATAGTTTTTCTAGATTTCTCCATAAAAAAATATATACCTTTTGACTAATATATATATATATATATATATATATATATATATATATATATATGAAAATTTGCAAATATCGAGATTGATTTATATAACACAAAAATTGAGTTATGTCATTAACCAATTTTACAACTTAGTTAACTACAAAAATGAATGTCGTTAACCATTTTTTTAACTTGAATTTCAGTACATATAATTATGTATATAAAATAAGTGGTTAATATTTTGCATTTTGGTGAACAGTGCATTTGTCACATACTGTTGTCAAAAAGAATATATTCAAATAGCATTTTTCCAATTGACTCCCTAAAAAAATAGCATTATTCGTTTTCAAATAGCACAGAGCGTGTTTCGCACGAAACGTTTTGGTTCAACTCTATATATTGCATTTTTTAGGTTTTAGGGTTAGAGCCACAAAACTGAATATGGCTTCTTCCGGTGGCGAGAGACATGATAAAAAATGGCACTGCAATTCACTTCACAAGCCGCCACCGCTCCCAACTCTTCCTTCCGACGTCATTCCAGAAATTCTATGTAGGCTACCGGTCAAGTTCATCCTTAGATTCCAATGCGTTTGCAAATCATGGAATTCCCTAATATCTGATCCCAAATTCGTCAAGAAACAACTCCTTGTGTCCACCACTCGGAACCTCCGCTTCCTAAACTACACCAATGACTCAGGCAAGTACATTTTCACATCTTACCCAATCGAATCTGTTGTCACCAACATAACCTCTAACTTCACACAATTTGAGTATTTCACCAAATATTATCGCCTCATTGGCTCTTGCAACGGCATCGTTTGTATTGCAGACGATGATAAAGGCTTAGTTATATTGTGGAACCCTTCCACAAGAAAATTCAAGGAGATGCCCCTTTTTGAAAAGCCAAACTTGTTTATTCGGACTTTAACCACGTTTGGCTTCGGCTATGATTCTTCAAATGATAATTACAAGGTTGTTGTTCTTCACTACGATATGTATTATAGCGGGGATAACAAAACTGAAGTAAAGGTTCATACTTTGGGTACTAATATTTGGAGAACCATTCTGCAGTATGCTTTTCGCGGTGTTCCTGTTCCTTGTATGACGGGGAAATTTGTGAGTGGCACGATTAATTGGTTGTTCTCTGAAGAAATTATTTGGGTATGTCCGCGCTTTATTGTTTCTTTCGATTTGGCGAAGGAGTCTTATCAAAAGATTTCACCTCCTAATTTTGGAGGGGTAGATGTGTGTGATTTGTCAGCTTTAGCTGTTTTGAGAGATTGCTTGTGTGCGACGACTTTTGGTGATGATGTTTGGGTTATGAAGGAATATGGAAATAAAGAGTCTTGGACTAAATTGTTCACTATTTCTTACATGAAAGATCCTTCTAATTCTTGTGTCTATGCCAAGCCAGTATACATCTTTGAGGATGATCAATTGTTGCTGAAGTTTGTAGGGAATTCCCAAGTGGGTCACTCTACTTGGGTTCTTTACGATCCTAGGAGCAGTACTTTGAAGGATACTAATTTGGAAAATATTCCAGAAGCGTATAGTGAAAGTTTAATATCACCTTGTTCTCTATGATATATAGGCTGTAGATGTAGTGCTATGTCAACTTATATGTTAGTTTTTGTTTATGTTATTTATTTCGTACTTGTTTTGTTTACATGTTATTTCTTGGATTATTAATTAATGGACAAATGATTTTGCAGCTTCAGAAATTTCTGTCATTTTCATTTATATTACTTGTTTGTTAGAGTTTTTTGTTCTCTAATCATACATTACACTTGATATAGTTCACAATTATGCATTGCAAATTCTTCATTTGATTTTCTATAATTCTAATTATGATTTTGTCTTTTTTCGAAGGCACTGTAATTTTTTTTCTCGCAATGTTTGCTCAAGGATGCACAAGTTTTTTTTATGTTTGCTACAAATCTTGCAGAGTACATTATGAATTGAGACATCGTTATAATCAGAATGGGTATATAAAGATTACATCCATGCGTATTAAACTTATTAATGTGACTCGGGAACACGCTCAAGAGCTGGTCACATGACGTGATGTCCAATTTTTTCAATTTGCAAAAGGAAGTTTGAGTGAGCCTGTTTGGCCATATTGACTTCAAGTTGTCCATGAGAGAAATCAATGATGTCTCTAAGTTGGGGAATATTGAAACCTGTATCATAAAGTTGTTTAGAATAAACATACTTGAGAGAAAAACTGCACGTAATGTATAAGATATTTTTGTAACAAAATATAAAACAAAAGATTCGATTCTCTCCGGTGCCAATTTAGGTGAGCTAATTAAGCTTCTTAAAAATAAAAAAAATAAAAATCGCGGACGATAATTTCTCTCCCTGTTACAAGCGAAATGTAATTGGTAGCCTCATGACAATCACCACAAACTCTTAGGTTCTTCCCTTACATGTATTGTTGTACCAGGTCTTGTATTCAACAGTCCAAATGCAATTGCAAGCCTCTCAGTATGGCTACTGACCAATTGCTCCTTCACATCTTCTTCCATGTCGTGAATTGAATCGTTGTCAGGCACATAACCAGCAGCTCTGATCTCATCCAAGCGTAGATTCTTTTCGATTGAGGATGGTTTGACATTGAAGCTCTCTTGCAGTTCCCATGGCTCCACATTGCACGTACATGTCAACGAGAGCAGTAGCAACAAAGACATTCCTGTCCATACTTGTTCTTATTGCAAGTCCGTGAATCCACTTAGGCTGACAGGTAACCAATAAATCTGCTAGAGATCACATCCACAAATGTAAAGGAATGAGGTTTAACTTCTTGAGATTGCATACTAAAGAAGAGATTTATAGCCTCATTAACGCATCCATTTTGAGCATAACCTAATATCATGGCATTCCACGTGAATGGAGAACGAACTGTTGCTATTTTTTGTATATTTCAAAAAGATTATAATATTTCTTTTGTTGACAAAATAATTTTATAATATATTGTGTATTATATTTCTAAGTGAGAAATATAGAAAATTGTTATTATAATTATTATTTTTTTGGGTTAAATATGTTTTTTGTCCTTAGAAATATACCAACTTTTCATTTTAGTCCTTCGAAAAAAATTCTTCAACTTTTAACCCTATAAAATTTTCAATCTCTACTTTTGGTCCATATTATTAAGATAATGTTTGTATTTTTTTTTAATGAAATTGTGCATAAATATGTAGAATATTTAAAAAAAAATCTCAAAAAAAAAATAGAATTATTTAACAAAACAAAAATTGAATATGAATTTTTAACCGTAAAATATATAAAAATTCATATTAAATTCATATTTTGTTAAAAAATTCTAATTTTATTTTAGAGATTCTTAAACTATTATGAATTTTTCTACAAAATTTTATTCAAATATATGATTTCTACATATAACCATGATTCCTTGTGACCTAAGAAACAAATGGATCAATTATAATGAACTAATGAAACAGATGATTTTTTTTTTTGTAAAGCATAAATATGGGGAGGGAAACTCATGTGCAGATGGTTTTGCTAACTTAGGCTTAGCTCTATCTTCCCTTGTGTGGTTTCCCTCTATTCCTACAGGTATTAGGCATGAATATTATTATTTTTTTGGGTTAAATATGTTTTTTGTCCTTATAAATATACCAACTTTTCATTTTAGTCCTTCGAAAAAAATTCTTCAACTTTTAACCCTATAAAATTTTCAATCTCTACTTTTGGTCCATATTATTAAGATAATGTTTGTATTTTTTTTAATGAAATTATGCATAAATATGTAGAATATTTATAAAAAAAATAGAATTATTTAACAAAACAAAAATTGAATATGAATTTTTAACCGTAAAATATATAAAAATTCATATTAAATTCATATTTTGTTAAAAAATTCTAATTTTTTTTTAGAGATTCTTAAACTATTATGAATTTTTCTACAAAATTTTATTCAAATATATGATTTCTACATATAATCATGATTCCTTGTGACCTAAGAAACAAATGGATCAATTATAATAAACTAATGAAACAGATGATTTTTTTTTTTTGTAAAGCATAAATATGGGGAGGGAAACTCATGTGCAGATGGTTTTGCTAACTTAGGCTTAGCTCTATCTTCCCTTGTGTGGTTTCCCTCTATTCCTGCAGGTATTAGGCATGAATATTACAGGAATGGGTTAGGATTACCTAACTTTGGATCTTATACCTTTTGAAGAGGTCTTGACCTAGTTCCCCTCTTTTTGTAATCCTCTTCTCTTTTTTATGAATTTTGGTAATGCATTTTGCATTATTTGAAAAAAATATGTATGATTTCTACATATTAGTTTACTTTAAATGATGGACCAAAAGTGAAGATGAAAAAAAATTTAGAGACTAAAAGTTGAAGAAATTTTTTAGAAGGACTAAAACAAAAAGTTCAAATATTTATAGGGACCAAAAAACATATTTACCCTTTTTTTATAACAAGAGGGCATAAGCCCAACAAAGAAAGAAACTACCGCCTAACAATACGCGGAGTACAAACACCAATTAAATCAACTTAAAACAACATCATAGTCTGAGTAGGACAATGCTCATGTAACATCAAAGTCGTGAAACCTCCATCACAAGCTATATTTGCAAGTTTGTCAGCACAAGCATTAGCTTCTCTATACGAATGACAAATTCAGGCCTCCTAATTCATATCCAACAACCATTGAATATGTCGCAATAAACTCCAACTTGTTACCACAAGCTCCACTTTATTAAAACCACGAGCTCTAGCCAACTTCAAACTTTTAAACGCACCCAAAGCTCAACTAAATATGAATCACAACTCCCTAATCCTTTTGAGAAACCATATATCCACTCCCCATTTTCACCCCACAACACTCCTCCACAACCAACTATATATCCCCCTTTAGACGCGCTATCAATGTTAAGACAGATCCATCCAATCTCTGGTGGCTTCCAGGATATATTCTCCACCACTCTCCTACTACTAGAGATCGTAGGAAAATTATATTGATTGTCCATGTAACAATTAACCCTCCTTGTAACTGACGACATGTCATCTTACGTTATCCTTAACATGTTTTTCATTCTATTATAGTAGGTTTTACCAACAAATCAGAGGATTATTAGATCATTTGTCTATGATTTCGGGATATTTGTAATATTTTCTATATTTGAGTCTGTAATTCTATTCTTCCTGAAACATAACAATTTTATAGGGTTCTTGAAGTAATTCACGAAGAAATCTAGCAAATCAGGAAAATCAAGACCTCAAAAGATTATTGGGCATTGAAAAGATGAAGAATGAAGATTCAAGAGATCTCATAATACTTTACAAAGGGAGGAATTATGTTCTCAATGTCCAAGACAGCTTAACTATGAAAAAAACACCTCAACAGACGAAGAATACAGGAAGACATGAAAGTAATGCATTAAAGCGCCTAGCGCACATAATGAAGCGCTTGGCGCATGAAAGTGATGAACTAAAGCGCCTGTCGCAGGCACATGCGCCAGGCGCATGAACCTAGGCGCAAGGTGCATGGTTCCTTGCGAAAAAAGTCACTTTTCTTGACTTTTTGACCCCTGGAATCCCATGATTTTAGCCCAAGTTAAGTGGAAACTTTTCTTATAAATACCAGCTTTCCTCATTCACAATTTTTCGTTCAGAGTTGGAAATAAGACTAAATTAGACACTAGATTAATTTCCAAGCTTTAGGTAGTTCTGGAGCAACGTGATATTCTAGGCTCTTATTAATCTAATATATATTTTATAAGGGTAAATCGTGTGAGATGCTGCAACTATGGTATACAAATGTATTGAAATTGCATATGACTAAATCATTAAATTGGTTTTTATCTTTGTAAGTTATTCTTAAATTAATCTTTGATTTTAAATTGGTGTTTATCTTTGTAAGTTATTTTAATATTTTAAAATAGTCTCTGTGTTAATAGTCTATATCTTTTTCAAAAGTTTTTTAATTAAGTTTCTCGTCGTGTAACAAAAATATAGAGAGAGATTTAACTTAGAAACTTTTGACAATATTTCAAAATAGTCTCTGTCTTTGTCAAAAGTTTATCAATTAAGTGTCTCGCCATGTGACAAAAACATTGAGGCAGAGATCTCATTGAAAAACTTTTGGCAAAAACATGAACTATTTTAAATATTAATAAAGTCAGGGACTAATTTGAAAATGACTTACAAAGACAGTGACCATATTGATGGTTTACACAATTGCAAATATTTTTTCAAACGTCTTTTTGTGAACAAAATTGATTATCATAATAAACGTTCGAGGGTAAATTAAGTGATAAAGGAACATTAAACTTAACTAAATTAAAATAAGACATGTTCGTTAATCTAAATGGCTAACAAAAAGCACATTTAAATATGCTTTTTGTAATTTTGATACATTCAACAACTATTTTCGTAGTGTCTTATAAAATTAACAACCAAAATGTAAGTTTACTCTTAAATTAGATACGTTTAGGAAAAATTTAAGATACATATTTGTCTTTACCACATATATACTATAAGCCCAAGACTTTGTATCTCTTGGCAAACTTTTATCTAAATGCATAAAAATGTATGAAACTCAAAGTGGAAAATTCAAGTTGGTGGAAAGAAAACTGTGCTTAACTGAACGAAGGGATCTGAAAATTTTGATTTATTGACAATATATATGATTTATCACTTATCTAGTGGTGGAAGACTAGAAGATAATGTCTTCATTTTTCTCCCTAATGTCACACTATACATACCAACTGACATTTTTCCATATGATAAGACTTTACATTTACCAAACAATACTAATTGTGCACCTTATCACTATTTTGATGAAAATTGATGGACGAATCCATTTTGCATTATGAAATTTTCAAGTCAAGGATATATTGCTCCAATCAAGTTTATAGAAGGTGTTGTTGATTATTACACGGGTACTGATTGACATTGATGTAAGATGTGCTATGAGATTATATCGGTGGTTGAAGAACTCCTTGCCAACATAGAAATTGTAACATAAGTTTTTTCCTTGATTTTCAACATGTAAAAATTCCTAGAGTGGTTTTGCTTCAAATGAAGTATACTCTTAGGAGGGAGTATAATAGATCTTTTTGAACTATGATTGTCAATAAAGACAATATATATATAAAAAATTGGAGTGGTGTAGCTTCACGTGATTATACTCTTAATGGTGGAGTATAATAGTTTTTTTTAACTATGATTTTCAAATGTATCATTCTCAAATCTCAATCAAGGTGAAGATTCTGCTGTGAGATAGTGTTGTGTGATAATTGTGTGTAAATTTTTAAGTGGAGTGATAGTGCTGTGTGATAATTGTGTGGAAATTGTCACACCAATTTTTCCACACTACTCACTTAAAATTTGATCCACCAATATGGAATATAAACAAACCTTTGCAAAGCATTGGTATTACCTCTAGTATTTGTTGGATTTCAAGTGTGAGTGATTATGTCGCACATCAATTAGGAATGGAGGAAATGTTGGATACGTAAAGAGGGGACCCATACACCTGATGCTTTAAGGTTTTGGGTGGAGATGTGGTGTCTAAGTCTTTTGGTGGTCATGGACGTTTAGTCCATTGGTTAGGCTCGGTTGGGGAGCGGGTGTGGGATCCTAATGTGGATCAAGCTAGTGATGTGGGTGACTCACACTTGAGGGGAAGATTGTTGGGTTTCAAGTGTGAGTGATTATATCCCACATCGACTAGGAATGGAGAAAATCTTGGATATATAAGAGATGAGACATATATACCTGATGCCTTAAAGTTTTGGGTGGAGATGTGGTTTCTAAGTCTCTTATTGGCCCTGGACATTTAGCCCATTGCCGCTTCCGGCGCTCCCCAGACTCCCCAACAACTGGTATCAGAACCCTGGTTAGGCTCGATAGGGTAGTAGGAGTGGGATCCTAGTGTGGATCAGGCGAGTGATGTGGGTGACTCACATTTGAGGGTGAGATTGTTGGGGTGGTCGTGGACATTTAGCCCATTGTTCAAGCCCTTAATAAAATCAGGCCCTTAATGTCAATAACTTTACATAAACTATTGAATAGACAAGGTGGTGGTAGTAGCAGCTCAAAAATGCTCTATCTATGGTTACTTTCCCTCAAATTGATATGCATTTTTTCCTTAGCTTATACACAACCACTTGATTATAGATATGCCTGTTTAGACCAATCATCTATTACCCCCTCTAACATATACCAAACCAACCTCAACAATTTGCTCAAATCACTATCATCAGATTCTGCTATCAGCAATGGTTTTGGACACACAACTTCAGGTAATGATAAAAACAACATGATTTATGGACTATACTTTTGTCGTGGCGATGCGAACACCACCCTTTGCAACTCATGTGTTCAATATTCTACCAAATTGATAAAGCAGATATGCCTTAATAATGCCTCAGCTATTTTTTGGTGTCCATTTTGTCTTTTGAGATACTCAAATGAAAATTTCGTTGGCAAACTAGCTGTAAGACCAAGGATTCCTATGTTTGATGCAACACAGAATTTTACCAGTGCTGGTGAATTTGATAGTGATGCAAGGATTTTGATGAATGGTTTGATACAAATGGGGTCACAAACACCTTTAATGTTTGGTACACATATGTTTAACATAAATGGTACACAAAGAAGGTACGGTTGGGTGCAATGCAGCAGAGATATTACTAGTGAGGAATGCAGAACTTGTTTGAGGAATATGCTTCAGGATATTGAAAATTGTTGTGAGGAGAAGAAAGTGTGGCGTATATTTTCGCCAAGTTGTGTTGTCATGTATGAAACTCAACCATTCCTTTTGACGAGTATACAGACCAAAGCACCAGCGCCTCAGATAGGTATCAGTTCATCTTTTTAAGTTTTACATACAAGTAAAAGTATAGACTCTTGTACATAATAAAGCTAAGAGTATTATGAATTTGTTTTAGTATGTTTGAATCTCCTCAAGTTAATCAGAAAACATAAGCAAACACAATAACAATTAGTTTTACAAATACATCACCAAGTGTTTTGATTTTACTCAACATTTTTTCATAAATACATCACCTTGTCATGTTTTGTTAATGCAGCCAAACAAAAGGAAGAAACAAGGTCCTTGATTCTAAAAATAATCATTGGTGTAACTGCAATGGTAGCAATAGCGTTATTGGCTTTCAGCACATACTACTACAGGCGCTTGGAACGGAAAAAAAGTAAGCACTAACTCTCAAACAGTTCTTTAAGTTGAGGCTATCAATTGTTATTTGTATATGTTTGATAATTCAATATTTTCAGATGAAAAAAAGACGCAAAGCCTTCATGCAATTTTTTCTCAAGATCAGACTAACAATGAGGAGAATGTGAATGCTGCTGACCTACCTATGATGCCTCTGAGTACTATTCTAAAAAGTACAAATAACTTTTCTGATAAATATAAATTGGGGGAAGGTGGATTCGGAACTGTCTACAGGGTACTACATTAGGATAAGATACATGATATTTGTTTGTTTGATGGTTGATTTTTCCACTGGCAAGATTCTTATACAAAAATTTGAAAATATGTTTTAGGGTGTTCAGCAGATGGAAGGGAAATTGCTGTTAAAAGGCTTTCGAAAACATCGTTTCAAGGTGTTGAGGAATTCAAGAATGAAGTAATGTTGATTGCCAAATTGCAACATCGGAACCTTGTGAGACTGTTGGCTTGCTGCATTGAGCAGAATGAGAAGCTGCTTATCTATAAATACATGCCCAATTCAAGCCTTGATTTCCAGCTACGCGGTATAACTCTCAAACATTGAAGCTGCAGTCTATTACCTTTCTCTTATTTTTATCAAATTGATCATCCATTGTCTTAGTACATAAGCATGAAAGAGTTGGTTTGAACAGAAAACTACGTCATATTTGGTCAAAATTCTCTTTAGATAAGCAGGATCTTCCTTTGAACTTCTACTTTTGAGTTCTAGAAGTCTATTGCTATTAAGTTATGAAGTTAGGGTCCCTTAACATATGAAAGTTAAACGCAGAATCTTAGGTTCAAACTCTTACAGGATTATGATTTCTGCAACAGCCCTTAAGTCTAAAATGAGTTATCATGGTCCAATTTTAGTATATTTTGGGATCCTAAATCTTAAGGTGAAGGTTCTGGAAGTTTTGTCAATCGCATATCGCAAAAAGTGACAGTTTGTTCAAATTCTACCATGCTACAGTACTATAGTCCCACTGTTTCTCACCATTTTGTACTAAATAGTGTATCATGTAACAATAGCTATTTGTTCAAATCCCACTACGCTATAGCACCACTATAATCCCTATTTAACAACACTAGGTTTTGATTCTCAAACATTAGGTTTGTGACCTTTGTACGTTAGCCCGTTTGTAACGATTAAATCTCACAATTTAGAACAAGCATGTCAAGCTGGAGTTATACTTCTTCGATTGATCTCATTTTACAGCCTAGTAACTTTTGATAGCTTAAAACTTTAGGATAAAGTTTATGGATTCCAAACCTATTACCTATGCTTCCTATTACACTTAGTTTAACATTGCCTCACCTTATACATAGTATGGAATGCAATAGAATATTTTACTGTCAGATATTGTGAAGGGTCCACAGTTGGACTGGAAACAAAGATTAAGCATTATTAATGGCATTGCGAAAGGGCTTCTCTATCTTCATGAGGACTCCAGACTTAGGGTTATTCATAGAGACTTGAAAGCTAGCAATATTTTGTTAGATCATGAAATGAATCCAAAAATCTCAGACTTTGGACTAGCAAGAGCATTTGGAGGGGACCAGGGGGAAGCAAATACAATGAGAGTTGTGGGAACTTAGTAAGTGTATATACTATTTTTTGTTTTCTTTCAATTGGAGAAGAAACCATACTTCCTCACAAGGACTACATGAGTATGCACAATGTTTAAGCACTTCATATGAATTCATACTCAATGTTTCTAACTTTTTCTCTTTTCTATCATTATAATAAAAAAATTACTCCTCAATAAACAAACGAAAAAATTCTTATTTAAAACTAGCATGTTCTCTTGAAAAAACAATCATGTTTTGCCGAGGTGTTATGTTTTTAATACGAAAAAAAGACCTTGATATATTGATTTTGAGCAGTGGATACATGGCTCCAGAATATGCTATTGAAGGCTTGTTTTCAGTGAAGTCGGATGTTTTCAGCTTTGGTGTTCTTTTGCTAGAGATCATCAGTGGAAAAAGGAACAACAAATTTTATCTTTCAGAGCATGGCCAAAGTCTTCTCACATATGTAGGTTTCCTGATTTATGCTTCTTTTTGTTTTTCTCTTGCTTATAACTAAAATGAAATGCATGAACAATTATAGGCATGGAACTTCTGGAGTGCAGACAAAGGTCTAGAATTGATGGATCCGTTGATAGCAAATTCATATGTGCCTAGTGAAGTTTTGAAGTGTATACACATTGGCCTATTGTGTGTACAAGATAACGCAGCTGATAGGCCTACAATGTCAGGTGTTGTTCACATGCTTGGAAGTGACAATGTTAATCTTCTCAGTCCTATATGTCCATCTTTTTCTGTCGGAAGGGCTACAAATACAATTGAAGGAGGGTATTCATCAAATGCTTCTACCTCTGTCACTGTCAATGAAATAACCATATCTGAAGTGTTGCCTAGATGATCAATTCATAAAATCTTCCGAGTTACTAGAAACAGAAAGAATAATGTTTTGGACAGTTACATAAACCTAATGGTGGATAAGTTTATCCGAGTCTGAAATATATGTCAGTGTTTGATATGGTTTATGTTATTTTGCACACATGTTGGATTATTTAAACTATATAGATGAACATTTATCAATTATTTAGAATACTGTTTGAACTAATAATACATCAAATAGGGTAACTATAAATTAATTACAGTGATTGATCAATTGATAGATATTGATTGTATTATGAAAGTTTTGTACGTGACCTATATTCGGTTAGATTATCCAGTTGATGTTCAATGAGAAGTTTCTACCCTCCTCTGATGACCATTAACCGGTTCACATACTATAAACACGCTTCATTAGTAAAAGTTATATATATTGTTTAAGATTTATATAGTAGTAATCCATTTTACAAACATAACTCAGATTTGTTTTGTTAAAATGAATAAATCTATAAACAAGTAACCTTATAAACCCAACCAATTGAGACATAACTAAATCGAGAACATAAAAATCCTGTGTTTATGTTACATGTCTCTTGGTTTCAACTTTTCATCAACTTTAATCACTTTCAATAGATTTCAAAATTTTCTTCATTGGAATGCTTTGTGTAAATCCTTCACTTTCAATTAGATAAATGAGATTCACTGTAAATGAACACAAATCAATGTAGCTGTAACACTTACTTCGCACCAGCCAAAGTTTTGTGTAAATCCTCTTCAATGTTTTCTTTCGTTGTGGAAGAGTAACATCAAAGTAACTTGTTCCCTACACAACAAAGACGGGCAATATCCACTGCTTCTTTAATTACTAATAACCTGAAATCAGAATGACAAAGAGAACCTTTATCAGTGAATCAATTACATGAGCAACGGTAAATTGTAATACTTTCCAAGAAACCATTAACTTTGCAATCATAGAATTGGTATCATCCATCAGGCAGCTACCAGCATCCCTGATCGCATCGAGAAAAGCAAAGAATTTCTTCGATTGATGATGGTTCATAATTCCTGAGTATAATGCGTGAACTTCATTTCTCAATGGATGTTTTCACCTTGGCCACTTTGTCCCACATTGCAGAGGCGTATATGTTTGATAGCAGAAAATGATACCCACCCTCATCTGGATCTAACTTGAATACTTTCTCTGCAGATTTTTAGCCCAATTCGACGTTGTTTTGAATTTTGCAAGCACCAAGCGTTGCACCTCAAACAGTAATCCCATGTTTGATAGGCATCTCTTAAATAAAATTCCAAGAATCATCTAACTATCCACCACAACCAAGGAGGTCAACCACAGTACTTAAGTGATCTATTGCAAGCTTCCATCTTGCTTTGAGAGAGATGGAGGCCCTCTTCCACGAAACCCGAGTGACTAGAAGCCAATATAATAGACAGAAATGTTGTATCATTCGGCATAACAGCTTTGTTCTACATATCGTGTGCCATATCTATTCATCTATCATTGCATTCAATGTTATCACATGCCGTTCTTGCATCATGTCGAAAAGCTTCCGCGCAGTTTGAATGGCTCCACTTTTTGCATACATGTCAACAAGTGCAGTAGATAAATCATATATTGTCTTCTAGTCTTAAGACCTTATCTTCTAGTCTTCCACCACTAGATAAATCATATATTGTCAACTTGAAATATAATGATTTTAAGTACAAACGTGTTCACATGGTAAGAAACTATTTATCATGGTCATTGACTTTTAGCCAAAGCTCCAAAAGCAATAAATCAAAATTTTCATACGCATAGTTTCCTCTCTGCTTTGAGTTTCCTACATTTTTATGCATTTAGATAAAAGTTTGTCAAGAGATAGAAAAAGTCATATGTATGCTTTGTGTATTTTGTTAAGAGAAGTACCTTAAACTTTTGCCTAAATGTAAAAAGTGCAAAGATTTTTTACTTATGGAATCTGAATTCCCTTCTCAGATAATAAAACTACAACATTTATTTTGGTCAACAAAAACAACCTTTATTTAGTTTTGGAGTAAATTGACATTTTGGTTGTTAAATGTGTAAGACATTGTTTGTAAAAAAAAATAAAAAAATAAAATAAAAAACTGTGCGACGATGTTGTAATAGTCCTCGAATGTATCAAAATTACAACCTAGATGTGTTTCTGTTAGTCATTTAGGTTCTCGAATGTGTCTTTATTATTTAGTTTAGTCCACAAAAAATTCGTGAATCAATTTAGTCCATAAATATAGAAACAAAAGAGACATTTGAGAATGAATTCACAATTTCAATACATTCATAGACTATTCCCGTAAAAAAATTAAAAAAAAATACATTCATAAACTGTAGTAACAACATCTCAATCATTTAAGAACCAAAATGACAATTTACCCTTATAAAAATTTAGATTAAGAACTCAGCATACCAAGTTACTCTAGAACCACCTAAATCTTTGAAAATATTCAAGGGTCTAATGAAGTCCTAGTTCCAACATTATCCGCATTCAATCATACAATAATAGGAATTGTATAGTAGAAGCCAATTAGTTAGAGCCATAATCAACATAGGCTAAACATTTGCAGCATCAGTAAGAAATAGACTCTGAAGTGCAAAAGCTCAAGATGCAAAAAGAAATAAACTGTTGACTTACATCACCAATTTACTTAAGTAGACAGTTTTAAGAATCATATTATACAACAAAATTGAATAGAGAAAAATTTCAGAGGATCAAGAAAATACACTTGAACATCCTTCAGGATCAAACTGCATATTTCCTAAAATATTATACAACTGAATCTTATAGTTACAAACAACTGATTCAACAGAGCACAAAACTGATACATTATCATAGGATGAATCCAAATGCAACGATAGTAACAGCGGCATGTAGCATTTTACCAGTAATCCCCACAAGAACATCTTCCATTCTTAAAATGATGGAACCGTTGTAAATCGCGTACAATAATTTCCCTCCCGGTCACAAGCGAAATGTACTTGCTAGCCTCATGACAATCACCACAAACTCTTAGATTCTTCCTTACATGTATTGTCGTACCAGGTCTTGTATTCAGAAGTCCAAATGCAATGGCAAGCCTCTCACTATGGCTACTGACCAATTGTTCCTTAACGTCTTCTTCTACGTCGTGAATTGAATCATTGTCAGGCACATAACCAGCAGCCCTGATCTCATCTCCAAGAGTCTCGAGAAAAGCGTAGATTCTTTTCGATTGAGGATGATTTGTACTTCCTGAGTAGAATGCGTGAACTTCATTTCTCCATTCAACCAAACTGCAACCTGGAGTTTTGTGGAGTCCCTTTTTCTCCATGGCTGTTCTCACTTTAGCCACTTTGTCCCACATTGAAGCAGAGGCATACATGTTTGCAACCAGCATATAATATCCACCCTCATCTGGATCCAACTCGAACAATCTGTCTGCAGCTTTTTCACCCAATTCGATGTTTTTGTGAATTTTACAAGCACCTAGCATTGCACCTAACACGGTAATCCCAGGTTTCATAGGCATCTCATGTATAAACTTCCAAGCATCATCTAGCTTGCCAGCACGACCGAGAAGATCAACCATGGCACCATAGTGATCCATCGAAGGCTCCAAGCCATAACCTTCCGTCATGATTTTGAAGTAGTAGAGACCCTCTTCCACAAAACCTGAGTGACTGCATGCTGAAATAACAGACAGAAAGGTTGTATCATTTGGCTTAAGAGAGGCTTCGTTCTGCATATCTTCAAAGAGATCTAGAGCTGCTTTTCCAAGGCCATGTGTTCCATATCCATCGATCATTGCATTCCACGTTATCACATGCCGCTCTTGCATCGTGTCGAAAAGCTCTCTTGCAGTTTCGATGGCTCCGCATTTTGCGTACATGTCAACGAGAGCAGTAGCAACAAAGACATTCCTGTCCATATTTGTTCGTATTGCAAGTCCGTGAATCCACTTAGCCTGACGGGTAACCGACAAATCTGCTAGAGCAGTGATCACACTCACAAATGTAAAGGAATCGGGTTTAATACCTTGAGATTGCATAGTACAGAACAGATTCAAAGCTTCATTTACACAACCATTATGCGCATAACCCAATATCATGGCATTCCATGTGACGTTTGTTTTCCCTTCTAAATTATCAAATACCGAAGCTGCAATATCAACTCTTTTACATTTTGAATACATGGAAATCAAAGAATTCATAACCGACACGTTAGAACTAAGTTTCATCTGATCCAATAATCTATGAACAAATCTCCCTCGTTCAAGATCACCTAAATTAGAGCAAGCATGTAAAGCACCCATCATACTAACATTTGTAGGCTCCACCTTTTCCTCCAACATCCTCAGAAACATTGCAAACGCTTCTTCAGAATCGCCATTCTGCGCAAGACCATCAATCACAGTATTCCACGAAATAACATTCTTGCTGCTCATCCTTTGAAAAACCAATCTCCCAGTCTCTACCTCACAGCACTTAAAATACATATCCAAAAGCGCCGTCGAAACATTAACCAGAGAATCAAATCCCAATCTAACAGCATAACCATGAATCAACCTACCAATTCTCAAACCTTTAACATCTGCCACAGCCGGTAAAACACTAACCAAAGTAATTGAATCCGCCTTCTTCCCATCCTCCTGCATATCCAAAACCAACTTCAAAGCCTTCCAAGCAAACCCATTCTGCGCATACCCCGCAACAACCGTATTCCAACAAACCAAATCCCTCTCAGGCATTCTAACAAACATCTTATACGCATCATCAATCTTCCTACATTTCGCATACAAATTAACAACAGCCGTCATCGCAAACAAATTCGACTCAAACCCATTTTTAATCAACATCCCATGAACCTCCCTACCCTTTTTCAAATCCAAATTCTCACCACACAACTGCAAAAGATAAGTAAAGTCATACACAACAGGCATAACCTCATCATTTTGCATTCTTTTGAAAAAGGATAGAGACTCACTTAAAGATGAGTTTTTTACATACCCTTTAAGCATAGTATGATAAAGAACATCAAGTTTGGTTTCAACTGAGTCAAAAACACGTAATGCTTCATTGATGGTACCAAATTTACAGAACAAGCTAATGAGTTTGGTCTGAAAGAGATGTTGATTGTAGAAACCGTTTTTGGTGATGTGAGGGAGGATTTGATGAACCTCAGTGATGGAAGTTGTGAGTTCTAAGAGGATGGATGATGGGTGGCGGTAGATATGGGTTGGGATGTAGATTCTTTGGTATAATGGGGTTGTGCTTCTTTTGGGGGTGGAGAGTGGTGGTGGAGTGTGTAGTGCTAAGAGGTTAGAACTCATTATTGTTGTTCAAGATTTTGGACAAAAGATGATGATTCAGTTGGAAGGAACCAAATTGGTTGGATTCATGTCATGGTTTTGTTTTTGAAATATGGTATCATGTCTTCATAAAAATGGAGGGATATAGAAGAATGTTTTTTAACCATCGGATTCACATCAACGGTCAGTATTAATAGCGTTGACATTTTTCAACAAATGATTTCCTATATATATATATATATATATATATATATATATATATATATATATAAGAGTAATCCTACACATATCACTTTCATGAATATTGTTTGTCACCATGTCAGTAATGGGAAAATGCACGCAATATATAGAAAATTATTGGAGCCAAAATTCAAAAAAGTAGTTGAGGACTAAGTGACTTATGCTCCCTCCGTCCTTTAATGTAGGCACTCATTATCTTTTTCACATTTCTTAAAAAAAACAAGTTGTCAGTGTAATTAATGTGTATGTTTTGTGTGTTAATTTTACGAAATTGTCCTTTGTTTGTATGTATATTAAATTTGACTTTTCATATTTCAAGACAATATAGTAGTATTAATTAGGGGTATGTTTAGGAAGAAAAAAAAATGCATCTAGTAATTTGAAAAAGGGTTTACATTTAGGGGCAAAAATAAAATCAAATAGGTGCTTAGATATAGGGACGGAGGGAGTATATTGGAAAATGTTATAATTAGGTTCAATATGATACAACATTCCAATTTTGCTAAAATTGACGCCATTAATATACATCTATCTATCTATCTATATATCTTTGAATTTGAAACTTGAATTATTCTTATGCAAGAGTTTTGATGATGTAGCATGTCTAAATGAGCTCTAAGTTTTCATTCTCCATTGATACTTTGCCACTCTCTTTTAACTCCCATCTCTAATCAAACATCCAAGGCAATTATACTTAAATTTTACAACTTCTAAACTTAAAAGATTAAACTCATAAAACATACGTAAGGATTAAAAAAAATAGGGTTAATATGTATTTACCCCCCTGTAATTTGGGCGAGTTCCAGTTAACCCCCCTGTAAAAAAAAAGTTTAGATTCCAACCTTAAAATTTGAAGATTCTTTCGAAATAGACCTTGTAATTTGAAGATTATTTCGTTTTAGACCCTGAGGCCATCTGACTGTGCAAACATGATGATGTGGCATGCTGACCCAGCATTTTTGGATGATGTGGCACGCTGACTGTATAATAATTTTGTTTTTAATTATTTATTTTCATTTCCATTAATTTAAAAATAAAAAAACTTAAAATTAATTTTAAAAATAGAAAAATTCAAATTATTTTTTTCAAAATTGAAAAGTCAGAAAAAAAAATTCAGATTTTTTTTAATTCAAAAAGTAATAAACAAATTCAGATTTATTTTCAAAAAATTAAAAGAATCGGATTTTTTTTCGAAAATTTTATTCCATAATTTTTATAAAATCTTTTTCGAAATTAAAATATTAGGAAAAAAAATTATTTTTACGAAAATGAAAAATTCTAGAACTTAATGTATTTCAAAATTTTCGAAAAAAAGATCAGATTTTTCTTTTGAAATTAAAAAGTTTGATTTTCATTTTTATACAAAAAATAAAATTTTGGAAAATATTTTTAGTGGTAAAAAAAAATTCTGAATTTTTTTAAAAAAATATTTTTCGTAAAATCAAATTCCTGATTTTTCTTTCTTATTTTTACAATTTTTTTAATTTCAACTTTGTTTTTTTTTATTTTAAAAATTAAATTCCAGAATTTTTAATTTTTTTTTAGAAAATTCGGTTTTTTCCGAAAATATATTGATTTTTACGATTTTTTTTATTTTTAAAAATTAATTTTCAGATTTTTTAAATTAATATAACTTCATTTATATTATTTTTTCATTTTTTATTTTGAAAAAAATAGGCAAGATGCCACGTGTGCCGTTAAAAAAATAAAAAACAAATTAATTATACAGTCAGCATGCCACATAATCATTTATGCACAGTCAGCGCGCCACTCAGCATGCCACATCATCATTTTGTCCAGTCATATGACCTCGGGGTCTAAAACGAAAGAATCTTAAATTACAGGGATGGAATCGAAACTTTTTTTTTACAGGGGTAAACTGAAACTCGTCCAAATTATAAGGGGTAAAGACATATTAACCTAAAAAATTATTACAAGCAATTATATGTAATATGTATGTTACCAAACACTTTGGCAAGGCAAGTTGGCTTCTTTGCATATAAATATACCAAGCTTTTCTAAATTCCTCAGTTGCCGTTTAACTTAGATTTATCTTAAATTTTTAATACTTGTGTCTGTTGTAATTTCATAAATTGATCAGTTTTCCTTTTTCATCATCCTATTAAAAAAAATTAATTACCTTATACCAAACAAAAAATTCTTTATTTAATTACCTTCACCCTTTCATTGACCTTATTTAATTAACCATTGTAAATTTATACTATAATAACCTTTGAATAACATGGAAGAATATATTGTTGCTCAACTTATGAGGGTGAAGATGATTTGAAGGATAATCTATACTATATGTGATTTTCGGTCTACTCACTTTTTCCAAGCACTTCTTTGATGATCTTCTTAAGTTATGTATGATTATTTTTGTTTCTCTTTCTTATTCTTCACACATGTCTTGATCTTCTTTGGTTTTTTTTTTGGCCAGGATGGACTTACCTATTGTTTAGATTGGCCAAATGGTGTAGCTCAATTTTTTATTTGTGTAATGTTTGTTACTCTTTCTTACTCTATTATTGTCTAGTTCTATGATCAATGTGTGTGTTAATATGTGATTTTGGGTCATCTTCAATTTCTCTAAGCAATTCTTGGATGATATTTTTCAATTGTGTATGATAGTTTTTCTTTGTCTTTTCTACTCTTCACACACATGTCTTAATCTTTGTTTTAATCATCTATGTATAAATATGTGATTTTCGGTCATCTTCACTTTCTCCAAGCAATTTTTGGGTGATGTTCTTCAACCGGTATGATAGTATTTGTTTCTTTCTTTTACTCTCACACATATCTTGATCTTCTTTGAGTTTTTTTTTTTGCAGGATGGATTCAACTTACTCTATTGTTTAGATTGGCCAAATGTTGTAGCTCGGATTTTTATTTATGTAGTGTTTGTTACTCTTTCCTACTCTATTAGTTTTTATTTTATGATCATTGTGTGTATAAATGTGATTTTGGATCATCTTCACTTTCTCCAAGCAATTCTTGAGTGATATTTTTCAATTGTGTGTGATAGTTTTTTTTTCTCTTGTTTTACTCTTTACACATGTCTTAATCTTCTTTGTTTCTTTTGGCAGGATATATGGACTAAACTTACTCTATTATTTAGATTAGCCAAATGTTGTAGCTCGATTATTTATTTATGTAATTTTTTTGGCTTTATTTTCTATTGTATTGCTTTAATTGTATATGACAATTTTTTCCATGGAAATGATAAGAAGACGGTAAAGCAGGCTACATTTTTTTTTTCGTGCATCTTTCATTCTAGAGAAGCATATGAAAATATCGATAACACTAAAATAATATCATTTATAGACCCTTAATTTTTATTTGGAACTTACTTATGTATTAATGAATTGTCGAATCAATAAAAATTTCAATGCGATTGTTATTAAAAACAAATATATGCGACAATCATTTGTTCGTTTCACTAATCTTTCAACTACCTTTTTCTTTCTTCATATTCCAAACTATTTATCACTATCTCACTCAACACTATATTAACGCAAAATTAAAATTAATAAATTGATGAGTTATAATTTTTTTAATTGCTTATTATCCTATTCACTTTAACAAGCCAAAAAAAAAAATTTAAGCAAACAAAAAAAAACGGTAGCCATACAATAGACTAAAAAAATGGGACTAATTCCACTAAGTAAAAGTTTGAGAGGAAAATTCAAAATAAGTCGTTATGCCAAGATAAAACTACCAAATATTTCAACGATTGACCCTTAATGTTTTATTGAATTGCATTTTGAATAAATGTAAGAGAAAAAGAGACAAAACAATCAAATATGAATCATATCTTATTTCAATCCATTTTATGAGCAATATATTGACTGAATGCCTCTGACTCTGATTAAAAACAATCAGTAATATCGAGATAAAAAAGAAAAACAACTTGCGACTGCGCAATTGCGATCCATAAAAAGAAAAGTTCTTATATAATTACACTATTAAGATAAAATATTTTAAATAAGTATTAATTCTCATATAGTTTTTAAACAACTCCATTATTTTTAGTATAAATTTATATTAAACATAAAGATATCAACATATTTTACTACATTATCAATCATTTAAATCTTTACAGTTATGCTTATCACAATTATTATTTTCTCAATTGTAAAAATATTTTAGATATGTATTCTTATCAAACCGTGCAACGCATGGGTTATATACCTAGTGTGTATAATTTTGAGCTTATGGCCTTCAAAAAATATTGGTTTCTTCAGAAAAGAAAAGATGACCGGTATATCAACTTTAAGTCATATATTTATATAGGTTGTATTCTAATTTCATTTCTACGTTGTTTTAATTTAATATTATTTGTTATTTGGTTCACTTTTCTGATTGTAGGTGTAATCACTCATGTGGCCGAGAAGGATGATATAAGGGAGACCGGGAAGAATGGAAAAAAGAACAAAGTGATAGATCTTACTAAAGAAGATTCAGTCAAAGTCAATCACTAAAACATGTTGATATATATACATATATGCCGAGTCGATGTATGTGTTATTTCATAGTCAGTTGTACTAATGTAACATCATATGTGGTTTACATAGAATTACTTTTCAATATCAATGGGGTGCAAAGTACAAAAAAAAAAAAGATTATTTTGTGAATTATTAATTCAACACCATAAGTAGATTAAAACTAAACAAAATACAAAAAAACAAAAATTGAGGGACATAAGATTCTGCCCAGTATAAAACAAAAGAAAAGCAACTGGAAGCGTGAATTAGAACAACAAGAGAGTATACATAAGTCACAAATCTCAATCCATATCAATCAACCACACACTACTTGCACATATCTAGATCTTCATTATAGTGACCGAATCCGACCGCTAATATGGTAACAAATTCAAAACACTTGCAACCTACTACCAAACAACAACAAACTAATGGTCATTTCAAGCCACGGCCATTTTTAGCCTATCAGTCGAATACATCATAAATGCTTCAAATTAAGAAATAGAATATAATGAGGGTTTTTACTTTTTAATTTGGAAGTGGTTGGGCAAAGAAGAGACGATGAGTTATGCATGTTTTTCCACGTACGTAATTTAATTATTATTTTTTTAATTCAGAAACTGCAGCGCGTAGAAATAGGATGTTTGCACGCGTCCGTGAAAATTTGTAGGCAAAACCTATGTACCAAATAGCATTTATGTATTTTAAAATGTGTTTACTGCACGTGACACATGATATTTATTATTTTTATATTACTAAACAAATTTTATTCAGTTAAATATTTTAATTCATATAAATGGCATCTTTTTATGTACCATGATTCTGATATATCTACTGTGGTGATACTAAAGATAAACTAAAACTCTAGATGAACTGATTCAATAAAAACTTTAATGAGTTCAATATTTTTTCACAAGTCAATCAACCACTTTTGACTTGATTTTATTTTTCAAATAACTCTTAGTTTTTTTTATATGTCCATTTTTAATAGAGAAAAGTCTTTGTTGATTTGATTTTATTAATAAATACACATTATTTTTAATATACTTGGAGTGTTAAACTTTTTAGAATTACAATCTAATCAATCTCAAATCATTAGTTATATAACTTTTAATGTGGATGAGATTAAAGTAAAAAAAGATATATTGATGATTAAATGGTTATAATTTATTTACAATGTAAGAAAAAATTATATTATTATTGTATATCAACTAAAAACTAATAAAAATTAGGTGAACACAATGATATTTATAAAGTTTGATTGAGATGTACCTCACATCCAATCGGTAAATGACATGTCATATTTTTTATTAGTTAATATTAAATAAATTTAAATGTTAAACAAATTTAACGTATATGGTATCAATACCCAATCAAACCAAAGTATCTAAGAGTTTACCTAAAAATTAACAATATTTAAATAAATATGATAAAATATATTTAAGGTATTTATATTGAATAAGTTTATTATTACTTCCCCTAAAAAAGAAAATTTCATAATTATCGCTTTCTCAAAAAAAAAAGTAAAAATAATAAGAGTTTAATTTTGATGTAGTGTCAAATTAAAAAAAAAATTGACAATTAACTAATTTTAAATTGGGTTGTCATCAACTCAAAGTTCTCGACACCTAATTTGACTTTATTTGTATGAGCACAACCAAACAACAGAGCGAGAAAAGTTGCATTGTTCGACCAAACATCTTACACTTGCATTTTAGTGGATGTTTCAATGCATTTGTCAATTTTACCGTTGTGTGCAATGTTTATCAAATGAAAATTGCAAGATGTCAAGCTGCAGCGACTAGAAGATATCTAAAGCATCTTTCATATTTTCACACATAAAGTACATGTGGATAAGAGAATTGGTGAGCTCATATATATCCCTCACTAACTCACGTCACTCACACATACAACACGTAAAAACAAAATCACATATTATTCCACTAACCTTCCATTCTCATGACCAAATTGTCCACAAACAACAAAAGCAAACACAAACAATAAAAGCAGACACAAAAACAAATTAGTTTTACAAGGTACAGCATCAACAAGTGTTTTGACATTACTCTGCATTTTTCCCAAATACATTACATTTTCATGCTTTGTGAATGCAACCAAATAAAAGGATATAATTCTAATAACAATCATTGTTGTAACTAAAAACCTATATCGTTGTATGAATTAAATGAAAAAACTAAAATAAGATAACCATGTTTTAATAACTATGCAATTTCTTGTCACTCTTAAGAATCATTCAAGTCGCTTTTTTTTATTAATTCCCGTAATTCATGAGTTTTATATCACTTGCCATGTCGACAATCTGAGCCATAAGAATACGACTTTCTCCTCTTTTAAACTTATTAAATGTCATTTGCCCAATTTTCAAGTTGTCATGAATCTTGACACCACTCAATACAATCGATCATATTATAGAATTTGGTGTAACATTCATTTTGTTTATAAACGCAATCGCCTCTTCAAAAATATTGATACACATATCCAACGTAACACCTTTGTGATTATAGCTCAGTTTAATTTAATTCGATTTGAATGAGCACAACTCAACGAATAAGCAAGGAAAGTTCCATTGTTTCGTCGAACATTTGACTCTCGTACATGTGGATGATTGAATTAATAAGCTTATATATATATATATATATATATATATATATATATCCCTCACGAACTCATGTCACTCACACATACAACACATAAAAAAATCAACCATTATCCCACTAAACCTACCACTTTTATGACCAAATTGTCCACAAACAACAAAAGAACACACAACAAAAGCAAATACAATAACAAATTAGTTTTACTAGGCAAATATCAACAAGTGTTTTGACATTATTCAACAATTTTTCACAACTACACCAATTGAAATGTTTTGTGAATACAACCAAACAATAACAAATTAGTTTTACAAGGAACAATATTAACAAGTGTTTTGACATTAATCAACATTTTTCACAAATACGTCACATTTTCATTTTTTGTGAATGCAATATGTGCTCGTGATTTTCGGATATCAAGCCATTGGATTGGTCTTGAATCGTCAATCTTTGAACTTTCTACTTTTATTCTTGGGAAGGGAAAAAAAGAGAAAAACCCTTGAGAGACTAAGGTCCGGGGGTTGGTTACGTGAAGGGAAGGTGCTAGCATCATAAGCGTCTATGGTATTCCATAGGAACCTCTCACCTATTTTTATCTTGTGCTAAATTATTTACTTATTTTGAAAATGGTGCCTAAAAGTCTAAGTGAAAGAATGGAGGGAGAAGATGTATGTCTTTTGTTTGTTTTTATTGATTTGGAAGGATAAAATTATTTGCCTACATACCCAAAGAAAAAGGATCAAAACCAATGTAGTTCACCTCAAAAATTTCGAGTTCAATTTATTGGTTGGATTGATTTTAAAGTTTTTTTGAAAAAAAAAGATTTTTTAGAAGAGATGAGAGGCCGAAAGGCGTAGAAGGATAAAAGGTGATTCGCTTGTTTTTGAAAATGTTTTTAGAGAGTAAGAAGCCGAAATGACATAGAAGAATAAAAATGCAATTTAATTTTAATTATGAAAAGAGAACCAAGTCTAATATGGTTAAGATTCGTTAAAGTTTAATTGAAAAAAAGTAAAGGGAAGACACTTGGGTTAAAATCCAAGGTGGTAAGAAAATATTTTGAGTTTTTTGCATATTTGATTTTTTTGGAAAAGAGATTTTTTCTAAGTTAAAAAAGTAAGCTAAAAAGACTAAACGCAACGTCGTAATGTAATAAAATAATGAGCAATTTACAAAGAACGTTGGATCCCATGCAAATTCTCAAGTTCTCGAAATGAGCCTAAGATTACTAATGGTTTGATTTTAAGAAAATTTTAAAGTCCAATAATTAACCTAAATTGTCACTAGTTCATTTTGGTCCTCGATCACGGTTATGACATAAAGCGGTAAAAAGTAAATGTGATAGTGTCGGTGCATGTGTTATTTACATGATTACATAGCTCCTAGATACATTTTAAGGTCTTGCAAAAAGTAAATGACAAGAAATAAAATGCATGCATTATGTTACATCAAATCCTATTATACACACTAAAAATTAATGATAATGAAATAAATGACATAAATTAAAAATATGCATGAGATGATGAACAATGATAATGCAAATATAATATGCAAGTAATAAAAATAACACTAAAAAAGTAATTAAAACATAGCAAAATAATTTTGAAGACAAAGAGAAAAAAGATTTTAAAGGAAAAGAGGTGCAGGTTTGAAAATAGGGTGTATTAGTAATAAAGTAGTGAAATGGAAAGCTGTAAATAGGCCTTGCAATTGTACCTGGGCTTAAGGAGACAGATCTGGATCGTTAGATCCAAATCTGATGGCCAAAAGAACAACAATGTACATATCATGCAATAGGCAGGTATGTATGTGAAATAAAATAGAAAGCAAACAGGAACCTTCAGATCCAAGATCTGGCGGTTTAAAACAAAGATACATAGCAAGGGAAAAACAGGTAGGCGCGTGTGATTAAAAACAGGATGCATCCTTGGTCGTTAGATCCAAGATCTAACGACCTAGCCTTGAAGGCGCATAGAAACACCATACACACGCGCATCGCAAGATCCAACAAAAAAGAGATTGTATAAAATGGAATCAGCACCAAAAAAGGGACATAACATACTTGCTTTCTCTCTCTAACTTCTCAAAATCTCTCTCTTTCTAATAAGAACACAAGAAGAAATGGATGAATGTTCCTGCCATTCCAGATTCCGGTGCGGCGGCTGCTGGCCCAACAGGACGGCGCCACCGCGTCGGTGAGTTTAAATCACCATTTTTAAAATAAATTGACTTTTTAGACATCCATTTCTTCGGTGAACTCGAAAATGGGCTCAGATTTTTACAAAACAAAGTGATTTGTCCTAGATCTAAACTCAAAGATTCGAACAAAAGTCACGAATTAAAAGGGGGAAACGAACCGTTATACCTCTCTTCTACCTTTGTTGATTCGGTTCGGATGATGATAAGACCTTCTTCTTCTTTCTTGGATCCGCTTTCAGTTCGGTTTAAGCTTGTTGTAGTGGTAATGGCTTCAAAGTTGCTTATAGTTCCTTCTTTTCTTATTAGGGGCTCCTATGAATTAGATAGCTAAAAATTCTTATACTTTCACTGCTTAATGTTATTTGTATACAATTAATGTGAATTTGTTGGGCAACCACTAAGTCAGATGATTTGATGCAACAAACATCATCTCTACAAGTGTACTATCGTAAGGACTAACACTCATTCTTCGAAGAATAGTAAACTGGGTTAAAGCTTCAGAATAACATCTCGAATGGTTACAGGAAGAAATGTTATAGTTATAGTTTGTGAGTTACTTGTTTGTGATTTGACCAAACAAGTGTTTGGCTCTTTGAAAGAGTCATTCCTTACCCAATTTTTTAATCACTGGATTACAACAATAAGAGGTATGTTCTTTATCATCAAAAACTAAATTGAATTCATAAAACATTCCAAAACTCAAGTAAAACACACCAATTTTATTTTTTTATCAAATCATTACAGTTTATCCCAACCTTAATAGACTCACCAAATATAGCACTTCAAGTCACATAAGAACTCATTTTTTGTGATGCATGAAGCAACAAGTGATACGTTTCAGAATCATATAGAATCTTTAAAAAAATTATATTTCCCTAAATATGTCAAAAGCATTTTATTACAGTTTATTTCTCTAAATTACCTGTTTCAAAAAACATTGAGATGATGAAATAATGTATGAGCAATAACTAGATAATTTCATTTATATTCATTTCGAATATTATAATTTCTTGTGCTTTCAATTAACAACTTCACCCCCTATCCATTTCTTATCTCCTTCAATTTCCTAAGACAAGCTACCAAACTTCTAATTTTCATTCTCATTGTTTACAATATGGTTCTGGTTCAGTAAAAATGGGGATGAATGAGCCAGGGTATGCTCTGCCACAACAACGGGAAGATAATGAGTTGTTTTCAAAGTCTACACCAACCTAAATGAATCCTTAACACGGACAAAGTGTCCACATACCTGGTCTCTGTAGGCTAAAGAATTGTTCAAATCGCAACATGAACACGTTGAGCCAGCCTCATTGGAAACTCAATAACCAAACGTAATTTTGGTTATAGTAATTTTCTTTGATCTCGACTACATAAAAAAGAGAGCCATTAATTAGAATTAAACACAGTCAAATAATATGGCAAATTTAATATTGAAATAACTAATTAAATAAATAGTAACAATTCAAATAACAAAATTTCAAATAAGAAATTACTCAAATAAACAATTCAAATAAAAAATTAATCAAATGAATAATTCAAACAAATTAATCAAATAGTAAACTTAGTAAAGTAATATCAGATCTACTATTCAAATCACAATTTGAAACATGTACATAGTAGGTCGATCAACACGACTCCCTTCAATCACAAAAAGGTTAGAAGCTCCTAAGACTCCTCTGGAAAATCGCAGGTTGAAGTAATCACAGGCTCCTCCTGGTTGTCAAAGTTTGTGAGCATTTGAAAGACATTGATGACATGAGTGAACATGAAATTGTCGCAAATCTTAATTTGATGAAAACATCACAAGCATGGTTTGGCCAAACAATAGAGGTAGGAAAATTGCATGGTTTGGCCGAACATCTGGCTCTTGTATTTGAGTGAATACCAAGGCATTTGTCAATTTGGCCATTGTGTGTCATGGCCATTAGATAACAATTGGTAGATATCAAGCTGCAGGAAGATATGTGAAGCATCTTCCATATTCCTACACATAAATTACATGTGGATGAGAGAATTAGTGAGCTCATATATATCCCCACTAACTCAAGTCATTTACATGTACACCACATAAAAAAAAACCATATTTTATCCCACTAACCTACCATTCTCATGACCAAGTTGTCCACAAACAATATCATTCAAAAATATATGGTATATATGAGTAAATTCATAACCAACAAACTCTTCAAACCACACTTACTACATGCACCTGTCACAACAATTGTATGTTTAGTTTCCTCCTTTCTCACTACATTTCTCTTTGAATTTTTTAAATAGGTCTTTAAACTAAACTAAAGTAATGGTTTAAACGGTTCCCTAAACTAATATTTTTCTTGTAATTAGATCCTTTCTTTTATGCGTCTATTAGTCAATTGTTAGTCGAAGAACCTAATTAAGATAAATAGTAGTTGAGAAAAAAATTCTTAAATTGTAAATAAATCTTCGTTTTTTATTTTTTGAATTCAAACATTTCAATTTCTTATTATTTAGCTCAAACAAGTTGAGCCACCCAATTTCCTATTACATGGAGAAAGTTTGTGGTGCCTAGACACGCAATTTTTTTTTTCCATCCACACTTGACTAAGCTCGTATATATGATGCATAGTGACTAGGGATTGTAACACCCTTGAACTCCACAATAATATTTAAATATAAATACAACAAATAATTCATATTATATATACTCAAGGTGCCACGTCATTAAAAACTCCAAAACATGCATATAATATTTTTTTTCGTCAAAGTCATGGAACAAAATAAATAACATCTCCAAAAGCATATCAACATCTCAACAACATAATTCAGATCTCAAATACACCAAAATAAAATCATAAAGTCTTCATAAAATTCAACAAAGCATAAAACCAAATAAAATCTCAAAAGGTTCTAATCAGAGTCCTAATCTAGACTCCAAAGCAAGAAAAGAGGAGGTCTCAAGCTATTCCTCAAATACGCACACCGTCTCAAGCGTCCTGCACCTGCATGTCTACACCACTTTCAATGGTGAGACGGTTAACCAAACAACCAATGGAGGATAAATTTACATTCAACAATAAGAAATCACGAATTCAAGTATAGTATAATAGGATTTCAAATATCACATATACATACTTTCATAAAACAACAACATTAAGCATACAAGAGTTTCTTACATCATTCTCCATTTATCTTAATCATCAAATTACATCATCATCATCATTTAAAACAATCACCATAAACTCATCTCCAGTTATATTCACATAAAACACATATTCCACATAATGCACATCATTCACATAATTCACATAGTTCACTTATGTCACATCATTCACCAAAATCAAGTATAAATCATTTCACATAGACTTTTATGCATGCAATGTTCTAGACGCGACTCTACATGCATGTGGTACCCAATAGGACTCGACATCGCATATATTCATACATTATAACACAAGTCATCATTATTCATCACCAATTTATACATATATATGTCACCAATCCATACATATGCACATTTACACCATCATGAATTTATTATTATCCATAAATTATCTTCGCCAAAATCATCATCACCAATTATCACAACAATCACTCATTTAGCACAAATTTCATTTAAAGTCGACTAATCAAATTCACTTAATTAATCAACGCATCAAGTGCATATCAACCACGAATCAATCCCAATTCATCATATAATTATTAACACAAAGTCGTTTGTAAGCTATCATGTCATAATTCATCATTTCATCAAAATTCGTCTATTTTCTCAAATTTCGTCTATTTTTCACATTTCATAGAATCCAACTGTCACAATCATAAAAATCATTACCAAACCTACAAGCCTCTTCTACATTTATTATCACAGTAATTAAACCATAACAGTAAGATTTTGTTTGACAAAAACCTTACTTCGATTTCTTTCCAAAAAATCATGTTCATGAATATTCAAATTTCGTCTCAAATAACATAATTCATCCAATCTCAAGTAAACATAGTTACATAAGCACAATTCATCAAAACAACATCAAAACAATAAATAAGGAACAATTAGGGATGTTCGGAAACACCCAAAAATCGAAAAACGTGCAAAACAACAAGTGTTGTTCAGCACGTGCTCGCCCAGCGAGCACCCTGTTCCAGGGAGCTCAAAATTTTAGGTTCCCTCTCGGGAACCCTCCCAATTTTCCCACCAAAATTTCATTTTTGATCCCCAATTGGTCCAAAAATCGTTTTACAAACTTCATCCAATGTTAACATAGTTCAAAAGAACATTCAAAATATTTCAAAACACGGATTCGATTGTCAAATTCATGAAATCATCATCAATTTTCCAAAATTCACAAAAACCCACAATTTGATCTAAAACCCGTTTTTAACACAATCACTCGCATAGATTTCGACATACAAACATATCCAATCATATAAAAAGCATCAATAAAATGTTTTGAACAATAATCATTAACAATAGCATGATTTTCACACATTTAAGCTAAAACCTCAAAAACAACTTATTCTATAACCTCATACATGAACTTAAACAACTTAATTTCACAAAATTCACCATACTCAAAATTAACATAATTAATTAGCATGAAAATCACTTAATCATAACATCAATTTCATGAAAATCACTTAATCAAACATGACTCATAACTACCCTATCACTCATAATCACTTATTGGTAAATATAAACTTTTCCTCTTACCATAACCTTCAAAAGCAACTTAAATCTTCACTCTAATCTCCCTCTTGAGCTTTCCCCCAAGTCAAATATCCCTTTCTCTTGAATTCTCCTCTTCCACCTCTTTATCTCTGTATGCCTCTTTTCTTAAAATGTAGCAACTGAGCTCTTGACCTAATTTCATCAAAGACTATTTTCTTATATAACTTTCTATCAATCATAAAATATTACTACACAATTACTTCATTAACATCACACTAATTACGCATACGCCACTTATTCTATTAATTACCCAAGTTACTACTAATTCTCATAAAAAACTCTCCATACCCAAAAGTATTAAAATACCCTTAATATCTCTAAAATCCAATTAACCAACAAATATAACACGCCAAACAATTAAATAATAAATAAAACAATTGTATACTTATATAAAAATGCATTAATGGGTTAGTAGTATAGCATAAAATAGATTGAAACGAAATGAGATAACATCCATTTTTTAAAATTAACTACCTTATTACATTCTATTTCATTTCATTCCCTTGTACACCACCTATTCTCACACACGCACACGCACACGCGCACGCGCACGCGCGCACACACGCGCACGCCCATGCACACGCGCGCGCGCACACACACATATATAAACAAAAAAACTCTACCATTTTCCGTCATAAATAAGAACAAAAAAAAAACTCTCTCATTGCCATTTTGTTTCTTCTTTCTTTCCCTCATTTTCTTCCCGCAACTCTCCTATTTCCTCCATTTTTTTTTCCATTCCTTCTTTCTCATCCATTCACATCCTCCCAACAAGACACATAGGTTGAAGGTGGAGAGTCGGCACTCGGTGATGTGAGAAGAAAACCCAGGTTGCAGATTTGACAGTTGTGAAGGTCTGATGAAGTAAGGGAGAAAATTATTACTATGATGAGAATGATGGTGGTTCTGAGGACGAAGGTGGTGGTGAGAAGGATTATGGGAGGACTACGAGAGTTCAAAGAGAGAAGGAAGACATTCGTAAGAATGTCCATAGTTGTTTTTTTCTTTAAAGACAAACTAACACAACAAAATTGACATTGAAAGGTAAACTAACCCAACGAAATTGACATCAGAGAAAATTGAACTTAAAAGACCTTAAGAAAAACACACTTCAAGGTTTTAAACAAACACTAATAGGTCAACCCAAGTAGGTTTACCCTGATTGTACATGCATCTAAAGGTCAACCAATTGCAAGTTTTAAGGATTTCAAATGTTGATTAAACAAAACAGTATAATCAATGTTTGACCTTTGTTAAGAATCATGACATCCATCCATGAAAAGTAAGAAAAACTTCAAAGACTATTGCATTGATGATAGTAGACAAAAATTAGACACAAAATGTAAAAATAATTAGCAATGAGTCAACTTTATAACTTACTCTCTCCGGTCATTATTATTAAATTGATTTTTTTTCTTATAATAATGATTGGAGGGAGTATATACTAAATTTATACACAAACTAGCAAGTAATTCTAATTAACAAACTATATTCTCAACAACCTTCAATGTCGTGATCTCATCAGCATGCATTGTTGACTTCATTGGTACCCTTCAATGTATTTCTACGATTGAAAAGCAAGTCAAGAAGGAATCTGCATTCCATTTATTGCCGTCGTAGAATGCACATTCTGAAATAAAAAGTTCTCAAAAACTAGATACGACCTCCAAATAACTGGAAAAAAAAAATCTTAAAAAAAATAAATATTTTTTTTTAAAGGATATAATAAAACTCGAGGTTAATTTAGTTGATAAATTCTCTTAATTTAAAAAATAAATTCTCATAATTTTTTTTATTATTAACTTGAGGTTAATTTAGTTGATAAATTCTTTCGTAAACTAAGGATATAATAGTTTGTGTACGTAAATTTAATTGATAAAAAATTGACTCATACTTCACAAGAGCATGAGTTCAACTCCTAGTATCATCATTAAAATCTCGTTAATGTGTACTTTATAAATATCGTTGTATATTCTCTACGAACATTGAAGTAAGTCTGACATAACTCTAGGAAACTTCCGAGACTCTCTGGTCACGTAATTTTTTTGAAATAAAAATAAATAAATAAGAATATTTCCCAAAAGATAAAATGTGCAAGTGGATATGGCTTAATATAGAATAGAATAACTCGCTATCTTCACACAAAAGAGAATGAGCTCTAAGCTCTTTCCCAACACAACAACCTTAATCCATACAAATATCTACAAACACCCTTCACCTAGTCTCTTAGACCACTGCACTTCCACAAAACACCTTCATCAAATCCTTCCTTTAATCATCAAAACTGGTTCCTACAATGACCACTTGTTTCAAACTAAGCTCATAAACATGTTCTTCAAACATGGCAGCATCAATGAAGCATCTCTTGTCTTTGACACTGTTGAACAAAAACAAGATGGTCTTTACCATGCCATGCTTAAAGGGTATGCAAAAAACTCATCTTTATGTGATGCTTTGTGTTTTTATCATAGGATGCAGAATGATGGTGTTAGGCCAGTTGTGTATGATTTTGCTTATTTGTTGCAATTGTGTGGGAAAAAATTTGAACTTGAAAAGGGTATAGAGATTCATGGACAGGTGATAGTTAATGGGTTTGAGTATAATTTGTTTTCTATGATTGGTGTTATGGATTTTTATGTGAAATGTGGGGAGATTGATGATGCGTATAAGGTTTTTGAGAGATTGTTGGAAAAGGATTTGGTGTCTTGGACTAGTTTGATTGCGGGATATGCGCAGAATGGTTATCCTGAGAGAGCTTTGGATTTGTTTTATCGGATGCAGGAAGCTGGCTTAAAGGCGGATTCTGTTACGTTGGTTAGTGTTTTGCCTGCTGTGGCGGATATTAAGGATTTGAGAATTGGAAAATCTATTCATGGTTACGCTCTTAGATTGGCATTTGAGTCGAAGATTAGTTTTACAAATGCGCTTTTGTATATGTACTTTGAATGCGGGTGTGAAAGGATTGCGAGGTTGGTTTTTGAGGGGATGAGTAACAAGTGCGTTGTTTCGTGGAATACAATGATTGATGGTTATGCACAAATTGGTAAATCTGAAGAAGCGCTTGCTACTTTTTTGAAGATGTTGGATAAAGGAGTTGAACCTACAAGAGTTGCAATAATGGCGGCTTTGACCGCATGTGCTGATTTAGGTGATCTTGAACAGGGGAGATTTGTTCATAAATTAGTGGATCGACTGAAACTTGATTTTGAAGTGTCAATTATGAACTCTTTAATATCCATGTATTCGAAGTGTAAGAGAGTTGAAGTTGCAGCCTCAATCTTTGAGAATTTGAAGAAGAAAACAATTGTCACATGGAATCCCATGATATTAGGTTATGCTCAAAATGGATGTGCTAATGAAGCTTTAAATCTGTTTTGTGTGATGCAATCTCAGGAAGTTAAACCTGACTGCTTTACTTTAGTCGCTGTAATTACTGCTCTTGCTGATTTATCGGTTAACCGGATGGCCAAGTGGATTCATGGACTTGCAATAAGGACTTTTATGGACAATGATGTCTATGTTGCTACTGCTCTTATTGACATGTATGCAAAATGTGGAGCCATTCGAACTGCGAGGAAGCTTTTCGACATGATGCTAAAACGGCATGTGATAACATGGAATGCGATGATAGATGGATATGGCACACATGGCCTCGGAAAAGAAGCTATTGATCTCTTTAACAATATGCAGAAAGAATCCGTTATGCCAAATGATACAACATTTTTGTCTGTTATCTCGGCTTGTAGTCACTCAGGTTTCGTGCAAGAGGGCCTCCATTTCTTTCAAAGCATGAAGGAAGATTATGGCTTGGAGCCTTCAATGGATCACTATAGTGCTGTGGTCGACCTCCTTGGTCGTGCCGGAAAGTTAGATGATGCTTGGAAGGTTATTCAAGAGATGCCTATCAAACCAGGGATTACCGTTTTAGGTGCAATGCTAGGTGCTTGCAAAATTCATAAAAATGTTGAATTGGGCGAAAAAGCTGCAGACAAACTATTTGAGTTAGATCCAGATGAGGGTGGGTATCATGTTCTGCTAGCAAACATGTATGCCTCTGCATCAATGTGGGACAAAGTGGCCAAAGCGAGAACAGCCATGGAGAAAAAGGGTATCCACAAAACTCCAGGCTGCAGTTTTGTTGAATTGAGAAATGAAGTTCACACATTCTACTCAGGAAGTACGAATCATCCTCAAGCGAAGAAAATCTACGCTTTTCTCGAGGCTCTTGGAGATAAGATCAGGGATGTTGGTTACATACCTGACATCAATTCTATTCACGGCGTGGAAGAAGATTTGAAGGAGCAATTGGCCAGTAGCCACAGTGAGAGGCTTGCAATTGCATTTGGACTTTTGAATACAAGACCTGGTACAACAATACATGTAAGGAAGAATCTAAGAGTTTGTGGAGACTGCCACGATGCCACTAAGTACATTTCACTTGTGACGGGGAGGGAAATTATAGTACGTGATTTACGTAGGTTCCATCATTTTAAGAATGGAATCTGTTCTTGTGGTGATTATTGGTGAATCAATTAGAACTGACGTTGATTAGAGACAGTGAACTGAAGAAATTCACTTGGACTGATTTGAATATCCATGGTATATGCCGGTCGCCTATCACTACTCAGCATTCTTTCATTCTATGAACCTAACAACCAATTCGGTCAAAACTTGCTAAAGAGGCTTTCTAAGGTGGATGTGATATACCAGAAGGTGGCTTCCAGAATGCAGCATAGCGCAAGACCAATGTTATCAGAGTTGAACAAAAACTTGTTAATAT
Organism: Medicago arabica; assembly: GCA_946800305.1. Classification (NCBI taxonomy): domain Eukaryota; kingdom Viridiplantae; phylum Streptophyta; class Magnoliopsida; order Fabales; family Fabaceae; genus Medicago; species Medicago arabica. The sequence continues at coordinate 3,026,106 of OX326967.1, read as the reverse complement.
TAATCTAGATAGATTATGGGATAAGGTAAAGGACCTAAGCAATTGATTGCAAAGTTTATAGCTTCTTAGAACGTATACCAATTTATCGTTGCTCACAGATTGACTGAATTGGTTAACTGATAATGGTTCTATTTCTCATTCTCATTTCAGGTTACTAATCAGGAAGCAGTGGATATATCCCATCGTTGTTGTTTACAAAAAAAAGTTAATTTTCATAAATGCTGTGAAGGTTTCTATGATGCTACTCTTCTGCAACGCTTTGGCTGGTGCCACGTAAGTGTTGCGGCTACATTGATTCGTGTTCATTTGCTGTGAAGCTCCTCTATCTTTAGGCTTCCAATGTTTGACAATATTTGGCATGAGAACATTAAGGAAAATTGAAAACCAAGAGTCATGTAACATAAGCACAAGCTTTTCCAGTTATCGATTAAGTTATGTCTCAACTGATAGAAATCATGTAGATATCAAATTACAACATATTTAATCACAAAGTATATAATTTGACGGATAGCTCTATTTTTTTCTCCTAATGGTTGTGAGTGAAACCACTTAGAAGAGAGTGAGGAATGAAAGAGAATTTCTCTTTACCTGAAAAGTGCGTTTTTAGTCTGTCAACCGCCTAATGGTCATCAGATGAGAGTAGTAACTTCTCATCGAACATCTAATGGATACTCCGATCCAGTATAGGTCACTTACTAAACCTTCCTAATACAATATCTATCAATTGATCAATCGCTGTAATTAAACTATAATTACCCTATTTGATATATTAATAGTTCAACCAATACTCTAAATAGTTGATAAATGTTCATCTATATAGTTTAAATAATCCAACATGTGGTGTGCAAAATTACATAAACCATATCAAATACCGACTGATATATTTCGAAGACTCAAATAAACTTATCCACCAATAATTTATGTAAAGGTATGAAAAAAAACATGTCCATTTGTATTAGTCATCTAGGCAACACTTCGGATAGGGTTATTTCATTGATAGTGACAGAGGTAGAAGCATTTGACGAAGACCCTCCTTCAATTGTATTTGTAGCCCTTCCGACAGAAAAAGATGGACATATGGGACTGGGAAGATTAACATTGTCACTTCCAAGCATGTGAACAACAACCGACATTGTAGGCCTATCAGCGGCATTATCTTGTACACACAATAGGCCAATGTGTATACACTTCAAAACTTCACTAGGCACACATGAACTTGCTATCAATGGATCCATCAATTCTAAACCTTTGCCTTCACTCCAGAAGTTCCATGCCTATAATTTTGTTCGTGCATTTGATTTTAGTTTATAAGCAAGAGAAAAATGAGTGCAAGCATAAATTAGGAAACCTACATATGTGAGAAGGCTTTGGCCATGCTCTGAAAGATGGAATCTGTTGTTCCGTTTTCCACTGATGATCTCTAGCAAAAGAACACCAAAGCTGAAAACATCTGACTTCACTGAAAACAAGCCTTCGATGGCATATTCCGGAGCCATGTATCCACTGCTCAAAACCATTAAGAACATAACACGTCAGAAAAACAGAAGGAAAAAAATACTCAAAGAGACCATGTTTGTTTTAAATAGGTTTTTTTATTTATTAAGTAAAATTTTGATTAGAGTGACACATAAGACAAAAAAAAAGTAGAAACATCGAGTGTGAATTCATATAAAGTAGGTTAAAGCTTAAAAATATGATTCTATGCGGTTACGCGTACTCATGTAATCCTTGCGAGGAAGCAAAAATAGTTTATACTTACTATGTTCCCACGACTCTCATTGTATTTGCTTCCCCCTGATCTCCTCCAAATGTTCTTGCTAATCCAAAGTCTGAGATTTTTGGATTCATTTCATGATCTAACAAAATATTGCTAGCTTTCAAGTCTCTATGAATAACCCTGAGTCTAGAGTCCTCATGAAGATAGAGAAGCCCTTTAGCAATCCCATTAATAATGTTTAATCGTTGTTTCCAATCCAGCTGTGCGCCCTTTACCAAATCTGGAAGTACAATTTAAAGCAATGCAATTCTAATAAATATGACTGAAACCGAAAAATGATCGATAATACATTATTTTATATGGTCAGACACCAAATTCAAAAATTAAACTTTATGGAGCTGGTAGTCTGTTTGACTACGTCTTCCTATTGAATCGGTCCACTTAAGCGTGCCTTCTGTTGCTAGATGTCCTTGAAGATTTATTTTTATGGGAAAGTATTGTTAGAAAGAGCCTCGTCTTCTGTTACTAGATGTTCTTCAAGACTCAAAAGATAAGTTTCTCACTTAGGGCCTATTTGTATTGACTTATTAGAGCTTACGGAAACAACTCATTACATATCCATAAGCCATTTTCAGCTTATTTCATTAGTTCTCTAAGATAGCTTTTGAAAACAGTTTATAGCTTATATGAAAATAGTTTTACTTTATTTTATCATTTTTTGTAGAAATAGTTTACTTATAAGTACTCCTATATGATAAGTGTTTATGCTATAACTGCTTAATGAAAAAGTTTATTAAGACAGTGTCTTAGTGACTAGGAATACTATGCCACAAATGGATAAAAAATGCAATACATTGTTTGAAAGAGGTTTAATATGGAAAGCTTTAGTTTACTGCATAGTTTCTGTCATGTGCAAATGCAAAACAGATACTAATGTTATCAATTTAAACTATGAAAAGTGTGTATCAAATGTAAACTTCAAATCGAACATAAGACTATGGCCTTAAATATTCATATCCAACTCATATAGATGGTTTATCTCCATCAATAATTATATTTATTACGCATATCTCAATAAGATGAAAACAAGCGTGCTTGCAAAGAATGATGACAATCTGATCCTTGTAGCTCAATATGGAAGGTGAGGTTTCTAGGCTAAGACTCATAGGAAGCATAGGTTATATCTAGGTACCAAATTCAAATAAAGAATGTTTTGACTCAAAAATAATTTCCCCTAAAGTCTTACGCTATCAAAAGTTACTAAGCTGTTAAATAGAGATCCATCTAAGAAGCATAACTCCAGCTGGACATTCTAGTACATAAGTGTGAGCTTTAATGCTTAACAAGGGGCTAATGTTCAATGGTCACAAACCTAATGTTTCTGAACCAGAACCAGAACCTTCTCTCAAAGATTGAGGTTCCTAAGTGATACCTAAATCAGAGTTGTCAAATAGCAGCACTGTAGCATAATGGATTTTTAATGAATCTGCTATGAAAACCACGAAACTATCCTAATTTCACTATTAGAGCAATATCAGCCTCTATTCCAGTTTTTGTTTGCCGATGTAGCAGAAATAGCAGAAAAAATAAAATTTCTAGTTTTTCAAAAATAATAAAAATGAAGAATATGCATGTGTGTGTTCCAAACATGACCTATTCAGCTACTCTTATAATAGAAAAAATGAAGAGTTGGTGAGTGTAACTCCTATATTCACCATAATACTTAAACCATTCGATATACCTTCCAATGTGTAAGCTAAACTCTGCTTCCATTCCCTATTTTATTTGTATGAGGTGTGCCTTTTTTTTATATATAATTGACTTACTTTAACTGCTATGCAGCTTACACTATTTGCCTGAAAAGCTATTTGCTATTTCACATAGCAGATTTTTGGCGTTCCGCGATCTGCTCTTGATAACACTGGCCTAAATTGGATCAGTATAGCTCATTTTAGACCTACTAATTGCAATTGAAGTCTTCAAGGAAACAACTTGGAGGCTTTTTCAGGAATCATAATCCTGTAAGAGTTTCACCTAAGTTTATGCAAACAATTCTCATATATTAAAGGGACCTTAACTGTATAGCAATAGACTTTTAGAACTCAAATTTGTACTTGCTGAAGAGAATTTTGACAAAATCTGATGCATTTTTCTGTTCACCACTACTTAAACCACTACTTTCAACCTAAATTTAACCTAAATTCTAAGAGAACTTGACCGCTACTTTCAAGTTTAATTAATTAAGGTAGACTGAATATGTTAAAATCAATTTTTTTCCATCCATTATTTGCCAATAAGACAATTTCATTGGCTTAAATCAAGCTAAATACATCAAAAGAGGGTCTTAAAATAAGAACTATGTGTTTTCTTCCTTTCCAAGACCAGGAAAGGGTACAAAACTGTTTCATTGATGATTTAAGACTTGTTAATATCAGTGTTTCTTTCTGATATCTAAGTAATTGAGGGAAATTTGTATGAATCCCTCAAGTAGAAGTATAAAAAAAAAAAAAACGCATAAAACTACAGGTTCAGTATTTGGGAGTCATACCGCGTAGCTGGAAATTGAGGCTTGAATTAGGCATGTACTCGTAGATAAGCAGCTTTTCATTTTGCTCAATGCAGAAAGCTAACAGTCTCACAAGGTTTCGATGCTGCAGTTTGGCTATCAACACTACTTCATTCTTGAATTCCTCAACACCTTGAACCGATGTTTTCGAAAGCCTTTTAACAGCAATTTCCCTTCCATCTGCTAAAACACCCTAAAACATTTTTTCAAATTTTTGTGTAAGAATGTTGCAAGTGGAAAAATCAGTCATCGAACAAATAGATATCATGTATCTTATCCTAATGTACTACCTTGTAGACAGTTCCAAATCCACCTTCCCCCAATTTATATTTATCAGAAAAATTATGAGTACTTTTTAGAATAGTACTCAGAGGCATCATAGGTAGGTCAGCATTCACATTCTCCTCATTGTTAGACTGATCTTGAGACAAAATTGCATCAAGTATTTGCATCTCTTCTTCATCTGAAAATATTGAATTATCAAACATATACAGATATAATCGATAGCCTCAACTTAAAGAACTGGTTGAGAGTTAGTGCTTACCTTTTTTCCGTTCCAAGCGCCTGTAGTAGAATGTGCTGAAAGCCAATAGTGCTACCACCGTTGCGGTTACAACAATGATTATTATTAGAATTGTATCCTTTTGTTTGCTCTTGTTTTCTGAAACAAATTTATAATAGCCTTAGCTTGATACAGATTCCAAGGTTAATGCTAATCAATTAGGCATTCAATGTATTTATTATAAATTTGTAATCCATTATAAATTCAAATTGTGTGATCTGAGTTAGACAGATAAATTATATATCGATATGGTATCAGAGCAAATTTCTTGAAAACTCTTTGTAACCATAAATTGAAGAATAAAAGTTTTAAGTGATTTTGAAAACTCTGAAAGTCGTACGACAATTTTGATGTTAAGCCATAGTTACCAGAAGAGCAGCTTAGGTATAGATGTTATTGAATTGGATTTCTGAGTGTCTAACTCGGATAACAAGTTGTATTTATAACGGTGTTTCGACAAATACATTGAATGCCTAATTGACTAGCATTAACCTAACAAGTAGTATAGTCTACGAATATTAACGAGTAATCTAGAAAAACCACCGTCTACGAATACTGACAGGTTTATTTAATTATAACAGATATATTACTAGGAGAATGCAGTAACTGTTAAAGTACAGATTCTTAGACATCAATCCAAGATTTACGGCTATAAATATTCAATCTTTGCATCTTATAGAACTAAAAAAGACGAAGCGATACCTTTCTGATGCACAGGCGCGTCAGGCTGCGTACCCGTCAAAAGGAATGGCTGAGTTTCATACATCACAACACAACTTGGCGAAAATATACGCCACACTCGCTTCTCCATACAACAATTTTCAACGTCATCGAGCATATCACTCAAACAAGTTCTGCATTCCTCGCTAGTAATATCTCGGCTGCATTGCACCCAACCATACCTTCTTTGAGTACCATTTATGTTAAACATATGTGTTCCAAACATTAATGGTGTCTGTGATCCCATTTGTATCAAACCATTCATCAAAATCCTAGCATCACTATCAAACTCACCAGCACTTGTAAAATTTTGTGTTGAATCAAACATAGGAATCCTTGGTCTTATAGCTAATTTACCAATGAAATTCTGATTTGAGTATCTCAAAAGACAAAAGGGGCACCAAAAAATAGCTGAAGCATTATTAGGGCATTTCTGCTTTATCAATTTGCTAGAATATTGAACACATGAGTTGCAGAGGGTGGCGTTCGCATCGCCACGACAAAAGTATAGTCCATAAACCTTATTGTTTTGATCATTACCTGAAGTTGTGTGTCCAAAACCATTGCTGATAGCAGAATCTGATGATAGTATTGAGAGCAAATTGTTGAGATTTCTTAGGTATGTGTTTGATGGAGGAATAGAAGAATGATCTACACAAGCATATCTATATTCAAGTTGATTTGTATAAGCAAAGGAAAAAAAGCATATCAATTTGATGGTAAGTAACCATTGATAGAGCATTGTTGAGATGCCACTGCCACTGCCACTTTGTCTGTTCAATAGTTTATGTGACGTTACTACCATTTAGGGCTTGATTTTCGGATTAATACCAAATGGTAATAAAGATGCTTTGCAAGAGTTGATTTATATTCCATATTTTTAATGATTTATAACAATTACCTTTTAAATAAATGTACAAATTTGTTTGTGGATTAAATGAATTAACGATTAAAATATGTTGGGAAAGAAAATTTCAGAAAATTTTAAACACCAAAACAAAAGGGCTTTTGGTTTTGAAAACTCGGTATTGGTTCAAGAACTCGTCTATTCACAAGTTATGTATGGATTAATCACACACGATTTGTTAGGATTTGGGTATTAGAATCAGAGACTTGATGAGAAATACACTATCAAGTTATTACCTGTGGTCACCAAAAGTTAAATAAAGTAACGGAGTAAAGTTGCGATTTTTGAGTCTTTTCGCACACGCAACACTGATGTTTGACAATTCTCCTCAACCTTGAGAAAAAAAAACATTTTTAATAGACACCACAAATGGTTCTTACGTCCCCAAACTTCGGATCAAACTTGACCACGTAAGACTCAAGTTTCAAGACACTTTTCCTCATTCTCTGTTCTGATCAAACTTGACCACGTAAGATGATTTCTTTGTTATTATTTGGTAAGAAATAATATAAAATGTAAGAAAGATAAATGTTTTTTCTTCCCCTGTTTGATTTCATATAAAATAAAATTTATTCTCAAAATGATGCAAAAGTAAATACTTGGTAAAAAAAAATTAAAATATAAAATTAATTATTTTAATTTATAAAGTATTTTGTTAATTAAATTTATAAAGTTAGTCCAAATATATAGTTTAAAAAAATAATATTGCGAGTATGATATATGTTTAATAGTCGATAATAATATTTTGATTGTGATTGTAACACGAAGATTGTTAAGTTGAACATTTTTCGTAGTTACTCAAATTTAATTTGAGATCTTTCGTCTGTGTCTGTAACTTCTCTCTGTCACTTCTCTTACACGTAATAAATATGTGTTTGATCTAAGTGGTATGAGACTCTAAGGCCTTAAAAAATTTCTTGTCATTCATATAGCACACCGACAATTTTTTTCCTGATAAAAGTCATTCATATGAGTGATGCATCTGGTGCTGTTTTTGAATGACCAAAAATGGAAGTTACTTTTTTTTCAAGGAGAAAATGGAAGTTACTTAGTTTTTGGCATGGTACGAGTAATTGAGTCGATGCTTTTGATGTCATCTTCACAAAAAATTAGGCTTTGCTATGTTTTTTTTCCCCAGTTTTTAGGGAAAAAACCAAATGAGAGAAAAAATGCTCTTTTCTTTTGTCTTTATTGCAACCAAACATAGTGTAAGGGAGTTTATAACAATTTAATACATAATTTATTTTAAGCAACATTTTAAATGTAGTTTCTCTTTGTTCTCTTTGCTTTTTAATTGTTATAAACACCGTATCTAGCTTAACGAGGGATTAATCTTAGACCAATCACTTTGTCTCTTAGTAAAATATTCATCTGAAATCAAATCAGAGGACTCTGATAAAAATTCAAGTCGTTATTTTTCTTGTCAAATGGTTTAGTGGTTAGAATTCACTCTTTTTAAGAAAAATAACTGGATGTCTGAGGTTCGAACCACAGCCCCTAGTTTTATAATAATGCATGTCCCTGCCCAATTGAGTTATGCTTACAAGAACAAAAAGTTCATTTTTAATAAATCAACCAATCACCGTTGATTTTTTTTTTAAGTTGTGTTATTTGAACAACCATTTGTACGACAACTATTGACATAACCATAAATTTACAAAGTAAATAGGTATTCACACAAAAAAACCAAAGCAAATAAAGAGACAATAAAAACATAATGCGAATATGAATAAGAAAGTTGTCACAAAAATTATCAAAAATGATTATACAAAAATCATTTCTAATCAATAAGTTAATTTTTGATGATCAAAGTCTTCATTGATTTGGACCCAGAGAATACTCACATATTTACAAAAGAGCAAAAACATATGCCAAAATTTTTTGAACTTCCAACTCTATTCTCAATAAGTTTGTGTAATCCACTCCAATTTCCGACAGCCACCTCCGGCAGCCACCATCGGGAACCACCGCAGACATCCACCGCCGGCAGCCACTTCATTCTCGCTCGTGGAGCCTCTGACAGTGCTATGAAAACATCAATCCAACACTACACAAAAACTCACATAAAAAACATAGTTTCTAGATTCTCCACGCCTTCATGGATCACACCCCATTTTCATTCTTACACCTATCAAACCAAAACCCATCATTTCCATGATAAAACCATTCCTTTATACGCACAGTTTCAACAAATTGGTTCTGATTCGATCACTTTTGATGTTGCCTGCAACATGTTTGATGAAATGTCTGACTTAACTGTTGGATTAGCCACCGAAATAATTACAAGTTTTTCTAAGTTGAATCGTCATGAAGACGCTGTTTATCTATTTTTGAGAATGTTGGCATCGACAATTAGACCAAATGAGTTTACTTTTGGTACCGTGCTGAATTCTTCGACTCGACTTGGGAAAGTTGTTATTGGTAAGGAGATACATGGTTGCGCAATTAAAACTAGCCTTTGCAGTAATGTATTTGTTGGTAGTGCACTTGTTGACTTGTATGTGAAGTTGAGCAGTATAGAAGAAGCTCAAAAGGCTTTTGAAGATACTGAATATCCGAATGTGGTGTCGTATACAACGTTGATCGGTGGTTATTTGAAAAGTGGGAGGTTTGAAGATGCTTTGCGGGTTTTTAATGAGATGCCTGAGAGGAATGTTGTTTCGTGGAATGCGATGGTTGGTGGGTGTAGTAAAATAGGTCATAATGAAGAGGCTGTGAAATTTTTTATTGATATGCTTAGAGAAGGGTTTATTCCGAATGAATCTACGTTTCCGTGTGTGATTTCTGCAGCTTCTAATATAGCTTCACTTGGATTTGGGAGAAGTTTTCATGCATGTGCGATCAAGTTTTTGGGTAAGCTTAATGATTTTGTTGGTAATTCGCTTATTAGCTTTTACGCAAAGTGTGGAAGCATGAAAGACAGTCTCTTAATTTTTGACAAGATTTGTAAAAGGAATGTAGTGTCATGGAATGCTGTGATATGTGGTTATGCGCATAATGGAAGAGGTGTTGAGGCAATACGCTTGTTTGAAAGAATGTGTTCTGAAGGCATCAAACCGAATAAGGTATCCCTGTTAGGACTACTCTTGGCTTGTAATCATGCTGGTCTTGTTGATGAGGGTTTCTTGTATTTCAATAAAGCTAGGATCGAGAGTCCCGATTTGTTAAAAGCTGAGCATTATGCTTGCATGGTTGACTTGCTTGCTCGATCTGGACGTTTTGCACAAGCTCAGAACTTCATTCACCATATGCCGTTCAACCCAGGAATTGGATTTTGGAAGGCGATACTTGGGGGGTGCCAAATCCACCATAACATTGAGTTGGGGGAGCTTGCGGCAAAAAATATTTTGGCTTTGGATCCTGACGATGCATCGTCATATGTCATGCTGTCAAATGCTCATTCTGCAGCAGGTAGGTGGTCAGATGTGGCAAGATTAAGAACAGAGATGAAGGAAAAAGGGATGATGAGGATTCCAGGGAGCAGTTGGATTGAAGTCAAAGGCAAAGTTCACGCCTTTCTTAAAGCAGATGAGAATATTAATAATAATAAAAATGATGAAATTGATGTGCTCCTAAGAATTTTCTCTGTGCATTCAAGAGAAAATGAGAGTTCTGATTGGCTCAACAATTATTGTGATTTCAGTGCCATGTAAGTAATGAGCACTGTTCTGTTTAATATAAGGTCATTTGTACCATTTAGAGAAAACCTTAGTAGAGCATTTCAGAGGCTGGTAACAAAACATAACACCCAAATCTTAGTAATTACTCCAACAAAGGAACATATAGATCTGTTAGCCTTTGTATTTTATTTGTCTTGGTACTTAAACCTAACTGCTGATTCCATGTATACTTTATTATGATTATTATTCTGATTAAAGTAAAACAAAAGAACATGTGTTTTCGCCATTTCTCTTTGAATTGTTTTGCTTTGGGGTTTCCTTCATTCTCTTGCTTTTGTACCGTGAAAGAAAAACAAATAGCTATGGCACATGTCTCTTTATGGTAGGCAAAATGGGATATATGTTTTTTGCATGGCATATGTCTCTTATAAGTTGAGCGTTTTGCATGTTGTCTTTTCTTTATTTTTACTTAAGCACAATTGTTTCATGATTAAATATATGGTGATTATGAGACTATTGCAGAATTTTTAGTTTCCCTTTATTTTTGATTTTTTGCTTTGTGATGTACCCGTCTCTGTGTTTCTCGTCTGCAAATTACTCAACTTATAAATAAATAATGTAAAAGAAGAAAGTAGATGAATTCAGGGGTCAATTGACAACAAACCAAAGCTTTTGCCATGAATGAAAAATGTTGTCTGAAAAATACAATAATGTGCTGTACAAAATAGCATAAGCCATAACAAATACCTAAGATATATTTCCAAAGACTCAATCATTTTTACACCAAAAATTTATGTAATCTGCCTACAAGTTCTGTGTTGAGTAGCTTTCAATTACCTACAAGTTTTCTGAATCCTACATAAGCTAAGATGAAGAACATGTCCAGTTCCATTATTCATCTAGGCCTCAATTCAGACAAGGTTACTTCATTGGCAGAGATAGAAGTGTTTGACGAAGATTCTCGGTCAACAATAGCTCTAGCTCTTCCAACAGAAAATGCAGGGCGTGTAGGGCTTGGAAGAGTCACTGTGTCACTTGCAAGCATGTGAACAACACTTGACATTGTAGGTCTATCTGCTGCATCTTCTTGGACACACAATAGTCCGATATGTAAACACTTCAGATATTCACCAGGTACACACGACTTTTCTATCGATGGATCCATCAGTTCCAAGCCTTTTCTTTTACACCAAATGTTCCATGCCTATAATTATACATTCATTTCATTTTAGTAATAATCATATTGTTTTTTTTAAGATATTTTTTGTATATAAGCATAAGATTATGAAACCTACAAATATGGGAAGGCTTTGCCCATGCTCTGAAAGATAGAATTTACTGTTTTTTCTTCCACTGATGATCTCTAGCAAAAGAACGCCAAAGCTGAAAACATCTGACTTTACTGAAAACAATCCTTCCATAGCATATTCTGGAGCCATATATCCACTGCTCAAAGTCAAAGTATCAGTAAAATTCAACAGACTCGAATTGAAATTACATGTCACTTTTTTGCTTTCCTTCCAATAAAAACGTAACACCTTTCATAAAAAAAATACTTTGAAGAGAGAAAATAAAATTTTGTTCAGGTGTAGTATTTTAGTTGTAGTGACAGATAAGACGATAGAAAAAGTGGACAGATTATTTCATTTGTAAAACGCACGTTTCTGGTGGATTCATACAAAGTAGGTTATTAAAATTTGATGCTATATGATTATTGCATAATCGTGAATTGCATGTGAGGAAATATGCATTCTTGTACTTGTTGAAAGAAAGCAAACTAGTTTATACTTACTAAGTTCCTACAACTCTGATTGTATTTGCTTCATCTTGGTCTCCTCCAAATGTTCTTGCCAGTCCAAAATCTGAGATTTTTGGATTCATTTCTTGATCTAATAGAATATTGCTAGCTTTCAGGTCTCTGTGAATAACTCTGAGCCTAGAGTCCTCATGAAGATATAGAAGCCCTTTAGCAATTCCATTAATAATATTTAATCTCTGTCTCCAATCTAGTTGTGCACCCTTCACCATATCTGATGGAATAATATAAAACAATGCAACTCTAAGAATATGAGTGAAATTCAAGCAGTATCCATAAATTCAAAATTAAAATTCTTGCAAAGTATAATCTGTTTGAAGATAATAAAACTCATGTCGTAGTAAAACTTGTGTCCTAGTTAGCATCTTAATTGTGTTTGTTATATGTATATTATATATATAGGAGCACACTCCCTAAGTAATGCCTATGTGTGGCAGTTGAGCCCCTCTTTGAATGACTAGCACTGTGTTCCGCTTTGAGCTCATGTGGACTATGTAGAAGCACTGGTTCGCTCCATGCTTGGGTGATCAAAGTCAAAACACGCTTCACTTCAAGAGGTATTCCTAGAATCCTTAAGGTGCTTAATTTGATGTTTGATTTGTAGTTAATAATTTCATCAAGATTGATTTGTGATTAATGATTTCATCAAGATCTATTCATTGGGATTATTCTGCTAAGAGGATTAAATATTTTGAAAACCCCTCCTAAATCTCCAGATAAACACTGCGAAAGATTTTAAATGTATATGTATTATGATTAAGATATTCAATCAGTTCAAAAATGAAGTGAAAGTGATAATAATCAGATACATAGCTGGGGAGTCATACCAAATAGGTGGAAATCAAGGCTTGAATTAGGCAAGTATTCATAGATAAGAAGCTTTTCATTTTGCTTAATGCAGCAGGCCAATAGTCTGACAAGGTTTCGATGCTGCAATTTCGCAATCAATATTATTTCATTTTTTAATTCCTCCACACCTTGAGAAGAAGTTTTTGAAAGCCTTTTAACAGCAATTTCCCTTTCATCTGCTAGAACACCCTAAAACATTTTTCAAATTTATGAGTAAGTTGTAAGACAAGAAATATAACAAACAGATGTATATCAAGTATTATGCATGTTATTGTAATTCATTTACCTTGTAGACAGTTCCAAATCCACCCTTCCCTAATTTATATTCATCAGAAAAATTATTAGTACTTTTTAGAATAGTACTCAGAGGCATCATAGGTAGGTCAGTATTTCCAGTCTCCTCAATGTCAGTCTGATCTTGAGAAAATATTGAACTGTGGCTGTGCATAACATTCCTCTCTGAAAAGTTGGATGTATTAGACAAATACACAAAGATCAATTTTATTTGAACATTACAAATCTGACACCGTACGTAGACACGTAACAATGCATGCAACACAATTGTCAATGTGACTGAACGAAAAAATGGAAAAATTAAATAAGAAAACACAGGTGCTTTGTACAATGTCAGAACAACAATTTTGTTGTCAAAATATCATTTCTGATACTGGAATAATTGATATCCTAATGTTTAAGAACTGCTGAGATGTAGAGCTTACTTTTTCGATGTTTCAAGCACCAGAAATAGTATGTGCTGAAAACCACTAGAGCTGCTACTACTACTCCAATTACAACAATGATTATTATTATCCATGACCTTGTGCCATCCTTTTCATTAGCTGCAATAAAGAGACAGGACAGTGTTGAATGAAATGGAAACACTTATTGTTTTAGGCCCTTATATAGATAATTTGTTATGGATTTTGAACAGGAGATGCAAAAAAATACATCTCTAAAACAAGCTGCCAAGGGTCTTAGCTCAAGTGGGAAGAAAAAACTCTTGAAACTTTGTACCATAAATTTATAATATAAAAGTAAGTGTTTTTGATAATTGTGTGAGAGAATCTTGATTTTAAATCGTAGTTACCAGAAAAAGCAGTGAAGGTTATGTAAATGGTTCATTTGTATAGATGATTGGTAGCTTCTTAGGCGTCAACATAGTTGGGATCTCTAATATTCAAGTGATGCCTTTCCAAGCCTCTCATTTTATAAAATAAAAATGTTGATGGTTCATATATAGATAGCTTCACTTCACTACCTATTGTATTATTGATACAAGACATTCTTTAGTGTGAACTCACAAGTTTTGCTTGTAAGAAGTGTTGTTAAGATGTCTCTAAGCATGGTGCCATTCTTTTCACATTAAAGGCAGGAGCTCTTACCTAGTTTTTAATATTTCAAGTTTGTTATTTGAAAGAGATAAGTAAACTTGTTGTTTGCACTCTTGATAGGGTAGCCACATCCACTACTTTTTCTCAAGTTTTTTATATATAATGTTTCATCTTGTATTTCCTATATTGTTTATTCTGAAATGAAATGGTTTTGTTAGAAAAAACAAAACAAAAAATCTAGTGTAGTTGAGAGGATCAAATCAAGGTTTTAAAGAGTAGTGTTGTTGAGCCACAATTTTTCATATTACAAAAAATTAATGACAAATGCGGTTGATACAATCATAATTGCTCTGCCAAAAAAACATTTATATTGGTCCAATTGCGACCACATTTCAAAACCGTGTACCGAAAACTATGGGTAGTGAAGCTATCTATATATGAACCATCTATGATATATAATTTTGCCTCGTAGGTTTAAATACTTGGATCCACCTCTGGTATAAATATGAAGTGAAAGACCATACCTTGTTGAGGCACCGGAGCTTCAGAAACTGTACCATTCACAAAGAAGGGCTGAGTTTCATACATGACAATACAACTTGGAGAAAAGATTCTCCACACTTTCTTCTCCATACAACAATTTTCAACATCCTCAAGCATATTGCTCAAACAAGTTCTGCATTCCTCACTAGTAATATCTCTGCTACACTGTACCCAACCGTACCTTCTTTGAGTACCATTTATGTTAAACATATGTGTTCCAAACATTAAAGCTGTTTGTGATCCCATTTGTATCAAACCATTCATCAAAACCCTAGAATCACTATCAAATTCACCAGCACTAGTTAAATTTTGTGCTACATCAAACATAGGAATCCTTGGTCTTATAGTAAGTTTGCCAAAGAAATTCTGATTTGAGTACCTTAGAAGACAAAAAGGGTACCACAAAATTGCTGATGCATTATTTGGACAGTGTTGTTTGAGCAATCTGCTAGAATTTTGGACACATGAATGACAAAGACTTGTATTAACATCGCCACGACAAAGGTATTGTCCATAAACCATGTTGTTTTGATTACTACCTGAAGTACTATTTCCAAAACCATTGCTGGAAGCAGAATCTGATGATAGTGAAGAGATTAAATTGTTGAGGTTGGTTTGGTATGTGGTAGAGGGAGGAGTAGAAGATTGGTCCAAACAAGCATATCTATATTCAAGTAGTTCTTGTGAATTGCTATTGTTTTGGCCTACAGCAAAATACAAAAGGTATATCAATTTGATGGTAAATAACCATAGATGAAGCATTCTTCTTCTGCTACAATTACAGTTTCTGATCGTTTATATGTGAAGTTTGTGCCTTAGAGGTCTTGATTTCAAAGTAAATATATCAATTTGTATGTGTTTGTTTCAATGATTAGTTTTTAGAAACATTTGACGTGGATGTAGCATGTACTTTATTGTATTCAAAGAATCATGAAATGTCTTCCCTGTAGTATAAAATTTCTGACCATGCAAAAGTAAAGTTGAAAATGATAGAATATTGGGAAATTGAAGAATATTGCTAAGCTTAGACTTTATCAAAAAAATATTGGCAAATTTGTCACAACCTTGCAACTTGCAAGTGATGATTTATTTAATTGACATTTTCAAATTGAAACAGGGTGTTTAATATCAGAAAACGTGTCAGGGTGGGCTAGACAACATTGAAAATTCTAATATTGAAAATTGAAAAGTCAATAAGATCAGTTGGTTTGTAAAGGACAAACAGATTGTCCGAATTACTGAACATGTTTAAGTATTAAAAAAAATTGTCAACATTTAAGCCTATTATATAGAAAAGAAGGGCAAAACATTTTTGAGTCTCCATTTTCCTTGTTAGTAATTGAGTTTACTTCAATCAAACTATTTTTTATCTCTCTAAACATGCACGTTAGACTTTAAACAAATTATATATATATATATATATATATATATATATATATATATATATATATATATATATATATATATATAGAGGCAGGATCCGTTGACACCAGGTGTAAGTCTTTTTACTTACACCAAATAATATCCATTGATTTAGTTTGATCTAAAGGTTTTTATTTATTCACTCAAAGTATTCATTAAGAGTATCACATGAGATCTCGGCAACTCTCACATCTCTGGATTGCAATTTCCTCCTCTACCCTCTTTCTTTTTTCTGTAAAATTATGGTGATGCTTCTTCCTTATTGAAACAAAAAATTGGAAAAAAAAAAAATCATGTCCAGATGAAAAAAATCGAAATCATGAGCACCACAAATTTCATATAATATAAAATAACATTAATCAAGCAATCATCAATCAAGGTGCAACCCATAGATTTTTAATTTTTTAATTCCAATTGCTTACACCATGTCTTGTGGGATTTATTCCAATATAGATGTGAGTATGGTGCTTCAGTTTCAATTTTATTTCCCTTTGAATCATACCCCATTACATCGTGACAAAACTATATGTAGTATCCATAAACGAAAATTCAATTAGGGATTAATTTAGATTTCAAAGGCTTAATGTTGTGGAACTCACCGCATTCTTCAAGATCTTATGTTCACGATAACAAAAGGTTGTATAGATGTTCAGGGATAAAGTTTTCTTCATTTGTTGGAGTAATTTTAGGAAATAATTATATTACCTAATTATTATCACATGATACACACCCAATTAAATCTTTAGTTTCCATATTATGCACCATTGGATTAATTAGATTGAACGACTGAGATTTGGTGTAAGTAAAAAGACTTACACCTGATGTCAACGGATCCTGCCTCATATATATATATATATATATATATATATATATATATATATATATATATATATATATGAACGGGAAGACGGACACAAGTTTTTCCACTCTTTTTATCGCGCTAACATTTGAAAATTATAAACGGTATTTTTTTTATGAAATTTTGGTTTTGATTAAAAGTAAATATATAAATGTTTGTTGCTTTTTTTAATGACACAAACAACAATCTTGGAATAATGAAAAAGTAAGTATAAACATACTTATCTAGTTTGTTATACTTTTTAAATGATAAAGAAAAAAACAATATATATACATATATTCATATCGTATTTGTTACATTTATTTTAATATTTAAATATATTCTTATCTATTTGTTACATGTGTTATTTGTATTGAAAATTAAGGGTAATTTTAGAAAGAAAATTTCAACCTAAAAGTGTTGAAAGGGGTAATTTTCTTTATATATAGTATAGATAAAGATATATTAGACTGGTCAAAATTTAAATAAGAGGTTGTCATAGATAATATCTTGATTTTCTTTTGATTATATCCACATTAAGAAAAAGAGAGGAGTTTAATATATTGATTAAAAATATTTACTAATGAAACCAGTGTTTTAAAACCCGGACCGACCCGGTCGGTCGGACCGGTTGGACAAGGACCCGGAGGGTGCAACGGTTCGGGCAGACTGTTGGATTGGATATGTAATTAGTCCGCTGAAACCCGGTGTGACTCGGCCGGATCAATGGGCGGACTATTGAACCAATTTAGTCCACCCGATCCGTTTTTCCATTTTTTTTTATATATAAAAGGCAAGGCATATATCAAGACTATGACAATTTGACTCCATGGGCATAAATAGTTTATTGATTAGGGAATTGTTGTTTCTGTTTTTTGTTGACTATGTTCAAAACTTACTTGAGTTTGTCAGTCAATTATTTTTTTGTTGACTATGTTCAGAACTTACTTGGGTTTGTAAGTATATGATATTTTGATTTCCAACAATGTTTAGAACATTCCATGTTATAAAGATGGATTCTGAATTAGAACTTATTTGTGAGGGGTTTTTTATACGGTACTATTGTTTAATGTATGAGCTAATTTCAATTTGGATTGGAATTAGCATGAATTGTGCTGCAGTTAAGAAATTAACTTGCAAACTTGCGGCTGTGAATATAATTTTTTAACTTACAAACTTTCAATAGAAAAAAAATGACATGATTTTTTTTATCAAAATTTTATTCATAATGTAATTTTTGGTCATGAATATTTTTATATAGATCGGGTCAATAGTCATGTAGTCGAACTAGTGATCCATTGGTTCGACCAGTGACCCAGTGACCCGGTGCCTTGATCAGGTCGATCAACGGTCTGGGTTTTAAAACATTGAATGAAACAACATGTTGTGGCACAAGTGTTAGTGCTTGTTTGGTTTAGTTTTTTTTTTTTTAATCCATAAGCACTTCTACAGTTTCAGAATTGAAAAAAGCAACTTCTCACATGTTTGGTTCAGCTTTACAAAAGCAATTCTGGTTGAAGCTACAATTCTTAATTTTTGAGTTAACTAGAATCAATTCTCCATTAAATTTTAAAATTTTGATTATAACAACCCATTATTTTCCTTTATTATCCTTTATCACTTCTCCTTGATTTGTAAAAATAAGTCATCTAAGAAGAGTCAACCTATGTATCAGGATTTTGGTTACCAAGCATATCCATCTTTTATATTGAAAAAAAAAACAATGTAATGAATATTAGTTTGGTGATTCAAACATTTTCTACAACTTTTATTATCCTTTTTTTTTTTCCTTGATTATGACTAGATACGGCCTCATCGAAGGAAGACAAGAAAAATATAAAATATGCAATAATTGTTACTACTTTCGATTTTTTGTGTCGTTTTAGAATAGTATATTCAAATTAATGAAGTAAATTTTTGGAGTTTTCTTGTTATTATACCATCCTTTTAATCCACTATAAAATTCATATTGTTTTGTTCACACTCTCTCTTTCCAATAAGTTTGATGTGATATCTTTCTCCCTAACAAATAATTGTTAGTTATCGACCATCTCTCCAACAAATTTTTATTTTTTTGCACACATTGTATCACACAGGAAGAAATTGAGAAGGAGGCTTTCAATTTTATACAACTCATGGGTTTTCTATTCAGCATAAACATCAAATCAAGAAAGGGATTATGGGTCTTGGAAGATTGGTAGGAACACTAAAATCCAAACTAAAGTCTTTGAAATTGAAGAAGCCACATGATAAGATGGAGAAGAGTGAGAGTATGAGAGTGGAGATAAAGAGCAGAAAGGCCAGAAGGCTTATTGGAGAGACTCTCAAAATTGCCGATTCACCAAAGATTAAAACTTTCAACTTCTGATGTTAGCTATCTATCTTAATCATGTTCAGTGTAGATCTGCGATGGAGAAACAAAGCTTATAAAACCCCACAAAGCTAGGTTTGCGATGGCAACAGCGTGGGGCGTGGTGGATGTTTTGATCCGTGATGGGTGGCGTTTACGGTGGCGGGAATGACGAATATGATGGTAGTGTTGTTCTGTTAAAAAATAGACGGCATGAACTATTTATGCTAATAGAGGGAAAATGTAAGGATTTTGAAAACATTTATTAAAATGTAACGACTATTCTTTAAAAGGAGGCAAAATGTAGGGACCAAAAACATATTTAACCCTAAGATAAATGTGTTTGATGTTTCACACGTCTCTTGTGCAGCCCCATGTGATGTGGTAGATGACAGAGATCACTTGTTCTTTAAGTGTGATTATTACGGTCGCATATGACCTTTGGTTTCGAATTCGTTGGGAATTGAATCAGTTTTTCATGCCAATATTTTTTTCTCATTCGAATCAGATTCGTGGTCTTGGAGGTTTTTCCAAAAATTCTAGGACAGCGTTTACCATTATTTGGGTTTCGGTGTTATTTGTGATTTGAAAAGACTGCAACATAAGGATTTTCACAACAAGATGGACTAGCTTGTGGCGCTTGCAGAAAAGGTTAAACTTCAAACGTATTGGTGGTTGAAAGCGTACTACATTATGTTCGATTTTGATTATCCCTTTTGGAGGTTGAATCCTTCTTGTTGTCTGCAAACGATTGTGTAATTGTTTTTATGATTTCTATCTGGTTAGTTGTAACATAACTGTTGTGTAATTTTCACTTTTCAGTGTCCTCTAGCACATCTTGTGCTTGAGGAACTGTTTGTTGCATTTAATATAATTTCTCTTAGTTTATTAAAAAAAATGTGATAGCATAATTTTTGAAATGATATAATTTTTCATTGGGAATACACCGCAATTTTATTAAACAACAAAATTTCATAATTTATCTACACTAACACCATCCTCAGATAAAAATGCATACATAAATCATATAATATCAATATAGCAGAGTAAACTTATTTTTTAAAAAAACAACGAAAGCTAACTATGTAGTATAAGAAGACGAAGGAGGAAGATGGAAACACAAGATAATGAAGCAAAAGAAAGTGGAAACTGATCTAATAATCATAGATCCAAACTGATTTAAAATGCAAGTTGATGTGAGATAACTCACTTTAGCCTTTCATACTAATCCCACAAAATGATATGAAGGTCTCTGTTGACCATCATATTATCTCCACAAATACCGCAAATCAGTTTTGGAGACAATATGAGTGGCCGACAATAAACCATGACTTCATAACCGTTCCCAAAAGAAACAAAACATAGCGAAGAAAAATAAGAAACAAAACATATGAAAACACATGAGTTGTCGTATTCATTAAGTGATGTGGCAACATATAATAGATAAATAATTATACATTAACATAGTATTCAAAAGATCATAAAAATGATAAAGTAAAAAACCCATTATACTAACTAGTGTTCAGACAGTTAGTCCGCTCTTTTTATTGCGCTAATGTGTATAAATTACGAACAATGGTTTTTTGAGATCTAGATTTTGATTAAAATTATTTTGATTTTGAATAAAATATAGGTATAGATATTTTGTACTTTCATATTGTTAGAAATTATACTTATCTTTTTCACAAAAACTATAACAAATATAATTTATTTTTTTTGAATGACACTAACCATATTGCATTCTTATAAGCAAATTTGTTTAAAGGTAAAATTGAAAGTGAAAAACTATATATTCACTTTATATATAGTATTGGGAAATAACATTTTTTATGATATGTTGTGTTGTCAGTTGCATAACGATCTTTTATTTTTCCTCTCTCAAACAACTGCATAACGGTTTTGTTAATTGTTAATCTCGCCTTTTCTTATTCTTGTAAAACAAATCCAATACCATAATTTAATATGAGAAAGTGAAAAGTACTTTAGAAAAATAAGTAATATTTTTTTAGTTTAATGATGGTGAGTTGATAGTCTAAAACAATTTTGTACACACAACCAATCAAAATATTTAGAATTGTCATATCAATTAATGTTTTTTAATTTATATAGCAATTCCGAATATTTTAATTGGATATATGTGTAAAGTTGTTTTAAATTGTTAACCCACCGCTATTAAATTCATTTTATTTTATAAAATCTATGGCACTAAGTAAAACAAATCACGCTCTTTTACCCTCTTGATTTTATCCCTTCTTTCTATATAGTTTGAAGGTGTTAAAACATGAAAATTGATGTACACACATGTTAGAAGGCTGAAAAACAGAAGTAAAAGACAAAAATACCCCTCGACAGTTAACTGCCAATGAGTCCAGAAGCCAATGCAGAGGCAGAAGCTTCATTTTCTAAACATGTAATGTGTTTAAAACACAAAACACAACCTATTTTCATGTTTTTTCACACACAATTGGAGCAAATTCACAACTTAATTAAACCAACATTTTAATCATTAAAGAAAGCATAATATATCACAACGGAAATACCAAAAGTACGAACATACAAATCAATGTCATCAAAATACGAATATACAAACCAATGTCATCAAAATACCAAAAGTAAAAAACAAGTCATAAACATAAACTACAAGTAATCCTACTGCTGGTCCTGGGCCTCTGACCTCGCCTCCTGGTCAATATCGGTGCGATATGCTCCCTAATATGGCGCATGGCTGCAGACCACTGCTGAGGACTCGTGACCTCCTCCTGACCCACCTGTTCATTAGCGTAGGCAACATCGCCACTAACCATGTCATAGGTATCAGGCGAGCTTCATTTGCTGGCCTCAGAAGATCTTCTGTAAGAGGTGGCAAAATTCGAGGGTGAGACACCTTAGGGTACCATAACATATAGTCATCCGCCATGTATCAACTCCTGCATGTTCACCCCAATCGGCCTCCTTAAGCGTGTAAGTGCAAAAGTCAAGGAATGCCTGCACAATCGCAGCTCTACAACATCGGTCGGATGTCTCGTGGCGCTCTGCCGCAAAACCCTCTCAGGCAAGTGACGGTACACCCTAACAACACCGCACATAATCCAGCCTGAATACCAGAAAATCTCCTCAAAATCCTGGACCTCCCTGTGCTCCTCGTACGGCCTCCATCATACGTTATCAAACTGCAAATTATCAAGCAATGAGCGATACGTCACCCCCTCTCCATGACCCTTTTGTAACTTCCACTTCGCTGCAACTGGATAGTTCTCAATATAGTCAATGTTTGGATCAACAGCATAAAAGTCAGAAAAATGCGCCAAAAACCATCCCTGCATAAACCAAACAAATTACATTTATAAGTTACTACGCACGAAAAATATAACAAAAAAATAATATAGTTAAGGTTCAAAAGTGATAATTTCTTACAGTGAGCAGTGTCACGCTTCCCCCAAGAACTCTATCTCCAGGCAAACAGGCCTCATCTAAATAGTGGTTTAGGTATGCCAGTGTCATCTCTCCCCAAGAATAATTACGCATCCTCGTGTAGCCGTCATTCATGGTCGTCAGATAGATCAACTCGATGCGTTTGTTGCTTTTATCACAAAACAACAAGCATCCAACAAGATACAGAAGATACCACTTCACACAAGCAGTCCTAACCCTCTACAGCTCCTCCTCCATCGCTGGATCCTCTACTTCCGCCAATCTGGTAACCTTATCAAGGTAACTAGTATATAACTTCCTCAGCATCAGATAACTAATGTAACCACAATACTTGTCATTGCAAGTTTTCTCCGAAACCTTTTCCTCCATACCCAAGTGTCTCATCAATAGTGTCGCTCCCTCAGTCCGAGACATCTTCTTCGGATGGGCCAACAATCTCCCTTCAGTCGGAAGATGCATGAGACATGCGACATTATCCAAAGTAATGGTCATCTCCCCTAAGGGCAAGTGAAGAGTGTTGGTCTCGGGATGCCACCTCTCGCATAGAGTCATTAGCAATGCATGAGGCACAATGGTGTAGCCCAGATAAACCAAATCATGTAACCCGCTCTCCTGAAGCGGACCCCAAAACCAATCAACATTATTGTTTGGACGTCGTAGATTCAAAATCTTAGCTCCATGATTAATCGGTTTTACAACACGCACCTTACGGACCTGAAATAATAAAAACACATTTAAAACATAAATAAACAATGTAAACAAAATTTAAATTGCCGCACGTATTTTTAATTTAAATAACCTAAACAATGTAAACATTTAAATAAACAAAATTTAAATTAGCGCACATATTTTTAATTTAAATAACCTAAACAATGTAAACATTGAAATAAACAAAATTTAAATTGCAGCACATATTTTTAATTTAAGACAAAACACATTTAAAACTTAAAAAAACACATAACAAAATTAGTACATTTAAATTGGCACGCACGTTAATTTCAATTTATATTACGCGCGTCATTTTAAATTTAATTTGCTTGCACCAATTTTAAAACATAAATAAAATAATTAAACAAAAACACATATAAATGTTGATATAATAATTAAACAAAACCACATATTAAGAAAAATTAAAGCATATGATAATTTTAGACAATTAAAAATAACACTTACGTAACTTGAATTATACAATAGTCGCAATGCCACATGGTTCGCATAAGAGTACACCAAAGATGTATCCTCCGGTCCTTCAGGAAATGGAGCCTCCAATGGTAACGTCGCTGGGGCTGTCTTGAAGACAATGTCATCGTGGTCCAACCCAGTAGGCACAACATCACCCTGAATATGCTAGTTGTCGTACCCACCATCAGTCACATTGTGGTGTACCTGATCCTGCAAATTCAGGTACTCCACCTGGGTCGGGTCATCCACCTGCGACTGTTCAGGCTGTGTAGCCTGAGAAGTCCCTTCACCATCCGCCCTCTGACCACCTTTACCTCTTCCCCTCTTTGGAATGTGCGCGTTTTGCCTTTATTTTTGCTGCCTCGCGATTTGCGTCATAGCACGCTTACTTCCAATCATCCTAGATGGGTCAATCTACTGCCCCTGATCCTGATGAGATATATCTACACCAAAGTTTCATAAATTAACATCATTCAACAAATACATAAATAATCAAACACATTAAACCTAAACATAATATAAACTAAAATAAACATAAATATTCTACCACATTCAACTGCATTCACATTCAACCTAAACATTATCAAACACACTATCAACTAAACATAAACATTCATTCAATATAATTTATGTGCATCATTTCCATCATAACCTAAACATCATTCAAAATAATTCTCATAACCTAAACTAACTAAATAATCAATAATCAATATACACTTTATCAAACTATAATTAACATCATTTCCATAACCTAAAAGAACTAAATAATCAATAAAATTGTCATTGAGGCATTTTATCAAACACTTTATGTGCAAAGTGTCAAACATGTTCAAATTGTGTTCATTTGGCACCATTCAAAACCACATTATCATTAAACATAATTTAAACAATATAGGCAACAACTACATTCATTTATCAACTCATAAACTACACATGCAATGCAATGTTCAAATTGTCAATTCATTCATAAACTCTAACCACATGCAAACTACTCATTTTTTAAAAAAAAACTTAAACTAAACAAACTAACATTATGATTACAAAAATTAATGCAACTTACTTGTGATAATGTGTGGTTGACTTGCTTACAATTCGAGAAAATGACTTTGGTGATAATTGGAGAAAATATGAGAGAACTTGAAAAAAGTATGAAACTGATACGTTCTAGTTCTTCAGTTTCTGTATAAAGGACGCATCGGCAGTCAGTTAACTGCAGTCAGTTTCCTTTTACTTGTGTTTCTCAGCTTTATGTGATGTGTCATCAACAATTTTCTTAAAACACTACTAGAAATTAGAAATTGTTATGGACCGAGCACAACGCTCCCAAGCCCATGTTTATAGGCCCAATCTGAAAAGGCTCAAATTCTGCATCTGGACTACTACTAGCAGCACCCCCCCCCCTCCGCGAGGGGGAATGGGGTGCTCGTAGCGTGCAAGGAGACCAATTTAAACCTGAATGGTAACGTCTCTCCCACGTTCACCGTATATCTTGCTCGGCAGTTATGATTTCCATGAATTCGTAATCGTCGAGCCCAACGTGTGTTCTACAACGGCTCCTGCACCACCACACTATATAAAGGGACTCTCATCAGTCCAAAATGTCTGCAGATACACCCCCACCATTCTAGTCAACGCAACCACTCAAATCAACTAAGACCACCACATCGTTAATCACCTTCTGATCAGAAACCAACATACATTTTTTTAAGGAGAAACCAACATATATAGAAGACAGCTTTTAACTTGGTCAATTCTTGTTCCCACAAAAAGTTCTATAATCAAAAGTTGAAAACATCAAACTTACCTAAAGACTCCCTCAAAAAAAAAATCAAACTTACCTAAAAACATTATTTTCTTAGGTCATGCCCGAAAACTTGGTCTTTATTAAAGGTATAGTGATATAAAAGAAGTAGATCATTGGTCTATAATTGAGATAATTTTTATATTCCACTTTTCCTGTAACATTTTGTCCAATAGTGTGTAACTTTTATATAATTTAAAATATTTCTTTTATATGTTTTAAGGTCTAATTCAATCGATAATGTCAATATTGGTGTTTGGTAGGTTAACTTTTTTTATTAGGGTTCGAACTTGCACACCTCGCATTTCTATATGTGCTTTATGTCAGGTTTACAAAAAAAATTCCCAAATAAAACTCAGCATTGGAATATTTTACAAAATCAATTTGAACTTTGAAATTGTTTTATTTTTTATTTTTGAAATGGTCAAAAAATGATTCAATGACATATACATGGTACATAAGGTTGTGTCATTTCTCATGGATACTATATGTAGACCAAAAATTAATACAAATTAGATATGATGAAACAAGAGATCCTAAAAAAGGTAACTTAATTAATACAATTTAAAAGCAAAATTATGTAGTTGACAATATGAAAAGAATTATATCTAATTATGTAGTTTCAACTTAAAATAGAACATGTTTGACATAATTGGTTCTACAATCTGCATATTTTCAAGTATTGTTTTGAAACGATTCCCTATAGTCGCTCAATGTAATTAGTGATCTATGTCGTTGATCAAAATCGATCGGTTGAAATTTTCAATTCTCAATTTGCCAAAGTCGTAACGTGAAAGTTTTGATCATACGGAATTTCAGTCCAAAATTTTTACCATGATATACATATATCCCCTACCTAGGAAAAATATTTGATATTGTAACTTCATTAACAGAAGGATCTTTTGAAGCTTTAGATGTTGATTGATCATCAGTTACTTGTCTTCCAACTGAAAATGCAGGATGTTTAGGATTGGAAAGTGTCATTGTGTCACTTGCTAGCATAACAACAACATTGGACATAGTTGGTCTATCCACTGCATCTTCTTGTACACATAACAAACCAATGTGTATGCATTTCATAACTTCATTAATTATGTATGTATTTTCCAGTATTGGATCTAACAGTTCCAAACTTTTTCCTTCACACCAAAGATTCCAACTCTGCATGCATGTAGAGACTAAAAATGATCATTTTTGGAAAATAAAATAAAAATATTTAATTAATTTTAAAGAAATCAATAATATAGTAAACCCTATTAATTACTAACTTCTTTTACCGACCAATTAATTAGTAACTAATACGAAAGGAGAAAAACTCACGTATATAAGAAGACTTTGACCATGTTCTTCAAGATAGAATCCACCATTCTTTTTTCCGCAAATTATTTCTAATAGAAGAACTCCATAGCTGAAAACATCTGATTTCCCTGAATATAACCCTTCCATAGCGTATTCTGGAGCCATGTAACCACTGCTCATGATCAAAATCAAATCAACATAATACTAATTAGAATGTAGATCAATTTAGCATATTAATTTTTGCAATTAATTTCATCTTGAATTGAAAGAATTGACAAAAATAACACATACTATGTGCCCACAACTCTTCTTGTGTTTTCTTGACTTTGACCTTTTTCAAATGCCCTTGCCAATCCAAAATCAGATATTTTTGGATTCATCTCTTGATCTAAGAGAACATTACTTGCTTTTAGGTCTCTATGGATTACTCTTAGTCTAGAATCTTCATGAAGATACAAGAGTCCTTTTGCAATTCCATTGATAATGTTCAGTCTTAACTTCCAATCTAGAAGTTTTCTTTTTTCTTCATCTAACATTCAAGTTACAAAGAAAATGTTATTTCACACAAAAAATTGGTGGAGCATAAAACAAGTAACAAAACTTGAGCAAGGAAGTTGTGTTATTGAGGAAAATATTTATAGAGAAAATAATCACTCTCTTTCTTCTCCATTCATAACTTTATTTGCAAGCAATCTCCTTCAATGTATTAACAAGTTACGCTATCTTCCATTTGGTCCATGAACTATATAAATATAATAAGTACTTCCTAAACTATTTTTAATTCATCAAGTTAGTTTGTAAACCAGTACATTTTTCTCTTAACATGAACTATCTTCCATTTAACGGTTTTACTTGACTCAAGAAATTTGTCTATGCAATTGCGCGTAGAAAATATTTGATTCAAACACAAACAAAATTACTTCTAGAAATATCAATTTTGGCAATGAATTAGTATCTTCCTCATTGCTAATCTCGACAAACTTTATCAGTATATTAGAAAATGAAAAATATACTAAAATGGAAAAGGTATTAGGAATTAAGTATATTAAAACATACCAAAGAGATGAAAGTCAAGGCTAGAGTTTGGCATGAATTCATATATAAGCAACTTTTCATCATCCTCAATGCAACAACCCAAAAGTCTCACAAGGTTTCTATGTTGCAATTTAGCTATAAAGATTACTTCATTTGTGAACTCCTCTAAACCTTGACCAGATGATTTAGACAGCCTTTTGATTGCAACTTCTGTTCCATCTACTAAATTACCCTAAAATAAATGTTGAAAAGAAAGAAAATAACCAAAAAATAAATAAAAAATATGGCAACTTAGATTAAGCAAAACTATACATGCTTGTTATTGAGTTAAATCATATGCAAACTTTGATAAAGGATATAATACTAATTATTAATACCAGTTAAAATATTAACATTTCTCTATCCAAAATAAGAAAAAACATACCTTGTAAACAGGACCAAAACCACCTGCTCCTAGTTTACATAACTCTGAAAAGTTATTAGTGCTTTGTCGAATCCAAATTAAAGGGATTATTGGGAGATCGGCATTATATGAATCCTCTCCTTGAATATGGCCATGATGAGATATATGAATTGTCTTTGATGGTAGTCCATCTATATTAAGAAACTTTTATTAGTTCGAATTTTGGCGTGAGATACATGAATACCAGACACGATACAGATACATAAACACCGATAATGTCCAAAGTATAAGATACGACGATATATATATATATATATATATATATATATATATATATATATATATATAAGATTTATATATTTATTACGAAATTAAAAAAACTTGTTAAGTGGTACGTTCTTCTTGTGATATAAACGAGTTTACAGAATTTTCAATAATAAATGAGTACTTTACAAATTGTGTTATTACTTTACCTTTATTTGAGTGATTCCGCCTCCATATGAAGAAGATACAACAACTTATGAGAGCAACTACCACCACCAACACAATGACAATAGTGATGATCAAGGTCTTTGATTTACTTGAACCTCCTTCCTCGGCTGTAAGTGCAATAATAGCAAAAATAACATGTCACATTTCTCACCCAATCTCGTTTCATATATATACCTATAAAGCTTCCTTATGATATGAATACTTTTTATTTTATTTTTATGAAAATAATTTTTTTTTGTATAATAATTAATTAATACATCATAAATGTTGGGTGATGACAACAAATCATGTAGGGTTTTTAGTCCACTTTTAGAGTCATTTTAGAGATAAAGTAGTTAGTTTACATGTGTTTTGTTCAAGATTTGTTAAGAAATCATTAAAAAAATGATGAGAGGACAAAAGAAGGGAAAAAAGCCTTGAAGCCATGGAAACTAATCCGAATCGGACAACTATGTGATCGTGTTGTGCTTTTGTTACAAGTTTATCAATGATGATACTTGGGGCATAGTCGTTACAGACGTTCTTGTGAGAAGAAATGGAGCAAGAAATGAAGAAACCAAGGAGTTAGCTACAATCAATCTTGAATCACAAGCTATGTACCCCGCACCGCGAGACATGATTGGAAATCAATGTGATCTCTACTATCTATCTCATATTGTAGGCTACAAACCTGCATCTTGAGAATAGAATGGCATGCCAAAAGAAAGCTCGTTGCCTATCTCGCATCTCGAGATTTAGGCTCGCATTGTGAACCAACTTACCCTAAAAATTAGGGAAACACTCGCCTATAAATATCAGGCACCTAGGTCAATGGAAAAATACTTTT
Organism: Medicago arabica; assembly: GCA_946800305.1. Taxonomy (NCBI): domain Eukaryota; kingdom Viridiplantae; phylum Streptophyta; class Magnoliopsida; order Fabales; family Fabaceae; genus Medicago; species Medicago arabica. Next base: position 2,996,395 of record OX326967.1, on the reverse strand, counting down.
GACGAGCACACGAAAGTAGAAACTCGATTTTGGAAGGATTGGAGTGGCTGATGCCATTCAGAAGTGAAGAAATCATCAATTGATGTTCCTTTTCTCATATTTTCTTATTCATATCTATTTATACATGTTAAGAAACTATGAGTAGATAATATTCTCTAGGTTAGGTTGATGACAACTCATCTTACGTTATTCTTAGAATTTTTTCAGTCAATTTTAGTAGGTTTTACAAGCAGAAGAGATGAGTACTAGAATAATTGCTTATAATTTCGGAACATTTTGTAATATTTTCTATATTTGAGTCTGTAATTCTATTCTTCCCGAAACATAATAATTTTTGGATGATTTGTTGTAAATTCACGAAGAAATCATGCATATCGGCAAAGCAAGACATCTGAAGATTTGTGAAGAACTTGGAAAGATGAAGAATGAAGGTTCAAGAGGCCTCGGAAAACGTTAAAAAAGGAGGAAGTTTCATAACACTTTACATAGAAGCAAACACCTGAAAAGGCGAAGAAACAGACGATTTCAGCACTGTATGCACTCACATGCGCCCAGGCGCACAAATGGGGGTGCCAGGTGCCCATAAACTTGCGCTTGGGCACCTGGCGCATGAAAGTAGGCGCTTGGCGCCTAACTCACCACTCACATGCGCTTGGCGCCTAACTCACCACTCACATGGGCCTGGAGCATGGTTCTAGGCGTCTAGCGCAAGATTATTGTGGCCCAAGACGTTGTTTTGTGACTTTTTGGTATAAAAAGCCTACGAATGTAGCCCAGGTTCGAGTGGAAACTTTCCTTATAAATTCTGAATTCCTCATTCACAATTTCTCATGTAGAACGAAGCGGTTCAAGAGGAAGACAAGCACTATGAGCTTCAAGGTAGGAGTCTCTCTCCTCACCTAAGGTTTTTCTAGGGTGTGTTTTATTTCTTTTGTAATTTGTTTTTAATTACTATGGGTGACTAAATCTTTTTAGGCTAGGTTTTAAGACGAACCTCTATTTTTTTGTTGGATAATTATTTAATTTAAAGTCTTTTATTCAGTTATTTTCTATTCGTTATTTAGTTTTACTGTAGTGCGTAAGATTTGTCTACTCTGAAGCATAATCCTGATTTAGGCACTTAGGTAGTGACATGGCCTAATACTGATATTCTTATCTTGATATTTATATATGTCTAACCGGGAAATAATTAGTTAGTAACTAGTGAAACAAGCCGAAAGCGAGCGTACCCTGATTGTAAGTACTTAGGGAGGTGACATACCGAGTATTAATGAACATCTGCTGAAATTAGTTAGTAATTACATGTTAGTAATTGAGGAAACAAGTGAGTTCACGACTTAAATCAGCCCAATAACTCCATTCTCCATGCACCTGGTAAGATAGACGCCGATAGGGTTGCCCGTTTGTAGAACTACTGAGAGGGAGAGTGTGTTATTTACTTCTAAGACTCAAAGATGAGAGAACATTTAGGAACATTGGTGACTATATCTTTGGAAATTTAGGAACTCTAATTTAAGTTTATGTTTTAATTACCTCGGAGGGAGTAAGACCCCACCGTAAGGATCACCGTGTGACCAACAAGTGCAACTCAACAGGAAGAGGGATAAACCGAAATCAACCGAGATAGTAAGACCCTGCACGTAAGGATCATCGTGCGACTAGCAGGTGCAACTTGACAAACTGATTAGGTTATCACGTCCCGACGAAATCATTACTTAGATAGTCTACTTAGAATAATGAATGCGACTTGGCTGTTAATTAATTCCATCAAATAAATAGAGGGGATTTAAAAAATTCTAACCGCCGCTAACATTCTGCAATCAAACAGGTAACTTTGCTCTGTTGCAAACAAATTAAATTACAAAACTATAAACTCTTATCTCTTTATCTATTTTATTGTTCTCAAATAAGTAACGCGAATTGTTTAGACGAAATGACAATCCATGTGGATCGATACTCTACTTATCACTTTATTACTTTGTAAACGATTTGGAACACTTACCTAATCCGACCATCATAGGTCATGAAAGAGGAGCTTCTTTGTAACTGTTTGATTATGTAACTTTAAATTATTTTATGATTATTCAGTCGATTACTTTGCTATTATATTCGGTTAATATTGTTTTTAATGCCTTTCATTCATTTTCATATGTCCATAAATTGATCTAAGTCACAATGAGTATTAACCCTAACTTTGTTGGCTAGACTTGTTTTAATCATTCTATTGTTGACTAGATTTATACATAAACTAACGATAGATGTTACTTACTTTGGTGTTCTTAAACCTTTGAGGTCTATGGGCTTCACTGAGACATCGGGGGACAGTTGAAGAGATTTAGTGACCAAGACATTGGCCTATCTATTTTGTTCAATTGTATTAAAATAAAGTAACTAATAACATTGTATTCATAATTTGTAGCTACATGCAATTCAAGGAAGAAATCTGGCAAGACCTTCTCTCTCCCTCTCTCTCCCTCCCTCTCTCTCAAGAAAATTAAACTAATAAAACTTCTATTTTTTATAAAAAAAAATAAAAAAAATTTTTTAAATTATTGAATATCAAAATCACTTAATTTTTAATCCGTAGGGAATGAACTTTTAATATGGAATAACACTATTTTTGTCAAAGAAAAATCGTAGTGCACTATTTTTTACTCTCTATATTTTTTTGATAACCTATCAAAAGCTATCTTATAGATTATTTTTTTCTGTTGTGAGCAACACAAAATCTATAGAGAACAACCATCGTTATTTTGAAAAGTCAAGCGCATATTAAGTCTCACACTTAATAATCTCACCAAACTTTTGATTTGACCCATTGACAATGATTTAGAAGAAAATAGGAATGATAATTTATATTTATAATAAGTTATTAAACTAAATATTGACTCTGTAAAAAAAAGTTAATATTGACAGAAACATTAACTATTATATTGGCAAAAACTTTGTTGATTACTTACCGCTGGAGTCAAAAGCTTATATAAATATTTTCTTTTGTTTTGAAGAAAAATAAACATAAACATTTTTCTTTTCTTTATTACCTTTTAAAAGTCATTATATGTTGAGGACATTATTTTTTCAAGCATGTGCAAATATTTAACTTTGAAAAGAGTAAGATAATTTTTTATAATCACTATGTCAAGAGAAATATTAACGTACCCAATCCAAGGACCGACTAATTTGTGGGGACTAATCCCACCGTTCACTTGTGGTGGTCTCGTTCTAAGTTTATAGACTTGTCCACCGAGATAATTTTTTATAATCACTATGTGACCGACTAATCCGTGGGACGGTGGCCCCGTTATAAGCCAGAGCAGAAGGGAATCGAACCTGAGACCTTGAGATGAGCACACTCCAAGATTCCAAGATCCCAAGCCAACTACTAAGCCAACCCCAAATGGATCATAAATTTCTTTAATTAATTAAAGATTTAAATGAAGGGTACGACTGACTGAAAGATAAAAAATTCAATCTAAAATATTATAATCTTTTAATATATAGATATAGATATTATTGATGTGAAACATCTTTGAAAGTAGATAATTAACCTAATTTATCAACTTTAGTACAGTGTTTTATCTCAATCAAGTTTTTTCTATCCACAACACTTGAATTCAAAATTTTAACTAAAAAAATTAAGTTCAGTTCCATTCGGAGTATAAAAAGGAAAGCATACGCAGTTTTTTAGAAAGTAAAATAATTAACCTAAGTTCTCTTTTAAATAAACTATTAGTAAAGAAAAGCATACGCAGTTTTTTAGAAAGTAAAAAAATTATCTCATCCTTGATAACTGCACATTGCTAGTCAATATGGATTTCAGTCTACCCTAAAAAAAGAATAAAAAGGATTTCAGTCTACAAAATAAAACTATAATATATTATATGGTGTTTTAATATCTTCATAATTAAAAGACTTGTTTGCTCTCTCAAAAACAAAAACAAAAAAACTTGTTTGCTAAATTTGCATTTTGATACACCTAAAATGACACTAAAGAGTACAAGAAGGAAGAAACAAACTTGTAACAAGAGTAAAAAAGTGAATCATAAATTATCTTCCATACAAACCTGGATTTGGCAAAGGAGCAGAAATTGCAGAAGTAAGTTGGTAGAACATAAAATCATCGTACTTCATCAAACAACTTGGAGCAAGAACCTGCCAACCAATCTTTGTACCACAGCATTTAGGAACTTTGTCTAACATAGTCTCCAAACATTGATTACATTGTTTTTCACTAAGGTCCCTACCACACTGCACCAATCCATATCTTTTCTCAGTAGGACTACTACTAAAATTGAACTCCCCCATTGCATACAACTTATTGGTCTTCAAAGTAGCTTCACTTATTAAACTTTGCATATTATCCTCAGCTTTATCAAGTTCTTGTGGATTAGTGATGTTTTTTGACCCTGCCCTATGCCATGATGGACTTGTTGTGAGGTTCCCAAAAAAATTATGGTTGGAATACCTACTCAAAGACATATTTAGAAATCTTAAGTTATACTCCCTCCGTCCGATATTAGATGGCTATTTGACAATATGTACTATTAACCTGATATACTTTGAACATATTTTTCTACTAATATACAAAATAAATTATATGGTATAAGATATTGGATTCGTTTCGATGAGTACCTGAAAATGCAAAAGTTGTACCATATAACAGCTGAAGCTCTATTAGGACAGCGTTGAAGAACATCTGAAGCAGCAGTAGAGACACAAAATTGACAAAATGATCCTGTGACATCACCTCTACAATCATAGAGACCATAGACAGCATCAACTGTATTGTCACCTATGCTTGTATGATTATATCCTTTACTTACAATAGCATCAGATGAAAGAAGTGAGAAGAGTTTATTACGATTAGATTTGTATGTAGCTGTAAGAGATTGTTCGGTTGAGTTGTGACAATCATCACCTACATAATTTGGTGATTGTGCAATTGATATTGTGAAAAGGGTGATGATGCTAATAAATCTAATGATGGAAATGAGTATGAGTTTTTTTGCCATTTTTACTTAGTGATGAAATGATTGTCATAGCAATATGTTCTAGATAGTTGAAGTTTATATACAAGAATTGAGGTTATTTATTAAGGTGTCGTTTAGCTTGCACCAATATATGTTTTGGTTCACTGAACCATTATTCAAAATGACTTGATACCGGAGGTTTTTGCCTCACAGGGTTGTTGGATTTTATGGATTTACCTTGGTCAATAATTAAAATAAATATATTATTATATCAACTATTAATTTAATTATAATATTGCACTAAGAATATTTATTAATAGGCTGTAATTAGAAACGAGCTGTGATGGGTTGGGCCGTTTCTCAAAGTAAGCATGTTGAGAGGTCCCTTTTTCTACTGGTGCTTATATATCTGACAATCCCATCAAGTCTGATAACGTTTTTTGAACACACTTTCATTATCCAGGCATCAGGAAGGGAGAGAAGACTCTCTCAACCCTAATTTCTTTCTCTAATGTTTTCTCCAACAGGATCTTGATGATCAATCATCAACCAATTAAATCAGGTACACATAAATTCTAATTCTACAATATGCTATAATTTGTATTTATGAGTTTGGGTCTCTGTTAAACTTCTTTCAAGGGTATCCCTCCACAATCCACTAACGATATATAAAAATCGAAATCCAGTCAAATTTTATAATCGTCATTTTTAAAATTTATGATCTCTGTAATTTTATAATCGTCCAACAAATATTGAATGGTGTTTTGTATATAAAATAAAAATTTATTTAATAGAAACACTACATTGATGTTTATATATTGAAGATAATCACGAGTTTCCAATATTTTATCATATCGACTTTCTCATGTATATATATAAAATTTGTTTGCGCAAATATCAACATTTAAAATCTGCAACGAGAACGGTGCAAACATTGAACGGTGTTTTGCATATAGAATAAAAAAATTATTAATAAAAACACTGCATTAATGTTTATATTTTGAAAATAGGTTTTGTTGCATAAGAAACTTGAAGAGTCGGTACCCAAAATTGTATAATATCAAAAATTTATTGTCAATGTTTCTATAATGAGAGAAACTCCAATTTCTCTTTAAGTTCTCTTTAAATCATCGAGGAGGGGTGGTTCTAGGTTAGTTTTTGACCTAGAATCACTCATATGTGTCTTTTCCCCTTTCTTTTGATCTCAATAAGTGATTCCACACACACACACACACACACACACACACATATATATATATATATATATATATATATATATATATATATATATATCAAGTTTTTTCTTGTGTTTTTTCATGATTTCATCGTCTGAGTGCGACGTTGTGTTGTTCATCGTCTTATGCGGCGTTGTTTGTTTTTGCGTCTTGTTGTGGTGTTATATTAGTTCATTCAATTAATGATTAGGACGTTAACATTGCAAATCCGGAAGCATGAGTATTCTGGTGATTTAGATTTCATCATGTTATTTGTAGGCATTTTGTCGTTGTATGCTATTAACTTAGGTGTTGTGAGTCTGTTCTCAAATTCATCTTTACGTTTTTAGTGATGATGATCATGTTATTGTATCTGATGTATTCTATCAATTTGAATGAATGAATATCGTTTTGTTTTTGTAAAAAAAGCATATTGTATAATATTCACAAGTGGTCTAAGGGCACATGTTAAGAAGACAAAAGTAGAAATGATTGATGTGTTTAATGAAGTAAAAGTCAATTTTTAAAGTTTGAATATAATGAATTCATAAGATAAAGTTTTCTCATTATATTTCTTTTATTTTTTAAAGAAAATCTCATTAACTTCTTATCAAGTAATTTAGGGCATATGCCAGCGTTTCCCTTTGAAAATATATTTATGGCTGCCTATAATGGATCAATAATTTCATGGGTCTATTTATACACAACCATTTATTGACATGTGTACGGACGTCAAGGTCTATTAATTATGCTAAGTGAAGAAAGCAATATCTCGGTACAAAAATTAAATTAAATAATTGAAGAGGGTGGCCAATGTATAAGTGATTTGTTTTATTAAAAAAGAAAATTGAATGGTTTTAGAAACTTTATTGTAGGTTATTAGATTTTTTTTAAAAGGAAATACGTTTATAGTGTAACACCTCAATATTATTATTATTATTAGTATAATTTTCGGTTGAATTGTGACAATCATCACTTACATAATTTGCTGATTGAGCAATTGATTTTGTGAAAAGGGTGATTATGCTAATAAATCTAATGATGGAATTGAGTATGAGCTTTTTTGCCATTTTTATTTGAGAAATGTTAATGAGTGTACTCGGATACTCTTTAAACACTTAGAGTTGTAAGATTTTATATTTATGTATTTATTGCATTGAAAATTAAAATATTTATTTAAAAAATAATTTTTTTATTAGAAATGTATAAAGAGTGTCCCGAAGACACTTGTTAATAAAATCATTTGCATTTTATGATGAAATGATTATCATTAGAGTATGTTCTAGCCAGTTGAAGTTTATACTCAAGGATGAGGCTATTTATTGATTTGTGTAATAAAGTCAATGTGTATTAATTATGCCAAGTGAAGAAATCAGGGCCGGCTCAAATTTGTAAATATTTTTCGTTTTAAATATATTTTTGTAAATTAAATTTTTTAAACATTCTTGTGCCTAACTTAGCTAATATTAGTAGTTAAATGAAGAGTTGTCGACTTAGTAGTTTATGTAGCAAGTTTGATTTTAAATGTAGCTATTATTATATGGGTAATGTTACCCAGTGTCTCTGGGGCACTGGTTAGGGCACTGGTTAAGAAGCAAATATATGTATTGCATTGTAAATTGTGTTTTCAATCCCTTAAAAGTTAATAAAGGGTCTTTTTGAAATTAAAATTTTCTTTTTATTGTTTTCTTAAATAGTTATATGTATTATTCTCAAGGTTTTAACAATGATAAATAATGTATTATATTAAATTTTATTCTCAACATATATTAAAAATGAAAGTAAATTTCTCTTTAGAAAAGTTCTTACACCAAGGAGATTGAGTCTAACGGAAGGAGTTAGTCTCATGATCTAACAAACGAATTAATGTTGTGATCGCGAGAGATACACATATTTAGTGTCGATATCTCTCAAATAAGTTTACATATTTAGTGTTCTTAATTTGTATGTTTCCTAGTCATGGGGCGGGATGGCACTTGTTTTCTTGTACTCTCAGCTTTCTCTTACCTCCAACACAACGGTTAAAGCCGTCAGTGGTTACATAACCTTACTTAAGGTAATATAACTTTTTCTTATTTTTTTTAGTGGAGCATAAATGTATATTTGTTTGTATGATACTTATGCTAATATAAATTTGTCTCTTTGTGTTTGTAGGGATGGATTTTGGCGCATTTCTGGAAGCTCGTTTTGAGGAGGGTTGATCCAGAGTACGAGCGTGCTAACCCGCTTGTTGCTAGATTGAACCCCCCCCCCCCTATGGCTATTCTGATGTTGGACACTACAGAGGATGAATTGATTTGATGGAGAATGATAATGTCATCTGAAGGTCGTACGAGGTTCAGCAAGACATCGCACATTTGCAAGACATATGCTGGTACTCCAGATGGATCATGGTCGGCAAAGAAAGGATGTGTTGTCACATGCCAGAGCGTATTCTGAGGCATTACGACTATGTCCAGACCATTCCTAAATCCCATACGGTGATTACAGATCTTGAGCCAGAGGATGTGGTTATTGCCTTTCAGGATTTTGTTGTCCATGTCCTTGGCCAGACGAATAGGGGTCAGGTGGTCCTAGAGGAAAAACTTTGGAAGTATGCGAGAAGGTACATCAAATGATTCTACTGTGTATCTCATCCTATTATGAGCGCACATGCGCCCATTGCTGAGTACACAACTTTTGTCTCTCCTTACGAGGAGGTTATTGTTGAGCAATAGTGGGTCAGACAGGTTTCCGACCCACTCCAGATCATCGACAACATCAGGCGTAGAGTGGATAGTGCTATGGAGGTTCCTGAAGTGTTTGCAAATCCTCTCGTTTCTTCCACTATGGAGGGGATCCGATCGGAGTATCGCATGCTGCAGGAAGAGCCGGTTCCGCGGAGAAGGACTATATGGATGTAATATATTTACATTTGCACATTTGCGTTTTTATGACATTTTGGTTAGTTTTCGTTTATTTTTCGTATTTAAATTATGAATGAATGAAGGAATGATTGAATGAATGATGAAAACATGTATTTTTGAGAGGAATTGATGCATGTATGAATGAATGATGAAAACATGTATATTTGGGAGGAATAGAAGTATGTATGAACGAAGGAATGAAGAAAATTAGAGAAAAAAGATGCTTCTAATGTTCTGATTCTGAACACAGGCCCAACGTGAGTTAACTCACGCTGTATTTGAATGGTTAAATATTTTTTAATATTTTTATTTCTCTAGAAACTTCATTGTAGGTTAGAATAAATATAATCATTGATTTAAAAAAAAAAAAAGGCATAATCACATTTGACTTCATTTTGGTTTGCACGTATACAGGGATAGATTCATATATATATATATTAACAACCTATATGGGGATAAAGCTCCATCCAACTTCTCTATTTTTTTTACTATAAATGGGATAATAGTTATTTTAGTCCATGTACGAGTAGTCATAATAGTCTCTCAATATATTAAAATTTTAAAATAGTCTTTAATTTTACATTTTGTTAGTCAAAATAATCCAAGAATGACAATAAGTTATATTAAAAGACTAATATGACAATATTAACAAATTATTTTAATGTTATGGACTATTTTGACTAGCAAAGTGCACAATCAATGACTATTTTAAAATTTTGGTATATTGAGGGACTATTATAGTTACTCCTTACACATTTATGGACCAAAATAATTATTACCTTTATAAATAAAACGCAATATGTTAAGAATAAGATCAACAAGTCTACAATCTTGCAAAACCTGTGGAAACAAATAAGTGCAACATATTTGCTATGATTTATAAGTTTTTGAAGTTGGTTTTGCTATTGTCAGTAACAACTGCATTAGCAACTTAACCAGATTTTAACTCTACATACATCAAATGTCTGGATCCGCCACTGCACGTATATCACACTTTAAGATAATTCTTAAACATAATAAAGAAAATTATATACAAATTGTCCGTCAATGTTGAAAAATTGGTCTAGTTGCTAATTTGTTTGCTAATGTGTATTATTGAGAAAGTTCTATTTGTTGATATCGACTCATTTGTAAAGATATTGTATGAATGTTAATTTAGCACAAACACGACATTTACTTTTGTGGTTGTAATAGAAAATAAGTTAGACAACCCCTCACCCAAGTCCTTTTTCTGTTTTTTTGTTTTTGTAAAAAAGAGGTGATTTAGCAAAGTATTAAGCCACCAAAATATATATAAGATAAGGAAAGAAAAAAAAAGATTAAACCAAAACCTCCATATTAATTAACAAACCATATAGAGTTAAAAATGTTAACTAAAGTTGCTGTTAGAACCAGCTTACATTGAGAGTTCCCAAACTTCTGACAAAGATTCCAGATATCCTCAATTGATTGGAAATCAAGAGGACTGTTTAAAGTTGAAGGAAGCCAACACCAAATATTATAAGCATACAAGTACGTATTCAAAGAACATGTGAAAAGTTGTTTCAGCTTGAGAACCACATAGGGAACACATGGATGGAAGACAGCAACCTTTAGAGGATAGGTTCTCATTAGTTGGAAGTTTGTCCCGCATGATTCTCCAACTGATGAGAATCATGCGGGGCAAAAGCCACCTGGGATAATGATTATTTTTGAAGGAATAAGCATCTTTAAGAGTTAACTCACCATTATTTGTATGTTGCCAAACCAGCTTGTCTGATCTGCTATTAGGATAACTTGTGTTGCAAGGTTCCTCATATTAGAATAAGCATGATTCAGCTCCTCATGAACTTTCCACTTATGGTTCTCAATGTAACTGCTCATAGAATCAGGTAAAGTATGAATAGTTTGAGAGGGGATATCATAAATGTTAGCTAAACTATTTCCACACTAGAAATCTAGCCATAAATGGATTTTTCTCCCATCACCAACTCTTCAGCAAGTGTTAGGCTTTAAAAGTTGAAATTCATTTTTAACATCACTCTAATTAGAAGAAAAATATGATATTTTATGCACTCATTAATCTGGATTGTATTAACAAAAATTACAATGTAATTAATCTGGATTGTATTAACAAAATCATATAAATACTCTATAAATACTCTATAACTTTTGAAATTTCATCAATATTATTTTAAAAATTACAATGTAATTAATCTGGATTGTATTAACAAAATCATATAAATACTCTAACACACACACAAAAATTGGTTTGGGCTGTTTTAGGTCAACGGTGCAAAAAAAAAAAATGTTTGAACGACATAAATATTTATATGTGCATATGTTTTTAAGGTAAATTATACTGACCTCCACGAGTTCTCTTCAAACAACACAAACACTCTCCTTCGAGTTAAATTTGTTACAAATTTACCCATAAAATAAGATATTAAACTAGCATAGAGGAGAAGCCGAAGAATGAGCGACAACAAAAGAGAGGACCCAGAGAGAAGTAACCAAATAGAAGAACCAACAGGGAGAAAAGCAACTCAATAAAAGAACAAATAAGAAGAAGAGCAACCAAACAGAAGAACTAATAGAGAGAGGAGCAAACCAAAACACACACACAGAGGAAGGGAGGGAGAGAGAGTGTGTGTGTATCGGAGAACCGTCAAACGACACCGATTATAATATAACTGCACTTGAAAAACAACCCATCAACAACAATTTCAAGTTTACGTCCTTAGAATTTAAATTCCCAAATCTTCTCACTCAACAACATGTGTCCACCCAAGCAATAATACGAAGCAACAGAAACACAAGTACTATATACGTAGCCAAAAGATATAAACTCGATATATTTGTTTTGCATAACAAACCAAATTTTCAAACTTTGGGCCAACCAATAACAAATAAGAAGAGATAACAAATGCTTTAAACCATAGGAAGGAACACACCCTAATACAGCTACTGTGAGAAGGATCAAACCAAGCTCTAGATGTCATCTTAGCAATAGAAATTACAAAATAGGTGAAGGATAAAGAGGCTAGGGTTTCAATCTTGTACATAATATACCTTGATGAAACAGTAATAAAGACAATATACATATATAGTAAAACCTAGAATGACTAGATTACTAATTTACAAATATAAAAAGCTCATCGGTATAAGCTCAATAGTCTATTATCTAAAAACCTCGAACGTTGATAAAAATCAAACGGTTGAGATTCATGGTCGTTGTATAAATTGTCCTATATGTTTATCAAACGACTTAAATGAACTGACTGAAGTGACTTTAGGAAATTTCGATCATAGGAAAATTGAGTCCAAATTATTAACCATGTTACATACACTACCTAGGTAAAATATTTGATACTGTTACATCATTAACAGAAGGATCATTGGAAGCTTTTGATGTCGATTCACCTTCTACTACTTTTCTTCCAACTGAAAATGCAGGATGATTAGGATTGGGAAGTGTCATTGTGTCACTTGCAAGCATGACAACAACATTGGACATAGTTGGTCTATCCACTGCATCTTCTTGTACGCATAACAAACCAATGTGTATGCATTTCATAACTTCATTGGTTATGCATGTATTTTTCAGTATTGGATCTAACAGTTCCAAACTTTTTTCTTCACACCAAAGATTCCAAGTCTGCATGCATATTTAGAAATCAAGAAGACTTTAGTAAAATCAAAAATATATTTAACCATGTTGATTTCTAACTAATATTAAAAGGTATGACTCACATATACAAGAAGACTTTGACCATGCTCCGCAAGATAGAATCCACCATTCCTTCTTCCGCAAATTATTTCTAATAAAAGAACTCCAAAGCTGAAAACATCAGATTTCACGGAATATAAACCTTCCATAGCGTATTCCGGAGACATGTATCCACTGTACAAAATTGAATATCAATCAATTTAGCAAATTTTTAAGAGTATATGATTAATTTCTTCTTGAATAGAAAGAATTGCCAACAACAATAACACATACTATGTGCCGACAACTCTTCTTGTGTTTTCTTGACATTGGTCTTTTTCAAATGCCCTCGCCAATCCAAAATCGGATATTTTTGGATTCATCTCTTGATCTAAAAGAACATTACTTGCTTTTAGGTCTCTATGGATTACTCTTAGTCTAGAGTCTTCATGAAGGTACAAGAGTCCTTTCGCAATTCCATTAACAATGTTCAGTCTTAATTTCCAATCCAGAAGTTTTCTTTTTTCATCATCTGACATTAAAGTGTCGAAGAAAATGTTAGTATTTGACACAAAAATGTATGGATCATACAGCATAGAATAAGTAACATGGGAAATTTGTGGATGAAGTATTTACAAAAGGAAATAATCACACTTTTTTCTCCTTTCCTAAGTTTCTTTTCAAGCAATATAATCCTAGTCAATGTATGTAGGATTGGAATCCTATCAAGTATGTAGTTAAAAGTGAAAACATACCAAATAGATGAAAGTCGAGGCTAGAGTTTGGCATGTATTCATATACAAGCAACTTTTCATTGTCCTCAATGCAACAACCCAAAAGTCTCACAAGATTTCTATGTTGCAATTTAGCAATAAAGATTACTTCATTCTTGAACTCTTCTGAACCTTGACCAGATGTTATAGACAGCCTTTTGATTGCAACTTCTGTTCCATCAACTAAATTGCCCTGAAATAAATGTCGAACACAGAGAAAATAACAAAAAAATAATATGGCAACTTAGATAGAGTCAAAGAAAAAAATACATCTTCATTAAGTTACTCAAGTTAGTTAAGTGTAAAACATGGTTAGAAAGTTTGTTACAAGTTAGTTAGATGACTTGGCTACTGGTTAGCAAGTTAGTTAAGTTTGTTTGTGATTTCTTACTAAGCAAGTCATGTGAATAAGCTCTATATAAGCATGTTGTAACTAATTTTCAATAATTAATGAAATTCACAGTTTACAACAATTATTAATCTTCTTCTCTCAATTTGTCAACCCTAAATTCATAGAAAAACCCAATCTATGTTGCGCTATCAATAAAGTAGGAAATAGACTAAATTATGAATGTAATCCTTTAAGTTTGATCATTTTCTCATATTAGTTCTTTCACGAAATATAACTTAAGCTAACTGTGGAAATAAAATGTTACATAGTATATAAAAGTAGTATTAACAAACATTAGAGGACCACGTATAGAGATTATTTTGTCCAAAAAGTAGTACTAACAAACAACTAATTAATTTCCAAAAGAAAAAACATACCTTGTAAACAGGACCAAATCCACCTTCTCCTAGTTTACATAAATCTGAAAAGTTATTGGTGCTCTGTCGAATCCAAATTAAAGGGATTATTGGGAGATCGGCATTATATGAATCATCTCCTTGAGTATGGCCATGCTGAGATATAGGAGTTGTCTTTGATGGTAGTCCATCTATATTAAAAAAAAAATTACTTTTAGATTGAATTTTGTCTTATTACTATATGTAAAATACTGACATGAATACTGGAAAATGTACCAACACATACATGTGGGGTGGTGTCTAAGGTATGGATTAGGACTCTTGGTAATTAGGTTGGAAGTACCGAGGGACTTGGTCAGTCTTTATCGGGGGTTCTTGGGGTTAGCCGAGAGAGAGAAAATTAGGATGGGTTTCTTGTTGATTTGACATACAGTTGTGTGGTTCATCTGAACAGGCCGTAATGATTTTGTGTTTACTAATAAGACTCTGGATATGGACGAATTGGTTCATAAGATCCATTTATCTTCATGGTATTGGTTTTTTGGAGACTTTTTGGTTCACCTTGTTCTTATAATGAGTGGGTGGTGAAACCACTTCTCTACTATTAAGCATATAAATTTAGTTACCTTTATTTGAACGACTCCGCCTCCATATGAAGAAGATACAACAACTTATGAGAACAACTGCCACCACCAACACAGCCACAATAATTTTGATCAAGATATTTGATTTACTTGATCTTCCTTGCTCGGCTGCAAGTGCTACAAATAAGCAAATATGAACATGTCACATTTCCACATTTCTTACCAAATCTCATTTCATACGTCTACACACACGTATACAACACTTTGAGTATGTACTTACAAATACTTTGAAAGAGATAAAAGTTAAAATAATAAGTCAAGCAATTTTCTTTATAAACAAAAAATAAGTTAGGTAATTTTTTGTATGAAACATAGTTAAATAATACGTTGAAGGTTGGATGCGAAGCACACCCCCATGTGTTATGGAAAGCAAAAGATAGAAAATAGTCTCATTTTTCGTAGGTGTAAAAGTGAGTACAATGTGTATTTATAGGCAATATGTAAAATATATTAAGCCTAATGACATGCTAATCCATTAGATTAAGCTAAGTAAAATTAACTAGCTTGTGACTCAAGTAAACTAGGAAAGGAGGATGTTGTAATTGACTTCAAATTGTGATTCTAAGAATGCTCAAAATCGTGACACGATTTTGGGAGCCGAGCCGCGATTATCTTGGCAGAATGGATGGTTTCTACTGAAGGAAAATCGTGGCGCAGTTCTGGGTTGGTGTGACACGATTCAACAACTTCTTGAGCAAGTTTGCCTGAAAGTGACTGGTCACAACGGTTGGAAAAGCAAAATCGTGGCACGGTTGGAGCAAATTGTGACACAATTTGGTACTTTTGTGACTAATATTTAAGTGGTTTCTGCAGTTTTTGAAGGAGAGCTGAAGCAAGAGGTCTAGGGTTTACAAAGGGGGGAACCAGAGGGTTAAGTATCTTTGTAAGGAAGGTCTCTTGTTGTTGGGATAAACATTGTAATTACCTTGGGTGATTGAAAATCATATGAGTGTGGAGAGTCAAGCAAAGGGTAGAGATTAGGTATAGGTTGATTTCTTGTAACCTTTTGTAATTTCTTCTCATAGTGGATTGGAGAGCTGCTCTCTCCCCCATAGTAGGTCATATTGGTTGAACTGGGTTACCATCTCTTGTGTGTTTGTTTTCCCTTTTAGCTTCCTTATCTCTTTATTCTTTGTTAGTGTTTGTGTTATTGTCTTTAGCTCTACACTTAGTTCTGTTTTGTTGTCGTTGCTTGTGCTCACTTTGATAGTGTGATTACTACTTTCCTTTTACTCCACACATCTTTGTTATTCATTGGTGTGAGATTTGAGCCCGAATTCACAACAGTCGAGTTTATTGTTGTAGTTCTAGTAGCATTCTGCTCTTCTTTCTCTAATATCATGAAAGCTCAATTAAGTATGGGTGTCTAAATTTGAGTATGTGCTTCCAAATACATTTTATAAATTACTAGTATTTTACAAAAAGTCTTGTTAACGTGTACTCTTAGGATATGTTAAGGAGAGAATGTCTTGTTTAGACACAAGTTTTTGTGCACATCATTTAGGCTGTACAAAAATACATTTTATTTAATTTTTTAAAAAATAAATATAAATACTTAATAGAATTGTTAAAGAGTCACACATCGGATTGCATGAGATATGGTTGAATAGCTATTTTTACTTATTTTTTCTGCTCATTTAAGCATGTCAAAAGAAGTTTTAGTTTCTCTTTCTTTTCTGTATATTTCTTTCTGTTGCATAATGATGTTAGTAAAACATTGGGTTTGAGCTTAGTCAAAATGTGCTTAGTAAACTTACTGATTCAGCTTATTGGTTTATTGAATTTCAAAATTTAAAACTGAGAACTGAATCAATCCAATTCAGTTTTCTTTGGTTTGATTCAATTTTTTATCCAAACTACGAAAGATTGGATAATTATGGATTCGATTTGGTTTAATATTTCAGATTTATTGATTGTGTTCGAATGTTTTCACCCCTATGTTGAGCTAAGGTTTCGAAAGTGATAGGTTGTCAAAATTCAAGCCTATGAACATTTTTTTTCATACATGTGCAAGTATTTAACTTTGAAAAGAATAATATTATATTAAAAGCATGTTAATATTTTTTGACAAAACCTATAACCACGTTAAATGAAGTGTTTTAATGCCAAAAAGTCAAATAGTAACAAATTTGTGATTAACGAAAAAAAAATGTACCTGGATTAGGCAAAGGAGGAGAAGTTTGAAAAATAAGCTTGTAGAACATAAAATCATCATACTTTATCAAACAACTTGGAGCAACAACCTGCCAACCAATCTTTGTCCCACAACATTTAGGAACTTTGCCTAACATAGCCTCCAAACATTGATTACATTGCTTGTCACTAAGGTCCCTACTACACTGCACCAATCCATATCTTTTTTCAGTAGGACTCAAAGTGAACTCCCTCATTCCATACAACTTATTGGTCTCCAAAGTAGCTTCACTTATTAAACTTTGCATATTATCTTCACCTTTATCAAGTTCTTGTGGATTAGTGATGTTTTTTGTTCCCAACATTTGCCATGATGGACTTGTTGTGAGGTTCCCAAAGAAATTATGGTTGGAATACCTACTCAAAGACATATTTAGAAATATTAAGTTAGACTCCATATCACAACAATATTTGAATCACAAAAACGAATTTCAAGTTTTTTTTACCTCTAACTCTCTCGTTCAAAAAAAAAATAGCATTGCTATTTATCTAGAGAGATTTTATCTAGAATTTATCATGAAAATATTTTAATCAATTAAATTTCTTATTTGCCGAAAATTAAAGGTAATGGGGTATAATTGAGGAAAGGCGTTTGGTAAATATATTTGTTGTGAAATCTTCATGAAACTCGCTCTATCTTTCAATTCCCAACAAAAATTGATTATGTAATTTAGGGCCCGTTTGTTATAGTTTTTTTAAGAAAAAAAATCACTTATTTTAAAAAAATAATCACTTTTAAGAGTTTTGCATCTGTTTGTTGCAAATTTTTTAAAAAATCATAATCTAAAAAAAATCTAAAAACAGCTTCAAATGAGAAGCTGTTAAGAGCAGCTAATTTTTGTAGTGACCAGGGTTCAAACCCTAGAACTTGCATACATTATGCATTGTCCATATCAACTGAGCTAAACTCACGTGGACAAATGAGTTATTCTACTTAATAACTCAACATAAGCATTGAATTTCACCAATTCAATTGCAGAATAAAAAATTCTTATTGAATAGATCTACCCCGAAAAATGTCATAAAATTATAAAACTATTTCATAATTCATTAAATAATTTTGAATGAAGTGTGTACTTGATCATTAATATAATAGCCCTTGATCATTATTTATTGAAAAATAGTAAATAAATATCGAATGATAGATAAAATAGCAACAAATTTCATAATTATATAAATTGTGTATTTAATCATTAATATAATATGACAATAATCAGTAGTTAGACTGATGGAATTTAATTTTTATAATGAGTTATTAAACAAATAGCTCAACTTAGAATTACTCATGAAATCACTTTATCTCTCATAGTATATATAATTGAATTATCAAACTTCCTAGTAGGGGAAAATGCTCTAATCCATGTACCTGAGAATGCAAAAGTTGTACCATATAACAGCTGAAGCTCTATTAGGACAGTGCGTAAGAATATCTGAGGCAGCAGTAGAAACACAAAATTGACAAAATGAGCCTGTGACATCACCTCTACAATCATAAAGACCATAGACAGCATCAACTGTATTGTCTCCTACACTTGTGTGATTATATCCCTTGCTTACAATAGCATCAGATGAGAGCAATGAAAGGACTTTATTAAGGTTGGATTTGTATGTAGTTGTAAGTGATTTTTGTGTTGAGTTGTGACAATCATCACCTACATAATTTGGAGATTGTGCAATTGATATTGTGAAAAGGGTGATGAAGCTAAGAAATCTAAGGATGGAAATGAGTATGAGTTTTTTTGCCATTGTTATTTTGTGATGAAATAATTGTCATAGATAGCAATATATGGTCTGGCTAGTTGAAGTATGCTGCAAGAAGTGAGGTTATTTATTGATATGTGTACCAAGTCAATGGCCTGTTAATTGTGGTAAGTGAAGAAAGCAACACTTTGGTCTAAAAATTAAATACTAGAGACTGGCCATGTGGTATGATAATTCTTGCTTCTTTAAAATATTAGAATAAAAATTATTTTGTTTTATAAAAAAAAAATTGTTTTGAAGCGAGTTTTAATAAAGATGATCTTACAAGTCAGTTTTATAAGGTTGAGTTAGACTCAATGCATAATTTTAAAATGACATATATGTTGAGAGACTCTGACTCTTTATATTAAACTAAGTTACCTCATAAGAGTAGTTTATACAATTACAAGCGATGGTACCTTGATTTATCTGGAAAAAAAATATCTCGATGGATTTTCATTATCCAACAATTAAAAATTGTAAAATATAAATAAAATTAATTAAAAAAACTTGTAAACATATTAAAGAAATTTTTCTTTCAAGAAATCAAAACGGAATATATAATAACACAAGATTATCCCTCCAGCACAAGGTGTACCGAAGAGACATGACGTTAACCAATGCCCAAACAACAAAAGGGATTATGGCACCAGTTATGGAAATTATAATAACAAGTAATAGAATAAGCTTTAAACCAAGAGAAGGAGAGTAGCTTGATATTTTCCAAAAGTTGATATGGAGTGCTTTCCTTTACGCGGAAAATTCAAGCGTTTCTTTCCTTCCAAATTACCCAAGTGCTTGCAAACCAAACTAAATACATAAATGAGCACCGGGATTTAGCGATACCTGAAAAAGTACCAAACTGAATATAATGAGATGAGATGGTTAAGGGATGAACTGAAGAAACGCCTAACCAGAGATAAACCAAATGTCACACCTGCCCAAAAACCTCACAATGCATAAATAAGTGATTTGCCGATTCAATCTCCCCACATCGGGAAGCGCACAACTGCACATCTTCCTAAATGATCCTTCTCCGACATAAATTGTCCTTCGTAGGAACCTATCACGGAGAAGCCGCCAAGCAAAGACTAACACTTTAAGCGGAACATTTTTCCTCCAGATACTAGGCACATCAGCTGATGGTGTCGGAGGCAAAAGAGCAAACTCGGTCACCAGAGAATGATAGGCACCACGCACCGTATACCCTGCTGTTGGATCCGGAACCCAATACCAAACATCATGAATATTCACCTGCAACACAATTGTTAGTAACAACAGCCTACACTCCACTAACTGATCTTCCTCCTAGACCCTCAATCTCCTTCTCCACTTCCACGCCTCCCCTCCCTCATCCCACCCCAACTTAAACATTTGATCAACAATTAAAAATTTATTTTCTGACAAATCAAATAACCGACGAAAACAGACCTGCAAGGAAATGTCTCCTACCCACCTATCAAACCAAAATAAAGCACCTGCACCATTTCTGACCTTTAAACGAACATTGTCAGGAAACCACGTACCTACCACAGAACCAACACCATCCCGCATATTTGCAATTTCCTTCCACCACGCCAACCCATCCATACCCCCTGCCTGAATTTGGCCCTCCATTGTCCCATACCTAGCGGCCAAAACATGAAACCATAAACCATGTCTCAACGTTACCCCCAAACCACCAACCTCCTTCTCCAAACAGATAGTATTCCAATCAATCCAAGTAATTTTCCTATTATCCTCACAACCCAAAAAAAAAAGATTTGATAGAAGAGATGATACTTGAGGGAGCTTTGAAGAAGGAAAGAGCGTAGACAGGTAATGATGTCAGGATAGACTTTAGAAGAACGAGACGGCCACCAAACGATAAAAATTTACTCTTCCAACTAGACAGACGAGATTTAATATGTGTAACAACAGGCTCCCAAAAATTCAAACGACGGGAATCCCCCCACCAGGAGACCAAGATACACAATAGGCAAGGAAGCCACCCTACAATGCAAAACCTCTGCGGCTTCAATCAGCCAAGAACTATTAACATTCACCCCCACCAACTCACTTTCATGAAAATTCACTTTAAGACCAGACATAGCTGCAAAGAGATGCAACACAGCTCGCATGGCTCTCACATTCGCCCAACTTTTTTCACCCAGAATCAAAGTATCATCAGCAAACTGAAGGTGGGATACCGATAAGCTCCTTTCACCCCCCATCTGATTACCAGTAAAAATATTATTACAAACCATAGACTCTATCATCACATGAAAACCCTCCGCCGCCAAAAGGAATAAAAATGGCGACAAAGGATCCCCTTGTCTCAACCCTCTGGCCAAAGATAACTCATCTGTTGGACTACCATTTACCAAAACCGCCGCTGATGCCGTAGTAACACATTCTTTCATCCATTTCCTCCACAACCGCGGAAATGACATTTTACACATCACTTCATCCAAGTAGTTCCAATCCACCGAATCGTACGCCTTTTCAAAATCATCCTTGAAAAGAAGTAAATTTTTATTTAATTTTTTAGCCTCATCCACCACCTCATTTACCACCAGGATACCATCCAAAATTTGTCTTCCTCTAATAAATGTGGACTAAGTCTCTGAAATTACACTACCAATGACAATTCGCAGGCGATTTGCCAAAAGCTTAGCTAGCACTTTATACAAACTCCCCACCAAAGATATGGGAAGGTAATCATTCAAATGCAAAGGATTATCTTTCTTCGGAATGAGGGTGATAAAAGTGTTGTTTTATATATTTCTGCTGCACCACAGAGGCTTTAAAATGATCAGAGAAGTGATTAAACACCGCAGCACGGATGTCAGCCACACCCTCCACACGCACACCACCCACCTCTAAAACAGATAAATAATTCACTCGATGCCTACTTGACATGGTGCCATGGAAATTTTTTGAAATAGAATCACCCTTTCTCAACCATTGAAGCCTAAATTGTTGCCAACAAATGCTAGAGTGAATCCTAGATAAAGAGTGCAGCTCAGAAGATAACTCGTGTAATTTTTCCACCTCAACATCCCCTAAAACCGAACCCTCCCCCTTTTCATCCAAAATTTCCAAACGATTTTTAATATTAATAATTTTACCAGGAATGTTCTGAGTATGCTTTTGATGCCACTCCCGTAAAGCAAATTTGATCATCTTCAACTTTTCTTTTAATACATAACCAGCCCAACCTTCCACTTGCATCTGTCGCCATTTGGAGCTAACAATGTCCTTGTAACCAGGAACATCAACCCAACATTTAAGCATTTGAAATGGTTTTGGTCCCCAATTTTGTTCATCAGCAGAAAGAACAATAGCACAATGATCAGATAAACCACGAAGTTGAGCAATTTGAATGCTATTCGGCCATCACAAACACCAGGCTTCAGACAATAAAAATCTATCGATGCAGCTCATGGAATGACCATCCCCTCGATACCAAGTAAAACGACGGCCAACATGGGGAAGATCCACCAACAAATTACTATCAATGAAATATTGAAAGAATGACTGCTTATCAACCGATAAGCAGAAGATATTGCACTTCGCCTTTCATCTACCCCACGAACCACATTAAAATCACCACAAACACATGTATTAAGACCGTCCAAATTTACCAGCCTGTCAAATGACGAATCCCACAAAACGGATTGACTTCTAGCATCACAAGGGGCATACACATTAAATAAACAAACTCATCATGTGACTTTAGCAATCTTCCCCGGACAGCAAGAACATGATCAAATGTAAAGGAAGAGTGAATCTCGACCTCTGCCACATCCCACATTATAAGTAATCCACCTGATGCGCCTACCGACGGTCGAAAAGAATATGCATGAGGAGAACTACCACATAAAGAAGAATACATAAAAGAATCAATCTGCTCCAGTTTCGTTTCCTGAATACAAACAATAAACGAACATTTATCACTGACCAACTTCCTTCCGCTTCTCAAAGCCCCCAAGACCTCTAATATTCCAAGAAATAATCTTCATCACTCACCACCTACACCCTCACCATCTCCCCCCTCGCAACAACTTCCCCTACTCTCTTAACTCGTCCTTCTTCCCCTTTCCACCCTCCCCAGCCGAGCCTTTTACACTATACCCACTCCTCCTTCCCCGGTGTGACAAAACATGAACATGTTAGCTTTATCACCATTAAACTTTAACCCAATTGACTTACCTATACCCCACAAATCCTCCACCGTGACCTCCTCATTACCATGTTAAACAACCCAATTCTACCAATCATTACGAACTGAACCTTCAGAAGAAATGGACACTTAACTAGCTTCCCTATTAGTAACCTTCATACCTTTAGAAGAAGTACCTCTTCGACGTTTCCGAACCTGATGTTTCAATTCTTTAAGAACCACCTTCTTATCCTTAGACGGAATCATAGCCACCTTTTTGAGATTAATCATCGGATGACGCAAAACACTAACCACTTTTTTCTTTTTAACCTGTTGACTCTAGGATGAATTCATTTTTTTATTGATTTTCTTTTTAGAAGAAAAAATAATTCCAGCGTCCACATGATTTTGATCACCTATCCACTCCAAACTCCACGGTCCCGACAACAAAGAACGAGTACGTCGAGGCGGACAAGAATTTGTACATTTACACTGTTTCCTTCTTCCTTTGATAGCCCCTACCTGTGCAGACTCCGCCACCTGATCATTCAAACTAGCCCCGAAATCGATAGAGATCTGAGCACTCTCCACTTCATCCACAGACACTGTCGTGCTCAGCACTAGGTCCCCACCAACAGTCGCACTTTTCAAATTACAAACTAGTTTCAAAAATACATCAACAGCGGCTAAAGAAGATGGCTGCTCACCTTCTACATGAGGTCGTAAAACATCATGGTCCACATTATTTTCTTGCACATTTTTAATACTAATAGGTACACTTTGAGCTTTTAAATATTCTTCTGCAATGTCATTAACTAAAGCATCAGCTGCATTCTCTTCAACATAATCCCCATGATCATCCATCAGTTCACTACCGTCACAAGATGATTCCTCTTCAAATAAACAAATATCCTCTCCAAAAGAAAACCCCCATTCTTAGACAATTTTAATTTTTACCATTGTTGTCAATGCTATTGGATTATCATTGTAAACTCAATGTCATTGAAAGCTTCAATTATCAATTTTGTTGAGGTCGTAATATGTCATCTCATCCTTAAAACATTGTATTGAGAATAAATCTGAAAATTGATTTTTCAATTATTAAGGTGATCTATGCTTTAAGAGTTAATAAGGTGTGGAAAAAAATTAAAAAAAATTGACCGTCAGTTGACACTGATGAGAAAGGCCAGACCCATTTACAAATTAGTTGTGCCAATTGACATATTATACGCCATGCCATAGTATGTATACCACCGTGTCCGATTTTCCCCCTGTTGGTCATCGTCACTGTATGTTTGGATTATCTTGGTGGTTTTGTCTAATCATGCAATTAAGAGAGTTTCGATGGACCACCAATGCTAATGACGATTGTTGTATGGATCAGAGAAGGTATTGTCCAGTAATTGTGTTTTTGTCTTCTATTGTGTAGGTTTAATGTATCGTTGACAATTTTCCATGAAAAATATTATTTTAAAAAAAATCAACACATATTACAACAGTAGATAATTAGGTTAAATTTAATCGTGTTACATTTAATTAAAGATAGTGTCGTTGATATGAGTGTTATTTTTTAATGTCTTCCAAATGCAATTTTTTTCCAATGACTATTTTAAGTTTTATTGAGTCTTTGTTATTTTTGTCTTTGTATCTTTTTAATTACAAATAAGTAGAAACTACAAATTCTCAATTTGATTTATGTTTGCTTTATGTGTTATTACCTGAAATTGAAGTAATTTATGTTTGTGAATGATGTAATGTGTCACTATTGTAAGCATCTTCTATATATCTTTGTAAAGGAAATTTCAGATGTTCTCATGCAAGCTTTATGATGATGTGGCATTCTAGAAAGACTTCATATCATCTCTAATTAAACACACCCACTATATTTCATGTTTTAGTAGTGCTTTATTGAACATCCCTTCATAGTCCAATCCAATAAATTAGGTAATAGCTTAAGAAATTTTGGCATAAACCGATTAAAATCACAAACTCCACTATCATTGGTCTGTTACGGATCATTGGTTAATTATGGAAGTGGAAAAAATAAAACTTTAACAATCATAAATCCACAACCATTTTTTGGTTTTAATCAACACACAATGGTTTATTTTCACAGTAGCACCTCCACGATAAAAAAAAATTGCGTGCATAAAAATGTGCTTTTATGAATTGTCTCAAAACATAATTCTAAGAAAGACCAAATAGTATGTAACACACCAGTCTAATAAAACTATATATAATTGGATAAAAAAAATCTTCATCACAGCTTTGTTATTTTTCAACGCCTCCTTTTAATCATTAGGAAAACTTGATTTGGATTTAATGTACACAACCTTTCAAATATCATCTCATGTCTTTCTTAATTCACTATCTACAAATAAACACACACAAAAAATTGATCAACTTTGTAGAGAGCATTCTATATAAATATGCAACGCATCTAATGCACTTCTTCACCTTTTCACATTTGCACTCCTTTTGTTTACTCATACTTAGGTTACCAAATCTTTTGTAGGCAATCATGTTTGTTTTTCAGAGAAATACCAAAAAGCAAGTGGATAACATTATATATAATTTCATTGCTCACAGTAATGTCTAAAACTTTGTTACAATACTATTGTTTGTGTTTGAAATGTTTATTCTTTGTTCTTGCAGGAAATTGAACACCACACATAGGTTTTTGAACAACCTTGTCAACACCATAGAGGAGAGTAGTCTAAAAGTACGCATTGCTAGACTATGGGACAATTTTCATATCCAAAAGAAAAATGAATTGTTAAGTATAAATATGGTGTTGATTGATGAAAATGTGTCAACACTACAAGAAAATCTTTTATTATCTAGGGACAAAATCCATCTGTAGGAGCTAAAAGGCGTGGGTAATCTTAATTACCCACGGCTTGCCGAGGGTCTCGAGGCCGTGGAAAAATGCCTCGTCGGTAACGTTACTCACGGCCATGTAAGCCCTCTGTATTTACCGTCGGCCACATCAAGGATATTTTGTGGGTAATCGTGGTTTCAACAACAAATTTTTGGTCATATATTACCCACGACTTAGTCGTCTGTAACATTACCCACGGCTTAACCATCAGTAAAATTACCCACGGCTTAGCCGTCAGTAACATTACCTAGGCCCTCTGTAATTCTTTTGTATGCTTTAAGCTTCAATCATTAATACTCACGGCTAAGCCTTTAGTAATGTTTTGTTCCTTGTATACAATAATACACAATATATCTTATTCAATTGATGGTTCTTTTTTCATATATCGATTGCACATTATCCTTCAAGATTGCTATATTTTTAGATGACTCAATATTTTTAGATTGCACAATGTATCTCCTTCAATTGATGATGACTCAGCAAATTGAGAAAGAATTAAATGTTCGTATATGCTTATATTCTGCAGTGAGCATTATCGAGGTATTTTTTATTTTTTAGCTTAACATAAATTGATATTTACAATTATTCAATAATATTTTTGTTATGATTTATTTTTTACTAGAACAGTAACACTATGAGTTATTGAACATTAAAAGACTAATGTAATGCTAATTGAATTGTGAATTTGACCGTTGTTACTCTTTTTTTTACATCAAAATATTATTAATAAAGCCATACCACAAAGAAAAGTGGGATGAACTAGTATTACTGAGAGGCTGAAAGGCACACAACACCATAAAAAATCGCCTAGAACATACACTTATACACAACAGCAAAAACAAAGTGCTAACAGAAAACAAAAAACAGGATCAGAATCATTCAAAGACCCATAAGACAGTAGCAGAGGGGGGACATACGCACATAGCCTAGTACACCTCACCCGCACCATTGTTACTTGAGTACTCACTTGTGTTCATCTATTTTTTGTACGGTTATTAATTGATATAGTAAAAAACCACGGTTGATGAGCTTGTTTAATGTAACTTTGTCATTATATTATCACTCACTTCACCTTGATATCTTAACGACCTATGTATTGTGAGGTTAAACAAAAACAATTTTTACAATATTTTCATATAAGCTAAAAAAAATTGAACAACCAATATAATAACAAACAACCCATGAGAAAATGGAGTTGTTGTCAACAGAAAATAACAAATTCCAAACGCTTAAGGTAGTACATGAACATACCCAGCAAAACCGAAAAACAAAACCTTCCTAAGGAAACAAATAGCTACCTGTGTGAGCCAAACAGAGAAAAAAAACAACTAACAAAACAAAAGCCTCATAGCTGCCAACAATAACATGTATGGGACCTAAGCCAGCCGAAGCAACAACCTCAAAAACCCACACAAACAAAACGTCCCTCACAGACTACCTAAGAATGACTTATATACAAGAACAATTTGAATCAACTTAACATTTAATTGATAAATATAAATCAGCCACACAATATGAATTAGGCACAATCACATTGAACAATTTGAACCACAATACAGTTGATTGAAAAACACAATCAAATGAAAATCTAAACCTTAATAACCACAAATATAATCACAGTTAATTGAAAAACACAATAAAATGAAAATGTAAATCCTAATTATCGACGAAGGAGGTGAGAAGACTTACCAAATTAAAAAATGGACAATCCCTTTCCTCACGAGATCCCCTTTTCTCACAAGAACCCTTTCTCAGGATAATCCCAAAATTGTAGAGAGAGAGAGGGGGGGGGGGGGGGGGGGGGGGGAGAGGGAGCCGGTGGAAAATCGAAGAAGAGATTGAGCCGGTGGTGGAGATTTCACGTACGAGAGAGAGAGAGAGAGGGGAACATGTAACCGTTCTACGATGAGTGTATAACATAATACGTGTTTTCAGTGAGTGGATACGTTTTGTTTTATTTCTCTGAGTTTTGGCAAATTTTTTGGATTCAAATCAATAAAATTTTGGGATTGGGGAAAAAGTTTGTAGCCAAAATCATAAACAAGTATATGGTTGCTATTATGTATATATATATATTAATATAAATAAATAAATAAATGTATCGTACAGAGGGTTAGACCGTGGGTAATTATTGAGGATAAAAAGTCGTCTATAATTATTGATGGTTAAGTCGTGGGTAGCAATTTAAAAAATTTCACATTGAGCTTTTAACCTTATAGACGGTTTAGCCGTGGGTAATCCGTCACTACTCTAAAATATTACCCACGGCCTTAAGGCAATGTGTGTATTATATTTATTTAAGATCTAATACTGAATTAAATTTCTTATAATAAAAAAATAGTTTCCCTTGCAGTCTAATTACATCCTTGCTGCTGTACCCAAGAGATTTGCAGGTTCATTCCGAAAGACATCATTACAGGAGGGAAAAATATATGTCATTACAAAATTTGCGGTGTCAAACAAAAAAAAAGTAGGTTGTGGTTGAAAGCAATTCTTCGATGTTACAGTTTCATACTGACACCAAGTTCAACGATGAAGACTATGATGATGGCAAGATCCCTCTTCATATTTTCGAATTTGTCATTTATGACCATTTGGAGGCTCGAATTGGCAAAGATGTATGAACAAGTTGATTTATCGTCTTACCTTATTAAATATCATGTTAATGTGTATCAAGCGTTGTTTTAATCATTTTCTTGACTATCATATATAATTGGAATCATAGTCGATGTCAATCCTATTGAGCAAAGAATAACTCAACATGGTATAATGGATATGTTGTTAGTTAGGCTAAAAGATATGAGGTACAATGTAATATACAACGTAGGTATTATGTGTTTTGAAATGTATTCATGAGTTTATGATTTTTTTTAAACTCTATCTCTATCTCTATATACATGTATTCTAAGCTACACTTTGCCTACATGTCATCTCACCAATGCCCCCTTTCTAACTAATTTTCTAAGCATTCACCATGTGGCTCTCTCTTTTCTTTTTCTTTATTTTCCTTCTATTTATTGCTAAATATTTACATATACTCATGCTTATAATTCTTAAATATGTAACTGATAATTGTTTCATCTTTCAACTTCCACAATGTAAAGAACTTTTATGAAACAGGAGTTATGCTTTAAATTCTAAATGCAAGCAAAATAAAATTAATTATAGTGTTGTATGGCCTATTTAGAACACGACATTAAGGGTTCTAGAGTAGTAACCACCCAATTGAGAAATTGAAGAGATATTCAATCATTGTTTAGCATAATTTGCTTCCTTAGAATTTAGTGTATATATATTGTTGATCTCATTGGCAATTGGCATCAAAAATCAAATGTTGGGTTTTTGTTCTAGGTTTTATTTTGGAGTGTTTGACAATTGGTATCAATTATTTTGGTTTATTTTCTCCATGTTTGAATCAAAAGAAGAAGAAAAACAGGTATGCATTAGAATAAAAATAAGAAGAAAAACAGGTAGTAATCTTGAATTTGTCTAATAAGTGTATATTTTTAAAAGGCTCTAAAGGTGAATTTATCATTTTTGGTGAAATGATAAATTTTATATTAGTAAAAAAATGGAGACTAACTATTTGATAGTGAAATGATAAATTCTATATCTATATATATCTTTGTATTTTAAGTTTGAGTTATTCTTAGATAAACATTGTGATATGAGACTTCCAAGAGAGCTTATTCTCACTCTTTCTTATTCTATCTAACATGTAACAACACTTTATTGAAACTTTGTCACCTTCTTTTAATCTATATATATTTTAATAATCACATCTAAAATTCATTATACATCTCCACTATATCAATTTGATTTGTAATGTTAATGATAGAAAACTAAAAAGTTTACTAAAATTTCACATGACTCTATAGTTTTTTTATCCCATTCAAAACTTTATGATTTTTGGTCTTAAATATATCTAAAGTGATTAGACCAAATTCCTCTAGAAGCACTCTATATACACTTTTTCAATCTTATATTTTAAATGTCAATTCTTTAATATTTAGAGGAATGGCAAATTATTTTTCAATGTTGATTTATATCGATGATTAGGAATGTCATAACTGAAATTTCAACTCATATACGCTATAGAATTCAAGAGACTTTTGAGTCTAACTTAAATTTTTGCTTGGGAAATTTATTTTAAATAGTGTTTTTTGCAAGAGAAATTGCATGTTGAGTCTTTGTTCCTGATATTGTTTGGAGTGTTTGGAAATTGGTAATATATTGTTTAAATTTACTTTCTTCTTGCTAAAATTAAAAGAATAAAAAGGTTTGTAATTTTGAGGGTTTTTTTTAGTCTTTCTTTCCATTTTTTATTTTAATTATATCAAATAGTTAATTTGAAAAATATAACTTTCTTATTTTTTAACTTTTCGGTTTGAATCACATATTTGTCAAAAAAAAAAACAAAGGGATCAATCACAAGAGTCCCAATAGATTCGGTGTGTAAATATCTTAGTCATTAGATTATCAGATATTGAACAACGCATTTATTATATACATAACTTATTGCATTTATTTACAATATCTTCCTGCTTTAATTTGTATATCAGTTTTTTCTCTATTGGTTTTATCTCTATATATACATGTATTCTAAGCTATGTTTTGCTTACATATCACTTCACCAATGATCCCCTTTCTAACTTTTATTCTTGATCATTCTTCTACTTTGCTTATGTGTCACTCCCTCAAACCATTATTATACATAATAATTTGGCAAATTCTATGGTACACTCAAAAATTTGAGTGTATTGGTACACCAAATCAATAAATTAATAGTTAAATGTGTTATTTTTTGAAGAGAAAAATTGTTTTCTATCACTTATAATTAAATCTTATTTACCAAAATCGTCAACGAAATAAAATTTAATTTTTCTGAATTTTTAGTACTAAGATAGAGAATTTTGATTATTTTTTACAATAAAATGTAAAAAAAATTAGTATGATTTTTATAATCAATGAAATGATGTTTTTTCTTATGAAATGACATTTTCTAAAATATAAATATCAGCAAATAGCTCTTTATTCCATAAAAATAATAGTTAATTTAAATATTTTTGAAGTAAGAGTATCGATACACCTTAATTTGCAGGTGTAACGTAGAAGCTCCCTAATAATTTTGATAAAAAGAGTTACACAAATCAATTGCAACCTTAATAAGAAAGAAGTAAGAATAAGTGTAACTGAACATTATTATTTTAATTTAAAAAAACAGTCGCCGCACAAACAACTATCGGTTACACAACTTTTACATCCTTCATTCTTATAACTCCTTCAACTACTATTTTTTAAAAACACTTGATTAATTTCAATAATATTTACACAATCACCGTTGAATTTGTCTGTTTACATTCTTACACATAAAGGTTAAAAAGATGTTACATTTTAGATCATCCATATTTCCTTTTTTTCCCTTTCACCTATATAATAACCAACTCTAATCTCATTCCTTTTCTGCTCATTTTGTGATATTTGATGATCAATTTTATTATTTACCTCATTTTCTCTTGACTTTTTCGCCATGTCTACTATTGATCCCATCTTTCTACACTTTTCCTCTAGCATGTTATCTATATGTTCTAATCTTATATCATGTTTTTTACTTTCATGTCATTGAGAAACATTGTGTGTATAAATATGTGATTTTGTGCACCAAATTTTGGGTTGGGTTCATCACCACATGCAAGCAACAATTGATTATAGTTCATCTTCAATATTGTATTACTGTTTTTTTCCACTCACTTCAACTCTTCATCTCTTGATTATTAATTGTTTATATGACATGATAGGGAGTCAAGTTACTCTTAGATTGGTCAAATATTTAAGCTCTATTTTTTTTTATATGATGTTTGTTAGTCTATTTTTCCGACTTTCTTTTATATTGTTTTTTATTCCTTAATGTGTATGTGGAAATTTTTTATGTGCATTAGAAAAATAGAATAAATAATTACTCTATTTTTTATTTTGTTGCATTGTTGTTACTCAGGAAGAAGTTTATAAAAAAGGGTTGTTCATCGTTAATTTTTCTAAGAAACTATTGGATGGTACCTCTTCAGTTTGGTATTATATTTCTTTTCTATTTTTCACTCATTATCTTTTGGCTATTCATTGGTTTTATGACTTAATAGAGACTCAAGTTACTCTTAGGTTGACCAAATAGTTTATATTTTCAAAAAAAATTAAAAAGTTACTTTTTATTAGTTAATGAAAGGTTGTAAGAAATGTAATGATAATTGCTCACGACTATTAGCATCTCCTTCTTTAAAAAAAAAAAGCATCAATGCCTAGGTAACTACTTGTAGAAGCACACATCTACTCAAAACTCTAATGGAATGATCTTGATCTTTTTAAAATTAGAGAGACAAAGTCATGTTTTGATGATTTGAACGCGGCAACATGAAAATTTAACCCTTGACCGTGGGATTGACTAACATTCATATTTTCCATTAATTGAGTTTCCTATAATTAAGAGTAAATTTGGATGCAAAATTGTGATGATGTTGATGTGGTACCTCTAAGACCTTCCCATACACTAAACTTGAGTCATTATTCCGAAGTTATAATTATGCATATGTGCCAACTCTAAAAATATATTCTTAAATATGATATAACTCTCACCCTTTCTTATTCTATCTAATAATTATAAGAATGCAAGCAATTTTAAGTTACAAAACTTATCATCCCTTCTTAGTATATCTGTTGTTATTATGTACCATTCATTAAATTAATTTAATAAGAATAAATGAATAGATTAAAAAAATTATAAAAAAAAAGATAAAAATTTTAATATCAAAGCTTTTTTGAGCTTATCGTTCTCATATAAAGACCAATATACGTTGCACATTTTTTTATTAGTATTTAGCTAAATTCAGTTGTTCTCCAAAAAATATTGTCATAATGTGTAAGATCTAAACAAGCTTCACGACTATTATTCTATCTAATAGAGTAGTCAACAAAAACTATATTACCTGATGCAACTCTTGGGTGAATTTGGAAGTGGATTTTAATGTTCATCAAGTGTAATTCCTTTTTGAAAAAGCATTCTCACATGTAAAAAATCTTCTCACATATCTTATAACTTCTCACCCTTTCTTATTCTATCTAATAACTATAATAACGAAAGTAATTTCAAGTAAAACTTCTTAATATGTTTTTATCCTCCACAAAATTAGTTAAATAAGAAAGATTAAAAACAATAATTGGGCATATGGCCATCCTTTGTACTAAAAAATAAATAATATTCAAGCCTTTTTGTGCTTATTGTTCTCATATCAAGACCAATATAAATGACACATTTTTCCTTATTAATAATATTAAGCTAACTTCATTGTAAACTAATTAAAATTCTTCTTGAAAAAACACTAACATAATGTTTAACATTTAAAAAAGTTTCACAACTCTATTAAAACATGTGCAATGCACAGGTTATATGTTTAGCTTCATAGAGATATAAGGAACGACATGTGTACAACAATAGTGGGAGAACGATTGTCGCTGAACTCAATAATGAATTCAAGTGAGAGCTCAACGAAAAGTAACCCACAGATGAAGAACAAAAGAGAAAGAAGATGGAACTGATTCATAAAAAAAGAGATGGATTTCTCGCTCTTACCAAACGATTACATGTTGAGTCACCTTCTTCTCGGTGCTCAACAGTTCTGCAGTAGAACCATGGTTTGTTCGCTCGACATCAACGGAGAGCCATCTACGAACTTAACACTGTCGACATCGTTTATGATGGTGAATACGGATCAAGGTTTGATCTAGCCTTTGAAATTATCAATCATAACATGCAGAGTTCAGATTAGGTAGAAGGATTTTAGGATTTAAAAATTTTAACGTTTTTAGGGATTGAGTAGTGTGTGTATTTTTTTTTCCAATTCCTTTTATGTTTTTTTAACGTGAAAAACTGCCTTTTTATGTGTTCGTATCTTTTGATTTTTTAATTTTAAAAAAGTCACTGTTTAATTTTGATAGAATGTATGCTATTTTTTTAGGATGGAATATATGTTATTGGTATCTTTTTATTTTTTAGTTAATCAAGTGACAAAAAAAATCCAACTTTTTACCTTAAAAATATAGGCCTACAAAATACAAGTTTTTAACTTAAATCTTTATTTTATTTTTTTTGTCAAGTACACTTTCATTCTTTTCATTTTTGTCCGTTCGGACACATTAATCAACTTTAAATATGGTTAGTTTCTCTAGACACCTGTAAATCACGTTTTGTTTGAAATCATGACATAAAACAACTTTAACACATAATTTCTAATTCTTAACTACTTAAAATCACGAAAGATTTACATCTAATAGCATGCAAATACGCTTTTGCTTCATCAAACCCAACTCCAAAAATAAAAAATAATCTTATTTTTAAAAAAAATATGACCAACGTTTTCTTTTCATTAATTTATGTTAAAAATTTAATCAAACCCGTGCAACGTACGGGTTGTATATATCACCATATGTATCTATAAATCATGCATATATTGAGTAATCTAAGTTTTAATATTTTTTATGTGTCCTTT
Source organism: Medicago arabica (assembly GCA_946800305.1). Taxonomy (NCBI): domain Eukaryota; kingdom Viridiplantae; phylum Streptophyta; class Magnoliopsida; order Fabales; family Fabaceae; genus Medicago; species Medicago arabica. The sequence goes on along the minus strand of OX326967.1, from coordinate 2,961,958 downwards.
TTAAAAAAAAATACTTTTTCCTTCTTCACTCCTCTTTTTCACTAATTCATATTTTAATCAAATCATAAATTTATTTCTTCCAAAACATATATATTTTTTAACTCAACCATAACATATTCTGTAACGCCCACTTTATTTATTTAATTATTTTATTGGAGTATATAGTATATTATTATATATTATGTGATTTTAATGATGTTTGCGATGTATGAGATGATGTTGTGGTGTGATGTTTATTTTATTGTTTAATAAAATAAAATATGTGATGAAAATTAAGATGTGATATAATAACAAATATTTTGAGAGATGGGGTTGTTTTCATAAATAAGATAGAGTTGTGGGGATAAGTGAGAATAGAAAGAATTATATAAGGGAGTTAGGTTTAGAAAGAAGCAGTCAGTACGTTACAGACTTTTGCAAAAAGGAGAGGAAAGTGGCCGGAGAAGAGAGAACCTCAATTCTGCGAACATACCAGGTAAGGGTGAGCCTAACTCAATTATATTATGCTGTAATTCATCTGTTATGATTAACCTAAGGATTAGAGAGAGTTTTGAGAGAGTTCCAAAGTTAGGGTTAATGAATTTTGTGATGAATTGATGTTATAATGATGTGAATTGATGTAGAAACCTGTTACAGAACCTAGACTAATCACTAGGACCATAATTCTGATAGATTGGAAGCATAAAACGAAGAATTGGACGAGTTTTGGCGATGTTTCGAGCGAACCCGTAACCCCTCTGCGATAGCTCGCCGTGGCGAGCAACCCCTTTAGTGCGCGCGAGGCGAGCAACTTCACTCGCCGTAGCGAGCAAGTGGCAGAATGCAATTTAAGTAGCTCGCCGTGGCGAGCAGTCCCACTTGCCACAGCGAGCAATGTGGTCTCAGACCACTATAACTTGAGTTTTAGAACTCTGTTTTGAGCGGGGCTTTGAGGGTAGACTTTTGGATAGTATTGGAGATGTTTAAGACCTAATTAGAACCTGTAATGATGCTGTAAGATGATACTTAAGTGTTGACGTTAATCTATGATTAAATACTTAATAAGCGAAGTTTACGAGTGAAGTATAAATGATGATTGTGATGATAACTATGTGCTGTAAATATATATATAAGTGTGCTGAGCTGCTGCCAGGTATTGTATAATTGCATGTGTCGATAAAGAGTCGTATTTGACGTTAAGACGTTGGGATAACTTGTTTAAGAATAAAGAGTCGAGTCCATGCATTTGCATATTTTGAGACGGTGGAGCTTATGCTCAAAGCGACGGTGGAGCATTTGCTCAAAGCGACGGTGAAGCTTATTAAAGCTAAAATATTGGTACCACATGCATGATGTTAAGATGTTAGAGTTGCATTTGTTGAGTCATGTGTCTGAGATGTTTTGAGACGGTCGTTTATGAAGATGTTCTAAGATGATTTGTATATGTGGATGTCTGAGACGTTTCTGTTCTATGTGATGAATAATGTTGTTATTGTTAAGCATAATTTTTTGAATTATATGTTAATATAATTATTGTGAATCTCACCCCTTCTGTTGGAATTGCTGCCTTGTGGGCAAGTGCAGGTGACCAAGCTTAGGTTCGTCGACGTGAGAGGTCCTTGTGGAGTCTTAGGAGCTCTGATACGTAACGGGATGGGGATTATTATTATTTCTATTCCTTTTATGTATCATGTTGATTAATTATGATGTTTGCGACGTAACTTGATTTGAGATGTTTTATGAGGCTTTTGTGCCGAAACTTATTTATTTAAGATTTTGAGAAGTTTATGAATTCCGCTGCTATGTTGGATATTGTTTAAGAATAAATTATTATTCAATTTGATTTTAAAGATTTTATGAAATGTGACATCCTGATTTATGTGTTATACTCTGATTATTTGAATGAAATTTTAAAGCTGGGATTTTCGGGGTGTTACATATTCTATGTTGTATCAAAAGTTTATAAGAAAATGTTAAGAGTTTTTTTTTACAAGAAAAATAAAACTTTTTTATTTAGTAAATTTTTTAAAGTTAAAAGTATTTATCCAAGATGTAAATACCGACTATTTTTAAAATAAATCAAAATTTAATGTTGAAGACTTATTTAACTTATATACTCACTCTTTTTTAGATCATATACAATTTACAAAAAGTAGTATTAATTTTTTTTTAAGTAAAGAAAAAACACGTGCAAGTAATTTTCTAATGAAGCACGACTATTATGATATCGTTTAGCATCATTCAGCTACATCTGCCTAGAATTGTAAAAGGTGATTTTATTTTATTTTTACCATTTACTATAAGTGTTGAAGTCATAATCCACCCTTTACTGTGTTGATATTTGTTGGATTCGTCTTAGAAAGATGTAGTTTTTCCATTCTTTTGGTTGGAATAAAAATGGTAGTTTGTGATATACAATAAATTAATATGCATGGTTCTGAAAAATGAAGAAAGATGTAGTTTTTCCATTCTTTTGGTTGGAAAAAATGGAAATTATTATTAAAAAAAATGGTAGTTTGTGGTATACATTAAATTAATATGCATGGTTCTGAAAAATGAAAAAAAGATGTAGTTTGTCCATTCTTTTGGTTGGAAAAAAAATGGAGAAGTTGTAAAAAAAATAAAAATAAGGGTAGTTTGTGGTATGCATTAAATGAATATGAAGAATTCTATGTTGTACAAAATATATTTATTTAATACATGTATTAACGTTCTTTCATATTCCTCATTCTTATAAGATGTGCATGCATTAGAAGATTTACAAGAGAGTTACGAAATAAATATTTATAGGCTTGAATGTGGCTAACTTTTAATGTAAAGAAAGATGAGAGGATGCATCCTTTTTAATGTTTTATTGTGGATTTATTTTGAGTTTAACATTTTAAATTTCTTCGTAACTTTTCAATTTTACACTAACTAATAACAGCTGCATGAATTGATTATAAATATGACTTATGAACTACTCCTTAGTATACATGAGTGTCCTGAAATTTCAATTTATAAGAGTAATTTTATTGTGGGTTTATTTTGAGTTTAACCTTATTTTTAGTTCAACCTTATTGTGGGCATGAATTGCTTATAAATATGCCTTATGAACAACTTCTTAATACATAAGAGTGTACCAAATTTCAATTTTAGAGGATATGTAAGAGTATTGTAGAAGAAGAAATTTTAAAACTTATGTGATCTCATTGTGTCTTTTTTCTTCTTCTATGGAGTCAACGGGGGAAGATATATTGCGGTGCATTGTTTGTTCTTTTAACTCTAACACAATATGTTCATAAGAAAGTTCCATTTGTGCTCAAAACATATTTCACATGCTAATAAGGAAGTTATTTTATACTTAACACTAAATTTGCTAAAAATAATATACATATTTTTTTTTAAAGAATATACATCATTTGTATTTGTTGAAGATTAATTAGTGGATCTACATATAATCAAATTAAATTTTAATAAAAATTATTTATACTAGAAGAATTATGATGAATAGTTATTAATTTTTTTTTATTAAAAATCGTGATGTCATAAAGTGTTTGACTGATACTTATGGAAAAGATGTGATTTTATTTTATTTCTTTTAAATTATGTTGTTTTAATTTTTTTTAATATAAAATAATATTATTGACTCAAGTTAGGATAAAATTTGATAATAAATTCTAAAATATAAAAATATAATAAAATAAAGGGAAAATGAAAAAAATATATAAGTCGATATAAACCAAACCCAAAAAAAATAAGAAAATAATTTTTGTTTTAATTTATTGTTCAAGTGTATTTTTATTATTCTTTGCTAATAAAGGTGAACGACACATCCTTGAGGTTAAGTAATTTTTATATACTCTTTATTCTATATTCATTTGGCAAAGAAAAAAGTTTCAAAGTATTTTAATAGTCATTTTTAAATCAAAGAGCAATCCAATAGACGACCGACCAAATTTCTTATTTCCAATGCCTTAAAAGAACATTATAATCAATATGCCTATATACATACATATACATATACATACATTACATATATACATGTATTTTAAGCTACACTTTGCTTACATGTCACCTCACAAATGCCTTTTTTCTAACTTATTTTCTATATGTATTCTAAGCTACACTTTGCTTACATGTCACCTCACAAATGCCTCTTTTCTAACTTATTTTCTATAAGCATTCACCACATGGCTCACTCTTTTTTTTCTTTCCTTTTTTCAACTATTGCCTAAATATTTAGGTATATCCATTCTTATATTTAATATATAACTTGCCAATTGATATTTGTAACTTTCTACTATCCAGCCATATATCTATCTTCTATATCAAAAATAACATATGTAACTTCTCACGCACAATAAATATCTATACCAAATAGTTTTTTGGTATTCTCACTCTATATATGCTCTAATAAAGATGTTTTTGGTATTCTATATTAAATCCACATGTCCACATATAAAGTTCATAGACTAATCAAATTATTTTTTGTTTAGTTCTATACATTAATCAAATTCTATATATACATGAAAAGTCAGTCCTAACATTTCAAGAACATTAAAAATGATTAGTATGCTCCACAAATAAATTTCATTCATAAGATTGGAAATTCTAAAAATTGATGTTTTACTTTTTCTAATAAAATTTTGCCCCATATTATATATGCATGATTGAAACCTCTACATTCATGATCATTTCGGCTTTTCTCATTCGCTGAGGTAAGGTAGTTCTCCTTTTTCCTTCCTTTCCTTTTATTTTTGTGCTTGGATTTACATTTTCAGTCAATAAATTGGTTGATATATTCTCTAAAAAAACATGAGTATATATGCCACATCTATATTGTAGAAGATCGTATCTAGAGAGCACATTAGTTTCTTAGACTAATGAAGTCTCATCTTTTTTGCTATTTTATTTTCAGGTTTTATTCATAACACTAGGAAGAGAAGCACATGATTGGTAATGGCTATTTTATATCTAATAATTTATTTTAATAATTTTCTTCCTTTACACAACTATTTGTTGATCCTCTAAAAAAAGCTATTTGTTGATGGCCTTTTTATAGTTGAATTAAAGTTTTTTTTTTCTCATGCATATATAGAGTTATATATATAGCATATAGAGAGTCACCGTTCAATAATTCCAAAGAAAAGTCCATTATTTTTAAAAGGATTTTCAATATGATCTAATATGATAATTTAATCATCATGTGATAATTTACATGATGATTTATACATCTCTAGATTGCCGACCCGTGCGCCGCACGGGTCTTATGAGCTGTAAACATGTTGATAATCAACTACATGATATGTTTCATATAAAACATTAGTGAATACTTCCTCATAAACGACATTAGAGGTAAAATTTGTATCTTCGCTGTCTTCATTAGTGGTTAATACCTTTAACCCTTCTCTTGAGGTAACTCTCGAAACAACAACATACAGTTATCCATGTGAAAATACATGAGTTGGTAGGTATATTCTAATATTTTCAAGTGATTGCCCTTCGCTCTTATTTATAGTCTTTGCAAACAACCCAGGCAAAGAAAACTGTCTTCTTTAAAACTTGAGAGGAATTATCATGAACGTTAGAGATAATGTGGGTACAAATATAGTCAAACTCTTCTTAAAAAATTTCTAGCCGGTTAAATTCACAAACTAAATTGCACGCTGCACTAATTAATGAAATGGTCAAAATTCAAAAAAAAAAAATTAACTTAACAAACCGTGGATACTTTGCTTTAACATATATTGCAATAGTGCCTATCAAGTGTGGGGTACGTTTATTGTATTTTTTTTATTTTTTCAGTTCACCCTCTGTTGCAAGCAGCCATCTTAGACAAAATTCAAGAACTTGATAACCACATAGACACTAATTAAAATTAAACAAAAAAAATGATTAATGTATTTTTCAGATTATTATTCTAAAAACAAATGATCATAACGTGGTGCAAAATTGGTGTACACAATAATACAGTGGAATCATTTTGTTATTTGGATACACCAATATTTAGAAAATAGATATAGGGACTTGGAGGTGGTCATCCATATTTAGATGGTTTTACAGACTTTATTAATAACATATAACTGTATACATAAGTTCACATTATATTCTATTTATTTGTTTATTTGACATGAACTAATTCGTAATAGCTTGGTATATACAAAGAATCATTTATTCTTTAAGCTTAGTTGTTAATGCATATAATAAGAGAAACATAATATCAAGCATATAAGAAGAAAATTGCTTCAATGACTTTGTCCATTAACTGATGATAAATTCAAAACAACTAAGTCTGGAATAGAAAACAAACTGGATACATAATTTAACTGAAATTGTCTTAGACAAAATAGTTTTGCTAGACTTCAACAACAACTTTAACGACAACATAATGCAAAAGAAGGAGTCAACATGCTCCAAACACAAAACAAAAGGAAACAAACAAACTTCAAAAAAACAACGACGAAATTAACTCCAGCAAATCCCAGTTTCATGCACGCCAAATTTAAGTGCTATAAATTTGCACGTATAGCATATCATTGTTCCCAGCAACAGGTGCCCCTAGCCTCATTCCCCCTTCATATAGGTTACGTGCGTCCACAAAACGCTTCCACTGACCATCAATTCCACTGTGCAAGATGCATGAGCAAAACTAAATTACCAATACAAATACAAAAACATGTTTTCTGATTTAGTAGCATATGTTACGCAGTTCATGGCATACTTCAGGAAGCATTCTCTCTACTTTATCCATATGGGGTTTGTGATATTGCAGCACCCAAAGCACCATTATGTAGGGAGGGTCATGTGTTCGCACCTAGTGGATTGCATGCAAAGAATCCTCAGCTCCACATTTCCGGAAGGTGGGAAATTGGATTTTTACATGTTTTTTAATTTAAACACTCTGATACTTACTTAGTGATACTTGTATCTAATAAAACTCTATGTTACTTAGCGATACTTGTATCTAACAAAACTCTATGATATCAATTAACTTTCTTATTTTATTTGTATAAAAAAAAACAAGTGTGAAATCGGATTTAACACCAACAACTTTTATATGTAAAATCGGATTTAGCATCAACAACTTCTATATTCAACATGTAAGTTTATAAGGAAATTAATAAAAAAAAATAAGGATATGGAGAAAGAAATTTGATTCAAGCTTGTCAACGGCTTGACTTAGTTTGAATCAAATAAACTAAAGGACAAAAAACTTAAAAGACCATGTGTGCTTCGGCAATGGTCAATTTTGTTGGATCACATAAATTCTTAATACTCCTTGATGTCACAAGAGAAGGAGAGGTCAGAAGGGAGTAAATTTAATTTTTTTAATGTTGGCAACTTCAATAGTAAAGCTGATGAGAGTTTTTTTAAGTGCAAGATTTTTAATAGTTGAACATAACTAAAAAACTAAATTTCCCTTCAACAAGAAAAAAACTAAAACCAAATTTGACGCTTAAAATAACTTAATTTAATTTTATGGTAATAATAAGAATTTGTATTATTTATAGCTTTCAAATGACATGAGTTTCTTTGTTTTCTGCTCTTGTCTGCTCTCTTGAAACAAACAAAAATATTACATGAGTTTTATCTCAACATGATATAATATTTATTATTCAAGATATCGACACTAGAAATAGCTAATCTGTTTTGTATCCAAAAAAAAAAATTGCTAATCTGAACAATAAATACAATATCTGTAGTGGATTTCTTTTCTAAGGTAAAAGTCAATTTTATTTTTTAATAAGTTTTAGATTTATAGAACTTTGATTAATTTTTAATTAAAGTTTGACTCAATTGATTAATGAACCGAATTCAATAAATTAATTATTGAATCGAATTTTACACTAACTAACACCGATTTCGTTGCTATCCATGATACTTCAATCAACAGTTAAACTAAGTCTATAGCATACAACTATATAAGTAAACACTAATTTAAAATCTTATATTCATGCATTCGAAATATTGTTAGTCGTTTGATTTTGATCAAATAATCCATAAAAAATGCAGATTTTAGTTTTGACTATATGATTCAAAATACTAAGCTTGAATCAAAAGTCATATCTTGAATCAACGTTGTATTTGGATGAAACAACTAGCGGTATCATGTCCTCCTTTGATCTTAATTATAAGCAATATTTGATTTTTCAAGTTAATTGAACAATTGATGTATTTGATCTATATTGACCAAATTCATTAGATATTCAATCAATTAAAAAAATGATTTATTTTTACTTATAATTGAGATCAGAGAGAATACATCGTTGATTCAGACAAACACATAGAGTTGAACAAGTGCAAAGCCTTCGCCATTTCTAAGCTCCATCGGTATCGATGAAGATTTGCAGCTTCGAAATTCTCATCACAATAAACAAAGCATCGAGACCAATATTACGTTAAACTTTTAAACAGCCAACTTTTACGACTATTAACGAAAAGTTCTAACTCTAATATGGCGTGCCAAAACCATCCGAATGAATCACAAATTATAAATTAAATAAATGAAAAGCGTGCATAATCTTAATATTCGCATCAGATTCTGATTATGTAACAATGATCCGTACCCAAAGTCAAAAAGAGAACACCAGTATCTCACTCACATTCTATCCGATTTAATTCATCCTAACCTATAATAACAATCTTGATTTATTTTTTTACTAATCACTAATTTTTCAGTTACCGCGCCGATTATTTAACATATGCGAGTACATAAAAAAGTGTCAAAATGTAGCACTCGCATTAAGCAATCACACGTATTACCAAGTCGTTAATCAAACAAAGATTAATTTAATCATACTTACAATGATAATTAAAAGACAGATGAAACAATGGATAAAAATTGTTGAAACAAAGAGCATGTATTTTGCATGTAAACAACAACCATCATGAGAGCGATGATGATGACATACATGATACATACAAGTTGCACGCATCATAAATTAAAAAAAGAAAAAGAAATAAATAGCTAATTTTCTGTCTCAGATTTAACCAAAAAAGGAGAAATTTCAATTTTCTCTCTTCTCTAAAACGGAAACAAAATAAAGAAAGAGAGAGCCAATGGGATCACTCCACGTGTACTCTCTCTTTCTATCTCCTCCAATTGTCTGTTAGATCACAAGTGTAGAAAACGGGCAAGCTGGGTGGGCTTCACAACGCCTTGTAGGTGGGTCCCACCACCCTTTAACAACCCCGTCACTTCCACGTACCTTTCTCTCTCCTCTTTCTGATTCTTTGTAACACCCCGAAATCCCTAATCAGAGTATAACACATGAAATCAGGATGTCACATTTCATTAAATCTTTAAAATCAAATTGAATAATAATTTATTCTTAAACAATATTCAAACATAGCAGCGGAATTCATAAACTTCTCAAAATTCTTAAATAAATAATGTCTCGGCACAAAAGCCTCATAAAACATCTTCAATCAAGTTACGTCGCAAACATCATAATAAATCAACATGATACATAAAAGGAATAGAAATAATAATAATCTTCATCCCGTTACGTATCAGAGCTCCTAAGACTCCACAAGAACCTCTCACATCGACGAACCTAAGCTTGGTCACCTGCACTTGCCCACAAGGCGACAATTCCAACAGAAGGGATGAGATTCACAACAATTATATTAACATATAATTCAAATAATTATGCTTAACAATAACAACATTATTCATCACATAGAACAGAAACGTCTCAAACATCCACATATATTAATCATCTTAGAACATCTTCATAAACAACCGTCTCAAAACATCTTAGACACATGACTCGACAAATGCAACTCTAACATCTTAACATCATGCATGTGGTACCAATATTTTAGCTTTAATAAGCTTCACCGTCGCTTTGAGCAAATGCTCCACCGTTGCTTTGAGCATAAGCTCCACCGTCTCAAAATATGCAAATGCATGGACTCGACTCTTTAATTCTTAAACAAGATATCACAACGTCTTAACATCAAATACGACTCTTTATCGACACATGCAATTATACAATACATGGCAGCAGCTCAGCACACTTAGCATATATATTTACAACACATAGTTATCATCACAAACATCATTTATACTTCGTTCATAAACCTCACTTAATAATCATTTAATCATAGATTAACGCCAATGTCTTAAAATCATCTTACAGTGTCATTACAGGTTCTAATTTAGGTCTCAAACATCTCTAATGCTATCCAAAAGTCTACCCTCAAAGCCTCGCTCAAAACAGAGTTCTAAAACTCAAGTTATAGTGGTCTGAGACCACATTGCTCGTTGTGGCGAGTGGGACTGCTCGCCACGGCGAGCTACTTAAATTGCATTCTGCCACTTGCTCGCTACGGCGAGTGAAGTTGCTCGCCTCGCGCGCACTAACGGGGTTGCTCGCCACGGCGAGCTCAGCTGCTCGCCTCGCGAGTGGATACCTAACTGCTCGCCACGGCGAGCGGGTCTGCTCGCCACGGCGAGCTATCGCAGAGGGGTTGCGGGTTCGCTCGGAACCTCGCCAAAACTCGTCCAATTCTTCGTTTTATGCTTCTAATCTATCAGAATTATGGTCCTAGTGATTAATCTAGGTTCTGTAACAAGTTTCTACATCAATTCACGTCATTATAGCATCAATTCATCACAAAATTCCTTAAACCCTAACTTTGGAATTCTCTCAAAACTCTCTCTAATCCTTAGGTTAATCATAACAGATGAATTACAGCATAATATAATTGAGTTAGGCTCACCCTTACCTGGTATGTTCGCAGAATTGAGGTTCTCTCTTCTCCGGCCACTTTTCTCTTCTTTTTGCAAAAGTCTGTAACGTACTGACTGTTTCTCTCTAAACCTAATTTCCTTTTATAATTCTTTCTATTCTCACTTATCCCCACAACTCTATCTTATTTATGAAAACAACCCCATCTCTCAAAATATTTGTTATTATATCCCATCTTAATTTCCATCACATATTTTATTTTATTAAACAATAAAATAAACGTCACACCACAACATCATCTCATACTTCACAAACATCATTAAAATCATATAATATATAATAATATACTATATACTCTAATAAAATAATTAAATAAATAAAGTGGGCGTTACATTCTTCATTTCCGGACTCCGCCACGGCGTCTCTGTCGCGGCTTCACCTTCCTCTCCGCCGTCATCCTCTTCCTTCATCTTCCCAGGGACCCACGACTGACCCAAGAGCGTCCCCTTGGTTAGGTACTCGTGGGCCAGGTAGCCCGCTAGCAGCTGATTGGACGACATCTGGGCTGGACCGGTTCTTGAAAGCGGCTTATCCGGCTTGGGCCAATCAAATGGGCTTGTGTCATCTCTTTCTTTTTGCTTGTTGCTTGTTGTTGTTGTGGTGCTAGGTGTCAATGCACGCCGAGGTGGTAAACGCATCGTTTTGGTATTCATGGCTCCCTACCCACGCCAAAAATAACGAAAATGAATATTTTAAAAGGGTTATTTTAAGGGTAATAATACAAAAACCGAGCCCGTTTGTTTCGGATTTAGGGCTGGACAATTCGACGGTTCGGTCGGATTTCAGTTGAAAAATGCAAATCCGAGTGACCACCGTGGGTCGGATTTAGGGCTGGACAATCAACGGTTAGTTCGGATGACAGGTTATTCGGATGGCGGTTTGGTAGGACGGTTTGCACGGTTTCAAGAGATGAAGTAGAGTAGTCCAAGAAGATAAATTTTCGAGATCAAAGAAATTCAAGAAACCAGAAGCTTGAATATAAGAAAATATTTGTAGCAAACAATTTCAATATTCATTATTCACGAGCTTAAAAAGAGAAAGGTTGTGTATGTGTTTATCATGGTGAACTCATCCAAGTTGTAGTTCATTGTGTACATGGAGTAGTACAAGAGAAATGAGGTGGTGCGGTGTTTTTTGTTTCTGAAAAATGGTGGGGTTGTTTCTTGAAAGTTGAAGAAAGATAAGGTAGCCACTAGGTTGGTGGGATAGACACGTGAAGGGTTAAGATATGTCTAAAAAAATTAAATATTATCTCACGGGTCTCAAGGCAAAAAAATCAGTACTAGTACACAAGCAATTACATAGAGTATCACTGTAGGCTTTCATATCAACGGACGGGTTCGGTCACCATTGGACTTAAATTCAAAAACCGAGCCCGCCCATATGAACTCACTGTTAATCGATTTTGGTGACCTAAGATCTCACCGACACGCGTCATTTGACCCTGATTCTAAAATCCCACCGACACGTGTCATTTGATCCTGATTAGTCCGACACGCGTCATTTGACCTGATTATTCTTTGACTTTTTAGTGAAAAATTCGGCACAGAGGTACTTTTTTTTGTTCCAAGTCGGGCCCTCTTCTCACTTTTTTTATTTAATCCTTTTAATTTTTATTTTAATTCATTTCCATCTTTTATTTTCTATTTCGCCTTTTGATTTAATTTTAGTTTAAACATATTTATCTTTTATTTATTTAAAGAGTTTGATTTAATTTCTAACAAATAAAACTCTTGAATTTTAAATATAACTAAATTTACTTTATTGAATAGGTGATGTATGTGTTGACTCATCAAGTGTGACAAAGATTTATATCAATTTAGACATTCCGGAAGCTGCACGGTTCATTCTTTCTATTTTTCGAAAATCTCTTTTTCTTAGATCTAAAATCATGATTTAGTTATTTAATTTTTCTTTTATCAAATCAATAGAAAATATGGAGTCTATGTATATTGTTGCAAGATTAAAGGAAAAAGAAGAAGGTTGTTGTTTATGGTATTTTATGGGTAGATGATGAAGATGATGATGGTGTTCATGAATGTGACATTGAAGATGATGAACAATAGGAAGGGAGAAGATGAAGAGAGGGAAAACAAATTAGCTGATGTTGGATTAGCCACGTAGACACTTACTAACAAAAAAGAGATTTATTTGACAATTGACTAAATATGTCAATGGGGACCAATGGATAAGCGAAATATTTAGGGGATCAATGGATTAAATAAGCCAAATATTTTTATCAAGCTATGGGATGAATATTCAGTTCAGAAAATTAACAATTATAGCGTATGAGTAATCATGTTAAACCCTTATTAAGAAAAATAGGCAGTTAAAACTTCATAATCGTGCCCCGATTTTCAGGTTCTTACACAAGGCATGTTTTCTCTTTCATCTTGCTCTAGACAGAATTGGAATTTCATTGTTGTCTTCTGAAGAGGGCAATAGAAAAAACTTAAATGAAATTTCAATGGTTTAAGAAGGGTTTTAATGTGGTGAATAGTTGTTTATTGTAGATGTAATCAATCTCTTGACAGCTCTCCACTATGATTACATCGTTGATGCTGCTGAGAACCTTGTCACTGTTGTGAGGTTGAAGCTGAATGATGAGAGGCATGCTACCTATGCTTGACATGTTTCTTTTCCACCATTGTCTTTTTTTTCATATGTTGTTTATACACTTAATTTTTTATGTTACTGGGGTAAGATTGAGTGTGTGTTGTATGGAAAGTATGTTGGTTTATTTAAGGATATGTTGAGAGGTTTTGGACTTGCTCTTCATGTGGTTGTTATTCAATAAACAAAATCTGCATAGAAGAAGGTGATAAACATGGTTGCTTTGTAGCTTGAATTTGCAACTGTTTTGAATGCATGACTTAAAATTCGATGATATTCTCTTTATGTTTTTGGCTACCAAGTTGTGTTGTTGTTAGAAGTGTTAGGGATATTACAAGGTTCATGCTTGATCCTAACGTTGTTGAAGTTGTCAAGTTAAAGATAGGTTGATGTCCACTTTGTATGGATAGGTTGGTTTTGGCAAGTAAGAGATATAGCATTAGTCGTGATCAGCCCACTCCTGCCGTGAATGTCCATGAGTCTTCGCATTTCAACTGTATTGTTCCAAGAAAAACATTGGAGAGGTTGCTTAACACCCGTGAGGAAAAATTATTTGTTTTGTGTTTTAAGGACAGTACTTTCAAAAGTTATTATTCTTCAATTGCAAGATTAGGAAAAACAAAAAACGAGTATTGATATGACTTATTTTATTCAAATGATATAAATATTGTCTATGAAGTATAGTAATCCACTGACATAAGGTCTTAATCCACTTGCAATGGTGATATTTTTTTAGTCTATCTCAAAGATAAAATTTAAAGGTTACTAGGAATAGATTCATGACAGCTTTCGCGCCAGCCAGCTAAATTCCACCTGCTCTCATGGAAGTTCTTTCGATGCAACATTAAACAAGAAAACGGTATATGCATGCCACTTTTAAACAAACTGTTTGTTTTTAATATCAAACATGAAAATATCATTTTATTTAGTCGCATGAATTGCATGAGGGCAATCTTAGCTTCACTCAATGTCTCTATCTAAACAAATGGTAATGATCCATGCAAAGCCTAGTAGTTGTATTATGTACCGTGTATGTTAATGTTCTTGTTGTTGTACTTGATTATGTAACTGTTTTGTTACTATGCAGGTTACTATTACTTGTCGTTAGTCAAATGGTCAGCAACTTTAGATGTTTTTTGGCAGGTTTTCTACAACTTTTGCTTTTCTTGCCCCAATCACTAAAAAATGATATGTCTACCCCTAATTGAAAACAATTGATCAAAATGCCCCAATTCTTCATTTTGAATGGCGAGCATAACCAATTTTCAACAATCCCTGCAAGTTTGCAGACTTTATTTTTGAACGATCTATATGTTCTACATTTCAAATGGCGAGCATGGTTTTTTTTTAAAAAAAATTTATTGTTCTTCGTATGAAATGTTGAGCAAGCCATTTCTATGTTGTTTTTCTTCCTAAACAAAATAACATTAGGAAATTAATTTGCATGTTGTGGGAATCTCTTTTGGCTGCATGCATGGTGTCCTTTTTAAATATTCAAACATTGCCCTCTTTTTAAAACGCATGGCAGGAAATTAAACATGAAAGCTGCTCTCTTTTGGCTTCATGCATGGAGAGGTCTGAAAAAGGAAAGATTCTAGCATGAAAGCTGATTTCACCCGTGTTGTTAAGTGCATGCATATGCAATAATACAATTCATTCATAGTGTTGTTTAGTAGAGAAAGTTTAAGTTGGTCACAAACACAAATTTTGAGAGTAACGAAAAATTTGGCTTTAACATTTGTGTGAAAAGTACCTTTGCACACTTGAAAAAAAGACTAGAAGAAAATCTAAATTAGAAGATAACAAAGTGGTATCTCGAATTTTCTATCGAAACCCGGCGTTTTTTGTAGGGGGTGTAGTTCATTTCAAAGACACAAGTATTAGAGATAACGACGATGTATTCGAGGTTACTGCACTTGAATCTATTTCGTAAAATGAACTCAGATAATAATTGTGTGTTATACGCTAACTTCTAACATAATGATAAATATGATTATGAATATGATTAGGATATGCCAAGAATTATGATAATATATAGTTAGCGATCTTAGATTCCCTTTTATCGCTAAGGAGTGTATAACAAAACATAAACCTATTTAGGATCATGTAAAGACAGATTACAATTATACGTTCCCTAAAGTCACCTACAACCTAGTATATGTGGAACTCACTGAGACACCAAATCTCGCCTCAATCCCTTTATTTATTTTCAGATAAATAGATTGTTCGTAAGCAGAAGTGTTTGTGTCGGAGATCAACAAGAGGAAGCCGAATGATTACCTTTATATACACGATTCGTACGAGTCTTAGATATTTTCCACATGTAGTCACTATTGTAACAGAAGTATATATTTGTCAGATGTTATATTTTTTTGGGTTAATTAAGTTTTTGGTCCCTATAAATATTTGCAGTTTTGTTTTTAGTCCCTATAAAAATAAATCACACTTTTTAGTCCCTACAAATTTTTCTGTTAGTGTTTTTAGTCCCTGTTAAATGAAAATTTGTATAATTATGCTTAAAATTTTAAATTTTTTAATGATTTTTTACATACTTGTTTAAAACATTATAAAACGTTTCGCCGCAGTAAGTTAGCTCAAAATTTTATTTTTAGGTCCAAATTTTCATTAGTTTTATCTTGAATTTTGGCGTTTAAAAATAATTATTTTAATTCATTACATGTTAAAAAATTCTAATTTTTTATAAAAGAGATTATTATAATGTTCTTAACATGTTTGTTAAAAATCATTTAAAAATATAAAGTTTAAGTATGATTAAACAAATTTTAATTTAACAGGGACCAACATATTTTTTAGTTTAAGTATGATTAAAAATATTTGCTTAATTGTGCTTAAACTTTTAAATTTTTAACATATTTTTTACATACTTATTTGAAACATTATACAAAGTTGGTGGATTCTAAGGCAAGGGTTCTATTAAGTCTCTCACCGGTGTACCATTTAAATTGGTCATTAGATGAAAAAAGTGTACATGATATCTTTAGTCACAAATCACACTGGATTAATTTTTTTCTCTTTAACGCTCCAAACCATTGTCTTCTCCCAAACCACAAAAATTTAATCCTTTTTTCTCTTTAATTTTGTTTCCCTTGAAGCTATTGTTTTATGATTCTCAGTTCTGGCATTGACTTTTAAAAATCTTAAAAAATGATGATTGAAGACTAGATTTCAATAAATTTCGTTTTATCACTCTTATTTTCCATTACCCGTCTATCTTGTAAGCTTCTTCTTTTTGAATATATTTTGTCAAAGTTTTAAAATTTTGTTATGGGTATAATGAATTTTGAGAAATTTTAAGTCTGAATGAATACAAAGAATTGTGTTGGTGGTTGAACAAATAATCCTTCGTAGGAAATTGATAAAACAATAAACTCCATGCAAATATAGTTTTAATGGAACAGACATATTCCAGATGAGAGATTTATATTGAACGTCTGCAACATCTCTAAATTTGTCGATAACCATAGACTCAATTATAAATTATTTAAAAGTTCAATGAGAGGAATATTGTGAAAGAGGCATAAAAGATCATTTTAAGAGAGAAATAGTGCAGGTTGTGTTTAGGCATAAAAGAGCAACCGCAGAGAGAGTGTGGTTGTAAAGGGGGAGAGAAAAAGCATAATCCAGTGTGGTTTGTCCCTAAAGATATCATGTACCCTTTTTTTATCTAATGGTCAATTTAAGTGGTACACCGGCGAGGGATTTAATAGAGCTCTCACCCTAGAATCCATCTACAAAGTTCCTCTGCAAAAATGTAACTCAAAATTTTATTATTAGGTCCAAATTTTCATTAATATAATCTTGAAAATTTGGCTTTTAGAAAAATTCATATTTAATTCATTACATGTTAAAAAACTAAAAGATTTTATAAAAGAGTGTCTTACGATGTTATGAACATATATGTAAAAAATCTTTCAAAAATTTAGAAGTTTAAGCATAATTAAACAAATTTTAATTTAACAGGGACTAAAAACACTAACGGAAATTTTTGCAGGGACTAAAAAGTGTGATTTATTTTTATAGGGACTAAAAACAAAACTGCAAATATTTATAGGGACCAAAAACTTAACTAACCCTATTTTTTTTGGATGTATGAACTTGTATTAGGGATGTATTCATTCGAACTGTAAATTTTAATGTATCCAGTACTTTATGTTTAATACCCTTCTAAATATCCTAGACAATTTAGTATAGGTGTTATAAATTTGTATATTCGTTCTTTATTTCTGTTTGTAGGACTAAATCCTAACGTTGTTGATAATCGATCATATGTATTGAATGTGTAGTTGAATTTTGTGACAGTACAATGCCAAACCTACCTGTGCAGCGCACACGCATGACACTAGTATATCACAAACTCGTCAAGTTCATGGAGACCAGATAAATTAACTCTCAAATTTCTACAATATCTACACCAAGGATATGTTTGATGATCATGATATGATAGAGACATGATATGATATAAAATTCGATAGAGACATGATATGATATGGACAAGATAAGCACTAATCATATCATGTGTTTGATCTGCACATAATAACAAACAAGATATTATTATAATTAAATGAAAAAATTACTCTCATAATTAATTAAATATTGTAAAACTGACATGTAATTAATTATAATAAAAAATACATGATATCATTATTTTAAAAATGAAAATATTTTTAAAATGGCAGAATATCAAGGTGATATATAAAGAATGATCTTCTAATACCATCACGATAGTTTCTAACTCAGCCAATACTCATGATTGAAATTACAAAGGAAAGACAAAATATGATAGGAAAATGATTTATTTTATCATATCTCTTTGGTGCATCAAACATGATATTTAAGCAGAATATGATTAATATATCATATCATGTCTACTTATCCTGACCATCAAACATACCCTAAATATCTATTGTATCCACATAAACTTGCGGTGTTTCTAACTGCAAATAAGTTGTTTTATGGTTCTAGTTTAGGAATTGCAAGAGTATGTAGTAACATAAACAAAAATGCAATAAAAATAATTAAACATCACAAAATTAGTTTACTATGCTAGGCTAATTGAATTCTACATGTTATGCATAAATGAGTATGACATGTCGAACTACTAACAACGTATTGTTATGAAAATATTCTTACTTATTCTAATTACCATTGATTTTTTAAATATTTGTGTGTTGAGGTGTGTATAATTACATTTACATGTGAGTTACCTAGCGTTAGAGAGTTGATTTTAACGTCAATTTAGTTTACTTAATCTTAGTGAATTTATGTAGTGTTTTATGGTAAAGTTTAGAGTATGTAGTCATGAGATGTAAAGAATGAGTATGAGTATATAAATCATATAATATATACTACGACCCATTTCGGTTTCGTTCATAAATTTTTTAGGCTAAATAATACTTAAAACCGATCATCAAAAAACAAACCACGTGACAAATACTCATAGTGATGCTTTATGCGTTCCGAGTGACTTGAAATCATCAATAATTTACTCAGAACTAATACATGCACTAATTTCTCTTTCAATATAAATTGTCATGATATCTGCTAGAAACCCAGGTCCCATCTTGTTTCTTAACTTAGACTTCGTAATTTTCATTGCTGAAAAAAGATCTTTTAGTTGTGACTGTAAAAACAGGAAGAATCATAATAAGGCGCAACAATCTAGCAATCAAGAAGTAATTTTTGGTTTGTCCAGTTGCAATCAAACATGAGCATAATTTTGAATAGTTGATAAATTCTTCAACCTTGGCAATCGGTGAGCATAAAAAAGGAAATGTCGAAGTAGAAATTGCAATTTACTCTTCTCTTTATCACAAAAATCCATGTGATAATACTTTTCAACAAGAATACATATAACAATATCAATGTTAAAAGATTTATAACTATCCTCAGGAGACAAAGCGCAACTTAAATCAACAAATCCATTGCTTGCTCACTAAACTTGTTATTCAACTATTGTAATTGTTTGTCAATGGTAGTATAATAAATTTCAACTCTAAAATAATGCTCTATTGTGACTTGATTCTCTTCAAGGCGAGTGCACCTAAATCTTGTTGTTAAACGACAATCATTAAGGTCATGAATCTCAATACCATGCTTTTCACAAAAAGATATCACACTAGCAAACAACTTATCCCGACCACTTTCTCTTAAATCTTGAATAAGAGCTTTTGTTGAACGAACCAAAAGCATAACATTAACAATACCCTGAGATCATTTTTGCAAGGCTTGAGAAAGCACATATGTTGCGCCCATAATTTCTTTCATCGAATGCAAGATAAATATAAAATCAAAAGACTTCAAGTAATTGTGAGAGCTATTAGCATTCACACATCGTGCAATTTTTTTATTGCTTCTTTTGCAAAAAAAAAACTACACAAGTTGCTTCACACATACTTGTCAAGCTACAAATAGAGTTGAAATGTGATCCCCCAACGAGTATCTCCAGCTCTTTTTACAGTACCAACTTGATTTTTACCTTTACCAGTTACAATCTCCCCATTCTCTAACAAATTTTCGATTTCTTTTCATTGGGCAACTTGTAGCTCATCATGACGTTTAGTGGAAAAACCGTTAACATTGACAACAAAATCCAGCTTCTCAAAGAATTAATGAATTGATGTAACTTCTCTTTTTGCAGTAACTAAGGTAAGCTGCAATCGATAAGCAAAATAATGGACATAGTAGGCATAAGGACAATCTTTCATAAAAAGTGATTGTAAACTATTCCATTCTCCTCTCATATTGCTAGATTCGTCATACCATTGACCACGAATGTTAGAAACGTCAAGGTTATGTCGAGAAAGTATATCACATATTGTTTCCTTAAGAGTTAAGGAAGAAGTGTCATTAACACATGCCACGTCGAAAAATCATTCTTGTATTAAACCAACTTTATCAAAAATCTTAACACAAGAGACATTTGTTCCTTTTTTGAATCATCACGAGCTTCATCAACAACAATGCAAAATTTAGAATCACCAATTACTTCACGAATATGCTTTTTCACCCTAGTAGAAAGAATTTGAAAAGCTCTTTTTGAATATGATGTGAAGTATAATTGCATTTTTCTGAAGCATTTTCCAACACAACTTTTGCAACTTCATCATTGTAAGATGCTAAAAGTTTTAACAATTCAAGAAAATTACCTTGATTTCTTGATTTGTTATCTTCACAGTGACCTCTAAAAGCACAAGCTTGAAGTGTTAACCAATGAACAATGTCAATTAAATCTTTGAGACATAATCGATTATTCAAAACTTGACTCGAACTTTGCACTTCAATAACATTCCTAAGATGCCCATGTTGATTCAACAAGTCTTGACAAGCTTTCATTGCATTGTTGTATGGTGAACAAGGATCCTTCCCTGTGTGTTGAAGAAATGAGCTACATTTTTCATTCCTAACTTCCTTCCAACCTCTAAAGCCCGTAGAAATGAAGACATTTGATCCGGGACATCCACTTGGTTTTTTGCTAAAAGATAACATTGTAAGCAATATTCAGCATCTTCTGATAATAAATATTCTAGCCATGACGAGAACATGCTAAACTAAGTGTATTGAAATCACCTTGGATGATCTTCGATACCAGACAAGGGATAAACTTCTAAATGTATTTGATAAGAACCCCATTTTAGATATGCTCTTCGTATTGCATCCACTTGATTTTGTGGATATTGCCAAATTGGAATACGCTTTCCAGGATCACGTTCTAAAGAATTCTCAATGTCATATGAGTTAACTATATTAGCCTTAGAATGATGATGCTCATTTACTTTAATTATTGAATTCTCATGAACTTGTTCAGGTTCAGATGAAGAAATTATAACCTCGTTATCTCTTTCAATCTCACCGACCTTTCTTTTAAAAAATGAATCGATTTTTCGACTTTTCATCTTAACTTTTCCTATTGAAACAGTTTCAAAATCAACATAATTTCAAAATCAATAACGGGAAATGTTAAAATCAAATAACAATAGATGGTTTCAATATATAATTTCTAATAACATACATGATTTCAAAATGGACCAATTTATTTTTCACTTTTGTCCCATTCAATTTCAGCCTATTTCCAAAATCAAATAACAGTATAACTGTGACTTTGTAACAATATAATAGTATAGCTTAGCAGACAGTCTATTTCCCATTCTCAAAATTTATTTCTCATTCTCAAAATCATGGTATAACCATAGTTCTATACCATTGTCCATTATTCAATTCCGCTTCCCTATTCTCCTTCAACACAATTTCAAAATAAATTTTTGTAATTCAGTTTTGATTTCCCATTAACCCTTTTGTTTTGATTATGGTTATGGGAAATTGAAGGTGAAACCAAATAAAAAATGAAATTCAACACCAAGCAACACAATAGGATTCGAAAATCAAAGTGAAAAGATGAATTCTAAGCAGCAGGATTTTCACTTACAGTTGTTAGTTAGGGTTTGTGCCTTTGTGGAGAGATGGAGAAAGATGACATTGATACTGAGAGAAGAATATGAGTGAACTATGAGAGTGAGCATCAATGGAAGGATAAAAAATGGAGGGTGTCGCCATCTCCGTGTGAATGACGTTCGTCCATGGAGGAAGTCGCAATCGTCATCGCCAGAGATAACAAGAAGATACACGCTTCAGAAAAAAATGACAGTGGCGTAATGTAATTTTCATTTTACTCAGGGGTAGCGTAATAATTAACAGTGTACATTGTTTTTAAGGAATGGGGTGACTGCGGCCTACCCTTGTCCTTGAGTGTCTCCGCCACTGTGTGTCTTGAGTTACGATTTGTGTTTAGGATCACAATTTATAACTTTTTTCTCATAGCATGATTAATGGGTTCACCTTATGAAACTCGAATTGGAAAGAGTTTGGATTAATTTGTGATTCACTAGAGTGTGTTGTAGGTGGAGTGTATTGGATCATTTAAAGTATGTTGGGAAGTTAAATATAAGACATATGAAAAATTGATCTTAGAATAGTATAAAACATGATTGTTAGAAAAATTGTTGTTACGGGATATTAAGATATTATTTATCTTTATATTTTAACATTGCTTATAAGTATTGTAAGGTTACAATTTGAACCCACTATTACTTTTCTCACCTTATTGCATTTTCACGTATCTTATTTTTTCCTAAAATACCATTTGTTCGAATGATATAATTTGAAATCTGAACAAAGTAAAGATTATAATATAGAAACTATTGGAAGACAAATCACCTTAGAGATGTTTACGTAGTCTTAGTAAAAACTACGTCTTGGATTATAGAATCTGAAACCCCGTAAATCAGTTAAGGTCATAGAACCCGAAAAGGGTCAAACACCCAACTATGGCAAATTTTTGTGTTAAAAAAAAGTGTATCCTTCAGATTATATAATTTGAAATGTCATAAAACATTTAGGATTATATAATCCAAATTGTCTCAGCACATAGATAGAAACAATGTATTTTGTCTGATACGTATAGATGGTAGTTCTTTGATATAAACATGTATTCGTGAAATTATAAAAAAAAACACAAATATTTAAACATAAAATTAAAACAGAAATTATCCAATGGCTACAAACCAAATATTCAAAGATAAAATTCAAAACATCAAATATGTTCAAAATATTACAACACATCAAGGCTAAGCCATAAGACCCCTGTCACACCTACGACGATAAACCTACGCTCCATGAACCTCCGCTAGATTGATTCTTAATTATTCCATTCATCAGTCCGTCTTTCCACCACATTAATGGTCATGACAGATAAGACATGGTCTCTGATACAATCCAACCTTACGGCCAGCTCTAGGTATCCATGTGCTCTCTCATGCTCAGTAGCGACCTCAATAACGACCTCTTGCTCGGTTGGCCTCGAGATATAAACAGCTTCGTCCGGAAGTATGAGGCGTGGATGTGAAGTGGAATAAAACCATCTGATGTAACCTTATGACACCTCAACACCAGTAATAACAGCAAGCCCCAAGTCCCCATCTATCATCATATGATCAAGATAATGCATATATCGGTAACTGATCTCCAATAAAGTCGTCTGAGCAGATGAACTGCACATCGATGTATGGGGATGGTTTGGACAAAACCAAACTGGTGAATCACCTACTGCGACAATGTCTCACCCTACAAGTCCTGTATTTGAGCCATCAAGAGTAAAGATTGACTTGCTCGAATGGACATATCTAACGATGCTCAACATATAAGGACATGTAAGTACCCCCCAGATCCAGCTGATCCATGTGTTCTGTAAGGATCAGATGTAGCCATACCCCTCAGCGGTAGAAGCATCATGGCACATGGTTGGTGATTGTCCTCATATACAACCCATGAATCCCCAACACCCGTACCCTTGAAGTACTAAAATACCCAAGCCTACAACAAAGTCAACAACATATAAGTATACTAATAATCAACACACAAATGAATAAATAAGCAGTCCATTATTTATTTATTTATACCTGCAACAAATATAAGTACTTAGTCTTATAATGGGAGGCGTTATTAAGCTCCCTATACAAGTGTGCAAGGGCAATAACTCCCCATGCAAAATCAGAGACAAGCTCCAAGTCTTTGAAGTAATTCAAGTACGTGACATCCACATAGATGAAGCTCTTGTCAGTGAAGAACGTAATACCCTCCAAGTAGAGCAACTATATGCAGAGAGACTGTTTCCGCTTATATTGCATCTCAACTATATGACCAGCCACCCGAGCCTCATGTGCCTCCCGAAGACACTCCTTGAAAATATCTTTCAACCATCTAAAACATGCATGGATTCCATTTGCTCCTAGGCCTTGACCACATCAGCCCCTAACAACTGCACCATAATATCAACAACATCAGTCATGGAAACTAGACCATTGTGGTCCAAGAGCATGCTCTCGATGGGGAGATGCATCAAACAAGACACATCATCAAGTGTCATTGTCATCTCCCCAAACAGAAGATGAAAACTAGATGTCTCATCGTGACAAAGGAAAAACACAATTTGTGGTCAATAACATTGTAGTTGGTATCCTGCAGCCATCGAAGACTGACGGCTCTTAGGAAATCATTAAACCACCCTGCTGTCATCCGAGCGGTGTTCTCATCATCATGTAGCACCACAATATTCTTCCCGTTGTTTATACATTTTAAATTTCCACACCATTGCAAAAATTTAAAACAAAAAATTAACATTAGCTTCCCAAAAATCAGAATAATATATGGAAAAATAACAACAATTTACAATAGTTAAAACAACATAGAAATTTAATTTTAATTAAATAAACGGTGTAGCGTCTTACCATTCCATCGACCGACATCCCGGTCATGTGAACATGATACATGGTCAACACAAACAAATCGTGTGGGCCACCATGATAGTCATTTAACTGCTCTGGATTTGGCTCCACATCCACCTGTTGCTCAACATCACCCTCCACTTACACCTCCACCTGCCCTTTCCTTTCCATTTGTGGCTCTTAATGTGGCTCAAGATCGTTCCCCCGAAATGTACTCCCGTGTTCGGTTAAAACTTAAAAGTTAAGTAAAACTTAAACAACATAATTGTTGCACTCAGAGTCAAACTCAAAATCTCTTTAACAATTCGTCGTTCGATGAAGTTCATTAATCATTTAACGTTTAAATTGATTAAATGTATTTTTATCTTTATATCTTCATAATTGAAATTGAGATATATTGAAAAATTACATGTGGAACCGTGACATGCACAATGCCACATGTACCCTCCAACAAACCAGCATCAACTTCACCCTCAAAATGACTAACATACCCCTCTCTCCCAATTTCATGAATGGCACACACCCGTAAATACCTCCAAACCCCAAGGACACGATCGTACATTCAAATCCCATCTCTATAACTTCACACATTCCTCACTCTCTCACTCACACTCATTTCTCAAAATCACCAATTTCATTTCTCCGAAACCCTTTCTTCAAGAGTTAGGGTTTTTCCATTTCGAGCAACAATGGCGAGAGTTCGAAAAAATCCTCAACCTGAAGATGATGAACAAGGTTCAAAATCTTCACATTGCGTTTCTATATCTTCACACATTTCAAATTTTTCAATTATTTTCGATTTTTTTTTTGTGTTAATTTCATTTCTAGGTTTTGATTTGTGTGTTTTTTTTGCTTTTCAGAGGTTACTCGAAGAAAAGGGAAGAGGAAATTAGCTTCTACTGTTGATGACGATGGTAACTCCATGAACTTTGACTCGATTAGCTTCGTTCACTGTTCTCACTGTGAAAAAATCGTCTTCAATTCTTTCTTTTGATTTTGCTGTTATTGTTGCATGTGTTGATGCTTGAGCTAAATTTCTGTGATTTTTTAAGCATAAGTGAAAAAATGTAACTATATTTTTGACTTTTTAAGTATAAGTGAAGATTTCGTCAAAAAAAGAAATATAAGTGAAAAAATGTAGCTTTATTCAGTGTTCTTACTTTGAAGTAGTTTTAATTTTTTATTTTATTTTGTAGTTATTGTTGCATGTGTTGATGTTTGAGCTAAGTTTTTGTGATTTTTGAAGTTCAAATGAAAAATTTAGTGATGGTGTTATGAAAAAAATGCAATGATGCCATTTTTATTTCAAATATGATTAAACATTTTTAATTAAATGCCATGAGCTTAGGTTCAATCAGCTTTTTTCACTGGTCTCACTGTGAAGTAGCTCAACGAAGAGTTCATTCAGTAGAAGTTGTCATGTAATGATGCTATTTTTATTTTAAGGGTAATGTTAACCGGTGCCCTCGGGGCACTGGTTAAGGAAGCAAATAAAGTAATATCACATCGGAACTTGTGCAGTCAACTCATTCAAAGTTTAAAAAGTATTTCTTTTAATTTAAAAGATTTTTTTTTTTTGGTTTCCTTAACCAGTGCCCCCGGGGCACCGGTTAACACGACCCTTATTTTAAATATGATCAAACAATTTTTGGTTCTATTTTTGTGATTTTTTAGTTTAAGTAAACAATGTAATGATGCAATTTAATTAGTGAATATGATTGGACAATTTTTATATTAACACCATGAAATTATATTCGATCAGCTTTATTCTCTGCTCTCACTGTGAAGTAGCTCAGTGAAGAGTTCAGTCTGTAGGATTTTTTAATTTTGTAGTTATTATTGCATGTGTTAATTTTTTTTTAAATACAAGTTAAAAAAATGTAATAATGCTATTTTTGTTTTAACTACGATACACAACTTTTGGCAATTTTTTAGTATTAGTGAAAAATGTTATAATGTGATATATATATTTTTTATTGAAATGCGATTTTTATTTCGAATATGATAACAAACTTTGGTTTATTTTTGTGATTTTTGAAGTACAAGTAAAAAAGTAAAAATGTAATAATGCAAATTTTTGTTTTAAATATGATAAATCAACTTTTGGTAGTTGTTGTCAAGCACATGCATGGACATGAGAATAATTATCCATATTAATCATCTGTGTTATTAGAGTGATGGGTTTCATAAGTTTTTTAATTATACAGTATTCTTGTGTCTAGCTTGGGTAGTATGTGTGATTTATAGGTGGTGTGAGACTGTAGTACTGAGGATGTTGCTGGAACAATATTTGATGATTTATTTTTTGTTGACTTGGTGATGCAGATGAAGACTTGGATGAGTTTGAGGTTGATGGGTTTTTAGTTGACAATGTTGAAGATGAAGATGGCGGCAAAGAAGATAGTCCCATGAAAACACAAAAGAAGAAAAAGAGAACGTTGTTATATTCTCCCGCCCTTTAATGCAACAAGTTGACATTTCTGCATTGCTTAGCATTGACTCAAGATTTCGTGTTTTTGTCACCCATTTTCAGGAGATCGTCAAAAAACATTGTTCTCGATGATGATGATCTTGAGTTAATCCGTGAGAACAAGCGCTTGAATCAAGGAAAAATGGTTAGCTTTTGCTTCTTTATGACTGGTACTTTGGTGATTTCTATTCTAAGCACCAGAGTGATTGCTTTTTATTATTATTTATCATGTTTCTTCACTCTTTTTTTGTAGACTGATGGAAAGTTGAAGAGGCTTAAAAAGTCCGGCGTAGACGCTGAGCCGATGGAACATTCTTCTGATGAAGGTGACCAGTATCAGCTTGTGGTTTTATAATCCTGTATTTTGTTTCCCTTTTTTATGATTATTGAAATGTCATTTGATGCCTGCTTGTTGGACAAGTCTGACATGATAATCATCAATTTGTTTGGAACAATTGTGCCTAACTTATCTTCAGTTTTCATTCAGTTATTTTCCTGTGATATTGTTTGTAAATTGATTTAAATAATCCATGATTTCCAGGATCTCTTTTTGATGAATTTTCTGAAGATGAAGATGATGATATGTCAGATTTTATAGTGGACGAAGAGCCTGTTTTCTATGGGAAGGGAGATTCTCTCAGGTATACTACTATATCATGAGTAACATGAATGCTTGTGGATTACATACTGATATTTTTTATATTGTCTCTCTGTTCTTATGTCATAACTTTGACTGGTAAGTCGGTATCCTTTTAATATTGGATTTTGTTCTTGATTTATAGACAAAAAAAGTTTAAAGACATGAAGCATTCAAAAGAAGCCAAACAAAGATCTGGCAAGTCAGGTTTGCCAAAAGAGCATACAGTGTCCGGTGATCCTAAGAATATGCACGTAGCTGGAGAGGGCAACTCTGTAGCTGATACAGACTTACCTGAGAGGATGCAGGTCATGCTTTCAAAGTTTTTGTTATTTACTAATATATCTGTTGTTAATCATAATTCTGATTTAAATAAATTTAATTTATCTTTCATTTCTACAGATGATTGAGGACACTGTAGGATCTTTTCCGGTTGACAGAATGAGTATTGAAGAAGAAAGTTCTTGGATGCTACGTCAACTTGTGTCCAACATAAATCCACTGTTCAGCGAGGCCAAATCCTGTGGACTAGTTGATACAGTAAACAGGGAAGATATTGTTAGGTTCTTGGAATTGTATCATATAAAGAAATATGATGTAAGAACTACATTATTAAATTACTTTTTTGGTTCACATACACTAATCGAAATTCCTTTAGTTTTCTAATGTTTCTTTTTTACGTTTTAGATTCCGTTTATTGCAATGTACCGTAAGGAACAGTGCCCTAGTCTTCTGAAAGATGGTAAAAAGGATGATTTGGAAAATACGTCAATGAATGATGGTGAGGGAAACCCTAAACTGAACTGGCACAAGGTAATTTTAAATTTCATGTTTTTACGGTTGGATGTTATGGATTAAATATAAAGTAGTCACATTTCCTTTTTGAAGGATTTATGTATTGTATAGGAAGAAATATAAATAGTTAAAATTGCAAATTAAGTGAATGGAAGAACTTTTATGTATACCAATATACGAACATGATGAAATGGGTTCGTTTTGGGTGTAGATACTTTGGATAATCAAGGAATTGGATATAAAATGGCTTCATCTTCAGAAGAGGAAGAACATGCTCCAAAGATACTACAACAAACATTTTGAGGATGAATGCCAAATGTCTTTCCTTGCCGAGGAATCCAGTTTCCATAAGCAGATATTTGACTCGATCACCATTATGCTCGAGAAGGCTGAAACAGAGAGAGAGATTGATGATGTTGATATGAAGTTTAATCTGTATTTTCCGCCAGCTGATGAGTTCTTAAGCAGTGGTTATAAAAGGCCTCTGATGAAGACATACTATTCGGACTGTAGAAAGGCTGGATTGTCTTCACTTGCTAGGAAAATTGGAAATCCTGAGAAATTTGGTTCTCTAGTTACTCTTAACGAAGCGGTAAATTTTGGCCTTTGTTTGCACGTGCCTTAATATTTTCATAATTCCATTTGTTTTTTGATTGATAAATAACTGGAGAGTTGTTGGACACTAGGGAATGGTTAGTGAAGAAGATCCAGAGGAATCTCCAGAGGAGATGGCTTCAATATATACGTGTGAAACTTTTCAAACTTCAGAAGCCGTACTTAAAGGCGCCAGACACATGGTATTCTGTTGATTTTATCAAGACCCTTAATAAGTTTATCAAATTAAATTGTCTTAGCTTACACTGTAATTTTATTTTTCAGGCTTCCTTGATGTTAAGCTGTGAGATACCTTTCAGGAAATATGTCCGCAGCATATTTATGGATAAGGCTTTAGTATCAACTAGCCCTACATTGAAAGGAAATACAGCAATAGATTCCTTTCATGAATTTGCTGGATTTAAGTGGCTGAAGGACAAACCTCTCTTGAAGTTTGAGGATTCTCAGTGGCTTCTCATTCAGAAGGCTGAAGAAGAGGAGCTTCTTAAAATTGAAATAAAGTTGCCTGAAGATGCAGTAAAGGAGTTGATGACAGTCTGCAATGATGCTTATCTAAAAGTCAGTGAAGGAACGTCTACTCAACTTTGGAATGAGCAGCGTAAATTAATCCTGCAGGATACCATTTCAAACTTTCTTTTGCCTTCTATGGAGAAGGAAGCACGTGCATTGTTAAATGCTAAGGCTAAAAACTGGTCAATAATGAAATATGGGATGCAATTTTGGAACAGAGTCTCTGTGGGATCGTATCAAAGCAACGACAACGCTGCTGCAAAAGAGCGCGGAGTAGTTGCTTGTTGTTGGGGAAATGGTAAGCCAGGTACAACATTTGTGATGTTGGATTCAAAAGGCGAGTTGGTTGATGTGATGCATGCTGGGTCACTGACTTTGCGATCTCAGAATATCAATGACCAGCAGCGTAGAAAAAGTGATCAGAATTGTGTCCTCAAGTTCCTATCAATTCATCAACCAAAGGTTATTGTATTAGGAGCTGCCAATGCATCCTGTATAAGGTTGAAGGAGGACATCAATGAGGTAAGTTGCTCTTGCGTCTTACTGGATGGGCCTATTTATTTGTATTATTGATTTTATTCCCGCCTCTCCCATAAGTGACGGCATTTTATGGCTAATAGGGAAACTGTTACTGTATCCCGAACTGATATGCGGGAACCTAATTGTACTCTTGTAGGTCCCAAATGAGACATTAATGCACTACACCGCGTAAATGTTCTTGTTGCTGTCTGTTTCTTTCTCTAGTTTTCCCCCCTTTCTATCTGTCTTTGGTTAGGATGGCATATACTAGTCATATTTTCTTTGGGTTTCATGCAGAAGGAAGCAAGGGCCTTGCTGAATGCTAAGGCTAAACCTTGTATTTATATAATATGTGATGCTAATGCTAAACCATTGTGAAATTTAGTGGTACTAGGGTTATACATAGTAGTTTAGTGGTATTGGATTATTAGTTGTTCTTTATTATTAGCGTTGGAACTTTTTTTTGTTTCTGAAGAAGCTAAATTAGCCCACCTTAATTGGAACCGGGGAGAACCTGAGACCTTGAGGAGAAGCACACTCCAAGGTCTCAAGCCAACACCACCAGGCCAACCCAAGTGGGTTATTAGAGTTGGAACTTATAAGTAGTGCTGCTGTCAGGGTTTTTAGTAGTAGTTTGGTGTTATGTGGGATCGAAGTAGTAATTTGGTGGTATTAGGGTTAGGAGTGTCTCGGGTGGCATGCCATATATTCTGATTTCTTTGGGTTTCCATGGGGAAGAAAGCAAGAGTCCTGCTGATGCTAAGGCTAATACTGGTTATTGATGTAGTATAGTCCCCGTTGCTCTGTAAGATACCCTTATATCTTTTGAACAATTTGTTTTCTAACGTAATACATGTTTTATATAGTCACAAATGTCACATTTTTGAAAGCCATATTTTATTGAAGATTTTATATTAGTATGTGGTTTGGTTCGTTTACCTGAGTAAAACCTGAATGAATTGTAGTTCCTGTAATTTATAATATAATTTCTGCATTTTGCAATCACGCCTTAAGAGGTTATTAGTTTTCTCCTTTATAATATCATTTTTAGGAGCAGCTATTTTGTTGATAAAAGTAATGCAATGCTGTATCTTAATTATCCTTGGTTCTTAGTGTTACTTTGTTGATAAAAGTAATGCAATGCTGTATCTTAATTATCTTTGGTTCTAAGTGTTACTTGTGCTATTTTAGTTGTATTATGCACATGAGTTGGTACCTTTATTTTGTTAGTTGACGACAATTTAGCAAGTTTTTTTTAATTATTGTTAATCAGATTATTTCCGTGATGTCGGAGGACAATTTTCAAGATGCCAGTCAAGAGATGAATGGACTACCAACAGTTGTATTGGGTGATGAAGGTTTGCCTCATCTCTATGAGGAGTCAGAGATTTCAACGAGCCAGTTTCCCAGACAATATGGTAATCAATTGATTTTTATTTTCTTGCATACATTTCCACTTTCTATCATCTCATTACTAACATTTAAGAGTTTCTTTTTTGATAATAATATGGTGGTTCTGTTTTTGAAAATATTTAGGCATTGTCAAGAGAGCTGTGGCTCTTGGACGTTACCTTCTTAATCCACTGGCAATGGTTGCAACACTCTGCGGTGGCAATAAAGAGGTATTGTCTTGGAAATTGGACCCTCTGGAGAGATTCCTATCAAGTGATGAGAAGATGGAGATGATCGAATGGATCATGATAGATATTACAAACCAAGTAGGTATAGATATAAATTTGGGAAGTAGACATGACTGGCTGTTGGCACCTTTGCAGTTCATTTCTGGTCTTGGACCCACGAAAGCTGGTATGTTGCTCAGAGAATTACTTGGAGGTACAGATGTGAGAAATCGAAAGGACTTGGCTAAATTTGGACTGAAAACAAAAAGGGTTTTCTGCAACGCTGTTGGTTTTTTACAGGTTTCTTGTGATGACCCAAGTTTTGTTGATACTGCTGGCAATGTCCTTGACCGTACAAGAATTCATCCAGAGTCATATAGTCTTGCTGAGGAATTAGCTAGAGCTGTTGTTACCAGACATTATGCTGATGCCAATGATACCCAATTGAATGTAATTGAATGTATTCAAAATGATCCAAAACTGCTAGAGAGTTTTGATATAAATGAATATGCAGATGGGCTTGAAACAGAAACAGGTGAATGCAAAAAGGCCACTCTTTTTGACATAAGGATGGAACTACTCCATGGATTTAAAGATCCCAGGAGCCCTTTTCAGGAACCAACTCAAGACGACGAGTTCTATATGGTAACTGGAGAAACGGGGGTTGCACTGGTTGAAGGAGAAAGAGTTCAGGCAACAGTTCGTCGTGTACTGGCTCGTCAGGCATTCTGTGAGCTTGAGTCTGGAATATCTGGAGTACTGTTCAAGGAGGATTTTTCAGATGATATTGGGGATATGCCGTTAACAGAAAAATTGCGCGAAGGTGTTGTGCTTAAATGCAAGGTCAAACTAATTGATAAGAGTAGATGCCAGGTAAATCTGACATCTAAAGTGAGTGATTTGAAGAGTGTGGGCGATCAAAGTTTTCGTGACATGGATCCCTATTATTGTCAAGGAAATATCATCTTGCCAAGTCTACAAGAGTCAACAGATAAAAAGGATCTTGCTGAGAAAAATTTCTTGCCTAGAAAAATTTCTCATCCCCATTTTCAGAATATAACTGCAGATCAAGCAAAAGAGGTACTTATTTGTTGCTTGATATTTTCATTTAAGTTTCCATTTCCAGTAACATCATTGATATTTATTCCATCTTTTCTTTATTGAATAGTTCCTTGCAGATAAGGCTGTCGGGGAATATATTTTCCACCCAAGTTCAAGGGGTCTATGTTATTTGACCTTATCTCTTAAATTTTTTGATGCACTTTATGTACAAAAAGACATTGTGGAAGGTGGGAAGAGTCATGATATGAATAGATTAGTTGAACTTGGAAGTACATTAAAAGTAGGAGAGGAAATATTTGAGGACATAGATAAGGTCAGTGTCTTTAACTCAGATATCAGATGGCTTTATCCTTTAGATGTTTCTGTTTTTTGTATGGTGCTTCACTGTTTGGGTTCATACAATCAGTTTATCACTCTTGAAATTCTTTTCTCGGTATGTGTGTTTGTGCCCTGTCGTGCAATGAGTCATGATATGAAGGTCACTGGTTCTCAGGTTATGGTTTCTGATATCATGATTTGGTGCGTGCGCGCATAATCACACATCAAATACATATATTTTGCACTGTAAATAAATGGCAATACATTCAGGACATGTTTGGTAATTAGTGTTAGATTATGATAGACTCTGGAACCATCAGTTAATTTTAAATTGGTCATAGATAATTGATTACCTTGAGAAGATTTTTGATTTCTACTTGCTCATATAGAAATTCACTTCTTTTGTTCAGTCAATAATTTCTGCTGCTATGACAATAGGTTATTGAACTCTATCTCGATCCATTGGTAGTTCATCTGAAAGATTTAATCAATTTCCGAAAGTTTAAGAAGGGCACAAAAGCTGAAGTTGACGAACTATTAAAACATGAGAAGGAGGAACATCCAAACAGGATACCATATGGCATTGGCATTTCATATGAGCATCCTGGCCTTTTCATATTGTCTTACATTAGAAGTACAAAACCACATCATGAGTTTATTGCTATCCATCCAAAAGGATTCAAGTTCAGGAAGCAAGTATTCAACAATATTGAGCAGGTGATGGGATATTTTCAAAATCATATCAATGATGTTCCACAAGCTAAGGACCAATCAAAAGGTAAAGCAAGATCTCTATCTATCTCCTTATTTGAACTAACATTCTATATTAACACTTTTTTTAACTTGTTAAATTTATGTCCTACAATTTTTTTAATTTGGGGAGTTAGTCAAATTTATAGGTGCGAGTTTCAAAGTTCATTTGCTAGTAAAAGACTTTGCATTACTACAATCTCTTGCACTTGGTATTTTTTGTTTGTACTAAAGCTTTCTTTCATTCCACAATTTTCCTCACATGCATTATTTCTCTATTTTTCTTTTATAGCTTTATGAAACTAAAAATGTTTATGAACCTATAATTATCCGAATTCTTCTCTTTTCACTACTAAATAAACATAACGAGTCTTTCTCATTTTTCCGAGAAACCATGTCTTATATTCTATATTGCTGGCTTTTATATGTGCATCACGAGATCATACTTCCATATGATGCCAATTGAATGTCGTTTAGAAAATAAAATGAGTATGCTCCATTTAAGCTGTCTTCTTAACAGCAATACTGTGCTAGTAATTGCTTATCTTTCAAAAATTGGATGGATGCCGAATATGAATATGGTGGTCAATGGTGGATTAACTTCCCTACATGCTATAGTGGTTATTTTCATGACATGACTTTCTTAAGAATGGCAGATTTAAACTACATACATGCACGAAACATTTGTGTCTATTTTGTCTCAGACATATTAAACAAATTTCATCTTCACAAATATTGTTGCACTGTTATCAAATTTTAAGTTTTTATTTGTGTTTCTCAACATTCCCTCAAAAAAAAAATTGTGTTTCTCAACAGTTTTTTTTTACTGGAAGGTATACCGCTGTCGTGCATTATTTGTTTTTTTTTTCAAACATTTATTTTTATCATATTGTCAAATGTGTTATCATTACTCATTCAAACATATTGAAAGTGGCAAAACTTCATCTTTGTTTGGAGGATTTTAGATTCCATGAACATGTTATTTTCTAGGAGAATCCAATATTGATAGTTTTACTCTATTTCTTGTTGTGTACTTTGGTTGGTCTGACTCATCTATTCTATGCCTTTCAGAATACAATGACAGTGGAGGTGGTCGCGGCCGCGGTCGTGGTCGTGGTGGTGGGGCGTGCCACAAATGTGGTGAGTCGGGTCACATGGCTAGGGAGTGCACCCAAGAGGGTGGTGGAGGTGGAGGAAGGGGTGGTGGCGGATCATGCTACAAATGTGGTGAGTCTGGTCACATGGCTAGAGAATGCACCCAAGAGGGTGGTGGAGGTGGAGGGAGGGGCAGTGGCGGTGGTGGCACATGCTACAAATGTGGTGAGTCGGGTCACATGGCTAGGGAGTGCACCCAAGAGGGCGGTGGAGGTGGAGGACGGGGTGGTGGTGGATCTTGCTACAAATGTGGTGAGTCTGGTCACATGGCTAGGGAATGCACCCAAGAGGGTGGTGGTGGAGGGAGGGGCGGTGGTGGGACATGCTACAAATGTGGTGAGTCAGGTCACATGGCTAGGGAGTGCACCCAAGAGGGTGGTGGTGGAGGGAGGGGCGGTGGCGGTGGTGGGACATGCTACAAATGTGGTGAGTCCGGTCATATGGCTAGGGAGTGCACCCAAGAAGGTGGTGGAGGTGGAGGGAGGGGTGGTGGTGGTGCATGCTACAAATGTGGTGAGTCCGGTCACATGGCTAGAGACTGCACCCAGGAGGGTGGTGGAGGTGGAGGGAGGGGCGGCGGTGCGTGCTACAAATGTGGTGAGTCAGGTCACATGGCCAGGGAGTGCACCCAGGAGAGTGGTGGTGGAGGGTGGGGTGGCAGTGGTGGACGTGGAAGAGGTCGTGGCCGTGGACGTGGATCTAGTCATAGTTCTTTCTCTCATGATGATAATGTTGATGTCAACGATGGTGGTGGGAGTGGATGGGGAGTAACTGATGGTGGTAGTGGATGGGGAGGGACTGGTGGTAAAAGTTGGGGTGGAAATAATACAAATGAAGAAAGCAATACAGAAAAAAGTGGTTGGGGAGTCACAGCTGCTGATAATAGTGGATCTGGAAATGAAAATTCTGGATGGGGTGCTGCTCCTGGGAAGAATGTAACTGCCTCTGGTG
The DNA here is from genome assembly GCA_946800305.1 of Medicago arabica. Lineage (NCBI taxonomy): Eukaryota > Viridiplantae > Streptophyta > Magnoliopsida > Fabales > Fabaceae > Medicago > Medicago arabica. The sequence goes on along the minus strand of OX326967.1, from coordinate 2,925,929 downwards.
GCAATAGTGGATGGGGAGGAACTGGTGGTAAAAGTTGGGGTGGAAATAATACAAATGAAGAAAGCAATACAGAAAAAAGTGGTTGGGGAGTCACAGCTGCCGATAATAGTGGATCTGGAAATGAAAATTCTGGATGGGGTGCTGCTCCTGGGAAGAATGTAACTGCCTCTGGTGGCGATAGTGGATGGGGAGGAACTGGTGGTAAAAGTTGGGGTGGAAACAGCTCAAACCAAGAAAGCAATACATCAAAAGGTGGTTGGGGGGTCACAGCTGCCAGTAATGGTGCACCTGAAAATGAAAAAGCTGGATGGAGTGCTTCTCATGGGAAGAATGAAACTCCCTCTGGTCCCTCTGGTGGCGAGAGTGGATGGGGAGCGACTGGTGGTAAAAGTTGGGGCGGAAATAGCTCAAACAAAGAAAGCAATACAACTGAAGCTGGTTGGGGAGCCACAACTGCCAGCAATGGTGGGTCCGGTAATGAAAATTCTGGATGGGGTGCTGCTGCTGGGAAGAATGTAACTCCCTCTGGTGGCGAGAGTGGATGGGGAGGGACTGGTGGTGGTGGTAAAAGTTGGGGTGGAAACAGCACAAACCAAGAAAGCAATAAGGAAAAAGGTAGTTGGGGAGTCACAGCTGCCAGCAACGGTGGAGCTGGAAATGAAAATTCTGGATGGGGTTCTGCTCATGCGAAAAATGCAACAGCTGCTGGTAGTGAGAGTAAATGGGGAGAGACTGGTAGTGGGAGTGGATGGGGAGGGACCGGTGGTAAAAGTTGGGGTGGAAGTAGTACTAATGAAGAAAGCAATATAACAGAAAGTGGAGGCAGTGGCTATGGAGGCGGTGGTGGACGAGGAGGTGGTAGAGGTGGTGGCGGGGCGTGCTACAAGTGTGGTGAGTCGGGTCACATGGCTAGGGAGTGCACCCAGGAGGGTGGTGGAGGAAGGGGAGGTGGTGGACGAGGAGGTGGAAGAGGTGGTGGGGCGTGCTACAAGTGTGGTGAATCTGGTCATATGGCTAGGGAGTGCACCCAGGAGGGTGGTGGAGGCGGTGGACGTGGAGGCGGAAGAGGTGGTGGGGCGTGCTACAAGTGTGGTGAATCTGGTCACATGGCTAGGGAGTGCACCCAGGAAGGTGGAGGCAGAGGCGGAGGGTGGGGAGGCGGTGGACGAGGAGGCGGAAGTGGTGGTGGGGCGTGCTACAAATGTGGTGAATCGGGTCACATGGCTAGGGAGTGCACCCAGGAGGGTGGTGGAGGCGGAGGGTGGGGAGGTGGTGGAGGTGGTGGTGGTGGGGCGTGTTACAAGTGTGGTGAGTCGGGTCACATGGCTAGGGACTGCAGCCAGGGAGGCGGTGGACGAGGAGGCGGAAGCGGTGGTGGGGCGTGCTACAAGTGTGGTGAATCAGGTCACATGGCTAGGGAGTGCACCCAGGAGGGTGGTGGAGGCGGAGGGTGGGGAGGTGGTGGACGAGGAGGAGGCGGCGGTGGTGGAAACTGTTACAAATGTGGGGAGTCTGGGCATTTCGCGAGAGAATGCCCAGCCAGCACTGCTTGAATGGTTTATCTTTTGCAGGTGCATATTTTTATATATTTAAATTTCAAGGTTCTGTTTCAATAGCTTTAAGGAGGTGTCTGTTGGATCTCATTATCTGTTCTTACTCTTTTTTGTGTTTTTTAATTAATAACAGGTTGGGTATTATTTTGTCTATGCGTCGTGATATGGTGGGATTGTGAAATTCTATTTTGGTTCCTCTCAAACAAAATCTGCTCTGACTTCCCTTTTCTATGGTGAAACGTGTCATCTCACTTATCTTATGAAAATAAATATATCAGAAGGAAGTTTTGGGCTCAGTTACCAGTAATGGTTGGACATGGAAATTTTGAATTCTGGATGACTGGTTCTCATGGTAAGATTGCTATTCCCTCTAGTCGTTAGGGTGGATGTGGAGGGACTATTGGTAAAAGTTGGTGATAATTTTTTGAAGCTAATGCCTTTTAGTGGTTGGTATTTCCCTCTCTAGAAGTAAACTCTCTTGTTTAGTTTGCTGGTACTGTTATTTATGGCTGGGTATGTAGTTACAAAACATGGCTAATATTTGCAGTCTAGTTTATGATTCATCCAGAGGGAACTTTTTCCGATTGCCCTTTACATAAATCTCTTGCCCTTTTGTCCACCCAGAGGAAAAAAGATTGTCCCTAACATTCTGTTTGATTGGAATTGTCTTTTATCTTAAAATGAGATAATTGTCTTTGAAAAAATAAATCAGTCATATTGCTAGCAATTTGACCTTTGAATATCACTTCTAAAAATCTGTTTTATTTTGTTTTTTTTTAAATCTAGTAATGTGCATTGAAAAGTAGGCAGCGATTTTTGTCTTTTTGATTTGATCTATTGGCATTACATGGGTTCGATTGTTTTTAGTGTGAATCTTAATTGTTGTATTTGATTCTTAGGTCCTTGAATGAAAAATGCTCACTGTTGCAGTATATCCAATGTTCTTCTAGTTTTACTTTAAATCTAAATTGCTTCCTCAAGCCAAATTCCATGCGTTTGAGTTGAAAGAGCTTACTACTTTCAATAAAAAAAAAACTTACTACCCTTCTTGCAATGACAAAGGTTTATTGTCTCGATCCTAAACTCAGATTAACAAAAGGCACATCTATAGGGCTTTATTCTTTCGGGATTATTTCCTATCTAAGCAACTTTTATGTGAATTCTCTGAGGAGCTGAATTGAGACACCAAATGACTGCATTGATTAAAGTTAGCTTGGTGCTTAACATGCCACGTGCTTGATGGTCACAATCAATTAAACTCAATGGTGGATGTAGTCTAGTTTCAAGTAATTTTCATTGCTATATTCATAAGAGAAATGTTAGCAACACTCGATAAAGGAAATTGTTAGCCGATACGCCATAACGGTGTGTGCGAGTTTATAACCACTTTGTCGTTTTGTCTATCAAGTAAAAAAATAGTCACCATATTTAAATGGTTTATTTTTTTTTTCCACAAAATTTAATCACTATTTCATAAGACTATTTTGTGCATAATATTTTTTTTAACAAAGGTTTTGTGCATAATTTTTAGGGTTAATCAAGTGTTTGGTCCTTATAAATATCTGCAGTTTCGTTTTTAGTCCTTATAAAATAAAATCACACTTTTTCTCTGTGACATTTTCTTTTAGCATTTTAGGGACAAAAAATGTTGACGTAAATTTTTTATAGGGACTAAAAATGTTGGAAAATTTTACAGGACTAAAAATGTTGACGGAAAATTTTATCAGGACTAAAAAGTGTGATTTTATTTTATAAGAACTAATAACGAAACTGCATAATTTATAGGGACCAATAACTTAATTAACATTGATTTTTATAATCCATAAATTGTTCTAAATAATTTGGCCATTGATTTTTTTTAATATTCTAGTCTAAATGTATCTAATCATGACTTATCGTCTTGAATGATAAAGTAGTTATGTTGTGTTTTAGGAAGTACATGTATCTAATAATTTAAAACAAAATGTCTATTTAGTGATCTTTTTTTCTTGCAGAAATTTGACAGACAGTTTAGATGACTGACACGATATTATTTAGGTCAAGTTACGCATCTTTTTCTTTTTTTCTTTTGGTCAAGCCGATTAATGCAATTAAGTCCCTCAAAAAAAAAAAATGCAATCAAGTACATTCAATAAATGGTTAACGAACACGGAAGTTTAGTAGTTCAATGGTTTAAACTAACATTGAATGAAAAAGTTGGAAGATCGAAGTTCAAAATTGAATGAAAAATACTACTATGACAATAATATTAAAATTTTTATAACTATTATCAATGAAAAATGCTACTCTAACTACTTCAACCACAGATACAAATATGAGAAAAATATTATGGACATTATGTGAAAATAACTAACTATTTTTAAGAGGTATATAGAAAACTTCCTCAAAAAAAGAAGAGGTATACATAATGTTTGAGGTTACACTCCGTCAGCCATGACGTTAGCAATGAAGTTATCCTATTGGTAAGTGTCTGTCTTATTCATCATATTTGTGTTCATACATCCGATGTTACTTTTCCATTTTTTAAGTTCATAAAAAAAAATCCAATGCTAATGTTACTTACTGTCTTTGTTCAAACAATCACTCACTTAATTTAGCAGCAACCATTGTCTTGTTACTCTTGTACTACCAGCTCCTCAATTATTCACTATTAGGAAATCATTTTCTCTTCTCATATTGTTCAAATTGTTTATTTTTATTTTTTTTATAAAGGAAACCCACGTGTATATCCTTGGTTTTTAGTTAAAACCAATGTATCATCTCAGATGAATTAAGTTTAAGGGGACCAAATTTGAAAGTATAATTTATGAAAGAAAAAATAATTTTTCAAATGTACAACATAGAAATTATAAGATTCATATAACTTAGTCTATGTCTACATACAACTGCAAAAATTAATATTTTGAAATAATTAAGATTCATTTATGATATGCTTTTGACCCATCTTATTCAAATTTCTGGATCCGTTCCTGTATCTAGGAACAATTGATGGCCAAATTATATAAAAAAAACATTACCTTGCAACTTCACTCAAAAGATTTACGTTTAATTGCCTTCTTTTAGTTTAGTTTTTACAATGTCTAAATATTTTCTCATGTGTATCTGTGGTTGATTTTTTATTATGTGGTAAGTGAGATCCTTATGTCACGTGACAAATGAACAGTGGTAGTGTCTGACGTAAATAATATCATCATGTCATCAGTGACCATGTGGAAGTTGACAAGTTGTGACCATTCCTTGTCCAAATCATTTGTTATTTATATCTGTCAGTTAGCAACATTCTGAGATACTATGCCACTGTACTTCCCACTATCATTTTTGCTGCAGAAAAAAAGTAGTAGTGGACTACTAGTAGTTGTTGTAGTGGATGGTCATATAATAAAGGAAATAAAATATAATAGTGGAAGTAGAACAAAATAACTAAACAAGTCTTGTTTTCTTATGAAAATGGTAAAATCCAAGATTCATTCTTTTCCTACAAACTCAAGACTTACCTTACTTTACAAGTAACTGAGTTCAATGATGGTTTTCTTTTCTGAAGCAACAAGGTATGATTCACTCTCACATACTTCCGCTGTGTCATTTTTATTTCACGATGCAATTATTTCAATCTTTTTCAAATTATTACCGGTGTCAATGTGTCGTAGCCAGATATGTGTCAGCGCTTCATAGATGGCGATGTCTCATTTATTTTATCCATTTTTTCTTTCATATTTTTACATGAGGATGTTTTTGGTTTAATATTGCAGTTAGTTACTCTTCATTCTTGTGTGGGAGAAAGATTTCTTAACATCATCATTGTTTTGACTGATTGAGCTAAAGATGGGTTTTGAACCATTGATTTGGTACTGCAAGCCAGAACCAAACAGTATTTGGGAAAAAATAGTAGATAGTGCTTTTGGGTCATATACACCATGTGCAATCAACACTCTGGTTATCTCAACCTCAAATTTGGTTCTTATGGGGCTGTGTTTATATAGAATATGGCTTATTATTTTCAATGCCAAAGCTCAAAGGTTTTGTTTGAAATCAAATTACTATAATTATATTCTTGCAATGTTGGCTAGTTATTGTGCTTTTCAGCCTTTGTTGAGATTGTGGACTGGAAATTCAGCCTTCAATCTGAATGAGGAGACTGATTTTGCCCCTTTTGAGGTGAGTTTCTGATATCATACTCCAATGAGATTCCTTTGCATGAATGCACACTCAAAATTGATATTTGATGTTGTTAGCATTAGGTCCTGTTTGATTAAACAATTGAATTAAGTGCTTATATTATAAATGCTTATTTATAAACTATTTCTATAGCAATGATAAAATAAAGTTAAACTGTTTTCATATAAGGTATAAGTTGTTTTCAAAAGTTAATCCGGAGAGGTTATGAAAATAAGATGAAAACATCTTATAGACATGTCAGAAGTTGTTTACATAAGCTCTAATAAGCCAATCCAAACAAGTCATAGATAGTTCATCTAGTCAGAGTTGTCAATTGGAAATCGTATAAACGTTTTGTTCAAATTCCATTACGCAAGTGTTGTAGTGTTGCTATGTATAAACGTTTTGTTCAAATTCCATTACGCAAGTGTTATAGTGCCGCTATTTGAAACATTGTGCACTAAATAGCATATGACAGAGCAATAGTGATTTGTTCAATTCCACTACATTACGACATCGCTACAGTCGGATTTTAACAGCACCGAATCTAGTGATACCAAAGAGTTAAATCTCATATTGTAAGAGAGAAATAAATAGAATTTTAGTGGAATGTGAAATTTAAACCCTTTTTTGTTTCTATGTTCTTGCAGATAACAGGTCTGGTCATTGAATCACTTACATGGTTCTCAATGATAATTCTCATCCTCTTGGAAACCAAGGTTTATATAAGGCAGTTTAGGTGGTTGGTGAGGTTTGGAGTTTTATATGTTTTGGTGGGAGACATTGTAATGCTTGACCTTGTTCTGTCAGTGAAAGATTACTCTAGCAGGTTTGTTTTTAACTTTTCATTACATTGCATTTTCACTTTTAGATCAATAATAATTCACTCTATTTCATGTTCTCGTATTACTTCCATTTTCAAAACTGAAACAAATAGAGTAACCTATGATTGTTTTAGCAGCATTGTGTTTTTTTTTTCTTTCTATAAGAATATATATCAGCATTGTGGTAATTAGATGTTTGTGTAAAAACTTGTGACTTTTAGCATGTTATGGCTAGGATAAGCATTTAATTCCTGAGAAGAAGAATAGGAAATTATGCTCCATTTTATGGTATGTAACTATTTATGTGCAGCACCACACTTATGCTTTTGTTTCAATTGTGCAGATCTGCCCTATATCTGTATATTAGCACTGTCACCTGTCAGGTACATTTCTGATTTTCCCCTCTTATTGTGAAGCATTGTATAATCTTCATTATACTTGTAATTTGTTTTCATTTATTAGACTGCAATATTTAGTACAGCGTTGTTTTATTAAAGCTGGAAACCGGTGTCCTATGTAGCACCGACATTTTAGATTGAAGATGTATCCGGTGTTCGATAATTGTCGGTGTCGGACACCAACACAATACTGACACATGTGGTTACATTTAATTACTTTCATTTTTTTAAATTTCTTTTACCGATGTCTACATGTCAGTATTGTGTCTGGTGTCCGTGCTTCATAATGTCACATGCGTTGCAAGGTACTAATGATTATTTCCCTGGCCTTCGAACCCTTTAAAAAACTTGACTCAGTTCCTCATTGATTTGGTCTCATCACAATGAATTTATCGTGGCTACTTTATCTGATGTAGGTGTTGTTTGGTATCTTACTTCTAGTTTACATTCCTAATTTGGTTCCATATTCTGGTCATACAACATTCGAAGCTGACATACCTGACAATGGTGAATATGAACCACTTTGTGGAGATGATCAAGTTTGCCCTGAGATGCGCGCCAGTTTATTATCTAGTGAGTAATCCAATAAATGGATGAGTTACTGTTATGTTGTTTTACAATTTCTAGTGTTTTTTGTAACAAGGAGCATCCATAATTATAATGAAAAGAAAAAAGTTCCTTTATAGAAATATGAATTAGTCATTTCTTGTCAATGAGACTTCGCAGTTACTATTATTTATTCTCTTGTGTTTTTTCTGATTTTTGAAAGAGTTAAAAGGAACAACATCATTGAAAGAGTAAAAGAAAAATAATAAAAAGTAACCATTTTGTTCTTTTGGTTGTTTTCCTTTAGCATACAATTATGCAATCTCAATCCTTGTAAATTAATTTACTATTAATGTTTTATTTATGCATTATCTGAAGGATTGAGTTTTGGATGGATAACTCCACTCATGAAACAAGGCTACAGAAAACCAATCACTGAAAAGGATGTTTGGAAGCTAGACAAATGGGACCAAACAGACACATTAAGTGAAAAGTATACCTTCTCTTTTCTTATTGTATATGATTCTGCATGAAATTCACATATCCTGTTTTATATAATTTGGAAAATGCTAACGAGTCCTCTTAAGGCATTAGTTAGGGAAATAAATATAGAAATTGTGTTGGAAAATGGTGTATTCAAATTTTGAGAAGTTTAAAAGTTGTTGTTTTCAATACAAAATTTATACTTTTGGCTTCCTTAACTAGTAGTGCCCTTGGAACACTTGTTAGCATGACCATATAATTTAAAGTACGTTTTCACTCTGCAGGTTCCAAAAGTGTTGGATGTCAGAATTTCAAAGTTCTAACCCTTGGCTTTTGAGAGCATTAAACAATAGCTTAGGCAAAAGGTGCATATTGATAAATTTTTGCTTCCCTTTAAATGGTTAGATCATTATTTGGTTTCTTCAAGATGATCTTAGCAATGTTGTTCTCTCAATTTTTTATTTGATTTGGTTCAAATTTTGTTAGGTTTTGGTTTGGAGCCATCTATAAGGTGCGACCCTCATATTTTTTTATCTCCAATTCTTTGAGTGAAATGATATTTGACACAGAAATTTGACAACAGAAATCTACATCAACTTGGAAGGTTAACACCGTTCAAATATGTGGTTAATTACGTTAAGTGGATAATTAATGAATATAGTAAAGTATCAGAACTCATTAACCATTCACTGAAAGTAATTAACCACTATTATGCCATTAACCACGATTTTGAGGTTCAAAGATACACAATATTCATTATAACCATCCAAATTTTGTTCAAATATACATGATTTCGAGCTTTTCAAATGTACATGATATATGTAATAACCACAATTTCTGTTCAAATATACAAAACATAATTAACAATGTATTTGAACTGCAATTGTTGTCAAGTTTTATTATCCCATTTTGTGTGAAAATAACACATCTGTTAATTTAATTGCCTCAAATAAATAAGTAAACATTTTCATGTAGCAGGTTACTTATAATTTCGTACTGAGAGCATTACTTCATCACTATAATGTACACAGTTTACATTTTATAGTAACAAGTAATGTCATTAGAGTAAGAAAAGAATCGTATATTAAAAGGCATGTGATAACATTGTTAAACTAAGTGTGTGTTGGCTCTTGGAATTTTTTAATGATCTTTGCAGATTGGTTATGATCTTACTCAATTATTTGCGCCAATTTTGCTGAACCATCTCTTAGATGTAAGTTCATTTCTCCCTGAAATCAAATTGGACTAATGTGAAGATACAGAAAAAAAGAGTGTAAAGAAGCACAATGATACCATGATAGAAAAGATGAGAAAAAAATTGACACACAAAAATGTTTACGGTTTGAACTAGATATATAATAGTTTGTGATTGTTATTTTTATTGTGCAGTCAATGCAAAATAGAGACCCATCTTGGATTGGTTACATCTACGCCTTCTCGATATTTGTTGGAGTGGTATGGCTACTGTCTCATATAATTTAAAGAGTTTTGGTTCATCAAAATTAGTTTCTGGCGAAACCTGTAGATTTGTTGGATCGGTTACAACTAAATATTTTATGCCAATTTTTTTCTTTTTTGGTGTTAACCCTCCGGTTTCTAGGGGAAGCAGTCCCTGGTAATCCGGAGTTCGCCCGTGAGATAAGTATAGCCTGGCCAAGAATTGTTTTAGGAATTTTATGCCAAAGTTTTATTCTCTAGTTGAAGTTAATATAAAGATAAAGTTAATGTCATAAAGAGAAGCATAGTGAATATATGAAGGTTGTAATGTACAACTGGATAGGTTCACTTTTCTCATATACACACACATGTATAGAGGTTTACGTAGAAACTGTAAGAGCCTATTTGGTCTTACCTTCTTATGCAATTCATCCAAAAATGAATTCTTCTGTAGCCATAAATTTTCCCATGTCTAGGATTATCACCATCCCCAAATAGCTAACTTGTATGTATTCTTAACACATGAAGAATTGTTGAGTATGATATTAGCTTATTAGTGGGCAGACATTCAAGTGTAAGCACCACGACCGTAGTGGAGCAAGAGTGCCTTCCTTTTGGGTGTCGCCCATTCGTATGTCGGGTTATCACTTGGAGGGTAGGGGGTACGTGTAACACCCCGAAAATCCCGACTTTAAAATTTCATTCAAGTAATCAGAGTATAACACATGAATTAGGATGTCACGTTTCATAAAATCTTTAAAATCAAATTGAATAATAATTTATTCTTAAACAATATTCAAACATAGCAGCGGAATTCATAAACGTCTCAAAATCCTAAATAAATTATTCTCGGCACAAAAGCCTCATAAAACATCTCAAATCAAGTTACGTCGCAAACATCATAATTAATTAACATGATACATAAAAGGAATAGAAACAATAATAATCCCCATCTCGTTACGTATCAGAGCTCCTAAGACTCCACAAGAACCTCTCACATCGACGAACCTAAGCTTGGTCACCTGCACTTGCCCACAAGGCGGCAATTCCAACAGAAGGGGTGAGATTCACAACAATTATATTAACATATAATTCAAATAATTATGCTTAACAATAACAACATTATTCATCACATAGAACAGAAACGTCTCAAACATCCACATATACAAATCATCTTAGAACATCTTCATAAACAACCGTCTCAAAACATCTCAGACATATGACTCGACAAATGCAACTCTAACATCTTAGCATCATGCATGTGGTACCAATATTTTAGCTTTAATAAGCTTCACCGTCGTTTTGAGCAAATGATCCACCGTCGCTTTGAGCAAATGCTCCACCGTCGCTTTGAGCATAAGCTCCACCGTCTCAAAGTATGCAAATGCATGGACTCGACTCTTTATTCTTAAACAAGTTATCCCAACGTCTTAACATCAAATACGACTCTTTATCGACACATGCAATTATACAATACATGACAGCAGCTCAGCACACTTATATATATATATTTACAGCACATAGTTATCATCACAATCATCATTAATACTTCATTCACAAACTTCGCTTAATGAACATTTAACCAAAGATTAATGCCAACAATTAAATTCCTCTTACAGCGTTATCACAGGTTCCAATTTAAGTCTTAAACATCTCTAATATTATCCAAAGGTCTACCCTCAAAGTCTCGCTCAAAACAGAGTTCTAAAACTCAAGTTATAGTGGTCTGAGACCACATTGCTCGCTGTGGCGAGTGGGACTGCTCGCCACGGCGAGCTACTTAAACTGCATTCTGCCACTTGCTCGCTACGGCGAGTGATGTTGCTCGCCTCGCGCGCACTAAAGGGGTTGCTCGCCACAGCGAGCTCAGCTACTCGCCTCGCGAGTGAATACCTAACTGCTCGCCACGGCGAGCGGGTCTGCTCGCCACGACGAGCTATCGCAGAGGGGTTACGGGTTCGCTCGAAACCTCGCCAAAACTCGCCCAATTCTTCGTTTTATGCTTCTAATCTATCAGAATTATGGTCCTAGTGATTAATCTAGGTTCTGTAACAGGTTTCTACACCAATTCACATCATTCTCTCATCAATTCATCACAAAATTCATTAAACCCTAACTTTGGAATTCCCTCAAAACTCTCTCCAATCCTTAGGTTAATCATAACAGATGAATTACAGCATAATATAATTGAGTTAGACTCACCCTTACCTGGTAATATTGCAGAATTGGGGTTCCCTCTTCTCTAGCCACTTTTCTCCCTTCTTGCCAAAAGTCTGTAACGTACTGACTGTTTCTTTCTAAACCTAACTCCCTTTTATAATTCTTTCTATTCTCACTTATCCCCACAACTCTATCTTATTTATGAAAACAACCTCATCTCTCAAAATATTTATTATTATATCACATCTTAATTTTCATCACATATTTTATTTTATTAAACAATAAAATAAACGTCACACCACAACATCATCTCATACGTCGCAAACATCATTAAAATCACATAATATATAATAATATACTATATACTCTAATAAAATAATTAAATAAATAAAGTGGACGTTACAGTACGGATTACGAAAGCCTCTATGGTACTGTTCGGGATAAACTTGTATTTAAATAAAGCTTATACGTTGTAGTTTGAATCCCTAAGCATTGCATAGTAGAGAACTACGGCAACCACTCTTTTATTGAAGACGTAGGTACACTTGGTCGATTTTCATAGTCAATAATTGCGCTCTTGTCTGTTTATTTATCTGTTTAATTTGAGCCATATTTTCTATTCTAAGATGAATGGTTGAGTATACATTATTTACTTTTCACAATGGATAGAGTTTTTCTTTGATATCATAACTATTTTATATTGTTCATATTATTCACTAAAAATAAGAAATGAAGAATTAATAGATGTTTATACTTTTTTCAGTCAGTTGGTGTTCTATGTGAGACACAATATTTCCAGAATGTTATGCGTGTCGGTTTTCGACTTAGATCAACATTGGTATGCCATCTCTTTTTTCTAAAACAAACCAGGTTTCCCAAATGTATCTATACAGTTTATATGATGAAATTTGTCTAATTATAGGTGGCTGCTATATTTAGGAAGTCTTTGAGGCTAACTAATGAAAGTAGAAAGAAGTTCTCGTATGGGAAGCTTATGAATATGATAGCAACAGATGCCAATTCATTACAGGTTCATTTCCTGCATAAACTAACTATGCAAGTTTTTTCATTATGGCATACAGTGTTGTCAAATAGCGGAGATAATAGCACTATTGCTTTGTAGATTTTTTTGTTGTTGTTGTTGTTGTTTAGTTCTACAATGGATTCGGATTTCAAAAGTAACCGTGCGACACATTTATACATTGTCTACACTCTTAAATTAATGTTAAAAAAGATTATTTGAAGATGATTTGGTGAGCGTGTAATGTGAACCGACTTATCTCAAATTGATATACCATATCAATTAATGTGTATAAGGGCAATAACGGCTGCTATATCATTATACTTGGACTCAATCATTTTAGAGTGTAGACAATCTATAAATTTCATCTGTTAATATCATCCCTTTGCAATATTTCAGCAAATATGTCAACAACTTCATGGACTATGGTCAGCACCATTTCGAATCATCGTAGCTATGGTTCTCCTATACCAGCAACTTGGCGTTGCTTCACTTGTTGGCTCACTGATGCTAGTTCTCCTTATTCCATTACAGGCAAGTTTTGATATCTCACAGGCACATGTGCATGTTGTTTTTCCTTTCGGAAAAATAAATAAATGGTGATAAAGCCTAAATTCAATTTATTTGACGGTTTAGAATTTAGTATAAGTTGAATCTGATATATTTGCTATCTTGTTCATTTTCTAAATAATAACTATTTTTTCAAGAGTTTCATTTTTTAAATTTATAATCAATCATACGTGTCATTTTAGAATTAATATTTTCATTGATAGTCGATAGTGTATGAGAGTTAAATAGTTTCTTTAATTTTATAGATTTTTCTAACATTAATAGATTAAAATAAGTTTTTTTTGTTAGCAGACATTTGTGATTAGAAAAATGAAAAAATTGACAAAGGAAGGACTGCAACAGACAGACAAAAGAGTTGGTCTGATGAATGAAATTCTTTCTACTATGGATACAGTAAAGTATGAGCACATTAAATTATATTCACTTTCAACATTCAAGTACAAATTATGTCTCAACATTGTTTGTGGTATGCTTAATATGATGCAGATGTTATGCATGGGAAACAAGCTTTCAGTCTAGGATTCAAAGCATTCGACATGAAGAACTTTCATGGTTCCGCAAAGCATATCTTCTCTATGCAGTACGAATATGAACTTTGACGTGATTTTATTTATTTTTATTAAAATCGAGTAGCTATATAAACTATTTGAAAGTAACATGACAGGAATTGTACTTAATGTCACATCCTCCTTTGACCAAGACATTGGCCTAATTATTTTAAATATCAATGAAATTTCTGTTGGGAACATAGTTATCAGTATCTTATGATACATGTGAGTTGTATCTCAATTCGATACAAAACAAAACCCAATTGATATAAATCCCCACATTTTTTTTTCTTTTTCAATTTGATTTATGACTTGAATATTCAATTATTGAGGTTCTTATATGATATAACAACTTATACTTTTGACGTGCCTTGCTTTTACTTAAAAATGTCATAATTTTATTGGCAATGCATCTTACAATTCACAATAAGATTTGATTCACTTATAATAATTAGGTCTAGATTCACGATTTGAATCTCGATTAGATAACCATGGTATGGCACAGAACCTAATTATAGTTTTTGTTACTTGAAGATATGTTCCTCTATCAATCAGCTTAGAATTACTTTTTCTGTATGAATGTTACACACTCTAGTTTTAATGGAATGCTCATAAAAAAAATATCAATGAAAAATGAAATTCTCCAAGACTATGAAAATTTGCAGTTCTTTTCCTAACTACTATTTTTTTCCATTGCAGTTAAACAGTTTTATATTGAACAGCATTCCAGTTCTTGTGACAGTAACTTCCTTTGGAATGTTTACTTTACTTGGTGGAGAATTAACACCTGCAAGAGCATTCACCTCGCTATCTCTGTTTACGGTTTTGCGCTCTCCTTTAAATAGTCTTCCAAATTTACTAAATCAGGTTGTTGTTTGCTCTCATCTCATTCTGTTAATGCTCTATAAGTCTTTTCCCCAAATAAAATAGATATATTAACTACATAATTTTTCTCTATGATTTGGAAAAGTTCTAAAGGGTTAAAAAATATGCCTAGTAGTTAGTCCTTATACCACCAAAAATATGATAGTTTTGGCTCCTATAAGATTTATATGTGTTTTAATCTCTGCATCAAACACAAATAGTATATCTTTAGTAGCTCATAAGGGACTAAAAGCTCTCAAATTGTGCAATGTTTTAAGCGGAAAAAAAGTATGAAATTTTGATAGGAACTAAAATCAACATATTTTTCATTTGACAGGAACCAAAATCATATTTAATCCAATTTTAAGAAATACATTTATGATAAAGAAACTATTTATCAAAAAAGAACAATAATTACTCAAAGTGGTTATATGCCAATAAACCAAAACATTAAACAAATAATAATCACTTCAAGTGGAAAATTTTCCTCCATGATAATTATTTGCTCCATTTTAAATTTTGATAAAAATTTAGCTAAAGATATGAAGACATTTGTTACTGTATACTGATTGTATTTAGTGACAGGTAACAATTGCAAACGTGTCATTGCATCGTTTGGAGGAACTGCTTTTGGTGGAGGAACGAAATTTAAAACAAAATCCACCTATTGTTCCAAGACTTCCAGCCATCTCAATAAAGAATGGATACTTTTCATGGGATCCTAAGGTCAATTTTCACCAATTCTTGTGAGCATTGCCAATATTTTATTAAAGAGGTCTTAATTGTTTTTAAACTAATAGCAACATTATATAGAATGAATTATTTACATCTATCATCCTCATTTCATTTTTTAGAAAGAGTAGCATTTCATCATGTTATGAAGAATAATAATATTTAGCAAAAGGTTTCAAAACCCTGATCAATAATCAGTTTCAAAGCTAAAACAAACTTACTTTAAAAAATACAACAACATAGAAGCATATAAGAACATTCTGCATGTAATTATGATTAGAACTCTCTTTTTTCCACCACCATCGAGTAAAATTACAAGATTGACCATTTCATGGAGACATGGACAACCGGTGTTATCACATAGCAGCTATATCATAGCAGAATTTGAACAAACCGCTATTGTTCAACAATATGTGATTTAGTACAAATTCTGTTGTCTTATAAAGGTTATAGCTCTGTGGCATAGTGGAATTTGAACAAACCGCTGACTTTTGAATGGCATATCTTTTGACATCTCTGTTAAAATATCCAACATTGAAGTCTACAACTGACAATACCAAGGTCAACAAGAATATTGATATTTCAAGTCCATGTATATCTTAAGAGATCAAACAGTTGCTTTTGATTAATGTGATGCTAATGATAGGAAATTTTGTTAAAGTGAGGCAAGGAATACATTTTTCATCAGTTTTGGTCCATTTTACTTATAATCTTGATATTGGTATGGTGCCTTTCACGTGTATAAAAACTTGTATTCAATTAACAGGAAGGGAAGGCCACATTATCAAATATCAATGTTGAAGTACCAGTTGGAAGCTTAGTAGCAATCATTGGAGGTACTGGAGAAGGGAAAACATCACTTATTTCAGCAATGCTTGGAGAGCTACCTCTTGTATCTGATGGAAATGCTACAATCAGAGGCACTGTAGCTTATGTTCCGCAGATTTCATGGATTTACAATGCTACAGTGAGTTGCAGCTTATTGTATGCATCTAAGATTTATGATTTATTCGTAATTACTCTTGAGTATGAATAATTCTCATTATATTGAAAAGGTCGAAACAACTATTTATATATACATGAGAGATATAATCCATATCGGAATGCAATCCTATCACAATTCCAAAAAATACTAACAAATCATGCTATAATAATTCCAATATCTCAACAAGATTTATTTTATCATTCTAAATCATTTATTATTTTTCAGGTTCGTGACAATATATTATTCTGTTCAAGTTTCGACCATGGACGATATTCGAAGGCTATCGATGTCACTTCTTTGAAGCATGATCTCAACTTTTTACCTGTAAGATTGTTTATAAGCTTTCATATTCATTTCTGTTTCTACAAATCAATATAAAAGTTTTTTTTCACCACCTACAAGATTGTGTAAAATATTTCATTCTCTCTATCTATAATTTTTCAAAATTAATACACAAGTTTTTATATATTATTGATCTCATTTATATCTTTTCAGGGTCGCGATTTAACAGAGATTGGAGAAAGAGGAATCAATATCAGTGGTGGACAAAAACAAAGAGTTTCTTTAGCTAGGGCTGTATACTCAAATTCAGATGTATATATATTTGATGATCCTTTAAGTGCTCTTGATGCTCATATTGCTCAAGAGGTATTATTATTATCAAGCTCTAAAACACAAGTCCTTTTTATGATATACTCTTTTTTGGATAAAAACTTTGTTTCTATTTTGTCGTTTTCAAAGTTCAATGCAACATTAACTATTGTTTTTCTTGGTATGTGAAAATAACCTAACGAAAAAAAAGAAAGAATGAGGGTAGTAGTTACTGGAAGCTGTCAAACCTAATCTACTTCAGTTTAAATCAAAGGTTTCTTCCTTGCTTTATGCTTCATTGATGTAAATTATCGTAATCCAACTGATTATCATAGCCAGCTCATGTACTTCATAAGATTTTCCTTTCTCCTGCAGTATAAACATTGGAATTGCTAATGTCGAAACCATTAATATTTTTTTTTGCAATTATCTATGATCATAGTTTTAGTTCATATAACCTAATTTGCAATGTACTTTAGGTTTTCAGGAACTGTATAAAGGAAGGACTGCAAGGAAAAACCAGGGTTCTTGTCACCAACCAGCTTCATTTTCTCCCTCAGGTGGATAAAATTATTCTTGTTAGTGAAGGCATGATTAAGGAGCAAGGAACGTTCGAGGTGTTGTCAAAATGTGGGCCTCTATTTCAGAAACTAATGGAAAATGCCGGGAAAATGGAACAAGAAGTAGATAGTCATGATACAAATGATGTTTTGCCTTTGGATAATGGGGCAATTGTAGAGTTGCAAAATGATTTAAGTTATGAGAAGGGAAAATTTCAAAAATCGGTACTTGTTAAGCAAGAAGAGCGGGAGACAGGCGTGGTTAGCTGGAATGTTTTAATGAGGTAAGATTGACATTTTATTTAAAATTTGGGTAGTACATGAATCTTTTCCTTCAATCATTGCTATTAAGCTTCATGAAATTGACATGTCCACTTGGTCGTAGAGGCGTAAGTGTCATGTCTTGCACCAACTATTTTAAAAGCGTAAGTTGTCAAGTGAAGACACATGAATTGTTTTAAGTTAATTCTAACATTAAGAAAGTATGAAAAAAAAATGAATTCAATTGCCACATAATCAATATTAGGAACATATGGTATTCCTTCATTAAAATGGCAAAATGTTGTTTTTCTCTCTTCTTTATCAATTTTGTATCGCCCCTTTGAATCTCATGAAAGATTCTTGATCCCTTTATTTTGCAACATTTCCTCCTTTACCCAAGAGTACTTGGATGAGATAGTTCGGGTCTCTTCCAGCTTAACCATAGGCCTCAAATCCATTCTTGGGAATGCAACAACATTAAACTTCTTGAGGGAGAGTTTTTCCACCCATTGCCGTCCTATCTGTCTCGAGGGATTAGTCTATGTAATAGCTCACAACTTGGTTTTCACAACAGCAAAAAAGTAAATAAATAACATCTAGTTTCCTTTTAATTTAGTTTTCTATTGGCTGCTTTTCTGGTGTTTATATACAGTAGTATTTCATTTTGTTTTGTCCTTCTTATCACTTTTATCTACTTGGACTCAATTTAGATGCTCTAGTTTAGTTATTACTTATATTCCAAAATTACAGGTACACATCTGCTTTGGGAGGACTGTGGGTAGTTTCTATTCTTCTTGCATGCTACACATTAACAGAAGCTCTTCGACTTTCGAGTAGTACATGGTTAAGTGTGTGGACATCTCAAGATTCAACTGCAGCTTCTCGTGCCGGATATTTTCTTTTCATCTATGCAATGTTCTCATTTGGGCAGGTAATAATTCTGCAATAACTATGAGTTTCTATTTAACAACTTTATCTTCTAAGTTCTCACATGTTTCCAAACTCCAATATTAAAATTTCTACTTTGTATTTAGTATCTTTTGCTTTACTGAAATGAATATTTTATTTTTCGGATTCAGGTAGCTGTGGCACTTGCAAACTCTTATTGGTTGATCACTTCAAGTCTTCATGCTGCAAAACGATTGCACGATGCAATGCTAGATAAAGTTCTACGTGCTCCAATGATATTCTTCCAGACTAATCCTGTCGGGCGCATAATTAATAGATTTGCAAAAGACACGGGAGACATAGATTCCAATGTTTATAATTTGGTGAATATTGTTCTAGGACAACTCTGGCAACTACTTTCAACATTTGTTCTTATAGGCACCGTGAGCACCATATCCCTGTGGGCCATAATGCCACTTCTGATATTTTTCTATGTTGCATATATATACTACCAGGTGTGTTCTATATCTTGCCCTTACTTTTAGGAAGTGACCGTATTTTAAGGAATTGACTCTAAGACTGTGTTTGGCTTGCCTTTATTTTTTTTTTTTTTTTTTTTGGAATTATTACGCAAGTGTTTGGCCCGACTTATTTTGACATTAAAAGCTACTTCAAAATTAAAGCTAAAAATAAGATCTTTAGAAATAAAGTTAAAGTTGTTTGATAATTATTGTTACCTTTTAGCTTCAAAGATATTTTTCAAAAGAATGATAGAATTTGAGTTAAATAATAAAAAATAGTAAAAATTATTATCTCCTACTTGATTTGAAAATCTTCTCTCAATTACTTTTTGAGAAGTTCCTTATATCTAGTTTTTATAAATAAAAGATAAACTCCTTCTTTAATTAAGATCTTTTTAAAAAACCTAACTTCTTTTAAGAAGAAAATCAGTCAAGCAAAAAGGACTCTTAAGTAATCATGGTTGAAGGAAATAACTAATCTTTCCTATTAATGTCATGCCTAATAGAGCACATCTCGAGAAGTGAAGCGCATGGATTCCATTACAAGATCGCCAGTTTATGCACATTTTGGAGAATCATTGAACGGTGTGTCAAGCATTCGTGCTTACAAGGCATACGACAGGATGTCGCACAACAACGGAAAATTCATGGATAACAATATCAGATTTACTCTTTTAAATATTAGTACAAACCGTTGGTTAACAGTAAGGTTAGAAAGTTTAGGAGGCCTCATGATTTGGTTGATAGCAACATTTGCTGTGTTACAAAATGCACGATCTGAAAACCCTACATTGGTTGCATCTACAATGGGTCTACTTCTCAGCTACACATTGAACATAACAAGTATTTTGAGTAGCACACTTAGACAAGCAAGTAAAGCTGAAAACAGTTTAAACTCGGTTGAGCGTGTTGGAACATATATCGATTTAGAAACTGAGGGTCAAAGTATAATTGAGACGAACCGTCCACCACCAGGATGGCCAACAAAAGGATCAATTGAGTTTGATAATGTTGTTTTAAGTTATAGGTCGGAACTTCCTCCGGTCTTGCATGGATTGTCCTTTGTAGTGTCTTCAATGGAGAAAATAGGTGTAGTTGGAAGAACTGGTGCAGGAAAGTCTAGCATGCTTAATGCGTTATTTCGGATTGTGGAACTACAAAGTGGAAGAATCATTATTGATGGATGTGATATTTCTATGTTCGGACTAGCAGACTTGAGAAGAGTTCTTACTATCATACCACAGTCGCCCGTTCTTTTCTCCGGTATGAACTATGACCATAAATCTTGTTCTTTGTTTAGTTAATCAAGCCCGAGTTTAGTTTTGAATTTTGCTACACATACGACTTTTCTTGTATTTTAAGTTTTCATTAGTTGTGAAAAAACATTATCTATCACTTTCAATATAATGTTTTTGTTCTGAAACTTGTTGACCTATCTTTTAGGAACTGTTCGCTTCAATCTCGATCCATTTAATGAACACAATGATGCTGACGTATGGGAAGCTTTGGAAAGGGCACACATGAAGGATGTAATAAGAAGACATCAATTTGGTTTAGATGCTCAGGTACATAGGTTATGGTTAAATTTAGTCGATGAGGTTGCTCAAATTAATCAGCAATGTTATTTCAATTTAAGATAACAAAATTTGACAACTTTTTAAATGGTTAACATAGTTCAGACAGGCGAGTAATGAAGTTTGAGATTTGATTAATAGATGTATGAGATGTCGTAACTTTTTAACCATCTAATGACCTTTATTAAACATAAATTTCAACGTAATTGACCTTGGTTCATGTGTCCAAATCTACATGTAGTTAGAACACCTGAAATCGTGGTTAATAATGTTCAAATTTGTGGTTAATTTAGTTGATGGTTAACGAGCTATCCAATATTTGATATAATCATTAACCACTCATTAAACGGTATTAACCACAAGTGTTAACTGCGTTAATCATTTAAAAAGTTGTCGAACATTGTTGTTGCAAGATTTCGGCATATATATTGGGAGTATCCATTATTTGATCTATTTTGCATTTAGATACATTATCGTATGTCTGATACATGGAAATACTAAAATGACTGCTCATTCATTATTTTTTGAACTTTGAGTATATGCTTTTCCAGATAACGTTTTTATTCGTACTTCACTAATTTTGTTGAAATGAAAAATGAGTTGATATATGATATTGGAACATGTTTTCATATATTTGATAACAGTCATCACAACTTTGGGAAGTAAATTTTATTCTAACAAGTCCCAATGTCCCATAGAACATTAGATGGAAATATATTTTGTCTATGGAAATTGTTAGAACATTAGGTAAACTGTATAACTGTTTTTTCTTAGTGTTTTTGAAATGAGAAGTAGAAATATGACAAGGTAATCTTTTGAAATGAATGAAGGTTTCTGAAGGAGGAGACAATTTCAGTGTTGGACAGAGGCAGCTATTAAGTTTAGCTAGAGCATTGCTAAGAAGATCAAAGGTTCTTGTCCTTGATGAAGCTACTGCTTCTGTCGATGTTAGAACAGACGCGCTTATACAGAAAACTATCAGACAAGAATTCAATTCATGCACAATGCTCATCATTGCACACAGATTGAATACAGTTATCGACTGCAACCGGATTCTGTTGTTAGATGCTGGAAAGGTACATCCGAGTAGCATGAACTACAAATATTCAATTTGTCCCTATATACCATACTAACTTTTGATTTGTGGTCAAATTCCGGCGAAGTAGAAAATACTAACACAACAACTATTATACTAACATTTCTGGTCCAATTTTTTAAGTAAGATTCATCTTCTTGTATGCTTTACAGGTTCTTGAATACAATTCACCTAAGGAACTCTTACAAAATGAAGAAACTGCATTCTACAAAATGGTTCAAAGTACTGGTCCTGCAAATGCTGAGTATTTATGTAGCTTAGTATTTGGAAGGAAAGAGAACAATTCAAATGAATATAACACCTTCAATGTCCAAACACTAAAGACGATAAAGACATCCTTAACAGAACAAAGGGGTCAGTAGTTACACTGCCGGAAAGCATGATGAAACTATAGAAAAGGCATTGACTCATCCGACAGATAGATGGTGGTCTACTCTCTGTAAAATCATTGAAGGTAAACCTAATAATTATTGTAGAAAGTAATTAATACTTTCGTGTTATTTTGTGTCTTAAACCTCCGGTTCCTAGGGGAAGGGGGTTCTGTTAATCTAGAGTCCGATCGAGACGTAAGTAAAGTCAGACTAATGATTGTTCTAGTTTCGCTTCAAAGTGCTTCCGAACAATTCATCCTTATTAACCATTTTGGTCCAATTACTTTGTTATTACTTTCGTCTTTTCTCAGTCATTATCAATTCATCTTTCAGGATTTTCTGTCTTGATCAGGTTGCCTCAGGACAACTTTCAACAATTAGAATCGGATTTTGAAGGGAGTTGATACAGAGAGTTACATGCAATCAAATCTCAGAGGGATATACATAGTTTCAAGTTTCAGCCACAAAATTCTTCAGATTGTTTTCCCTCTTATATAATTTTCTTTTGAATTTTTTGTAACATTTTATATTATTCTCTTGTATCAATAGGGTTACTTTCCTTTGAACAAAAGTTACGAGGTTTTTAAATTCCCAATTAGTTGAAAAATGAACAGCTTTCAAGTTTCCTGCAAAATAAAATTAAAGTGAGATTAGAAAGAAGAAAAAATATAGAAATTTGTCATCTTCTTTTTCTTTTACCCTGATTTGTTGACATCTTCACATCTTTTGTAATGACATTATTTTTCAAAATTTATCTTTGTAAGATTGTAGTTTAAGAGAAAGAAAAGTGAGAATGACAAACATGAGTGAAAGTGGGTTTGAATATATGGTTTCAAAAGGTGGCCATGATGGGAAAGTTGAAGCAGGTCCATTGATATATCGATTTTATATTCCGACGGCCTAGATCTCTCACCTGTTACCTGCATTAACTTTTTGATAGCCTATATTAAACAAAAACAGTGACCACACCTCATGATTAAATAACATTATCTAATTTTTTTGAATTTTATGGGTTTTTGGCATTTACACATGGATTGCATTACTAGTCTTTGTATGTTTTAGTTAATAATTAGTTAAAAAGAATAATGGGTGAGTTAAATAGTATAAAATTATAAAAGTTGATATTTTTTTTTGCTTATATTATAGGATAAAAGAGTATTTATTATTAGAATTTTTTTATGTAAAGAATAATAATTGGAGTACTTTTTGTTTTGAAAAGAATAATGGGTGAGTTTAAAAAAGAGACCCCATGTCCAATTGTTTAATTATATAATTTTAAGATTAAATTAATTGCATTAATTAAATACTACTGAATCTTCATAAATTCAAATTTCAAAGGTCAGTTTCTAATTGCTTTAACTAATTATTAATCGCCCTCTAAATTAT
Source organism: Medicago arabica (assembly GCA_946800305.1). Classification (NCBI taxonomy): domain Eukaryota; kingdom Viridiplantae; phylum Streptophyta; class Magnoliopsida; order Fabales; family Fabaceae; genus Medicago; species Medicago arabica. Next base: position 2,902,405 of record OX326967.1, on the reverse strand, counting down.
TTATATTAACTATTGCTTTTACAGTTTTACTCCTTCATTAAACACTAACTATCATTCATCATCATCTCCTTCATCAAACCTCTTCAGATTTGTTTCTTTTGTTCTTCCTAAATCCGAATCTCTCTTGTCACATATCAATCAACTACACTTTTTTTTTAGCATCAACAACAAATAATACACATTTCTCTTTTGCTGAAAATCAAACAAGGAATGTTGAGATATTATGAACACTCCAGAATCATCATCATCACCGATTCATCATCAACATCCTTAAAACAAAACCCCAAAATCCAAATCTAAAAAATAAACACAATCTGCAAAAGAAGAAGAATTGATGTTCTGTGTTTGTAATAAAATGACAGTATACTATGTTAAGCTTTTTTCTGGGTTTTCATATGTTCTGTGTTTTGTAGTGTTTAAGAAGAAGAAAGTTTAACCTTTTAATGCTTCAGTAGTGGGTGAGGTGTGCTTCGCGTTGTTGTTAGAAAATAAGGAGGTGCAGTAGAATGTTACAAACAACAATAAAAAAATAAGTTGAGTTTTTTTTATTTTTTGGTTCTGCCAGTTTTCAACTGACAGCTGTCTTGGGTAAAGGGACTTTCCTATTTTTAAAATTTAGGGGGGGGGGGGGGGGTTGGAAATTTGAAACATGTGATATGACATGATGTAAGTGATGAATGACTTTGACAAACTAACATTGAAAAATGGGAAATGTTTAAAAGTAATGAAACTATAGGAATATCAGTTAGATTTCGTCAACTCATTAGAGGAAAAGGTGTAAAAATTTGTAACCATGTAGTAATAGTTAGATGACATCATTAGTTAGAAAAAGTAAATTTTAGACTCAATTTACCCTTAATTGAACGACGTGGCAGCAAAGCATTGATGGGTAAAAATTGGTTTTCCACAATATCTGATTTTCTTATATTAAGAGGGATGTGATGAAAAAAGAAACTCTTTTATATCGGTTGTTGTTCTTGGTTGAAAAGTAGTGTGTTCTTAGAGACTATTAATAAAATAAACATTGCATTTTCTTTTTTTTTCTTCTTCCCTTCTAAACATTAACTACACAAACATGTATATTTTGTTGATAGAATTAACATTTATTTGATTCAAGTGAATTTATTTTTTGTTAGGCGAACTGTAATATTTTTTTTGTTAGATAGACGAAATAACAATAACTATTGAAAGCTCATACATACAAGTGGATGAGTCGAGGTTGAACTCTGATTAGAGTGTCCAACCTAATAGTTACCGCATATTTTGTGAGTTGAGCTAGTTAGGAGTTGTGGACAACTATAATATTCTTTTTTTAGAGTAAACCGGTATCCTCCGCACGCACAACTGCATAAACTAATCTTTCGAGCCTTATCAACAGATACAAATAGCGCCAAACTCTCTCTAAGAGTGTCAACACTGTTGCATTCTCAAAACTGGATCCGAACCCAAGACCCTAGTTAAACTAAAAAAGACCCGTACCATAGATGCTCTTGGATGACAACTATAATATTAATTTATACAAGGACAAATCATACAAAATCTCATGCATTATTATCATTAACGGAGGTGCAGAAAATATATTAAAATAAGTAGAAGTCTCATTCAGAAAAAAATCAAAAGTATTTATTCATTTATTCTTTTGATAAAGTAAATAAAAATGTTTAGGGGCAATACTAGGCATTGACTTTACAAAGCTCACGGGGGCGGTCTCACTTCCATGTTGAAAATCATTTTCTTTATAGTCCTTTTTACTTCATAAACTATTTTCAAATAATATAATAATAATAATAATAATAATAATAATTATAATGCCATACATTTTCCATTAAAAAATAATTCATTACTCTTCATTTAAAAAAACAAAATATTCCTTTAAAATATTTGTATACTAAATAATTGTATACTAACACATTCTATACCAATTAAATTAAATTCTTTGAAAATATTAACACACCTATTAGGGGGTTTTATAGAATGTTTATGATATTAAAATCCGTCAGCCGTGACGTCAGCAATGGTGTTATCATATTGATAAGTGTCTGTCTTATTCATATTTGGACCAAACTTCCAATGTTAATTTTTGTCTTTGTTTCACACAATACAATACATCATGCACTCACTCACTCAATTTAGCAGCAAGCATGTAATAGCGTCAAGTGTGATATCACATTTTTTGTCTTGTTACTCTTGTACTATACTACCCTCATCAATTATTCACTTATTAGGAAATCATTTTCTCTTATCACTTCTTCCCATATCATTCATAATTTTTTAAGGAAACCCACGTGTATGTCCCTATTTATTTTCTTGGAAAATACTAATAAATCTCGTCCCGTGAGCATAACTCAGTTGTCAAACACAATGCATTGTTATATGCAGAGACCGATATTCGAATGCCAGACACCTCCACTTATTCACCTTAAAAGGTGAATTTTAGACATTAGACTACTTGACAAAAAAAAAGATATTTAAGAATAAATGGAGCACTCTTAGGATATACTTATTAACACGAATGATCGAATTATAAAAAAGATAGAATATTTACTTGAGATTTAGGTTTAATTATTTGATTTTTCAGTTTTGGTGCCCTATTTTTAAATCAACGATTTTGTTCATCGTGAGCATAGTTCAGTTAGTTGAGACATTGCGATATTTACATTTTTGTCCTTTAAAGGGTTAATTTCTAATAACTAGACAACTTGACAAAATACTGATTTTGATATTTTTGTTTAGTTTTTAAAATGTTTGACATTTGTTTTCATCCAAGTTATTGTGGTTGATTTTTTATGATGTGATAAGTGAGGTACTTATATGCTAATTGAAATGTGACACATGATTTTGATAATTAGATTAAGGCATATTTTGATAAAATGAAAAATAGTTGTTAAGTGAGAATTCATCTAAAGAGGATTATATTATCAACTAAGTTCTCACAAAATGTTTTTTTCGTATTTCAATATCCAACTCATCAATATGTATATCTTTTAATGTAAAAAAAAAAGTATTATGAATAAATGAAAGACCGAAATTGTGCCTTGAAAAATAAAGGGATCAAAATCGCAAAAGAAAAAAAGAAAAGAAAATCACATGCTAAATAATTGGGGTTGACCATGTGGAAATTGTGACCGCAGGATATCTATATTTCCTTGGCCAAATCATTGGGTATTTATATCTGTCAGTTAGCAACACTCTGCAAACTGTGCCATTGTACTTTTCACTATCTTTATTTGCAACATAAAGTAGAAAAAAACAACCAAACAAGTCTTGTTTTCAATTTGAATGGGAAATATCTAAGACTCATTCATTTCCTGCAAGTTCAAGGCCAACATAGTTTACTTGTAACTTGGTTCATGTTGGTTTTCTTGTGTGAAGCAACAAGGTATAAATCACTATCACAAACTCTACTGTGACATTTTTCTTATACGATGTTCTATCGAGCAGGGACACTTTAAATTGAAGGCGTGTCTTGTGTCCGACAGCCGACAAGTATCAATGTCCGACACAGATATTTTAGAGGGAAGACGTGTCTTATGTCTGACAATTAACAAGTATCTGTGTCTGACACCAACACATTGATTTCATTCAACGACTTCTGTTTTATCAAATTATTACTAGTGTCAATGTATCAGTGTCAGAGCTGTGTCTGTATCCGTGTCATTGCTTCATAGACGACAGTGTCTGATTTATTTTATCCCTTTTTTCTTTCTTTACATATTTTAACATGAGGATGTTTATGGTTTCATTTCATGTTGCAGTTACTCTTCATTCTTGTGTTGGAAAAAAAACTCTCGAGTTAACAGCATCATTGTGTGAACTGATTGAAGCAAAGATGGGTTTCGAACCATTGATTTGGTACTGCAAGCCAGAATCAGACAGTATTTGGTCTAAAACAGTAGATAGTGCTTTTGGGTCATATACACCATGTGCAATCAATACTCTTGTTATCTCAACCTCAAATTTGGTTCTTATGGGGCTGTGTTTGTATAGAATATGGCTTATTATTTACAATGCCAAAGCTCAAAGGGTTTGTTTGAAATCAAATTACTATAATTATATTCTTGCAATGTTGGCTAGTTATTGTGCTTTTCAGCCTTTGTTGAGATTGTGGACTGGAAATTCAGTCTTCAACCTGAATGAGGAAGCTGATTTTTCTCCTTTTGAGGTGAGTTTGTCATATCATACTCCAATGAGATTCCTTTGCATGAATGCACACTCAAATTTGATATTTGATGTAGCTTTAGGCCCTTTTTGGATAAAGAACGTAATTAGTGCTTATAGCATAAACACTTATTATAGAAGTGCTTAAGTATAAACTATTTCTATAACAAAGGGTAAAATAAAGTCAAGCTGTATTCATATAAGGTATACGCTGTTTTCAAAAACTAATCAGGAGAGCTTATGAAAATAAGATGAAAACATCTTATGGACATGCTGTAGTCGCTATAGTCACATTTTACCAGCACCGCATCCAGTGATACCTAAGAGTTATATGTCATGCTGTCTGAGAGAAACTTGGAGAATTTGCGTGGAATGTGAATTTAAACCCCTTTCGGTTTCTGTTTTCTTGCAGATAACATCTCTGATCATTGAATCAGTTACATGGTTCTCAATGATAATTCTCATCCTCTTGGAAACCAAGATTTATATTAGGCAATTTAGGTGGTTGGTGAGATTTGGAGTTATTTATGTTTTGGTGGGAGATATTGTAATGTTTAACCTTCTTCTGTCAGTGAAAGATTACTCTAGCAGGTTTGTTTTAAACTTTTCAATTAATTCATTGCATTTTCACTTTAGGCTGTAACAAGTACAGTAACCTATCATTGCTTTAGCAGCATTGTGTGAATTGAATTTGAATGAATTCGAAATATTTACTTTTCTTCAAAATATATCAGTTGTTCGTGCAAAAACTTGTGACTTTTAGCTTGTTATGGCTAGGAAAAAACATTGAATTCAAGAAAAGAGGAATTCAATTTTGGAATTATATAGAAACTGGAAAAGAAAAATAGGAAAACTTATGCTTCATTTTTTATAGTAAGTGAGTACCTTACTAATGCTTTGATTTCATTTTTGCAGATCTTCCCTATATCTGTATATTAGCACTGTTATCAGCCAGGTACATTTCTGATTTCCCCTTCATTATACCTGTAATGTGATTTCATTTATTAGCACTGTTATCAGCCAGGTACATTTATTAAAACTACCGACCAGTCTTCTATGTAGCATTGACACTTCAGATTGAAGACGTGTCCGATGTTCGACAACTATCGGAGTCGGAGGCCGACACGACACTGAAACACATTGTTACAGTCAATCACTTAATTTTTTTTAAAATTATTACAAGTGTCTACGTGTTAGTGTCGTGTCTGGTGTTTGTGTGTGTCAGTTCTTCATAATGTTGCATGCATTGTACGGCACTAATGATCATAATGAACTTACTGTGGCTACTTTATCTGATGTAGGTGCTGTTTGGTATCTCACTTCTAGTTTACATTCCTAATTTGGTTCCATATTCTGGTCATACAACAATCCAAGCTGACATACCTGACAATGGTGAATATGAACCACTTTGTGGAGATGATCAAGTTTGCCCTGAGATGCGCGCCAATTTCTTATCCAGTGAGTGATCCAAAAAAATGGATGATTTAATACTATGCTGTTTTACAACTTCTTTGCTAACTACAATTACTAGTGTTAATGTTTTATTTATGCATTATGTGAAGGATTAAGTTATGGATGGATAACTCCACTCATGAAACAAGGCTACCAAAAACCTATCACTGAAAAGGATGTTTGGAAGCTCGACAAATGGGACCAAACAGAAACGTTAAATGAAAAGTATACATTCTCTTTTCATAGTGTAAAGTTCTTCATAAAATCATATATCTTGTATATATATAATTTAAATTACGTTTTCTTTCTGCAGCTTCCAAAAGTGCTGGACATCAGAATTTCAAAGCTCTAACCCTTGGCTTTTAAGAGCATTAAACAGTAGTCTAGGGAAAAGGTGCATATTAATTGCTTTTTCATGATAATTTGGCTTCCCTTTACATTTTTTTGATCTTTATTTGGACTCTTTAAAATGAGCTTAGTAATGTTAATCTCGCATTTTTTATCTTCATTTGGCTTAAATTTGGTTAGGTTTTGGTTCGGAGGCATCTTTAAGGTGAGTCCCGATTTTTTATCTTTAACTTGCTTGCATCAAATGAATGAGTAAACATTTTCACGTTGGAATATATTTAACATTTCATTTTCAGATTGAGAGGATTATTTTGTCACTATAATGCATGATTTTATATTGCGGCTGCGTTGCAAACCATTATATTGCGGCAAAATATGGTTGAAATTGCAGTTGCGACGTCATTGTGGTGACATCATAATCTGCTATATTGCAACCGCAATTTAAAATCATGCTATAATGTACAAGATTTACATTTGATAGTAACCTGTAATCTCATTCAAGTATGAAAAATGTTGTAGATTAAAAGGCATGTGATGACATTGTTGAACTGTATCTGCTGATTCTTGTGGAACTTTGAAATTTTTAACGATCTTTGCAGATTGGTAATGATCTTTCTCAATTTGTGGGGCCTATTCTGCTGAATCATCTCTTAGATGTAAGTTTATTTCTCTCAAAAACCAAATTGGATTGATGCGTACAAAACAAAGAATGTGAAGAAACACAATAGTACAATGATAGAAAAGATGAAAAAAAAATGGATACACAAGAATGTTTATGGCTTGAACCAGATGTATTATAGTGTGTAACTGCTTTTTTTAATGTGCAGTCAATGCAAAATGGAGATCCGTCTTGGATCGGTTACATCTACGCCTTCTCCATATTTGTTGGAGTGGTAAGGATACTGTCTCTTATAATTTGAAGAGTTTTGGTTCAGTAAAATCAGCTTCTGGTGCACCTTGTACATTTTAAGTGTTAATGAGGTTTTTCTTTTGTGTCTTTCTTTCCTTGCTTTTCTATCCATATAGATATCATTAATATGAAACTATATACTTTGTGGCAAATTTTATTTTTCAATTGAAGTTAATATAAAGATAAAGTAAATGTCAGAAGAGAAGCACATTGATTATGTGAAGGTTGTAACTGGATAGGTTTGTGTTGCTGACATATATCCACAAATGTATAGAAGTTTACATATAAAATTTGTACTTTGACGTCTGTAACTCTAAGCAATGCATAGTAGAGAACTACAACAGTCACTCTGCTGTCGAAGACTTAGGCATGATTAGTCGAAATCCGTAATCAATCGTTGAAGTCTTTCATGTATATTTTTCTGTTTACTTAAGAGCTTGATTTTCTATTCTAACAAGAATGATAGAGGATTATACATTTTTCTATTTTTCACAATGGACAGAGTTGGTCATTGATATCATAACTATTGTATACTTTTCATAACATTCAATAAAATTAAGAAATGAACAATTAATAGATGTTTCTACTCTTTTCAGTCAGTTGGTGTACTATGTGAGGCACAATATTTCCAGAATGTTATGCGTGTTGGTTTTCGGCTTAGATCAACACTGGTACGTCATCTCTTTCTCCTAAAATAAACTGGTTTTTCCTAATATATCTACATAGTTTATATGATGTGACTTTGTCTAATTATAGGTAGCGGCTATATTCAGAAAATCTTTGAGGCTAACTCATGAAAGTAGAAAGAAGTTCTCAATGGGGAAGCTTATGAATATGATAACAACCGATGCCAATGCATTACAGGTTCATTTCCTACTTAAAATAACTATTGCGTAATGGTGTTTTGTCTAATAGCCCTATGAAAATCGCCACACTATCCTAGTTCTGATATAAGCGCAGTAGCGGCACTGCTATGTTATAGTATAAATTTCATTTTCTAATAATATTTCTTTACAATGTTCAGCAAATATGTCAGCAACTTCATGGACTATGGTCAGCGCCATTTCGAATCATCATAGCAATGGTTCTCCTATACCAGCAACTAGGTGTTGCTTCACTTATTGGATCGCTATTGCTAGTTCTCATTATTCCACTGCAGGCAAGTTTTGATAACTCACAAGCACATGTACATGTTATTTTTATATATTTATCTATCATTAATAAATTTTTTTTTTTTTTTTTGAGGACAGACATTTGTGATTAGCAAAATGAGAAAACTGACAAAGGAAGGACTGCAACAGACAGACAAAAGGGTTGGTCTAATGAATGAAATCCTTTCTGCCATGGATACAGTAAAGTATGAGCACATTAAAATGTGTCCACTTTCAACATTTAATTATATACAATTATGTCTTAACATTGTTTGTTATATGCTAAATATTATTCAGATGTTATGCATGGGAAACAAGCTTTCAGTCTAGAATTCAAACCATTCGACATGACGAATTATCATGGTTCCGCAAAGCACAACTTCTATATGCTGTATGATTATGAACCTTGGCATGATTTTATTGATAACGTATCTTACGATTCATTATAGATTCGTTTCATGGTTCAAAAATAGGTTTTCAGATTCACGATTTGAACCTCGATTTGATAACCATGGTACGAAAGGGAACTTAACTACAGTTTGTGTTACCTGAAGATATGTTCCTCTATGAAGAAACATACAATTACTTTTTCTATATCCATGTGTTACACAACAATTTTTATGGCATGCTTGTTCAAAATTTCAATGACATATGGAATTCTCATAGACTATGAAAATTTATAACATTTTTCCTAACTATCTTTCTTCTATTGCAGCTAAATAGTTTTATACTGAACAGTATCCCAGTTCTTGTGACAGTAACTTCCTTTGGAGTGTTCACTTTACTTGGTGGAGAATTAACACCAGCAAGAGCATTCACCTCACTATCACTATTTTCGGTTTTGCGCTTTCCATTAAATATGCTTCCAAATTTACTGAGTCAGGTTGTTATTTTCCCTAATAATCCCATTCATTTAATGCTCTTTTAGTCCTTTTTCCCCCAAATAAACTTGATATATAATAACTACATTGTTATGCTCTATGATTTAAAAATTCTAAAGGGGTAAAAAATACATGTTTAATAATCCCTATAAAATTCCCTCAAAAAAAATTAATCCCTATAAAATCAAAAATATGTTCATTTTGATCCCTATAAGATTTGTATACTTTTTAGTCTTTGCATTTAATAAAAATAGTATATTCTTTGTCACTCATAAGGGACTATATGCTTTAAGGAAAAGAACCGTATAAAATGTGATAGGGACTAAACATGAATATACTTTTTTTCGTTTTATAAGAACCAAAAACATATTTAATCCAATTCTTATAAATAAATTTATGATAAAAATATGAAGCCATTTCTTACTGTTTACTGATTGTATTTTCTGACAGGTAGCAAATGCAAATGTCTCATTGCAACGTTTGGAGGAACTATTTTCAGCCGAGGAACGAAATTTACAACAAAATCCACCTATTGTTCCAGGACTTCCAGCCATCTCAATAAAGAATGGATACTTTTCATGGGATCCTAAGGTCATTTTTTACTGATTCTTATGAGCATTGCCATTATTTCAGTCAGTTTTTATGAAGAGCAGCATTTTACCAAAAAGCTGATCAACAATCAGTTTCAAAGTTAAAACAATTTTACTTTTGAAAACTACTACCATATAGAACCATATCAGAATATGCTGCATGTAATTTTGATTAGAATTCTCTCTTCCCTCCACCATCACGAAAAAATACAACATAGACCATATCAAGGACAACCGGTGTTGTCAAATAGATGCTATATATAGCATAGCAGAATAAACCGCTATTGTTTAGCAATACACGATTTAGTACAAAATATTGTTAAATAGCATAGTAGAATTTGAACAAACCTCTATTGTTCAACAATACATAATTTAGTACAAAATATTGTCGAACAACGGCTATAGGAGAACTATAGCGGTATGACATACGGAGACCAAACTGTTGCTTTTGAGTAATATTAAAGTGTGGCAAATATTCATTTTTCTGTTTTGTTCCATTTTACTTATAGTCTTGATATTAGTAGTGTGCAATTCCCTTGTATAATTTCTTTTTATCCAATTAACAGGCAGAGAAGGCCACGTTATCAAATATCAATGTTGAAATACCGGTTGGAAGCTTAGTTGCAATCATTGGAGGAACTGGAGAAGGGAAAACATCACTTATTTCAGCAATGCTTGGAGAGCTACCTCTTGTATCCGATGGAAATGCTACAATTAGAGGCACTGTTGCTTATGTTCCTCAGATTTCATGGATTTACAATGCTACGGTGAGTCACAGCTTATTGTATGCATCTAAGATTTATTCATAAGTACTATTTAATTTATCATTCTAAAGCAGATATTATTTTGCAGGTTCGTGAAAATATATTATTCGGTTCAAAATTTGAGCATGCACGGTATTCGAAGGCTATCGATGTCACTTCTTTGGAGCATGATCTCAACTTTTTACCTGTAAGATTGATAATAAAATTTCATATTATCTATAGTTTTCTAAAATTGATGAAAAAGTTTCTTATAATTTACTTATCTCACTTGTATATTTTCAGGGACGCGATTTTACAGAGATTGGAGAAAGAGGAGTCAATATTAGTGGTGGACAAAAGCAAAGAGTTTCTTTAGCTAGAGCTGTATATTCAAATTCAGATGTATATATATTTGATGATCCTTTAAGTGCTCTTGATGCTCACATTGCTCAAGAGGTATTATTCTTATCAAGCTCTAAAATACAAGTCATTTTTATTTCTGTTCCTTTTTAACTGTTGGTTTTTTAGAAAAATTTTGTTCCGACTTATTTATCGTTTTAAAAGTTCAATGCAACATTAACTATTATTTTGTTAATAATACTCTTAAATATTTATTGCAGAGACAAAAATAGGTGAACAAAGACAAATAACTCTATCAAAAGTAATAAAATATATTAGTTTTGTTGGTATGTGTAAATAACCTTAAAACGAAAACAAAAACAGAACGGATGTAGTAGTTACTACAATTTGTAAAGTCTAATGTACTTCAGTTTAAATTCAAAGGTTTATTCCATACTTTATAATCTCCATTGATGTAAATTGTCCATATAACATGATCAAGAGTCAAATTCAACTGATTGTCCTAGCCATCGCATGTACTATACAAGATTTTCCTTTCTCCTGCGGTATAAATATTGGAATTGTTGATGTCATTATTAATGGTTGACAATTTAATTTCTTAGTAAATTATCTATGATCATAGTTCATGTAACCTGATTTTCTATGTACTTTAGGTTTTCAAGAACTGTATAAAGGAAGGGCTGCAAGGAAAAACCAGGGTTCTTGTCACCAACCAGCTTCATTTTCTTCCTCAGGTGGATAAAATTATTCTTGTTAATGAAGGAATGATTAAGGAGCAAGGAACGTTTGAGGAGTTGTCGAAATGTGGGCCTCTATTTCAGAAACTAATGGAAAATGCCGGGAAAATGGAACAAGAAGTAGATAGTAACAAAGATAGTGATAGTCATGACAAGACTAATGTTACACCCTTGAATAATGAGGCAATTGTAGAGTTACCAAATGATGCAAGCTATGAGAAGAAGGGAAAATTGCGAAAATCGGTACTTGTTAAGAAAGAAGAGCGGGAGACAGGTGTGGTTAGCTGGAAAGTTCTAACGAGGTAAGTTTGAAGAGTACATGAATCTTTTCCTTCAAGTTATTGTTATTAGGTTTCATGAAATTCAATTTTATATTAGAAGAATGAGAAAGGCAAGGCTCAAAATCTTAAACACCGTTTTGAATGTTTCGGAAACGTAAAAGAATATAGATCCAATATTTTTCTCACCATTTTCATTTACAAATTTTGAAAATAGATCCAGAATTTTCAGAAGTTTTGAAAATATTAAACACCATTTTGAATGTTTCGGAAATACATTTTTTCTATCCTGCCTTTCATCTTTTGTCTATCACAATTGTTCACTGCATTAGTCTTCCTTATCCTTCATTGTTGGCCATTTAAAATGAACAGAAATTTTAGAAAATGAAAACTGAAAATGTTTTCAATAAATAAAATAAGTAAATATCCAACATCTTAGTTTAATTTTCTTATGAATGCTGTCGTGGTGTTTGTATCCGGTTGTATCTCTTTTATTTTTGAGAGCACTATCTCTTCTTTGCACTTTTTTCTACTTGGACTCAATTTATATGCTCTAGTTTGGTTATCACTTGTAAAGTTGTAATATATCCTAAATTACAGGTACACATCTGCTTTGGGAGGACTGTGGGTAGTTGCTATACTTTTTGCATGCTACACATTAACTGAAGCTCTTCGAATTTCGAGTAGTACATGGTTAAGTGTGTGGACATCTCAAGATTCAACTGCAGCTTCTCGAGCAGGCTATTTTCTTTTCATCTATGCAATGTTCTCATTTGGACAGGTAATTCTTCAATGGCTATGAGTTTCTATTTAACAACCATATGTTCTCAGTTCTTACATGTTTCAAAACTCCAATATTAAAATTTCTACTTTGAATATTTAGTATATTTTGCTTTACTTGCAAGGAATTAGTATAGTTCAAAATGTTCATCCTTCAACAAGCTATGAAATGAATATTTCATTTTTCTTCATTCAGGTATCTGTGGCACTTGCAAACTCTTATTGGTTGATTATTTCAAGTCTTCGTGCTGCGAAAAGATTGCACGATGCAATGCTAGATAAAATTTTACACGCTCCAATGGTATTCTTCCAGACTAATCCTGTCGGCCGCATAATTAATAGATTTGCGAAAGACACGGGAGACATCGATACCAATGTTTTTAACTTGATGAATATGTTTCTGGGGCAAGTCTGGCAACTACTTTCAACATTTGTTCTTATAGGCACTGTCAGCACCATATCCCTGTGGGCCATAATGCCACTTCTGATATTTTTTTATGTTGCTTATATATACTACCAGGTGTGTGCTATATCTTGCCCTTACTTTAGGAATGAGTAGTAAATGAGCATTTTAGTCCTTTAAATTGTAAGGGCCCGTAAATTTAGTCCCCAAATTTGCGAAACAGCAATTTAGTCCTTCAAATTTCCAAGACAGAAATTTAATCCCTTAAATTGTAAAAAATATATCAATCAATTTAGTCCACTTTTCAAATTTTACACCATAATCTTAAAGGTTCTATGCTTGTTTTGATGCAGCAAAATACTATTTAAGCCAATATGTATATATCTTTTATTGGCTTTGATGGACATTTACAAAAGAAATATTTCGATGGAGGGACTGACTGATTGATATTATTTAATTTGAAGGACTAATTATCTATTTCATAAATTCGAGAGACTAAATTGCTCGATCCTTATAATTTAGAGAACCGACATGCTGATTTATCCTTTAGGAATTGATCATTTTGAGGAATTGACTAACCTTTCCTATTAACATCATGCCAAATAGAGCACGGCTCGAGAGGTGAAGCGCATGGATTCCATTACAAGATCTCCTGTTTATGCACATTTTGGAGAATCATTGAACGGTTTGTCAAGCATTCGCGCTTACAAAGTGTACGACAGGATGTCAAACATCAATGGAAAATTCATGGATAACAATATCAGATTTACTCTTGTGAATATTAGTTCAAACCGTTGGCTAACCATAAGGTTAGAAAGCTTAGGTGGCCTCATGATTTGGTTGATAGCAACATTTGCTGTCTTACAAAATGCAAGATCTGAAAATCCTACACTGATTGCATCTACAATGGGTCTACTTCTCAGTTATACATTGAACATAACAAATCTCTTGAGTGGTGTACTTAGACAAGCAAGTAGAGCTGAAAACAGTTTGAATTCGGTCGAGCGCGTTGACACATATATAAATTTAGAAACCGAGGGTCAAAGTATAATTGAGACGAACCGCCCACCACCAGGATGGCCAACAAAAGGATCAATTGAGTTTGAGAATGTTGTTCTTAGTTATAGGCCCGAACTTCCCCCGGTCTTGCATGGATTGTCCTTTGTGGTTCCTTCAACTGAGAAGATAGGTGTAGTTGGAAGAACTGGTGCAGGAAAGTCTAGCATGCTTAATGCATTGTTCCGGATTGTGGAATTGCAAAGCGGAAGAATCATTATTGATGGTTGTGATATTTCTACATTCGGACTAGTAGATTTGCGAAGAGTTCTTACTATCATACCACAGTCGCCTGTTCTTTTCTCCGGTATGAACTATAATTTTGATCATGCATGCACGTTATTATAAAATACGTGACTATTCTTGTATTTTAAGTTTTCATTCAATTGTAAATAATCATTGGCTATTAATTTCAATATAATTTTGATGTTCTAAAAATTCTCATTCTCTATTTTTAGGAACTGTTCGTTTCAATCTCGATCCATTTAATGAACACAGCGATGCTGATTTATGGGAAGCTTTGGAAAGGGCACACTTGAAAGATGTAATAAGAAGAAATTCTTTTGGTCTAGATGCTCAGGTACATAGATTATGGAATAAATTCTTTTGTGCATTTGATAATAGTCATCAAAACTTAGTGAAGTAAGTGTATTTGAAATTTTCAACTGAAAGGAAGAAATATGACAAGTTAATCTTTTTCGCTGAATAAAGGTTTCTGAGGGAGGAGACAATTTCAGTGTTGGACAAAGGCAGCTGTTAAGTTTAGCAAGAGCATTGCTAAGAAGATCAAAGGTTCTTGTCCTTGATGAAGCTACTGCTGCTGTAGATGTTAGAACAGATGCTCTAATACAGAAAACTATCCGACAAGAGTTTCATTCCTGCACAATGCTCATCATTGCACATAGATTGAATACAATTATCGACTGCAACCGAATTCTGTTGCTCGATGCTGGCAAGGTACATTCAAGTAGCATCAATGAACTATAAATATTCACTTCTTGCATGTTTTACTTATCATGGTTCTATGGAAATGAATTAATTGAATACCATCACATGTGCTAGAGTTAACGATTCATCTTCTTGTATGCTGTACAGGTTCTTGAATACAATTCACCTGAGAAACTCTTACAAAATGAAGAAACTGCATTCTACAAAATGGTTCAAAGTACTGGTCCTGCAAATGCCGAGTATTTATGCAGCTTAGTATTTGGAAGGAAAGAGAACAATTCAAATGAATATAACAAGGAGTCGGAAAACCGTACAAGACAGTTAGCATCTACAAATTGGGCTGCTGCTACTCAGTTTGCAATAGCTTCTTCACTTTCTTCTTTACATCAACACCTTCAAAGTCCAAATACTAAAGACAATAAAGACATCCTTAATAGAACAAAAGATGCAGTAGTTACACTTCAGGAAGTTCTAGAAGGAAAGCATGATGAAACTATAGAAGAGACATTGACTCAATATCATGTTCCTACAGATAGATGGTGGTCTACTCTCTATAAAGTTATTGAAGGTAAACATAAATATATTATAAGTTTATAACAAATGTACTGAAAACAACTATAATGTTTCCATCTGCATTTGTTAATTTCTGATCATATGTTCAATGATTCCTTCAGGTCTTGCTGTCTTGATCAGGTTGCCTCAGGACAACAACTATAACCAATTAGAACCTGATTTTGAAGGGAGATCTTTTGACTAATTATATATAATACATACATCTTGAAAATGAGATAAAAGAGTTACATGCAATCAAATCTCAAAGAGATATCCAACAGGGTTGGATCTAGCATAAGAGACTGGCCTCACACAATGTACCAAACCAAGGTTTGAAACTCGGCTGAGACCGAGAGAGCTGCCTACATTTTTTGTCTGACAGTACTTCGAGAAGAAACCTATGGAAAACAGAAAAAAAAACTCAGAGGGATATAGTTCCAATCACAAGACTCTTCAGATTGTTTTTTCCTCTTATACTATTTTCTTTTGTATTAACTTTTTTTGTAACATTTTATATCTTTGTCTTGTATCAATAGTTACTTTCCTTCCTGTCACAAATAAAAATTATGGTTAATTTCCTTTTAGCAAGAACTATTTCAAGGAAGATTGTACTTATTGTAATAAAAGTAAGTTATTCTACCACTTATGCTGCTTGTTATTTTCAGTTTTACAAATTATATGTTCCTAAATCGCGATTTCACCTTTTTCTCGTTGTCAGAGTGCGTTTTTCAAGTGAGGCTAGACCTCTTTATTTATAGGCATGTAAAACCCTAACTTTTCGGAACAATCATTGCGTGATGCATTATAGCTTCTACGCGCAACATCTTAGGCAATAGTTGCGCACTTCACAATTCATCATTATGGCACGATGTGTGGATCAATACACACATTGTGCCATGGATAGTAGATATACATCCTGTTTTTTCTTCTTTATGCGCGACCCAAAGCTGATAGCACGCAACACGTCATGGACAGTTGCTGACTCGTCTGCAATTCTTCACCTCTTGTCCTATTTCACCTCGTTGAAATGTCCATAGCACTATACCAACGTCCATAGTGACTATACCTCGAGAAATCATTAAAAGTATAGCACGACCACAAAGTTGTCTCGTTAGGGTGATTTTGACATGTTCCAAGGTTTTTCTTTATTTTTCTCTCTTTTGCTAATCCATTGATTTATTTCCAAAAACTCAACTAAAACAAATTGAAACTTCCTAAAAAGGCTCAAAATTGACATTTAATTGATGTTAAAACACTATATGACAGACAATCATCAACTATTGCTCGAAAATAATGTCGTTGCATTCTTGTATTGAAGATTTAGGGGATGTCTTTTCACTTCTTGTACTATTTTTTTCCCTTGTGTAGAATTAGCAAGAACTTGTACTAATCCAGCTAGCACTATTAGAAAGTTTGAGGGAACAACATTCCGCCTAATCATCATGAAACCACATAGTGAATTTTATCGATTGCCAGAGGCAAATCCAAATTATGATGTTTGACTTGATCCAGATGATGGCAAAAAGGATGTTTTCACAAAATGCTATCTAGAGCATAAAATGCTTGTGCAAACCTTGAAAGTTACTTTCTACACATGGAAACAAACATTATAGTATCAATTATTCTCAACCAACTTGTTATCATCCAAACTTAAAATTAAAATTCAGCTTATTTTTGGTTCAACACAGTAGCTTTATTGAGCGTATGACAAAGATCACAACTTCAGAGGAAATGCATTTGTTTCAACAAATCTTGTACAATTTATGAATCTTGTATGACCATATTGGTCACACTTTGTAATGACCACTCACCGTAAAGTACTAAAACCCAATCATATGGTCATTGATATGCATCATCGAATCCAAAATGAGTGATTCAAGATTAGCTTAGATTATAAAAATATATTGTTAGGAAGCATGATATCGATGGAAGGAATTAGAGAAAACTCAAAGAATCTTTCTATTGATGATAAAAGTAATTATTACAAATGATAAGAGATATCTTCTAACTTCTAATGAAAGTGGTTACAACTATATATACTATTAATATTATTTGGCTAATACTAACTTCTTTTTTTTTTAAGAATTGGCTAATACTAACTTGTAACTAGCATCAACCTTATCCAATTTATATTAGACCATTCAAAGTTTTGCCGCCACCAACAAACATGAATGGTTTCCAATATAAGGATGTTTAACACCATTTCGTTAAAAAAATGAGAAGCCCTAGCAGAGCCAACAAATTCAGATCTTATTCATTTTTCCAGTCTATTTATTCATGGTTTTTCCATTAAGAATGATTACTTTTATCAATACACATTTCTCATAGATTATTTGTGATGATATGCCATCTTACGTTATCTTAACATGTTTTTTAGTCATTTTCTTTTAGTTTTCATCCATAATAGATGAGTATTGGAGCAATTGTCTATGATTTTCGGGACATTTTGTAATGTTTTTTTATTTGAGTCATGTAATTCTACTATTCCCAAAACATAGCAATTCTATGATGTTTTGATGTAATTCAAGAAGAATTCATGCAAATCGGTAAAATAAAACATCATGAAGACTTGTGAAGATCTTGGGAAGATCATGAATGATGAGAGGCCTCAAAAAACATTACAAAGGAAGGAGTTCTGTTCTCAAGTCCCAAAACATCTTATATGAAAGCAAACACCCAAAAGAACAAATAAACAAGCGATTTCATGCTGAAAATTGCACTAATGCACCCCAAATATGCTGCCATGCGCCCCAAATGTGTTGGGAGCGGGTCAAATCTTCTTTTTTGGAGTTGTAAGTGGAAAAGCCAGGTTTTTAAGCCAAACTTCAGGTGCAAACTCTCCATATAAATATTACTCATCTCATTCACAATGAAGTAGTTCAAAACTAAGGCAAGCACTAGAAGCTTCAAAGAAGGAGTCTCTCTCCTCACTCTAAGTCTATCGAGTATGTTTTATTTCTTTTGTAATTTGTCTTTAGTTATCATGAGTAACTAAACCTTTTTAGGCTATGGTTATAAGATAAACCTATATTCTATTTGTTGCATTATTTAATTTATGTTCTTTATTCAGTTATTTTTAGAATCCTATTTAAGTTTACTATTGCATAGGATTTTTCTCCTCTAAAGTCAACCACCTAGAGATAATAGTACTTAGGAAGGTGACATACCTAATATTGATGAAAACCTACCAGAATAAGGAAGCAACTAAGAAAACGATTAATGGTAATTATGAAACACGGTGACTTCATGTCCTAATAGTAACTTTATTCTTCTTTCATCTTTGGTAAGGTAGACGAGATATGGCTTCCCCTTTGTAGAACTACCGAGAGGGAAAATATGTTGATGTCCTTTTAAGATTCAATAGACGAGGATACGTTTAGAACCCTGAGAATTTAGAAACTCTAATATTCGTTGTTGATTTAAATACCTATGAGAAAGTAAGAATCTACACGTACATTTGCGTTATCTCTCTATAGGATTGATGACCCTAAACACTGAAACACGTAGAAACTCCGGTGGAAAGTTGCAACTGACAGTTGGAGGGTGATGAACTCAAACATCTGAGAGAGTAAGATCCCACACATACAAACCCGTGCGACCGGTAAGTCAACTTGACAGTTGGTAGGTAGTAAAATCCCACAAACTCATCACTTAGATAGAAGACGCTAAAAACTGAATAATGATTGACTATTAATTAATTTCAGCAAAAGAATATTAGGGATTTAAAATATCCTAACCATTTCTAACATTCTGCAATCAAAACAAGGTTATTCTTAAACTCTTGTTATGCTGCAAACGTACAAAATTGCAAAACCCTTTATTATCTTTATTTTATTGTTTTTATTTATTTTAATTTGATCTCAAATAAGTAACACGATTTGTCTAGTTGGAACAACAATACCTACGATACTCTACTTACTCTTTATTATTTGATAAACGATTTGATACACTTGTCTAAATCCCATCATCAATTTATCATGTACATAATTTCTCCCATATATTATTTATGACATATATATAATTTTCTCCATGTATCCCATGTATTTGTCCCGTGTATAATATCTCAAACATATTTATACTTTTATGCATTAATCCTTGTTCAATTTTTTTTATGTATCAATTGCAATTATTTGTCCCGTTTATTATTAATAAAAAAATTATAAGAAAACATATTAACATAAATCTAAATGTTTTGGTATTGTTAAATTATAAATTTCAAATTCCTTAATTGAATAAATAACTTTACTTTAATCTTCGTTAAGTAAAGTTGTATTTTTTATATATTTCGATTAGGTCTTCTTTTTATTTTTTTGAAGGGGCCTTCTTTTATTTATATTCTCCTTTATTGGGAGAAAAATCTTTTATTAGGGATGTTCCTTGTTTTTGTTTTTGAACTTGGGATGCTACTTGCTACACCCTCTTCCTCACACATCTCCCATATTAATCCAAAGGTTGTAAAACAATTCCTTTTTATTTTATTGTAATCCCAACCCTTCATTCCATTTTAACATTAATTCTCACTTAAAATCTCGTTTTTATCCCTAATGAGCAACTACATTAGCCCATCTCTCTCTCCCCCCCCCCCCCCCCAAGTAACTACTCAGATAAACATCTCTCTTCCTCTCCAAACCCTAATCGTCGCCACAAATATTGTTTGTGGCTTCTCTTCAAAACTCATCAAAATATATAACAATATGGGAAAAATATTATCCTCTCTGCATCATCATCTTCTATCTTTCATATTATGTTAAAAAGGGAAAAATATCAAAAAATTGTGGAAGGAAAAAATTTCTCAAGAAAGAAGATTGATTTTCTATCACACATCTTTTAGGTATTTCAGATCTATTTATTTTGTTTCTTTCATTTACTTCCTAGATCTATATCCTTTGGGTTTATTTATTTATTTATACCATGCATGTTTTAGTCTTTCTCTAATTTCAGTGGGTGGGAGGATGTAGAATATTGTTTTGAAACTTTTAGCCATGCGGGTGTTGAATGCGGTGATGTGTTCTACTGGGTCGCTTTTGCCATCAAAAGATGTTAGAGATGACAGTTTGAAGTTCTCTGGCACGGGTGCATTCCAAATTTCGGCCAAAAGTGGTTGAGGATCTAGAGCGTCCACTTCTCCATGTTGCGATTCGTCTCGCTCGTGCTGTTGTTGTTGGATATTCTCCATGGAAGCCCGGATGACTTCTTTTTCTTTCGAGTAGCTGGGCGATTTGAATTTTCATCGCCTCGACGGAGCCGTGATCGGATGGGTCAGACATCATGGCGATGAAAGAGTGAGAAAGGGTTTCTAAATCACGATGAGGGTTGCGATTTAGAGGTTACGATTTACTTTTTTTTTCTCTAAATAAATCATGATTAGGGTTGCGATTTAGAGGTTGGGTTTTTGTTTTCTAAATTGCGATTACGATTCATAGGTGTGGCCTAGGTTAGTTTTACCGAGGCCGCACGGTGGGCGTTAACTGTACTTGTAGTGAGTACAATATCTGCAACTAGGGTTTAGTCTATTTAGGTCATGGATTGAAAAGACTCTCAAGAGGGGTATTTATAGCCTTTCTTGACTTGCTTTTCCGTGACTTAAGCCCCAAGTAGCTTGGACCTTAAGCTGGTTTAGAACTTTATAGGAGTTTCTAGAAGCTTATTGAGGTGGCGCCCTTTGGGTGGTGCACACGTTTCATTTTTTTTATAAAGTAGTCTAGTGGCAAGAAATTCAAGTTAATAATTGGGGTATCAAGAGTTTAAACTCCGACATCTTCATATATAATACAATGTCTTTATCAACTGAATTAAACTTAACTGAACTTATATTTTTATAAGTTTAAATAATCCTTCAAATAGTAGAATGCCTTTTTAAAAATATTTAAAAAAAAAAAACCTATGATAGACCTAATATTATGTTTCTTAAAAATCGTGGTTGATTGATCCTAACATAATCCTACAAAATCGACTCGCAAGATGAGGATTGCACCTACTTATAAATACATTGTCAAATCATCTCCTATTCAATGTGAGACTCGTGTTGAATGAATGTATATTGTTTTGTTTTGTAAAAAAAAGTTTAAAATTTGATTTAAAGCATAAATAATTGGACACTCTAAGCAACTGACTGAACTATGGGACACGTGGGTCCACCAAAAGTATACTTTGCTTCTATCTCCGAGTATTTTAAGCTCCCTTTCCCTTCTCTTCATTTCTTTCCTTCATATTACTTTTTAACCAAACACATTTCTTAAAACGACGCCGTATAATCAGGGATTTTCTTCTTTGACCTCAAAGCAACTTGTAACAGACAAGAACAACATCATCAAATTAAAGAGCATCCTCTTTTCTCTGTTCCTCAGATTGCATGGTAATAATTCCTCATCTTAACTTAAGATTATGTTAAGATTATTAAACTTGTGTTTGTGTTAAATGTTTATAGATTTGTTTTGATAATGATTTAATGGTTATTAAACTTGTTAATCCACTTTTTCAGCTACTTATTACAACACCCTTTTAAGTTTTAACTTCAAAAAAATCAGCTTTATTTTGATTTTATTCCATTTCAATTTCAGTAGTTTTTTTGGGTTTCTTTATTTAGTTATGAATAAATGTGTTTTGATTGCATTGACAAGATTATAGGTTCTGGAAACATGTTTTTGAGTCGCCAAATTTGACAACACTTGGTCCTAAATAGCATATCACGGAACAATGTCGATTAATTCAAATTCAGTGCTATTGCGCCGCTATTTGGCAACACCGACACTTATTTGGAGGTTGAAATATTCTGTTTGAAGTTTGATTTGTGCTGTATTCCTATAGGTAGAAGTTACTTTTTGTTGTGGAAAGATAACAGTAGCTATAAACTTGGAGTTGAAGGTATTTCCTGGATGAATTCGGCGAGTTACAAATTTAAAAGCCGGATTGAAATCGAGTTAAATTGACATGTCAAAAACAATGAGAAGCAAACCTGTTAATTTAAGCGCGGCTAAAGATATGTTTGTTTCAGCTATTCGGTTTGCAGTGTCTATTGAGGTACCATGTTTTCCATTCGGTGATGAGCTAAGAACCTCTGCTCAAGAGCAAGTTGACTACATGCTAGGAGAAGATGAAAATATTTCACTCATTATTTCTGATGATGAAGTGAAATCTGTTGTAAGAATGGGTGTTCACAATGTCATTCATTCGTTTGAAACGGACTTGTCGTCATTGCTGTTGAATCCTACCCACAAGTTTGAGGCTGCGGATAACACAATAATGAGGAGGGTATCTGATCTTGAATGGATGTGTAATGTACTACCAAAGATGGATTTGATGAAAATCTTTGTTTCTAATTGGATTGCAATTTCTAGTAAAATCTTGGTGATAATTGAAGACAAAAAGTTTGAACATGTCAGGTGGGGCTTGAAAGTAAAGTTGATAGAAGTAACATGCAAAGTTTTGGAAGCAGTTAGCTATGGAAGTGTGATTGTTCCGGCTCCGAGTCGGGTGCAATTGCTAAAAACGTGGTTTCCCTACATTCGCAAGATGAAGCCGTTGTTGGATTTAAAAGCCTCTGAGGAGACTAGTTTTGGTTATAAAATGGATGAAGATTTGTGCCAGGCCATTGAGGGAGCAATTGTGTCGTTGGTATTGACGTTGCCGTCAAACGATCAAGCAGGCATTCTAGCTGATTGGATCGGAAGTAGGGAAGTTGGATATCCCGACTTGAGTGAGGCTTTTGAGGTTTGGTCTTATAGAAGCAAATCTGCCAAGAGGAGATTAGTGGAAGGTTTACATGGACACAGTGATGACGCTATCAGCAGTTAAGTCTATCTCTTAACTCCTAAAACTTATCATTTGCGGGACAGTTTTACAGCTCATACGGTCCTATTCAGCCTGAGAGGTTTATACTCAAAAAATTCATTTTTGTAACAGTGTTGTAAGATAGTTAGTGTTGGATTGAGGTGTTGATTCTGTCCATGAGATTTCAGCTCAGTGGTAACAGTCTGACCTTTTAACCTCAAGGGACGGAGTTCAAATTCCTTCAGAGACACTAATTAATAACACCCTTCTCCGATTTTTTTAGAAAGGTGTTAGATTCCATGATGTATGACACTCGCTGAATCGGCTGGGGGTACTCAAAACCTCAACTTTTGATTCTTTGCATTGCTTTTTGATAACTTTCAGATCAAATTCAATGAATACCTGCATCTTTGAAACATGAAAGGTTGCTTGTAAACTAGTTGACTCACCAATCATTTTACATTGTTGTTCCATAGCAGAAATCTATACCAATTCCTTTTTTGCACATTAACATCATTAGTTGCTTCACATGGAATAATATATTTCAAATTTGCTTGTATACTCTCACTATGCATTTCTGGTAATAGCTCCTATAGTACACAAATTTTGATGTGTGTGTGTGTGTGAGAGAGAGAACTGAAGACTGTGAGGGAAATGAATTCTCTATCATAGAATAAGTTGGTAAAAATAGTTGGTTGAAGATTAGATGGCTCATTTTCCGTTATTTTGAAATTTGATTTGCTGAGCTTAAAAGGATTGCTATTACTTTACATATATGTACATCTCTATTTGTTATTGTGGTATTATGACAATACAATGACTGCTTTGCTCTTTATGTGGAGTTACAATTGGTGATTACATTGTTGCAAAAAGGATATCTAAGTACAGTAAATTTTTTGGCAACCCTTCAACTAAATAATGTGGTAGCATTGACATCCATGGCTGAAAAAAAGGGAAAAAGTAGATGTAAATCAGTATATGTACATAAGTTAAATTTTGAGAATTTATAACTTATAGCGAAAATGTTGTTAGATTTTGTACTCATTAGTGATATACAAGTACTGGCATTTCAAATAAATGGGTAATTGGGATGGGAGTTCTTGCCGATTCTCTGCATAAACGATATGCCTCTTGCTGTCTTAAACTTCGCTTTGAGACATTACACTGACCATGTCAACTGGAACTGGTACCTGCTGATATTTGTAATAAAATTGCAGTGTTAAAGCATCCTTCTGCTGGTCCTTGCAGATTTCCCTGCTAGAATCTTACATCAGATGAATCCTTCAGCTTAAATTCGGCCTATCATTTGCTGCAGCAGCATGGTTCTGACCCTGTTGACTTTGATCTCCTATTTAACTAGTTTGGAGCTGGTCTGGTTCAAACAGATTCAAGTTATTCTTGCGGAAATTAGTACATGCTAAACTTATGAAGAATGAAGAGCGTAGACGATGTGGTATGATAACTGACGAGACTTGTCCTAGATGCAATGGTAGTTCTAAATCAATTTTGCATATGTTTCACAATTGTGACAATATAACTGACGAGACTTGTCCTAGATGCAATGGTATGATCCAACCAAACCAATGGAGTAAGTTATTCAGCCTTGGTTTTATTAGTTGGCTGGACTGGAACCTTTCTTAAAATGATATGTCTGCATCATGATCATTGGAATGTTTTCATTGGCATCACTATTTATGAGATCTGGCAGGATAGGAATTCTCTGCGTTTTTACCAATATATCGAATTTGGGGTAGTCCTTTTTGCATCAGATATATTGTCAAAGTCAGCTTATAGTACAGCATCATGATAGACCAAGAAAAATATCTCCACTTAGAAAAACTAGAAGGCTTGCTATGTAGTGGAAGAGTGAAGAGTTTTGCTATGTAGTGATTGAGAGGAGGATGATATCTATTTTCGTTGAATTTGGATAAGATAACGTTGATATTCACGTAATTTATAATCATGGTCTGATTGACTGACTGAGATTTGGATAAGATAATGTTGACGTAAGTGTAATCCGTAATCAAAATATGATTGATTAATTGAGATTTAAATAAGATAATATTGATGTCATCACTTCCGACACAATCTATTATTAGAATATAATTGAGTGAGACTTGTCCCATGATAACGCTCACATGAGACCCATCATCGTTTACGAGATTAATACATTGTTCATTAATATGCATTTTTATCATAATGTCAAATGTAATCGTTGATATATTTTTAAGTGACCAATTTTATTTTCCATTTTTCTTTAATATTTTTAATTCAATAGCTAAGTGTTTAGTTAAATTTGGGTATAATCAAATAATTAATTGCAATAACTTAAATGAATAATTAATTAAAATAAAAATTTACAGTTTTATGTACAAAATGAAGGCAAAAATAGGAAGGTAAGATATTGCTCACCCAGTTCTAAGGGTGTAATTTTGGTATTTATTTATTTTTATGATGATATGGTAACAAAAATTGCCAATTATTTACATGTAAGGGTAATTTAGGTAGAAATTTAGCACTAAGCTCATCCCATCTAAAGCTGTGAAGCCCAGATACGAGATACGATACTGCATCGAAACGGAAAAATTTCAAAAATTAAGATACGATACGGCTAAGATACGTTAATAAAAAAATTATATAATTAACTATACAATATAATTATAACCATTTTTATGTACACACAAAAGTAGCGTTCGAAGGACTAATAGTGTGTTTGTTTCACTATCGAGAACCAATTGAACCCACGTCTACGCCAATGAATGTTGCGTTTGAAAATGAGTGTCCAATTGCCTAGTGGTAGCCCAACACACGAAAGTGTAGTTTTAGTTCAAGTTCACAACTCCACAACAAAAAGTGTTTCCAAACACAACATTTTTCTGTGTCTCACGGAACGCAATATTGGAACGTGTAAATAGCCTATAAGGCACTTACTCAAATAATATCTAAAATACTCAATCACACTTTTCACAGTTCATGTTGTACTATAAAATAGAATCACACAATGGTCATAGTATTTGAATTTATGCAAATTCAAATAAAAAATCTAACTCAAGAGGTCAGGATTTCCCAACAACTACTTTGATCATAAAGTCATTTGTGAAGATGATGGAAGGAGTTTATATACATGCGCGAATGAACTACAATTTTGCAAAGGTGGTCATAAGTAACAAACTCAAAACACAAAATTCAAGAACATGTTTTTAGAGCAGAAATTTAGGGGATAATAAACATTTATACATTTGCATTGATGATGGAATTTGGATATCCTCTCAAATATGTAGAAAAATGGTATTCATGCCCAAAGTAGTGTGATGACCAAAAATACAATAAGGGCCAATCCAAAACAGAATCCAACTATTGCCATGAAAGCCTGAATATTGTCAAATTAAATAACTCAGAACATAACATTAAATTAGTGACAAATGTCAAAAATCAATCTAAAAAAGGGTACTGCTATAAGTTACCTTCCCTTGTGATTGAAACTTAAACTTATCAGTAAACCAGGACAATCCTCTGTCAACAATAGGTGCTAGTGCCAATGCTCTGCATAAGAAGTAACTCCATTGTTTGAAATGGTTGTCATTGTACAAAAGAGGTTTTTCTGATACAAATAAACATATGACAAAGTACAATCTAGGAAAGTAATAGGACAACACTTAGGCGCAATGTCACAAATACTGTTCACACTCTTCCTCTCACAAAAATACTCTTTTTTTTTTTTTTTTATCAAAGAGACGGTTTCTTTTGCACTCCTTAAAATAATTTGCGAAAGTTATTAAGTGAGGAACATAAAGGTCGGTGTATAAAGAACTTTAACAGCATTGATCCCAAAGAAGCATAGCAATTTTAAAAGCTATCATGATGTTATTCAAACATAGTTTACACGCCAAATGCTAACTTCAATCCTCATAGTAAAAATTTTATCAGAAAGTTACAAACCAGTTAGAATGAAGTTAAATATTTCTAACTATATCAAAATAAAGGGTCAAACATGCATTTGATTCTTATAAACATTTATTCCATTTTAAAATAGTCAGTTTCTAGTCCCTCATCACTTGGCAGTCCTCTTATCAGGAACTAAAACGACACAACTCTTAATCTTTGAGGGATTAATAACAAATAAATTTTGTGGGGACCATAGTCAATTATTTGTTTTCAATTTTGCAGGAATCAAAATATTTAACCCTGAAAAAAAAAAGTTTCTACAATAAGCCCTTACAGAATTTTAGGCTTGGGTCACAAAATAAAATCTTAGTGCATTACACAGTTAACACTGTAAACGGGTTCAGGCAGCTCACCCGGCGGCTCTTAGAAGCTTAGTGACTTGACTACCAGCCCAGACCATCGCCATCAATTTGAGAAATCTACATCACCGTGAATTTTTTTAACTTCAAACCAACAACCCGTAAGTGATGATGCTAACAAGAATATGTACTTACCTTTCTACAGCTGCAAGATAACCCATCTTTCCAGGTGCAGGAGCAATATAAAACCTAACAAACACAGCATTGTTAAATAGGACGCTATGGCGCTATACTAAAGGGAAATTTGAACAAATTTCTTTTGTTCCACGATATGCTATTTAGCAAAAAATGTTGTCAAATAGGGGTCCTGTAGCACTTGCATAGCAGAATTTGAATGAACCTCTATTTTCTGCGATTGGGATTGACAACACTGAACAAGCATATTGCATATTCCTAGGTTCATTGACTTTGGAATAACTTAGAAAGTACCAAGAATAGTGAACAAGGCATGTTATCAAATGGTGCATAAAGGAAAGATAAATAGCTCCATGCAACAGATTTTACAAAGAAAACAAAAAAAAAAAAGGATAGGATTGCATAAAGGAAAACCAGATTTATAAGTAAGAGGCAGAAATGTTAACATACCACACAAAAAGAAATGTTGTGAGATAGTATGCAGTATTCAAAAGTCCATAGGATAGGATTCCAGAAACTCCATATCTCTTCAGTTTCTTCATGATCCTGACATATTAAACAAATCAAAGCAGGCTATAATTTTTTTTATTACAAACATATCAGCCAAAGTGGACGCAAGAAATTTATTTTCCATCTTTTTTAGAATATAATTATTTAGAATATTTAGAATATTAATGATTTTGACAACGAGATCAAC
The DNA here is from genome assembly GCA_946800305.1 of Medicago arabica. Taxonomy (NCBI): domain Eukaryota; kingdom Viridiplantae; phylum Streptophyta; class Magnoliopsida; order Fabales; family Fabaceae; genus Medicago; species Medicago arabica. The sequence goes on along the minus strand of OX326967.1, from coordinate 2,874,152 downwards.
TATCTATGAAGCATAAATTTTCTCCACATTAGGAAAAGTATAACGTATTCGCTACCAATATTACTCAAATACTTCCCGATATCTGTCTCGAAAGTCTTCAACTTTTTTCTTTAATTTTTCTTTTTATGATACTTTATGATTACTACTCGACACTCCTTGTCCTTGGACTCCAACATTTTTTTTACAGTCCTTGTTTTACGTCCTACAAGGATGCTTTGTTGATGTCATGACATATAGAGTGCGAATATATTATGTTATAGGCAGAAACCTATAACTTTTTTTACAATCACAAGTAATAAAACAACTATTATGCTGAATCGTATCCTAACATAATGATCCAAGGAGCCGTATGGTATCCTGAATTTCACAAAACTCCCAATATCGACGATATTATATCGTCATATCTGTATCCTATCATGCTGATACGTAATGGTAATAAACATCCAGCCTTCATGGTTTGTTATTCATGCAATACAGTAAAGAGCATGTCAACTCTGCTATTTTTGTTCATGATGACAAAGTGAAAGTGGTAATATGAAAAATAAAAAGGTATCAAATGATTAGTCCCGTGACTCGTCTCCGTTCCAGTCAAGATAATGAAAGAAAAATCATTTCCATGTTATGAAGAAGATTGAAAAAGTAATTAGTTTTTCAATTTAGGGTATCTCTGTTAGGATAGTCAAAAACCAATTATTCTTCATAAACTTCCATCATATATACGGGGCAGGCCAAAGTAGATGCACAAGTATGCAAACATCACCATCATCATCAAATAAAACAACTACTTTAGTCTCTAGAAAATAATGAAAATATAGTATAGGGAAAGTTGTGCATACTCGTTGATTGAGAGTGAGTCTCCTTTCTTACTCTGTTCGCTTTCTGCTGAACCTAAAAGTATCTTGCAGCTGTCAAGTATGATACTTAAAACTTCAATGTAAGAGCTAGACAACACCAGGGATTAATAAAAACATCGATAAATCAATATAATGAACTTCTTGATTATTTTTCCCTCATCAGTATAATTTAACATTTCACTCTATATTCACATTCAACCAAAATCGAAATTTAATCCTAATGAGATGGATGTTTCTCCAAGTAAATTTAATCTTAGAAAATTCGAACTTTTGAGAGGGAACAAAAACAATTGAAAATTGAAACAGTCACTAGAATTGGAACAACTTAAGCAAACAGAATCCACTTACTTCACACTCCTAGAAAATAGAACAAATCACATACCTTCATGGTTGCTTGAATCTGATAGCTCATATGCCTGACCTTACACCAATGAGAAACAAAACAATAGTTCAATTAATAAAAATATGAGCATACAAAGGAAATACAGATAAATAATCATGGACTATATTAGTAATGTGGACGAAATTGTCAAAAAATTAAAGAAATTAAGGATTTTCATTCCCTAGTTTTCTCAACAAAAATAAATTTTCTTAAGGATCATACATATTTTGAATTCCGAGCTAAAACATTCGTCTAGAATACATCTTATCTATGTAGCTCTGACATTTCAGACAGAAAGGGTGTCTGACATGTGTCAGTGTCCACCATCGAAACGAAACCGACACATGCGTCATAGCATCTATCTTACGGGCTTCAATTTTTACCGTTATATGCAACTACTATATAACTGCTGAAGAGAGAGAAAAGATACAAAACTTTGCCATTTTTTTCAAACAAGATCACATGTAAAACCAACTGTCATAACAACAACAATAACTAAGCCTTACCCAATTAGATGGACTCCATAATTTCCTATCAGACATTAAGTTAAAAGTTGTATGCTTACCTTTAAATCTTTCTTAATGATTAGACTTATAGTTTTTCTTGGATTTTCTCTACCTCTAATTATATGACTATTCTCAATGTCAACCCTTCTTACCCGTGGTTTGTAGATCTTCCACACACGACTAGACCCCCAAAGACGAGATTCTAACATCTTTTCTGCAGTGGGAGATATCTCAAATAATTGCATTCCTAACCCTATTTGGTCTTGTACGACAACATATCCTACCTTACATTCTCATCTTTGTGATACTACATTTACACTGTTGTTTAGTTTTTAATGCCTAACATTCAGTCTCATACAATATTTCATGTCTTATAGCCGTGTCGTAATTTTGTTTACACTTGAGTGATACTTTTCTATTGCAAATCACACTTGAAGCATTCTTCTATTTCATCCACCCTGCTAGGATCCTAAGATAAACATTTCCCTCTATATACCTGTCCTTTTGTACGACAGAACCAATGTATTTTAAAGTGACATTTGTGGTATTGTATGTTCCAGTTTTCGCATCCAAGATATGTTGTGTGTTTCTTGCTAAATTTACATTTCACATAGAGGGATAAGTTATTTATTTTTCATAATAACTATTAGAATTTAGGATAGACTTAATTCAACCTCACAAAACCGTCCTGTAAGGTGAGGGGATGTCATCCACTTATATAAACATATTTTTAGGTCAGGCCATATCTCACCGAAATGAGACTCTCAAACAATAACTTTGTGTAATACATAGGAAACTTTCCCTGTTTTTCTGATATGTCAGGTAGTACCAAACAATTTTGCGATTGCTTTCAAAGCTAAGGTTTAAGTAAGCAACTAGATCCAAAGTAAAGTGCAGGGAACTTGAGCTTAAATGTGCTAAAGCAACCTTCTCTAATATGTAAAATCGGTTGCTGTTGGGAAAATAAAGCAAAATGACCACAGAAGTAGTGAACTTGCATGGTCTGGCAATGATTGATTAGAACCTATTAAGAGCTTAAACTAAACTAGCTTAAAAATTGAGGCTTTTTAACTAGGATGTTCACAACTGAGGCTTTTTAACGTTCACATTTTACTATTAAGAGCTTAACCTAAACTAGCTTAAAAACTGAGTCACATTATGTTAGTACAACAGTAACAACTGGACCAAAACTCCATATAACTATACTTAATCCAATTCAAAGCCATAGTTATGAATGAAAGGAACTAGCATAACACTACCCTAGTTATTTTGCTACATTTCTTTACAATGTCATTCAAGGCAAGATTTCGCTAGACCTTATAATACGAGTTCCAATTTGTTAGCAACTAAGGATAGATAGGAAAAAAATCAACATAAAAATAAGGGTTCAATATTTTTCAAGTCCCTATAATTATCTTAAATTTTGTCTCTACTCCCTGCATCGACTTTTATGTCCTAATAAATTACATATACCACATGCTTTCAGTACTCTAGAGATTTTAGACTAAAGTAAAAATTATGTACAGGGACCTAAAAACAAAAAATTTAAATTCTTACAAACTAAAAACGGGAAAACCACCATTTTGGTCCATAGAATTGTAACTGGCTGTCACATTGGTCCCTGAATGAATTGAAATTGCAAACACATCCAAAAATGTCTCTTTTATTAACCATTTTGTTAGGTAAATATGTTTTTAGGTAGTCAATTTGGTCCTCAAATGTGTTTTTTGTTGGTCAATTTAATCCATAAAATTAACAAAAGTGGCAGTAGTGACAGTGCCTCACACATTCAAGGACCAAAATGGTTGTTTGCCCAACTAAAAACATATTTAATTCGAGTAAACGGCCATTTTGGTCTCTGAATATGCGAGGCGCTGTCATTATAGTCATTGAATGTATAAAAATTGTACATACGTCCCTAATGTCTTATTTGCTTGTAATTTTATAGACTAGATTGACGAACAAAAAACAGATTTGAGACCAAAATGACTAACAAAAGACATGAATACAAAATGATTCAATTTCGATACATGCAGAGACTATAGTAAGTAGTAACACCCTATTGCCTTACATGTTCATGGACTAAATTCGCCGTTTATTCTGTTTAATTCTACATAAAAACAAAAAATTACCACATACAGTTCAATGAAAAGTATTATAATTACTTACATTGTCATTGGTGTTACTTGAGCAAGGTCTTGTATGAAGAGTAAGGAACAAATTGGTATTATTATTACTCTTGAGCTGAGGCAAGTGATTGTGCATGAAAAGGGTACTACATTTCCTCTTTGAGAAGCAATTGAAGCGTTGTAAGAGAAACTTGAGACATACCCAGATAGCAAAAAATGGAAAAGATTATAAATTTGTGATGGAATGAAAGAAAAGAGTGAAAATTGAAGATAAATAAGTGGGATTGGGAATACCTGATGAGAGAGGGGTGTGGAATTGAAATGAGGTTGAAGTTTAGCAGAAAGAGACATTGATGGATGGATGGATAGAGGTTAAGAGAATGATATTGGTAGCAATGGAGAGTGAAGGAATTGCATGTGTAGAGAGAGAATTGGATATGGAGAGAGAGAGAGAGAGTTCTCTTTTCGTGGGATTTCAATTTCATAAACCTATTTCCCTTTTTTACTTAGAAAAATAAAAAAAGACAACCAAACATAAGAGAGACAATGTTACTAACAAAAATTAAATTATCCTATAAAAACTCAAGTTGAATTCATCAATAAAATAAGTTTTACCCAAATTTATTTATCTCACAACCGAATTTTAAATATGTTTGAAGAAAGTGTAATCTTATGATCAGCGCTCTATGTGGTAGTTTCTTTATAACTAATAAAGATGTGTTAAATTGCTTAAGGAATCGTTTCTTTGCTTAAGAGATTTGGTACTTAAGGGATTGTCGCTTGCGCACCCAATATAATCACACCCTTCAATGTCTTCTTCGGTCAAGCATCCAACTACACAAAGTTAAAAATATTTGGATTTGAGTTGGATGTCTATGTTTTATGTGGCTTAAACCTCATACACACAACAAACATGAACCTCAACGTAGACCGTACCTCTTATATCTTATAGTTTAATCCAAAGTGCAAACATTGGTTATAATCTTAAAACCTACAAAATTTGTGTGTCTAACCATGTTCAATTTTTGAAAGATATATTTACCTTTCCTCAATCACACTACTCAAGTCATTTCCCCTACAATCTAATCAATTCACCCATATTTCAAGTCTCTCATTCAATCAAGCCTTTTGATCAACTCACCAACTATATACATGCAATTCTCCCGTCAATTACCACACTCATCCTTGTCACATCTCCCCCAAACCCTCCATATCATACTTCCCCAAAACCACAACCAAATGACAATTTTCTCATCCCATTATTTTAGCACACATGATCGACATTTGAATAAGTTGATAGCTTTAAGGCATGTCTTCTAACATCTTTAGGAGATATAAAAATGATTTGGTGTTGAGGATTTAATCCTTACTCTTAGCATATTACTAAAACTTTTTAAAAAATACCAGACATTGACCGTGTAAAAAAAACTCTTTTAACACCTCTTCACTCATCCCATGACCACTCATGATAAAACTAGAATTTTGAAACCAAAGAAAACATTCTCTACTATAAAATATCCATTAATGAAACCTACAAAACGGACATGTGTTGACTCAAGATTTCCAGCGTAATGAGTGGAAGCAATGTATATCTGAAGAGTTAGTTTCTCCAATGAGAGCAATACATGTTCTCTGATTCTCCTCAACGTCAACTCAATGTGATTGGAAAAATTAAACATAATTATTTCGTTTAAACTTAAACTTTGATAGTTCTATTGCTCGTTACAAGGTATGATTAGTTACTAAAGGGTTTCATCAACGCCTTAGTATTTATTACAAAGACACCTTTAGTTATATCATCAAACCACAAACAAATAAATTAATTATATCATTACTTTTATTAGGGTTGCGATCCTTAGCGACCAAATTTCAACAATATTTTTTTAGTGAGACTTTCAATGAGGAAGTTTAGACTTTAGACCAAGTGCAATGGAGGTGTTGAAAGCATGATTCAACACTTGAGACCTTTTCGATGGAGTGTTGAAGGTGAGGGAAAAATGATGTGGAGGAGAGAGGTGTTGAATGAGTTCAACATAATTGAAGCCTGCAACAGAGGGACACATGGTGCGTTTTGGTTTGTGAAAACAGACGCGTGTGATACACGCACCGATAGGGGCGAGTGAGCTTGCATACGGATGAGAGAGAAGAATGTTGAGTGGATAATGGGTGACACATGGCTGATTCCGATTGGCTGTCTGGATTTTTCCCATTTTAATAATTTGAACTCAATTATTTCATTGCAAATTAACTTTTTTTTTAATTACCAAAATTCATGATTTTTTTGTCTATAAATAAAGACTTGGTTCATTTGATTTGAACACAAAAAAAACCAAGTTTTTCACTATCTTATCCTTCTATTAGCTTTTCTTTTGAAGTTTTAAACTTTTTTTAGTGAAATGGATCCCAATAATAAATTTTGTTTTTACAAAAAACTAAAAAATAAATTGTTAAATGATTATTATTTTAATTTAATCATAATCGATAATTGTATTTTCATGTAATTATAAAAACAAAAATGCCAAATTCTTACTGTAGAGTTGATAAATGCCAAATTCTTGTTAAATTACATGTTTATTCACAATACTTCTTAACTTTTTTTGGAAGTAATCTCAGCGAAACCCCCTCAATTTCATGTAAATACTAAGTTTTATACCTCATATGCCAGTTAAGATACTTTTACCTATTTCCTTTCATTTTTAGGTAAATGATGTGGAATTTCTCCAATGAAGTTCCATGGAGATGCAAAGAGCAGATCCGTTAAGCGAGCAACAATTCGCCTAGCAAACTAAGGAAGTTTTAGTGATCACTTGGATGAACTGTCTTTTTCCTCAAACTTAAAAGAAACTTCATATTCACAAGGTGAGGCTAATCCTCTTGGAGAATCTGCACTTTTCGGACTTGAATATAATAGTTGTAAACCATTTTAGAAATAAAAAGAGAATTAAGACAAATATCATTTTAGAGAGGTAACCACAAGGGAAATCTTGTTTCCACCATTGAAGGTCATTAGTATCAATTTTTCTCCTCTGTATTAATTAATCACAATATGTGTAACTAATCTTTCTCTTGTATTGGGATTATCTTTAGTTAGCTAGGATTTCAATGTAAACTCTTGATCTGATTTATTTCCGTTCTTAATGTTTTTTCCGACGTGCAATGCGAAAATGATATTTTCATTTAGAAAGTGCAAGACATCTACTTTTTATCTAAAAGATTGAAATAAATTCATGTGCGGATGCTACTTACTATACTTGGAGCTAGGTTTATAATCACATACACTGTCTGATCTTAATCACATACAATTCAATAAAGCAATATGCTTGATGTCAAAATAAGGTGTGCTTCGCCTCTTTATCCTAACTGGGCAAGTAAATAAACTCTCACAATACATGCAAAGCTTTCACTACCATTCATATGCAGCTCTCAAGCGATATAGATGGTAGGAAGTCAATAGGCTCTTACATTATCTATCTTAGTCCTAATAAGCAATCTCGTGGTCTAGTAACTTATTGCTTTCAAACGGGTCTACAAATATATTAATTTTATGTACAATTATTATTTAAATTTGGCATACATCAATCTTAACCAATGACCAAATTATTTAGACAACGTTTAAGGCCAACTACTAATGTGTAAACTCTATTTTTATACTAGTTTTTCTATCATGTGCAAGAAGTTTAATATAATAACTTTGCATTGAAATATAATTTTTTAATAAATAATTGTTATTTTTCAATAAAAACTTACTACTTTTAGTTTCTTTAACATGTACAATATTGTACATGTTAGACAAACCCTTTTTATACATATTGACTATCACTTTGTTCGAGATTTTGAAGTTAAGAAGAGCTTCAAGTTTCCATGTCCATCCGAGTCACCAACTTACTTACCTACGCAACAAGCCATTCTATGGAGAATAAAATATAAGCTTATCTATATATATTGAGGAAAACATATTTTCCCTTAGAGTAAAATCTAAGACTTAGCTTAAGAAATTCGAACCCTGTTTCATACGATCAAATCAATGTTGAGACACTTTAATTTAGTATTAGTAGTTTGACCTTATAATACTAAGAGACAAAGATCTAAATAGTTGTTAGTGTCCCAATTTTTTAAATATATACGTATATATATAAATTCCTTGTTTTGTTTAAAGAAAAAAGAACATTGTTGTAATCAATAAACCTCCATAATTTATCTGTTTAGGTCAACATATATGATTAAGATTATTATATAAGGTATCAGCATCTTATCCAATGATGTTTCCCATGGAAAATTGTGACATCACATGCTATATAATATATATTTTCATGAGAAAATCGAATTGTGTGTTTCACACCCCCCACCCAAACACACACACCGTTAAACACTTATAAAAATTGTGGTTGAACCTAACACATCCTAAAAAATCAACTTGTGAGGTGAGTATTACCCCCACTTATAAACACACTGTTAAACTATCTCTTATGAGATTAGTGAAACCCATTTTAATTTAGAGTTCTGGATGAGAGTACGAATACTTAGATAAATATAATTGAGTTGTTTAAATAATTGAAAAGTATGAAATAATATAATTTGTTGAGTTGAACTCATTTATACCACTCAATTGGGTGACATGAATGTGAATGCTCTTAGGGGCAACATTTTTAGACAAAAAAATGAGCGAGTTGCTTCAAACAGGTATGGTACTCTTAGGGGTAACATGTAATGAAACATTTATACACTTGAGAATAGTATATCTTGACCGTCGATATTAATCGGTAAATTTTTATTTACGAAACTTGTAAAATGGATCATTTAATAATAAGTTTGAGGCTAATTTGATTGGGTAAATTTAACTTAAAGAAAAAAAATAAGGAGTTTGAGGATTTGATTACAATGCTCAAGATAATACTAACTCTACTAATATTAGCTGTTTCAAAGTAAATGGGCGTAATAACAATTTTAGTTTCTGAATGTGTAATGATTAGACACAATAATCCATCAATGTATTGATCGAAATTTCAAAATAGTCCTCGATTGCACGCTTCTTTAGTCAAAATGGTCTCCGACGTTAAAACAAACCTTCAATGTTGACCTTAACTCTTTTCATATAGGGATTCTTATGGCTGACAATAAGTAAATTCTTATAGATGTTGATATGATAATAAGTAAGGATATTGATAATTAATATGATAATATTAACGAAATATTTTAATGTAAATAACTATTTTGATCATCATAGTGCACAATCAAATACTATTTTAAAATTTTGATACATTGATGGATTATTGTGACTATTCATTACACATTAAATGTCCAAAATGCCTATTATTGAAAGTATCTATTTGCTAATTGCTACCCTGCATTCAAACAGAACCAGCTGCAATAAACAAGGACGTTATATATATATATATATATATTTATTGAAGTTTATAGGTTTCATCGACATTCCCTAAATTCTTCCGGTCTCTCTTTTGGTATGAGTCGAGCTATATGCTGACAAAAGTATATCCAATAAAAAAACCAAAAAAAAAATGGAAATAATAATTAAAATAATAATCCAAAAGTGTATTCACTAATTCACAAGATTATTGGCCAATAAATTCATCTTGCTTCTCATTAATTAGAGAAAATTTGAGGGCCCTTTCAAAGTATATCCGAATATACCATTTCTAACCATCTCTTGTGCTCTCATGGATTCATCACTTTCTTACTAGCTTTTATCACAAGTCTTCTTTCTTTATAAGTATAAGTGCATGCCAAAGAAATAATAAATGTGGATAGTTTTTTTGATAAATATTTTTGTTTTTAATCTCCACATTCCTCCATCATTTATGTTTTGATAGAATTACAACATAGAAACATTTTCTCTTATATTTTTCCTTCAATTTTTTCCTTCTCTTGGTTATGCTTTGTTTAAAGATATCAATTAAACTCTCATTGTATATAATATGAAACCCTTTGATTTTCCTAAGTCCACAAGTATATATTTGGTTTTTGATAGAGTACCTTTTGCACTTATAGTTATAGTTATAAGGCCATATATCAAAAACAAAAAGACATAAAGGAAACAAAATTAAGTTGCATGAAAAACTTAGAAAATAATGTATGCATTTAGTATTTTAATTTTTTTAAGAGGTTTAAGTATTGAAAAGCTTCACATAAAATCTCTTCATACCCTTTTTGTCTTTTGAGAAAGAATAATTTGTTGGAAAGTTGAAGAGAAAAATTTTAAACTAGAAAGGGGATGAGTACAGAAGCTCAAACAGTAGTGGTGATCCAAGATGCATCAAGAGATGTTGGTTTAAAGGCAATAGAAAAGGCCCTCAAAAAGTTATCAGTTAAAGCTGGAGATCAGCTTATAATTATTGCCATTCTTAATTGGTTTAGCAGTCCTAGTATGTTTTCTTTCTTTGGAAGAAAGAGTTGTAAGAATTCATTTACTTCTTTTTTTCTTTGTCGACATGCGGATCGCGCGATACAAGGGTTTCCTTTTTGAATTTAATTTATATGCCCTGTCAATATAAAACTTTTTTATGCATACATCCGATCAAATTTTACCATTCAGATTTTCGTAGAGATGTTTTGAGAACTAACATAGCAAGTGGCATCTTGGTGCGATTTGATTAGATGTATGCATGAGTTTTTTTTTTTATTGTTAGTACACTAAAAATTATTTTCTTCATTTTAATCACAAAATTTCCACAATGTTTTTATTTTAAAGTTTGGTAGAAATAGTGACCACAGAAAATGAAAAGAAATTCAAAGTTAATTTTCAATATTTATACAAAACATGAAAGCAGAAATAAAAAATAAGGTGTTCTTTTTGTAATTAAAATTGAACACAAAGTGAAAAGAGAAAATGAAAACAATAATTAAAATAAGCAGTTTGATTAAACTAGATGATTTTAATTGGTATTAACTAACTCTTCTTTTTTCTTTTTCTTTTTAGTGGGTTACATGGTCTCAGTTGATTCAAGTTATTTTGTTTCATCAAACAAGAAAGTCATCGAAGAAAACTATTCCAAGAGAAAGAATGACTATCATATGAATCGGTACATCAACAAACTTTCTGATTATTGTCAGATGAATGAGGTTAGCACATTAATCTTTATCTATATATTTACTTTATTGTCTCAATTCGGTGGACTAGTTTAACTTATTAAAAAAAATATTATCCTTATACTATAACATATAGTCGGGGACAGATATATATGAGATCAGTTATGATACACACATTTATTTTTTAAAATGAGTATTTTAACAAAGAAATAACTAAAAAGGGGTTAAATATCTTGAATTCAAGACCTAACATATGATATATCATATATTAGGTCTTGAATTTAAGGTATATACGATCTAGTGTCTTTGAAGAGAACGATAACTAAAATTATTCTCCTGGAAATGATAATTTTCAGATTGAGTTCCAACTAGAAGTGCGTGTAGGAGCAGCTTCACAGGTTACTTCTGAGGCTGTAAAACAATTTCAGCCTACAACTTTGATACTTGATAGGTCAGTTTCTGACTTCCAAATCTTTTTGCCCTAGGCTAAAATATTCTTTCATTTTTTTCATCACTCTCATGCATATACACCGAGAAAATTATTTCTAACATGATTATGATGTACTTCGCATTGTCTATTTCATTGCTAATTGTGTGTGTGTGTGTGTGTATATATATACACACACACATACAAGAGTATCTTGACTATCAAGACGTTAGTATCTTGACTATCAAGATGTTATCAAATCGTAACGGTAATCTGATATGGTATCAAATTATCTATAGACTACCTAAAACTAATTGTTGCTGACATACATCGTACTCTTTTACCTGCAGACAGATCCACAGAAACATGACGAAATTCATGGACAGGATCCCTTGTGGTATGTATAGGATAACGAGTGACAACTCCATTGAAAAGTTGAAAGATCCAAAATCATTAGCTTCCAAACTTTCTGAAAGGCACGAAAATATAAGCTATTCGGAAATGATACCAGGAAGTGACGAGGATGGTTTTTCTTTTCAAAGTAAGTATTTTTTATGTAGTGTTCTCCCATTTTTTGTGTTACATACTATTAACAAATTGGAAAGAATACAAAAACCTTGTATCAGTATCTGCATATTTGGAAAAGTGAAAACATATATACTTGATTTTGAGCAAGATAAGATGAACTGCAATAATCACTAATCAAAAGATGGAGACATGAATGTTTTGATCATATATGTCAAATTTTTATATGATTTTTTTAATAGCATTTTTATATGAACTTATGAGCATTCGATTATGTCAAATCTTGAAAACGTATGCTATGAATCCAAGATATCATGATGTTTCATTATACACCTATGTTGAGGAAAATCTGCACACACTAAGGATCTTATATAGAAACACACATACACATGAGGAAAGCATTAGAATAAACAAAAAAAATTACGTGGCCCGGTACCTATTGCTCACGTGCGCAAAATCTTCTCGACAATTATGTTTGTTATCTTAAATCTATCTTTGCATTTGGATGATTAAGTACTATAACTGATGATTCTAATGATTCATCAAGCAGTGTCCAAGTCTTCTTCATCTACTGATCTATTCACACCCGGAGTTTCAAGTCAGTGCAGTACTGATGCAGCTACTTCTGGCCTTGGAAGTTCACAGTATATCCTTCAAAAATGCCAAGTGGGGGATTTTGTTCCAGAACAAGAAAAACAAGGGAGACAATCATTATTTCATATCTCTGGAAGTCAAGAAACAAGCCAAACAGAAGGAAATCAAAAGGGGATACAAATTGAGAATGAAACACTTCAAATGGAGGCAGACTTTACATTTCCAGTTTGTTCTGTGTGCAACAATAAAAGACTGAAAATCGGATCCAAGAGAGACTTTAGTTACATAGAACTCTATACTGCCACACAAGGATTTTCTGCTAAAAACTTTCTGTCAGAAGGTGGGTTTGGATCTGTCTACAAAGGACAAGTTAATGGAATGACAATTGCTGTTAAGCAACATAAAAGTGCAAGCTTCCAAGGAGAGAAGGAATTTAGGTCTGAAGTCAATGTACTTAGAAAAGCAAGACATGAGAATGTTGTCATGCTATTAGGTTCATGTTCAGAAGGAAATAATCGGCTTCTTGTTTATGAATATGTCTGCAATGGCTCACTTGATCAACATCTATCAGGTAAGCAATTAACAAAGCTTTTATCGAGTAATTTGTATATTACCAAACGGAGGGTGGGTTCTATGGTGGCTGGACAATCTTGATAGGTGATCCATAGTTGATCAGTACTTTAACATCACTTGACACTCTAACGACGAATGACAATGCCTTTTGGGAATAGAAGTTTACAGTCCTTCTTGTCCTTACAATGGAGACGCTGACCTGGTCTGTGTCAGTTTGACAAAAGCAAGAAAAAATGAATATGAGTTGAATTTTGAGACACGCATATTCATTTTTCCTTATAATTGTCGAACTAACACGGATCAAATCACCGTCTCACTTGTAATAACAAAGAGAACTGTGAGCTTCTACTTCCAAAAGCCAATGACTCTCGTCTTTGGAGTTTCAAACGATTTCAAGTATCGGTCCATAGTGGACCACCTGTCAAAGTGGTCTACTGTAGAATATCTTTTCGACAAAGAACGAGAGACTTACTTTTACATTATTGATGCAGAACACTCTAGATCACCTCTTACTTGGGAAGATAGGATCAAAGTAGCTATTGGAGCTGCCAGAGGCTTACTATACTTGCACAAGAATAACATAATACACAGAGACGTCAGACCAAACAATATCCTTGTAACACATGATAATCAACCATTGGTAATACATCAACTTTTTAATATATACTACTAATTGTGTGCATGATTTCAAGGTGAAAACTATAAGAACTAATTTTGTCCAAGTAAAACGTGATTTTAGTAAAAATACAAATGTTTGGTGTGAACCTCGGTTTGACTATAAGTTTTATATCAAGATTACTTTCAGAATAAAAACATCCAAACAAAGAACAGTTGAATTTTGTCAAGACTAATACTTTTCTTTTGTGATGAAATTATTAGATTGGAGATTTTGGACTAGCAAGAACACACAACAAAGACTTGACACACTCAACTGAAGTTGTTGGTACCTGGGGCTATTTGGCACCAGAATATGCAGAATATGGCAAGGTGTCAAGTAGAACAGATGTATATTCTTTTGGAGTCGTCCTATTACAGCTTATCACTGGAATGAGAACTACAGACAAAAGACTTGGAGGAAGAAGCCTTGTTGGATGGGTAACAAACAATCTTAATACCATATGAAAATTTTAATTTACCTGCAAACTGAAGGTGTGTCCGGTGTTTGACACGTGTTGGACATCAACACATAATACCGGTGTCCACGTATCAAAACAACAAATTTCTAAGTGCAACATTTTTCTTTGTATATTTTTTTGCAGGCAAGGCCACTTTTAAGAGAGAGAAATTATCCAGATCTAATTGATGAAAGGATCATTGATACTCATGATTACCATCAATTATTTTGGATGATACGATTAGCTGAGAAATGTCTAAGCAGAGACCCTAAAAAACGACTAAGTATGGTTGCGGTAAGTAAACAAAGATTAATGACTTAATTGTATAGCCAAGTAAACATACATCCAAAGTATCTCATTTTGATGGGATGACTCACAAACATGCAGATTTTAAATTTCTTTTACCAAACATAAATTAGACTCACCTGATCTGAATGCATGCAATGGAGTCTAATATGTTGATTGCGTGAATGAATGATTCCTCGACTACGAGAATTCTGGGACCCAAAAAGAATGTGTTAGTACTACTCCGTACATCGGTAGTATTCATTGTTTCTAGATTGTACGGAATTAGATGGACAGTAGGAAAATTCTAGGGTTGATTACTTTAACAGGTGGTCCACGGTGGCATGGTACTTAAAAATTGTGTGAAATTCCAATGACGATTGTCATCTCCTTCTAAAAGTGGAAGTTCACGCTTCTCCTAGTCCTCCCGGCTGAGATGGTAACCTAATTGGTGCTAGTTCAACAAGAACAAATATGCATACCTCGAAACTCAACTCTTATTCATTTTGCCTTGTTTTTGTTGAACCGACATTGACTAGGTCACCATCTCAACCATAAGAACTAGGAAGATCATGAACTTGTACATCTGTGGAGAGCTTTTGATCATCGTTAGAGTTTTCGAGTAATTTTTAAGTACTGGTCCGCTGTGAACCACTCGTAGAACCTGCCCTGAAGCAAAGCACCTACCAGTAGTACACGCGACAATATAATTTTTTCCTTACATATGACATTCATTTTTAAGTATTACTTTTCCGTGATCACAACAGGTTGTTAATGCTTTGACGGACATATCGGAAGGCAACACATGTGACATTGGAACAGGAGATTACTCCCCAGCAAGATCAGATTCATCCTATAGTGAATCAGAATTTGATGAAAATGAAGATGAGAATGGACCCTTTGAGCAAAGTGAATTTCTAAGCACTATTTCAGAATCCACAGAAAGCAATGAATACATAAGTCAGATGAGGCATATGACTGTGAGGCAGCCACCATCTCCTCCCATTAAAAGCATCTGCTCAAGTGGCTCAAGCTCATTTCAGTTTTCTGATGAATCTAGTGATTTTGAAGCACATAATGAAAGTAACACAGAAATGCCAACTTACAAAATGGGTTTACTCAACTCTTAGATGTTACTATACAAGAAAAAATAAGAGAGAATTTCAGTTTAGATGATTGAAACAAATAAACTTTCCACTTTAATCATAGTGTTGAAGTGGTTCCTTTGTGATAGAACGAGTTTAGGTAAACTCGTTGAACCTTGTATTGTCTTAAGTTTTCTTGTAATTAAGAAATAAAATCATAATGTTAATTAATAACATTAAATTATTTTAATATAAAATATAATATGTACCAAATAAAATAAATATAAAATATAATATTTTAAAAGAAGTAATTTTTGAATATTTTAAAAAACTATAATAGTTCCCTTAAAATAAAATGATGGTGCACGGCATCCTGCTTTGTGTGTTCATGAATGAGGAATAAAAGAGCTTATTTTATTTATTTGTGAGTCAATCATAAATAGAGCTTATCTTGAATTCAAATTGTTCTATAGACATGTCATATGTTTTTATAAGAACGAAATCTTTGAACAATGACACTTCACTCACAGTCATATCTTCCATCATTTAAATATCATATCTCCCATCACTTAAATATCAGTTCTCTATAAGGAGGGAGCACAATGACATTTTCAATCGATTATTGGGTTGTGAGAAAGAAGAGAACCATGGGGAGAAGGAAACCAAGGGTTTTTTTTTTCTTTCAAAAATATCCCCCATAGACCTTCCTATAGAGCTTCAATCAAATATCTCCATTGACCTTCCCATAGAGCTTCAATGAGAGTTTGTTAGGTTATATTTCTATGTATGCATTCATTTTTTGAATGAGAAGGTGTCAAAATTGGTTCCAGGCTACATGGGAAAAGAGGAACTATCATTGGAGTTGAAGTTAGGTCTCCCCATAAGATCATCAGATGGAGACTATCTGTAGTTTTGAATCAAAATTTGTTGGTGGGGGCTGTTTCTTGCTGGTATAGATTATGCTTTGTGGTAGTTTTTGGTTTTTCTTAAATTGTAGTGGAGTGTTTTTTGGGGAGTTATGGTTTGTTCTTGTTGCTTTTTACAAGTTGTAATTGTGAGGTGGACTAAGTGTGCCTTTATTTTGTTTTACTATGTTGGAGACTTTTGCGTTTGTGTTTTGTTTTTTGTTCCTTGTTATGAACTATATTCTAGTTAATTACTGCTAAAGAAGGTTGTTGTTTTTATATTTTGCTTAAATTTGTTTTTAATGTCTTAAACTTTGGATTTTTTTCCTTTTCGTTTTGCTTAAATTTACCAAAAATCTCAAAGGAAAACGAAAAGGAAAGAAATGAGATTTTTGGTAAATTTAAGCATAACGAAAAGGAATTTTTTTTCAAAGTTTAAGACATTAAAAGCAAATTTAAGCAAAATATAAAAACAACAACCTTCTTTAGCAGTAATTAACTAGAATATAGTTCATAACAAGGAGCAAAAAACAAAACACAAACACAAAAGCCTCCAACATAGTAAAACAAAATAAAGGCACACTTAGTCCACCCCACAATTACAACTTGCAAAAAACAACAAGAACAAACCATAACTCTCCATAAAACACTCCACTACAGTTTAAGAAAAACCAAAAACTACCACAAAGCATAATCTATACCAGCAAGAAACAGCCCCCACCAACAAATTTTGATTCAAAACTACAGATAGTCTCCATCTGATGATCTTATGGGGAGACCTAACTTCAACTCCAATGATAGTTCCTCTTTTCCCATGTAGCTTGGAACCAATTTTGACACCTTCTCATTCAAAAAATGAATCCATACATAGAAATATTACCTAACAAACTCCCATTGAAGCTCTATGGGAAGGTCAATGAATATATTTGATTGAAGCTCTGTGGAAAGGTCTATGGAGATATTTTAGAAAGAAAAAAAAAACCCTTGGTTTCCTTCTCCCCATGGTTCTCTTCTTTCTCACAACCCAACAATTGATTGAAAATGTCATTGTGCTTCTTATAGAGATCTGACATTTAAGAGAGGGGAGAAATGACGATTAGTAAAGTGTCATTGTTCAAAGATTTCGTTCTTATAAAAACATATGACACGTCTAAAGAACAATTTGAATTCAAGATAAACTCTATTTAGGTTTGACTCACAAATAAATAAATTTTTTAAAAAATACTTCTTTTATTTCACATTCATGAACACAAAGCAGGATGCATGCACCATTATTTTTTTTAAGGGAGCTATTATAATTCTGTTAAAATATTCAAAAATACTTCTTTTAAAATATTATATTTTATATTAAAATAATTTATTGTTATTAATTAACATTGTGATTTTATTTTTTAATTACAAGAAAACTGAATACAATAGGTTCAACTAGTTTATCTAAACTCGTTCTATCACAAAACAATGTGTGGTTGTTTCGAAGCCTAATTCATAAATTTCTAGAGGATATTCTTATGCTTCTCTGATATATGATCCTACAATTTTCTAGAGGGTGTTTATCATTACTAGAGTGTTTTGTGACATGGTTCATCACATAGTAATGATAAACACCATGTGTGAGGTTCCGAGCCCAACTATTGTTATGATAAAGCAAGAGTAATCCGTTGCATGTGTCAATAAGATTGTTGGGTGCAACTGCAACACATTATTCGTGAACATAAATGGAAGAGTTGCGGCAATTTTAAATCTAGAAATTCGATTGGAAACAAGTAGCTCATCAAAGATTCTTGTGATTCGTCTTTAGGTAATATTATGGGGTGAGATCATGCCATGAGTGTGAGATACACATAACTTTTGATTGATCCTTCACACATAACCTATCAAAGATATTTGATTGAAGTTATGTGGGAAGGTCTATGAAGATATTTGACTGAAGTTCTGTGGGAAGATCCATGGGGATATTTTTTGAAAAAAAAAAACTTGGGTTTCCTTTTCCCCGTGGTTCTCTTCTTTCTCACAACCTAACAATCGATTGAAAAATGTCATCATGCTTTTTATAGAAAACTGTTATTTGAGAGATGGGAGAAATGACTGTGAGTGAGGTGTCATTGTTCAAAGATTTCGTTCTTATAGCATCACATGACACATCTAAAGACCAATTTGAATGCCTCCTACAATTTTGATTTGAAATCGTGGAAGGGAGAAAACTCATTAGTGTCAAAACCAGCAAGAACAAAACATCTTTCATGAATGAGTAGATTCACAACTAAGGAAAGCATTCAAAAAACACAAACAACAACAACTGCCTTTCAACCATATAGAACAAAGATCAAAAAAGAAAAATCTAGCAGTAGGCCTCCAATTGATCAAAAATTCATAAAGAAATCATAACGGTGCAAATTCACGTCATAAATCACAACTCATAGAGGATTGTAAACTATGAGTAGTGTTTTTCTGAAGACCAACATATGATTTCCCCATAAGCTTAAAATGCAGATGAGTAATAACTTCTTAATTGGTTAGAATCTAATGTAGCAGAAATGAAAGCAATGTTGAGGATAAAATTCACCTCCACACAACAATTTTCGACTCACTCTCTTATGTACATTGCAGTTGGAACTATCCATCATTCGTGCCAACTCAACAACTTTGTATTGTGATCTCAAACATGTAAATGTAATCCATCATAGAAACTGCCATAGTCGAACATGAAATCCTCGCATTCATAAAATCCTATAACATAAGTTTTGCGAGACTCTATGGTAGAATTTATGAATCCAACTTAACGCAATTTTCATGACTTGTTTTCAACTTATATTCATAAGTTCTTAGTTCTTCAATATAGCTTATAAAAACAACTAATATCAATTAGAAAAATAATTTAATGTTATTTTCTCTTTTTCAATAAAAATAGTTTATGCAAGCTTATACATAAGTGCTTATTATGATAAGCTCTATGCTATAAGCTGCAAATAAGTTTTTTTTTAAAATCTAAATAGGCACTTAATCCAGATCTACTTAACCAAAACAACAACATCAAAATCATAAACAACATCAATATCATAATCAAAAGTCATAACAACACAACATCAAAATTATAATCAAAAGTCATAACAACACACATGACAAGGAAGAAATCCCGTGGAAAACGTAACAAATCTAAGTAGTAAAATCAAGATTGAAGATTGAAAACGAAAATCAAAAATTGAAAACCAAATCTAGTATGAGATGTAACCTGACATGGAACGACGAATAAGAGAGGAAAAAATTGTGGAATAGATGAAGAATCGAAGATCCGGCGAAGAAGAAGTGCATCAAACCCTAGATCGCCATTTTTGCCTTTGGGGAGCTCTAGTTCACGTTATCTCGCGTTTATCCCAAATGAGACAAAAAAATCAACTCTATTTTTTTAACAATACTAGTTAAAAACCCGTGCTTCGCACGGGTTGAATACATAGAAATCTAAATAAATTGTTATATGTTTACATAGGTTCAAATGTCGTAAAATGATTAAGTTGGAAGTTGTTACATAAATATGTAAGCAACTTTGTATATAAATTTGATATAGATGTTATGTAATGTATCATATGATACTTTATATTTATAATCATTAGAGATGAATAACTGATTATGCATTATATAACTACCTCATAAAAACATCTTTTGTCAGTTTATTCAATTATTAACTTATGGCTATGAAGTTTAGGAATTATTTTATAACTGCCTCATAAATTGTAAATTTGTGAAATAATTAATTATTTTGTAAAAGTCAGTATAATGCAAAACTTATTTCTATAGGAACTCAAATTTCTATTCTTTTAAACAATTTTTATGGGATAATCATGCAAACTTTGCTATAGACATATATCTGATTGGTCAGACCTTATACACCATGTCCTCGTGAGCTTATCTCAGTTGGTAGGGACAATGGATAATATATGCAAGGTTCGGGGTTCACCCCGAACACAACCAAAAAGACCTTATCCACCATAGTTATTTTGGTTTCTTTCCGATAAGAATGATATATATTCAACTTTGTACATACGATATGGTAGATATATTTTTCTTAGAACTCCCAATAATTTTTAAGTAGTTGTTCATATCTTTCTTAAATAACAACTTGATATTTATCAGTAAACCATAGTAAATGTGATATATTTCTATTTAATCACATTTTCGTGCACCACTTTTCCTGGTTCATAATAATAAACAAATTCAAAATGGAAAATTCCTAATTCTGAAATCAAAACATAACACATATTATTTTCGTAAAAGCATAATTGCAATGATAAAAGTTAAGGAAGAAAACATGCAATAGAAATCAAACTACATCCATCGATTAGGCTTAAGCATTCAAAATTTTAGAGTTCATACTGATAAGAATACATATTCAAAAGAGAATGATCGATAATAGAGGAACTCAAGGATCAATCTTGAAGACGTGAACAAAATGAGTCACAACTCCATCAAAAATCTTAAATCTTATTGTATCACTAGCCTGAAATGCATTTTGTTGGCAGAAAGACTCTCAACCATGTTCAAGTGTTGCCATAATTTCATCTCGTCTATGAAATCTAATTTCACAGATGGCTTTTGTACTGTTAATTTTTCTGCATAGGATCAAATGGTCGAAATCATTTTGCCACATAAATTCTTTGAAGTCTTGAGTAAGTATATAAAAAGGACAAACAATATATCTCTAGCTAAAAGAAGTATCGACAAGATAGAGAAAAGTTAATGAGAATAATATATGATTTGAAAAGTATACTCAACTAATTGATTTGGTTGAGTCATGTTATGATCATCCAAAGTGATTTCAAAAAAGACAGTTTTTACCAATCTTAGTACCCAAGCTATGAAAGGATGGAAGGTCATCAAAATCTGCATGTTTTCCCCAAAACAAAGAATAATCAATCTCTTCCTACATAGTTTAGGACAATTTCATTGTGACCTTCAAACTAGGAAAACTCTTTGAGCCTACTCCATCCTTTAGTTAAGAGAGGATGTGCATAGTCTCCATTTAATGCCACAATGTGTGAATTTCCTCTACTATCAATAAAGTTCCAGCTATATCCTAATTCTTCTTCAAAATCCTCAAGAAAATTTGGATGGATTTCAGCATAGTCCTTTATTAAACAATGAGACAGTGTTAATATCAAAATGAAAGGATTGAATTCGATAATGAAATGATAAAGATATGAACTCAACTGCTAGTTTGATAAAAATAATGAGGAAGTTAAGTCAAGGAAATTGATATTAAGTGATATACCTGTCCAGGAACATGCACAATTTCAAAACTCATAGGATTGTTCTTTTGATGACAATTCTATTACCTGCCATGTCTTATATAATTTAAGAAATCACTTGAAACAAATACAAATATATTCTCAATTTCTGCTTACAGTTCATTCAATATTTTATTAGACTTAGCTTACCATTAAACACATTATCTCTCGTGCTTTCCGTATCACGTTCTGTTTTTGTCTTTCTATTTCCCGTGTTTTTCATTAAGAAACTAAACAATACATACTTCACAATTAGTCTCTGAAAAGTAAACATAGTAGTAAAGAAAGAAATGATGGAACATAGCAACAAAAATGGAAGGGAATTAAAGTGATAAGGAAGTTAAAACGAAAATATAATGAGAATGAAAATAAAGGCCAAACATCAAACAACATATATGTTTGAAAAACAAATAAAGTATTGAATAAACATGGTAAGGAAATACCGATATTTGATTAGATAGGGAAGAATAAGAGTTTGTTATCAATCTCAACAAAGAACTCATAAATATTTGGTTAGACTTTTCTCACCGTTTGAGACACAATTTTCCCGTGTTTTCTAACTCTCATGTTGGGTTCGTTCTTTTGTTTCCAACTCAAATATTTGATTAGTCATTTTAGTCCCTAAAAGTAAAACATATTAATAAGAATAAAAGCGACGATGCACAATTTATATCGATATACCAACCATTAACAAATCACTAAAAAATGAATAATTTCAAAAATTTTTGAGTATTGAGACACTTTCATTAACACTTTGTGAGTGCTCACTTTCACATTCAACTAATAAATTTAATAATTTAAGAAATCATTTGAAATAAATACAAATATATTCTCAATTTTTTCTTACAACTCAATAAATATTTTATTAGACTTAGCTTACAATTCAACACATTATTCTTCCGTGCTTTCCTTATCGCGTTCTATTTTCGTCTTTATATTTCCTGTGCTTGTCAAGGAGAAACTAAACAGTACATGATGTTTCACAATTAGCCTCTGAAAAGTAAGCATAATAGCAAGGAAAGAAAAGAGAGAACATAACAACAAAGATGTAAGAAAAATATAGTGGTAAGACTGTCAACACTTGCAACAAAAAGAAAACACGGAATTCTTAAGAAAATTTCATTATTCTTATTTGAAGTAAAAGAAAACATTCTTCCATAATATATACCAAAAGTATATCTACCGTTGTCAATGACAAAAAATCAAAATATAATTTTCCAAATTATCTTAAGATATAGTGATATACACTACAAAAAGTCAAAAATAAATAAATAAAAAAGCAAGATTCACATAATAAAAGAAAAGGAAAAAGACATGCATGAATCAATACTCTTCAAACATAATAAATTTCAAACCTCAAGATCTCTTAAACATCTTAAACATAAATAACAACTTCTCCTCAACCTATCTTTCAACAAATCAAACCCCAAAAACATTTTATAATCACATCTTGTTGTATTCCTATTTGTTTTAGTTGGTAATAAAATCAAACACTAACTTACATTATTTTTTACAACAAAACTACAACAACAAGAAAGGATATACTTAATCAAAACAAACTCAAAATTTGAAATCCACAACAACGAAGAGTATATCTAACTTCATACCATTTGATGAGAAGGAAAAAACATGGAGTAACATGCTTTGAGTTTGAATCACGTGAGTTTTGTTGAGTTACATCATCATTTTTCTTTGAAACAAAAGAATGATATAATATGAATATACAAAACCAATATGAATCTTTGTTAACATTTGGCTTGTGAATGGATAAAAACTTGTGAAGTGAAATAATAAAGACAAATTTTATAATACAAAATTTAAAATACAATAAAAAAAAGAACTTCACTTCATACCTTCAAGTTTCACTTGAATTGTTTCTGAAATAAATAGACATAAACAACAAATTAAGATGTGTTAGAACTATAAATTTTCAGACGGAAAAGGAAAGAGCAAAATTTGAAGTTTACCTCTATTTTTTGTAGATCGATTTGGTTTAATATGCAAAAATTTAAGAACATGTTCTATAGAAAAAATAATGAAGGAGAAGAAGAACAGTGTGAAAGAAGATTATAATGACAGAGGAGAAAAAGAAGGAAGAGAGATTTGAAAAAAGTAGTTTGAAATGAGAAAAGGGGGAATTTGAATTTCAAATATTGGAAAAAGATGATATCCTGAAAAGATGTAAGGGGGAAGGAAAAACCAAAAGACATCATCATTAAAATTGGAATTTCATATGACATCTATTTTGATAGATAGTTAGTAGATTAGTAGAAATAAGAATAAGGAAAAATATACATAATTTGTGTTCAAACTCAACACAAATTTAATCTATATGTGAAATGAATTTAGTTATTTTAGTGTTCTTGTACTATATTTTCTCAATATATATTTTCTATTCGATGGTCTATTTCAATGACTAACATTCTTTACAAATGTTTTTTTTATTACCTTCAAAATAGATATATACAAAAACATGTTAAAGCTATGAAGGTATTAAATGAGTAAAAATGTGTTGATATAAAGATGTGTTATTTGAAGTTGTGTTGATATAAAGATGTGGATTGCCGAGTCATTGAATGATGTGCATTGTTGAGTTTTTACTTGTGTTCATGCATTCACGGTCAACATATTTGGTGATGTTGTATTTAACGATGATGTGGACAAAATCTATAACATACCTCTGATGTCCAAAATATTTGACAATGGTGATAGGTTTGGTACCATATGCATATAGAGTCGAGTTAGGGACATTGCATTCATTGTCAAGCATATTTGAAGATGTAGTATATTTAACGATGTAGTATCTATATATATATATATATAAATTTATATTTGAAGATGAGTTTATTTAAAGATGATGATATGTTTGTGTCTATTAAACGATGAAAGATTATTATTAAATGATGTGTATAATTTATATATGAATACATGATTGATGATGCTTACGTGTTATATGCTTTGTTTCTATTCATTATGATTATGCAATTCTTATATCAAATATATTCTCACCCTCTAGTTGCGTGTTGGGCACCTACGCCCTTGTGGTGTAGATTTGCAGGAAAAAGATCTTACTAGCAGCGAGTCTCTGAGGATGACTTTGGAGCCTACTCGTTTAGTTGTCGTTTTTTGGAGTATTTATCGAGTCAATGCTATGATCTGTGATACCAAGGATTGTGCATTTATTTTATTTTAGACTCTGTTTTAAAATTCTTTAGAATCCAGTTTTGTTGTGGATTTTATAGATGTAAAAAAATTACTTTAATGTTTTGAGAACTTTTCGACTGCGATGTTTTTAATATTAAATGAAGTACTTTTTGATTAATTAAGATGTGTGATACTTTGCTTGTTTCTTTATTTTGAATACATTTTTATTATAAAATTAAGTGCTGGTAAGCTCAATGTACTTTCAAAATCCCTGAATGAAAATCATAACTAACGCAATTCCACAAGATGAAGAATGGATATAGTAACTTACCGTCGTCTAGCCTTAATGTAGCAGAAGGATCATTATATTTGATCAGATACAAAACAGATTGTATTGATATCATTATCATTGTTGGAGAAATTGTTGTTCTTACCCTTAGACTAATTTACTTAAATTTCTCTAATGACGAACAAATATGCAAGTTCTTTTCAATCTTTAATTTGGTGATTTCTTTTATTTTCAAATCTGGGCTTATATATATATTTACTATGTGTTGGTGACTCTACTTGTAGTAAACACTTGAACTGTGTAGGTATGTTTGATGGTTTCTGTGTTTATGTGTAATTCAACTTCATTATAATTGGATGTAATTATAAGTGTAATTCAATTTGAGTGATAATACATAATTACATATAATTATATGTGTCAGTGTTATATATTTTGATTGAGCTAACTAATGACCACCTTCATAAGATGGTGAATGATGGACTTTCTATGTAATATATAAGGTCTGCACAAGCACAACCACGACTTGTATTACTAAATATCTAATTCATCGGTTGCAATTCAAAAAATAAATCATTAATTATTTGGTCCATCTTCTAAGTTTTAACAAGTTTTAAAATCATCTATTTCCCAAATCCGAATCCATTAAAATGATTGGAATCCCTGATTTAATCTCTACCACTATTCTTGAAAAGAAGTCTTGGGACATTGTTGCTAGAGTTGTTCGTATGTGGTTTTTTCCTTACTTGAATGCAAAGATGATGATATTTCCTTTCTTTTTTTTTGGTTGATATGGAAATGTATCTGATGAACGAAATATTTGTCTTCTATCTTTTAAACCTCGATGATTTGATGAACTCGAAGATTCAATTCAAACCAATTAAATTGGTTCGGTTTAATTTTATTTTTGGATCAATGTTTAGCCAAACCAACCAAACTTTACCTCTATTGGTTCGGGTATAGATTTCATGTCATTCAAAATTGGACACTCTAGACTCGAAACCAAATACTTATATTTTATTAGTTATTACAAAAATATTATGACTATTATGATTTTTTTTCATTGCAATTTATGTACTTATTTTAGGGTGCGTAGGACCTCGAAAAACTGATTCAATGGTGGATACTTTACATTTTTAGTAAAAAAATAATTTTATAGCCTTTAAAAAAAATGGTGGATCTTTACCTCTAATAAGGACCTCTCAATATTTTAATCATGTAAAACAAATTCTAGCCTTCAAAAAAATTGATTTTTTTTTTTTTAATATATGTTTCTTAAATCTATAAAACCACCAATCCAATTGAAATAAACAAAACCAACATGTTCTTCACCAGTTTACTTTTTGGTGAAAAAAGATTGTAAAAGTGGAACCAAAGCAAACTGTTAATTTTTTATTCGTTAATTTGAATTCATTTACACTTAAATTAAAAAAAAATTGACTAGCGTTACAATCATATATAGATTAGACATACGAGAACTTATTTTAACATTTTCTTTATCAATGAATAATGCTAACGCTCCTCCATGTAACAGTCTGATTTTCGTAAGATTTATTTTAATTAATTTTTATGTGTTTATACGTGCTTGTATGTGATTAATTGCCTCTGTGTGTATTTTGGTTGAGATTATTGAAATTCGATGTTAGAAGGGTATTTTGGTCATTTTGGACTAAGGTATTTTAGTCATTTAGTGAGAAAGGGTAAATTAGTAATTTCACTGTTAGAGTTATTTTTAGTGTTTCAAGTGGGAACCATTATTTTTACTAAGTTACTATGTGGGTTGTGGTAATCGGTTAAGAACCATTATTTATTCGTTATCTTTATACCGTAATGAATAGAAACTTTATGGATTAACTAATTAAAACTTTGAATCTATTAGTTTATTTGGAGTTAGGCACATTAGTGATGAGTCTTTATAAACCCATGTCATGAGAGAATTAGAGTTACATCATTCATTCACAAAATTTTAGAAAGAGGTAGAGAGAGAAAGTGCTAGAGGAAGAGAAGAAAAGGGTTAGAAGAGAAAGACTTGAAGATCAAGAAGGGGTTAGAGATTCAAAGAGCTAAATTGAGGCTAAGGCTAGGGTTGAGTTCCTTTGAGGTAAGGGGGCTAGTATTCTATCATAATCTCTTAGTGTAATATCTTTTTCTATCTCAATTCAAAAGTGCTTAATTGTGAAAAGTGATTATTGTGAACTTAATTGATGAAATTCGTGCTCTTATGATAGTGCCATGTTTGGGTATGTGAATTGAATGTTAATTGAGTTGTTAATGTGGAATTTGCATGCTCAAGTTATATAGAATTGATTACTTTGTGAATTTTGCTAGAATTGGTGAATTGTGATGTTGGATTAAGGTTGAATTCATGATTATGAGTGGTGATTGTTGTTAAGTGTTGTTGTTGATGCCATATCATGGATTGGGTACAAATTATGTGGAATTGTTGTGGTTGAATTGTGTTGTTTTTGAGGTTTTATGAAAAATGGCTGAGTTGATGAATTGTGTTGAAATGATATTTGATTTCAAGTTTGCTATGGTTTTGAGTATTCTTTTGTGTAGATAAACGTGTAAACAACCTTTGGGAACAAATTTGGGCGTTGGGGAATCAAAATTTGAAATTTTGGGTGAAAAATGATGAAAACCCGTAAGAGTTCAACAGAATAGGAAAGCTGATGCTTAGAGCTAGCAGCCGGCGCTCAGAGCTAGAAACTTGCTGGAAAAATCCCGCTCAGAGCGAGCAACTGGTGCTTAGAGCGTGCTGATCAGTAACAACAGTCCTTTTTTTGGTGTTGCGGGAAGTAGGGGGCCAATCCGAGCTTTCTAAAATGCTCATTTCAACATGTTTGATTGTTGTTTTTATTCTTTAACCTACTGGAACATCTTATGAATTAGATTGAGCTTGATTTTATGAAATTGAACTAAACTTTTGAAAAACGTCAAAGAACGTCGATTTTTCCGAAACTCGTTTTTCTTTAGAAAAATGGGTAGGGTTAAGGTTGTATAATGACTATATGATTTTTAAAAATGGTTGTGAATGATTTCATTGAGTTTTAATTTGTTTTGCTTTGAAAATGGAATTCTTTTTGAAAAATGATAAAAAGAGACGAATTTTGTGATTTTTATGATTTCGTCGTATTTGGCAGGTGAAATGACATGTATACTCAACTGCACTTATATGTGATCTAAGTGTATACATAGTTGAGGCATTAGAGATTGTTTGCTTAGTTTTGATTCAATCGTCGCAATTATTTGAAAGATGTGAAATGATAGATGAACTTTGTCGAAAATGGTCTTTAAGACTGAATACCTTGGAAATCTTTTGCTTATAGTTGATATGATTGTATGAAGATGTATGAATGCTTGATAGGCGTCGAATGTGATGTTTATCATGATTTGTGTATTTTTCTCCTTTGTTTGATTGTGAGAAATTGCATGAAGTTGTTGATTTGTGATGATGTTCATGCATGAGTTTTAAGATGTTTACATCCAGGGGTGTGATTGAAATACTTTGTATTCAATGGTTTATGATATTTATATCCAGTGGTGTGATTTGAATACTTTGTATTCAATGGTTATGATGTGTTTGTTGCATCATGAGGTGACGAGTTGTTGTTGTTGTTGATGGTACCGTGTCCTTATAGGAGCCGTGTCTAGGCGTGTAGTACGTTCTTGCATGAATACTAATTGCCTATGTGTTTGGTGATGATTGTGTCTGTGATACGATGTGTGAATTGTATTATTGAGATATTGTGAACTTGCTTGTATTGATGAATGTTGTTGTAGTCGAACTATTCTTGTTTAGTTAATTGAAGCATTATTTCAAAGGTATCTTTTCAATTGTTATATTTGATTGTGATTGATGTGAAGCTAACCCCTAGTGGTCTGTGGTGGACCGCCTACCTATTTGTATGAATGGGAAGACGGCGTGCACGAGTAGTTGTTTATAGATTGGTGAGTGCTTGAGGATAGCGGGAGCTACCTCCGTTATTCGTTTTTGGAGTCTTAGATTAAGCTCTGATTAGGATGCCAGTCTTTATGTTATTTTGGATTTGATTATGTTGTTGAGATTTTACCCATATGTCGGGATTTTGAGATTTTATATGGTGATGTATGTTGATTTTATGACATGTATATTTTGGAGATGTATGTTATATATCCGTTGCGACTTTGAGAAATTTTAACATGCATGTATGTGAACTTTGAGACGTGACGTCTATTTCTTGAATATTTGGATTATTCGCGTGTTTTATCGCTTTAATAGAAACAGGGCGTTACACTCCCCAATTGAAGGAAGTAAATAAACACCAGACTTGGCAGTTGATGAACTTTCATGTCTCAATCCACATTTATGTCCATCACTCTCAAATTTTAAAATAAACCATTCGATTAATCTAACATATGGGGAAGATTAAAAGCTCAAAATATGAAAAGAAACACTCTCCAAAATCATGCATGTCATGACTCTAACATGAATAACGCAAACGCGCCACCCCAATCGAAGGGAGAAAATAAACACCATATATGGCGGTTGATGTTAACCTTGGGAATCAAATCCTCTCGAGTTTAATCCACATTTTGTCATTCTCTCTTGGAAAATTAAAACAAGCCATTAGATTAATCTAAGGGATGGTGTTAAAACCAAAAATAAAATATTTGGTCGAACTCATGATTTTATTTTCGACAAGGCAGATGAGTTATTTCGACATACTACAAAGTGCAAGAGTGATTTAATATATTTCATGCATGTGGTTAATGATTGATTTTTGTGGGAAAAGCTTGGTGAAAGAAAGAAATTCTTGGCATAGCACTGTGTGGAGCGTGATGTAGCAAATATTTTCTTATGCTCCAATGTCTCAATTTTATTACTATGGACTTGAATACTTCGACATAGACATTGTGGTAGTAATAATAATAAGGCAAAGTCGAACATGCGGTGACAAACAAGGCTGAAGTGCATTGAAGATTATTTCTTAGTGTCTTAGTGCATGAAAGTTATTTCCTAGTGTCTTAGATAGTTATAGGAAATTATTTCTACTTTTAATATAGACCATATGATTTAGTGGTAGTTTTCTCTACAAGGTCTATATATATTAGTTTGTAATAATAACAATAGGTTGGTTTCTTGATTTCTGAAAACTCTGCAACACTCATACGCCGCGTGAGCAATCAGATTCAGGAATGGACAGAATGATAGATTCCAACCACCCTTTACATTCCTGCAATTTAATATCAATGTTCTTGTGTTTACTTTCCTTTTTCTTTTGCATTTCTTTTCATATTTATTCTATTTCTTTTTAACATGCTCATTTGAGCAATTTTCTATCATGTTGTCATGAGACAACTTGTTATTACAAGATGTTGGATGCATTTCTGACATTAATGTTCTTAAAGAATGCATGAAGTGATGTCATAAACTGCGAGGCTTGAACGATCCCCTTTAAAAATACATTTGTTATCATCGATGGCAAATGAAGTTTACGTTACCAAAAATCGGTGTAAAAAGATGGAAGATCAAAAGCTCTAAAATTAAAAAAAACACTCTACAAAATCTCATTGCCATTTCTCACTTTAGATCAATTCCTTTGTTTCAATAATCGAAGTTAAGCAAAACACATCATATTCCCTCTTCACAAATTGCAAGCACCCATACTCCATTCTTTCTTCCATCTGTAGTGTACTTTTAAAAAAAATGTGAAGATTTAATTTGCTCTCTGATACTTTTAGCACAATTCAATCTAATCCTTGATTAAAAATAATATTCAAATTAGTTCTTTAACATTTTTACATGTATCACAAATTTGTCACGTTATATTATAATAGAGGGACTAATTTGTCTCTCATTTAAAAATGTCAGAGATAGTTTAATACTATTTTCTTTTGAGACTAAAATGTGCAACGAGAAACTTATCAAGGGCTAAATTGGGTCTATTCGTAAGTTCTAACTCAAATGATAAATTAAAAATCATTAGGCTAGATATTTGTGGATTTTTAGGTTCGAACTCAAAATATATGTGTGTGTGAGTTTCTTACAAGTAAAAAAATTAAAAATTGGGTCTACACTCCAAAAAATAAATATACCAAAAGCGACCTTTACTATTAATCTTATAAATTAAATTTTATCCAATCCCACCCACTCGATATTCAATGAATTTCCTCGTTAATCCTTACTCCTTTTCAGAATTTTTCCTTCATTCGATTTTTTCTTCTTTAGATTTTTTCCTCCTTAACGGCAATTGTTCATGAATCACCTCATCAATCCTTATTCCTTTTCTGAATCTTTTTCTTCTTTTGATTTTCACCCCCAACTCACGTTTTAGAGGTTGCTTTGCCTTAAGCTTATAAATTGGTTCAAACCCCATATCATAACATCATCAAGCTATTTTTTTCTGCTTCCACAACACCTTCTCATCCACACCTTCAAACCGGGTTCACACTCTAAAAAAAAATAAAATACTAACCCTGATATACCAAAAATGACCTTTGTTATTAATATTCTAAATTATATTTCATCCAATCCCACCCACTCAACATTCAATGAATTACCTCGTCTATCCATATTCCTTTTCTAAATTTGTCCTTATTTTGATTTTTTGCTTTTTTCAAATTTTTCCTCCTCCATTGGCAATTGTTTATGAATTACCTCGTTAATCCTTATTCCTTTTCTGAATTTTTTCCTTTTATCGATTCTCACCTCCCCATTAACTTTTTTTTACTATATTTTTTTACCTTTCTTGATTCTATGGTTTGGTTTGCCAAAAGCTTATAAATAGGTTGCCTCAAGCTTATAAATAGGTTCAACCCCATCTCATAACATCACCAAGCTCTACTTTTCTGCTGCTGCAGCACCTTCATATCCTCACCTTCAAACAGGTTTACACTCTAAAGAAAATATTACTAACCCTGCTCTACCAAAAATTACCTTCAATCTTAATCTTCTAGATTAAATTTCATCCAAACCAACCCACTCGGCACTCAGTGAATTAACTTATCAGTCTTTATTTCTATTCAATCCTTATTTCTTTTTCTCAATTTTTACTTCTTTTTAATTTTTCCTCCTTAGCGACAATTCTTCATGAATTACATCGTCAATCCTTATTCCTTTTCTCAATTTTTTCCCTTTTCGATTTTCACCTCCCCTCTAACTTTTTTTTACTATAATTTTTCCTCTCTTGATTCTAGGGTTTGGTCTGCCTCAAGCTTATAAATAGGTTCAACCACATCTTATAATATCATCAAACTCTTCTTTCCTGCTGCTGCAACATCTTCTCATCCACACCTTCAACTCAAGCATCACAAATGGTTTGCAATTCAGATGGAGGTGATTCTCACGGTTGCATGTAAATCAATGTTGTTGGTGATAGTGAACACGAGATAGAAGAGTTCATCACTAAACTCAAGGTATACTTCGTTCTTTTTTATTCTTGATTCTTCTTCCAAACGGCATACTTGTGGTTTGGTTTTACCGTCATCTATTTCGTTGGTCTTATTTGCTTTATTTTATATTTTTTTGTTCTTTCACCTTGCTTTATGGATTTCGATCTGTTATCTCAAACAATAAATATTTTATTTATTTTGTTTTATATAATTTTTTTCATATAAGATGATGTGAGCCAAATTTTGTTGTGGAATGACTTAATGTACTTTCCACTGGGACAGTCCATGTTCTTGATAGAGTTGTTCGTGGTGCGGTTTGAATCGGTTTTTAGACAAAAAGTCATCCGATTTAAAATAAAAATCATGTTTAGTTGAGTTTGGATTATTATTTTACATCGGTTTTTTGGATATCCAAAATGCAACATGTGATTATTTTATTAATATTAATTTTACAAGGTAAAATAATAGATTTGATGCAAAATATAGTATAAAATATATTAAAAAAATAATGTTACTTGTGAAAATGATATCGATTATGTTTGAAACACATGAGGTAGTAATAATATAGATGTGAAGTAGTACCAATCCTATAAAATTAGTTTCTATGCATTTATAATATCATATTAATTTTGATGCACTTAGTGTAAG
The DNA here is from genome assembly GCA_946800305.1 of Medicago arabica. Classification (NCBI taxonomy): domain Eukaryota; kingdom Viridiplantae; phylum Streptophyta; class Magnoliopsida; order Fabales; family Fabaceae; genus Medicago; species Medicago arabica. Next base: position 2,840,997 of record OX326967.1, on the reverse strand, counting down.
TACACATAATTAAATTTATATCACAAATAAATAGATTATTTTTTTATTTATTTTTGAATTATTTTGTAATGAAACAGAAATAAGAAGTCAATTTGTTGCTTATGAAGAAAAGGATCAACCGGAAAAAAAGTGAGGAACTAAGCATTAGCATAGGAAGAAAGAAAAATTCAACCGCCAATAAACAATGATGGGTATGACATTAATGATTTTAATGAAGTAGCACCGCATGGTTCAACCAAGAAGTTGTGCAACAAAACAACCATCTTATCAATTGGGGTATTCATTTAAGGTGTTATATGTTTTCATTTTTTTTTCTCTTCTGTTCCAATTTGAAGTGTTGATCTTGGTTTAATCTCATTTAGTTTAAAAGTATATTTGACAGAATCGTGGTACTAGAGTGATTTCAGATATTCAAATATGAACTTAATTAGTGAATATTTTGATGCATGTGCATGTTTTATATTTTTTTTTCTTGATCTCCTTCTTTACCCTTTCGAAGGAAATGAAGAAAGGAAGAGATGATAAATAATTGATCAATGAAAAAAATAAATAGAAAATATACACAAGTTCAAATTATTTACTAATTAGGATTTTGGATTGATGAAATCGCCATGGTACTGTCGTTCTCCCAAACTCATTGTCTATATAAAAAAATAATCATCTATTATTAAAAAATATTTTATTTGTAAATCAAAGCTAATCATCCTTAAAAATCAAATGACCTTAAAAAGCATCATGAAAAAAGATTCAACCTTTAATCTTTTTGCATTCAACACGGCACGAAACCCACCCGAAGTTGTAATCCACGAGCAGCACGACAATAAACCCTAATCCACGATCTGTAGAATTGAAACGAAACCCGCACGGAGTTGTACTCCACGAGTAGCACAATGATAAACCCTAATCCACGATCTACAAAATCGAACAAGATCTAATATCTGAAAAGTTATTTTTTTTTAATGAATCACTGTAATTAGATAAATATAAAATTGAGTATCAACTTCAATCTTTTATGCAATCAACTATATCATCAATGATACATGAAAATTCCTAATAAAATATAAATTGTTCTTCTAGCCAAGTTAGGGAGACTATGTTAATTTCACTAAAAGGATAAATTTTATGAAAACATCTTAAGGTAAAACAGTTTCACCATCAAAATAGGTTACAATATGTTGGTTGTCAATTTTGGTTCCATTTTGATGGTGAACCTATTTTACTTTAAGATATTTTCATAAAATTTATCCTTGTAGTCAAATTAACAAAGTCTTCCTAACTTGGCTAGAAGAAGATAAATTTATATTTTATTAGGAATTTTCATGTATAATTGATGATATAATTGATTGCATAAAAGATCGAAGTTGATACTCAATTTTATATTTATCTAATTACACTGATTCTTTAAAAAAAATTAATAACTTTTCATATATCAGATCTTGGTTCGATTTTGCAGATTGTGGATTATGGTTTATCATCGTGCTACTAGTGGAGTACAACTCCGTGTGAGTTTCGTTTCAATTATGCAGATCGTGGATTAGGGTTTACCATCGTGCTACTCGTGGATTACAACTCTGGATAGGTTTCGTGCCGTGTTGAATGCAAAAAGATTAAAGGTTGAATCTTTTTCACGATGCTTTTTAAGGTCATTTGATTTTTAAGGAGGATTAGTTTGGTTTACATATAAAATATTTTTTATAATAGATGATTATTAAACAAAATGCAACACTTCAAATAGGTACGCAACAGGAAGAAAAAATTTAGGGAAACAAAACACCTTAAATGAATACATCTATTGATAAGAAGATAATCTTTTGTTGCAAATAAATTCTTTGTTCGGTCTACTTCTCATCCTCATTAAAACCACCAAAGTAATACCAATCTTTGATTATTACCTTACTTTTTTTCCTTTGTTTGTGGTGTTAGTATTGTTGGTTGCTTTTTTTTTCTTTCTTCCCAATGCTAATGTGAACTTCCTCTCTTTTTCCTATTGATTTTTTTCTTCCAAAGCAACCATCCAGTTTCCTCTTTTTTGTTTTCTTACAAAAAATTAAATAAAATAAAGAAGCGAATACTATCAGATTAATTTCTATGCATTTATATTTTCATATTAATTTTGATGCACTTAGTGTAAGTGAATATATTTAAATTTATATATTTGTAAACAAATAAAAGTTAATTTGATATGCTTTTTTTTCTTTGTTGCATTATATTGTAATGAAACACCTTAACCAATCTCTTATGATCTACTCATCAAGCCATTCTCCTTCCATTCTTTTTATTCCTGTATATGCTCCCTAAATCCAATGAGATCAGTTTCAAAAGCCTCTTTTTCAATTATCTCATTTTGCTTCTATTTTGATGTGCGTTATGCATATTGTTCGTTCAAAGTCATCAGGTTTGAGATTGCATGAATCACTCCACTTAATGAACTAACATTATAAGTTGACCATTGTGATTATAGTTTTCCCTTTGGATTGTTCTACTTGTCGTTGATGTCAGTGGAGTATACAGGTACCCCTATCTCTAACCTCTTTTTATTTGAAGTTTTGTCTCTGATCTGGACCGCATTGTGTTATGGATTTTCCTTGTGATGTTCTTTATAATAAAGTACAAATGTATATGTGGAAAAGTACAACATTATTCAAAAAAATCATGAAAATGAAGGATGTTAACCCAAATTATGTCATAAATTTATTTTGGAGTTATTATAAATACAATTTATAAAACAATATATCATTCTTTGATGCTTTGAATGAAAAAGTATATTGAAGAAAGGTGTAGGCTATTATATGAATCGAGGTTTTGATGCCTAACTAGGCAAAATATAATTTTTAAAGGTTGGGTTGTCAATCCTACTTCCATATCTTCATTTTTGTCATAATTGTTCTTATCACACTAAGAGTATGTTAGATATGGTTAAAGAGTTTCACATCGGTTGAGAGATTGTCTGAATAAAGGCAATGACATCAATAATCACCTCATAAATTTATGGTTGGGTTGTGTTAGACCAGCCATAAATTAAGAGACATGATGTGAGTCATAATATAACATTGGTAAATGTTACAAAATATAGAAGAAGAAGAAGTTACTTGCGATGCAAGTAACTTGAGAAAACTCTAACAAACTTCCCATGCTAGCTGTAATTCTGTTGTGACAGTTAGAGTGGATAGTGTTACTCTGTAGTTAGTCTATGATAGGTATAATGTTCTTACATTAGCTTATAAACAAGTGCTTACACATTGTAACTCAATCAATAATTGAATTTCTCCTTTCTATTCACTTCATTTCTCTCTCTATCTTTCTGAGTTTCGTATTAGTAAATAGTCAAGATATATAGTACAAAATAATTGGAATAAAATAGATATGCCAAGGAAATGAAAACGATGGATTTATAAAGTTGAAATTTTAATCCCACTACAAAATATATGACTAGAATCCTGAGGTAGTGAAATAAGTTAGGTCATATCCAAATTGAACCCTTTTTGATTTATTGTCAAAAAGAAGACAAAAATTTCTAAAAGTTTAGTAGAATAAATAAATATTCTATATAGTATTGTATGTGTCACCGCCAGCAACAAAACAATGTCTAGATTATTGCTATGTATGTACCCAAAAAAATTAATGTCATGTAAAAGTTATATATCCGTTTCAATTAGGTAAGATTGGAACCTTGTTTGTTTGATATGACTTTTCCAAGATCTCAAACTTTCTTATTTTTTATTTTTTATTTTTATGTATCCACACAACCATGTGCAAAGCATCAGGAAAGGATTCTCTCAATTATTCCCCCTCATATTTTCTAATGTTTAGTGATCTCAACGATTAAAATTCATTTTTTTAAATTCTTTCTCTTTTATTTTTGATAGATGGTGAAGATTTCAACTAACTCATGTCACATGAGATGATCCATTCTCATAGATCATTTGTATAAGAATATATTCAACCCCTTCGCTGACTTTTTTTCTTCCATAATCACACGTTGGTGATCATCTTTTTATGAATATGATTTGTTTCACATGTCTCGGCTACTGAATTTTCGAAACACTTTGATGAGTTGAATATTGAGGAACCCATTGTTGATCTTTTAGTTCAAGATCTCAAGGAGGTATGGGAGAACTCAGCTGCAAAGCAAACAGCAGCCCACTTTGTTGCACCTTCAGACACGCAAAACAGCCATGTTTCAGCATCATTTGACATTTAACAAAAACCAGGGCTGCTACCTAGTTATCCCGTGTTGTCTTTTCCTTTAAAAGGACAATCATCATCGCCTTGTGCTCATTCCAATGATATCCGTAAAGGTGAAGCAAGCAAAATGAAATCAACAAAGGCAGCCTCTTGTTCCAATACACGCAAATCTCCTTCAATTTCGGGTCCATGGAGCTCCGAATGGATTAAGGATCACTACCTTGGAGATGTTGGAGTTGTCTTCTCGCATAAAAGAAAGGAAAAGGTGATGCAGTAGCGGCATAAAGCTACCCATAATTCTTCTCTTATTAGCCTTCGACGTATTGCTCGTATGTCGCTCAAAGATCGTCAAAATCTAATTCGTATGCTCAAGAAAACAAAGAAGAAAGCAGCAGCTCCATCTTGCTCTATTGGCAGCAAAAATAAAGAATGTTTGGATGCTAAATCCTCTACAACAACATTTGGGGAAGATTGGAAAAATTGGATATCTTTACATGATAAATCTAATGGTGGTGGTAAAGATATTGTCGATATTGGTAAGGCAATTAATTTACAATTCCATAGTGATTGCACTAATATGTTTCAAGTTCTCTCTCGGCCTAATAAATTAGAGAGGAAGATAACGAAAGGTGATGTTGGTGTGGAGGGCAGCCATGCGAATGTTGATGCCTTTTCAACTGGTGGTTAATTCATGTTGAGTTGGTTTAGGTGTTGGTGGTCAAAATGAAACTTATTTCTTATAACATCAGAGGCATGGGGAATTTTGAGAAAAAAAAGAAAATTCAAAAGATGGTGAAATTTTATCGTGCATGGATTTTATGTGTTCAGGAATATAAGTTGGAAATTATTAATGATTTTTTTTGTGCTTCACTTTGGGGTAATCCAAATTACGGTTTCTCTTACAGACCATCTGTGGGGGCTTTCGACGGCATTTTAACTATTTGGGACACAACTGAAGTTGATGTCATGATTACTAGGAGCATGGGTCACGTTGTTATTATTCAAGGTAAAATGTTGAAAAATGGGGCCGAGTTTTCTCTTACAAATGTTTACGCTCCGTGTGACCCCCTTCGGCGGCAAGATGTTTGGAATCAACTTGAATTAGTTATTAGCAATTTTTGTGAATCAAGTTGGTGTGTTTGTGGTGATTTTAATGCCATTCGGTCTCAAGCTGGACGCAAGAGCAAAGTGGTGGGCACTTTTGTTGAAGATTATTCTCAATTCAATCAATTCATTGATAGTAACATCATTTTAGATCTTCCTCTTTGTGGTAGAAATTATACTTGGTTTAGAGGGGATGCCGTATCTATGAGCCGTCTTGATCGTTTTCTTCATTCGAAGGATTGGTGCGCTCGTTGGCCTAATTTAATGCAACGTGGTTTAAATCGCGATCTTTCTGATCGTTGCCCCATTTTGCTATCTATGGATGAAGATAATTGGGGCCCTCGCCCTAGGCGCATGTTGAAGTGTTGGGGTGATTTACCAGGTTACAAACAGTTTGTTAGATATAATTTGCAATCATTTCATATTGAAGAATGGGTGGCTATGTCCTTAAAGAAAAAATGAAGTTGATTAAGGGATACATAAACACTTGGCATCAGAACCACACTTAAAACCTTGAAGGTCGTTTAATCAATGTTCAAGATCGTATTGCTTTTCTAGAAGCTAAAGGGGAGGAAAATGATCTTTTACTAGAAGAAATTAAGGAGCTTCATTCTCTATCAGCAAATTTTCGTTCCTTATCTCGCATCAACACCAACATGCAATGGAAGAAATCTAGATTACTTTGGTTGAAAGAGGGCGATGCTGAATCTAAGTTTTTTCATAGCATTATGTCCTCTAGGCGGCGAGCAAATTCCATATTTTATTTAACTGTTGATGGCACTACTGTTGAAGGCTTGGAAGGAATTCGGGGACTGGTTTTTAACCATTTCATATCTCACTTCCGATCCATGGCAGCCGAAAGACCTAGCATTAAGAATCTCAATTTTAATATGCTTAATGTAGGTCAGTGGGGAGAGCTAACCAAACCTTTTTCAGTTGAGGAAGTTAAGCAACATGTTTGGGATTGTGATAGTTTCAAAAGTCCTGGACCAGATGGTGTTAATATGGCTTTTGTTAAGGATTTCTTGCCAGAACTCCATGATAATTTTATGCGCTTTATATCTGATTTTCACAGGAATGGGAAATTGTCAAAAGGTATCAACAATACTTTTATTGCTTTAATTCCAAAAGTTGAGTGTCCTCATCGCCTGAATGATTTATGACCAATCTATATGGTTGGAAGTTTATACAAAGTTCTTTCAAAGGTCCTCTCAAACAAATTGCAAAGGGTTATGTCTAGTGTTATTTCGGAAACTCAATCAGCTTTTATTCATGTAGACAGATTCTTGACGGTATCCTCATTGCTAATGAGATTGTGGAAGATGTTAAGTGCCTAAAAAAAGATTTGCTCTTATTCAAAGTTGATTTATGAAGGCTTTTGACTCAATTGATTGGTTCTACCTTGAAGCAGGTGTGAAAAAAAATGAATTTTCCAACCTTATGGCATAAGTGGATTATGGAATGCGTCAGTACGACCTCAGCAAATGTTCTCGTGAATGTTAGCCTACCTTATGAATTCAAATTTGAACGGGGGTTGAGGCAAGGTAACCCTCTTTCTCTATTTCTTTTTTTAATAGCCGATGAAGGATTGAATGTCATGATGAATGCTTTAGTAAAGGCTAGACTTTTTTCTGGTTACAAGGTGGGCGCTAATAATAATCTTGTTTCCATCACTCATTTACAATTTTCTAATGACACCTTGTTAATTGGGGATCGAAGTTGGGATAATATTAGAGTTCTGAAAGCTCTTCTCCTTCTCTTTGAAGCGACATCTGGTCTCAAAGTGAACTCCCACAAAAGTATGTTAGTAGTTGTTAATATTCTTGATTCTTGGTTGGCCGAGGCGCCTCAATTCTTAATTGTAAATTGGGCAAAGCTCCTTTTCTCTATCTGTGGGCTGCCTATAGGTGGTGATCCTCACAAATTAAAATTTTAGCAACCCTTGATTGACCGTATTAAATCCAGATTATCGGGTTGGAAGAGTAAAAATCTATCTTTGGGTGGTCGTTTTGTTCTTCTAAAGTTTGTCTTGTCCTCTCTTCCGCTCTACTTTCTTTCCTTCTTCAAAGCTCCTGCAGGTATCATTTCCTCTATTGAATCTATTTTTAATTGTTTTTTTTTTTGGGGCTGTGAGGAGGTTAGGAAAATTTCTTGGATTAACTGGGACACTATTTAATTTGTTCCAAAAAGGAGAATGGAGGCGTAGGAGTGCGGAGGATTCGGGAGTTTAATTTGGCATTACTTGGTAAATGGTGTCGACGTATGCTGGTTGAAAAATAGGAGATTGTGGTATAGAGTTTTAGTAGGTAGATATGGAGAGGTATGAGGTATAATCGCAGAAGAGGGGCGGTTTAACATTGTTTGGTGGAATAATTTAATAAATATAAAAACGTGGCTGGTGTGGGAGGTGGGAGGTGGTTTGATGATAATGTTGGGCGGGAGGTAGGCGATGGTGCTCATACTTTATTTTGGTGGGATCCTTGGATTGATGGGTTAGTTTTGAAAAATAGTGTTGGCCTCCTTTTTGATATTGCTACTAATAAAATGGCAACGATGGCTGAAATGTATTCGCTTGGGTGGGGGGAAGAGGGGGAAGCTTGGAAGTGGCGGCGTCGTTTGTTCGCATGGGAGGAGGAGAAGCTGCAGGAGTGTTGTGATATTTTAACTAATATTATTTTGTAGCCTAATCATTCTGACAGGTGGATTTGACACTTACATGCTTCTAGCACTTATAATGTCACAAGTGCTTATAACTATATGTTGACACCAACCAGCAACAACTTGGCAGCAGCTCACACGACAAAAATTTGGAACAAGGAAGTGCCCCTGAAAATTAGTCTATTTGCTTGGTGTCTATTGCGTGATAGATTACCAACAACAGACAATCTAATTAAAAAACACATTTTACTTCCACATGCTCAGTTATGCGTGGGTGGATACGGTGTGATGGAGGATGCAAATCACTTATTCCTCTCTTGTGACTTTTTTTAGTAAACTTTGGTATGGTATTTTCCACTGGCTTAGTTACCACATAGTGTTTCCTGAACATGTGCCAGACCATTTATATCAATTTGGCACCTTAGGAGGCTTCTCAAAAAAAAATCGCTCCGCTTTTAATCTTATATGGTTATCTTGTGTGTGGATGATTTGACTTGAAAGGAATGCTCGGGTTTTTCACCAAACAGAAGCTTCGATTAATCAATTGCTAGATAAATTTAAGCTTCAATCTTACCGGCGGCTGAAAGCAAATCGTCCTAGTTTTGTTTTCTCCTACCATTCATGGTGGTTAAATCTTTTACCTTGCTTGGAAATTATTAATAGTCAAAAAAATATCTCCCAACACAACGTGCAAATCTCAATCTAGTTAGCATACTTTGATAAATGGATTGGTATCGGAAAATAAAGTGAAGTTTAGAAACCACATGAACAAAAAAATAATTACTTGAACCATTTTAAAATACAATGTAAATTAGGAAAAGGAGATAGATTATCATTTTTTTTCTCTCCAAACTAATTGATGACACTTTGTCATTACTAGTTTAGTAGACATTTTCATATAATTTTCAGGGTAATTTATCAAGATTATGGGAAAATTTGGTACGTGAAAAACCGGAACCCGAATTAGACCATTCGGGCCCCAATTTTGACAGACTGGACACGCATTTTGTGCAGCTTAAAGAGGTTCGGGCATCGATTTTTATGGCTCGGGGGCCGATTTTCACAGACCTGTATAATGAAAAGTCCGTTTTCAGAATAAAGGTTCAAGATTTTAGAGAGAAAAGACATATTTTGGAGCAGAGGCTTTGCAGATCTAGTGGGCAACCATCACAACTCATAGTCAATCATCCAATACATGTATGAATCCTTGTTTTTATGTTGGTTATCTTGTACTTTAGCTATAAGTAACTAATTCCTTTGTGGTTAAGCTTGAGATGAATTTGATGTAATCCTATGGGAACCCTAATTTGTTGAACTCCTTTGAATTTCAATGAAAGTTTAGTCTTTATTCATATTACTTCTTGTTTAATGCTTTTTGTATGTTTATCATTGACTACTGACCCTAGCTTTATGAATATGCAAATTGATCGTAGAGATTGAATGACCACTGACCCTGACTTTTGACTCTAAACTAGATAATAGGTTTAACCTAAGTAATCAAGCTAGAGATAGATCATTATTAGGTTATGACATAGGGATTAACGTTCTTTTAATACCTCCAACGGTTTCGAATTCACTTAAGAGATTAAGGGGTTGTTACTTATGGGGAGAACTCTAGGTCAAGGGATTGGGTAGAGTTACTAAGTTAATATGTCGTGAAACTAAATAATCATTATTTGAACTAGGAGTGCAAATTATCATAGGAGAGCTTTCGATGATTCGAAGGTCTTAACCATGCTTCTCTCAAATTTTCTAAAACCAATCTTTTATTGTTTTTAATACGTTTATGTTACAAAACAACTCAACTGCCTAGGGCAATCAAATATAAATTTATACATCCTTTTTGATAAAGAAATTGATGAGTAGAAGTTAACAACGATCCTCGTGGATACAAATTTATTTATTACTTCGATAGTTTTGGTTCACTTGCCAAATATCCATCAAGTTTTTGGCGCCGCTGCTGGGGACTGTTGAATCATTTCAACTTGGCAATTTTGTTATTATTTAGGATTTCTGTCATTTATATTTTTGTTTATATATTGAAAAAAAAAAAATTATGATATATGCTCTTCGTGTCTATTTCTTTGTGCTTTGCTACTAAAAGGTTTCTTTAAGTTTTGTAGCAATGTCGGATAGTCGATCACCGGTTAATTATGAAGAGATCGATATCCTTCATTATGAAAAATTGATGATCTCTCTACATATAAAGGATTTGGAAACAAGATTGAGTATGACTTGCAAATTTTGTGGAGGTTATCATGGTGGTCTCTTTTGTGAAGAAAAATTCATAGTTAAAGAAAAAGAGCAGGAGGTGGTCAACATAGATTATCTTTCTCAACTTCAAAATATTTTAGATGATTTTTTGATGTCAAATCAAGTTTTATTTGAAAAATTTGAAGTTCAGTGTGGTAATTTTGATGAGAAAGAATATGAGTCTCAGCAAAAGTTGGTTGAGATGGAGACTGAGTGTCAGAATACTGTGGTGGGCTACAATCCAAAAGTGATAAATGTTGGTCTCTACCTGAAATCTCAACAAATGGGGTCTGAAGAACTCACCCATGTGCAAATGAATACATATCTTTCTTTAAGGGGGGAGATCTTAAATTCCAAAGGAGTAATAGAGAGCGCAGGGGAGTATCTGATTCTTTATACAAAGTTCATGGAATTTTTGTCTCTTGGAATTTCTGTCTAACAAGAGGAAGAAGAAGGGTGACATATTCTTTTTATCATTTTTGCCACCCTAACAGTGGTTGAAGCGTCAAGCTCAATGACGTAAAAGAAATGGCTTAATGGGAGGCAACCCATCCTTTTCCCTGTTTTGTTATTTGTTTATGTTATTTCCTTTTGTATCGAGTCGGATTTGAAGAGTGTCTTGAATAAGATTGTACAAGTCTCCTATTTTGCAATGCATTTGAATTTGTTTGATTTTAATGAATTTACTTTTTTTGAATTTTACCAGTTCCGTAACAAAGATTTCATCAATGGTTTGCCAAAAGTTCAAAGGAGGTGGTTGCTTGCATGATTACTATCAGGGAAATGTACAATAGGAAAGATGCTTAGGTAGCCACAACTTCCAGAAACCTTAACTTGTAAGTTTATGACCTAAATATATTTTTCAATTTTTACAAATATGAGTGTTTCCATGTAGATGCTAGTTCTAGGATTTTCGATTTTTCTTTGTAATTAATTGGTCATATATTGTACACACTAAGGCAAATTGCTTGTACCTTGAGCCTTTATAGCCCACCTTTATTTATATTGAATTATCCTTTGTTTAAACCAAGTTGAGCCACTAGGATTTAGATCCCTTGTTTTGGTGACTAACCACATTACAAGCCTAGAGACCTTAGGAATGTACCCAAAAAATTTGTTGGAGTTAGGCATGTTTATGCGTGTTATGTTGAAAAGTTCATGTTTGGGGTTGCTCTTGGAACCAACAACACTCTAAGTTAGGGGTACTAGAGAAAGGAAAAGAAAATCATTTTGTGCTAAAAAAAATATATAATAACCATGATAAAATAAGCTGAATTGTCAAATTTGCAGCTAAAAAAAAAATGCTTAAAGACAAAAAGTGATCAGTTGTTTCATTCAGTAAAAATTCTCTAGTCCCTTGATGTGATATTATGGTGCGTGGTGTGCTTTAGATCAGTAGGATGATGTCTAACTCCATTGTTTTCTTAAACCTACTTTTCAAATGATCCCACCTCTAACCTAAGCCCCGTTATAACCTAAAATTCCTTAAAAGTGTGTACATAATATCGACTTTGATTGATTCTTAGAAATTTTTCAAGTTTTGGTAATATAGTAGTTCTACATGTCGACTGAGTAAACCATGTTATATTTCAATATTGTTGCGAGAAGTTGTGGAATGGATCTGTTACCAAGCAAGTTAGTTAATCATTTGCTAACTAGGGAGATGAACTTTTGACATGACCATTGGTGAAGTAAGTGTTACTTTACTGTTATTTTTCATTTTAAGTTGGTTCCTTGAGGACAAGTAACAATACAAGTTTGGGGTTGTGATGACACTCTGTCATTACTAGTTTAGTAGACATTTTCATGTAATTTTCAGGGTAACTTATCAAGATTATGGGAGCTGAAAGCACAAAAAAAATGATGAATTCAGATTTCTAGCAAGTTCCAATTCGGGCGCCGAATTCAAACATCCGGGCCCCAAATTCCAGCCATCGGAAGAGCAATTTGGTACGTGAAAAATCGGACCCCGAATTAGACCATTTGGGCCCGATTTTGACAGACTGGGCATGCGTTTTGTGCAGCTTAAAGAGGTTCGGGCATCGATTTTTATGGCTCAGGGGCCGATTTTCACATGCCATATACAATGAAACGTCCGTTTTCAGAATAAGGGTTCAAGATTTTAGAGAGAAAAGGCATATTTTGGAGCAGAGGATTTGTAGATCTAGTGGGCAACCATCACAACTCATAGTCAATCATCCAATACATGTATGAATCCTTGTTTTTATGTTGGTTATCTTGTACTTTAGCTATGAGTAACTAATTCCTTTGTGGTTAAGCTTGAGATGAATCTGATGTAATCCTATGGGAACCCTAATTTGTTGAGCTCCTTTGAATTTCAATGAAAGTTTAGTCTTTATTCATATTACTTCTTGTTTAATGCTTTTTGTATGTTTATCATTGACTACTAACCCTAGCTTTATGAATATGCAAATTGATCTTAGTGATTGAATGACCACTGACCCTGGCTTTTGACTCTGAAATAGGTAACAGGTATAACCTAAGTAATCAAGCTAGAGATAGATCATTATTAGGTTATGACATAGGGATTAACGTTCTTTTAATACCTCCAACGGTTTCGAATTCACTTAAGAGATTAAGAGGTTGTTACTTGCGGGGAGAACTCTAGGTCAAGGGATTGGGTAGAGTTACTAAGTTACTCTGTTGTGAAACTAAATAATCGTTGTTTGAACTAGGAGTGCAAATTACCATAGGAGAGCTTCGGAGGATTCGAAGGTTTTAACCATGCTTCTCTCAAATTTTCTAAAACCAATCTTTTATTGTTTTTAATACGTTTATGTTACAAAACAACTCAACTGCCTAGGACAATCAATATAAATTTATACATCCTTTTTGATAAAGAAATTGTTGAGTAGAAGTTATCAACGGTCCTCGTGGATACGAATTTATTTATTACTTCGATAGTTTCGGTTCCCTTGCCAAATATCCATCACTAATTGTTAAACTTAAAAGTAAACACTGAAACTTTGCATATCCAAAAAAATTATATGAAATTTTATAGTAAACATATTAAAATCATATCATGCATACAGTTTTCTTCCATAGCATAAAATTACTCGGAGAATAACCAACCTTACCTTATGAGAACAATATTCTTAAAATATGAAACAATCAATATAGCCGTGATTTTCAATTCTTTTCAATATTATTTTATTTTTCCTTTTTTAACAAGATCTCTTGAACATTGTTATTCTAGGTATATTCCAACCTTGTATAGAAATTATCAATCATTATCTTCAAGAATGTTGCATTAATGACTATATCCCTTCACAAATAATACAACATATAATCCCAAATGGAAAATGCTATTTATCTAGAAAAATAGCATCAAATTTTTTTCAAGAACAGTTAGCAAGTTTTAATTGCATGATTTATTTGTTCACTTCTTATTTTTCAGTCACACCTCCTTGAATTGTGGCAAATAGTACATTGTAATTTGTTGCTCTTTATTCTTGAAGAATTCTTGATGTTATTTTTCTAGAGATATAGCATTGTTCAATCCAAATAGATATCATCAAGACTTCCCTCTTTAGAATTTTCTTGGTTTTGTACTAAGTTTCTTTAAGAATTTTATTCCATACTTAGAATGTCACATGAACTTTAACTTAAATTAACTAAAAACTAAAAAGTTGACAACTAGAAGAGTGAAGGATCTCATGCAAAATAATCAATAAACTAAACTCCTATAGTTTCAAGCCCTTGTATCATTCACTAAGCAACCTTTGGAATCCTAGTGTCAACTTTGTATCTTACAAAGTCCAATTTTTGGGCTCTAATTCCAAGGCTAATAGAACCTTTTTCAACACTACAAAAAGGGTTAGTGTAAATTCTCTCTCGACGTTTTGTCAGACAAAATGTCTCACACTCATCATAACAGCCATGAAGAACATCATCAAATAGTTGAACAAACATTAGAGAATTCTGTTTGTTCAATGTGCTACAACAAGAGACCAAAACTTGATTGGACAAGAAGAGACTTCACATATGCTGAATTGCATACAGCAACACAAGGTTTTTCCATAAAGAACTTTCTATCAGAAGGTGGATTTGGTTCAGTCTACAAAGGGGAGATTCATGGACAGAAGATTGATGTTAAGCAATGTTTACATGCAAGTCACAAACAAGATAAGGAGTTTAAGTCTGAAGTTGATGCATTAAGCAAAGCAAGACATGAAAATATTGTCATGTTGCTTGGATCATGTTCTGAAGGAAACCATAGGCTTCTTGTTTATGAATATGTCTGCAATGGTTCACTAGATCAACATTTATCACGTACGATATATAAAAGTAAAACCTTAGAAAATATACGAGTTCATGCATCTCTTGATTATGCTTTTAAATTGCGTTCACGGCTGCTGTTACCCTGCAAACGACAAATTGCAGGAAAACGCGGCAACGATGCCAGATACCTCGGAGCCCTTTATTTCTATTTACTCTAGAGTCTAAATTTACAATAAGGAGATACTCACTTTGAATACTATTATGATAGCCAAAATCTCAAATTGGTTAAAGGTAGTGTCTACAAATGTAATCATGGAAGTTGACACATTAGCACCCACTAAAGGGGCGGATGAATGTGTGGATTGTGCTTGTGAAGAATTATGTGATGATTGTGATGACGCAATAGTACCACTATTGGTGGGTCGAGTCATTACTCTCAAAGCTTTACCACTTCTTAAATGCATGCACAAACAAGAATATTTCCAGAAAGAAGTTTACTAAAAACAGTTACAAATTTCTAGAAACGGTTTTCATAAGAACACTTAGAAATATTTTTGAAAAATTATGGAAGTTACTTCCAAAAATTGCACAAACAGTGTCCCACTGGACGTGCCAATTTGTTTGCGTTGGTTTTTGGGTAAACAACAAGACTAGTTTTGATTATTACAAGCAGGATCAAACCAGAAATCCTAGGACATGTTGTGCAATCTTTTTTCAGAAAGTATGCATGAATGTTCATCATATTCATAGGTTGTTTTATAAACAAGATGAAGAAAATTATAATTTGTATGAAAATAAATTGTCTTTCGACAGAGATAAGAAAAGGAAATGCAAATAAAAGAACAAAAAATTTAAAACGCATAAACTTAAAGAAAAGGTAAATTGCATTGCATTAATGTAAAGGTGGTTCGACAAATAAGATTACATACATTCTGTATGACTCTTTTTTCTAGACGCTGGTACTTCGAGTGCAAGAATTCTATAAGTGATTTGCGACCCTTTTTTCTTATGAAAAATTACTATATATACATAAAGAAAATAACTGCAGAACCTAAAATGCTAAAAACAGCTTCTCCTCGTCGAAAACTACGTGTCTTCCACGTGTCTGGACACTTGAAACCACCTTCTTTGCCGAATTAACTGCTTGTCAGTTTCCACCTTATTGAAATCTTCCAATGCTTGTCAATTTGTGGCTTCTGTCGAATAACTTCTCAGCATCTATCAAACTCAGCAACTTCAGTCATAGACTTAAAGAGTTTTGTAGCCTTAAACCTCCTTTTACCTTTCGAATAACATTAGATGAAAATACAAGCTAATAATATGTTATTCTCTCTTTCTCTATTTATAGTTGTATTGTTAATAAATCCCATGGCTGATTGCGTAAATGCATGAATTTGTTACAAACTTGTAAAAGACATTCTAGAATTGAATCAATTAAGTTAGAAAATCAAAGAGCACATTCCAACATATAAATAAATTAACGTTAGTCGATCTTGGTTAGTAGAAGTTGCGACCGTTTTAAATTGTAAGGCGGATAATTTGCCTATTTTGTATCTGGGGCTTCCTGTTAGTGGAGATCCTCGCCGGTTGAATTTTTGGGATCCTGTTGTTGATCGTATCAAGTCCCTTCTGTCTATTTGAAAAAGCAGACATCTTTCTTTTGGTTGTTGTCATGTTCTCCTTAAGTTTGTCCTGGCCTCACTTCTTGTCTATGCTCTTTCCTTCTTCAAATCTCCCTTAGATATCACTGCTTCTATTGATTCTCTTTTAATTCGTTTTTTTAAAAGTAAGGATAATAGAAAATTATCTTGGATTGACTGGGAGTCCACTTGTGTGGACAATGAGGTTGGTGGCTTGGGGGTAAGGAGAAGTAGGGAGTTTAATTTGGCTTTGTTGGGGAAGTGGTGTTGAAGGATACTTCTGTTCTAGGTAGCTGGTTTCCCGATAATTTACGTCTTCCTGTAAGTAATGGTGCTAACACACTTTTTTGGTTAGATAGAAGGGTAGGTGATGTCCCCGTTTGCGTCTTGTTCCTCCGGTTGTACATTTTATTCGATGATAAATTGTGTACGGTGGTCCAAATGTTTTCTAAGGGGTGGGATGCAGGTGATGAGGATATTATGGGTGTTGTAGGGGGAGATGTTAGTGGAGTGTAGGGATTTGTTATTGTCTGTTATGTTACAGGTTGATATTAATGACGCTTGGAGGTTGACTCCAAATTCGGTTGCTGGGTACACAGTTAGTGGGGTGTACTGCATTCTCACTGCTAGGTTGCCCCCCATTGATCATGTCCTTGCGGCTCTTTTATGGAGGAAGTACGTTCCATTGAAGATTACCGTGTTCACATGACGGTTGCTCGGTATCAATTTCCTACTAAAAAAAACTTGTATCGTAGAGGCATTATTCCATCAAAGGCTCATATGTGCGTCGTTGGTTGCAATTTTCAGGAATCAGATAATCATCTTTTTTTATCTTGTCCTCTATTTGGTCAGATTTGGAAGCTTGTTTGGAACTGTCTTTGTGTTTACTCAGTGGATCCATATAATATTATTGATCATTTTTATCAATTTGGTACTAGCTTTGGTTGTGCCAAATCTAGGTGTTCCCTCGATCATTTGGTTTGATGCTTGTGATTGAATGCTTTGGAAGGAAAGAAACGATATGATTTTGTTAGGTCTTTAGACAGGTATTGGCTGCATTTTGTTAAAACTTTAGTTATAGCAAGATGTCAGACACAATGTCTTAACATGTTGGTACGACATCATAGCGTGCCTTGTTCTGCTTACTTGGAGATTCATTTTAATCGTGAAGATTTCCATATATTCGTTGAAGATTTGTTTCACGTAAAGAGTTGACCAAGAGAGCGTATTTCTAGAAACAGAGAAAGGTGGTTTATACTTAGATTAAGGAAACATCTGATCTAATTCAGAATATTTGTGCTGAAATATCGTGATTCAGCTGGTCTTTAGCCAGATTTGTGCATCAAGCCCATTCAGCAAGCAGGCTATATAAACAAAGACAGAAGACCTAATTGAGCACTGAGGCCGTAATTTACGAAAGAGTATTTTAGGGTTTTAGTCTGTCGTTGTTATTTGTTATCCACTCTTATATCACTTTGATGTTAGAGTTGGACTTTGTTATTGAGGGTTAAATCTCTAAATCTCTCAAAATCTTTTAAGCACGAGTTGATTCTTTGTCATGGAGTGTGTCTCCATTATCTTTTGTTATTAGGACGATCACTGGGTTGTGATTAAGAGGAAGTGAGTAGAGGATCTCAGATCTAGGACTAGGTGAGTCTTAGGTAGAAATTGCACAAGTAGTGATTAAGTGAGAAGCTAGTAGGCTAAGGGATTTTACGTATGCTTTGAATTGATACTACTATAGTGAATTTCCTTCCTGGCTTGGTAGCCCCCAGATGTAGGTGAAGTTGCACCGAATTGGGTTAACAAACTGCTCGTGTCCTTTTACTTCTTGTACCTTTTTTGTTGTTTGTTAACACTGTTATTACGAAGTCTTGACATCGTTCTTGACATCTGTTTGGACATCGTATATTGCATCTTTACTACGTGCCGGAATTTCAGATTTTATGTGGTAAAGAGAACTCTCCAGTTCAACTTCTGGAAAAAAGTGAAGTTACTATCCTTTTGGTGGGTTAAGGCTAATTATAGCTTTCATAATTGGTGACAAAACTCATTCTTATGTGCGGGTATTCGCTAATCAGTGCTTTTTGTTGTTGAACTTTTGTTGTAAATTTTGGCTTTCTTCTCTAGTACACCTTGTGCCGGGAGGATAGTCCTTCAGTTTATCTCATTTTGATTTCTTAGAAAAATAAAAAAATTCTCATCGTGCTATCAAAATAAATACATGTTTAAAGCATCCTATCGAGATATCTAACGAGGAAAACTTGCAGATGACATGTTTGTTAAAATTTTCAGATGGCATGTTTATTGGGATGATGGGATCAAATAATAAACAAATAAAGGGGGAAAAGGATGGAAGGCGAACAAATTAACATATCTATTCATTTGGACCGGTTCTCGAAACTAATATATTATTATATTATAAATAGATAGAAGAATTTTGTGATAAATATAATATTAAGAAGAATATTTTTGTTACCTCCTTTTTAAGTATGCTTAAGAGACAAACACAACACATGAATTGTTTTTAATAGTTATATTGTTAAGAAGAAGATGAACTTTATAAATTATCAAGTGATAAATAATATATTAATATGTCAATATATTATAAATAGATAAAAGAATATTGTAATAAGTATAATATTAAAAAGATTTTTTTTTGACCTCTTTTTAGTATGATGAAGAGACAAACACAACACATGAATACTTTTTAATATTTATAATGTTAAGAAGAATATTAGCTTTATAAATATAAAAGTGATAATACATATATTAAAAAAAAAAGGAGGGGAATATGGCTAAAATTGAAATAATGTTTATAGTATGATTATCTTTCTTTTCCTATTTCTGGTTGCAACGAAGGCTGAATGTAAACCATTTCTAACCATTTAAATTTTTCGTCTCTACTTTGCACGTAATATATTATCCCATTTTAGTTACACTTTTTATTTTTTTTCTTTATTACAGGGCCTTATCGATGTACTACTGAATCTGATTGTCCACTAGATATGTGCCTCCCTGATAGGGAACCGAGGTGTGTGACTGGATATTGTGTATCGATAAGGACAATAAGTTAACAGGTGCTCTCATGATTCTTCATTTAGTGTCATGCCCAAGATAGTACACAAATGCTTTGCTACAATATTCCACAAGCTGTCATTTAATTATTTTCTTACCACCCAATAAATTGTTTTATTTTCTTTTTATAATTTCAAAACTTTTTAGTTATATATTAGCACTCTAGAATAATGATAATGAATTGAAATAAGATGGCAACAAATATTATTTAGATTATCTTCTTCTCTCTTTATTTTGGATATATCCCCATGAACTCCAATTCAGGGATATCCCATTTTCTTTCCGACCATACCGCTCATTATAATATCTTTGATAGTAAGATAAGAAAATAGTTGTTACTTCTAAGCCTATGATTTTATACAACGATGCGAATCAAATGTATTATTTGACGATGTGTTATTTAAAAATGTGTTGATATAAAGATGCGTTATTTGAAGTTGTGTTGATATAGAAATGTGTTATATAAAGATGTGGATTGATGAGTCATTGAATGATGCGCATTGTTGAGTTTTTACTTGTGTTCATGCATTCATGATCAGTCCTATTTGACGATGTTGTATTTGACGATGATGTGGACAAAATCAGTAACATACCTCTGATGTCCAAAATATTTGACGATGGTGATAGGTTTTATACCACATGCATATAGAGTCGAGTTAGGGACATTGCATTCATTGTCAAGCATATTTGAAGATGTAGTATATTTGACGATGTAGTATCTATATATATATATATATATATATATATATATTTGAATATGTAGTATATTTGATGATGTATTATCTATATATATATATATATATATATATATATATATAAATTTATATTTGAAGATGAGTTTATTTAAAGATGGTGATATGTTTGTGTTTATTAAATGATGAAAGATGATTATTAAATATTGTGAATAATTTATATACGAATATATGATTGATGATGCTTACGTGTTTTATGCTTTGTTTATATTCATTATGATTATCCAACTTATATCGAATATATTCTTACCAACTAGTTGTTGGTTGGATGCATACGCTTTTGTGGTGTAGATTTGCATGAAGAAGATCTTACTAGCAGCGAGTCTCCGAGGATGGTTTGGAGCCTACTCGTTTAGTTGTCGTTTTTTGAAGTATTTATCGAGTCAATGCTATGATCTGTGACACTAGAGATTGTGGATATATTTTATTTTAGACTCTGTTTTAAAATTCTTTAGAATCCAATTTTGTTGTGGATTTTATAGATGTGAAAAAATTACTTTAATGTTTTGAGAACTTTTCAACTGCGATGTTTTTATTATTAAATGAAGTATTTTTTTGATTGATTAAGATGTGTGATACCCTTGTGTGTTTCTTTATTTTGAATGCATTTTTATTATAAAATAAAATGTGGGAGTTATGGTGCTACATCAACAATATCATATACTATGATATACTATGAGGCCACCTTTAGAGTAAGTAATATATCAACGCAGCTACATATATAAATAAGTGTTGGTAAGCTCAATGTAGTTTCAAAATCCCTGAAAGAAAATCATAACTAACGCAATTCCACAAGATGAAGAATGGATGTAGAAACTTACCGTCGCCTAGCCTTAATGTAGCAAAAGGATCATCATATTTGATCTGATACAAAACAGATTGTATTTATATTGTTGAGTATTTGATGTATTGGCTTCATTATTGCTAAAATAAATACTTTTGTTAGATGTTGGAAATGTTGTTCCAACATCATGTCATCTTGTACAATGTTGGATATAATGTTCCAACATCATGGCACGGTTCAATGCGCCCTATTTGTGGCTTGATTTTTACGCGCTTTATCTTTTTAAGGAAACCTCGCCTTATCTCTTCTTAGGAATTTCTATATTAGTTATGTGGATCAGTTGAAGGATCTACAATTGTTCTGAAGCCCAACAAGCTTATCAAGTCCGTGCTGCTTCGGTATAAATACAAGACTAGATGACCTAATTGATTATTCAAGCCATCATTATAAAGAATAGAGTATTAGGGTTTTGAATCTTTGTTAATTGTGAGCCTTTTTTTGTATCATCTTGATGCATGATTTAGAACTGTTTATTGAGTTGTTAATTGTGAATCTCTCTAAAGCTTTGAAGCAAAGAGTAGGTTCTGTTTATTTGGAGTGAGTCTCCTTACTTGTGTTTGAAGGTAACTTCACCATATTGAGTTGTAAACGTATAATCACAGGGGTTGTGGTTAATTGGTAGGAAGTGAGATGAGATCTCTGATCTAGGAGTTCCTAGGTTGAAGTTAAAACGGGTAGGTCCTAGGTCTAGAGTTGTAAACGAGGAGTTTGCTGAGAACTTAGAATAAGGACTACACTAGTGGATTTCCTTCCTAGCTTGGTAGCCCCCAGAGTAGGTGTGTTTGTCACCGAAATGAGTTAACAATTCTCCTGTGCCTTTTACTTTTCTTGTCTTTTACTTTTACGTTTTATTGTGCTAATCATTACTATGTTTTAACATTAAGTTCAACATTCGCTTTTGATCATCTGGTGTTGGAACATCGCATAGAACATTTTAAAACTAACGTGCTAGAATTTCAATTGGCATCAGAGCAGGCACCCTGTCTTTTTTAGGGTGAGACCCAGGGAAGATAATTTCTAGTGCTATGGACACAGAAGGAGGATTTGTGAACAGGCCACCTCTGTTGGATGACACTAACTATGATTATTGGAAATCACGTATCAGTGCTTTCCTTAAATCTATAGATAGCAAGACATGGAAGGCAGTTCTGAAGGGTTGGGAACATCATGTGGTTCTTGATGCAGATGGGAACAAGACAGATGCTCTAAAACCAGAAGAAGAATGGTTTGTTGGTAAAGATGAATTAGCTCTTGGTAACTCCAAAGCATTGAATGCTTTATTCAATGGGGTTGACATGAATATGTTCAGATTGATCAAGCAATGCACTGTGACCAAGGATGCTTGGGATACTCTCAAAACTGCTCATGAAGGTACTTCAAAGGTAAAAAGTGCTAGACTTCAACTTATTGCCACAAAATTTGAGAATTTGAAAATGATGGAAGATGAGAGCATACATGATTATCACTTGAATATCCTTGATATTGCTAATACCTTTGACTCTCTTAGAGAGAAAATTTATGATGAAAAGCTTGTTAGAAAAATTCTCAGATCTCTACCTACGAGATTTGACATGAAGGTTACTGCCATTGAAGAAGCTCAGGACATCTCAAGTCTGAAGGTTGATGAACTGATAGGATCTCTTCAAAACTTTGAATTAAATGTCAATAACAAAATTGATAAGAAAGGCAAAGGCATTGCATTTGTTTCAAATGTTGATACTGAAGAAACACAAGGAAACCATGAGGATGATGACAACTTGTCAGAAAATCTTGTGCTTCTTGGAAAATAGTTCAGAAGAATCTTGAAACAAGTGGACAGAAGACCTAGGTCAAATGTTCAGAATATCAGGTCCAACATCGACAATTAACCTGGAAATGTGAAGAATGCAATAATTGATGAAAAGAGAACTCAATCAAAGGGGGTCAAATGTCATGAATGTGAAGGATATGGTCACATCAGAACAGAATGTGCAACATTTCTCAAAAGACAGAAAGAAGAAAAAAAAAAGCTTCGATGTTTCTTGGTCTGATGATGATGACTCTGAAAGGGAAGTTGAGAGTGAATCTGCTAAACAAGTTACTGTTTTTACTGGAAGAGTAATGTCAGATACTGATTCTTGTGATGAAATTCTTTCTTACGAAGAATTAGCTATCTCCTACAATGAATTGGTAGCCAGAAATACTGATATGGGTTTGTTGGTTGAGAAGCAGAAAAAGATCATCAGTCATCTGCAAGCTGAAAAAGAGAGATCATCTTGAAAAAATTATGAAGAAACAAGTCAGGATGATGACCACATGCACCAATATTTTGGAGGAAATCCTAGAAGGGCAGTGAAAGATTGTTTTAGCAAGTGCATCAAAAATTATCAAAGTAGTAAAATAATATTGTTCCCACAAGGACTATGTTAATCTCAATATATAATTCAACAGTTTTATAAAATGGGATGTACAAAAGTTATATTAGTTGCCCTAGGAAGTTGGTTTGGTTTGATTATATAAAATCAAGTAACAGAAAATAAAGAGTTTGATTAAGAAATAAGAAGAGAGATGAGACTAGGTCGTTTGAATCCTCTGTGTTCCCCTAATTGGTATACTGCACCTATTCTTATGAATGATTCTCTAGTTTCACGATAGTTAACAAAATAGCCCTAATCAATCCCTTGACTTAGGACCCTCTTATCAGATTACAACCCCTAATTCCTTAGGTGGTCTAATATTCGTTGAAGGTTTTAAGAACGTGAACCTAATATCACAAATAAACGATTATCCATTCCTAGACTGACCATGTTTATTTGAACAATTCAATTAGGTCTAAGTAGAAAGCTATGGTTAGTAGTCATTCAATCTCACGAAATCATGTTTATATTTGATTAGGATATAAAAAGCATTAAGAACAATTGAATTGAATAAAAACTAGATTGTCATTCATAATAAATAGAGTTTCACAGCAACATGAATCAATTAGGGTTACACATATTCATCTAAGACCTAATCTCTAAGAGATTTAGCTACTCATAATCGAGTTTACAAATAGCATAATCAATGGAAGAATCAAAACATACACGGACTGGTAAAAGGAAGATGAAATAGCCTCTTCAGTAGTCTTCAGGTCTCAAAATCGCACTTTTCCTCTCCAAAATCGTAACCCTTGTCTTTGGATCTGACTTCAGCTTAAATAGGAAAAATTTACTGAAGCCAAAATCGCGCCACGGTTAGGAAAATCATATCACGATTTGACACTTAACCCTAGATTCCTTCCAGTTCCTTCTTCAATTCCTTTGGATCAATTCTTTCAGTTGAAGTTATGCAAGACATATCATATTTCCTTTTGACAAATTGCAAGCACTGATGCTCCATTCTTTCTACCATGCTATTTGTTATGTACTTTAAAAAAAATGTGAAGAATAAATTTGATCTCACATGTATCATAAATTTGTCACAATTCATTATAATAGAGGGACTAATTTGTCTCTCATTTAAAAAATGCCAGAGATTAGTTTGATACTCTTTTCTGTCGAGACTAAAATGTGCAAGGAGAAACTTATCAAGGACCAAAATGGGCCTATTCGTAAGTTATAACTCAAATGATAAATTCAAATTTATTAGGCTAGATATATGTGGTTTCTTGGGTTCGAACTCATAATATCTCATGTGTGTGTAAGAGTTTCTTTCAAGTTAAAAAAATTGGGTCTACACTCCAAAAAAATATACCAAAAGTGACCTTTACTATTAATCTTCTAAATTAAATTTCATCCAATCCCACCCACACGGCATTCAATGAATTACCTCGTCAATCCTTATTCCTTTTCTAAATTTTTCCTTCTTTAGATTTTTTCCTCCTTAGCGGAAATTGTTCATGAATTACCTCATCAATCCTAATTCCTTTTATGAATTCTTTCGTTCTTTTGATTTTCACCTTCCAACTCACGTTTTTTTACTAGAATTTTCCTATCTTGATTATAGGGGTTGGTTTGCCTCAAGCTTATAAATAGGTGAAAACCCCATCTCATAACATCATCAAGCTCTTTTTTTACTGTTGTAACACCTTCTCATCCACATCTTCAAATCAGGTTTACACTCTAGAAAAATATCTTACTGACCCTGCTATACTAAAAATGACCTTTGTTATTAATATTCTATATTAAATTTCATTCAATCCCACCCACTCAGCATTCAATGAATTACCTCGTCCATCCATATTCCTTTTCTGAATTTTTCCCTCTTTCGATCTATTGCTTTTTTTTCAATTTTTTCCTCCTTAGTGGCGATTGTTCATGAATTACCTTGTCAATCTTTATCACTTTTCTGAATTTTTTCCTTCTATCGATTCTCACCTCCCCATTCACTTTTTTTTACAATAATTTTTTTACCTTTCTTGTTTCTAGGGTTTGGTTTGCTATAAGCGTATAAATAGGTTCAACCCCATCTCATAACATCATCAAGCTCTACTTTTATGCTTCTGCAGCACCTTCATATCCTCACCTTCAAAAAGAGGTTTACACTCTTAAATATATGTTACTAACCCTGCTATACCAAAAATTACCTTTACTCTTAAGGTCCGTTTGATGGTCAGGATAGGGAGATAGGATATGATACATTAATCATATCCTACTAAATCTCATGTTTGATGCACCAATGAGATAAGATAAAATAAATCATTTTCCTATCATATCCTAACTTTCCTTTGTAATTTCTATCCTGAGTATAGGCTGGGTTAAAAATTATCCTGATGGGATTAGAAGATCATTCCTTATTTATTATCTTGATATTCTGCCGTTTTTAGAATATTGTCATTTTAAAAATAATGGTAGCATGTATTTTTCTATTATAATTATTAACATGTCATTTTTATAATATTTAATTAATTATGAAATCAATTTTTTCATTTAATTATAATGATATCATGTTTGTTATCATGTCCGCATCAAACACATGATGGGATTAATATTTATCTTGTTCTTATCATATCCTATCTCTATCCAACTTTATATCATATTCTGTCTCTATCCTATCATGACCATCAAACAGACCCTTAATCTTATAAATTAAATTTCATGCAATCCCACCCACTTGGCACTCAATGAATTACCTTATCGGTCTTTATTTCTATTTAATACTTATTTCTTTTTCTGAATTTTTCCTTCTTATACTTTTTTTCTCATTAGCGACCATTTTTAATGAATTACATATTCAATTCTTATTACTTTTCTGAATTTTTTTCTTCTGTCAATTGTCACATCCCTGCTCACTTTTTTTTAATATAACTTTGACTTAATAGTAGTTTTAGCCTCCTAACTTTTTCAAAGTTGCGATTTTAGCCTCCTAAAAAAAACTACAATATCGCCCCTTAAATTTTGCAACTGTAGCAGTTTTGGCCTCCAAAACCTAAAATAAAATAAAATAACACGTGGCACATCACTTAGGTGTCACGTCAGCGTAGACCAAGTCAAAATTGGCCTTGGGGTTAAAACTGCCACAAGTACAAAACTTAGGGGGCGGTTTTGTAGTTTTTTTCTTAGGGGGTTAAAACTGCTATTAAGCCTATAATTTTTCCTCTCTTGATTCTAGGGTTTGGTTTGCCTCAAGCTTATAAATAGGTTCAACTCCATCTCATAATATCATCAAACTCTTTTTCGGTTGCCGCAACATCTTCTCATCCACACCTTCAACTGAAGCATCACAAATGGTTTGATATTCAGATGGAGGTGATTTTCACGGTGGTATGTAAATCAATGTTGTTGGTGACAGTGAACACGAGATAGAAGAGTTCATCACTACACTCAAGGTATACTTTGTTCTTTTTTATTCTTAATTCTTCTTCAAAACGACATATTTGTGGTTTGTTTTTACCGTCATCTATTTCGTTGGTCTGCTTTGCTTTGTTTTATATTTTTTTGTCCTTCACCTTGCTTTATGGATTTTGATCTTTTATTTCAAACAATAAAAAAAAAATTATTTTGTTTTATATAATTTTTTCATAAGATGATGCGAGCCAAATTTGGTTGTGGGATATGAAGTAGTAATAATATAGATGATTTTTTTTTTTAAACCAACATAAAAGAATAAATATAGGTATTAAAATTTTCTTTTACGATTTGGTTGGTTTTGATTTTGAAAAAGTGATCTGAAATTTGATCGGATACGAGGAGGATTTTCTTGCTGTGTAGTTTTTCGTTTTTTCGGATCGGTTTATAATTTTATTTTAGATCGGTTTGCAGAAAAACCGTTGTTCAATAAGAAGAAAAATGTAAGTGAAAGTTATTTAAATTTCACATAAATGTGGTTGCATTTACTTCAACTCAAGATTGTGATTGAATTGAGACGATACTAACCATAAATTTTATTTAGTGTTGAAATCATTCGGAATAAGAAATTTGCATCCTATGCTGAAAATCTTGCTACTTATGCTCCTTCAAAGGTATGATTTTGAATTGTGTCTGAGCATTGAAGTACTATTAAAATATGAAAGTCAATAACATTCTACTCCTGTACTAGATTTAATATATCGTTTGATTTTTTTTTTATAAATGATAAAGATTTAATTTAATAAAAATTTATAATTTTTCAAATATGTCTAATATCTGTTGTTATTATAAAAAAATTATTGGCCAAGGAAACTAAGAAAATAATTTTATTTTAGAATTTTAAAGCAATAAATTCATTTTATTGAATAATTTATTAAATAAAAACAAAAACTCAATTCAAATTACAAAATTACACGACCTTGGAATACACATTATATAAGAACTGCTCCATCTCTATCTATCTGTGTCTTCACCTCTCTATCCTTCTCTCTCATCTTAGTTCTGGTGCAAAAAGAACCAAAATGAGAGAGAAGGATAGTGAGGTGGTGGAAACATAGATAGAAAGAGATGAAACATTTCTTATATCATGTGTAATCCGATGAGCGCGTAATTTTGTAATTTGAATTGAGTTTGTGTTTTTATTTAATAAATTATTCAATAAAAGAAATTTATTGCTTTAAAATTCTAAAATAAAATTATTTTCTTACGTATAATGTGTATTAGTATAATCTGCAAGAGGTAACAGTCTAAACATGAAGTTAAGTTCATATAATTCTATCATCATTAGTAGTTCCATGCGGATTAGTATAATCTTTGAATTTTATGCCATTTTCATGCGGATTGATATCATCCCTGAGAATGCATTATTTGAAAATAGAAGTAACTTTCTGAGCTTCTGGCAGAAGAATTATTTTCAGTTTGACACACCCCGGCACGCCAAGTATTCCTCAATGATGATCCTCTATCATATAAAGATTACTTATGCCGATAGTTTGAAAAGTCTGTGATAATTGTTGTCCAGAATATAAGGAGAGAGATGTTGATTGCCATCAATGTGAATTGCATACCACAGTGCAGGTGTCATTTTGTTCATTGGCTAAACTATGCATAAGTATAGTTATTCACTTCACAGCAGAGTCATTTTTTTGGCTAAACTATTCAAAAATACATATTCATTTTATATTTACTAGCGGAAAGACGGGCACCGCGCTAACGCATGATTATCTTATTATGTTTGTTTGTATAATTTTGATTAAATTTTAAAATATTAATGAAATTACTGAAATATTGATTTATAAACAAAATATTGTCAAGGCATATAACAAAATTATTTATGAACTCAACGTATTTTAATTTGCCTGTATATAAAATAAAGATAAAATAATGATATTTTATTGTTTATTCTAATAGTAATTAGTAACATCATAACATAAATGTATAAATGACATGTTATATAAAAGAAACATTGTTTTAAACAAAATAATGATTTATTTAATAATAAAAAAAAACCATGATTCTCTTTATATAAAAATAAAATAGTCACGCTATCAAAGTTTGTATAAGCAATTATAAACCAGCAAAGTCAAATAATCCTTGAAATTAATTGTAAACAATTTGAATCATACTCACTTATAAACCTGCAAAGTCAATTTGAAGATTGGTGAAATTGTGGCGATAAGATAGAGCATAGGTAACAGGGGGAGATCATTGTCAAACTGTGGCGATAAGATAGAGCATAGGTAACGGGGGGGACTAACATCAGACATATCAATCACAAAACGCATGGGAGGATCAAAATAGGGACACCTAATAGCCTTCCCAAACCGGTCCTTTACAACCATTTCGAACCGACCTGAAGCAACAAACACCAAAGTCACCAATGCACCTAATCCTAGCCCATAAAAATCACCGATTGCCTTCCATCCTTTGGTGAGAAAAAAAACCCAGCAATCCTATAAACCAAAACTTCAAACTAATTTTTCTTTCCGTCGACCAGTTTGACCAAATTATTGATTTTGTCTTCGAAATCAGCTGCAAACATGTTTGGTAACTTGACAACATCCTAAAATAAAACAGAAATCAAGTAACAATCAATATATATTTATATATGGAATACGGCTCCAAACAGTAGCAATAACAATCCTCAATTTAAAACATGGTAAACAGACGCAGCAACATGAAACTAAATACCTCGTAATAATTCAAACACATAAGCAATGAAATTTAATTGAAAATTGGATGAATAGTAATGTAATAGCAGCAAACAAAAAAATAAAAATAGGGTAACGTAATAGCAGCAAGCAAAAGTAATAAGAATAGTAATGGCTTTAAAACGACAAATATTGTATTTCACACTGCTTTGTATTATGTATTACGTAAACTGCTTAGTGTTGGTGACTGCAATATTGTATTTCACACTAAAACTTTAAGTTCTTTGATGTCAAATAATATATTGCAGAATGATAGTTTTCGTAAAAAACAAAAAAATAGCAGGAAGTTAGGAAGGAAAATGACAAATTACATCTTCTATGTCGTACTCAACTATGTATATTATGTACTTCAATTGAAGTTTGGTGACAGTCTCGTCCATCTCAGTAACAGGATGAGTCATCAAAGGACCTACCAAATCAATGGAAAACAACATGTTACAAAAAGTATGACAATTGTATAATTCAAGAAACACTAATAATAACAATCCAAAAAAATAGAAGGAAAAATTCAGAATTGAATCAAAGTTACCAGTTAAGCAGTGGTATTAGAGGAAAGTTGTAAGGTCACGTTCTTCCATTTGCAAACCTCTAAATATCAAAATATATGATTCTTGTGTTGTGTGTGAAATTTACCACAGTTTAGGGTTATTTTGTTTGTTTGAGAGAAACACGTTTAGGGCTTGATATATATAACGAAGTTTACATGGAAATTAGGGTGACCGAGTTTGCACCTCTAAGTCAAATAAGTGTAGAAAATATTTCCTTAAAAAAAACAAGAGGATAGGAATAAAATTGGTGCGATGCATTTTTTTAGATGGAATTTGTTAGGCTAAATAATTGAGAAAATATTTGCTTAAAAAAAAAGCAAGAGGATAAAAATAAAATTGGTGCGATGCATTTTTTTAGATGGAATTTGTTAGGGTAGATAAATGCAAACCTAAAAAAGCAAATGAGCGGAAAAAAATTAGGTTAAGTTGCTGCAGACCTAACAAAATTAATAAATAAGGATTCGAGAACTTTTCTTTAACATTTTCTTTATCAATGAATAATGCTAACGCTCCTCCCCAAGTGAAGAAAGTAAACAAACACCTCTGTTTGGTAAAAAGAAGCTATAAGCTAGCTGTTAGCTGAAAAGCTAGCTGATAGCTGACAAGCTAGCTTATAGCTTATAACTTATAGCTGAAAAGCTCGCTTATTAAAAATAATGTGTTTGGTAAAATTAGTTGTTGAAGTGGCTGATAAGTACAAAATGACATAAAATGACATTATTATTTTTTATAAAGTATATACATAAAAAAATTACTTAATTTATTTCTTTTTAAATATTTAAATTTATTTTAAATTACTTTCATCCCGAAAATGATAAATGTGTTTTATGAATTCAATTAACATTATTTTTACTAAACATTTTTTTCACTATTTATTGTATATTTTATTTTAAATTATAATTATATTGCTTGAATTAAGAGCAAGGTAATCAGAAAAATATAAAAAACTACAACATGAAGGAAAATAGAGCAAGGTAACATCTTGGTTGCACCTAAATATAAAAAGTGGGTAGTTATGTTTTTTTTCTCACTAAAAGTGGGTAGTTATATATGATTGTGGGTTGTTGTTTTTATTAAAAATATAACAAAATTAAATTAATGAGGTTAAAAATTGAAGAAAATATAAAAAACTACCAGCTATAAGCTAAAAAGCTACTTGAAATAACTTTTCACAAAAAGCTATAAGCTCATGAGAAAAGCTTGTTACCAAACACGTCACGTTTCATCCAACGAGCTTATAAGCTAATCCAACAAACTATAAGTTAGCTTATTTGTGTTACCAAACACAACCCAAATGTGACGGTAGTTGAACTCTAAAGTCTCAATCCAAATTTTTGCCCATCACTCTCAAAATATAAAATAAACCATTAGATTAATCTAACATATGGGGAAGATTAAAAGCTCAACATATGAAAAGACACACTCTCCAAAATCATGCATGTCATGATGCTAACGTGAATAATGCAAGCACGCCACCCCAGTCGAAGGGAGAAAATAAACACCAGACATGGCGGTTGATGTTAACCTTGGGAACCAGATCCTCTCGATCTCAATCCACAATTTGTCATTCTCTCTCGAAAAATTAAAACAAACCATTAGATTAATTTAAGGGATGAAAGATGAAAAGCTCTAAAATTAAAAGAAACACTCTACAAAATCTCATCGCCATTTGGAAACCTATCAATGACCAAATTGGGTCGTTTAATATTGTTTTTGTCGAGATTAAAATGCGCAATGAGAAACTTATCAAGGACCAAATTGGGTCTATTCAAAATTTCTAACTCAAATGATAAATTCAAAATTATTAGGCTAGATATTTGTGGTTTCTTGGTTCTGAACTCAAAATATTTCGTGTGTGTGAGAGAGAGAGAGTTTCTTGCAAGTAAAAATAATTGGGTCTACACTCCAAAAGATATACCAAAAGTGACCTTTACTATTAATCTTCTAACTTAAATTTCATCCAATCCCACCCATTCGGCATTCAATGAATTACCTCGTCAATCCTTATTGCTTTTCTGAATTTTTCATTCTTTCGATTTTTTCCTTGTTTAGATTTTTCCTCCTTAGCGGCAATTGTTCATGAATTACCTCATCAATCCTTATTCATTTTCTGAATTTTTTCCTTCTTTTGAATTTCACCGACGAAATCACAATTTTTTACTAGAATTTTCTACCTATCTTGATTCTAGGGGTTGGTTTTCCTCAAGCTTATAAATATGTTCAAACCCCATCTCATAACATCATCAAGCTCTTTTTTATCAATTGCCACAACACCTTCTCATCCACACCTTCAAATCGGGTTTACACTCTAAAAAAAATGTTACTAACCCTGTTATACCAAAAATGACCTTTGTTATTAATATTCTAAATTAAATTTCGTCTTATCCCACCCACTCGGCATTCAATGAATTACCTCGTCAAATCATATTCCTTTTATATCCTTATTGCTTTTCTGGATTTTTCCTTCTTTTGATTTTTTTTGCTTTTTTGAATATTTTCCTCTATAGTGGCAATTGTTCATGAATTACTTCGTCAATCCTTATTCCTTTTCTGAATTTTTTCCTCCTATCAATTCAAACCTACCCATTAACTTTTTTTTACTATAATTTTTTTACCATTCTTGATTCTAGGGTTTGGTTTGCCTCAAGCTTATAAATAGGTTTAACCCCATCTCATAGCATCACCGAGATCTACTTTTCTGCTGCTGCAGCAGCTTCATATTCTCACCTTCAAAATAGGTTTACACTCTAAAAGAAATGTTACTAACCTTGCAATACGAAAACTTACTTATACTCTTAATCTTCTAAATTAAATTTCATCCAATCCCACCCATTCGGCACTCAATGAATTGCCTTATCAGCCTTTATTTCTATTCAATCCTTATATCTTTTTCTGAATTTTTCCATCTTTTGATTTTTTTCCTCCTTAGCTACAAATCTTCATGAATTACATCGTCAATCCTTGTTCCTTTTCTGAAGTTTTTCCTTCTTTTATTTCACCTCCCCTCTCATTTTTTTAGTATAATTTTTGCATCTCTTGATTCTTGGGTTTGATTTGCCTCAAGCTTATAAATAGGTTCAACCCCATCTCATAATATCATCAAACTCTTCTTTTCTGTTGCCACAACATCTTCTCATCCACACCTTCAACTCAAGCATCACAAATGGTTTGCAATTCATATGGAGGTGATTTTCACGGTGGCATGTAAATCAATGTTGTTGGTGTAAGTGAACACGAGATAGAAGAGTTCATCACTACATTGAAGGTATACTTTGTTCTTTTTTATTCTTGATTCATCTTCAAATTGGCATACTTGTGGTTTGGTTTTACCATCATCTATTTTATTGGTTACCTTTGCTTTGTTTTTTTTTTTTTGTTCCTTCACCTTGCTTTATGGATTTCGATTTGATATCTGAAACAATAAATATTTTGTTTTATATAATCTTTTCATATAAGATGATGCAAACCAAATTTTGTTGTGGGATGAGCTAATGTACTTTGAACCGGGAATCTCCATGCTCTTGCTAGAGTTGTTGGGAGTGCGGTTTAAATCGGTTTTTAAACAAAAAGTAATCTGAATCAAAATAAAAATCATGTTTAGTTCAGTTTGGATTATTATTTTAAAAAAATCTGATCTGATCTAACTATATGTGGTTTAGTTTTCCAAAATGCAACATGTAATTTTTTTATTAATATTAATTCTACACGGTAAAATAATAGGATTGCTGCAAAATATAGTATAAAATATATTAAAAAAACTATGTTACTAGTGAAAATGATATTGATTATGTTTAAAACATATGAAGTAGTAAGAATATAGATATGAAGTATTAATTATATATATTAAATTAATACAATCTGTAAGATTAAATACCAACATAAAAATATAAATATAGGTATTAAAATTTTCTTTTGAGATTTGGTTTGTTTTGATTTTGAAAAAGTGATCTGAAATTCGATCGTATATGAGGATTTTCTTGCTATGTTTTTTTTTTTTTTTTTAAATTAGAACAGTTCGAGAGTCTTATGAATATTTAAATTCAAATTTATCCAAAATAAAACTGCAAAGGACTCAAAAAATTAAAAATTGCACAAGTGAATATTATTGTACGTGTTTTTGGGTAAACTTCTCATATCAAATAGACTTTTGGATTACTTTTTAAAAATCAAACCGAAACAAACCAAATAAGTTAATTCTAATACTTATTTATATTTTATTAGTATAACATATTAATCTATTATTTGTTGGTTTTTATTATTTTTTTCAATAATACTTAATAGTTTAATTTAATCTATGTATTTACTACTTCATATATTTGAAACATAATTGATCATTTTTATTTACTAATATAATTTTAATAAATATTTTATGTCATATTTTGTACCAACCCTATTATTTTTCCGTGTATGGGTAATAATATTATTAAAAGCATTTTTTACAAATGTATTATGGATGTCTAAAAATTGATCCAAATTAAACTGAATTTAATTGGATCTGATAACAACAATTCTTTCTAGATCTAATGACCATGCTTATACAAAACTAAATATGCTAACAAGTAGTTTGATCATCATCAACCAGAGAGAGAGAGAAAAAAACTATCAAATGATATGTTCATAATGACTACTTGTTCATTCATAATGATATTTTAGATAACACTATTTCATTTGTTGCAAGAAATAAATTTGGATCAGCTCATGCGCCTCCCAAGTAGAATCTTTTGTCTCTTGATTTTGACCAATAGATGTGGATGTGGAGGTAGGTGTGGATTTGTTGCTTATATAAATATATTTTTCATATTTAAAATTTTACTTATATCGCAAGTTTGTTCAATTTCATCTAATATTGTTAATGTGGTCTTGTTGATCAGGAGTAACATATTCTCTAAGTGTGGTTTGTGGAGGAAAACAAATATAGATACAACATACATGATAGATGGAGACATCATAAAAGAGAGTTTTAGCAAAGGTAATATTTCTTTGTCATTGATATATGATATACTATTAAGAGAGTACAATTTTAGTTACTCTATGTTGAAGATATTAAAATACTAGAACCTATAAAATGTGATGGTATACATATTTGACCAATATTTCTCAAACATGATTCTCTAAAAGAAATACAGCTCCATCGATTGCCAAATTTCATTAACATTTTTCTATAATATTATATCATATTTTTGTTTGTAAAGGATATAATCTATTTGAGAGATTATTTCAAGCCATTAACACATTTATGCAATATAAGTTATGATTTCATCAAGAGAATAAATTACATTTGATATTATCTAGTTTTGTATGTGGTAATACTTTTCATGTTTTCCATAGTTGTCAAAAGTACATTATAGGTTACAACATTTGTTCAAATTCTATAGGCATTCCTCTATTTGCATATTTAACAATTTCATCAAAACCAACATAAACTTAGCATAAACTGCAACTAGCGTATGATGCAACGTAAAAGTTTTCTCACACTTCATTTTATCATACAAATTTAGGCGTTCTTTAAAGTATTTCACTTTTGCATAACCATCCACCATTGTTCTATAAGTCACAACATTAGGCAAACACTACTAGAAGCCATCTCTTCCATAATCATCATGTCAAACTACGTGTTATGCTTTTACATATAACACATACTTGTACACATTGTATAAGGATAATAGTAGTATTTGGCCATAATGAATATGAAAGTGACGGCTTTTATGAGAGTTTGACTAATGTTGTGACTTGGCACCATGATCGATGTTTATGTCAAGGTTAAATGCTTTCAAGAGTCCCTAAAGTTGCATGATGAAATGAAATGTGAGCCTACTTGTTGGAGTTTATGTAACCAATGTTGGTGTGATGAAATTGTTACAATGTGCAAAGAAATGGATAGTAGTAGAAAAAAAATTGATGTAGTAACTTACAATGTAATCTACAACTATGAAAACCATGATTAATATCACCAAAACACAAGTGTATCCCTAGAGGCTACATACCTATCTGAGTTCAATTAATTGCATATGAGTGATCTATTTAAAATACGATGTTACTTAATTAATGAATTTAATTTGAGAGAGGAATGACAGTTCCAACTGAGAATTTATAGTGTTTTGTAACTTCATTACTTTTTTTTTAAGAATTTCTTTCTCTCCATTTCAAATTTGATGTTTTTTTTTCCTTTGGTTAATCCAATATAGCCTTGATCCACTCTATTGTGTTTCCCAATAATTGGTAATTTTATTAATTAGTAAATATTTTTGTACATGTGCATGGTTTGTAATTCTTATTTTTGTTGATCACTTTCTTTACGATGTTGAAGGCAATGCAAGAAGGAAGAAATGGTAAACAAGGAGTTGGGATCCTCTCTATTTAAGACCATCTAATTAAAGTACTCCTTATCAAATGAGGTATTCATTTATGGTGTTATGCTTTCATAATTTTTTTCTCTTCTGTTCCCATTTGAAGTGTTGAACTTGTTTTAATGCTCATTTAGATTAAAAGTAAGTTTGACATAATCATGGTACTAGAGTGATTTTCGAAAATCCAAACATGAACTTAATCGGTGAATATTTTAATGCATGT
Organism: Medicago arabica; assembly: GCA_946800305.1. Classification (NCBI taxonomy): domain Eukaryota; kingdom Viridiplantae; phylum Streptophyta; class Magnoliopsida; order Fabales; family Fabaceae; genus Medicago; species Medicago arabica. The sequence continues at coordinate 2,804,608 of OX326967.1, read as the reverse complement.
GCATGTTTTGTATTTTTTTTTCTTGATCACCTTCTTTACCCTTTCAGAGGAAACGGAGAAAAGAAGAGATGATAAATAATTGATCAATAAAAAGAATAAATACAAAATATACACAAGTTCCAAATTAGGTTTATGGATGGATTGATGAAATCACTATGGTACTGTGGTTCTCCAAAACTCGCTGCCTATTTAAACCAGCATTAATCAAAACACTTTTATGGAAACAAAACAACCTTAAATGAAGACATCAATTGATAAGAATATTCTTTTATGTTGCAAATAACTTTTTTATTGGATCTACTTCTCATTCTCATTAAAACAACCATAGTGATACTCATCTTCGATTATTACCTAGATTTTTTCATTGTTTGTGGTGTTAGTATTGTTGGTTGATGTTTTTTTTTATCAATGCTAATGTGAGCTTCTTCTCTTTTACCTATTGATTCTTTTCTTCCAACGCAGCAATTCAGTTTCCTCTCTATTTTGTTTTATTAAAAAAACAAAAAAATATCCTATCAAATTAGTTTCTATGCATTTATAATATCATATTAGTTTTGACGCACTTAGTATAAGTACTTATAATTAAATTTATATCGCAAATAAATAGGATTTAATTTGATTATTTATTTTTTTTGCATTATTTTGTAATGAAACAGAAATAAGAAGTCAATTTGTTGCTTATGAAGGAAAGTATCAACCAGAAAAAGTGAGGAACTAAGCATTAGCATAGGAAGGAAGAAAAATTCAACCGCCAATAAACAATGATGAGTATGACATTAATGATTTTAATGAAGAAGCACCGCATGGTTTAACCAAAAAGTTGTGCAACAAAACAACCATCTTATCAATTGTGGTATTCATTTAAGGTGTTATGTTTTCATAATTTATTTTTCTCTTCAGTTCAAATTTGAAGTGTTGAACTTGGTTTAATCTCATTTAGTTTCAAAGTATATTTGACAGAATCATGGTACTAGAGTGATTTCAGAAATCCAAACATGAACTTAATTAGTGAATATTTTGATGCATGTGCATGTTTTATATTTATTTTTTCTTGATCTCTTTCTTTACCCTTTCGAAGGAAATGAAGAAAGGAAGAGATGATAAATAATTGATCAATGAAAATAATAAATAGAAAACATACACAAGTTCAAATTATTTACTAATTAGGATTTGGGTTGATGAAATCGCTATGGTATTGTCGTTCTCCCAAACTCATTGCCTATATAAAAAAATAATCATCTATTATTAAAAAAATAATTCATACGTAAATCAAAGCTAATCCTCCTTAAAAATCAAATGACCTTAAAAAGCATCATGAAAAAAGATTCAACATTTAATCTTTTTGCATTCAACACGGCACGAAACCCACCCGGAGTTGTAATCCACGAGTAGCACCACGATAAACCCTAATACACGATCTGTAGAATTGAAACGAAATCCGCACGGAGTTGTACTCCACGAGTAGCACGATGATAAACCCTAATCCACGATATGCAAAATCGAACCAAGATCTAATATCTGAAAAGTTATTTTTTTTAATGAATCAGTGTAATTAGATAAATATAAAATTGAGTATCAACTTCGATCTTTTATGCAATCAACTATATTATCAATGATACATGAAGATTCCTAATAAAATATAAATTGTTCTTCTAGCCAAGTTAGGGAGACTTTATTAATTTCACTAAAAGGATAAATTTTATGAAAATATCTTAAGGTAAAATAGTTTCACCATCAAAATAGGTTACAATAGGTTGGTTGTCAATTTTGGTTCCATTTTGATGGTGAATCTATTTTACTTTAAGATATTTTCATAAAATTTATCCTTGTAGTCAAATTAACAAAGTCTTCCTAACTTGGCTAGAAGAAGATAAATTTATATTTTATTAGGAACTTTCATGTATCATTGATGATATAATTGATTGCATAAAAGATCGAAGTTGATACTCAATTTTATATTTATCTAATTACAATGATTCTTTAAAAAAATTAATAACTTTTCATATATTAGATCGTGGTTCGATTTTGCAGATTGTAGATTAGGGTTTATCATCGTGCTACCAGTGGAGTACAACTCCGTGCGAGTTTCGTTTCAATTATGCAGATCGTGGATTAGGGTTTATCATTGGCTACTCGTGGATTACAACTCCGGGTGGGTTTCGTGCCGTGTTAAATGCAAAAAGATTAAAGGTTGAATCTTTTTCATGATGCTTTTTAAGGTCGTTTGATTTTTAAGGAGGATTAGTTTGGTTTACATATAAAATATTTTTTATAATAGATGATTATTAAACAAAATGCAACACTTCAAATAGGTACGCAACGGGAAGAAAAAGATTAGGGAAACAAAACACCTTAAATGAATACATCTATTGATAAGAAGATTATCTTTTGTTGCAAATAAATTCTTTGTTCGGTCTACTTCTCATCCTCATTAAAACCACCAAAGTAATACCAATCTTTGATTACCTTACTTTTTTTCCTTTGCTTGTGGTGTTAGTATTGTTGGTTGCTTTTTTTTTCCCCAATGCTAATGTGAACTTCCTCTATTTTGTTCGTTGTCAAAATAGGTTACAAAATCGACTTGAGATAATGATTTTCTCTTTGAACTGTTCTACTTGTCGTTGATGTCATTGGAGTATACAGGTACCCCTATCTTCAACTTGTTTTCATTTGAAGTTTTGTCTCTCATCTTGACTGCATTGTGTTTTAGATTTTTCCTAGTGATGTTCTTTATAATAAAGTACAAATGTATATGTGTAAAACTACAACTTTATTCCAAAGAATTCATGAAAATGAAGGATGTTAACCCAAATTATGTCATAAATTTATTTTGGAGTTATTATAAATACAATTTATAAAACAATATATCCTTCTTTGATGCTTTGATTGAAAAAAGTATATTGAAGAAAGGTTTGAGTTATTCTATGAATTGAGATTTTGATGCCTAACTATGCAAAATATAATATAATTTCTAGAGAAATGCTAACAACACACATTTCAACACATATTTTTCAATGCACTTTCTTTTATTGGTAAAAATTGACATGGGTTCCATCAAATTTATATGGGCCCCACAAGATTGAGTGGGATCCATATGAATTTTAACAAATCCAAAAAAATGTGTTGAAAAGTGTGTTAAAATGTGTGTTGTTAACCTTCCTCGTAATTTCTAAGGTTGGGTTGTCAAGCCCGCTTCCATATCTTCATTTTTGTCGTAAGTGTTCTTATCACACTAAGAGTATGTTAGATATGGTTAAAGAGTTTCACATCGGTGAGAGATTATCTGAATAATGGGAACATTCATCGCCTCAGATCACAAGTCGATTTTGTTGATTTGTGTTAGATCCAACAACAAATTTTAAAAGGCATGATGTGAGTCATAATATAATATTGGCTAAAATATGGTTTTGGTCTCTGCAAATATGCCTAGTTTTGGTTTTAGTCCCTATAATTTATTTTTTTTGTTTTTGATCCCTACAAAATATTTTGTTTTTGAAAATAGTCCCTAAAAGTAAAATATTTTGCAGGGACCTTTTTCAAAATCAAAAGATTTTGCAGGGACTATTTATCTAATAAATGGGTTCAGTCATCATGTGCCACGTGTGCAAATCATCACAAAAGTGGGGTCAGGGACCAAAACCAAAACGAGACATATTTGTAGGGACCGAAAACATTTTTTTTTTACAGGACTAAAACTAAAACTAGGCATATTTGCAGGGACCAAAACCATATTTTAGCCTATAATATTGGTAAATAGTCAAGATATATAGTACAACTAATTGGCATAAAATAGATATGCCAAGGAAATGAAAACGATGGATTTATATAGTTGAAATTGTAATCCCATTTCAGAATATATGACTAGAATCTTGTGGTAGTGAAATAAGATAGTTCATATTCAAGTTGAACTCCTTTTTTATTTATTGTCTAAAAAAGAGGACAAAAATTTCTAAAAGTTTAGTGGAATAAATATTCTATGTAGTATTGTATGTGTCGGCAACAAAACAATGTCTTTATTGTTGTGTGTAAATGTGAGTTATATGTTCCACATCGGATAGAATAGTAAATGTTGAACACCTTATAAGTAAGAAGACCCATAAATTCATTGTCTTGAGGTTTTGGGTAAGAACGTGGTGTCTCTCTTGCTTGTGCGGTTGTTCATATGACTCCAAGACGTCAACCTTTCTTTGTTTGAACAAATCGAAATGGAATATATTACTCAAACCAGAAGTGATTCACCCCGCACAAAGTGTGCTAAAAGTGGCAACCTTTCTAACTTTTAATATTTTATTTTTACCCTCATGTTTTGTAATTTCAACAATTAAAATTCATTTTTTGCTAAATTTTTCTCTTTAATTTTCGATAGATGGTGAAGAATTTAACTAACTCTCATGTCACATGAGATGACCAATTCCCATAGATCATTTGTATAAGAATATATTCAACCCCTTCAATGACTTTTTTTCTTCCATAATGACACATTGGTGATCACCTTTTTATGAATATAATTTGTTTCACATGTCTGCGCATATAAGATCCTCTAAGATTGATTTTTTTAACAAGTACAAATTAAAATTATATACCTTAATTACTTTTGACACATTATTGGGCTAACTACTTGGTGGAAGTTCCTTTATGTATGAGTTTATAATGATTATTGTTATTTTATATATCTCCTAAAAGATATATATAGTCAAAAAAATATCTCCCAACACATCGCGCAAATCTCAATCTAGTAAGTATAATTTGATAAATGGATTGGTAACGCAAAATAAGGTGAAGTTTAAAAACCACATGAACCAAAAAATAATTACTTGAATCATTTTAAAATACAATGTAAATTTCGAAAAGGAGATAGATTATCATTTTTTTTTCTCTCCAAATTCATTGTTAAACATAAAGTAAACACTGAAACTTTGCATATCCAAAAAAATTATATGAAATTTTATAGTAAACATTAAAATCATATCATGCATACATTTTTCTTCCAAAGCATAAAATTACTCGGAGAATAACCAACCTTATGAGAAGAACAATATTCTTGAAATATGCAACAATCAATATAGCCGTGATTTTCAATTCTCTTCAATATTATTTCATTTTTCCTTTTTTAACAAGATCTCTTGAACATTTTGTTTTTGACAAAAGATCTCTTGAACATTGTTATTCTATGTATATTCGAATCTTGTATAGAAATTATCAATCATTATCTTCAACAATGTTCCTCTAATGACTATATCTCTTTAAAAATAATACAACATATAATCCAAATAGATATAATCAAGACTCCTTCTTTGAAGTTTTCTTCGTTTTGTACTATGTTGCTTTAAGAATTTTATTCCTTTACTTAGCAAGTCACATGAACTTTAACTTATATTAACTAAAAACTAAAAAGTTGACAACTAGAAGAGAGAAAGATCTCATGCAAAATAATCAATAAACTAAATTCTTATAGTTTCAAGCCCTAGTACCATTCACTAAGCATGCTTTGGAATCCAAGTGTCAACATTGTGTCTTACAAAGTCCAATTTTTAGGCTCTAATTCCAAAGCTAATAGAACCTTTTCAACACTACAAAAAGGGTTAATGTAAATTCTCTCTCTCCCTTTTCCAAAATGTCTCTCTCTCATCATAATAACCATGAAGAACATCATCAAATAGTTGAACAAATTACATCAGAGAATTATGTTTGCTCTTTATGCTACAATAAGAGACCAAAACTTGATTGGACAAGAAGAGAGTTCACATATGCTGAATTGCATACAGCAACACAAGGTTTTTCCGTAAAGAACTTTCTATCAGAAGGTGGATTTGGTTCAGTCTACAAAGGGGAGATTCTTGGACAGAAGATTGCTGTTAAGCAATGTTTACATGCAAGTCACAAACAAGAGAAGGAGTTTAAGTCTGAAGTTGATGCATTAAGCAAAGCAAGACATGAAAATATTGTCATGTTGCTTGGATCATGTTCTGATGGAAACCATAGGCTTCTTGTTTATGAATATGTCTGCCATGGTTCACTAGATCAACATTTATCACGTATGCTATATAAAAATAAAACCTTAGCAAATATATGTTCATGCATCTCCTAATGATGCTTTTAAATTGCGGTTAAGGTTGCGGCTATGCTGCAAATGGAAAAATGCAGGAAAATGAGGCTGATGCAATCGAAATTGCGGCTGCAACTAGATACGTACCTCATCCTGATATTTGGATTTGACTCCTGTAAATGTAACAATCACTTAAATAGTAAACCGAGTGATATCAATTGTTGATAGGCAAACAAATGATTGATATTATATGCACGTGTAGAACAAAGTCAGGTGTTGTTGAAATATCGATATATCATTGAGCTTAACGAGTCTTTAAACAAATAAATCACTCTGTAGCACTGTGTTTTTGTGTGTGATTACTTATCTGTTTACTTTAGAGTCTAGTTTATTGTTCTAACATTTATATTAAGGAGATACTAATTTGAATACTGTTATGATGCAGAATACTCTCGTAAACCTCTATGCTGGCAAGATAGGGTGAAAGTAGCTACTGGAGCTGCTAAAGGACTACTATACCTTCATCAGAACAACATCATACATAGAGATATAAAAACAAACAACATTCTTCTTACACATGATTATGAAGCTATGGTAATCTTAACATAATTGAATTTGTTACCTATATATTTAGCATAATCAGATGTCGTTATTTGTTATTGTTCGTTTTTGTACTCAATCTGTAATATTGCTATATTTCTTTCATATACTTTCAACAAGTAGTAATGTGCATTAAGTTTTTTAGAATATAAATAAAGGATTCAATTGATATGCGTTAACATCATAATGATTTTTTACATTGTCAATCAATCAATCATAATCATTGGATCATTACAAATATTTGACTTGAATAATATCTACCTTAAAAGTCGTTCTAACAAAGGTTTGTGAATGATTTACATTTTAAAAGGTTACGCCAAAATCAACCTTACAAATAAAGAGGGAGAACTAAATTACTTTTATGTTCTTATCAGCTGGGAGATTTTGGTCTGGCTAAAATTGCAAGTGAAGAATTCTCATGCTCAATAGAATGTCCTGGAAATCTGGCATATTGGGCACCAGAATATGCAGCATATGGTAAAGTGTCAAATAAAACAGATGTATATTCTTTTGGAGTGGTTCTTGTTGAGCTAATAACTGGAATGAGGACTACAGACAAAAGACTTGGAGGAAAGGGTCTAGTAGGATGGGTAAGAACCTCAACACTATTTGAAAGTACATACATGATGCAATGTAATACCTATGATTGTTATGCGGTTGCGGATATGTTGGAAATCTTGATATTGCAGTAAAATGCTAACAAATGTGTCCGTTGCAGCCGCAATTGCAATTGAAGGCCACAATTTAGAACTATGCTTGTGATTTCATTTTATTATGTTATGCTTGCTTAATATAATTAGCCTTTATTATTTTTCATGTACTTGGGAGGAAGTTAAAGGTTATCAAGATATGTATTCGTCGAGTATGGCTCATTTTCACTGATAAGTAGGTATGCCCTTGAGTGTAGCGAAGCGGAGTGAGGGATAAACTTGTAATCTGGATTGTAGTTTTTAAACATTGCATTGTACTTTGTAGCTCTAAGAATTGCATAATCATGAAACTATAGCAGTCAGTCTGCTGTCAGAGACGTAAGCACAATAATCCGAACTCCGTAATCATTCATTTTTGTTCTTGAGTGTGTTTATTGATCTGTTTTTCTTTAGACCTGGATTTCCTGTTATGAGAATAATTTCAGAAGTCCAATATCCTAGAAATTTCAGTTGGTCATATTTTTTTCCAGGCTACATCACTACTAAGAGAAGGGCATTGTCAAAAACTGGTTGATGGAAGGATAATGGATTCACATGATTGTCATCAAATCCTATGGATGAGCCGTCTAGCTGGAAATTGTCTAAACAAAGATCCTCATAAACGATTGGATATGAATACAGTAAGTCTGCCCTTTCACTATTTCTTTATCTTCCACTTTCTTATTGTCGAAGTCTTGCTGTAGGACTTCATCTTGGAAGTTTACATGACAATCCAAGCCTAAGTTTATTCCGGAAATGGATTTGATAGAACAAATTTCTGTGTGCACAATCACCGCAGTCAATAGATCTAACCTGTTGAATGAAGATTGAACAGTTCATACCAACATTTTGTATTTTAGATCTGATTTGGCAAATTTAGATATGCACCATTCAATCTTTTAGCCACCGGATGAGATCTATTGATACGAGCAACCTATGAAGCAATGACACAAACACGGACACGACATTGACACTAACACGTTGACAGCGGTAGTAATTTAAGAAAATGACAGAGTTGAATTTAATCACGTGTATTGGCATCGTCTTGATGTCGGACACGGCTTTATTCTGAAGTTTCGGTGCTACATAGGTATCAACTATGTGGAATTTTTTACTATTTGACCCTAGTAAAGAAGAACAATTAATCTACTACATATAGCTTGATTCGAGTTTCATCATAACTTGTTAACGAAGAAACAAAAACACTTCAAAATAGTAAGTCTAACATGTCATAACCCATATCAGACATTTATAATTATGTTTTATAGTTTTCCACTGTTATTTATCTCTTTATGTTTTACACTAATTCCAAGTGATGTATTACAATCCCACCTTGTCTTACAATTTTTAAATCTATCATATTCCTTTGTTCTTGTCATGCCATATATCTGAGCTTCTTAACTTGCTAAGTACACTACATATTTTCCAGATATAAAAAATATATCTACCATTGTGATCTTTTTATACATATTATTACTACTAGGTGGTCAAAGCTTTAATGCATATAGAGGAAGGTTGCAGTAGCTGCATTGTGGAAAAAGACAGTAGTACCCTTGCCATGTCAGACTATTCTAAATCAAAAGATGATATGCAAGACCCTTCGGATGGTAAAAGTGGAAATGATGGTAGTAGTAGTTCCAAGTCCAACACAGCATATTGCTACTATAAATCTAGCTAAAACTAAAATGTGTTCTGTTCTTTGGATGTGTTTGGATTGACTTATTTGAGCTTATCTACTGACATAAGTACTTGTAAGATTGTTTGGGAGTACTTATAGAAGCAACTTACTACATGTCCATATTTTTAGCTTATTTCTATAAGCTCTTCAGCTTGGCTTATATGAAAACAGCTCATAGCTTACAAAAATCAATTTGATTTTTTTATCTCTTGTTAAAAAAAGCTTATACATAAGCAATTATATGACAAACACCTATACTATAAGCATTTATTTAAACTGTTTATCCAAACTCGGCTTGGCCTCCAATACCATTTTCCATGCATCATTATTTGCGGACGATACCATCTTTTTGTGTGAAAAACTTGGGAATAATTTGTGGAGCTTAAAAATTATGCACAGAAGCTTTGAGTTAGTATCAGGTTGCATTACACCCATCGATAAATTATCATTTTTTGTACATGCATCACACTTATATGTTAAAACAGAGTGAAAAAACTAAACAACGGAATATTAGTTAATCAAATTGAGTGTAACTTTTGAAAGCTAATAGCAAGCATCACTGGCAAAGGGTACAATAAAAACTCAGATAAAATTGAGGCGCATCAACAGAACTGGAGAAGTGGAAAACAGATCACCGGTATTGGAGAAGTATGTTGCCTTCATGAGTAATCAAATTCAGCAGCAACACACAGACACAAACAATTGAAGAATTCTGCTCAATGGTGGCACCTATTTGGGCTGGTGGCAAGTAGAAAAAGAATAGTAAATATCCATATTGACACAATAATATGACAAAGACTAATTCTATGTTTAAAAACATGAGTTTGTGTTTTAATATATGCTGATGTTAAGTCAAGATAGTTGGAGTAACACAAAAATGTGGAAATGCATTAATGATATTTATTTGACTAATAGATTAGAGAAGAATATAACCTTTGTCACAAAAGTTTGATACAATATATGCATTAGAACCAACTCATTAAAATGTATATGAAATCATATACACAAAGCGCACCTAACATATTTGGAGTCAGTTGCTGTATGTATCTCCTTTTTGTATGTTCTACATCAGTAAAACATTTACTGGACTTGGCTGCAGGTCATGCATGTGAATTGGCTTCTCACAACAGCAAGATAGAGGTGACACAGAATACAATTCTATCATAAGAGAATGAGTTGGTGTTATTATATTGTATTTTGAAGTAACTAATGAAATTAAAAAATATTAATTGATGATGGCATAATAAGAAAGAAACAAAAAAAGAAGTATTTCAGGGACTCACCCAAATAGGAAACTCATGTGATCAGTTCGCCATCGATAACTATGGAGGGAATGTGGGCAATCTTACGCCACTCTTTCCCTTGCTTTGTCCGTACACTTGCTTCTAGTAATGGACAACGATCCATAATTAGCACTGAAAGAGAGGTAGGCAATCCTTTTTTTGGCAACGAATTGAGTTTGGGAGCATTAACAATCTCAAGCTTTTGGAGGGAGGTGAGATGTTGAAGCCACTTCCCATCAATTCTTGTACCATTAAAACCACGGATGAATAGCGTCACAAGCGATGCTGGTAGTAATGGCACCATCAGTTTGTTCACCGTATAATCGTCGTTTATTCGCAACACTGAAAGACAAGTGAGATGTTCCCAAGTTGGTTTATTATACTTCCACATAATCCTTCCAACAGAGCCAACAGTCAGTTCCTGTAAACTGATAGGCAGCTCATCTATGCCAAGAGATTGAAGATTTGGTAGATTATCAATTTCCATTTCTTGAAGACCAGTTAGAATGTTCATTCCTGAAGGTAGTGAATGAAGCTTCTTACACTTCCACATTGCAAAATAAACCAGGTTTGGAGTAGGCAATCCACTTAGTGAAAATGACTCCAATTCATTACAATCCCATATTTTGATGCTTCTAAGAAATGAGAGACTCGTTTCTGACGCTCCTTCTCCAATTAATGTGTATTTCAGATTTTTACAACCCTCAATAAACAAACTCTTGAGGACAGGGAGAGCACCCAAGGTAAATGATATCATTGAATTACAGCTATAAGATATTTTCAATTCCTCAAGTGATGTGTAATTGTGCAAGTCTTCATGAGGAAGGAATTCTAGATTCTCACAATTACTTATTAAGAGAAATTTAAGGGATTTTGGTAGACCATCTGTTGGGAGAGACGTCAGAGATGGGAAGCCTTCTATGGTCAACTGTCGAAGAGAATTCAAAGGGAGCATCAGCTGGTTGAATGCATGATCTGGTGATGAGATTGGCTGCACCAATAGAGGACATTCTCTTAACTCAATTTTTGGTAGACCATCTGTTGGGAGAGACGTCAGAGATGGGAAGCCTTCTATGGTCAACTGTCGAAGAGAATTCAAAGGGTGCATCAGCTGGTTGAATACATGATCTGATGATGGGATTGGCTGCACCAATAGAGGACATTCTCTTAACTCAATTTTAGATAACGAAGGAAAATTGTCAATTATGTTTCCTACTCTCAGTTCCGGGCACTTACTTAGTGACAAAGTTTTTAGACTAAGAAACTTTGTATTCAAACCTCCAATCAAGTTCCATTCCTCCCACTCTTGCACATCCTCAAAGGGGAGAATCTCCAAGGAGGGAAATGGTTGAAATGAAGAAACATCACTTCCATAGAACTCAGTACCAATTGCTTGTACTGATTGCATCTCTTCAATTATGAGTTCTTTCAAATTACTCAATTGACCGAGTGGTGGAAGCCATAAACAATTATCACAATTTGAGATCCTTAAATACACCATGTTGCTAAATAAAAAATCTCCCAACCAATTTGGAAAGCTGATTCCACAATAGCCTTTGATGGTGAGACTTTTCAAATTTGTTGAAGGTTCCAAATGTTCAAGTACAACACATTGAACTTCTGATTCTGAAAAAGTACTACCACAGTCCCATTCTAAAGCTAACTCGTGTATTCTCTCTTTCGTCTTCAAATTGGCTTGAAAAGCTTCAGAGGGGTCCTTAACATTTTGCAGTTGTGAGATGGAAAGCTTTCCGTGTAGATGGGGAAATTTTCCTAGCTCTGCAACCTTCAATCCACCATCATGTTTGCTCACAACAAAATCAGACAAAAATTGAAGATTTTCTAGTTTGGCTATTTGTGCGGGCATCTCTCTCAATGCAGTGTCAGTAACATCAAGGTGGCGTAGATTAACCAATTTTCCCATGTCCTCGGGCAATTCAGTGAGCCTTTTACAGCCTGACAATAACAAGAACTGCAGATTGTAAAGTTTGCATGTTTTAGAAGGCAACCTTTCAATCGTAGTGTGAGAAAGATTTAAGTACCGCAGGTATGACAAATTTCCAATAGAGTTGGGAACCTCAGTGATACTCTTGTAGTTTGACAAAGACAACACACGTAACTGTTTCATTGTTGGCAGCAAGTCATGTACTACCTTGTTCGCTAGCAAACAAAGAGGCAATTGTCCTTGTAATGGCAATGCTAGAAAGGTACGCAAATCTTTTAAACCAAACAATTTATCAAATTTATTAAATGACTCGTATATTTCTCTATTGTATGACAAAGTATGTACCCTTTCATGTAAGATTTGTTTGTCAAACCTGATACAGTATGGAGATGAAACCCTTGTGGCTAAATCATGGGTGAGGTTATTCATTTCAAAGCTTGCTTCCTCACCATCAATAGATCGTCTCTGTATCAACAACCTTGACACTAGTATATCAAAGTAGTCTTCCCCAACTTTTTCCGAACTTGCCTGACTTGTGGAAGATTCTACTAAGCCTTCTGCAATCCACAACTGAACTACCCTCTTTTTTTCTAAGATGGACTCTTTTGGAAAAATTGAAAAATATGCAAAGCAGCGTTTTAAAGGAGTCGAAAGATAAAAGTAGCTCAATTGTAGATCGGCTTGGACCTCATAATCTATCAATTCCCCAATGTTAACTCCTAGCACATACTTCCAGTTATCTAGAGACAATTCAGTATGAAGAAGAGCCCCAACTGATATTGCAGCTAATGGTAATCCGTCACATTTTTTTGCAATTTCTCTACCAATTTCTTCTAGATCAGACCGTTGTTGGTTATCCAATGCTCCAAATGCATGTCTGGCAACTAAAGACCAGCAATCTTCTGTTTCCAGATGTCTCATATAGTGGACATAAAAAAAGGTTTGCATGGATATTGGAACTCTTTCATCTCGTGTAGTGATGATGATCCTACTTCCAGTTTCCGCCACATTAAAGATGTCCATCAGTAATATCCATTTGACGGATCTTGCATCCCACACGTCATCCAATACTAGCAAAAAATTTGGGTGCATGCTATTCACCTTACTTGTGTCATTTCTTTTTTTATTCAAGTTATCATTACTGGTTGTTTGTGATGTAATATATTCAAGAATGGTTTCAAAAACACTCGAATCATCAAAATATCTCAAGAGACGTATCCACACTTTTAACTCAAACCTGTCCCTTACTTCGGGGTCGTTGTAGACGAGTTTAGCAAGGGTTGTTTTACCAATCCTTGCCGTACCAACAATTGAAATAATTCTTATTTTACTATCACTAGACAACAAAATATGTTTAAGTTTGTCTTTATCACTATCTCTACCATAAACTAGTAACAGTAACATTCCTCATTTTTTTCTCCAGTATATAATTAAAATATTTTATTAGTATCCCTGTAATTTTATTAGCATCAACTTCAAATTTAGAACTTGAATTTAATGTCAGCAAAATTCTTATTTTCAATGAGTTTGTTATTGTCTTCCAAGAACTAAAGACCCATTGAACCAAGGCACGATTCCTAGGTTTTGAAGTTTACTGTGACAGATCCTTGAAAAGCTTAGGATGTGCGTTAAAGAAAAATCGTAAAGTTGTCGCTTATGCCTTTAGACAATTTAGACCTCATGAGGAAAATTACACTACCCACGACCTAGAGTTAGCAACGATAGTTTTTACCTTAAAACTTTCGAGACATCATTTATATAGTGTTAAGTTTGAAGTTTATAATGATCACAAAAGTTAGCAAAACCTCTTCGACCAGAAAGAATTAAACAAGGTAGAGGTGGTGGATGAAGTTTATGACTAATTATGACTTTGAACACATATGGCCAAGGAAAATGTGGTGGTCGATGCCTTAAGGAAAATCACTTCACATAGTCCACTTGATGGTTCAAGAGATAAAATTGTTGGAAGATTTTGCAAACCTCAAGTTAAACCAGGAACCACTTGAGACAGGAGTCTTACTTTCACATTTGGAGATTTCTTGTGACCTAGCTATGACGGAATAGGGTCGGGCTAGCCTAGATGTGGTGGAGTGTTGCAAGCTAAGAGGAAGAAATAAGAACAATAACACATGAGATGGGAGAAATAAGAACTTCATCATCACATACATCATTTGGTTACTCCCAATCCTAGAACGGAGAGAAAACTTACTCAACCATGTTTAAAACACAAGCCACAAAAATCAATCTAAGTATTGGGTAAATAATAACAAAGACTGGAAAGCAGAGGAATGAAGATAAAACTCATCTTTTGCAAAGGACCTCCTATAATTCCTTACTGACTTGAGGAATTCCTTTATTTCTCGATTTTGTGTTCTTCAAACTTGTCAATCATTTTGTTTCTCCTTAGATATAATCCATATATAAAGTCGCAACAGGACATAATCCATATATAAACTACATACATAATAAATTTCGTTCATATAATAATAATATACTCTAATTTGAAGCAAAGTGTTGGAAAACATGTAAATAAAGCTATTCAATGGCATTCTATATATAACATGTTTGTAATAATCCAGAAGCTAACAAAGCTTCCACACTTCTGCCAAACTGACATGAGGTGGGGGTGGGGGGACCACATCAAAATCATCATTACCTATGTTAATCAAGCTACTCAAATCAATGACCAAATATCAGCACAATCTGCAAACATGAGCAAAGAAATACAAGTCATAGTCACTCCATTTAGCAGCTTGCAATCCAAAGTTTCAAGTGCCATGTCATTATACAAATTATTCAAATACCTGAAAAAGCACATTATCCTAAGAGTTTCAAGATTGTTTACAATAAGTGCATATTACACTGAATACTCATGTCAAAAAATAACATGAATGCATAAGGAAAAGTTCATAATATTCATTTCAACAGTTTTCTCAATGAAGATCAGATAAGCATGTCATGCCATGTGCATAAAGCGACCCCCTGTACTTGAAGAATAAGTCCCACCAGCCACATGCTTATAATCTGTTAGGTTGTCACTAGCCTCGGTCATATTCTTCTCATGCCCATAGCACTGCTCATGCCAATCTGAAGCTAACATGACATCTGGCCAAGTGATGTTCAACGACATAGATCGGTTTTCACTGTTTGGGGTAGAAACTTGGTCAAGAGGCTCATATTTAACATTGCTGCCTGCAGAAATTTCTAACATCACAACTTTTGCAAGGAATTACAATATAGATTTCTTGCAATTGACAAACTAAAAACAGAAACTAAGGGGGGAAATCTACCACTGATTTTAAGTATTTATTTTTCAAATGAAATAATGAAGCATATAATAAAGCAATTAATATAAAAAAAAAATATTTGTGAAGTCTTGCATGGTGCCAAAGGTGTATATGGAAGTGTGCGCGAATTTGAAAATGCTTTTCAAGTTGAACTATTAGTATTCCGTATACTGCATTAAAAGGCACTAACCACTAAAGTTCTGAGCAGGTGTCAATTTATCCCATGAGTCTGTATTGGTGTTAACAGCATGGCACTCATTCAGGATCGAGGTTGCACCAAAGGGAGATGCATGGTCAGCGTAGTCTTCCCATTCTGTCTCATTCATGTTCAAAGCAGAACTCTCACCTCCGTCAATAGGAGTTGTAGTAGATGAATGCGAACTCTTGTCAGAACAATTGTTATTTGAATTTGGAAGAGTCTTCTTCTGATAAATAATGGCCTCAAGCGTGCCACTATTATTTGGAGAAGAACAACCGGACTCTTGCGCACCATGTGGCAGAGGAGACTGATTGAATACATCAACAGACTCATTCAGTGGAGATGGGGGAAAGTTACCCCCCCAGCCACCAAAGCCGGTTTCTGGATATTGGAGTGAAGGGAGCTCCAACTTCACAGCCTTGGATGTCGGCTTAGAAGTAGAGGAATTGCCATTCGATACGGAATGGCGGTAATACATTGAGTTATGTGAGGGGAGACCAGGATCAAGAGGAGAATGTAATCCGAAAGATTGCACAGTCTTATCAGAACTATGATCCTGAACATGGTAAAATGGATAAAACCAATTCTTGTTCGTTCCACTTGAACCAATAAAAGACATTGTTGATGGCACAGGATTGCAATATGGAGGAGAATCAAGACTGTTTTGCATAATGCTATTAGCAGAAATATCAGGATTCTCAGGCAAAATTGTAATAGGTAAGATTCCCTGATTTTCCTTCAAGTTGTCAAATATTGCATCATGCATCTCATAGTTGTTTTTTGGCAAGAAATCATGATGCCCTCTATCACCATCATTGATTCCACCGGTGCTTTGGCCATGTTTACTCCCTTTCATTGCTCGCAAGCGCACTTCTGGAGGATAGAGTGGCAAGCCTGCCCGATGACGCCTCTTGGTCCGGGTATTCCAGTAGTTCTTTATTTCATTATCTGTACGACCAGGCAACTAAAAGCAAAAGAAATCAATCATAAAAAATAATCATGGATTAAGAAATTAATGTGGTAATAAAAGCAAAAATTTATTGGGATCAATAGCATTCTTTCCCCTTGACGGAGGATAGTTCTTTATTTGAAAAACCAAAATGTCCAGGAGTATTTATTTAGGACACAGTTTATTAAAAGCATTTATCTGAAATCTAAAGCTATCAATAAACCTCCTTTTTCACACAGATTTAGCTCCTCTAAAGTGAAAAATGCATCTCCTATTTTAGAGAAGACAACCATTTTTATGGATATAATTGATCTATCACCTCATATTTTCACTCAACTCAAATTTATGCAGCACATATAAAATGTCTTAACAACCCTTAACATTTAGGCTTTTCCAACTTCTTATAAATTTGGGAATGGAGCTCCTAACGGAATTTAGACAGTAATAGGGAGTCTGCATGTGGGGGATCAAATCCCCTGTGGCTGTGGCCCCATCCGACAGTAGCATGTCCTTAAAAGACGAGAGAGGTACTATATGATATGATATGATCTAAGGCTCGAACTTGATTTTTAAAGAAAGAAAAATAATCTTTTGGACTGAATGGAAAGGTGAATGAGTTTAGCACGAAACTGATTACTGCAATTGCAAAACATTGGGTGATATGCAAGGAGAGAAAGAAAAATAAACAAGTATCTTTACAATTAATGCAATCTCAAGAAAAAAATGGTTAACCAACGTTCAAATACATACAAAATTATCGTTACTACAAAAAATACTCAGATTTACACAGTTTGTCCAACCAATATACTCTAAAATTGATATAATTTCACGTAAGAAATTTTTGTTGAGCAGCAGAAGACCGCAAAGTCAAGAATGATGCGATCACCTGACATTGGAAACCTTCTTTTTATTACGCTTCGACACTTTCAATGATGTATGTTGAATAAAGTTAATGTTAAGAAAATTCATAATTATGTTAATACATTTCGGTATATAAATTTAAATTAACAGAAATCTGTATACAGAAAAAAATGATTAGATGCTCTGATATGAATGTCTTCTGGAACATTGTACAATACTGATAACTCAGTTCTTTAAATAAACATAATGATCATGTAAAATCTACAAAGATGTTACAAGGCTCTCTATTGTATAACAGTTGTCACACAATTTTTTAATATCAAACGGTGTTTATACAGACTGTTTTATTTTAAGTATGAAATCTTACTAAATGACAAGCAACCAGCTATTAAGATGAAACCATGCATATTTAGATTATTTAACGGATTTAATTCATAGACCGTCAGTGTAAAGTCGTCAGATCATTAAAAATGTTTGACTTTTATCCTTAACTACTTCTAAAGTTACACATATGGAAAGTTGTGATGTGCTGACAGTGTAAAATAAATTACATTGACGGTGTATGGTAATTAAACTCTTATTTAAATAGCCAGTTTCATTCATTTATCTACATTTTTGTTGTTGAATAGGGACTGTATTGCATAAATCTAACTGTTTTATTTCATATAGCTAGGGACAAATTCAACAGAAAACAGGGTAATCATAAAGAAGATACATTGAAGATGAACATATCACTGACATCACCTATCGCAAATAGTATATTCATATATTAAACAAAAAGCAAAAGAAACAAAAAAACAAAACACAAAAACTAGAGATGCAAGGCAACGAAAAAGACAAATTGTGCTTACGTGCGCAGCCATACGTGCCCATCTGTTTCCCATTTCGGAATGGAGTTGAGCAATCAAATGCTCCTCATCAGCAGTAAATGATCCTTTCTTTAAATTTGGCCTTAAGTGATTTGCCCATCTCAGACGGCAACTTTTTCCACAACGAGACAAGCCTGAATGCTTCTGAACAGCGTTCCAGTTGCCTTCTCCATGCTTCCTGACGTAGTCAACCAAAATAGCATCTTCTGCAGATGTCCACGGCCCTTTCTTCAGAACAACTCCACCATTAACACTTCCTCCATTACCCTCACCATTTGACCGTGACCGTGTTTGATCGTTGCGGAGCATATCATCTTCAATCTCATTTTTCACTCGACTCATCTCTTAAACAATAGTGTCTGCAAATCATTTTACAACCCCAAATTAAATTACTTAAAAAGCCAAAAAAAATAAAATGAAATGAAACCCTTCATAAAAAGCAATTAATGTCTTAAATTCACTCTGCCATTATTTAGATCTTAGTTTTGCGTAGGGGACCGGGACATGTCGCGTCACGACACAAATATTCAATTCAATAATCTTTATCAAAGTGTCTCAAATACAAACAGAGCTACCACAATAAAAGCCAAGCAAATCCATCCTTTAAGATGAAAGAGTTATGTAAGCATAGAAAATTTAAGTTTCTATTAATAACAGCTCTGAGAAATCATTGATGAAATCCTGTAAATCAGGAAAGAGACCACTAAAATGAAACCAACTAAGATTTATTGCAGTTTCAAATCATATTAATTATGCTTTGCCAAATCAGGAAGTAAAATAAATACAACAGTATCAAACAAAAATTCCCAATACACACATCCTAATACTGGTTTACACAACATGAAACACAATTATCACAAAATTTATAACATGAGAAAATGAACATAAACAACTCACAACAACAACAAGTCTTATCCCAGTAAGTCGGGTCGGCTACATGAATCAAATGTCGCTATAATGTTCTTTCCAGCTCAACATGTATAAATAATAAATAATTACTACCAAAGGAATAAATTCTAATACTTGTTTAAAGCAACTTGGAACACAATTATCACAAAAGTAATAACCTGGGAAAAATAAAAAAATACAAAATATCATCATTCACTTAATTCAAAAAAATTCCTATGTCCAAAGTTCAACAAGTATAAATAAATAAATTACTATCAAAGGAAAGTAACTTAATAAATAAATAAGAGTGAAAAATTTATACCTGAAATAGAAAGTGATAGTAATGAATTTAAGATCCAAAGGTGTTAACTGAAATTCCCAATAAAAGAACAATCTATATGATGAAATAGAAGCTGAAATTCAGCTACAAACTGAATGAAACAGTGAAAACTGTGTCCCTGAAATTCACACATCAAAAATAAATTAAATAAAATTGAAAAATTAATCAGACCCATTTAATTGTTTAACATTAAATGAAACAATTAAACACACACAAACAGAAAAAACTAAAAATCTGAATGAAAAATTCCAAAAAAAAAAAAATTAAAAAAAAATTATTAAAAATTAAAAAACAGAAAATTAATGTGACCCATTTGAGTATTCAGCATTAAATGCAAGAATGAAAAAGAGAAAAACATATTGGATGAAACGAAAATGGTGGAAAATGGATCCAGACCGAAGTTTGTGAAGGAGTTGAAGAAGGATCCGGTAGAAGAAAGAGCACAACATTGGGAATGATAGAGAGAAACAAAGACAGAGTTACATCGTCGTGTGAGTGAAAGTGAGAGAAAGAGAGAAAATGGTACTTAGGAAGAGAGAGAAAGAATGAGAAAATGAAGGGAAGAGAGAGAATTGGAAGAGAGGAAGGAGGTGGTGGAAATAGAATGGAGATTTTGGTACCTATGGGATGCTACCACCTATCATTCTCTTCTCTCTATTTTCTTAATCTCAACTTTATATTATGATGGATTCTGAATTATAGATCGGTCACTATTATAAGCAAATATTTATTTATTCAATAAATAATGTATAGATCATTCGGTCAACTATTATATTATGGATGGATTCTGAATTATAGATCATTCGGTCACTATTATAAGCAAATATTTATTTATTCAATAAATAATGTATGTAATCCATTAAATATATTACATACATTATTTATTGAATGAATTTAAAAAGTGAATTGATACTTGTAATAATGACCCGGAGGGTGTATAGTATACAATAATATAATAATTAAATAATAAAGTCTTCATCATTAAATATTTAGATTTTGTCAGAAACAATCATTAAATATTTAGATAAGATTTACATGTTATAACTCAACTAATAAAATTACAATCGTGTCACCGCGACCTTAATTCAGTTGGTAAAGATAATGCATTGTAATATGTAGGGTTTGGGGTTCAAAACTCAACATTCTACTTATTCAAATTAAAATGTGGTCAAACATAAGAAAGTGTGTTTTCACAATCAACATGTTTTTATATCATTTACATTCAACACTTTCGATTTCTTAGCATCATAGGGTGTTGAGTTTTTACATAGAGTTCAAAGGGTCATGAATAGTAACGTCGTGTCTCATATGTCCATGAATGTTTTGTTTACGATGATTGGTGGATGGCAAAACCAATTATTGTAAACTAATCATACCATCAAATTGTGTCTCATCTAACAATATACCATCAAATAGTTGTGGGGGAGTAAACCATCAAATAGTTTATCTTTTAAAATTTTACTATGCATGACCTTTTAAACTCTATGTATAGGTCCCTGTCATGTCTCCTTCGCAATCGGTTGCCTACTAAGGCGAATTTGGTGGCTCGTGAAATGCGAGGTCATAATGCACAATTGTGTGTCTCTAGATGCGGGGAAGTGGAAACAGCTCAACATTTATTTGTTTCCTGTCCCATATTCAGTGAGTTACGACATCATGTACGTGCATGGATTGGAGTTTGTGTTAAAAGAGGAGTGTTATTTGGTACGATAAGTTTAGCGATGAAAAGCAACGAATGGACACAAGAACGGACAAATATAACTCCACATTTGGAGCAATGCATGTTGTTTAGTGGGGTGAATTAGGCCGGTCAACACCTTTCATTATTTTTCGTTGATGAATTACTTGTAACAATGAACATTACGCTTGCTCAAAAGAGAATGTTGTTTGCACATCTTTATAAATTACAGAGATGACCACATCTGCATTATGCACTGTATGATTCCACTTTACCATTGCATCCATATATCCCCGACGTTAAACGCATGTCTAAGTAGAGAACTATTTACCTTCCCCACATATATTGTTTTTCTTTTATCAAATATAATATTAGTTCTACCATTATATTAATTTATCTATAACTTTAAATCAAAGATTAAATCGTTAAATTTAAAATTAAATAGTTAAATTATTAAACTAATGATATTATGTCGTTTTATCAATGATATGTCATAAAAAAAAGTCATTTGAAACCTGAAATGTGAACTTTTTGTAAAAAAAGAAATGAATAAAATTGAAAATAGAATGTTTAAAGGGACAAAAAAATGAAGAATTCTTTTAAAGGGACTAAAATAAAAAATATATATTATATTTAAAGAGACTAATAACATATTTAATCTTATTATTTTTGTAGACATTTAATGCTATTATTATTAATAAATGCATTTCTTTTTTTTTTCAAGGAAACTACAAAATGAAACACACTAAAGTGTACATTCTAGTCCTACCAAAAAAAAATGCATTTTGTTTTTCACTTGTTGTAAAATAACAATGACAACCAACAACCAAGCAATTCAGGCAACAATGTTCAACCTTGAACAAATTTATCAACCTTTTAGTATAGGAAATATTTACATTAATTAAATCCAAAGCATAAAGATAAAGATAATATAGGAACAAACACCCCAAGATATTTTATCTAGCTTGACCCAAATTCACCTATGCTTAGGGAGAGAGCCCGTTTTTCGATCAACTATCAATTAGTCGTTAGAAGAACAACAAACTAATTTCTATCATTTCCCAATCTCTCAATGACACTAGAGTTATAAAAGTGACCAAAAAATTATTTCCAATTGTTCACCGAGAACAATCTCCAATTCCTCTCATTTTCCCTCTCATCCTCTCACTTGATAATCACTGACTCAAGAATTCGCTAAAGAAAGCTTGAAATCCTTCCTCCAATAATTCCGAACCAGGATGTTTTGTGTGTATTCCCAACCATAGAATCTCATTCAAGAGTCCTCAACACTATTATCTATCATGTTCCCTTTCTCTAGGTTCTATATCTCAAATGAAATAAAAATATGATATTTATCGACAAAAACACAAGGTTGATTCGAATAAATCTTTCAATGGTTTTCACATTATCAGAATAATCCCCACTAGCGTGACAAGATATCAAAAAATCAGCATGATTTAAATCACACTAACTTACTTCCGATGTCTCTTTTTTATAGGAGTAGTTTACAAAAAATCACGGGTATTAAAAAAAATGTTGGAGTTTTTAATTAGATTTAGAAGCTCAATTTAGTATATTAGAATCTTTTAAAAAGGAATGATATTGAGTTGTATTGATTTTGTGCATATAAAAATTTGTTGGCCAAGTTTGTAGAAATGGTGCAAAATACTCTAAGTGCGGTACAGAAGGAACATAAGAGTTGTGAGCCTAATTTGAAGGAATGTTTGTCCCGAAATTTGTGTACAAAAAGGAGTATCCTAATTTTCTGTACTTCCACTCAACCCTAGCCGTTATTTCTTGTCTATCTTCACATTTCATCTCTACATTCATCATCAACCTCATTTTGAAGCCATTTGAGCTGATTCTTGAAGTTTTCTAGCGGAGTGAATGAAGTGTTATTGTGAGCTTATGGTAATTCCCTTGCATATATCGTTTTGGCTTGTATTTCCTATCTTATAATTTTAATTATTAGTTGAATATTGTTATAATGAACTTATTTATGTTTAATCACAGTTCATTTGGCAATTCCTAAGCTCATTATGAGATAAAACTCTTTCTATTTAAGGATTAATATGGTTAGAAATGAAGTTTATATGTTAGTATGTTGTGGCATGTTTAGCTTACTCTTACACAAGTTATTTTACTGTTAACTTTAAGATTTAGCTTGATCACTTCGTTTTACCGTTATTCTTTTGAGTTTGAAAAGGAAAAAGATGAAAATGCTAAATTTATTATTGGATATAGTCAACATGCTTGTAAGATAAAAATGGCTAAGAATAACATATAATTAATTCCATAGGAAGTTGTAGGATTGAATTTGTTGCAAGATTGAACTTGTTGCATGAACCTAAGAAACATTATTAGTTGTCAACCAAAAATGATATCTTTTTTTCACACAAACAACTTATTCGTATCGAAATTATTTTAAGTTAGGAACATAATCAATCCTCGTTGGTTCCATCTTTGTTTATACTAGTTTTTGATTGTGTACACACTTGCACATCTTAATCACACAACACTGACGAATTAGTTTTTTTTTTTTTTTTTTTTGAAAGAACACCAACAAACTATTTAAAATGGTGATATGTCAATTACTAATGTCACAATGAAAAAAATTGTTGACACAAGAAAGAAAAAAGATTTGTCACCAAATTAGTCCCTCCTATGTTTTCTTTTTATTTCATTCAAAAAAATGTTTTCTTTTTATTTAAATTATTACTAAAAAGGACCAAATTAGTCGTCATTAATTTAGGTCAAATAAGTCCCTTAATAACTCTTTCGATCATCTTTGATTTCTCATAAATAAAATGACCCTTATTTGACAACCAAAAATCAAGTTCAAAATATACCAAATATAAAAAAGATACTACGACGACAAATTAAAATGAGCGGGTACCATCAACATTGACAAATTTCAAAACTATATGATAAAAATGCCAAGTATCGAAAAAACACTACATGCCCTAGTTAAAATAGTTTAGGTTTTCAGGAGCAGGGATCATCTGAGTACATATCTTAGAGGATTGAAAGGTCCTACTGAAAGTGCTGGTGGTTGTATTGATTACGTACTTACAACTGAAGAAAGAATCAGGTTGAAAGGTGGTGGTGTAACTTATACTCTTATAGAAAAAGAATTAGTTTAAAACATATACCAAAACAAATCAGAACATAAACCAGAAAAATCGTATAACACCAATCATAAAACCAGTGCTAAATGGAGGTAGTATAAATTTACATTTGCCAATATTGCTAATGTGAAAACCAAACACAATGAAAGGATAAATAAGCATCAGACAAGATTAGTTTTAATGTGATGATATACTAAATTATTTAACTTCTATTTTCTACCAAGATTAGTATAAATATAAACTAGTGGAATCTACCTGTGTTACACTCTCGTCTTGATTTCAATATTTATCGTATACTATACACTAAAAATTTGTCCAAAATTGGACTAATTTCGGTCTTTTAGGATGAGCAAGATCACTAATTTTTTGAAGGAAGGATGAGCAAGACTAATATATAACGTAAAAAAGAGAGACTAATATAGGTTATTTATTTGATGAGAAATTAAAGAGAGTAACTAATATGAGTCATTTAATTGATGAGAAATTAAAAATGATTGAGAGAGTAGAAATAATTAAGGTGAGACTTATATGATTCAAATTAATGAAATAATTTGGGCTTTTTTTAGTATACAATTTTTGCTCCAAAAAAAGAGTATACAATTTTGAATTTTAAAATAATAAATAAAATGGGAGGGACTAATTTGCTCCTAAAATTATTTTATTCGTCAACAATTTTCTCCGCTATGAAATTAGTAACTAATAAATCGTCGCTTTATAGTTCAAAAAAAAAAAATTGTTGCTTTAACCTAACATGTCAGCAACCAATCAATCAATGAGAGATGTGAAATCTTAGACTAGTGTGTCTGAGTGCTTTGTAATCAAGTTTGATTATAGTTGAAAAATCTCTCAAGTGTGAGGGGAGTGGATGTAATCCCGGATTGTGGGGTGAATCTGGATAACGGTTTTTGTTGATTTTTTTCTCTTCCCCTCCTGCTTTCTTTTCTTGCCTCTGATCTGTCTTTAACTTAAAAAATATTTTTAGAAAAAATCAACACAATTCAAACCCTCCAACCTTCTTTCTTGTGTTTTTCTTGCATTCTAAATATGTATATAACAATCTTAACTGACATTCATTTTAAAACATAGACTAATAGCAAACTCCTACTTCATTAATCTCCGTAGATTTAACAGGGAGCATCCACTTTGATTGGGGATTGGAGACATGGTGTTAGTGGATTGGTGCCATGCCTACTTACATCATCATGAAACTTAGAATATTTTGTGAAAGACTATCACATTGATGCACACATAGTCCAAGCAATAATTCTTCTAGGGTTTAATGCCAAACACAATGAAGTGTATCTGGATTTCTTAATGTTTGAGATAGTATGCTATTACATCATCAAGCCGTTTACTAGTGGCAACTTACCAAAGCCAATGTTTTTGTTCTCTCTATGTCTAACCCATTTAGTAATAATAACGTGTATAGTATTGTTTGTATCTCCACTGGGTTAAGGTGTGAGGTCATTCAAGGCCAAATATAGATGCCAATTGTAATTGACTCCGTTCTCTATTGTTTTATTATTTCTTTTTCTTTTGCTCTCTCTCTTGTTCAAACAACTTTGAAAATTGCTCTTCTCCCAACAAAACATGTTCATGTTCAACTAAATGGACGAAAGCACCCTCGTGTGAATTTTTTTTATAAGTAAAATACCCTCGCGTGACTTAACTCACGGTGCTTTGCCGGTGGTATGAGCACATAAAACACGTTTTTTGGACGGTGGTCGGTTATTCAAACTTGATTTTACACGTTTTTTAATTGCATTTAGTGTAGTTATATATAATCTATGTAAGTCATTCCCCCTATAAATACTCTTCCAACCCTCATTGTTGCTCACACCATCATCTCACACTCTCTCATCCTCTTCTTTCTACAACAACAATGTTTTTCCATCGTTGGTCATTCATAGAAAGAGACCTCTTTGATAATTTCAGGGATTGTATGAACGATTAATAGAGATGACAACACACTGCAAAGAAGTGTGGTTTGTCTAGGTGTCGTGTTGGTTTGTTAGGGTGCAAGGTTGACCATCAAAGTCTCTTTCGCATTAGATAAGAAACATACCTTACCCAGCCTCCTTCTCCCCCACCATCTATTTCTCTTTCCTCTTCCCTTTCCCCCATCACCTTGTACCACTAGAGGTTTAACTTTACCCCATTAGAGGTTTATCTTTACCCTAGAGGTTTAGCTTTACCCCATCACCTCCATCTTCTTTTGTAGCAGATGTAGTTTTACCCTATTCCCCCTTCCCTAGACAAGAAACATACATTATTGTAAATGTATCGATATAATAATAAAATAATATTTTATGTGTATCAATTTTGTTCTTTTATTTATTTTTGTTTATATTTGCATTTATTTTATGATTTTGGCATCTAAAAAATATAATGTCTTCGAAGACTAATTAAACCCAACGTGAATTCGAATAAAGTTGTGTATTGAATAAATTCGAATAAAGTGGCATAAGTAAGCAATATCAATTCAAACAATACACCAATTTTTTTAGTTTTAATTTCATCTACATTACATTACATGCTTCCTAAATATATGTGGTATCATCATGATGTTTGATTTAAACTAAATTGTTGAAAGTTTGCTTAAAATGTTGGGACTGAAGTGTCTTATACTTAGTATAAAGATTTCCAACGCCCTTTGAAAACTTAAAAGAATGGATATAACACATGTTGCATTCTACCTAATGAGTTGTACACATTTTCCCATCAAATTCCCTCGTATAAAATGAGTAGTGATAAACTGAGATGGATTCCAAGAGGTTGCTTTGAACTTAATCTTGCCAACTGACAATTTCAATGGACAGAGGAGCACGATCAAGTACAAAACCACATTTTAGAGATGCATTCCCTTATGCCCCACTCGTTTTATACGAAGGAATCTGATAAAAAAAATTGTACAACCATTAGGTAGAATACAACATATGTTTTATCCATTCTTTTGACTTTTTAAAGAGGCTTGCAAATCTTTACATTCAGTATAAGACACTTCAATACCAACATCTTGAGCAAACCTTTCAAGAATATAATTTAAATTCCAACAAAATAAAGATACTACATAATAATGATGTTATCTAAATATAATTTTTGGCAGAATCAAACTGTTGAGAATATTTTCAGGTGATCTCAGCAATGTAGCTTCCATCTCAATCCTCAGGAACATGCGTACCTAATAATATAAGGAGAACATGCTCCTCACCCAGTCATTGTCTGTCAGCATTATCTTTTCCGACTGCAAATAATCGGGACGTGCATATTGCAGGTCCTCCACCCTCCTTGGGTCTCTGGGGTTGAGGGTTTGATTGATTTCATTCAGTTGATCCTTCATATCCTTTAGCGTGACATCGACCCGGACCTTGAACAAATGATGCTTTCCACCATTGAAACATACTAGAGCACTGAACAAATTGTTCATTGTTTTAAATCTACACCATAAGAAATTAAACAATCAATGAAAAACTCATTCAAACATTTCATCAAACACTTGGAGTACAAATAATACATAAACCCTAAAACTCATAACTACAACATAAACATGCAAACATCTAAACAATTAAGCAATATAAGTCATTTACATGTAAAGATTGTATCATTTCTTGCAAACAATAAAAAAAAAAAACTAAACAAACACTAAAACTAAAAAAAATCTAATTTAAGAGGAAAAATCTAACATATAAACATAAAAGGTTTATGGTGTTTGATTATGAAAATTTACTTGTTATTGGAGTGTTGTTGGATTTGAAGTTGAAGAAATGAGGGATTTGGTTTATTTGAGAGAGTTTTTGGAGATTTGTTATCGGCGTGAGTTAACTCACACTGGGCTTCGACGTGAGTTAACTCACCCTGGTTTAACACATGCGTAACTTAACTCACGTTGGGGACATTTTCGAAAGTTTGGTTGGGAGTGAACAAAACTTATTGGAAGAAAAGCATTTACATTCTTTGTATACACGTATTAAAGATCCAATTTGATTCATAACAATTTTCTCCCAAGCTAATTTAGTACGAAAATTTTACCTTATACTTCTACATCTATACTCCTACATATGTGCCTTCACCCCAACAAACAAGAACAAATTCCAATTTTAACCTTTTTAATGTCTAGTTTCACCCCCACAAAATATTTCTTGTAGGTAGAAGTTTTTTGGAACAATTGTAAACCGGAATACTTATGAAATGACAAAATGTATTTCTAAAACTCATTTGAAACCTTTTTATTCTTCTCTTCCATGAACCGAACCCATTTTTAATTGAAAACTAAAAGGTCCACTTTTTAATTCAAAACCTAACCCCTTTTTCCTTCTATATCCAAAATTATCCAACTTTGCCATGAACCGAGCTTTCCTGGGTTGAAAAAAAATATAGAAGATTGAATTAGAAAAAATAAAGATCAAGAATGGGATCTACGGAAACGATGAATTGTGGGAACCACAAGCTAACCCTCACTTGAATTTTTTATGGTTTGTAGGAGTGAATGTATATATGTTAGGGTGTGGGGTAAAATTTCCTTTAGTATCCGGTAAAATATAAACCTATATTAATTCTTAACATTTCATACGGATAACTAATTTATTATAGTAAACAAAACATAATGTTTGGGATAATAACAAACAAAACATAATCACCAAGAGTTTGGGATGATAACGCACTTCTTGTCCAAAGCATTAGAAACACACTTCATCATGGAAACGAGTTTATCTATAGTGCCATTGACTTCACCCCATCCTTGTTGGATTTGTCAACTTTTTTCTCTATGTTATCAACCCTTGTCACAAGTCTATTAAGAGTCTTCTTCCCTTCCTTTCCATCATCTTCAAGGCCTTCAACTTTTTATACATCAATTTGACAATATCCATAACTGTGTCTAGCGTCAGGAAGAACAAACATGGGAGGAATTTTATCGTGCTGTTTGAAGTTCCATATGTTGGGTCACTGAGGAGCTCGGGGGACTGTTTACATCGAGGTTAGAATAAACACACAAGTGAGAGATACACCACACTCTTACCCAAAACCTTAAGGCAATGAGTTTATGGGTCCCCTTACTTATAAGGTGTTTAACCTTTACTTTTCTATCCGATGTGGGACATAAATTTAGGGGTGTTCACGGTGCGGTTTGGTTTGGTTTTGAAGGTAAAAGTTATCCGAACCGCAAGATAAAAAAGCATGCGGTTTGGTTTGGTTCGGTTGACTTTAAAAATAACATCCAAACCAAACTAATGCGGTTTGGGTTGGATCGATTGATGCGGTTTTTTTGGAAACGATAATTTTTTTTGTTTCCAACGTTAAAATCAGGTTAAAAAGTTAAAACACAACATATTTTTCAGCAATGTTTTAAATTTCATCGAATATTACAATTTTATTTTCATTTTACAATGTTTCCAACAACATAGACCAAGTTAAAAACATGGACAAAACGTAATCCTATTTTCTAAGAAATGCAAAAGACTAAGATTTTAAATAAAAAGCAAAGAAGGAATCTAACAAGAGATAAAGTATGTAATTTTATAAAAGTTTCCATTGAGTTTCTATGAGTATATATGTTTAATTAACATCTTTCTTAACCGAACCAAACCAAACCATGCGGTTGAGCAAGAAAATGATATGATTACATCCGAATCACAATTTTCCTATTTGATTGGTTCGGTCCATATATCCATCATGCTCTCATCTCAAGCGGAAGCTCTTACTTGTCTGTATCGTTGTTGTTGGCTTCTCCACGACAGACCGACACAAGTATTGTCGTTGCTGGTTTCTCCGCAACGGACCGGGACCGGCTGCCTCGGTTGTACCTTTCGTCAAACCGGAGCTATGATACCACTGTTGGGTCAGGAGGGAAGCTTGGGGGACCGCCCACATCGAGGCTAGAGCAACCGCACAGGCGAGATAGACGCCACACTCTTACCCAAAACCTTAAGGCAATGAGTTTATGGGTCCTCTTACTTATAAGATGTCAACCTTTACTTTTCTATCCGATGTGGGACATAATTACTTACACTTGCACACAACACCATAGACAAATCTACACCATAATTTGATGAACGAAAATCTAACTATAAATTTTTGGTCAATATGTTTCTAAACCAATTTTTCATGAGCAGTATATAGATACTATAAAATTAAAATAAACAAATCAAATCCAAATTGATATAATACAAATAAAAAATGTGAACAGATAAAAATATGATTGTCCGTCTTATTGCTAGTAATAAAAAATGTGTAAATTATTATAATCCTCTTTTTGGGACTGAAATTCATAGTTTCCTTTTCTAACTTTTCTTTTCCCGGATTATCTTTCTGTCCCCTCATGTTTTTTCTCATATTCCTCCGAAGATGGAGAGTTGGCAGCATGGAGATGAGGACACCATGATCCTCAATATTGATGGAAGTGCTTTGACAAATCTAGGAAGAGCGAGTTATGGTGGTCTAATTCGTAAGCACGATGACAGTTCTCAACTTGGTTTTTTCGGAAGTTTGGGGATCTCTGATATCCTTCATGCTGAGATTCAAGCTCTTTGAATTGGAATCAAGTTGTGTTGGAAGGCAGACTATAGAAAACTTATGTTTTACTCTGACTCTCTTCATGTGGTGCATTTGGTGTCAAGGACACTCCATGTTTCCATCACTATGCCAATATTTTAGAATTCATCCGAACTATCCTCCTAAGATTTGGACAGTTACTATTCACCATATTCTTCGAGAAGGAAATTCATGTGCAGATGTTATTGCTAAGTTGGAAGCTAATGGTGTCTAGACCATCTTGTCATGGTCAATTAGTCTCCCCCTTATTTATCATCTCTTCCGTAATGGGTGATGCCTTAGGTGTGTCCTTTCTAAGGACCTAGTTTTTTTTTCTTCCTCTTTTTTGTTTTCTTTTCCTTTTCTCTTTTTCTCATGTAAACAAAAAAAAATATCTATTAGTAATTTATAAACAATGATTTAATTTATATACATTATCATTATAAAGTCTTTTTATAATATCTATAAATTATAAATGTTAGATAATTAAAAAAATGCTTAAATGCATTTTTGATCCCTTAACTTTTAAAAATTTATGATTTTGACCCTAAAACAAAAAATAACAATTTCACCCTCTATCTTTTGAGAAATATACTATTTTGACTCTCTATCAATAAGGAAAGATGTTATTTTAGCCCGTTATCTTTAGGAAAATACGGTCTTTGACCCCCTTATCTTTACAAAAAGCAACGATTTTGGACCCCTGTTTTAGGACATGTGCCATCTTCTAAGCAGGTTTGCAACGTTTTGTAAAGTTAGGGTAAAATTGTTTTTTTTGTTAAGGACCAAAATCACAACTTTTTAAAAAATGAAAAAAAAAAATTAGGGGGTAAAATGCATTTAATCCAAAAAAAAAACAACTTTAATCATAATCACTTTTATTAAAGAAGTTTTTTACAATGTCAATAAATTATAAAGTTTAGATCATAAAAATAAAATTGACTTTAATCATAATCACTTCTAAAGCCACAAACATATACTTTTTGTGATGTGTTAACAATTTGAAACTTCTTATATCGATAATGTTTGAAAATTAAACTTTAACCCATGTTCTCTCTTCATTAATCATATTTTTTAGAGATTCCAAATAGTCCCTTATTTTTATTTTTAAATTTATATATGAACTAAAAACAGTTACTCTATCAAATTTAATATTTTAATATTAAGTGATTTATCGTTGGAAAATGTAATATTGTATTCACAATCTGAAATATTTTGATACACGATCTGAAATATTTTAGTGTGCAATCTAATATATTTTGGTACTAGATATAATATTCTTTTGTACTTACTATGATATATTTTGGTATTCAATTTGAGATATTACTAGATCTAATGTGTGAGTTACTTTCTCTCAAAGTTGCTCATAACTTAGTTGTAAATTTTCTCTATAAATAGAGAGCTCACATAGTTCATTCCACACACCAAAGAGCTCTATTAAGTGGTCGAGAACTCTTTCTCTCCTTTCCCTTTTCAGCTTATGTTGAGCTTATGTTGACGAGTATTTCATCTCTTCATCTCATTTTCTGTCCCTTCAGAATTAAAAGTGTTCTTAAGATCATAGACCATATCTAGATATAATGTTCCTTTAGAATTAATAATGGTCTTAAAAACATAGTCTCTTTGATAATTTATGTCCTTTTGAAATAAAATTTACTTTTAAGATCATAGTCCTTTTGAAGAATAATTATGATGTTTGTTCAAAGTTAAGAATGATCTTAAGAGTATATGTATATGTCATTTAAATATTGTCTATTTTTGAAGAAATTAAAGGTTAGAATGGTGGTAGCACCATATTTTGGTTGAGATGTCATATTAATACTTCGAGATGTTAGATGTTAGAATGGTGGTGACATAAAATTTGAGTGGTCGCAATACCATATTAGCGTGGTCATGGTACCACAATTGATTGGTTTCAGTATTAAAATACAAGTGATCTTAGTAACATATTCGAGGTGTAATTCTCGAACGATCTACTATAGCGCAGTAGTTAGGGTTTTTCCCAACACATTCTCTCACGTCCAACATTTCTTAGTTTGGTGCGTATATATAAATGTTGGGTGGCTCAGTCGATAAGCTCTGGTACCATATTGAAATTTGGTTCTAATAAAAATTCAAGTGCCACATTAGATAGATAAGACTCTTCATAAGAGTTTATAAAGATGAGACACTCCTCACCTTATGAGCCAGTTTTGTAAGAATGAATTAGGGTCAATTTCAACATGGCATCTGAGTCTATCATTTCGGGCCACCCATCATTTATACACACACCAAACTCAATAGTGTTGGACGTGAGGGGGTTATTGGAAAATCGAGTGCCACATTTGATAGACAAGACTCTTCACAAGAGTTTATAAAAATAATGCACTCATCACCTTATGAGCTAGTTTTGTAATGATGAGTTAACCCCAATTTCAACACCCATAATGAGTAAACCATTTGTAAAAAAAATTGTTCCAAAATGAATGATACATTTCATTTTTCAATGCAATATTAATTACCGTTATTCAATTATTTAATCAGATTAATACTAATTGCATCACTTTCAATTCAATATCTTCCATTTTATATTTATGATAATGATGAATACACCAATACTTAACAAAAGTATTTAGAATTATTTATCTCTCTTTCACTTATATAATTTTTTATAATATGAGAAACGATCAAATATACTCATTGTGAGACAAAGGGAGCACGGGTGTTTGTCACTGTCAAGAAATGGGGGAATATGTAGGAACCAAGTTGGTCTAGAAACAATGACCTTAATGTTTTAATGACTAAGTGAATAATTAATTTATTCTCATTTTCTTAATTGTGTTGATAGTATCCTTTGAAGCAAGCTATTGCAGTGAAGACCATATAGTACTTGCGGTTTGTTGCCCAACGTAATAGACATGTGTATGTCATCTGAAAGCTAATACCATTTGGTGCTTACAGTCTAATGACCAACGTAAAACACAAAGTATGTCATCTGAAAGCTAAGACCATTTGACTTACATGCACATATATAATGCATACGGTTAACCTATCTAATACTTCTTTCGATTTTTGTATAGGAGAAATTGATTAATAAAAGTTAATGTAATTGCTATATTATGAACCAAACATCAACTTTTATTGATCTATTAATTATCTCTTATAAAAAGGACATGAGGGAATATGAAGCAAGACTATCACTTAATGAATATCATCATCAAATCACATGACCATTAGAGAGTCTCAATTATGGGAGCATTATTAATTACTACCCGAATAAATACTCCCTCTGGTTTTAATATGAGAAAAAGTTAAAATGTATTTGATCTTAATTTAGGTTAAATGTGTTTTGACTTTTGTTTATATTTAAAATTAGATGGAACACATAAAGTCAAAATGTATTTGAACTTAATTTAGGTTAAATATATTTTGACTTTTTTTTTGCGTTAGACAAGGAGAAAAGACATGCATCAAAAGGAAACACCGACATCCCAACTAGGTTGGCATCCAAACTAAAAAAAATTATTAAAAAAGGGAAAAAAAACAGATATACAAGAAGATGGGGGACTAGGCCAAAACCCTCAGAAGAAAATAAACAAAAACTACATCAGACTACAGTAAACTAAGGGAACATGTAGTTCGGCAGACCTACTCTATCTCGAAAGAAATCCATATGTAACTCCGCTGGAAGCGTATCTAACCAAACATAACCTTGAATGGCGTGACCCATATTCGCTAACCTGTCAGCACAACAATTACCTTCACGAAAGATATGGGAAGAAATAATCTGAATTCCAAGGCTACGAGCGTTATGTCATCTGTTCCGAACCAGACATTCCGCCACCCATGAGAAGTCGCATGTTCCATAGCTAAGCTGAATTCAAGAACTTTGGAATGGAACACTGAAGCAACACCAATGTTACAACAGAAATTAAAGCACCAAGAAAAGTGCCACGAGAGTCCCGAAAAAGCCCCCCACAGGCCACATGACCAACAAGCATGGAACCATCGGTGTTGACTTTCAACCAAGGAGAGGAAGTAGCCTTCCACGGCACCAGAATTATATCTTTGACAGTACGACAATGAGCAGAAACCGCAAAGGAGTCAAGAAAAGTTGAATCATATGGTAAGCATTTCCCAACCGAGGCCTTACTAGACATAGCCACCAAGGGTGGATACGCACTTTTATGGAGTGAATGGTAACTAAATTTGAGGAAAACCAAATAGTGTTGCGAGATAGCCAAATAGTATGCACTGTATGAATGGCTGTTGATAGGAAAATGTCCGCAATCTGAGAAGAACACTGAGCAGGAATGCAAGAAAGGAGAGAAAGAAATGATGCACAGTCTATCAAACAATTTAGCTTTCAACCAAGCCAATAGGCAGAAACAAATGATCCGACGTTTCATCCGTACTCAAGCAAAAACAACAAACAGAAACAATCACACAACCCCGAGTCCGAAATTTCACATCAGTAGGCATCTTTCTATGCATCAAGCGCCAAAAATTAAAAGAATGGGAAGGAGCTATGCACCCCTTCCAAATAAGATCCACCCAAGGCAGATTAGGAGCTGACGGTTTAGAGAAATCAAACGCTAGCTTCATAGTTAATATACCATCCATAGCATGAGACCAAACAAGAGTGTTCGGAAGAGGCACACACGGTAAAACAATTGATTGTTTATTAATTTTGTAATATAGGTTCGACCTTAAAGTCCATCTTTTTGAAAAGCAAAAAATAAAATCCTAAGCAACTTAAGGTATATTCCTCAACTCATAATATCAAAAAAAAAATCATTATTTAATATTTTCATTTATTGAATTATTAAAAAAAATCTATCAAATTTTTTTTTAACATAAAAATAAATTAATCAACAAATCTATCATTGAAAAATGTAAAAAGGAGACTATAGTATTCCTCTAATTTTGGCTGAGTAGTGTGTGAGAGAGAGTTCAATTAATTGCAATGATGATATTGTTAGGTTGAACATATTCACCATAATCAAACCTAATTGTATATGTACGTTTCAAGTGATACTTACCACTTCGGCTACATACAAATAATTGTTCACCTTTTATTGTTACTATTTTTCTCTTTGTTGTGAAAGTGACTCAAAATTGGAGAAATTGGATTTCTGAAAGAGCAAATTCGGGGTCCGGTGTGTCGTAACAATATAAATTTGTTACGTATTTTATGGGCCAGATTTGTTACAATTTGTTACGTATTTTATGGGTCAGATTTGTTACAATTTGTTACAATATGGGAGTTACTTTTACTATAAATATAGGCTTTGTATCATAGCAAACCTTGAGGGATAGAGGGGGCTGAAACAAGGTTTAGAAAGGCAACAACAAAACTAGGGTTTGTATAGAGTTTGTCTCTTTGGAACAAACACTAGGGTTTGAGGGTTGATTCACCTTGGGAAACACTATTAGGATTGAGTCTCTTGGCTACGGGAAGAGATTGAGACTTTGAGTAGAATTAGGCAGGAGACTTATTCTTGTAACTCATTGACATCTCTTTTGTAACGTTACTCATTATATAGTGAAACGGAGGGCTGCTCTCTCCCCCAGATTAGGTCAATTTGGACTGAACTGGGTAAACAAATTCTTTTGTGTTCTCTCTTCTTTTCTCTCGTTGTTTTCTACTTTTGCTTGTGATTATAACTGTTACTCACTTGTATTGGTTGCTTGATTATTCCTTGCTCCACACATCAAGTATTTATTGGTGTGATTTTTCATCGAATTCGCAACACTCTTTTATTCTTTTCTAGAGATAGATTAGGCTTATCTTCTTTTAGATTTAGTTCATTTTAGTGGGTTTTGGTTAATATCTCCCACTTTTGTAACCTTTTTTCTTTATTAGTCAATAAAATTTTCCTTTTATTCAAAAAATAATAATACTATTCGTTGGAAATGGTTATAATTTCAACAATAAATTAAATTGCATTTATGGATATGAGTGTTTGAAAAAAAAAAACTTCATGAATAAAAGAAAATGTAACAATGGAATTATTTTTAACATCAAATATGAACCAAAAATAAAAGTAGTACATAATCCACAAATACAAGTAGATGATGATAATTTTTCTTCTTTTATAAAGTAAGTCCAGAGTCTAGAGTCTGATAGAGTTCAGAGACTGGAACAATATTGAGAGTCTAATGCAGCAGATAGAAAAGTGATAAAGAGAGATAAGAAAAAGACACAAAATAATTATCATGGTTCCTTCCACAATCTGGAAGTAGTCCAGAACCCTTTGCACTTTCAACGAGATTTTCACTATAATCCAATCTGATTACAAATGCTCAAGCACACAGACAAGAGATTTCAAATACTCAAGAACACAAGCAAGAGATTTTTTATACTCAAGCACAAAAGCAAGAGACTTCTAAACAAACAAATTGCAAAGAAATATGTTTGGTTTGAACACTTGATTTACAATCAGTGGTGTTCACAACAGTTCAGACCGTAAGACTCTAGAATTTTTAAGATATAAAAGTTGTTAAGAAATTATAAGTGTTTGATGCACACTAATTTCAGTAGAGTTTTGACACTATTTAAATGTTGTAGAGTCTCTGCTAAATTTCAAGTTTTCATTTCTTTATATTTGTGTTTGACACTATTTATTTGTGTTTGTCATTATATCTGTTGATTAGAATCACATTATATTTTCCTTCTAATTTTAAAAAAATTAAATTACAATTCATTACAAGACAAAAAATGACAAACACAAATATAATGTGATTCTAACATCTATTACTTTGTATTGAAAAACAAAGAACTAATTTTGCATTCAATTTTTTTATTTTATGCATTACTTATTACAATAAGATGACAAAATCCGTAAAACCCCCACCCACCTCAAAATTATTCCTACAGAAAAATTAGACAACAAAATGCATGCATTTCTCATACCCAAATGAAAATAATCAAGAAAAAAATAGTTATTTTTGTCCCAATGTTTCAAACACCATTAGGTGCATGTTTCCCATTTTCATTTGAATATTTTGCATTGTCATATATAGGACTTGACTCCTCTAGAAATCTCTTCACTATCTTCATACTTGGATTAATCACAATCTCTTGATACAAATGCTGGTAATCTTCTCCCCTTAGAATGGCCTCAAAGACTTCTGTAGAATTAATATTGTTTATCATTGATCCAAGCTTATCAACCATATTTCGGATCTTCGAGAGTTGATTTTCAGCCAATATGAAAGTGTTTTGTTTGGTTTTTGTAATAGCTTCCTTTAGTATCTTTTCCTTTTGAGCATCAGTAATACATTCTTTCTTTTCTATCTCAAAATAAGAATGAAGTTCAGGAACTCCGATAGCCCTTCTAATTCCTTTTGTGTAATCTGCTCCAGGTACAAAAAAGTCTCTTATCTCATCTACCATCCCTGACTCGACCATTTCGTCAACTCTTTTGTATAAGTATGGACACAGAATAGGCAAAGACACGTCGACCCAAATAAAACAGCAATCATATTTTGAATGAAATGCAATGGTTGGGTCTTCAATTAATTTTTTCAGGTAAGAATTTGACCCTCCTACAATAATAGGTAGGTGTCCATTTTCAATTATGAGATTTAAAGCTTCGAGAACATGCTTGCAAAAATCATCCACGGTGAAATCATATTCAGGATCGTCAATGATGCCTAATATATGATGTGGTATTGAACGACGTTCAGATTCTTGTACCTTATTGGTGACAATGTCAAGGCCTTTATAGACTTGAATCTTGTCTGAATTGATGATCTCTGATTGAAATTGAGTTCCTAAGTTGATGGAAAGTTTAGTCTTCCCAGTTCCCGTTGCACCCAATATAAACAAAACCTTCTTCTTTTCTGTTAGGGTTGATGTAGTCAAAGCCATGAGATTCTTTTGGTGTAATATCTGAAGAAGAAAAAAAAAACACATAAAATGTAATTAAAATTAGTAAAAAATAAATTTAAACTTGAATCGAAATGCATTATTTCTAGATATCTAATTGGTGAGAGGGAATGAGTTATACCAAGAAGAGAGTTGATATATAATAGTTGAGTATACTTATCGTTTGTATTTTTGTTTTGTGATGAGTGAACTGAACTGAACTCTGGTATATATATAGTGCTCTCTAGGAACTCATTGAATATTTTTATTTTTTTTAAGAGATAAGATAGGAAAATTTATAGAAATAATTTTTATTTAGTAACTATCAAATATTAATTAATATTGCAGTCAAAAAATTTGAAAAAATAAAATTATATATCTACTATAAATGTGATTATAACCTTATATATAATTATGTTTACCAACTTCGTATATAAAATTTAATAAAAATTAAAATAATCAGAAATTTTAAGAGAATGGAATATATATAATTGTTTTGAATTCAGTCAATGGTCAAAAGATAATTATTTCATTCTTAATGCTTTCTAGATAATTATTGAATATGTTAATTTTTTTAAGAGATAAGATAGGAAAATTTATAGAAATAATTTTATGTAGTAACTATAAAATATTAATTAATATTGCAGTAATAATTTTTTAAAAATAATAGTATATATCTACTATAAATGTGTTTATAACCTTATATATAAATATGTTTACCAACTTCGTATATAAAATTTAATAAAAATAAAAATAATAAGAAATTTTAAGAGTATGAAATATATATATATATATATATATATATATATATATATATATAATTGTTTTGAATTCGGTCAATGGTCATACAAAAGATAATTAATTCTTTCTTTCTAGCTATCGTTTTCTTTTTGAACAAATGTTTTCTTGCTATCTTGTTAGTAAGTAAGGATGTGAATTATTTCAATAAGAGGGTTTATTGAGACTTTGTTGTCAAGGTATAACTTCGTTGGTGAATAATATATAAATTAATTTAATATTTTCTGAGATGAATGAACTTAACTGTTCTTTAAAAAAAAGTACGCATTTAGTCATATCGTCTTAAACAAATTCGTTTATTTTAAGTACGCATTTGATTCTAGCAAGTGTCCTTTGTAATGCATGATATCATTTTGAGGATGCATGAACTTTTTTATTGTAGCACAGTTGAATGCTACCAGAGATAATTTATGCATGGGATGAGGTTCGAACCCTGGATTTTCCACTTCTTCAAACATAATGTGTGTGAATCTAGCCACTAGACTACTTGACGAAAAAAATAAAAAAATACTTAAAAAAAAATCCTCTTTTTATTAGTATAAAAAGTTCTTGGCATAAATGCAATTTCACCCTCCTATTTTGATTTATTTTGAATAAAAAAAGTACATGAAAATTGAAAAATAATAATAATAAAAATCAGTATAAAAAAATCAAAAAATATTAGAAAAACATGTAAAATATCATAGAACCAGTAAATAAAATCAAAGTCAAAAGAATCAAACCCTTTATTTTTGGATAAACCGGGAGAGTGGACAAGCATCAAAAGGAAACACCGACATCCTAACAAGGTTGGCACCCTGGGGAACCTCCATCCTATGCTGCCAAACTCAAATATTATTAAAAAAAAAAAAAGGGGGGGGAAATATATACAAAGAGGGGGACTAGGACAAAACCCTAAAAAACAAACAAAAAAACAGCAACAAATCAGAGCCTAAATCAGAGGGTAACGTGGGAAGCCAGACCGCTCCTTGGACAGAATGTCTCCCATATTTGCTAACCTGATAACACAAACATTACCTTCACGGTATATATGGGAAGAAATAACCTGCACCCCAAGCCTACAAGCATTATGCCAGCGATTGCGAAGCAAAATCGGAACCAAGGAGGGAGATTTGAAGACGGCAATGGCACTAGTAGAATCACTCTCCAACCAAATATTACTCCAACCATTTTGGGCAGCAAACTCCAAGGAAAAGATAAATCCCTGGATCTCTGATGAAAAAGCTGTGTCAAGACCCAAATTACAAGTGAAAGCACCGAGAAATGTACCAAGATAATCTCGGAAGATACCACCGCAAGCAGCATGATTACCAACAACTGAGCCATTCGTATTAACCTTTCTCTAAGGAGGAGAAGGCGCCTTCCATACCGCAGAAATAATATCCTTGACACGCCGATGGTGGGAGAAACAGAAAAAGCATCAAGAATAGGGGTATCCAAGAGTAAACAATTACCATCCAACAAGTTGCCACTTAGGGAGATAGCATTCTGTAATCGAACCTTGGCAGCATGAAGAGTAACTACCTCCGAGGAAAACCGAAGAGAATTCCGCGAAAGCCAAATAATGTGTAAGGGGTGAATAACTGCCGCCACAAAGATGTATGTGACCTGAGAGGAACACCTAGTGGGGACACACTCCATGATGGAGACAACGGAAACAAGATCTATCACACAATTAAGCTTACCCCCAATCCAAGTCCAAAGCTCCACTGCAAAGGGACAACGGAGGAACAAATGCACAACAGATTCATCTGATTTCATACAAAAATTGCAAACAGAAACAGTAACGCAACCTCTAGCACGAAGGTTCTCATTAGTGAGCATCTTTCCATGAATCAAGTGCCAAAAAATGAAAGAATTAGATGGAAGGATACAGGGCCTCCATATTAAATCCGCCCACTGAAGCGCAAGGGAAGCAGGCGTCAGAAAAATTCTAGCATGTTTTGTTGACAACTTACCATCCATGGTGTGCATCTACACCAACAAATCCGAGAGATGGGAGGATGACAGTACCACTGTAGCCAACATAGGGGTAACGTGAGGCAGCAGGGCACCCGGGAAATTCCAATTGCTATTATCAATAACATCCGCAACTGTCCTAGAAAACAAATCATGAATACTGGTGTCAATTTGGAGCAAATCAAGAAGAGGTTCACCAAGCCAATTATCTGACCAAAGATTAATATTTTCACCAGTGCCAATAATCGAATAAGAATTAGCAGTAACCGTTGATATGTGCATTCAGATGCTAGACCAAACAGAGGACTTCATATAATGCAAACAAAGTTTACCATTCTTAAAATACTTAAGCTTAAAGAGAGAAGCCCATTGGCAATCCGAAGCAACCAACTCCCACGCGAACTTCAACATTAGAGAATCATTAATTAAGCGGGTGGGTTTAATATCAAGACCACCGACTGCCCAAGACCGACACATAATTTTCCAAGAGACTGTGCAGACTTTCCTAGAGTAAATATCCCCGATCCATATAAAAAAAATTATCCAAGAATCCAATAAGCATAACAGACTACGAGGCCACATATAAATATGAAAAGAATATACCAGCATACCATGAATAATATATTTTACTAATTGAATGCACCCCATGATTGAAAGAGAAGTACGTTTCCAAGTAGCTAGCTTAGTTTTAATTCTATCAGTGATGGAAAGAAAATGTGTTGCTTTCGGCTTTCCTTTAAAAATAGGACACTCAAGGTAAGTAAAAGGGATGATCCCTGCGCTAAAACCAAGCAAATCTGCAAGCATCTGGGTCCTGACATTAGTCATAGCCCCAATAAAAATTGACTCTTCGAATTATTAACAATCTGCCCAGACACGGTTGAATAATCATGGAAAATATTCAACAAACATCTAATGTTCCTCTTTATACCTGTGCAAAAAATCATAATATCATCGGCGTACAAAATATGAAGGGGGAAAGTGATTCCTCTGGCATACGCCATAGGGGAAATACGACCACCAGAATGGGCATCATAGATAGCCTTGCTAAGTGTAACAACCCGATTTTCGTTAGATTTATTTTAATTAATTTTTATATTCGTTTATATGTGATTAATTGCCTCTGTGTATATTTTGATTAATTGCCTCTGTGTATATTTTGCTTTGATACGCTTAACAGAAACTTGTCTTTAGAAAGTGGGTCCAATATAAAATTAACGGTTTAGGGTTTGTTTGTGAAGGACTTGTTATTAAGATGGACCAATAATCTCAAGACGTCTTTTACTATTATTTTTCTCCGTTAGAATCAAACCTTTACAACTGAACTTTCTTCTAATCATCCTCTAAAAGGTTAATTGAATTGAACAACTCCCTATTAAAACGATACTCTCTTTTTACTACTTCGGTAGAACCGTGCACTTGCAGTTTTACTCATCCCTTACTACTTAGTACTTGCAACAAATTGATGCACTTGCCAGATTTTTTTTTAACCAATAAGATCAAGAGAAATATCATGTTTTGAAAAAGTTTCAAAACATTTACTATATGCTTTCAAGTTCCTATCATATAATAATCTTGGCCTTTCGATACTAAACAAAAAGCTAACTTTCAAAGGTGTCCCATTGGATAGAATTACAACTTGACCCATCAGATATTGTTTGTGTTTTCTTTTATGAGCATGTAGAGTCGACTTGTCACATTTTTGTTAGATTTTCTCTTTTAAGCCGGGTGTGATATCATATATTTAAGTGGTGAATTAATAAAGCATACCCATTTTATACACATATAAACACATTTAAAATTAAAAAGAAAACTTTCAATTCCTTAAAAAAACCTTCAATCAAAATCACCTGAACACCATTTATCACAAAATTAACGAGATAAATAGAACATAAAAATCTATACAGTTTAGTATAGTTTCAATTAATTCTTTATTTTGGTTATCGTATAGTTTCAATTAATACCAAGCTCTAATTGAATTACATTAATATAAAAAACTTACATTTATTTAAAAAATTAATTTTTAAAACATGCATCTTCTGTCCCCGTGAGCTTAGTTCAGTTGGTATGGATATTACATAATATATGTTGAGGTCGGGGTTCAAAAAACATACTCCCTAATTTTTCACATTTAAATTGTATGAGCTCAAGCCACTAGGTTACTTGAACAAAAAAACATGCATTCTTCAATTTGGATTACTCCAGTCTGTGAGGTACATGTTGGTGAAACTCTTGGATTGTTATCAGCTTTAGAATGAGTTTATCAATTACATTTTGGACCTATCGATTTTGAGATTGATACAAAAAAAATGGTGGATAGATTTTCATTTGCACATCAGGATGTTATAGAGTTTGGGATGATTATTCGTAATTGTATAACTATCTTTGAACAATATTATGTCAAATTTAGTGTTGAGTTTGTGATAAAGAGAAATAGGCGCATCTTTCATCATAAGGAAGAACTTATACATTTGTTAGGGGAAAGGGTTAAGTTTCTAGCATATTGGTGGTTTAAATCGAAATATATTTTGTTCAAGGCGGTTTAAATCGAAAAATGTTTTGTTTCATTTTGACTACAATAATTGGTGGCTAAAT
The DNA here is from genome assembly GCA_946800305.1 of Medicago arabica. Lineage (NCBI taxonomy): Eukaryota > Viridiplantae > Streptophyta > Magnoliopsida > Fabales > Fabaceae > Medicago > Medicago arabica. The sequence continues at coordinate 2,760,436 of OX326967.1, read as the reverse complement.
CATTTCCTTTGTTTTTATGCTTTAAATTAGCTTTTTTCTTTTTTTCTTGTTGGTTTCTTTCTATTTCCTTCAATAGTTTTATCATGTAACTTTTAGTTCTCCTTAGCGACGTCTTGTGATGGACGACTTTTTATGGTTGGTAATATAATATATTTTAGCGTCTTAAAAAAATTAAATTACAATTCATTACAAGACAAAAAATGACAAACACAAGTATAATGTGATTCTAATAAACATCTATTACTTTTGTATTAAAAAACAAAGAACTAATTTTATATTCAATTTTTATATTTTATTCATTTTTTATTACAATAAGATGACAAAATCCGTAAAATCCCCACCCACCTCAAAATTATTCCTATAGAAAAATTAGACAACAAAATTCATGCATTTCTCATACTTGAATGAAAATAATCAAGAAAAAAATGTTATTTTTGTCCCAATGTTTCAAACACCATAAGGTGTGTGTTTCCCATTTTCATTTGAATATTTTGAGTTTCCAAATATAAGGCTTGTCTCCTCTAGAAATCTCTTCACTATCATCATACTTGGTTTAATCACAATCTCTTGATGCAAATGCTGATTATCTTCTGTAGAATTAATATTGTTTATCATTGATCCGAGTTTATCGGCCATATTTCGGATGTTCAAGAGTTGATTTTCAGCCAATATGAAAATGTATTGTTTGGTGTTCTTAATAGCTTCCTTTTGAGCATCATCAATACATTCTTTCTTTTCTATCTCATAATAAGAATGAAGCTCAGGAACCTCAATAGCCCTTCTAATTCCTTTTATGTAATCTGCTCCAGGTACAAAAAAAGTCTCTTATTTCATCTACCATCCCTGACTCAACCATTTCATCAACTCTTTTGTCTAAGTATGGACATAGAACAGACAAAGACATGTCGACCCAAATAAAACAACAATCATATTTTGAATGAAATGCAATGGTTGGGTCCTCAATTATTTATTTTAGGTAAGAATTCTTTTGTCTAAGTATGGACATAGAACATGCAAAGACATGTCCATTTTCAATTATGAGATTTAAAGTTTCAAGCACGTGCTTGCAAAAATCATCCACAGGGAAATCATATCGAGGAGTGTCTACTAGTTTATAAGAGTCTCAATTATGGGAGCATTATTAATTACTACCCGAATAAATACTCCCTCCGATTTTAAATACGAGCAAAAGTCAAAATGTATTTGATCTTAATTTAGGTTAAATGTGTTTTAACTTTTGTTTATATTTAAAATCAAATGGAACACATAAAGTCAAAATGTATTTGAACTTAATTTAGGTTAAATATGATTTGACTTTTATTAATTTTGTAATATAGGATCGACCTTAAAGTCCATCTTTTTGAAAAGTAAAAAATTAAATCCTGAGCAACTTAAGGTATTCCTCAACTCATAATATCAAAAATATAATATCATAATTTAATAATTTCATTTATTGAATTATTAAAAATATAATATCCTGAGCATTATTTATAGAATTAATATTGTTTATCATTGATCCAAGCTTATCAGCCATATTTCGGATCTTCGAGAGTTGATTTTCAGCCAATATGAAAGTGTTCTGTTTGGTTTTTGTAATAGCTTCCTTTCGTATCTTTTCCTTTTGAGCATCATCAATACATTCTTTCTTTTCTATCCCAAAATAAGAATGAAGCTCAGGAACCCCAATAGCCCTTCTAATACCACTATTGTGACACCCTAAATCTCAAAATAATTATTACTATTACTTATTCAAAAATAGAATATGATTCGCAGCGGAGAGTATCAGTAAAACAATTTCTAGTAATATAAGAATTCTTCCACAAGATTTTGGACATCACATTGACTCATAACAAACACAGTTCACATTTCACATCCTTAAAAATTGTAATAATATTAACATTGAATCCTTTACTTCTGAAATACTTTCATTTACATCATAGTAAATGGTTTTCTTGTACACAACTAAATAAGTAAGCATATCCCTTTCCCAGTGGCACTATCAGAGCGAAGCTTTTCCCCAATACAACAGACAACACAAGACAAGTCTTCATGGTAGGCATGTACTTGACTCCAAGGCTCATAACCTATAGAACTGCGATTTCGCAACCGCATGACCAAGCCAACAAACACAAACAACAAAGGGGTAAGTTTCGAGAACATGTAATAGTATAAAATAAATGAGAAGAACATGTGAGAAATCAAGTCAAAATCGTATCACATTACAAATACAATATTCATAACCTTAAAAATATACTATATCCGCCAAATTCAGATTAGTCAAGAAAGTCATTACACATACGAATCAAAACCTTCACAAACATAATGTTCCAATTCAATCCAAGATAGTCACAAATAATAATCAAGACAGTCAAGAACATATTCCGACAAGATAATAAAAAACATTCATAATGGAACAGTCACAAATGACATTGAAGACAATAAATAGCATACTCTCACGAAATAATCTACATCATTCATAATAACACAGTCATTGTTAAATCAATGATATGCATTCTCTTAGACTCTAGACATCTCTTTATTTGGTACCATTTCTACTCCGAAATACTTGGTTAGGAGGCCGATAGTGCTATGCCACCACATGGTAGATGGACAATTAAAAAATGGCCGAGTCATTACAAACTATTCAAGGTTGGCTGAGTCACTACAGATTATTCAAGATTGGCCGAGTCCTTATGGACTATATAGTCCATAAGGACTATATTCAAAGTTGGTCGTGTCCTTACGAACTATTCAAAGTTGGCCCTGCCCTCATAGACCCCCTCCTCAACCCCGAGACAATATGCCTCATTCATTAGTACTTCCCCAATCATATTAGGTTTGTCAGACCCTACCTAGATGATGGCCAAACACTCTACTAGTTCCTATACCTTATCATTCAATCCATATTTGTTCAATAATCACAATTCACATTGTATGCTTCACACTATTCAATAAAAATCCATATTCATATATTTCAGTCAATCTCGATCAAGTCTCAATAGTTCAAACATATTTAATCATGACTATAACTAGTCAAATTCTACCGATCAGTAAGAGATTCAACAGGCGGTGCATTTTTAAACATAATTTCATACTAGTTAACACAATTCGGCACACACACATCTATCACACAACAATTAACCATTAAAACATGATCTCACAAAGATAAAATACTAAACAATCTTAACATAATTTCATTCACGGCAGCTTGGAGGTTTCTGAATCATATTTTTAATCCTCGTTATTACCATCAACATATTCTTAATAAATTATTATTCATGAATCAAACGCTCTCATACTCCTTACATCTAATATCTCCCCTCGTTGGTCGAGGATACACCTTAAGAGCAAACACAAATCAAAATGAACACTAACTCATGGTTTAAGGGTAATCAATAACATTTATTCGTCTCCAATTACTCACATCAATCTGAATCTAATAAGGGTCATCAAGAATATTCAGTCATCTTATGTCAACATCTCACTTGTCAAACTATATTCACATATCATATTTTCAACAACACCTATTCATAGTCCAACTAATATCTTAGGATCCGCAGTAATTATATATATGTTGTATACTAAAAATTCATTTCAACAAGATTCAACATCACTTTTATATTCATCATTGAATAATTCATCAATTAGAATAAATGCAGCAGATCAAACATGGACACAACATAAAATTTATTCATGACATCAATTAGCACACATTAAACATAATTTAAATCAATCAAGACCTTAATAATATTTCTAATTCCTCTTTTAATCTAACACTTCTAACTTTGCACATTAATTAATTATTCTCTCGAGGGCTGCAACCATCGCAGTGAACCCAGTGAACCCCGAATCAATTTTGGAAAATATGGCTTTCCCGTTCGTCACAATCATTTTACGCTCATGTCCTCGAACTCTTCTCTCTCATCCCATACCTGGTTTGACGAATAATGTGGGGGCGCTGAGATGGAACTGCCAGTCTATTAGGGTTTCTTTTATTTATTTTCCTCTATATGTATTAAGCTATTAGCAGCTTTCAACGAATAATAAATCTTCGTAGATATACTCTATGCTATAAGCAACAGCATATCATCATTCATTATTATATACACATACATATATTTAACTATATAGTAAATCTTACAAAAAACTATTCACGTCCCATATATATGAGTATTATTATATTAAAATAGCTCATTTGATTATATAAAACATAATGGCAAACACAGAGAAAATAGTCTCACAGTAGCACACAAACTATATGAATAATGGTTAGTCATAATATTACTAAAATAAAATGATTGAAAATTTGGGGCGTTACATTGAGCACGCACGATGTTATGGCAAGTCAAATTTAACCTAAGATGCTATAACATCGTGATATATGAAGTAGCAGATAAGAACTATAAATGAAGGACATAAAGTAAATGACACTAGTTGTTTGTTGACAGGTGCAACTTCACCTACATCTGAGGGCTACCAAGTCACGAAGGAAATCTACTATAGTAGTATCAATTCGAAGCATACATAAAAGATTTCACCAGCCTACTAACTTCTCACTTAATCACTACATGTGGTATTTCTACCTAAGACTCTCACTAGTCCTAAATACGAGAACCCACTCACTTTCTCTTAGTCACAAACCAGTGATCGTCCTTGAAATCCTTAACAAATATGGAGACACTCTCCTAGAAAAACAATCAACTTGTGCTTAAAAGCTTAGAGAGATTCAGAGCATTACAACTCAAATACAAAGTCCAACTCTAATATCAAAGTGATATAATAGTGACTCACAAATAACAAAGACAGGTTAAAACCCTAGATGACTCTTTTCAATTGCGACTTCAATGAGTTTTTAGGTCTTTTGTCTTCGTTTATATAGCTTGAATGCAGAATAGATGTGATGCGCAAGTCTTGGCTAAAGATCAACTGAAATCTCGATATTTCAGCACAAGTATTCTGAAGTAGATCATATGTTTCCTTAAATGTTGCAACAACATTCTTCAGGACTAAGTTAAGCATAAACCACTTTCCTCTGCTTCTAGAAACACGCTATCTTGGTCAACTCTTCCCGTGATACAAATCCTTAGATATTATATGAAAATCTTCACGATTAAAAATGAATCTCCAAGACGCAGATCAAGGCACGCTATGATGTCGTACCAACATGTTAAGACATCGTATCTGACATCTTGCTATAACTGAAGTTTTAACAAAATGCAACCAACACATGTCTAAAAACCTAACAATCTCTCCCTTTGGTAAATTTTGGCGAAAACAATCTTTGCATCATGAGCAGAAGAGTGAGAGATCGTTTGGTCATACCATCTTTCTCTTTGTCATAGAAGTTCAGTACGAAAGAAGATAACATATGAGTTTCAACATTATTTAAAAGGAACTTACTTAAAAATAATGCACAGATGGACATGTTGAGACATCATCCAGCACATCAGAGGCGTTCGCAACAGCGGATTTAGATATGGAACTCAGTCTCACAGAAAGTATCAGGAGAAATAAACTCTTATATAATGTTTTCAGCCCAGGGAGAAATAAACTCCCACATAATGCATCAGAGAAAAAAAATAAATTTCTCATATCCTCAAGATGTTTGGGCATCTAGTAAGACATCAGTTCACCAGAACACACACACCCACATGCATTTTAATCAAGCACATACTAACATAAATCTATTCATGTATAAGCAGGCTAGGAACAAATAATGCTCCCCCTCAATGGTAGATCAGAAAAATATTTATGTTCCCCCTTAGGCAATGCTTCCTTAAGATCATGCAGAAGATAGTTTACCATACAAAAAGCTCTAACATAACATATGAACTACTTCCCCTTGGTTGCAGACCACATGCATATTATCAGAGCATATTAGAGAACATATCAGGGAACATAACATGGTTGCTCTTCCAGTGTTTACAGAGCATATTCAAAGCTAGAGCCATTGTCAGAACAATGTTTCAGAACAATGTTCCCAACATCGTATGAGCAATATCATGCATAAAATCTAATCATCTAGTTACAACATGCATGCATAATTACATGAATTATAGCTCTATTATCTATCAACCAAGTCTAGCACGCACTACTCCCCATTTTTAGCCATAAATTCTGACAAAGTATCATATTTATCATAACCTAGAGCCCAAATGTCTAAAGTAAGAAGGTATTTAAAGTGCAGAAAATAAAAGAGTGCAGGACATATAGTAGTTATTACATACCAGACACATAGTGTATAGAAATCCAGGGCATAGCCCACAAAAAGCAAGAAAAGAAAAATAATAGAAAGTAGAAATTTAAAAAGGAACAGAGACATCAAGCCTCAGCCTCAGAGTTCTCCTGCTCATCATTTTCATCCTCTGTGGATTTATAATTTCAACAATCATATTGAAATTTATGGATATGAGTGTTTGAAAGAAAAAAAAAACTTTTTGAATAAAAGAAAATGTAACAAGGGAATTATTTTTAACATCAAATATGAAATGAAAATAAAAGTAGTACATAATCCACAAATACAACTAGTACATAATCCATGAACCGAAAATAAAGTACATGGAAAAAATTAACAAGTAAAAAGATAATTTCACCCGCTAAATGCCATCAACTAAAATCAAATTCAAAGGGACAACACCACGGGTGAAGGGTGAAGATCCTCTCTATTTCCTAAATAAATGGAAAATGTCAATTACTATAGTTTTGGTGTATAAATATATAATTAATGTCTTCAATTCTTAAAATGCGTGCATTTATATCATATATTTACACTAAAACTATAGTAATTGACATTTTTCATTTATTTAGGAAATGGAGAGGATCTTCACCCCAACACCACCAGCTTCAACTTCTTATCAATCATCTCCACCCAACACCAGCTTCAACTTCTTATCAAGAACTGCCTTTTAATGTGAAACGGGAAGTCGCTGAAAATATCCTAAATTCTGCAATAGAAACATGAAAGATAGTTATTTTAAAATCATAAACATTCAAAACTAATATAATATATCTATATTGTCCTAAATACATCATTCGGTCACTGTTATAATAAAAAATTAACATTTTAAATTTATTCATTAAATGATGTATATTGTCTATAATAGAGACCATATACAACATTAATAAAATGAACCTAAAATAAAGATTTCTACTTATAATAGTGATCGAAAGCTATATATATATATATATATATATATATATATATATATATATATATATATATACTTATTTTTAGTTAAAAAAACATTCATACTTTTGCAGATCCAAATTGAGTTTTTAAAAGCAAATATTGAAGTCTAAAATCACACTATTAATCCTCAAATCCAACCATCCATCTAAAATTCATTGCTATTAAAATATGATCAATTAATTTTGTTGGATTTGAGGCAAGCTAGCAATAACTAGAGAGTTTATTGCATATGTTAGAGATGCAACACTATATTTGCATTGTGACATAACAAAGAAATTAATAAAGTAAAATTAGTGCAATAAATTACCTGCTTATCTAAGCTGCACACAAAAGGAGCAAAGCAATCAAGCAAAGGCTGTCCACAATTTTTAATATAATCATACACAATTTTGTTGCGATCTACAATCCCAGGATCTATGATATCCATATGGTTATCTTCTAGGTCATAGAAGTAAGAATAGAGGACAGATCCACGTTTGAAATATACCACTTCATGGTATGGATAAAAGGATAACAATTTACCATGTGTATTAAGAGGCCCCAAAAACATATGATGGATGGCACCCATCTCTTCCCATGTATAAGAGGTAGCATTGTTTGTTACACATTCTACGAGTTTAAAAATCACAAGATCCTCGTTTCTAGACAAGACCAACAAGAGCTTGTCGTCTTTAGAACTTACATCCCAATGTGAGTCATCAAAAATACAATCAGGATGTAGTGTTATTACCTCAGCTTGATCCGAAACATTCTCCTGATGATCAACTTTAATTTTCAGTAAATATACCGACTTGGTGAGCCGATAAATAGACCCTTTAAAATAAATTGATTTTTTTATCCAATCAGACTCATAAATGTATTCGGGCAAACTAATACTCAATGTAGTCCAAATACCAGTCATGGAGGAGAAAACATTCACATGACGAAGACCTTGAAAACGCACAATCTTGAAAAACCAAGATTCTGCAGGGTCATATGCCAGTGCAGCATATGAATACCCTCCAAAAGTTTGTCCTGTGGGCTTCATAACAGCTACACATTGTTTTGTGACTGGATTCAGGACATAGTAATAATAGACACCACGCAAGATGCTGGTAGCCTCACCATCATTGTGGCAAAATAGTAGTAAGCCGTTGCATGTGTTTATCAACTTTTTGGGTTTTGCCCTACAACACATAACTAATGAGCACCAATTGAATAATTGTTCCAGCTCGATAAACGGGTTAAGTAAATTGCGAGCAACAACAAACGGTAGTAATGGATTTTTCTTTGGTAAAGTTGTGTTTAGAACACGATTACGCCATTCATTCGAGACACACATAGCTTTTGATTGATCCTTCAACGACAACCTACGAAATATTTTCTTTTGAATCTTTATGGGAAGATTGTTGAAGAAGGACTTGGGCTTCCTTTTCTCCACAGTTCCCTTCTCTTTAACAACCCAACTCTTCATTGAAAGGATGATATAGTGATTATAAGAGATATTTAATATTGAGAGAGATAACAATCGAGGAGTATTAGTGAGGTCTCTACTGCTGAAAGATATGATTCTTATAGAGGTGAGACAAATGAAATGTGATAGATATGCCGGAGAGAAATTTCACATTAGGAAAAAGAATATAATTTAATATGAATTTATTGCAGGTTCATTTAACATGAATAAATTAATTTGAGAGAAATTTCAGATTAGGAAAAAGAATATAATTTAATATCAATTTATCGCAGGTTCATTTATCATGAATAAATTAATTTGAGAGAAATTTCAGATTAGGAAAAAGAATATAATTTAATATCAATTTATTGCAGGTTCATTTAACATGAAAAAATTAATTTGAGAAAAATTATTTTAATTTATATATTGTTTGACTCTGTTTGTAATTTATTATTTACATTAATTAATATTTTATGCACCACCTGTTTATACTTTTGTTTTTATTTTTAGTAAATGAGTTAAATCATATTTTTTTATAAACTAAAAATATAGTATAAATATATTTATTTTATAAATGCAATCAACTCAAGTGTAAGAGTTTCAAAACAAACTAAAAATGATTTTTATGATAGTAAGCAGAGAGAGATAGTTATAGATTATTTTAACTTAAAATATATATTTTTAAAGCTGAAACAAACACATCCATGATTCATTACATTATAAAAAAAACAACTCAACATAAACAATAGTTTAGGACATACAACAGTTGTTCACACATCTTGGAATACTTCTTTATACATACAATTGAAGTGGTGTTAATGCAATCGCCATCGTCATTCGTTAACAATATCTTCAAATCATCCTTTGATGTAACACGTGATATTGTAACATATAGTTGCCCATGCGAAAACATTGGTTGTGGAAGATATATGTCAACCTGCTTAAGGCTCTGTTTGGTAAAAACAAGCTATAAGCTAGCTAATAGCTAATAAGCTAGCTGATCGCTGAAAAGTTAACTTATAGCTGATGGCTGATAGCTTATAGCTTATAGCTGAAAAGTTCGCTTATTAAAAATAACGTGTTTGGTAAAATTAGCTGTTGACGTGGCTGATAAATATAAAATGACATAAAAAAACATGTTTTTTTTTAATTTTTTATAAATTATATACACATTTTTTACTTATTTATTTATTTTAAATATTTGAATTTATTTTAAATTACTTTAATCTCCAAAATGATAAATGTTTTTTATGAATTCAATTAATATTTTTTTATTTCACTTAAATGGTTTTACTATTTGTTGCAGATTTTATTTAAAACTTTATATTATATTGTATGAATTGAAAGCAAGTAAAAAAAAAAGGAAAAAGAACAAAGAAAATATATGGTAGTAAGTAGTAACGGGCAGGTGGCTTTGCATGAAAGGTGGGTATTTTTTTTTTTTAAGATATAAAAAATGGGTAGTTACATATGAATATGGGTAGTTTTTTCTAATTAAAAAAATAATAGAATAAAATTAATAAGGTTAAAATTGGAAGAGAATATAAAAAGCTACCAGCTATAAGCTCAAAAGCTACTTGAAATAACTTCTCAAAAAAAGCTATAAGCTCGTGAGAAAAGCTTGTTATCAAACACGTCATGTTTTGATCCAACAAGCTTATAAGCTAATTCAAGAAGCTATAAGCTAGCTTTTTGTCGTTACCAAAACATAGCCTAAGTGATTTTCCTTGACTTTTGTTTATAGTCATTGCAAAACACACAAATATAGGAAACTGTCTACGTTGAAATTTGAAAGGAATTCTTCTATCAGAAGGTGTCAACGACAATCTTGATACATATACCTTCTCCTTAACCCTGCTCCCTGATATAACCCTTCGTTCAAGAATATATCTCCCCATCTTTATGATTATCAACCGAGTACCATTACATAGGCCAGCTGTTATGTCCTGATTTCTTAACAACATGACATAAACTCCAACTTTCAAAGTTATCTTGTGATTAGGGAGACCTGAAGAGTTTATAGTGTTCAAAAATTCTGGTGTGTGTGTATCATCTGCCCTATTGACTGATGCAGTATCCGCTATAGAACCACAACTTAAATATATCCTTTCTTCGCCTGGAATGAGAGACAAAACATAATTATTAATCTCATCGACGATTGAATTTTTAGGAGTCAATATGGCTCTATCTTGAAAAAATTATGTATCATGCATATTGTGTAATATTGATGGATATATGCAATCAACAATTGAAGCAATGGGATCCTCTAAACTATTAATAAGTATATCATCTGGGATTTGTACATGTATGCTATCATTTGATACAACTCCAATGCAACCATCCCCAATCCCTAATACCCAATCGCTGAACTCCTTTCTTGATTGAACCTCACATGGTAAACACCCATGTAAGAGTCTCATATTTGTTGTTAACGTTAATACAACACAATATCTCCAAAGATATGAAGAATTAATACTTGCATGAACAATATCTTGTATGGTGCCTTTTGGAATAACTGGTAGAATCTGTTGAAAATCTCCATCAAGAACCACAACCTTACCACTGAAAGAAATTTATTTCCTCCCATTATTATGCTCTCAAAGGACATCCCTTAAGGTACGATCAACAACTTCAAAGCAATGTTTGTGCATCATAGGTACTTCTTCCCAAATGATGAGTTTTTCCCTTATAATCAATTGTGCCAAAGGACTTTTAGGAAGTATACCGCAAGTTGAGTATTCATCAATAGTGAAAGGAATGCAAAATCTCGAGTGTACAGTTCTTCCTTCAGAAATAAGCAACGCCGAAATACCGCTGGAGGCAACTGTCAACACAATTTCGCCTCTTGAACGCAATGCGGATAACAATGCTCTCCAAATAAATGTTTTACTTGACATAACAACAACAATTATATTATCAATTCACTATAATAACGCTAAAAAAACAAAGGCATATAGAAAAATATTCACTATATTTACGTAATTATACAAAAAACATAATTAAGAAACGTTGTACTTGTTCCACCATATCCGTATAGGAAAAAAACACTTGGTTGGTTTGCTTCAACCCTTGCCATGATCATGTCATATATATTTTTTTGTTCCGAAGTCATTGTTGACATCAATCGTTCATGCTCATTTCTTAGAATATTTCGGTCATATCTCAGCTCATCATATATCAACCTGTTAAGCCCCTCATTATTCAACGACAAATCAGACCTAAGCATTATGGGATAATGTTCTTTCATATCTTTACCATGTGCTTGCGATAATGCTTCAATTGAAATAATATTATGTCACGAATCTGCTTTGTTAAAAAATGTGGTGCAACATGACTATAATATATAATAAGATGATTAATATTTGCACTGCACGGGTAGCAATTAACATATTATACCTCAACCAATATATCCATAATTTAAACTATACTATACTATATGCAGAGTCTACTCACTTTTTTACTAAGTATTTAATAAGAAATGTAGTACTACAACAGAAAATTGAAACGAAAATAGATTAGAAATGTAGTCCTACAACATAAAATTTGAAAAGACGCTAAAAAAAGAAGAATACAAATCAATGTGTTTCATAAGCAGATTATTATAACAACAAAAGTATACATGAGAAGGGAAAAACAAATAGAATTAAAACCAAACAGTAATAAGGTAAAGAAATAATTACAATAATATTCTTGGATGTCGTCTGATAAGGTAAGAAGAATAGTTTGAAGCAGAGAAGAAATGTAGAAGAAGAATTTGAATACACAAACAAATAACAGAATAAAGAAGCAACTCTATTGAAAATTGATTACAAAGAAAAAATCACAACAACAACAGTAGCATAAAAACCATTACAAATAAATCAAGGATAATATAATAGATTTGTTTTCGATTATACTCAATGCAGACCAATCCACTTCGGATTTCATCACTTAACTTAACACAGTTAAAGAAGCAAACATCACAACGGAAACAAAATAGCACACAAAAAAATAAATCATTACTGATTTGCCGCTACTGTAACACGCTACTTTTTGATAGAAATACAATGAAAAAGAGCAATTGAATTAATGATCTAGTTTGGAAAGTTGACGGCGGTAAAAAATTATCTAAATTACGGCAACATCGCAATTTAGATAAAAGAAAGTAATATTAAAAGCAACACCAATTTCAAACAGAACTTACCATGTGTTTGGTATAGCTAAACATTGTCTTGAACATTCTTCAATCATTGTCGCGATTAGCACACAAAAAATAAATACTTTTTGATAGAAATACAATGAAAAAGAGCAATTGAATTAATGATCTAGTTTGGAAAGTTGACGGCGGTAAAAAATTATCTAAATTACGGCAACATCGCAATTTAGATAAAAGAAAGTAATATTAAAAGCAACACCAATTTCAAACAGAACTTACCATGTGTTTGGTATAGCTAAACATTGTCTTGAACATTCTTCAATCATTGTCGCGATTAGCACACAAAAAATAAATCATCACTGATTTGCCGCTACTGTAACATGCTACTTTTTGATAGAAATACAAAGGAAAAGAACAAATGAATTAATGATCTAGTTTTGTTTCATCAGACTATATAACACACATATCCTTAGAAACAACATCAATACATCATTTTTACTAGAAATTATGTGGCATTGCAAACAGGGTGAGCAAAATACAGTAATTAAGCAAGACATAAACAAAATTTCATTGAAGGAAAAAGTTGTTTGAATAAGGATTACAAAACATAGAGTTTGACTTTTTTTTTCACAACCAGCTTTAACAACATTCAACAAACATTAAGAAAAACATAAATTTAAGATAAATTCATTCCACCATCAGCAAGCATTCAAATTCCTAATTGTGAATGATACGAATGTAAAGAGTCTTGTTCTTTTCAGCCACTGGTGTACCAAGTAGTCTAATCAGTATCGTCCGAAGCTTGCAAGCAAGAACCATTCTCTTTCATCCACCTCCAATTTTGAAATGAGCATAAGCAGTATCGTCATACATCAGAGTGCAACCCCACATGTTGCCATTGTCATCCACAATCTTCAAAGTTGTAGCTGTCATATCCAATACGGCCTCACAAAATCCCAGTTAAGAAAGTTCCTGCAGTGCATAATATAACATCGTAACTTTAATATTTTACAAACTTTGAGAATACAACCAGTAATGAAATATTTTACTCACCACATATCCATCATCATAGTCTTCAGAGGTCAACCTTTTTTCATAAGAATTCTCAAAATTAATCTGATCATGGACAAAAGGGGATGTCAAGACATCAAAGTTATGAAAAGGAACAACTTGTTTCTCAAGCTGAAAAAATCTTTGGTGGGGTAAACCTAGGAGTTGATATCTTCCTTCGAAACCTATCCTTCAAATGGATAACAAACTTGCCCATACCAACAAACACCATAGTCACCCAGGATCCGAGATAAACATCGTAGAAGTCTTTTAGGGCATGTCAACCCTCAGTCAAGTAAATGTTGTCATTGTTCCTCTCGACCAACACCTCAAACTCATTGTAGTTAGAATCCACCAGACTTGCGTAGCGTCCAATTTAGTCTCCAAAGTCATGACCAAACATTCTTGGCAAAATAATCATGCCCTAATAGTAAAAAAAAATACAAAACAACATGTTAATAGATGAATGTGAATGGAAAGGATGATCTGAACGAATGCAAGTAGAAAGAAAGTCTCGCATGTAGAATATTAAGCTCAATGACATACGTCATATACTTATTACGGAGATCATTAACAACCCTCTCAAGCTTGGATGTGGGATTTGAGTTCAAAGGGGCTGGCAACAAAACACCAACAAAAATGTCAGTATTACGATAACATGATTTATATTACATCAAGTATAAAAATAATGGCTAAACTCTAAACCTGTCAAAGCATGATAAGACAACTTGTATGTCATTGTTGGCCGGGCTTCTTTGAATGCAATGGGATTTGAAAGGATGAGATCCAAGCAGAGTGAATCAAGCATATATATATATATATATATATATATATATATATATACATTCAGATATTTATCTCATAATAATCATTTAGCCATTGGTAAAGCAACACGCGCATGGTAAAGTATAACAGACTTGAATGTAATCAGGAAAGGTGGAAATCCAATCAAGAGTGCATTAAGTGTCATAAACGCATGGGGGAAATGAGTATTTGAATTCCTTGATGTTATGGAAAGCCAATCAATAGTGCATTAAGTGTCATAAACGCATGGGTGAAAAATTCAACAGTGCATTAAGTGTCATAAACGCATGGAGGGAAATGAGTATTTGAATTCCTTGATGTTATGTGTGCAAGCCAGATTAAAGATTAGATCAAGGGCTGATAATACATCCGCGCCAAATTTAAAGATCCAACGGTTATCATAGTTTGGCGCCTAACAATTAGGTTTAGGGTTTGATTAGGTCATTGCAATGTTAATTAAGACTAGATTGATGACCCGTGCGTCGCACGGGTCTTGTGGGCTAAAATTTAATGGTATTAGTATAATACATTCAATATTGTAACGTTACGAATGATAAATGATAATAATATATGTTAGGAGAAATAAGAACATATATGAATTTGTAGAACATTTTAAAATAGTAAATGTGAGTAATCGTTGATAGTAAAAATAATTTGGTAATTGAAGTTTGAAAATCTTAGTACATCATTGAGATATTACATTACACGTTACGAAATACTTCCTCATAAACGACGTTAGATGTCACAGTAGTGTCCTCACCATCTTCATCAGTAATCAAAATCTTTAGCTCTTCCTTATATGTAACCCTCGAAACAAAAACATACAATTGTCTGTGAGAAAAAACAGGAGTGGGAAAAAACACTCCAACATGCTTAAATGATTGTCCTTGACTCTTGCGTAAATTTAGAACTAATTTTGTAACAAAAAAAAATCCTTTTTATTTAGTTGTATCCAAACAAACTAAATTATTTGTTTTAAAAAAGTGATTTTTGTTGTTGTAAACAAACACAAAATAGATTCTGATTTTTCATAAAATCTATAAGCAATAATCTCTAAATTATTTTATGTTAAAATCGCTTTTATTTTAATCCGTAACAAACGGGCCCATAGACACTCTGATTTTTCATATATGAACATATCTAAACTAAATGAAAAAAAAACAGTAAACTATAAAAATGAATAATCTACATATGAACACTCTGATTTTTTAAGAGAAAATGGATCTTGCAACCTCACTTGACAGTTTGATAAATCTGATATATGTATATGTGATAAATATAATATTAGTTAGATTAATTAAATCCAATATCGATTTCTTTATTTATTTTTTTGAGAGAAATTCAATATCGATTTCTAAACAACGGCATCTTAAACATTTTCGACGTACACGTAAACCCGTGTACGTCGAAAATGAGGTTGCAAGATATAACATATATCAGATTTAGAACAAAGTTAAAAAAAAAATAGAACCTTATAAAAATGAGAACAAAGTTCTAGGTTGCAACTTAAAAACTTATGAACATAAACACAATTCAACCAATAGACCTTCAAAAAATCTCAAAATATAGAATATCAGAAAAACTTATAACAATGGATCAGTGTCTGCGTATAAAATGTTAAAAGGGACATTAAAAAGGCAAAATCAACCTAGAAAAAACTGAACCTTTTATAAATATTATCAAAACAATTTGCCTCCTTATATTTACATTTGAATGATATCGACACACATACCTTCTCATCCACCAAAAGAAGGTTCATGCAGTTGATCTCGGTTGGCTTATCTTTGTCAGGAATGCACCAGATATGTGCAACCCGAATCTTCATTTTCAGGTCCCTCCTTCCACCAGACACCATCGAAACAGGTGTAAAAATGGATGCCATGAATATAACTAATGTCGCAACACATCAGAGAGGAAATCTGATAAAACTATGTTAACAATTGTGGTCTATAACTGAGAGAGAACGATTATATTATCTTACTTTCCACTATATAAAAATCAGAGTTAAATAAACAATAATAAGTTGTGTGGTAGTTTCAAAACAAATACATGCCATTGAACAAAAAGCATTTAAAGCCACCAATAAACACTGCATGAGAATGCGAACAGATTACAAACTACAGTTAAAAATGCTTGTGTTATCTATGCATATAGAAGGTAGTGGTAAAGTTGGGCATTATAGTATACATGTATCTTTGTAAATTATTAGTGGCCCATAGGCATTATAATTATCAAAGTGAATATATAGAGACACGTATAGTAACATATTGACATGCCACTATTTTAATTTTCTTCAAGTGAATTTATCAAAAAAGACCATGAGTTTAGTAATAACACGAACCTAATTTTCTAATGATAAATACTTATACTTTTTCTAAAATATTGAGTTTATAGACTAATAAATACGTATACTTTTTCATATTTGTTGATCATGGAATTTTTGCATATTTATAAACTCAATAAGAACTGTCAAGTGTTTATAATAACAATTTATCTCTTTTAACTTTAGAATCTTATATCATGTCTTCAATCTTAGAGACAACCGTAATTTACATTGCTTTTTATGTATTATTTATCTAGGGTTTTTGGTTAACTTTTGTTCCCCTTATTTACGGTTGAAACTTTCAGTCAATTGTTGTTAGTATTTTAAGAGATGAGGATGGTGAATTGAAGTAACAAACAATTAGAGTCAGCTATGTTTTTCTTAATTATTTATTAACTTGTAAATTTTAATTCTCATATCAGTAAGAATGAAATCCAAATATTTACACCATGAAGCTAATAGTTTAAAGAAAGCAAAAGGGGCTAGCATTTTTTCTCATACACGTGTGTCTCTCTCAAGTTCCAAATATTTACACCATGAAGCTAATAGTTTATAAGGAGCCATGTTGACAGCACGGTGAATAATTATTCTGAAAATTTAGCTATTGTGCCTTTAGAGTCTGGTAACTACAATATTAAGTGAGAAGATGAAAACCTTGAAAATACAGAAGTTCATGTTTTTATATCTTTTGCTGTTAATCTTTATTCATCACTGCCTTTTTGATTCAGCATTTTTTGTTTATTTGAATAATAAAATCTCTTTTCTTTTTTGGAATTTCATGAACTAACATTTATTCAGTTACATATTCGGACAAAGAAATACTGAAACTAAAATAATAGAAAACATGCATATGATGACTAATAGATGTTTCAAATACTGCAACTATTTCATTGAAAACCAATCCTTTGAGCGTAGACAAATCTTATTACATTTTGGCTTAATCAAAATACTGAAGAACAAATTATAGTCAAGTGGAAAGAACGAACACGAATGGACCTATGAAAGAAGGAACACGAAAATCAGACAAGTGGAAACTACGAAATGAAAAGTATGAGATAAATTCAACCAAAGATAACAGGTTTACCGGTGAGGCAGTGGTATGACAAAAGGGTTTCAATATTTCGTCCAGCCATGTTGAATGAAAAAGATGAAAAGAAGATGCAAGGATGTGGTTTGATCAAGTACAATATGCATGTATTTATAGGAAGAATTGTGAAGAGCTACCAGTGTATGCATTGGAAACGTCCAAATAATATTAAAAACAGAGGAAGTTCAACGTATTCTAAAAGAATGATAAGATGGAACTGTAATATTAAAAGCTGAGGAATTCCAATGCATTCTAAAAGTCTGATCCAATTATTATTCAGTAAAGAGGTTACTAAATGTTCCATGAAAATAGGAAGGGACATGACAATAGCCAGGCTAATTGGTAATTTCGAAATACACAAAATAAGAAGTGAATGAAGGAGAATTTGAATTTCAAATATGCTATCTGATGGAGGGAAAAATTATTAGGGATAACATTTAGCAATTAATGATGGCTAATTAGAGGGAAAAAAGCTAGGTTTAACAATTGCTTAACCTAATAAGCTTTAAGAATAAGGGATTAGAAATAAAAAAGATTACAAAAACACACCAAAACTAATACATGTAAATGTAAGATAAACAAAAATCTATAAAATTCCACATACATACATACAATCAACTCATGAACAAAACATGTCAACCTATATATAACTCATCGTTTGATTTCTAAACCAAGTTCATTAAATTGTCAGGTCAAATTTCGAACTATATTTGAGTTGTCTCAATTAATTGTCTATGTCAGCCCTAATTTCATAAGTCCTTACATTGTCTCAGTCGAACCACGTTTTATGTTCAAACAAATTTTGTTAATGACATATCATCACTACTTTTTCCCTGAATAAATATATCATCAGTTTCATAATTTGACTACTTATATTAAGTTTATCAATTGAATCTTTGATTTGAAGTTATAGACAAATAAATAAGATTTGTACCAAAATAATAATAATAATAATCTATATTATATATCTATATGTATACTATATATCAAGAAAACTACCCCTTTCAGCACACTTTTGGGTTGAACCTTTCTTTCCAAAAATACCCTTAATTTTAAATATTAAAACAAATGTAACAAACGTGAACAAAAAATAATTTAAAGATTGGACTTGAAATCCTCTAAAAAAATGATTAGTAACAAATGTGAGCAAAAAATATTGTTAAAGATTGGACTTTAAATCCTCTAAAAAAAATATTAGTGACAAACATGAGCAAAAAAAATAATGTTAAAGATTGAACTTTAAATCCTCTAAAAAAAATTAGGACTCAAAATATCTTAGAAATATATTTGTTAGCACTATATTAAAAATATTAATAAGTAGGGTTCTCATAGTTTATAGTTCGTTCTCACATTGTTTAGTTTTTCTCAACCTCTTTCAACACTCTGCATCATAATTCAGAATTAACTTGTAAGTTTTTTTTTTCTTTCATGTTACAACTAATCAAAGTCTTGTAATCTTATAACTTATTTGACTTTGTTGGTTTATAGGTGATTATGATTCAAACTAAATTATGTTGAGTTTATAAATAATTTTGTTATATGCCTTGACAATATTTTGTTTATAAATCAATATATCAATAATTTTCATTAATATTTTAAAATTTAAAAACTTAAATCAAAATTATACAAACAAACATAATAAAATAATCACATGCGTTAGCGCAGTAAAAAAAGCAGAAGGATGGGCACGATAGTGCATGTCTTTCCGCTAATAATAATAATAATAATAATAATAATAATAATAATAATAAAGATTAAATAATCAAATTATTAAGTTAATAATATTTTAAGGTCTTGTCAATTATATGTTAACAAAAAAAATCGTTTGAAACACGAAACATGACATTTGTAAAAAAGAAAGTATGGACTAAAATTAAAAATAAAACTAACCAACATATCTATCTCAAATGATTAATGAGCTTTCCATAGAACAAATCGTTCGAGAGAAGTCGACTGAACTACTGATGTGTCTTTTCTTTAAAAATTGGCGAGTTAACACTAACAAAAATTAAAAACCTAAACATTTGATATATTTTGAAGATATTTTTTTAGGGTATCTAGAGATTTAAAATATATATAATCTTTTTATGTATTTGAAATTTTTTCTGTTTTGTTTGGTTGAGTATGAAATGAAATAAACATTAGAATTAAGGACTAAAAACTAAATATAAAAGATAAGCCCAACTTCGATCTCCAACCAACCGCATCATCACACAATCCACAATTTCCTCGGAATTCATCGCACAATTCTCTCACAAACAAAGACACCTGCAACAACGTTGTTTCTTTCAACTTCGTCTTTTTTCTCTCTTGATTCTGTAACATTCTCATCTTTTTTTTTCTTGATAAAAATTGAATCTTGATATTATTTTCGGATACCCTTTTGAAAATTGATGATGTTGGAATAATTTGGGGTACTTGGGTAGTGTTAGATTTTCTTGAAGTTCATTTGTGATGTGAAAAGATTGAATATTTATCTGTAATTCTATTCTGGGTATGGTTGCTTTGATGGAGATTTCATTCATATTTTATTTGCTGTAAAAAAATGAACTTGAATTATTCACTTCTACTTGTTTTAATTGGATAGGATTTTTGATTTTATCATTTTAATTTGTGTGTATAACACTATAATGATGCAGAATGATACTTTTGTGTTTTTGGTTGCAAGTTTTGTTTATACAGGAAGATTGTTCTTAAGTCAACTGAATGCAAAGATGTTGCATTTGTTGTTTTTTTTTTTTTTTAATTCATATGATTTGTGATGTCATCAGTTTGATTTGTGTCTATAAGACTATATGATGTAGAATGATACTTTTGTGTTTTTGGTTGCACATTTTGTTTATATAGGAAGATGTTCTTAAGTCAACTGAATGCGAAGATGTTGTTTTCGTTGGAGTTTTAATTGATAGTATTTCTGATTTTTATCATTGATATTTGTGTATATAATTTATGAGGATTGAATATTGCTACTTTTTTGTGTTTTTGGTTCCACATTTTGTTTATATTTGAAGTTGTTCTAAAGTTAACTGAATGAAAATGTCTTGTCTTTGTAGGTTCTTGTTGTGGAGATTCAATATGAAACCAGTATGTCCTTTTGTTAAAATTCCCCGGCCGGATGACAGTAATGCGTCCAAAAAATCGAATGATAACTCAAATAAACATCATGTAGAGCATGAGAGTAAGGTGAAGAAAGAGGTTAAGGATGCAGCTAGTGTCTCACCAAAGTGTCCGTTGGGATATGACTCACAGACTTTTAAGATTGGTCCTCTTAGTTGTATGGTATGCCAGGCACTTCTATTCGACACCAGCAAATGCGTGCCTTGTTCTCACGTTTTCTGCAAGTATGTATCGCGGCCCGTGTTTATTTCTCGAATCTATATTGCATATAATGTTTTTGATTCATTTTTTAATTTATGTATGTCCCTTGTGCAGGGCATGTATATTGCGCTTTAAGGACTGTCCGTTATGTGGGGCTGATATTGAGAAGATCGAGCCCGATGCTGATCTTCAAGGTGTAGTTGATCGCTTTATTGAAGGTCATGCCAGGATCAAAAGGTCTGTTAATTTAGATAATGGCGAAGAAGCAGCGGAGAATAATAACCCTGTCATATACGAGGATGTGTCTTTGGAAAGAGGTTCTTTCTTGGTGCAACAAGCCATGAGGGTATGTCCTTTTCAAATGTGAATGAAGTCTTATATATGAAGGATTAAATTAATTTGTGAAAGAATGGAAGATCCTTGAATTTTTGTCATTAACTATTATCATCCACAATGAAAGTGGTGACTGATAATGTTGATTACTTTTGATACATTCTGAGCTGGTAAATATTATTTCATGTTTAATACTTCAGCCCTGTTTGGATAAACAACTTTTTAATTAACACTTATGCTATAAGTGCTTATCATCTAAGGAATTATGTATAAGCTATTTCTATAATAACAAAAGACAAAATAAAGTCAAATTGTTTTCATATAACCTATAAGTTGTTTATCTGGATATGGCATTGTTGATGGAGGCCCTTGATCTGCTGAAGCTGCAGCTTTTTGTTTTACTAAGTTTCTTTTATACTTTGTTTGACCACGTGATAATAGCATTTTACCATTTGTAATTCTAAAACAGGCATTCCGTGCTCAGAATTTAGAAAGTGCCAAATCAAGACTGAACCTATGTGCAGAAGACGTTCGCAGTCAGATAGAAAAAGTCGGTAACACTTCAGAGTTATGTTCACAACTTGGAGCAGTCTTGGGTATGCTTGGTGACTGCTGGTAAGTTGTAGGATATCTTTCAATGTATTCTATGATCAGATATTGTTTAGACATATGGTTGGTACTCAGCGAAAGATGGAGAAATTTGAAACTAAGAGTAATGTATCTGTTAGGACTTGGGAGTTTCATTGATTGAGGACATAATAAACCGAGATATAAAGGCACAGCCAAAATGCTGGTGCAAACTGTAACTAGTGTTGTCAAATAGCGGCTATAGTGTGATAGCATAACAAAATTGGAACAAATCTCTATTATTTCGTGATACTCTATTGAGTGTAAAGTGCTGTCAAATAGAAGCTATAGTGGCGTTATAGCATTGTAACGTAGCAAAACTAGAGCAAACTGCTATTTTCCACGATCAGCTATTGACAACACCGACAGTAAAACTGAATATAACTAGACTAAGACCAAGAAAGATAAAAGCAAACAGGAATGTTTAGATTAGAATCAGTGGAGATTGAAAAATTAATGTGTTGAATTCAAATCATATTTGGTATTGTGGGTGTTGAGTTTTGGTTATCTGTGTGTAGTAGAAATTATTTCCATTTTTATCTGTATCTATAATAGATCAAGTATTCACCTTTATGGTGTCCAGAGTTAGTTTTTGCTAGTTTTACTGTTCTCTCACACTTTGAAATAGGTCCTAAAAGCATTAGTTTATTGGGGATAGGAAAGTGTTTGTATGTTAGCTGTCATGTTTGTATTTTCTCCTTCACTGGGGTTTGAACCATGGCCCTTTAAGCCTTAACTCCCCGATAGCTCAAAGTAGTTGACCTACCCAATCCCCCCCTCCTAAACACATTATGATATAGTTCCAACATTTTTCAAATAATTGTCTGTTATGATTCATTCATGGAAATATTTTGTGCTCTTATAAAAGATTATAGTTTAATGTCATGTTAAAGATGTAGATTGTGATCTTCATGTAAACATCAATTTTCTGCAGCCGAGCAATGGGTGATAGCAGTTCTGCAGTTACTTATTTTGAAGAAAGTGTTGAGTTTCTGTCAAAGTTGCCAAAAGATGATTTGGAGGTTATTTCATTAGAACCTTGCTTGTCTTGGCTTTAGTGAAAAATAATAAATTGTAAAATCAAGCTACTTTTGTTTTTCATCAATTAATTTCTTTGAACTTGTTGTCCTACAGATTACACATACACTTTCCGTTTCGCTTAACAAAATTGGTGATCTTAAATATTATGATGGGGACCTTCAAGCTGCCAGATCGTACTATTTTCAATCCTTAAATGTTCGCCGTGATGTTGTCAAGAACAATTCAAATGTTTCATCTCAGGTTGGTTAACACTATCCACTTATAATTATATTTGAATTATATCTAATCGTAGGGTTTTCTGCCTTGCTTAAAAGTTTTATTTGAATCGACTCATTTAGGCTTATCTACTGACATAAGCACCCTATGAGACTGTTTGCGAGAACTTATAGAAACAACTTATGATATGTCCAAAGGATGTTTTCAGTTTATTTCCGTTAGCTATCCAGTATGGGCTTATGAAAATAGCTTATAGTTTATAGGGAAACAGTTTCTTTATTTTATCTTTGTTATAGAAATAACTTATACATCGCCAAAACAAAAAAAAAAACTTATACATAAGCACAACTGCACAAGTTATATGATAAGCTCTTACATCTTATGGTATAAGCGTTTAATTAGTTGTTTATCGAAACAGGGCCTTAGTATGTGGATTTTAGCTTTACTAGTTGTTTTACTCACCAAATATTTCATGATGTGATTTCGCTAATCACGTTAGTTAGATTCATTTCTAGACATAAGGAGGGGATAGAATGATGGCTTGGTGGCTGGGGTAGGAGTTAAGAAGCAGACTGATAAGGAGGTCGAGGGTTCCAAGTTCCAACCCCACTCCCAGCATAATACTAACATTGGCCATTTCGAAATAAAAGTTGCTTTGACAAAGTTGGGCAGCTGTTTGGCAACTTAAAATGATTTTGTATGTTGTGTTCTGATTTCTGAGATTTGTCCATGAAAATGATAAAAACATATAATAGAAAGAGAAAAGAAGGAAGGAAAAATGTGAGATCGATAGAAACAGACAGAATTATGTTAGTGCCTGTTTGCGCACTAGTGAAAACTAAAACGGAAACATAACTTTTCCACTGATCAGAAGCACCCATAGTTTCCTCATTATGTGAGGTCTTGTAACTGTAGATATTTTTCAGTTTGATTTTATTTCTCTTTTGCAACAACTGAACCATAAGTACAATTTATCTTGCCCATCAACCAGTTAGGTTAATTGAATCTTTAAACACCCATGCACATTTCCACGTTAGAACATGTCATTTGGACAGAAGGCATGGCTGATTTCAAAATTAAGTAATTAACCTTTTTTCATTGTTTATATCAATTTAGGTCTTAGATGTTGCCGTTTCTCTTGCCAAAGTAGCGGATGTGGACAAAAGTCTAGGAGATGAAAAGTCCGCTAGTGATGGATTTCAAGAAGCCATAGACTTGCTGGAATCTCTTACATTGAAATCTGAAGCCAGTGGAGTTGAGCAACGGGTAAGTTGTTGAAGTAATTGCATCCATAAAATTTCATAGAAATTAGAAATTTAACACTGCATTACTTTATTTTAACATATAGTGTGTGACTTAAACTGCAAATATGATTATGAAATATGACTTAAGCTGCAAAAATGGTTAGGTAATAGATTCTTAAATTTGTAGTTTTCACAAAGTTATTAGATGAAGTATATTTAAGTCTAGTGTGAAGTTATTACTTACTTGGTAATAACAGAAAAAGTGTCAATATTTTACAACAGAAAAAGTTTAATATACTTTAAAAGTGATATTATGTAGAATTTTCTAGTTTGTAGATATACAACTCTACCATGGACTTCAGTTTTACCAACTTTCAAGTGATATTGATAACCATCTTTAGTATATAATGTACAACTCTTGTTTGTTAGATATAGAATTTTCATTTTATGCTGTATTTGAACATAAGATCTTGAAATTAACTTCAATTTCCATCCTTCTATAGCGGCTATCAGTTCTAGACTTCCTTAGAAGTCAAAAGGGCGATAAACAAGAACAAGTTGAACAAACAATATGAGGTCAGATTCACGCCTTGCTAGCAAAAGGAAAAGCATCGATTCAGATGCAATAAATGTTTCTATATGTGATTGGATTCATGTGTAAAATAAAGCTCAGGTGAACAAAGGCATTATAATAGAGGAAGAAAGAGACTTTTCATTCAGAGTGATGGATGTCTCAGACATTTTTGGCGTTTATCTGAGATTATACAGCGAATCCTTTTTATTCACTGTATTTCTCTCTCCTACTAGAACTTTCCGGTGACCGGAGAGGATCACAACTCCTTTCTAGTACCTTATTGGTGCATAAGGGCAACTGTGATGAGTCTTCGTTGCATTGCATCAATGTAACTAATATACTTCTCTAATAAACTAGAAAGGAAGTAACATGGATGTATGTTGGTTGTGTTTCGAACTCGAACTCATTCTATAGTGTAAAAAGTATATAGAATATTCCTAAATGTTGGTGTTTTTGGGTGAATTTTGATAGATATGATTTTGAGTATAATTCATTATGTTAAATTGGTTTGGTGACCCTATAACTTGTTTTTGGGTGAATTTTGATATATATGTTTTTGGGTGAATTTTGAAAGCAAGTTTAATGTTAAAATTGGTGCTGATTTTTAATCCAATGCAAAAGTTACTTTTATCGGTTCTAGTCAAATGATTGAATGAGGTTGGAATGTAAAATTGATTGTAAATGCATGTACTGTCATTAAAATTAGGAATGTCACTCTTCATCCAGCAAAATACACTCCCGCCCAGCCAAAATGACTAAAATGTCCTTGCGCAAGTTAAGTTACGCAGCGTGACTTAACTTGCGCATGTTATATTTGCTGCACAGACACTGCGCAAGTTAACTTGCGCATGTGTTAAATCTGTGCGCAAGTTAACCTGCGCAGTGTCTGGCTTAAGTCACGCAGTGTTAACACATGCGTGACTTAAGTCACGTAGCGCATGTTAACTAACGCACAGTTTTATACGTGCGTTAGTTATGCAAAACAGTTTATTAGGATCTCTTTTTTCAAAATAACTTATTCAAAACAGCTTATTCATGCAAAACAGCTTATTAGGATTTCTTTTTTCAAAATAACTTATTCAAATTAGCTTATTTATGCTAAACAACTTATTAGAATATCTTTTTTCAAAACAACTTATTCAAAACAGTTTATTTATGCAAAACAACTTATTTGGATCTCTTTTTTCAAAACAACTTATTCAAAACAGCTTATTTATGCAAAACAACTTATAAAGATATCTTTTTTCAAAACAACTTATCCAGAACAACTTTTTTATGCAATATAGTTAATTAGGATCTCTTTTTACAAAATAACTTATTCAAAACAACTTATTTATGCAAAACAACTTATTAGTATCTCTTTTTAAAAAACAACTTATTCAAAACAGCCTATTTATACAAAACAACTTATTAGAATCTCTTTTGTCAAAACAACTTATTCAAAACAACTTATTTCTGCAAAACAACTTATTTGGATCTCTTTTTTCAAAATAACTTATTCAAATTAGCTTATTTATGCAAAACAGCTTATTAGAATCTCTTTTTTCAAAACAACTAACTCAAAACAACTTATTTATGCAAAACAGCTTATTTGGATCTCTTTTTTCAAAATAACTTATTCAAATTGGCTTATTTATGCAAAACAACTTATCAAGATCTCACTTTTCAAAACAACTTGTTCAGAACATC
Source organism: Medicago arabica (assembly GCA_946800305.1). Taxonomy (NCBI): domain Eukaryota; kingdom Viridiplantae; phylum Streptophyta; class Magnoliopsida; order Fabales; family Fabaceae; genus Medicago; species Medicago arabica. The sequence goes on along the minus strand of OX326967.1, from coordinate 2,733,374 downwards.
TTTTTTATGCAAAACAACTTATTAGGATCTCTGTTTTGTATAAGTAAACTGTTTGAAATAAGTTGTTTTGAAAAAAGAGATCATCAAAGTTGTTTTGCATAAATAAGTGCGCAAATTAAGTCACGCAGCGTGACTTAACTTGCGCACGTTATATTTGTTGCACAGACACTGCGCAAGTTAACTTGCGCATGTGTTAAATCTGTGGGCAAGTTAACTTGCGCAGTGTCTGGCTTAAGTCACGCAATGTTTAACACATGCATGACTTAAGTCATGCAGCGCATGTTAACTAACGCACAGTTTTACACTTGCGCTAGTTAACTTGCACAGGGGTATTTTCGTCCTGCCTGCAAGACGGGAGTGGATTTTGCAGAGGGAGAGTGGTATTCTAAAATTAGTGTATTCCATCTGCTCTTAGTATATACATCTAAGACCTAGTTGAGAATTAATGTGTTACTTTTTTAATAATAACATTTACAATTATTGTTATCATAATAGTTGAGAAAATGAATTTACGTTTTTCAATTTGAGCAGGCAATTATAAATTAAATAAGAGTGTTTTTTTAGTGTTACCTTTGGATTTTAAGGAATGAGATTATACTAATCTACAAATTGACTGGGAGCTAATTAAAGCTCTACTAAGAATTATAATATTCATTCTTATGTAGAGTTCATTAACAACTTGAATTCGTTCACTTAGTTAAATTAAAAGTATGAAAAAATTTTAAAGTTAGTCTTATGATTAGAAGCGGATATAATCCAATTAATTGAGAGAGTGAGTGAATTTCTCATGACATTGACACAATGGTTCTTATTATATTGATTATTGAGATATCATAACAACAATCCTATATTTTTTTACTATAGCAAAAAAATATTTTTTACAAAATCATCTATTAAAAATATTTTTATCTAGAATCAACTCTAAATAATCTTTAGATTTTTTAACTCTGATTTCATTGTAAAAATACAATAATAAATACATGAAAAATGTTTTTTTTGCAAATAAGTTTTTTAAAAAAGGTGTAACGTAACAAAAAAAAACTTCCCCATTTCCTTTCGTGAAGAAAACAGAATCTAAAAAATGTCAAGCAAGAAAAAACCCAAACGCAAAAACACCAATAGCGACGATGAAGACGACGACGTTTTCTTCTATCGTTTCTGCGCTTCATCCTCAACCCCTAACAACAACAACAACCAAATCCAATCCTCAAAATCAAACAACAACAACAAAGCACCATCAACAGGAGAAACCTTAGCACCATCAAAATCAACCTTATACGTTTCCAATCTAGATTACTCCTTAACTAACTCCGATCTCCACACACTCTTTTCCACCTTCGGCCGTATAGCGCGTGTGACAGTTTTAAAAGACCGTCACACGCGCTTAAGCCGAGGTGTAGCTTTTATTCAATTTGTATCCCGTCACGACGCTCAGCGCGCCGTGACGGAGATGGATAAGAAGATTTTAAATGGTAGGACTTTGAGTGCTTCTATTGCTGCTGATAATGGACGTGCTCCCGAGTTTATTAAGAAGCGCGTGTACAATAGTGAGACTGGTTTGTGTTTTGAGTGTGGTGGGAGTGGGCATTTGTCTTATGAGTGTCCTAAGAATCAGCTGGGGCCGAGGGTGAGGCCGCAGCCGAAGAAGCCGAGGAGGGGATTTGGTGGGTCTGGTTGGAGTAAAGATAGAGGAGAAGAGGGTGATGAGGAGGAGGAGGAGAATGATAGGATTGGCGCGGAGCGGTTTGAGGAAGATAATTGGGCTTCTGTGGTGGATGATGGAGCTGATGAGAGATTGTTGCGGAGGAATGGGAATGAGGGTGAGGGTTTGGATGATAAGAAGAGGAGGAAGAAGAAAGGGAAGAGAGCTGGGTATTTTAGTGATGAGAGTGATCATGAGGATGATGATTGATCGTGAATGATGGTGTTTTTTTTTATCGAGGTATGTGTAATCTATTAGTACTGGATCCTTAAGATTGAAAGTGTGTTCGGAGGCACTGACAATATCGACGCGTATGGTCAGATTTTAATGTATTAGGAGTAATGTCGGTGTCATGTATGTGTCAGATCTTTATAGGGTGTAATAGATGAAATTGTTTATATGGTTTGGTTTCATTGGAAAAGTTTATGGTTTTGAGAATTGAGCATTAACAGATTTTAATGTATTATTGCAGTAGTGTTAGTTATTGTGATAGTGATTAGTGATAGTGGTGAATTAGTGATGAGCATTTTTGTGTTTGACATATTTTGATAGCTCATGAACGATGATTGATTAGTCTTTTATTCATCTGCTTAATATCCTGTTTGTTATAAAATGGAGTAAAATATTCTGTTTGTTATGATTTTTTGTTCTGCTAAAAGTTGGAATGACAATGTATCACTTTGTTTACCTTATGCACATCTTGTTATATAAACTAGGTTTTTAAACTACAATGGTGGTCGTACAAAAATATTTGACATCTAAAAATTGTAGTTAGATATAGCTGATGCAAATGCAATGGTGGATTTGATGAATGGTGGTCGTACAAAAATATTTGACATCTAGAAATTGTAGTTAGATATAGCTGATGCAAATGCAATGGTGGATTTGATGTAGTTGTCGAGATCTTGAAAAGCATTAAGTTGTAGCCACAATTATGGTTGCGTTCTTTGTGGAAAGCAACTTAAAAACCATGATACTAAATGTAGAACATAACTCTATGTCATGCTCTGTTCCTTCTAGGTTATGTCCCAAATTCTATCTAGTTAGCATGGTCTTACTAGCTGTGACTGAGAAGTAATTGAGCAGATAATATATCATATGTTTCAGTTATAGCCTACTTTGCACTACATCATATTCTGTGTAGTTTTAAGATTACAGGGAAATATGCTTTTACTTTTGGTCTAAAGCTACCCTACCAAAATTAAATGTGTATGTCTTCGATAGAAGCAATTGTTCTGCTATTTTCTGCAATAAACATTGGTATCTGTGTGTGCCAAACTATTCAACATTGACTACAAATGCTACATGAACATAATGTCGAGTCCACCATGAATCCATGTTAGGGACCCATAATTGTATCCACCATTGGCCTCTTTCCAATAGGGAGACTTCATAGGACATACTCTTCATAGTTCATACCCTGAATGAGCAAAACCAAGTTTATTAGGGATGATATTTACATCGAAATCCTTTGGTCTCATGCACCATTTCTGTACATGTGCCATTGATGGATCCCACATTGGTAACTGTTCCTCTCATTACCTATCTTCTTTGATGTATATTATGCATTTTGTTTGAGATTACTGTGTAGTTGATATTGTAGATAGGATCTCAGTAGTGTTCTCTGGGCAACTGAAACTTCTGTTATACATTAGTCTTATGTTTTTCTTGAATAGCCATAATAACAAAGTAATATGAGGTAGCCTTCTGCATCTGTTTCAAAGATTAAATTGGGGCCGAGAGTTTTGAGTGGATTAATGTTCACAACTCCTAGTTCATTTGGGTTGGAAAAGCAATCTGTATTATTTGGTCAGAGGTTTCCACATGATACTGTATGTTGTAGCTGAGGAATTGAAAGAAAAACAACTATGGCATAAGTATTATTTATAATTCTGCTCATGCTTATAAATCTGCCATGTTTTTTTAGGTAAACCAATATGTGAGGTGAGGTGAAGTATAGCATTAGCTATCATTGGATAAACATTTTATAAGGTTTTGAACTTGGTGGTTTGTGAAGTCTTACAGGTTTATCAATTTTAATTTTGTTCTTGGAGGTATCACTGGAGTTTTCATCTGCTGTATAGTGTTAATCTTTATTTTCAATCAAATCCAAGTTCCGATCAAAATATTAACATTTAATGTATGCTATAGAATTGTTCAGTAGCATAATTCTAAAGAACTTTGTCTTTGAAACGGTTTTGCTAGTGAATAAGTCTATGCAGACATGAAATGTTTCAGATTGCTGCATCTGTTTTTCCCAAGAAAATGAATTTTAATGACCGATAAAAGAAGTTTTTTGTAATATTTACTTTATGGAGTAAAGTTTTTGCTGTGAGCTTGAAAAATACTTTGTGGATGGTTTTGTGAGTTATTGATTGCTAACAAGTATGCATATTTGGTTTATGTCAGCATTTTATTACATGGCCAGTCTTTACCTGATCAATTTTCGCTGCTATACTAGAGCTTTTTTAAATTTGTTGTGCAGTCCTGTGCCAAGCTTTCTTGACACAATTTAATTAGATCCTGTCTTGTAAGGATTGCCATATGGTTGGGTGGTTTTTAAGGCCTTTAACCGTCAAAACCCTTACAAGTTACCGACTATTGCTGGTTTTTTGGAACTGAATGCCGGGCGTGGTTGATATCTTATGGATTTGGTTTTAGATGTGGTGTGAATTCTGATCATTATGCTGATCCATGGTTTTGCTATTTGCATTGAAGTTCAATGCCATGACAATTTTTTTTGTTTGCCTTGATTAAGTACTGACTAGATACTTTACATGCCAATGATGTACACAAAATCTCAAGTTCATGGCATAAGCATGTTAAGTAGTGGTAAGCTACAATCGTTTGATTGGGAACTTTGTAACTTCTGGTGTGATCTGCTGAACTTCTGGTGGTCGTATAGTTTGAAAGAATCTGGCAGGAATCAAAATCCCAAATAACACATGTCAAAATGGTTTTGATGTTGTTCCTGCATGCGGGGAACTTGTTCTTCCACATTGCTCATCCATTTAATTTTGGACCTCAAATTTGGGTCGGTATATTATGTTCTTTTTTGTGTTTGGGGTATTATGTTATTCTGTGTTGTGTATCATTCTTCATCGGTGTTGGATGAGTTTATAGTTTTGAACATAAACACATGTTAATGTATCATTGCTAGTATTGCTTGTTAGTCATAGTGGTAGTGGTTAGTGATAATGGTGAATTGGTGACTATCAGTTTTGTGTTTGCGATATTTTAATAGCTGACGAATGTTCTATTTATCTGTTCAAATGGAATGAAATAGTCGGTTTGTTATGCTGTTTGTTTTCTGGTTCAGCTAATAAAGTGGAATTGAAATCTAACACTTTGCTTACCTTATGCGCATCTTGTTATATTTTTAAATTCTGTACCAAACAAGGTTTTTAAATTATTTTTGTCGTTATGTCGCAATGATTGATATATAGTCAGATATAGCTGGTGAAAATGCAATTGTGGATTTGATGTAGTTGTTGAGATATCGAAAAGCATTACGTTGTAGTCACAATTATGGATGTGGTCCTTGTGGAAAGCAATTTTAAAACCATAATACTAAATGTAGAACATAACTCATGTATTATGCTTTGTTGTAAGATTATAAAAATTAATAATTAAATTAAGACAGATGAGTGCTGGTCAAAGCCATATTTCTTAAACATGTTTAGTTTCAATGGGGTCAAATAGCATAAATAAAAGCATTGACATGTAAAAAAAAAAGTATTGACTAAAACAATCAAAGTTGTTGTACACCAAATTGATAAATCTAAGCACGTTACATCACATTAATATATATATATATATATAATTTTATTTTAGCAAAAGTAATGCCTTAAGCATTACATCATGGTATAAACAAAATGAGTAGGTACCAAATAAAAAGAGGGGTACTAGGTCAAAACCCTCCAAAAAATAAACAAACTTATAGTTAGGCATGCCTAGTCTACATCACATTACTATAGACTATTAACAAAAAAAAATAATGACATTCCTTTTCCTTTGACTTTTAAGGCTTAGTTTTCCCTACCACCATTCAAAGTTGCTGCACCCAGAAAACAATAAAAAGAGAGGAAAAATACCACACTAGAATGATATGAGAGTTAAATGGCAGAGACTGCAGTATTGTTTGCCCTGGGAGAAGTGTTCCAATTCCTAAAAGAAAAAACAAATCTTTTGAGAGGTGTACATAGAGATTTTTCAGACATCAAAGATGAACTTGAGAGCATTCAAGTCTTCCTCAAAGATGCAGACAGAAGGGCTGCGGATGAAGCAGACACCAACGATGGAATAAGAACTTGGGTGAAGCAGCTGAGAGAAGCATCATTTCGCATTGAAGATGTCATTGATGAATACCTTCGGTTCATCCATAGGGCCAATCCTCCTGGATGCAGATCTTTATGCATGACTCCGAGATTAATCAATACTTTGACTTCCCGTCATAAAATTGCATCAGAGATTCGGGATATTAAGTTGTCAATTTTTGGAATCAAGGAAAGAAGTCAGAGGTATAACTTTCAAATTTCACATGAACAAGGTTCCCCAAGCAGCAGCAACAGCTCTAGAGAGACAGAAAATGGAAGATGGTGTGATCCTCGACTGTCTTCCCTTTTCATTGAAGAAACAGAAGTTGTTGGAACAGAAGGCCCAGAAGAAGAATTGTCTGGTTGGTTACTGGAAGGTGCATCTGAGCGCACAGTGATTTCAGTGGTAGGAATGGGGGGTCTAGGAAAAACCACTCTTGCCAAGCTAGTTTTTGACAGCCAAAAGGTAGCAGCAAACTTTGATTGTTGTGCTTGCATCACAGTTTCTCAATCATACACTGTGAGAGGTTTGTTGATAAACATGATGGAGCAATTTTGTCAGGGAACTGAAGACCCTCTTCCACAGATGTTACAAAAAAAAGATGACCAGTCACTGATTGTAGAAGTGAGGAAATACCTCCAACATAAAAGGTACTTGATATTCTTTGATGATGTTTGGCAAGAAGATTTTTCCGACCAGGTTGAATTTACCATGCCTAATAACAGTAAAGGTAGTAGGATCATAATCACTACTAGAATGATGCATGTTGCAGAATATTTCAAGAAATCCTTTCTAACTCATATTCGCAACCTGCAACTGTTGCCTCCAAACAAAGCATGGGAACTTTTCTGTAAGAAAGTATTTAGATTTGAACTTGGTGGGCATTGTCCACCAGAGCTTGAGGCTGTGTCAAAAGAAATTGTTCTAAAATGCAAGCAGCTACCACTGGCAATTGTAGCCATTGGTGGTCTACTTTCAACAAAATCTAAAACCATGATTGAATGGCAAAACGCGAGTGAAAATCTAAGACTGGAATTGGGACATAATACCCATTTAACCAGTCTAACAAAGATTTTATCTCTCAGTTATGATAGCCTTCCGTACTATTTGAAACCATGCATTTTGTATTTTGGTATATATCCAGAGGATTACTCCATTAATCATAGGAGACTAACTCGGCAATGGATAGCTGAGGGGTTTGTCAAATCTGATGAGAGAAGAACTTTGGAGCAAGTGGCAGAGGAATACTTGTCAGAATTGATTCACAGAAGTCTGATTCAAGTCTCAAATGTTGGCTTTGAAGGGAAAGTTAAAACATGTCAAGTCCATGATTTATTGCGGGAAGTGATCATTAGAAAAATGAAGAATTTAAGTTTCTGTCATTTTGTGCATGAAGGTGAATCAGTTGCAGTCGGAATAACTAGACGCTTATCAATTGCTTCTAATTCCAACAATGTGCTGAAGAGAACAAACAATTCACATTTTCGTGCTATTCATATTTTTGGAAAAGGTGGATTGTTGGAGCCTTTCATTGGTAAATTATGTTCAGAGTCTAGGGTTTTGAAGGTACTTGACATTCAAGGTACATCATTCAATTATATTCCTAATAATTTTGGGAATCTTTTTCACTTAAGGTACTTAAACCTAAGGAATACAAAAGTACAGGTTCTTCCTAAATCTATTGGTGAACTACAGAACTTAGAGACATTGGACTTAAGAGAAACACATGTTCATGAGATGCCAAGTGAAATAAACAAGCTGACAAAGCTAAGGCACCTTCTTGCTTTCCATCGTAACTATGATGCGAAGTATTCTGTTTTTGGCTTTACAACTGGCGTGCGGATAGGTAAAGGTATTAAAAACTTGACTTCCCTTCAAAAAATTTGTTATGTGGAGGTAGATCATGGAGGAGTAGATCTTATTGAAGAGATGAAAATGTTAAGGCAGTTAAGGAAGTTAGGTTTAAGGCATGTAAGAAGAGAACATGGGAATGCCATAAGTGCTGCAGTAGAAAAGATGCAACACCTTGAATCACTTAATATCACTGCAATAGAAGAGGATGAAATTATTGACTTGAACTTTGTGTCAACCCCACCAAAACTTCGGCGGTTTCATTTGAAAGCTAGACTACAGAAGTTGCCTGATTGGATTTCCAAACTTGAAAGATAAAGCTGGCTTTATCCAAGCTGAAAGATGATCCAATGCAGTCACTGAAAAACTTGCCAAATTTACTGAAGCTATCTGTGTGGGACAATGCCTACGATGGTGAAATTTTGCATTTTGAAAATGAAGGATTTCAAAAATTGAAAGAATTGATTCTCAGTCACGTGAATAGAGTAAATTTGATCCGTATAGATAAAGGAGCTTTGATTTCTCTTGAGCATATAAGATTGGAAAAGTTCCCCCAACTGAAGGAGGTACCCTTTGGCATCAAACACTTGGATAAACTCAAAGCCATTGACTTAGTTGATATGCCAGATGAATTTGTTAAGAGCATTGATCAAGACGAAGGACAATACCATTTGATTATCAGGCATGTTCCAATTGTGTTCATTCGTCAATGGATTGGCCCAAAATACTATGATTATGAGATTCGCACTATTAACTCATCCTCCATGGAGTCATGAGCAATTGAGAATGCTATGGTATCTAGCAAGCTTCAATCAAAATAAGAAGGTATCTCTTATTTATCTTTAATATGCTTGACCTTTATCTCTATCTAATTTCATGTCACGTTGACGTTGCTCATCACATCTCTCACTTTTTTTCTTGATGTACATTTGAATCATAATATTTCAATCACACTTTCGATCAATTTTAAAAACATTGTAGAACTTTTTTAATTTAGAAATGAAAAATATGTTTTTCCCTCCCTTTCCCTCCAAAACATTACTCCCTATGGTAGCCTTAGTATATATCAAAACAAAATCTCAGAGAATGACAAAAGAAAACAAATACATATTACTCACTATCTAAGAGAATGACATAGTGAACCAAGTAATAGGGCTCAACTCATTACTGAACCCCTAAGGACAAATGGTTTGGGAGAACCTAGGTTTGATTCTTAAGTGGAACGATTGTTTGCCAGGTCTTATTTATCTACCGTCCGAACTCCGGATTATTAGAGTACCCTTCCCTTAGAACCAGATGGTTAACAAAAAAAGGAGAGTGACATAGTGAGATGCTGTTTAAACTTTAAATTAGTCTACAAGATCTGTTTCTGATACTCTTCCATAAATTATAGTACTCAGGACAAAGATTTCAAATGTTTCAACCTAAACTACGCATCACTCCAATTTTAGTATTTACTATGTGTGATTTGCGTAATTGGACATGAATGAAACACCAAATTTATTTTAACCTCGCCATTTTCTGGCCTGAGTGTGAATGCATTGTAACACTGAGTAGGCAAAAGGAAACCTGACTTTTTTGAAGGAGGAGGAGGGAAATTAATGGGACAGTTTAATCATTTAAAAAATACTGAAAGTTTCAGAAATTTTGTGGTGATATTTTGCATAAAATTTTCAAATATCACACGTAGGTAGTTTGGCTTGTGCACTAAGGGACATAGAAAGAGTTTTAAAAGGGAGGTACATGATTCAAATTCTAGAGACAAACATAACCACTAACTTTATTAACATTTGCCTATACATGAAACAAATATCAGACTGGCATTCAGATTTATAGCGACGGTCCATCTAACATGATTAATTAAATTGAGAACTGTATGCAATAACTGACTCGATTATTTCTTATGTTAATGTTGACAGAAATTCAGGTTCTCCATGATACAACTCAAAGATTTCGTATTTTGTTCTTTTTTCCTTCCATGGTGCTTCAATTCAAAATAAAACATTTCCTCATCCTGCAAAAATCAAGGAAATTGTGGATTCCATTCACCAAGTCACTGGCTTTTCTGTTTTATTTTTATTTTTTATCACCAGTGGTGTTTTATAATTTGGTTGAGGCAGTTCTGATTCAATACCTTGTAATCAAGACCTATATCTGGACGCATTCAGACGTCATTTTGACATTTCTTTTTTACTTTAGCCATTTGTGGTTTTTAAGATTGGTGGGATCTTTTCTTCATCCCTTGTAATAATAATAATAATAATAATAATCAAAGCTACATCATTTGAATGAATATGTTTATTTTTTATGACCAAGATTGATGCTACCGTCATATTGTATCTGTAAATTTAGATGCCTTGTTGATTTAAAGTAAATAAGGAGGGCACGTATGTGTCTCAGGCCTCAGCCAACCGGTTTCATTCATCCACCATTTCCTCATTAGTTTTGAAAACAAAAAAAACCCTTATATGGTCTTAACTAGCCCCGTGCCCGTCTTGATTTCAGCTCTAGGTGACTTCCTCGCCAACTATTTATATAAAAATTCAAGCCAGACACTTTGTCTTCGACTACACATCAGGTTTTATCATTGCATATTTTCTAATAAATCAGCTACTCACGTGGAATGACTTGAAATTCTGCAACAGTACAAGAAATCACTTACTGCCACATTCTCTAAAGGATCATGGTCCATCAACTCACTTATAAGATGTTGAAAACGTTCCTACTTCCACCGCACTCTTCTAAACTCAGCATAACTACCATGGCAGATTCTAAGCTACCTCCACCTTTCAAAGGTATTGTGTTGGTTAAGAACTTAAGATTGAATTTTGTTTATCTATATGTTACGTAGAATCATGCTCCATCAACTCCCTTATTGCAACAGTTTGAAATATACAAAATAATTCATGTTTCTATAAATAAGTCGTCCATAATAGCACAAACCAGTTACTGAGACTCATTCAGAAGATCAGAAATTATACCAAACTGCTCAATTCCTTGTTAAATGTAATTCAATTTCCGTTAGTTAGCTAGCCATGTGTTAGTTAGTTGATTAGCCATATGATTCAAGTATAACTGATTGTACTTAAGTGCATTATCCAGAATACTGTCTTTGATTCTTCTCTTTAGATTTTGCATGTAACTTGAAATGAACTTTCAGCTCTCTAACAACTGGTATGTATGAGTGAGCATTGGTTTGTGATGCAAGAAATCTTGTGTGAAGAGTTGAGTACGAACAACGGAACAAGTATTATGCATCATTGGTTCATGAACTTGAAGCAAATTTCGGGGTTGAGCAACTGATATAAAAACAATTGAGGTGTGCTTAATGAACTTCATCCAGCTCAAACCATCAAAATATAGAACTAGCTCCCTTTTCATGTGTGTTGGCAAAGTAATTTATTTAAGTAGTTGGTTAGAGGTTTCCTCATGATATTCTATGTGGTAGCTGAAGCATTGCAAAAAAAGAAAAAAGCCACGGCATAAGTATATCGAGGATTCCTTCAAAATGGAAAGGTGTTTCACAATGGTTTAGCTTGTAATTGAGAGTAGGAATCCTATGAGTTATCGCTTACATATTTGTTGTCATGTTATCTCCTTCACTTTGAGCATACTCTAGAGGATTGCAAGGTTAGTTGAAGGTTCTAGTGACTGTATTTTGATTGAGCAACTTAATGTTACAGCTGCTGCATTATCACTACAAGTAGTTTTAAACCATTATGAATATCACTGCAATACGTAACCTTGAAGTCATGAAAACTCAATTTCTTCAAAAACACCAAAAATGTTAAAATAATCCACTAGGGGCCTGTTTAGATTGACTTATTTTGATCTATATAAGCTTTTGCAAATGTGTTGGGATAAATTAATGAAAAGAGCTTTTAAGTACAGTGTTATCAGTCAATATCCATTCTCACTCCATTTTTTTATGCTTAATTGACTTGTGATGCTACAAATTCTTGGAAACAAACTTGGAATTAATTCATTTTCTAGTAGTAGAACCATTATAAATTACATTGAATGGTTGATCGGTCCACATTTCAAGATCTTTTGTGAGCTCTATTTCAAAATCCCAAACAATTTACCAGATAGAATGTGAAAAGTTTGTTCAATTTACTATATATTTTCCATCCCAAGGACAATCCTTCCTCTCGGTTTCAATGGAAGATAGAATGAGTGACTTACCAGATTCAATCCTCCTTCTCATCTTCTCCTTCCTCCCAACCAAAATCGCTGCAACAACAACCATCCTCTCAAAGAGATACAAATCCCTCTACCTCCAAGTCCTCACCCTCCACTTCGACGATCAAACCTTCCAACACTTCAATTCCTTCATCAACTTCATATCCAAAACCATCACTTCACGTGACACCACACTCCCAATCCATTCTTTCACCTTCAAATCTAGAAGCTACAACTCAAAATGTCTCAATCGGATTCTTAACTTAGTTTTTAAAAACTCACCAATCGAGAATCTCAACTTTCTTACAATAGTTTCTCGCAATAGCCTACTAGTTGAATTGCCTCCTCGTGTTTTTACTTGTATGAATCTTCAAGTTCTGCATTTGAAAAAGATAATTGTTAGAGATTTTGATTTTGATTTTCCGGTTCTGAAAACTCTTAGTTGGAATGGTGTTCATTTCAAAAATCTGAAATGTCTTGTGAAGTTTCTGTCTAGTTGTCCTGTACTTGAAGAATTGCAAGCGTATAATTCACATTTTCTAGAGTATGATAAAGATGAATATGTAGAGGAAAATTTTAAGGCGTTTCCTAATTTGGTGAAAGCAAAGATTTTTGATTATTTTGTTCCAATTACTTTCATTTCTGAGGTTCAGATTCTGCGTCTAAAAGTGGTATGAATATATATTGGTTTGCCAGCATAATGTCTTTTATCGTGTATTTTCCAAAGTTTTTGCCGAATATGATTGTTTGATTGGTTGGAAATGTGTGTTTGGCGTATGAAAGTCTAGTTTGGATGTTAAGTTTATATTTTAGGTAAACCAATATGTGAGGTGAAGTATGTATAGAATTAGCTATTGTTAGATTAATATTTGATAAGGTTTTTGTTGTATATTGGCTTCAAATTGAATATGCAGAAGCAGCCCAGAAATCGTGACACGATTTGGGCATCGTGGCACGATTTGCTTGGCAGGGAGCATGTCTTGTGAGATGGAAAATCGTGACACGATTTGGGAAATCGTGACACGATTTGGGAAATCGTGACACGATTCAACAACTTCCTCAGCAAGTTTACCTGAAAGGGACTGGTCACAACGGTTGGATAAGCTTGTGACTAGTATATAAGTGGTTTTCTGCATTCTTTGAAGGAGAGCTGAAGCAAGAGGTCTAGGGTTCACAAAGGGGGGAACTTGAGGGTTGAGTACCTTTGAATTATTATCTTTTGTTTCATTTTTGTCCTTTATGACAAAGTTTTGCAAATATACATTCTAGATCCTGTTTACTTTAAATTATTATCTTTTTGATGATAGTTTTCTATTTGAGTTAAGGATTGCTTTTTATTTTTATAGATTTGTCACATAGAAACATGTTTTTCTTTTAAGGTTGAGATTGTTATCTATCTATCTATGTCAATCAAATATGACAAAAACTCAACTTAAAAGTTGTAGTTGACATGTATGCACGTGTACTTAGTAAGTTGAACAAACTTGTGGAAATGAATAATTAATATCATAATTTGCATCTGCATGGACTACAATAGTAGAATCAAGAATGACAGCATGCTTTCAAAGGAAAAACAGGTAGTGTGGTCTTAGTTTGTGCTCCAATCTGGTAGCTTTTAGAATTTTTTGGTGAATTTGCATCCAAACTAGACTTTCATACGCCAAAAACACACTTCCAACCAATCAAACAATCATATTCGGCAAAAGCTACCAGATTGGAGCACAAACTAAGACCACACTACCTGTTTTTCCTTTGAAAGCATGCTGTCATTCTTGATTCTACTATTGTAGTCCATGCAGATGCAAATTATGATATTAATTATTCATTTCCACAAGTTTGTTCAACTTACTAAGTACACGTGCATACATGTCAACTACAACTTTTAAGTTGAGTTTTTGTCATATTTGATTGACATAGATAGATAGATAACAATCTGAACCTTAAAAGAAAAACATGTTTCTATGTGACAAATCTATAAAAATAAAAAGCAATCCTTAACTCAAATAGAAAACTATCATCAAAAAGATAATAATTTAAAGTAAACAGGATCTAGAATGTATATTTGCAAAACTTTGTCATAAAGGACAAAAATGAAACAAAAGATAATAATTCAAAGGTACTCAACCCTCAAGTTCCCCCCTTTGTGAACCCTAAACCTCTTGCTTCAGCTCTCCTTCAAAGAATGTAGAAAACCACTTAAATACTAGTCACAGGCGCCCAAAATCGTGTCACGCTTCCAAAATCGTGTCACGATTCTGCTTTTCCAACCGTTGTGATCAGTCCCTTTCAGGTAAACTTGCTGAGGAAGTTGTTGAATCGTGTCACGATTTTCCATCTCACAAGGCATGCTCTCTGCCAAGCAAATCGTGCCACGATGCCCAAATCGTGTCACGATTTCTGGGCTGATTCTGCAAATACAATTTGAAGCCAATATACAACATTCTCCACCTTGACTTCTAATTGGTGATGATGCCAATTTAACCATCAACCACCATGCTGCTCTCTCCATAAGGGAATTACTCTTCAACAAATTTGATCAAGTCCAAGCAATGCTTGAACCTTGATCTAGGCAATGACTTGGTAAACACATCCGCCGGATTCTCTTCCGATGCCACTTTTTCCACCATGATCTCTTTGGATTCAATCATGTCTCTAACAAAGTGCAGGCGAATGTCAATGTGCTTTGTCCTTTCATGATACACTTGATGATTTGCCAAGTGAATCGCGCTTTGGCTATCACAATGTATCTTCACACATTCTTGAATAATTCCTAACTCACCAATCATCCCTTTCAGCCACATGGCCTCTTTCACCCCTTCAACAAGGGCAATGTATTCCGCTTGAGTTGTAGATAATGCCACCACGGATTGTTGATTTGCCTTCCAACTAATAGCCGTGCCATAGAGAGTAAACACAAACCCCGATAGAGATTTTCTAGTGTCTGCATTGCCCGCATAATCCGAATCCACATACCCTTCCAAAGCGTCTTTCCCTTGAGTTGCTCTTGTGTACTTCAAACCGCCCTTCAAAGACCCATTCAAATACCTCAACACCCACTTCAAAGCTTGCCAATGCACAATACCCGGATTTGCCATAAACCGACTCACAATGCTAACTGCATAAGATAAGTCCGGTCTACTACAAACCATTCCATACATGATGCTTCCAACCCCACTAGCATAGGGAGTACTAGCCATCGCTTGTTTTTCATCCTCGGATTGAGGACATTGTTTTATGGACAACTTCGTGTGGTGACCCAAGGGAGTGCTCACAATTTTAGAGTTTGACATTCTAAAACGCTCCACCACCTTCTTCAAGTAACTAAGTTGAGATAAGAAAAGTTCACCTTTGTCACGATTCCTCACGATATCAATTCCAAGAACTCGCTTTGCCGGACCAAGATCTTTCATCTCAAATTCTTCATTTAACTTTTCTTTGAGCCTCATAATCTCATCCTTGCTAGAACTTGCCATCAAAATATCATCCACATATAGAAGAAGATAAAGAACGACTTTCTCACCATTCTTTAACATGTACACGCATGAATCATACCCGCTTCTCACAAAACCGGTCTTCAAAAGAAATTCATCAAACCGACGATACCATTGCCTAGGGCTTTGCTTCAACCCATACAAAGATTTCTTCAAAAGACACACCTTAGACTTGTCCTCCACAAAACCTTCCGGTTGCTCCATGTAGATTGTCTCTTCAAGGTCACCATGTAAGAAAGCGGTCTTTACATCCATTTGCTCCAACTCAAGATTGAAATAATTCACATTAGCCATGAGAATCCTTATGGAACAATGTTTCACCACCGGTGAGAAGATCTCATTATAGTCAATCCCCTCCACTTGAGTGAAACCCTTTGCCACAAGTCTTGCTTTGTATCTTGGACCCTCAACTCCTGGAATACCCTCCTTTTTCTTGAAGATCCACTTGCATCCAACTACCCTTTGGTGTTTAGGTAGCTTCACAAGTTTCCAAGTTTGGTTCTTCTCCAATGAATCCATTTCTTCATTCACTGCCTTCAACCAATACTTGCTTTCTTTGCTCTCAAATGCCTCCTTGAAGTTTCTAGGCTCCGAGTCTTGCACACCTTCAGCCGTGTAACGCCCACTTTATTTATTTAATTATTTTATTAGAGTATATAGTATATTATTATATATTATATGATTTTAATGATGTTTGTGACGTATGAGATGATGTTGTGGTGTGACGTTTATTTTATTGTTTAATAAAATAAAATATGTGATGAAAATTAAGATGTGTTATAAAAACAAATATTTTGGGAGATGGGGTTGTTTTCATAAATAAGATAGAGTTGCGGGGATAAGTGAGAATAGAAAGAAGTATAAAAGGAAATTAGGTTTAGAGAGAAACAGTCAGTACGTTACAGACTTTTGCAAAAAGAAGAGAAAAGTGGCCGGAGAAGAGAGAACCTCAATTCTGCGAACATACCAGGTAAGGGTGAGCCTAGCTTCAATTATATTACTGTAATTCATCTATTTATGATTAACGAAGGAATTAGAGAGAGTTTTGAGAGAGTTCTAAGTTAGGGTTTTGATAGATTTTGTGATGAATTGATGAGGGAATGATGTGAATTGATGTAGAAACTTGTTACAGAACCTAGATTAATCACTAGGACCATAATTCTGATAGATTAGAAGCATAAAACGAAGAATTGGACGAGTTTTGGCGAGGTTTTGAGCGAACCCGCAGCCTGTTCTGCGACCGCTCGCCGTGGCGAGCAGACCTACTCGCCGTGGCGAGCAGAACAGTTTAACTCGCGAGGCGAGCAACACCACTCGCCGTGGCGAGCAACCCTTTAGTGCTCGCGAGGCGAGCAACATCACTCGCCGTAGAGAGCAAGTGGCAGAACGCAATTTAAGTAGCTCGCCGTGGCGAGCAGTCCCACTCGCCACAGCGAGCAATGTGGTCTCAGACCACTATAACTTGAGTTTTAGAACTCTGTTTTGAGCGAGGTTTTGAGGGTAGACTTTTGGACAACATTAGAGATGTTTAAGACCTAAATTAGAACCTGTAATGACGCTGTAAGATGATAACTATGTGCTGTAAATATATATGTTAAGTGTGCTGAGCTGCTGCCATGTATTGTATAATTGCATGTGTCGATAAAGAGTCGTATTTGATGTTAAGACGTTGTAATATCTTGTTTAAGAATTAAAGAGTCGAGTCCATGCATTTGCATATTTTGAGACGGTGGAGCTTATGCTCAAAGCGACGGTGGAGC
The DNA here is from genome assembly GCA_946800305.1 of Medicago arabica. Taxonomy (NCBI): domain Eukaryota; kingdom Viridiplantae; phylum Streptophyta; class Magnoliopsida; order Fabales; family Fabaceae; genus Medicago; species Medicago arabica. The sequence continues at coordinate 2,716,071 of OX326967.1, read as the reverse complement.
ATTTGCTCAAAGCGACGGTGAAGCTTATTAAAGCTAAAATATTGGTACCACATGCATGATGTTAAGATGTAGAGTTGCATTGTCGAGTCATGTGTCTGAGATGTTTCGAGACGGTTGTTTATGAAGATGTTCTAAGATGATTTGTATATGTGGATGTTTGAGACGTTTCTGTTCTATGTGATGAATAATCCTGTTATTGTTAAGCATAATTATTTGAATTATATGTTAATATAATTGTTGTGAATCTCACCCCTTCTGTTGGAATTGCCGCCTTGTGGGCAAGTGCAGGTGACCAAGCTTAGGTTCGTCGATGTGAGAGGTTCTTGTGGAGTCTTAGGAGCTCTGATACGTAACGGGATGGGGATTTATCAATTGTTTCTATTCCTTTATGTATCGTTTTGACTAATAATGATATTTGCGACGTAACTTGACTTGAGATGTTTTATGTGGCTTTGAGCCGAGAACTATTTCTTAAAGATTTTGAGACGTTTATGAATTCCGCTGCTATGTTTGAGTATTGTTTAAGAATAATTTATTATTCATTTTGTTTTAAAGATTTTATGAAATGTGACATCCTGATTTATTGAGGTATACTCTGATCATTTGAATGAAATTTTTAAGTCGGGATTTCGGGGTGTTACAAGCCGCATTTAGAGCAAAACACACCAAGTCCGCATAACCATATCTACTAGGTGCCGTAATGGTCCTTCTTTCCCTATCTCTAGCCAAAAGATAATCAGGATCCACTACCGGTTGAGTTCCACTTGGCTCCGATGTTGAATCTTCATCTTCCACATCGTCTTCTTCTTCACTTGGAAGCTCCACCTCAAACTGAGTTTCCTCCACCCTTGTTTCCGGTACTAAAGTCTCTAGGTCTTTACACTTCATCCCCATACGGGTCTCATCAAAGGTAACATCCCTACTAATCAAGACTTTTGATCCTCCACCAGATTCCAATTTCCACAACTTGTAGCCCTTCACACCTTCCGGATAACCAATGAAGACACATTTCAAAGCTCTAGGCTCAAGCTTGTCTTGCTTGATATGCGCATATGCCAAAGCTCCGAAAACCTTCAAAGTTGAGTAGTTTGCCGGTTTCCCACTCCATACTTCCATAGGTGTCTTGAAGTCGATTGCCGTTGATGGACATCTGTTGATCAAATAAGCTGCAGTCGTCACTGCTTCACCCCAGAAACTCTTAGGTAACCCAGCTCCTAGTATCATACACCTCACACGCTCCAAAAGAGTCCTATTCATGCGTTCAGCAAGACCATTTTGTTGCGGTGTTCTCGGTACGGTTCTATGCCTCTTGATTCCTTTTATCCTGCAAAACTCATTAAACTGCTCTGAAACAAACTCCAGGCCATTGTCAGTTCTTAAACCTTTTAGTTTAGTTCCCATTTGATTTTCTATGAGAGTGTGCAATTCTTTGAACTTTTCAAAGATGTCACTTTTGTTTTTCAAAACAAAGACCCACACTCTTCTAGAATAATCATCAATAATGGAAAGAAAATAGGATCCTCCCCCATGAGTAAGAGTCTTGGAAGGACCCCAAAGGTCCGAATGTACATACTCAAAAGGTCTACTAGAATTATGCATGCCACTACCAAACTTGACTCTATGTTGTTTTCCTAGTATGCATTGTTCACAAAATTCTAGCTTATCCAACTTTTCTTTACCTAGAAAACCTTGTTTGGCTAGTTCAACTAAACCTCTTTCACTAACATGCCCTAATCTCATATGCCACAATTCAGAATTATTATGATGTACTACACTAGCTACCGATGCATTACCAATTACTATGGAACCATCTAAAATGTATAAACCATTCATTTTAGACCCCTTGACCGTAATCAATGCACCATGCGAAATTTTACAAATTCCATGCTCAATTCTAGTACAATAACCTAGACTATCAAACATGCTTATGGAAATTAAATTTCGCTTAAGTTCGGGAACATACCTCACTTCCTTTAAAAGGAATTCACGGCCATCAAACATCTTTAGACGGACGTTTCCCATACCTTGGACTTTGCACGCTTTGTCATTTCCGAGTCGAACAACTCCTCCTTCCTTTAGAGCCAAAGTCTCAAAATATTCCTTTCTAGGACACATGTGATAGGAGCATCCCGAGTCCAAAACCCAGCTCTTCTCCGGTTCCCAACTTGTGACCGCTAGTGCACCCGCACTTTCATAACCATCTTCATCGGACGCCACCGCAACTTGAACGGAAGAACTACCATTGCCCTCCTTTTCCGGACAATCCTTCTTGAAGTGACCTTGTTTGTGACAAAGAAAGCACTTATACTTTGATTTGTCAAAACCCTTGGACCTAGACTTGGACCTTGACTTTCCCTTGCCTTTTCCTCTATGCTCATTCCTCCCTCTTGAAACATTCAAGCCTTCACCGCTATCATCAACCTTCAAGTCCTTGAACTTGGTCAATTCCTTGGTTCTCAAAGCTGCTTGGACTTCCTCCAAAGTAGTGGTGCCCTCCTTACCATAAAGGATGGTATCCTTGAAATGCTCAAAAGACTTTGGTAATGAACAAAGTAACAACAATGCCTTGTCCTCGTCATCCACATTGACTTCAATGTTGGCCAAATCATCAAGAATCTTGTTAAATTCCGCCAATTGCTCCGAGATCGATTTAGACTCCACCATCTTGAATGAATAGAGTTGTTGCTTCAAGAGTTGCCTATGAGCCAACGATTTCGTCATGTACAATGACTCCATCTTAGCCCACATCGATGCCGCGGTTGGTTCCCTCGCGACATCCCTTAAAACCTTATCTCCGAGACATAAAACAATGGCACTTTTTGCCTTGTCTATCATCTCACGCTTCTCCTCTTGTGTCAAATGTGCCGGCATCGCCGCTTCACCCTTCAATGCTTCTACACACTTTTGTTGTGTCAAAACCGCTTGCATCTTAACCTTCCATAACCCGAAATCATTACTTCCGGTGAACTTCTCGATGTCCCACTTTGAACCCATGATACCAACTATACCACTTTACGCCTATGCCCCACGGTGGGCGCCAATTGTTGTGCAACGACCGGAATCACTATCGGTTCGAAATCACACCAATACTTGTATAGATGTGTGGAGCAAAAGGTAGTGGTAATCCTAGGTCTAAGTGTCTTCAAGCAACAACAACAAAACAGACCCTAAGCCTAAGTGTAGAGCTTAAAACAATGACACTAACAAGCATGAAGATAAGAAAGCTTAAGAAAAACAAACACACACAAAATGGTAACCCAGTTCAGTCAATATGACCTAATCTGGGGGAGAGAGCAGCTCTCCAATCCACTATGATAAGATGTTACAAAGGTTACAAGAAATCAGCCTTCAATCCTAATCTCTACCCTTGTCTTGACCCACCTCACTCATATGAACCTACAAGAGATTATACTAGAGGAAACTTATGATCCTTCCAATGATATAATCTCACTACCCAAGGTGTTTACAATGTTTATCCCAACCCAAGAGACTATCCCTACAAAGGTACTCAACCCTCAAGTTCCCCCCTTTGTGAACCCTAAACCTCTTGCTTCAGCTCTCCTTCAAAGAATGCAGAAAACCACTTAAATACTAGTCACAGGCGCCCAAAATCGTGTCACGCTTCCAAAATCGTGTCACGATTCTGCTTTTCCAACCGTTGTGACCAGTCCCTTTCAGGTAAACTTGTTGAGGAAGTTGTTGAATCGTGTCACGATTTTCCATCTCACAAGGCATGCTCTCTGCCAAGCAAATCGTGCCACGATGCCCAAATCGTGTCACGATTTCTGGGCTGATTCTGCAAATACAATTTGAAGCCAATATACAACAATTTACTTTCAATTAAATCCAAGTTCCTATCAAAATATTAACATCCGATCTATGCTATAGAATTGTTCAGTAGAATCAACTAACAAACTTGATCATGGAAACAATTTCGCTACTGAATAGGATTTTAAGTCTGTAAGCATGAAATGTTGTTGCATAATGCAGCCTATGTTTTTCCCAACAATATGGATTTTAATGACTGATGAATTGAGATTGATGTGGGATAAAAGAGGGTGTTTGTAAAATTTACTTACTGGAGTAAAGGTTATGCTGTCAGTTTGAAGGAAAAAAAATATTTCCGGATGTAGATGGTTTTGTTGTTGTTGAGTGCTAACAGGTACTTTGCATAATTGATTCATGTGAGCATCTTAGAACATGGCCAGTCTTTACTTGTTCATTGATGTCAGTAATAAGGCATTTTCAAGAACCACAATCATAACAATTTACATACGCCCTCCGTCCCAAAGTTCTAAAATAAACAATCATTTCACATAGATTAAGAAAAAAAAAAAGGTAAATTTACCATAATATCTTTTTTAACCATTGATGTACGCTATTTGTCATAATGCAAAGTGAGAAAATAATAAATTGAGAGTGATGGACGGCACCCCCTTTGTTTCAAAATAAGTGTTGTTTTAGCAAAAGAAATTTGTCTCAAGATAAGTGTGGTTTCACTTTTTCAATGCAACATCTCGATATATTTATAGTCTAACGCGCCTATCTACCCTTAACAAGGTTTTTAGAAGCTTTCATTCACTAATTATAAGAAAAAATGGTCTTGATCCAGACATGCTCGGTTACTTTGCTTGCAAGAAATTAGTAATCAATAAATTATCACTCAATTTGCAAGTTGGTAGAAGACCAGTATGGATGTAAGATTATAAAAATTAATAATTAATTGTAAGACAGGTAAGTGCTGGTCAAAGCCATATTTCTTAAACATGTTTTGTTTCAACGGGGTAGCAATAGCAAAAAAAAGCATTGACATTGTAAAAAAAAAAAAAAAACCATTGACTAAAACTATCAAAGTTGTTGTCCACCAAATTGAAAAATCTAAGCACGTTACATTGCATCACATTACTATAGACTATTAACAAAAAAAAAAAACAATGCCATTCCTTTTCCTTTGACTTTTCAGGCTTAGTTTTCCCTACCACAATTCAAAGTTGCTGTACCCTATCCAGAGAAAAATAAAAAGAGAGAGATGAAAAATACCACACTAGAATGATATACACAGAGATATGATATGAGAGTTAAATGGCAGAAACTGCAGTGTCGTTTGCCCTGGCGGAAGTGTTCCAGTTCCTAAAAGAAGAAACAAATCTTCTGAGAGGTGTACACAGAGATTTTTCAGACATCAAAGATGAACTTGAGAGCATCCAAGTCTTCCTCAAAGATGCAGATAGAAGGGCAGCAGATGAAGCAGACACAAATGATGGAATTAGAACTTGGGTGAAGCAGCTGAGAGAAGCATCATTTCGCATTGAAGATGTCATTGATGAATATCTTCGGTTGATACATAGGGCCAATCCTCATGGACGTGGATCTTTAGTCAACAAGGTTACAAGCCGAATCAAAACTTTGATTCCCCGTCATAAAATTGCATCAGAGATTCAGGACATCAAGTCGTCAATTCGTGGAATCAAGGAAAGAAGTGAGAGGTATAACTTTCAAATTTCACAAGAACAAGGATCATCAAGCAGCAGCAACAGCACTAGAGAGACAGAAAATGGAAGATGGCGTGATCCTCGACTGTCTTCCCTTTTCATTGAAGAAACGGAAGTTGTAGGAATTGAAGGCCCAAAAGAAGAATTGTCTGGTTGGTTATTGGAAGATATATCTGAGCGCACAGTGATTTCAGTGGTGGGAATGGGGGGTCTAGGGAAAACTACTCTTGCCAAGCTAATTTTTGACAGCCAAAAGGTAACAACAAACTTTGATTGTCGTGCTTGCATCACAGTTTCTCAATCATACACTGTGAGAAGTTTGTTGATAAACATGATGGAGCAATTTTGTCGGGGAACTGAAGACTTTCTTCCACAGATGTTGCACAAAATGGATGACAAGTCACTGATTGTAGAAGTGAGGCAATACCTACAATATAAGAGGTATTTGATATTCTTTGATGATGTTTGGCAAGAAGATTTTTCCGACCAGGTTGAATTTGCCATGCCTAATAACAATAAAGGTAGTAGGATCATAATCACTACTAGAATGATGCATGTTGCAGAATTTTTCAAGAAATCCTTTCTAACTCATATTCACAACCTGCAACTTTTGCCTCCAAACAAAGCATGGGAACTCTTTTGTAAGAAAGTATTTAGATTTGAACTTGGTGGGCATTGTCCACCGGAGCTTGAGGCTGTGTCAAAAGAAATTGTTAACAAATGCAAGCAGCTACCTCTGGCAATTGTAGCCATTGGTGGTCTACTTTCAACAAAATCTAAAACCATGATTGAATGGCAAAACGTGAGTGAAAATCTGAGACTGGAATTGGGACGTAATGCCCATTTAACTAGTCTAACAAAGATTTTATCTCTCAGTTATGACAGCCTGCCGTACTATTTAAAACCATGCATTTTGTATTTTGGTATATATCCAGAGGATTACTCCATTAATCATAGGAGACTAACTCGGCAATGGATAGCTGAGGGGTTTGTCAAATCTGATGAGAGAAGAACTTTGGAGCAAGTGGCTGAGGAATACTTGTCAGAATTGATCCACAGAAGTCTGATTCAGGTCTCAAATGTTGGCTTTGAAGGAAAAGTTAAAACATGTCAAGTCCATGATTTATTGCGGGAAGTGATCATTAGAAAAATGAAGAATTTAAGTTTCTGTCATTTTGTGCATGAAGGTGAATCTGTCGCAGTTGGAATAACTAGACGCCTATCAATAGCTTCTCATTCCAACAATCTGTTGATGAGAGCAAACAATTCACATTTTCGTGCTATTCATGTTTTTGGAAAAGGTGGATTGTTGGAGCCTTTCATTGGTAAATTATGTTCAGAGTCTAGGATATTGAAGGTACTTGACATTCAAGGTACATCTTTCAATTATATTCCTAATAATTTTGGGAATCTTTTTCACTTAAGGTACTTAAACCTAAGGAACACAAAAGTACAGGTTCTTCCTAAATCTGTTGGTGAACTACAGAACTTAGAGACATTGGACTTAAGGGACACACCTGTTCATGAGATGCCAAGTGAAATAAACAAGCTTACAAAGCTACGGCACCTTCTTGCTTTCCATCGTAATTATGATGCAATGTATTCTCTTTTGGGCTTTACAACCGGTGTGTTGGTGGAAAAAGGTATTAAAAACTTGACTTCCCTTCAAAACCTTTATTATGTGGAGGTAGATCATGGGGGGGTAGATCTCATTCAAGAGATGAAAATGTTAAGGCAGTTAAGGAGGTTAGGTTTAAGGCATGTAAGAAGAGAACATGGGAATGCCATAAGTGCTGCAGTAGAAGAGATGCAACACCTTGAATCACTTAATATCACTGCAATAGCAGAGGATGAAATTATTGACTTGAACTTTGTGTCAACCCCACCAAAACTTAGGCGGCTTCATTTGAAAGCTAAACTAGAGACATTGCCTGAATGGATCCCAAAATTGGAGTATCTTGTTGAGATAAAGCTGGCTTTATCCAAGCTGAAAGATGATCCAATGCAGTCACTAAAAAACTTGCCAAATCTACTGAAGCTATCTGTGTGGGACGATGCTTACGATGGTGAAATTTTGCATTTTCAAAATGGAGGATTTCAAAAATTGAAAGAACTGATTCTCAGTTACTTGAACAGACCAAATTCTATCCTTATAGAGAAAGGAGCTTTGATTTCTCTTGAGTATATAAGATTGGAAAAGATCCTACAACTGAAGGAGGTACCTTCTGGCATCAAACACTTGGATAAACTCAAAATCTTTGAATTATCTGATATGCCAGATAAATTTGTTAACAGCATTGAACCAGACAAAGGACACAGCTACTGGATTATCAAGCATGTTCCTCTTGTTTTCTTTCGTCGTTGGGTTGGCCCAAAATTCTATGATTATGAGATTCGCACTATAAAATCATCCTCCAAGGAGTCCTGAGCAAAAGAAAATGCTATGGTGTCTAGCAAGCTTCAAATATGAAGGTACCTTTCCTCTGATCACTCAATGCTTCTATTATTTATCTTTAATATGCTTGACATTCTCACTATTCTTTCTCTTGTGTATGTTTTTATACACCTCTCCTTTATCTCTATCTAATTTCATGTCACATTCATGTTGCGCAACACATCTCTCACTTTCTTTCTTGATGTATATTTGAGATTTAAAAATAAAATAAAGAATAAGAAATAGATAATCATATAAGAGATTGACAAAATAAAACAAATGCATATCACTCACAAAATGACACAAGTGAGCCAAGTAATAGGGCTCAAGTGGTTACTGACAAATAGCTCGGGCGATACTGTTTAAATTAGTCTAAAAAATCTGTTTATGATACTCTTCCATAAATTATACTACTCAAAACAGAGATTTCAAATGTTTCAACCTAAACTAAACAATGCATACATGGTAAATACTAAATTGGAGTCATGCAAATGGAAAATATATATAATTTAATAGTAGAGTAAATGGACATGAATGAAATACCAAATTCATTATTCAAAAACACCATTTTCTGGCCTGAGTGTGAATGCTTGTAACACTAAGTAGGCTCTTCAGGTGGTAAAACTGGTTGCAAAAGGGAACCTGATGGACGGGCAGCCGCGTTTGACTTTTTTGAAGGAGGAGGGAAATTAATTAGACAGTTTAATAATTTAAAAAATACGGAAAGTTTCATAATATTTGTGGTGGTATTTTGCATAAAATAATCAAATATCACACTTAGGTAACTTGTCTGGTGAGTTAAGGGACATGTAAAGAGTTTTAAAAGGGAAGTACATGATTCAAATTCTAGAGACTAACATAGCCAATAACTTTATTAACATTTGTCTATCCGAAAAACAAATATCTTGTGAATACTTTTCATGAATGAAGTTGGTTATAACTGTTATTTTTATTTTGTTGATTTAAACTTTGATGTGCTATCATATAAAGCAATTTCAGACTGGCATCCAGTTTTATCGCGACACTCCATTTAACATGATTAATTAAATCAACAACTGTATGAGAAAACTGACTCGATTATTTCTTGTGTTAATGTTGACAGAAATTCAGGTTCTCCATGATACAACTCATCATGAACAAATCAAGGAAAATGTGGATTCCATTCACTAAGTGGCTTTGGCTTTTCTGTTTTATTCGTCATTTGGTGTTTTACAATTTGGTTGTGGATGCTTTGATTCAAAACCTTGTAACCAAGACCTATATCTGGACTCCATTCAGACAATCAGACGTCTTTTGACATTACTTTCCTGCTTTTTCCATTTCTAGTGCTTAAGATTGGTGGGAGCTTTCCTTCAACCCTGGTAATAATAATAATCAAAACAACTTCATATGAATGAATATTTTTATTTTGCTAACCACGATCGATGCTACTATCGTTATGTAGCTGTATATTTAAAGTAAATCTTGACGACATGTATGCGTCTCAGCCAACCGGTTTCATCCATCGATCATTTCCTGACCAACTATTTATTTAAAAATTCAAAGTCAGATACTTCGCTCTACTATCGTTTATTTTGCTAACCAAGATCGATGCTACTATCGTTTTGAAGCTAAAAAAAGTTTTATACTGAGTCTAAACTGGCTGCCCCGCACCGGGCCTGATTTCAGCTCTATGTGACTTCCTCGTCGACTATTTATTTAAAAATCAAAGTTAGACACTTCAGTATTCGACTACAGATCAGGTTTTATAATAATTGCATATTTTCTAATAGATGAGCTGCTCACGTGGAATTATTCGAAATTCTGCAACAGTTCAAATCACTTACTGCCACATTCTCTAAAGGATAATGGTCCATCAACTCACTTATTAGGTGTTGAAATCATTCCTACTTCCACCGAACTCTTCTTAACTCAGCTTCACTACATGGCGGATTATACGCTTCCTCTACCTTTCAGAGGCATTTTGTTGGTTAAGAACTTAAAATTGAATTTTGTTTATCTATGTTACATAGAATCATGCTCCATCAACTCCCTTATTGCAGCAATTTGAAATATACAAAATCATTCATGTTTCTATAAATAACTCCACCTAATAGCACAAACCAGTGACTGAGACTCGTTCAGAAAATCAGAAACTTTACCAACTACTCAGTTTCTTGTTAATGTAATTCAATTTCCGTTAGTTAGTTGATTAGTTTGTCAGACAAATATAAGTGATTGTACTTGCTTGTGAGATAAGAATAAGTGCAGTATAAATAGCAATGTAAGTGCATTATCCATAATACTGGCTTTGATTCTTCTCTTTAGTTTTTGCATGTAACTTGAGTTTAACTTTCAGTTCTCTAACAACTGGAATCAGTGAGCATTGGTTTGCGATGCAAGAAATCTTGTGTGAAGAGTTGAGTACGAACAACGGAACAAGTTTTATGCATCATTGGTTCATGAACTTGAAGTTGAGCAACTGATAAAAAAAAACAATTGTGGTGTGCTTAATGAACTTCATCCAGCTCAAACCATCAAAATAAAGAACTTGATCATGAAAGCAATTTTGCTGGTAAAGTCTACATAGGCATGCAATTTTGTTACATGATATCTATCAACTAAAATTTTGTTCAAATATAAATATTAAAATCGTAGTTGGTTATGTTTAGTGGATGATTAACAAACCATAACACCTTCAATAATTATGTATATTACACTGACCATAAAAAAGTGTTGTCCTATTTTGTTTGAAAATTGCCCAAATTCTTTTATTCTGAAAATTGGACCAGACACCAATTAAACTAATTGAATTAGGAAACGAGCCAATTTGCTAGTTGGTGGTGTTTAATTTTTTTTTAGAGCGGCAGTTTTTCTTTCTTCAAATAAATGTTCAATTGTGTTGGTTTACAATTAAAATATGGAAAGTGGTAATGAGTGTCTTGGGTACTTTTTAAGAGTTTTGAAGATAGATTTTTACAAAAATTTATGTAATCTTTGCGTTGAAATTTGAAATATTTGACTTTAATAACTTTGATAATTAATAATTTCTTGTTTAAGAATTGTTAAAGAGTGTTCCAGAGACACTCGTTAATCATGATGAATGATAGTTCAATTATGGTTGGTTCAAAATAATTTTTTTTTAGAGAAAATATATTTGTAAAAACATTTTGCGATAACTTTTTGGACAACTTTATCTCATACTCTCATTTTGTTCATGCTCTCTATTACTTTGGTTAGGGGTGTTCGTTTAGTTCGGTTTAGAGCATAAAAGTCAGCATAACCGTGAGATAAAAAAGCATGCAGTTCGGTTGACTTTTTAAAAGTTATCCGAACGAATCCAACCCAAAGCGGCTTGAATTGGTTTAATTGGTGCGGTTTTTTCACAATATAATTTTTTGTTTTCAACATTAAAATCGAGTTAAAAAAGTTAAAACTCAACATATTTTCAGCAATGTTTCCAACAATGTTTTATATTCCATCCAACGTTCAATTTCATTTTTATCCAACAATATAGACCAAATTAAAAATATGGAGAAAAAATAATATAATTATGTATGAAAAGTATAAGACTAAGATTTTCTCATCATCTAAAAGTTCAAGTAGCACATAAATACAATTTTGAAATAAATTAGAAATAAGAAACTTAACAAAAGAAAAAATATGTCATTTTATAAAATTTTCCATTGAGTTTATATGAGTATTGATATAGGCGACATATACTTAATTAATGTTTTTCTTATGTATCTGTGTGGTTTGGTTTGGTTAGGTTTGTAAAATAAAAAGCACAGCCTGAACTAAACCACAAGGTTGAGAAAAAAAAAGATCCAAATACATCCAAACCAAATGCGGTGTTTTGCAGTTTCGGTTTGAGTTAGTTCAGTTTGCGGGTTTTCTATCAGATTGATTCGGTTTTGAACACTCTAACTTTGGTTATCGTGAAAATACATACATTTATTTTTATATATTTATTTGTCACATAAGTTTTCTCGAAAACAATTGTTCGAATAACGTACGTAATTTTTTTAACCAAGTGATTGAACTCAAGTGATTAATGAGTTTCACCAAATGACGGATCATTCAAAAGAACCTGAATATAATACTTGGATTATGTTGAGATAAAATCCAAAAAAACCCTTTTTAAATTGTTTTAATGATAGCAAAACATTTAAATTATATTAAATGAATTATGAGATTATTTGTTATTTAACATGTGTTCTTGAGTGGTCTTAAGATAGGTCACAAAGCAAAGCAACTATTTTTTCAAGAACAATCTCAGAACAAAGCTCAACACCACTCTCTTGATATGCCACGCCAAAGTCAAACAAGGCAAAGTTTAAAATAGAAGATCTTGGTACTTAAGAAGAATGTACATGTCAAGGATCTTAGTGGAAATATGGAACAAAAGGAACAAGAGTTTTTATGCTACCAAGGGAACATATTTATTATGTTATACCTTCAAAGGAATGAAAAGAAATAAATAAATATATTCTATGAGAGAACAAAAAGGAACCCATAAGAATTAAACAAAACATCAAGAATGAAAATCCAAAGCCAATAGGAAAGAGCAACACATCAAAAGCATGAGATAATGTCAAATCTCCTTCCACTTGCTTTCTTTCTCTCCAACGCGTGTGAAGTGTTTACAGCAAACATAAAGCAGGTTTATGAGCTAACTAGGAAACAATTTTCTGCATAGTACTATTTCCTTTAGTGCAAGCTGTCCAAGCAGATTTGTGAGAACGTTCTCAGAATGAACCAGAACTTCAGCAAAACATTTTGTCACAAGAGTTTCTCACTTGAATGAGTTGGCAAACTTTTCTCTTCCTCTTCTATCCTCAAGAGCGTGTGTTTATTACAACAACAAGTGACTCCATTCATCTATAAATACAAGGGCTTGCAGAGAGGAAAGACATTGAGTCATTAAGCAAATACAATCATACTTGATTTTAAAAGCATCAAGAATACTTCAAAGGCTCTTTCATTGTGTGCAATAGCAAAAATCCAGCAGCAACTCTTTTTACTTGAGTTCTTTACAAAGGCAAAAACATTGTAGATCAAAAGCAAAGATATTGAAAAGAATCACTAAAATGTGTTTAGTGATTATTGTTTGTAAAAATCTTGTGAGTAAAGCTAGTGTAAAGCCCAAGGGGCAAGAAGAAAGAAATTGTATAGATCAAGGAAGTGATCTAAAAGAAAAAAGAGGAGTTGAGGTTAAGTTATAACTCAACTACCTAGTGGATAATCTCACAATATTGTGGGGACTGGACTAACCCACATTGGGGGAACCATGATAACTTCTTGCGTGTGATTCTCTCTCTCATTATCTCTTTTATTTTAAACCATATCACACACTTCATAATGTTATTTTTTTTTATTAACTAACGCACTAATCTAATCCAAGTATATTCTTGAGAAATTTTTATTTGGTAAATTTTATTAGATCAGAATTCAAACCTCCCCTTTCTTGTGATTTTATTAAACTTCAGATTAAACAATTTTTTTTATCATACTATACTTAACTCATGACCAAACTCTGAATCCACTTTCCATAGGAAAGAGAGGGTTAACAAAAGAGAAATGATATTTGTACAACTATTTAGTGACAACTTTTAGACAACTTTCTCTCTCATACTCATTTTATGTTCTTACACTCTCTTCCTTTTTCCCCCTTATATTGTGTTTGATCGATAAAAAGAGGAAAAAAGAAGGTTGTCACAAAATTGTCATCAAACGGTTGTAGAAATACCATTACTAAAAAAACAATTTAATTTGTTTTAAAAAATAAAATACTTTTTTAATAATTTTATTTTTTTCTCTTCGAGTTCAACCAGAATTCAATCCACGCAATCAATTGAATCACAACTTAAAAGGTTGAATGTTCATATCCATATAAATTCAAATCAAAAACCGCATAAAATTGAATATCTTTATATGTGTTTTTATGCCCTTTCTGAAAATCATTCAGATTGAATCAGATTCCAGATTCATTTTTCAAACCGAAGCAATCTGCATGCATAATTTTAATAGTTATTTATTTTGTACAAATATGATTTTTTTTGTTGACAAATACAAGCATGATATCGTTCGCTTGCCGACCAGCAGTAGGGGGCTTTGGCCCCTCCAGAGGTATGTGTCGTTGATGGACCTCGTAAGACGGATGAGCCTTACGAGACACTTTGAAACGCAATTCCAATTGAGCGGCGGGTAGAATCCTTTGCAAACAACTTAAATACATGACGAGGTATTGAAGTTAATCAATTACTTCTCCTTCCTAATTTTTATTTTTGGGTTGTTAGGAAAATCTATTGAATTAAATGACAAGGTTTTTTTGGGTAAGTAGAGTATAGGGCTTGTGGTGCACATAATTCAGAAGTTAATCTGAGTCAGTTAGGTAAATGATGTTGGAGGATGCATGTCCATCAAAGGGGTTTGTGGTATCAGATTTTAGTGGCTAAGTATTGGCACGAAGGAGAGCAAGTTATGGAGGAAGGGAGGAAGGGATCAACTTAATGGAAATATATTGTAAGCATCCAAAAAGGTATGAGGATGGGGGTAGATGTTGGTTTCTTGATAATTTGGTACGGGTGGTGGGTGATGGTGTCAAATCATATATGACGTTTTGATCATTTCACATAAATTAAGAAGTGTAGTTAATATTGTATGGGAAATATAAATATATGTTATTTTACAAAATTATCCTTCATTAATGGAATATGAAAAGCTTAAAGTATTGGAAAAGGAGAGAATAATAAATAGTTGAAAGTATAATAGGAAAAGTAACATTTAACGTTTCGTTGGTATTGTAAAGTGATTTATAATTTTGGACAATTTTTTTTCCTCCTAAACGACTTATAATTTCAAACGGAGGGATTATTTGATTTATTTTAAGATGATGCCTAAAAAAATTTATCTCGTAGACTTTTTAAAAGAAAATGAAATGAATATCTAATAAAAACACAATTAATAATATATAAGATGAGGTATATTTGACACACGATGTTTTAGGGTGTCAACATAGTTGGGATGTCAAAACATTATATTATGGTGATTTTGAGTGCCAACATAGGTTTAATGTCAACTTCCATCACTAATACATGTCTTGTTCATCGTTTATCAAATTTTTTATGATTTATTATGCAAGAGGTCTTTTACGTCGCCATCCACACATGAATGTTGTTGTTCGTCTTCTTCACTCTCTTAAGCCAACTCCAAACCAAACTCTTTTTTTTTTTCCCTTCAGACAACCTTTCCTTTCAAGGACATTGTGATTCAGATTGAGTTAGTTGCCCAACCATTGATGATCCAATACTGGTTATTACATTTTTTTTTGGGTTCTAGCATAATCTCTTGGAAGGCAAAGAAACAAAGTATGGTCCATCGTTTCTCAGCTGAAGCAAAATATAGAGCAATGACCAATGCAATTTGTGAAGTTACCCGACTCTCTTATCTTGTGAACGATATATATCACTCTCCTTATACATAAAACTTTTGTTTTTATTTTTATTTTTTTATAATCAGTCTTTTCTTCATATTGCCTCAAATATAGAATATCACGAACAAACTAAACAAATCGAAATTGATTGTCACGTTGTTTGTGAAAAATTTCCTCTGACCCCACTACTCGAAACCAATTATGCAAATCAAATTATCAATTTACTTACCTACCAAGTCCTTGAAAAAAAGATCAATTCAAGCAACTAAAGAGTGAGATGAGTTTGTCAGATGTTGATTCTCGACAGTCATGAAAATCCGACACTCACACATTGAAATCAGTATCGGCTGTTTGATTCATCTTTTGGTCCAAAATACTTTGTTTTCTATTTCCCAATTTTCACACAATCTAATCATTTCTCTCTCCTTATATGTTTCTCTTCTTCCTCTTGAATGAAAAGCCACATCGCTGTAAAATACGCTGTCGAACTTAGAACCATGTCCGACCACAAGACGTGACAGAGCTCAATTGTTTTATATTTCGTCCTCCACACCCACGTTATACTGAGATACAATCCGAGATCTCCACCTAGATGTCATCCTCTTAGATCTATTCCATTATACCCCAACCATGGTTGATGAAGAAATCATGTTGTTCATTTTTCTCTCTGCAAATTTGCATTTGTATGGCCTGATTTATTGAAACCTAATACTTATCTTGCCCTCGTTTCTTTCTTCAAAACAAAGATGCTCCTTTGATCTTGAAATTCAAATAATTTAGATGAAACAAAATTTGGGTTTGGGTGATGTCAGTGGTAGAGGTGCCGACCGGTGAAGTAAGCGTATGTGGTTCTCTAAAAAGACGATATCTTTTTCTTCTGGTGGGGAGAATAGAAAAGACGAGATTTTGACCATCAGATATATTTAATGGCAAAGATTCACTTGACTGTGTGAATGCGGCAATCCTCTGAATGTTGAGAATCAACACCCGAGTTTGTCCGACTTGCACTCCCATATTGAGGTTATGTGTTATCAATGAAAATATCTTTCAATTAATTTGTTACTTTTTATTTATTTATTATTATCAAGGTATCCTACTCTTTATTATAATTAATAGGATATCTTTCTCTTTGATTATTGTTATTGAATGGCAATAGGAGTATAATTCTATTTATTTCGAGTCTTTTATAAATTTTAAAATACATAACAATATATAATAAAAATAAAATATTATTATTTATACAACCATTTGATATTAACTTTTAAAATAAATTTTTATTAATAACAAAAATATACTAAAAATTATGAGAGAGAAAATTATCTCAATATATTTATACAAATATTATTTCTGCAAAAACAATACTCTATATTAAAGTCAACTTTTTTACTTTGAGTAAAAAGTACATTTACAAATATCTTTGCAATTTAAGTTCATTGAAGTGGCAATGTGACATCAAATTTTACTTCTAACTATCAAAAGGGATTGCCCTTATTGGTAAGATCTTCTTCTGTCGGAATCTAATAACATTGGTGCTATTGTCACATTTTCACTTACACTGTATAACGGGACACGAGCACAAACATCTTACTTTATTACACCACGTGTCCTATCCTAGTTGTACGACATTAGAACATGCTGAGTAAAATAATTTTTTCTTAGGACGTGCACTATCTCTAGTCTATTTATAAAGACTAGTGATATTTGTACAACTAATTTTTTCTTCTCTTGTAATTGAACAAAAAACAATGAAGAGAGAAAGAAGAAGATAGAGAACAAAAATACATGTAAGTATAAGAGAGAGAGTTGTTAAAAAATGGTTGTACAAATATCATTTCTTTTTATAAAAGACATTTGAATAGATAAAAGTTGGTTTATCTAACTAAAAATGGATCAAATACATTAATTTTTCCAGATTAAAATATCTTTTGTAATTAGGATCAATTGAAGCATGTAATATATGATACTTGTTGAGAAATTTAAAGCTTAAATTTTATCTTAAAAATTATACATTTAAAGTATATTTTTTTTCTTAAAAAAAACATAAAATACTTTTTTCTATGTAAAATTTATCTTTCATTTCTATTCTTGAATCCATAAAATATGTTATTATTACTATTAATCAATAATAATACTCCATCTGTTCTGTATTAGATGACCTAGTTGACTCAGACACACGTGCCAATACATATTTTTGATCTTTAATATCTTTAATTATTTATTTGAAAAAATTATGAAAAT
Source organism: Medicago arabica (assembly GCA_946800305.1). Taxonomy (NCBI): domain Eukaryota; kingdom Viridiplantae; phylum Streptophyta; class Magnoliopsida; order Fabales; family Fabaceae; genus Medicago; species Medicago arabica. Next base: position 2,698,493 of record OX326967.1, on the reverse strand, counting down.
TTTATATTTTGAAAATATTAATCGAGACGAATTCAACAACATCTTATAATATTATTTATCTTTATATATTAGTAGAAAAATATGGTTAAAGTATTGTCAAAAATGCAAATAGTCAAACAGGTCATCTTAACCATTTCACTCATTACAGAGTTCACAAAACCTCACTCCAATTTTCTCACTTCACCTTCTTCCATTACATCCGTGTTTTTTCAATCTTCAGCAATCAAACACTTCCACAAGGTAACACATCAATTTTTCTTCAAATGCAACCTCATTGCGTTGTTTTAACAACCTTGTACTTTGTGTTAATTTCTTAATCTTTGTTAGAACTTAGCAAATTTTAGGGATTATCTATTTTATGTAAAAATCTTTGCTTGATCTCATTTTCATTTTGAACATTTTCTATAAAAATTGATTTTTTTTCTTTCTTGATTGCATGACCCTTTTGTCTTCTTCTGCAGAAAATGATGAAACTTTCAATTTTAGATTTTGAAATGAAGTAGGAAAAGTGAAATTAAAGATTTTGATAGTTTTTGTTTGAGGTAAAAAAGAGTGAAATTTTTAACAAAATAGGGAAAATTTCAGCTAGTGGAAGTTGATTGTAAAGGGTTATAATTTAGCAAATTTTAGGGTTTATCTATTTTAAGCAAAAATCCTTGCATGACCCTTTTTTTACAAATTTCAGCTAGTGGAAGTTGACTGTAAAGGGTTTATAAAAAATCAACTTTTTTTCTCTTTCTGAAAGCATGTTCAAGATTGCATGACCCTTTTGTGTTCTTCTGCAGAAAATGATGGTTTTGAAATGAAGTAGGGAAAGTGAAATTAAAGGTTATTTGAGGTGAAAAAAGAGTGGGATTTGTAAGAAAAAGGGAAAATTTCAGCTAGTGAAGGTTGATTTTGTGTGAATTGTATAATGGAAGAAGGGTTAGGTCAACATTCAGTTCCTCCTCCGGGTTCCATTGACAAGTATAAGATTCTGGATATTAAGCCTATAAGAAGTTTGATACCTGTTTTTTCAAAGAATGCTCAAGGTCAATCTTCAGGTCAATATCCTTCTGGGTTTTCTCCATTTTTCCCATTTGGTGGACCTAATGATACTTCAACCACTGGGGCAAAGCCAAGAAGTACAGCGATGCCGACTCCACTTCAAGCATTTAGGACCCCTTTTGGAGAGGATGAGGATCTCATTGACAATGATGGTTTTAGTAACAAAAGGAGTGCAGCATCACAGTCAACCCGGGTCAAATTGAAGAAGCATAAGGTATATAATGATGTTCATGTTGATATGAGTGGTTTAGTTGGTATAAGCCCAGGTCAACGAGACAATGGTAACCGTGAAGTTGTTAATACCGTGCTCATGTCATTTGATGCGCTAAGAAGAAGGCTATCTCAACTTGTAGATGCCAAGGAATTGAACACGGGTTTGATCAAACGTACGGATTTAAAAGCTGGCAATATTTGTATGACCAAAGGAATTCGAACAAACACAGCGAAGAGGGTAGGATCAGTACCTGGAGTTGAGATTGGGGACATTTTCTTTTTCCGAATGGAAATGTGTGTTATCGGTTTGCATGCTCAATCCATGGGGGGGATTGATGCCTTGCATATCCAGAATGACCGTGGGGAAGATACTTTGGCTGTTAGCATTGTTTCGTCAGGAGAATACGACGATGAAGCTGAGGATGGTGATGTTATAATTTATACCGGTCAGGGTGGGAATTTCAACAAGAAAGATAAGCATGTGTCAGATCAGAAGCTTCATAAGGGTAATCTTGCTTTGGATAGAAGTTCACGAACACACAATGAAATAAGAGTTATCCGAGGCATCAAAGATGCTGTGAATCCAGGTGCAAAAACCTATGTCTATGATGGTTTGTATAAAATTCAAGATTCATGGGTTGAAAAAGCAAAAGGAGGTGGTGGCTTGTTTAAGTATAAGTTGATAAGAGTGCCTGGACAACCTAGTGCCTATGGCGTTTGGAAATCTGTTCAGAAGTGGAAAGCTGGTTTCCCTGCAAGGACTGGACTTATTCTTGCTGACCTCTCCTCGGGAGCTGAGAGTCTTCCTGTATCACTTGTCAATGAAGTTGATAACGTGAAGTCACCTGCCTTTTTCACATATTTCCACTCTCTTAGACATCCGAAATCATTCAGTTTAATGCAGCCTTCACATAGTTGCAGCTGTAGTGGTAAAAAAGCATGTGTCCCTGGCGATTTGGACTGCTCATGCATTCGGAGAAACGAAGGTGATTTTCCGTATATTATCAATGGAGTCCTGGCGAATCGGAAGCCGTTGGTTCATGAATGTGGCCCCACATGTCAGTGTTTTCCTAACTGCAAAAATCGAGTATCCCAAACCGGTTTGAAGCACCAAATGGAAGTGTTCAAAACAAAGGATAAAGGTTGGGGTCTTCGGTCATGGGATCCTATCCGTGCTGGTGCTTTTATTTGCGAGTATGCAGGAGAAGTTATCGATAAAGCTAGGTTAAGTCAGCTAGTACAAGAAGGAGATACTGATGAGTATGTTTTCGATACAACCCGTATTTATGAATCTTTCAAGTGGAATTATGAGCCTAAGTTACTAGAAGAAGCGATCACAAATGAGTCTAGTGAGGATTATGCTTTGCCACACCCTCTTATTATAAATGCTAAGAATGTTGGAAATGTGGCTAGATTCATGAATCATAGTTGCTCTCCAAATGTTTTCTGGCAGCCTGTCTTATATGAAGAGAACAACCAATCCTTTCTCCATGTTGCATTTTTTGCATTGAGACATATCCCACCAATGCATGAGTTAACATATGATTATGGTTCTGACCGTTCCGATCACATCGAGGGTAGCAGTGCACGCAAAGGTAGAAAGAAATGCTTATGTGGATCGTCAAACTGCCACGGTTCTTTTACCTGACATTAAAAGGTTTTAAGATCTCAATCCTCTTTCTCGCTCTATATTAGTTTTCATTTTCAAATAACATTAGTTTCTTTGTGTTTTTATCTTAAAATTGATCCTAAATAAGAAAGTTTTTGGTTTCCTAAAGAAAATGCATGTCATACTGTCTAGATGTCAAAATAGAAACATTAAGCTAGTGGAATGAAATTTAGTAATGTATGAATTCATACATCATGTTTCATTGTCAACTTTTATAATTCCTCCCATATTCCGGAAATTTGCACAAGTACCCATTCAATAGCTCATCAAGCTCCTAAAAAGTGGGACAAAATAGAACTGTTCTCTTCTTCACTATGAGCTTGTTTAGATAGACTTATTTGAATTTATCTATTAGCATAAATTTTTTTGAGACTTTTTGAGAGAGCTTATAGAAACATCTTATATTCATAAACTATTTTAAGCTCATTTTTATAAGCTCTCCAAGATAGTTTATGAAAATAACTTATAGCTTATATTAAAACTTCTGACTTTATTTTATCTTTTTCTATCGGAATTGCTTAAACATAAGCACTTATATGCTTTAACTAACTTGATTATCCAAACATCATCTATATTCATTTCAGTTTTTTATACTGTTACCGCTGGGATGTTGGCATGTTAGCATTTCCTGATTAACTTAAAATCAACTACGCACTTAAATTCAGATGCCTTCGTAATTCATTATATTATGACATTTTACGTATATTTATATGTTGATTACTATTAGTAGTAAATATTCATCGTTTTTCTAATTTTTTTTTACACATGCATGTGTGTTGATTGAAGTCTACTATATTGTCATTTTGGTTTGTGAAACTTACCAAAAGTTTTAGAGTTTCAGGACTCAAAAGTATTGAGAGTTTTTTTTACTAATTATGATTTTTATTCTGGAACTTGCATATTATCTAGTCTAGGGAAGCTAATTGTATTTCCCATTTATCTTATTTTGATTTAACAGATGGATGGTAGCGTTCCGTTTGAAGATCCAGATCCAGTTTAGAAGTTTCTTTAGTTGATGTAAGCTTCCAAATATCCATGCCAAGGTGAGGTAGGTTTGTGTTTGACCATAAATAAATCACGTGTGACCTGGCCCTTATTTTTGCTCCAACTTTACCATAAGTAATCAGCGAGGCTGTGTAATTTGTGTAAATTTTGAGCTGGTAATGGCCATGATATACTCACAGAAAGTTCATAACTAGTGATATCTGACTTTGTCCTCTTGGCATGGATTTGTTGAGCAGTAACTGTTGTTACATGTAGTATCATTTGTATTATTAGTTTTTTTACATTTCGAATTGTAGGTGTTAAGTTATGAAACCCTGGCATAAATCACATTTTATGCTAATTGCATCGGTTTAAACTCGTCTTTCATTGTTGTTTTGCTTCAGTTGCAGCTGTTATGACACATGGAATTGAGTTGTGTACTCAGTTCCAGTTATGTTCTTTATTAGCGAGACGCACCTAACTATATGTGTAGTGACGAAGGATTCTATCAACACTCATTTCACTCTTCTTTAGAATTGATGTTGGTTCTACATTTTGGGAATGGGTCCCACATAAAGTGGCGAGACTAAATTATTTTTCATCATTTCAAAGTGTGTTAAAGTGAGTGCGGATAACACTTTTCATGTAGTGATTATTAATTGACTGATAGATACGGAAACTCCATGTATCCATGTCTGATTTCTAAAGGAACTTGTTGATGATTAACCAATTTTTATGCTATTATGAACGGTCCTACAGGCAGTGTTCTTATAATGCTACTCCCGTCGTGATCATATTCATTCTTATTTATTAATTTTTACAGGTTGTTTTTTTGTGGTCTTATGATTTTTTTTGGTGGTGAATTCTTACGGGTTTAAATGCACTTTTGATTCTCCTATATTTATTTTTAAAAAGAAAAAACAATGAAGTTTTAGTCCCCTATTTTTTAAAATCGGTTTTTAGAACCCCTCTTTTACTTTTTTTTTCCTTTGGAATTTTGGTTTTCATTTCATTTTTGATGATGTGGTCTATTTACTTGTGATGCGGCAACAATTATTATGTTATATTGAATATCAATACATGCAAAAATATGTATATTAAGCTTAAAAACACATCCCAAAAATGAGTCTGAAGATCGAAATTCCGAAAAAAGTAAAATAGGGGATAAAAAATGCATTTAGTTTTTTTTTTTCCTATACTATTTTTCTAACATAAATTATTATTGTTATCTGAAGAGGTTTTGATTATTACAAGGGTTAAAGAAAAACTCCCACCAAAATCATATGTTTCGTTGCCGACTTGAGGATTAGTCTCATAGCGGATCCAAATGACATAAATTATTGAGACACTTTAAAGAGTCTATTGGGAGTCAGATCTACGCAAGTAACATAGGTCATCATTACAATTTTAGTTTGTTTTTTTGTTTCAATAGAAAAACATAACAAAAACACAGCCAAGTCTAATAGGGAAAATGCCTATGGCATCCACAAAAATAACATGAAGGAGCTGAGTGGGACCCTAGTTTCAAACATTAGGGAGCTTATGTCTAGCATGTTAATCAGCATACTCATTTCTTTTTTTAGAGTGCGATTAAAGGACAATTCTATCAGGATTATTAAAGGAGCTTTCATTCACATTGATCTTGATAGTATTGTCCAAGGGAGGAGACATAATAAAATGTTGAGATGTAAAGGTACCCTCCTTACCCAAAGTTTGAATAACAAAAGCGTAGGTGGAATGGATTTGATCAAATGTAAAATCAAGTGAACCACGCTAATTATCATTAAACACGAGTTTATTTTTAGCATTCCAAATAAACTACTAGCAAATGATGATAAAGAGAGTGTCATGAAATGATTGGAACACCATTGGGACAATATTTGAAGGTATATGAATCAATGTCTTTAAAAATAAGACCAAATCGGCTAGATAATTGGTTCGGTACCAGGTACGCACCGTACCATATACGCGTATGGTCCTCGTCGTACTCATCGAATTGTATCCATTTTTATTTAGTTGATTCTCTGAAATGAGTACAACAAAAAGTACCCGCGGTAAAAAAATAGAAGACATTATATTTTATTTCAAATCTTTCTCTTGCTATGAATGATAGATTACTCTCGTAAAAAATTATTAATGAGAATGTGTGCATCATTTGTAAAAGGATTATCTATAAAAAAAATGGTGAATGAGAAATTATTACTATTTTTAAGATGGTATGAATGACTAACTTATAATTGTTCTTTAAAGTTACAAAGTCTAATTTTGTAAACATTGATATTGATATTAGAACACATTACTCGCATTTGTAAGAGGATTTGATGGTAACATATCTCAACCATAGTCACATAATTCTCTTGACATACTGCGAACAGTTGGAAAGACCCACATTGATAAAAAAAAAAACTACATAGTATTGGTACTACGAACCGATGCATATCAAAACTATGTATCAAATTCTTCACACGTCGTGTACCGCGAATCCGCAACGCATATCAGTGCGATTTGTGAATTTTGTGACCATGGAGTAAGTCTTATTTGAACACATACAAAAAAAAATGTCTGGGCACACTCACATAAACAGAGAAAAGTAAATGAGAAAGAATTTAGTCACATCATTCAATTATTTTCTCTTTTAATTTTATTTATTTACGTGTGTCTAAACATTTTTTATTTGTGTTTGTGACCAAGTAAGTATTTGTCGTGATTATCATCTTAAAGATACAAAAACAATTGGTTTGAACTGTGAAGTAAACCGTGGAAAGTCAACAAACAAAAATGTTTAGAAGTATTTACAATTAAAGTCATTGAAAATTTTGTTTGTTAACTAAGTTATTCATGTAAAGTATCCACCATATTTTTCCTTCCACAATATTCGAATTCGAAATCTTTCTTAAGAAATCAGAGTCTACTTTCACCCGGAGCAATGTATTATTGATGTGATCCACCTCAGGTCAGAAGAAGAAGGTGATTGTTACCAGTTTCCACCACCGGATGATCCACCAGTCAGAAGAAGAAGGTGAGTGTAAATAATGTATTTGGTGTACCATTTATATCGATTCATTCTCTTGTCAAATTTTATGTATTTTCCATTTGTTAGAAGTTTGGAATCTCAGCTTTGAGTAGTATAATTTCTGAATACTCTCATGATTCATGAACTGATTTTATAGTAAGTGATATACTGCATTTCTTTTTATCTAACCTTAGTTAGTTAAATACTCACATATATATAGCTAGCTTACTGTTACTCAGTAAATACTGCATCACAATTTACACATAATCCTGACAATAATACTGTGACTGTGGTGGCGGGTGTTGGTTGGCTATTATGGTGAAGTAATTTATTGAAATAGAAAATGATTATGTGAATATATAGAAGCTGTAAAAGTAAATAAACTGAACGTGATGACAAAACGATAAAAAAAGGTCCAATCTTAACAACAGATAGCATTTTGAAAATAAATAAACTGTTTAAAATTGAAGTTTACTAAGTCAGTTCAACTGGCTGATAAGATTGAAACTAACTAGATGTGGTGGGTGGAAAAAGTGGTTTAGTTTGGAGGCCTGCTGGCTGGTGACTTGTCGGCGTGCAAGAACACTGAGCTGCTTGGCTGACAGTAATCTACGTACAAAATGATAATCTATGGCTAAGTGTATCATGCGGGGATGAAAATCAGGGTTAGCACATCGATAAATTGCACCAATGGTTTGTGAGTATATTGTAGGCACATCGGTTGGAACATGTGTGGAAATTGAGTTAAAAAACTAAACACAAATTCCCATGTTGGATAGAACTGTGTTGTGTGAATTAAAAAAAGTGGAAGTCCCACGGATGGATCACACACATGAGTAGTGTTTATAGTGGGATGTACCTCTATTAAGGGTACATAATTATGTGAACGAAGTAAGCATTAGAGAAAAATATATTTGATATATATTTTATTATTTGAAAATGATAAATTAAATAATTAATTTAATCATTATTAGAAAGTGCTTTCTTAATCCCCAAGTTTTGCTAAAATATTTTTGAACACAATCGGAAATATTTTGGTAGACAATCTAATATATTTTAGTACATGATATGAAATATATTTTGATACACAATAATATCACAAAGTAATGTATTACTTGTTCCCAAAGTTTCTCACTTATTAGTTGTGAATTTTTTCTATAATAGAGAGCTCACACAGTGCATTCTACACACCGAAATTCACAGTTGATGCTTCCTGTGCTTTTCCTCTCTTCTCCCTCCTTCGACTTGTTTTGACAAGTCTTTCTCCTTTTTCTACTCCTTTCTGTCCCTTCGGAATTAAGAGTGTTCTTAAGACCATATAGTCCCTTTTTGGTATGTTGTCCCTTCGGAATCAAGAATGGTCTTAAGAGCATAGTCCTTTCAATTAAATAAAATTTTAAGATCATAGTCCCTTTTCGGTATAATAAGAATGATCTTAAACATATATATTCTTCTTCAATTCATGAAGAAGTTAGATATTAGAATGGTCCTAATACCATATAATAAAACAAGGATAAATCAGGCTATAGAATTACATATTTCGACTGAAACGATGAAGTGCTTGTCGTTTCAAACTACAACACTAAAATTCAACAGAGAGCAATGTTGATCTTACTTAACATTAGAAGCCACGCTCGCTGCATTTCATTAGACATGGCTTGTTTCCCTTTGACTTCTAACGTTGTCTAAGAACTTTTATGCAATTTGATAAAAGTATGAATCCAATGTTGGATATGACTTCATTCTTGATATTGAAAAGTCAAAATTTGTTGCTAACCTTTTATAGGTTAGGTTACTATTAAAAATTTGTTGGTAATGTACTAATTATTTTTTGGGGTGCAATTCGTTGCGATGGATTCAGTTGTTAACTTAGTGAATTGCTCTTGGAATAACCATGCGAGAAAAATTGTGCAAATTCTTAAATTTGAGCACTGGTTAATCAGTTAAAACTGAATAAGACTGAGCTGACTCAGACTTAAAGAGAAACTTGTGTACTATGCATTCTTGTGGAAAAATAATGTTCCTTCGACGATTTGTTCAAAATTAAATTCTCCTTCTATTTTATAAGTTGAGTGATTTTAATATTTGATATATATCATGTGAACAAGCGTTTAATTTTAAACTTGAGTAACTTGGACTTAATCCCAAAGTTATATGATTAGACAATTTTATTTTTTGCAGTCAAGATAAATGGACCAAAAGTTCATATAAAATCAGTGTTTAGAGAATTTGAATCTCTGAACTTAATAAATTATGATATGTGCGAACTTGATGACACATAATCTAGAAATGATAAAATGATATTTTATCATATTTATTGATGACTGCGAATTTTGAAAAATAAAATTGATATGTTCAATTTCTTTAACGAAATTTGAAATTTATGTTGGCTAGAGTATCCAAGTCTATGAACAAAAATTCTAATTAAGAAATTTTTGAAGAAAAGACAATCCAACTTGTCTTATTTTTTGAACTTGGGTTTGTCTGACATAAGTTCGGATTTCGAACCCAAGAAAGTTAAACTCACCAGTAGATCCTATGAATGTGTATTCATTGGGTATGTTATGATTAGGAAAGCATATAGGTTTTATGACCTAAATGTTAAAGTAATCATAGAATTAAAAGATCCCGATTTCTATGAAATAATTACCTATGTAAATTAAAGAATAGTGGGGGCACTAGTGGGGGTAAACAAAAATTCCCTTTGTATATTAAGAACTAGTAGGGGCACTATATCTGATCACATTCCATAAATCAGAAATAGTTATGAAAGCATCATACAAGATGTTATAGAACCTCGAAGAGGTAAGAAAGCTAGAATTGCTAAAGAGTATGAACTTGGTTTATACATTGGAAGAAGATCCATTAAGCCTTAAATAAGCTATATCCTCATTGGATGCTAAATTTTGGCAAGAAGCAATATACGATGAAATGGATTCTCTAGAGTCTAACAAAACTTGACACTTGGTTGACTTGTCTCATAGTTGCAAAACCAATCGGTTGTATTTGGATTTTGGAAAAGAACTAAAACCTGATGGTACGATTGATGAATACAAGGCTCTCCTTGTTGTCAAAGGTTTTAGACAAAGAGAAAAATATAGACTTCTTCGACTCTCATTCACCAGTCACTAGTATCATATCCATAAGAGTGCTAGTCCCTTTAGCAGCTGTTCATAACTCGATAGTACTCCAAATGGATGTGAAAGTTGCCTAATTTATGGTGAACTAGAAGAAGAAATCTATATGGAACAACCTGAAAGTTTTGTGATTCATGGACAAGAAAACAAGGTATGTAAGTTAGATAATTCTTTGTGATGTCTAAAAAGGAATGACATGAAAAATTTATCATTCTAATGCTATTAAATGAGTATAAAGTGAATGAAAATAACAAATAATATGTTATGAATTATGTGAAATCATTGTTTATCAATAACATTGATAAGAAAGACCTAGACAATGTTGAAGTAATTCTTTGTTTCAAGATTACTAGATCAAAAAAGAGAACTTTTATGATGAATATCACAAAGTTGATAATATCTTAAGGAAATGTAATTATTTGGTTGTAAACTTGCAAGCATATATTATGATCCAAGTGTAAGAACACTTGAGATGGTGTTAGACAAACAGAATATGCGAGCATCATTGGTAGTCTTCAGGTATGCCATTGAATTTATTAGACTTGACGTTAGCCACGTCGTGAGACTTTTGTTCAAGTTTATTAGTAGACGGAGAAGAATCATTGTCATGCTATTAAAAGAGTCATGAGGTGCCTTAAGAAGATTATGACTCTAGGATTACATTATGAGAAGTATCATATTGTACTTGAATTGTACAAGATACAAAGGAGAAGTATCATGTTGTACATGAATGGTACACGATACAAAATAGAACATCCAAATGAGTCTTAAGCAACCAGTGACTGCACATCGAGCACACTAGAGGAATTGTTTGTTGAAACAAATGATATTGACTCAGTCTACAATGGAATGAATCTGAGATGAGAACACTAGATAAAACTAGTGAAGAAGAAAGTGTATAAGATGCTTGCTAGTTGAGAACCCTTAGTGGGTAAAACCGTTGCCAGAAGTGTTAATTTATTGTGATAGTGCTATTACAAAAGTTGAGAATCGTTACTACAATGGCAAGAGACGATTATTAAGGCACGAACACATATAGAATTAGAGAGCTAGCTACTCTCAAAAGGAACGGCTAAAGTAGATCATATACGTACTGATGATGACTTAGTTTATCCTTTGATGAAAGGAATAACTAGAAAGAAAGTCCTAAACACATCCAATAGGATGGGACTAATGCCTAAAGGTCACAAGTGATGGTAACCCGACCTACATGACTGGAGATCCCAAGAAATAGGTTCAATGGGTAATAACAAGTCACAAGTGATAGAACATGCTATGAGAAAATTAAGAAAGCATGAATCCTACAGCGATATAAGAATGAGATAATAGAAACTCTTAATAAGATCTATACTCTATGTGGAGTGGAGTACATAGCTACATGAGTACTCTTGATAGACTCACCTCTACGAATGTGGAACAGAGGCCAGTTCCTATGGGATTTGGAGGCAAAATACCTAGAGCGTTCGTTAAAACTGGGATAGACGTGCAAGGCCATAAAAATGCACGGGCTTTTAGAATACACCTTATGAAAAGGTTTGTGTGTGGGTTCTATGTCTGAGATAGAGTTCAATGTTGTAAGCAACTCTTGTTAATCATAATTTTACTCGCTATGCAGAGGTTCAAGTTGTAGGCGACATCTTTGTTTACTAGCAAATCTTATGGAGACGTTTTTTTTTACGTTATTTCTGAAACCATTTTTTAAATTCAAGTGGGGGATTGTTGGAACATTTGTAGAAATTGAGTTAAAAGACTAAACACAAATTCCCATGTTGAGTAGAACTAGTGTTGTGTGAATTGAAAAAAGTGGAAGTCCCACATCGGATAGATCACATACATGAGTAGTGTTTATAGTGGGGGTGTACCTCTAATAGGGGTACATAATTATGTGAACGAAGTAAGCACTAGGGAAAAATATATTTGATATATATTTTATTGTTTGAAAATGATAAATTAAATAATTAATTTAATCATTATTAGAAAATGCTTTCTTAATCCCCAAGTTTTGCTAAAATATTTTGGAACACAATCTGAAATATTTTGGTAGGCAATCTAATATATTTTAGTACATGATCTATAAATATATGTGAATTACTTAATCACAAAGTAATGTATTACTTATTAGTTTTGAATTTTCTTTGTAAATAGAGAGCTCACACAGTGCATTCTACACACCGAAATTCACAGTTGATGCTTCCTGTGCTTTTCTTTTTCCTCTCTTCTCCCTCCTTCGACTTGTGTTGACAAGTCCTTCTCCTTTTTCTACTCATTTCTGTCCCTTCGGAATTAAAAGTGTTCTTAAGACCATATAGTCCCTTTTTGGTATGTTGTCCCTTCGGAATCACGAATTAGTCCCTTCAATTATTTATGTCTATTTAGAATAAATAATATTTTAAGATCATAGTCCTTTTTCGGTATAATAAGAATAATCTTAAACATATATATTTTTCTTCAATTTATGAAGAAGTTAGATATTAGAATGGTCATAATACCATATTTGAGTGGTTGAAATACCATATTGATATTTGGAGAAGTTATGAATTAGAATGGTGGTAACACCATACTTGAGTGGTCTCAAAACCATAATAGAGTGGTCACAGTACCATATTGGTTTTAGTATTAAAAGAGTGGTATTAGTACCATATTGAAGTTGTAATTCTCGAACGGTTTTCTATCGAACAGTTGTAGTTGGACTTGTTTTATCCTGGATTTCGTCTTAAAGAGAGCGACCTGGTCGTGACTCAACCTAACAGTTGTAGCTGGACTTGTTTTATCCTGGATTTCGTCTTAAAGAGAGTGACCTGGTCGTGACTCAACCTAACAGTTGTAGCTGAACTTGTTTTATCCTGAATTTCGTCTTAAAAGAGAGTGACCTGGTCGTGACTCAACCTTGTAACAACTTCGGTAGATAATAGAATTTGGAAATTAAAATACAACAGTTTGGAAATCCAAAAACAACAGAACACCAAGTTTCGAGTAGCTGTTGGAGTGGTTGTAGCTATTGTCTTGCATTTAGCCTCTGCTGAAGATCTTGAAACTGTTGGTTGCTTTTTACAAGATCATCAAATCGCATCAGGTCCAAAGTAAATGATTTTCCTGTCTTGACTAGTACGTGTATAAATAGGTGAACTTAAGGTTAGAGCGTATATTTTGAATATTGTAATTGCGAATAGCGGATACATACTCCCTATTGTGAAGGGAAAAGGAAAACCCTTGAGGAGAGATTATTTCTCTCTTGTTATCTTTTATCCTTTCTCAATCTTTCAGTAAAATCATTCCTCTGTTTCTTCAAATCTGTCCAGTTTTGGAATTCTTTCTTATACCAAGAGAAAGGTTTCTAACACAATAATTTGCCTTATGCAGTGTTGCTGAGTTAGGAAGAGTACAGTGGAAGTAGCAATAATTTCAACAACTTTGATGGACCATGATCCTTTGAAGAGAATTTGGCAGCAAGTCATCTACATATTTTAAAAAATATGCAGCGATTAAACCTTATGCGTAGATGAAGAGTCAAGTGTATGACTTTGAATTATAAATAAATAGTCGGCGAGAGGAAGTCGCAGAGAGTTTAAACTAGCCTCAGGTGCATGTTTAGATCATACAAGACCTTTGTTGAAGCTGTCGGATTTAAGATAAAAGAATGAGAGAAAATAATAAGAACCTTGAATGTTAGTGATACTGACTTCATTGTAGCTTGATACCAAAGACTAATCACTAATCCCTATTAATAGGGATAGACAAATTCAACCTTAAATCAAGAACAAATCATAATAATAAGATATAAAATCTAATCCTAAGAGATACTACTCTAAGGTTACAAACTAATCACAGGAAATAACTTCAGATACTCTTATACAATATTAAAGATATATTCAAATATTCTTACACTACCTTTATCAACTTTTAAAAATAATGAAGAAATGATGTATGAATGGATGAAAGCGGTTGGGTGAGACACATACATATCGTCCAGATAGCAGCATTAGCATCAATCTTGGTTAGCAGAATATAAACATATTCATTGAAATGAAGTGGTTTTGATTATTATTACAAGAGATGAAGTAAAGTTCCCACCAATCTTAAAAATAGTAAAAGACCAGATATGGCAAAACTAGGAAATAAATGTAAAAAACACGTCTGAATGGAGTCCAGATATACCTCTTGATAACAAGATTTTGAGCCAAAGCTTCCCCAACCAAATTATACAACACTACAAATGACAAAATGAAAAAAAGAAGCCAAAGTCACTCAGTGAACGGGATCCACTTTTTCTTGTTTACTGCAGGATGAGGGGATACTTTGAGCTGTATCGTGGAGAACCAAATTTCTGTCCGCATTGACACAAGAAACAATCAAGTCAGTTATCTCATACAATTATCAACTTAATTAAACACACTAAATCTTTTCAAAAGAAAACGAAACACATAAAATAAAACGTTGTTATAAAACTGAATGATTTATAAGAGAAGCATTGCATGATCAGAGGAACGGTACCTTCATATTTTGTAGCCTGGTAGACACCAAACCATTCTTAATTTGTTGACGACTCCTTGGAAGATGAGTTAATAGTGCGTATCGCATAATCAAAGAATTTTGGGCCACTCGAGCTATGAATGGATACAAGAGGAACATGCTTGATAATCCAGTAGTCTTTTCCTTTGTCTGGATCAATACTTTCAACAAATTCAGCTGGCATTTCAGTGAAGTTAATAGCTTTGAGTTTATCCAAGGATCTGAGTCCTGAGGGTACCTTTTTCAGCTGGGGCATTCTGTCCATGGTAAGATATTCAAGAGATATCAAAGTTCCTTCGTCTATAAGGACAGTATTTACTTTATTCAAGCGACTGAGATCTAGTTTCCTTAATTTTAGAAACCCTCCATTCTGAAAATGCAAAATTTCACCATCATAGGCGTTGTCCCATAGACCGAACTTCAACAGATATGGCAAGTTTTTCAGTGACTGTAGTGGATCATTTTTCAACTGAGATAAAGCCAGCTTTATCTCAACAAGATACTCCAGTTTTGGGATCCATTCAGGCAATGAATCTAGTTTAGCTTTCAAATGAAGTCGTCGAAGCTGGGGTGGAGACAAGACAAAGTTCAAGTTAATTGTTTCATCTTCAACTATTGTAGTGATATTAAGATTTTCAAGGTGTTTCATTTCTACTATTGCAGCACATAAGGCATTCCCATGTTCTCTTCTCACATGTCTTAAACCTAACCTCCTTAACTGCCTTAACATTTTCATCTCTTCAATGAGATCTACCCCTCCATGATCTACCTCCACATAATAAAGGTTTTGAAGGGAAGTCAAGTTTTTAATACCTTTTTCCATGAACACACCCGTTGTAAAGCCCAAAAGAGAATACTTTTCTTCATAGTTACGGTGGAAAGCAAGAAGGTGCCTTAGCTTTTTGAGCTTGTTTATTTCACTTGGTATCTCATGCACAAGTGTGTCTCTTAAATCCAATGTCTCCAAGTTCTGCAGTTCACCAACAGATTTAGGAAGAGCCTGTATTTTTGTATTCCGTAGGTTTAAGTACCTTAAGTGAAAAAGACTCCCCAAATTTTTAGGAATATGATTCAACGATGTACCTTGAATGTCAAGTACCTTCAAAATACTAGACTTTGAACACAGTTTACCCATGATATGTTTCAACGGTTCACCTTTTTCAAAAACATGAATAGCACGGAAATGTGAATTGTTAGCGCTCTTCTGAACATTGTCGGGACTAATGACTATAGATAGGCGTCTAGTTTTTCCAACCGCGATTGATTCGTTATCTTCACGCACATAATGACAAAAACTTAAATCCTTCATTTTTCGAATGATCACTTGCCGCAATAAATCATGGACTTGACATATTTGAACTTTCCCTTCAAAGCCAACATTTGAGACCTGAACCAGACTTCTGTGAATCAATTCATACAAGTATTCCTCTGCTATATGCTCTGGAGTTCTACTCTCATCAGATTTAACAAACCCTTCAGCTATCCATTGTCGAGTTAATCTCTTATGATTAATAGAGTAGTCCTCTGGATATATACCAAAATACAAAATGCATGGTTTCAAGTAGTAGGGCAGGCCATCGTAGCTAAGTGACAATATCTTTGTTAGACTTGTTAAATGAGCATTACGTTCCAACTCCAAGCTCAGATTTTGACTCACCTTTTCCCATTCAATTATTGTTTTATATTTTGTTGAAAGTAGACCGCCGATAGCTACAATTGCCAAAGGTAGCTGCTTGCATTTTCGAACAATATCTATTGACATAGCCTCAAGCTCCGGTGGACAATGCCCATCAAGATCGAATCTAAATACTTTCTTGCAGAAGAGTTCCCATGCTTTGTTTGGAGTCAAAAGTTGCAAGTTGTGAACATGAACTCGAAAGGATTTCTTGAAAAAATCTGCAACTTGCATCATTCTAGTTGTGATTATGATCCTACTACCTTTATTGTTGTTAGGCATAGCAAATTCAACCTGGTCAGAAAAATCTTCTTGCCATACATCATCAAAGAATATCAAATACCTCTTATGTTGCAGGTATTGCCTCACTTCTACAATCAGTGATTTGTCATCCAATTTGCGTAACTTATTTGGAAGAGGGTCTTCAGTTTCCTGACAAAATTGCTCCATCATGTTTATCATTAACCTTCTCACAGTGTATGATTGAGAAACTGCGATGCAAGCACGACAATCAAAGTGTGTTGTTACCGTTTGGCTATCAAAAACTAGCTTGGCAAGAGTGGTTTTTCCTAGACCTCCCATTCCTACCACCGAAATCACCGTGCGCTCAGCTACACCTTCCAATAACCAAACAGACATTTCTTCTCTTGGGCCTTCAAATCCTACAATTTCTCTTTCTTCGATAAAAAGGGAAGACAGTCGAGGATCACGCCATCTTCCATTTTCTGTCCCTCTAGTGCTGTTGTTGCTTGATGATCCTTGTTCATGTGAAATTTGTAAGTTATACCTCTCACTTCTTTCCTTGATTCTGCGAACCGACAACTTAATGTCTCGAATCTCAGATGCTATATGATGACGGGGAATCAAAGTTTTGATCAGGCTTGCAATCTTGTAGAATAAAGATCCACCGCATCCAGGAGGACTGGATTTTGCCATATGCATCAGCCGATGGTATTCATCAATGATATCTTCAATGCGAAATGATGCTTCGCGCAGCTGCTTCACCCAAGTTCTTATTCCATCATTTGTGTCTGCTTCATCTGCTGCTCTTCTATCTGCATCTTTGAGGAAGACTTGAATGCTCTCAAGTTCATCTCTGATGTCTGAAAATTCTGTGTGTACACCTTTCAGAAGATTTGTTTCTTCTTTTAGGAATCGGAACACTTCATCAAGGGCAAATATTACTGCAGTTTCTGCCATTTCACTCTCATCTGATACTGCTAGACTATTGGAATCATGTGTCTATCAATCTAGTACTGTCTTTTTCCTCTCGGTAAAATTAAGCTTCAAAAGTCGAATAAAAGGGATGCCGTTACTTTTGTTATCAGCATATGGTAACGTGATGAATGGAACATGATTAGTTTTGTCAACTTGGTATTATATGCAGACCATGTTTTCTCCAAGATTTATTTTTATCAGTTTGTAATTTTACCACTGAATGTGGTCAAGTATGAATTGTTGTTTTATTCAATGCTTTTATTTATGCTACCCCATTGAAATACAACAGGTTTAACCAATAAGAAACATAGCTTTGAGACCAATACCGTTAAAGAGTCTCATATTGGATAAAAGATGACATATACATGTGTTTATAAGTGGGGAGATTCCTCATCTCACAAGTCGGTTTTGTGGAGTTGTGTTTGTTCCCACCATAATTTCTAAGAATTATGCATATGTCTTTCAAGTATGGTTGAAGATGAAGATTTAGAAATATGTGATAATTTATTGTTTATCAAGTTTTAAGATGTTTTGTAGGGTTGCGTCAGACCGAACAACAATTTCTAAGATGATATCAGAGCCTATTATAAGTCTCTACTATCGAGATGATATGAGCATATGTTTATAAGTGAGAGGGTAATCTTCACCTCACAAGCTGATTCTATAAAGTTGTGTTAAACTTATCCACATTTTCTTTGAAGTACGCTTATGACTTTCAAGTATGAAGATTTAAAATTATGTAATAATTTATTGATTATTAATTTCTAGGAAACAACCGAGTATATCTAAATTAAGATCATCTGCCTCTCAGAAAAAAAAATCTAAATTAAGATCATCTGGGACCAGGGACCACATACTAGAAAACAAAATTTTATGTTCAAGTGGATGTTAGCTTGCAAAGAACTTGTTAAATGTAGGTGGGCGTGTTTGACTATAATGAATACTCTCACTACTACTTGTTATATGCAACCGTATGTTTATCGTTTGACATGGACTTGTTGTATTTGTACTGTCATTCTTGTTACATTGATAGCTAGTTTCATTATGTTATTTTTTGTATTCTGTGGTATCTTTATCCTACAAGCATCATACTTAGTGAATGTGAATATTTTTTAAGGATCTTAAAGTTCCTAAAGAGTGTTTTTAAGAAACTCGTTAGCATTTCCTATCTATTTTTTTTGGTCAAGTAGCTTAGTGGATAGAGCTCACATATTTTTAAATATGGAGGAGTGGGATGTCAGGGGTTCGAACCCCCTGCCTCTGTATATATAATGCAATGTCCCTACCAATTGAGCTATGTTCACGGGGACAACATTTCCTATCTTTATTACTTACTTTTTAGCATGAAATACAATTTTTTTTTATGCTATGTGGACATTTAAATATGAAATTTCTAATATTATTTTAAAGTTGTAAATGATAATGGGACCACTTGCGGGTTTGCATTTAAGTTTTTCCGATTTCCGTAAAATATCAAGCAAATACTTCTTATTATGAGAGATAAAATTGTCTTGCTTTTAGTAGGCTACCTGAATTTCCAAGAAATTATTGAGTTGTCCAAGGTCTTTTTATCTATGTTGATAATTTCTCTTTTGAGTAGTTGTCATTATGTAACATCTCACTTTTAGGATTGCCGATTGAGCCTACAAACCAATATGAGTCTTTTACAAACCAACACGAGTTTTTTCAACGTGTTTTGTCCTCACTTGCACGCTTGCTGGGAAACTTCCCAGTAGATCACCCATTCAAAGATTACTCCAAGTCAAACACGCTTAAGTGTGAAGTTCTTATGTAATGGGCTACTAAAAAGAAGATGCATCTTGTTGATATAGGTAGTACCAAACAATTCTCATAAACATTCCTTCAACTATGCAGTCCCATACCTGCACGGCCTCGAGATCCCTCTCATTCCGGTGTGGTTCGGTTCGTCTAGAAGCTATCATGAGATGCTCATTGTCGTGCCTTGTGCACCGGCAACCGCTCCTTATGATCGATCCTATTTTCTTTGCTTATAGCCTAAGCACACCATTGCCTTTATGAATCTTCCAAACCATTTTCGAAGGGACTATTTTAGTCCATGTAAGACCTCTAGTAATGACTTTTTCCTCTCGGTAAAATTAAGGTGAGCATATCTGCTTCAGTGATTGGAGAGTCCTGTGGGATCTCAACCACTCATTTTATTTCATTAGACTCTATAAAAATCATTAAAAAGTAATTTAATGACTGAGATTGTCACCAAACCGTGTGCAATGAAAACATCATTGGAGAGAATCTTTGCTCAAAATTAAGATTCAAAAGTCAAAGGAAAGGAATGCCGTTACTTTGTTATCAGCATAGGGTAACGTGATTAATGGAACGTGATTAGTTTTTATCAACTTGGTATTATATAAAGACCATGTTTGTCAAAGAAAAAAAGGTTTATTATTCTGTTATTTTAACACTGAATGTGATCAAGTATGAATGATTGTTTTAGTCAATGCAGTTATTTATGTTTATCCATTGATATACAACAGGTTTAACCAATAAGAAATATAGCTTTGAGACCAATACACATGCTAGAAAACATTTTGTTTGTAATGTAAAAGATATGGTTGAAGATTTAGAATTATGTTATAATTTATTGATCATCAATCTCTAGGAAGTAACCGATCATGTTTAGATAAGACTCAATATCTGAAATCACATGCTAGAAACATTTTTTTTGTTTCTTATAATTACTCGGGCCTTTAAATCCGTGCTTGAATATAAGTACATCATGTGTTACCTTACCCATTTTTGACTTCAAATTTTAACATAAAATTTGGACTGCCATAACTAATAAAATGCAAATGTATGTAATATCTAGAAACAAATTTGTTGTGTAGTAATTATTGTTTCATATGGATAGCCATGGCATGGATTGATCACACATTTAATGGTAAAAATAGAGTCCATCCTTGTGCTCTCTTTATCTCACAAACATCATACTTAGTGAATGTGATCTTATTCTAAATTGTGAGGCCCCTAGTATTGTATGTGATCTTATTATGATGATGAGTCAAAGATGACGGTGAAGGAATGGGGAAATATGAGTTTGAGGTGACCAACACATGGACACTGCAAGCAAATCTGATGAACAAATAATAAAAACAATTGTTTTTTCTTTTATGTTGTTTTATAATTTATTTTTTTAGTTTTTAAATTTAAGTTTTATTACTTTAAATAATGTTTTATTTAAATAATTATAAAAAATAAAAATGTCACATGGAATATATTTAATCACACGTAAGATGA
Source organism: Medicago arabica (assembly GCA_946800305.1). Lineage (NCBI taxonomy): Eukaryota > Viridiplantae > Streptophyta > Magnoliopsida > Fabales > Fabaceae > Medicago > Medicago arabica. The sequence continues at coordinate 2,677,755 of OX326967.1, read as the reverse complement.
AAACGAACCGATCAACTTGCCACACTGACAAGACTCTGCTGACATATGCTACATGAGGGATCAAATGAAGAATCTAACATGATAGACATGGAATCTAAACTTTTATTTAATAAGGACATAAAATGGAATTCACCAATATTACAAGGATTAAAAGCAAGATTAACCCATAATTTTACCATTTTGTGGTTCAAAAATTTTATAAGTTTTTGCAACGGAGCTGTAACCAATAAAAATGCCTTGAAGAGCTCTTTTGTCTAATTTATCTCCCTTGATTACAAACAACCAAATATTTAAGGAAATTCAGGGAGGGTTTGTAACCATACCAAGCCTCGAATGGCGTCTTATTCTTTACTGCTCCTGTAGAAAGCCTATTTTGCATATAAACAATAGTTATCGCCGATTTGCCCAAAATTACTAGGGCAAGTTCTTCTCATTAATCTCATGCAACATACATCGGATCATATCTAATATAAATACGTTTCTTCTTTCACTAACTCATTTTGTTGTGGAGTGTATAGAACATTCAACTGATGATGAATGCAAACATCATTACAAAATCAATCTAATGCTTCAGAAATACTCTTTGAAATATGGTCACCAAGTTCTGAAAGGTCGTTTGTCATCTCCTTAGGTTTTAGTTGTAGCAGGCTCTGATGATGATAATCATCGAGTCTTTTGTACCACAAATCTGTTACATTTTCTTTCATTTGAAAAACAATTTGCTCCTCCTCCAATGGATTTAGAGGAAAACTTTTTCCTCTCATTTTCAATTTGAAAATGTTTTTGCCATCACCATATTTAAACATGCAACTTTCGTTTTCAAACAAAACTTTATAGCCACTTTCAATTAATTGACCAACACATGAAAGATTTTGATCAATTTCAAGGACTTATAACACATCATAAATGAACTTTGTACTTGACTAGGTTGAGATTGCTATCAACAATATAGTGACCATTTCCAACTTGAACATTCGATGAACTTGCATTGCTTAGTTCTCTGAATAAATCCTTGTTATGTGTCATGTGGTTAGTACAATCACCGTTAATAAACCAATTCTCACTTGATTCGATGCTAGAGAAACATGTTATAACAAACAAGTAATCCTCCTCCTCTTTTTGACCAATATCCTTTGCCCCATCATTATTTTGTTGATTCTTGTTCTTAATATAACAGTTTCATGTCCCATTTGATTACACAATGCACTTAGCAACATGTCTTCTCCAACCTGTAAATGGTGGATGAACTTCCAATAACTACCACAATTAATTTAAAAAATAAACAGCAGTTACTAGCATAACAATATCCAACACATAGTACATAAAGATTCCAGATCAACAGCCTTAAACATGATATTTAACACCTAATGTTCTTTATTTCTTCCACTTGTTCTTTTTTTTTTCCTTCCAAATTCCTCCCATCATTTCATCTTCAAACTCGCAAATAAAACCTAAAAGTTTGGCACATATTTTTATTTACCCATCGACAAAGGCTGGATAGAGTTATTTACCTATACTGGGGAGTTGACATCAATAAAAAATTATACGTTTATCCACCTTTTTCTTTTGTGTTAACTGTCGCGTCATATTTCGAAGATCAAGGCTATTTGATTAGCTTTTGACTCGCTATTTTATTTCAAAAAGAAAGTGGAAAAAGGTTCAAATACCACATTTTAAAGATTAAGGGTTCGAGGGTTAATTATATTTAGGGAAGGTGTTAGCACCCTAAATATTCGTAATACTCTACGAGAACCTCTTGATTTTATTCATTTTTTGTGCTATTACTTGCTTGCTTAAAAAAGAAGAATTGAATGGTGATTAAAGAAAAGAAAGAGGCCTATTATCTATATTTCTTATTGATTTGAGAGGACAAGGTTTTTTGCCTACGTACCCGTGAGGGATCAAAACCTCGTAGTTCGGGATTGAAATTGACGTTTGATTGGTTATGTGTTTTTTTATTAATTTTGAAAAAGGTTTTAAAATGTAAAAGCCAAAGTGGCAAAAATAGAATTTGTTTGTGTTTTTTATGTTAAAATAAAATTACTTGAAGTATGGTTAAATGAATTGAAATTTGATTAATGAAAAAAAAAACGAAAAATGAAATGTCACTTGATTGACAATCAAGGTTTATTATGAAAATGATTTTTTTGTGTATTTTTGATTATTTGCATGTTTTTGTTTTTTTGAATATTAATTAAAAAAACCTAAAAAAGACTAACGTGACAATAAAATAAAAGCGCGAGGGGGTTTTCGTAGTGACGTTGGATCGCCACGAAACCACTAACCTAATATTTTGCATTTTTTGATGTATATAAAACAGTAAAGAAATAAAAGACAACACACACACACCCATACACACTTTTTCTCATTTATGGATTACATTGACCTAAAATACATTCTAATTGCTATGCAATAAAAATAAATGACGAAAAAATTTAAAATGCATGTGATATGATTAACAATGAAATAAAAATGCAAAATTAAATAAAAATGCATGATAAAATTAAAATAAAAGGAAAATTAAAGCAAGGGCATCAGGGGCCCTTGGATTGAAATCAAAGGAACAAGGGGATGAGGGTGCATGGGAAGACATGCACCCTGGAGCACTGGATCACAGGGTTATATACATAACCCCCAGCGCCTCTCTCTTTACGTTTTATCCCCTTTCTTTTCTTTTCTTTCTTTCTTCTTCTTTCCATTTTTTTTCTTTCTTTTTTTTAAAATAACACAAAAAAAAAAAATGAAACAACTATATAAACCTAGATCTAACAAAGAACATGGAAGGGGACTACCTTTTGTTCGGTTTGGTTTTGGGTTGTTGTATGTGAATGAAGGTTTCTGATGGTTTTATGTGTGTTGGTTTTGAATTCGGATTTGGTGGCTGTGTAGCTGTTTTGTTGTTGTTCGACTGCAGGTCCCTGGTTGTGTTGGTTAGGGTTTGGGATTATGCCAAATTTGAGTTTGATTGTGATGGTTTCCTCTGAGTGTTGTTTCGATTGCAGGTTTTTTTTGAGATTTTCGTGAATTGGCCTGTTTGTAGGTGATGGGTAGTTATGCGTGCAGGTTCCTTGTGGATTGTTTTTTTCGTCCTCCCCTTGGTTCAACCACTGCCTCCTTTTAATTCAAAACCATGACTCTCAATTTGGACAGAAATTCATTCTCCTTAATTTGGATTGAATGGTATTGAAGGTGTTTGAGAAGCGTTCTGGACTGTTTTTTTTTTATCATTTTTGGACTTATCGAAAATAGAAACAAAAATAAATAACCTAAAATAAAATAAAAAGGAATAAACCTAAAATACAATATGGAAATAAAGTAAATAGAAAACTAAAGATAAAAATGACTAAAAAATAAAAATAAAGTGAGAAGAGGGCCCGAAATTGGAACAAAAATGAGGTATTTTAAAATACCTCTCTGTCGAATCTTTCACTAAAAAGTCAGAGGCTGATTAGGGTCAAATGAGATGTGTCGATGGGATATTGGGTCAAAAATTGGGGTATGACATTAATCTTAGGTTTCTAGGAGAAAGAACCCCTATAAGTCGGAGTTCGTCACCCCATGAGATAAGGATAATCTGACCAAGAATTGTTACACCCATGAATCGAACTCGGTTCTCTCAAACATTACGTCTTTGGTGAAACTTATCAACTACTTGAAGCCAAATTCATCTTTTATTGATGTGTAACGTAGTTGTCATTGTTGTGAAAGTGACTCAAAATTGGAGAAATTGGATTTTTGGAAGTACAAATTCGGGGCCCGAATTGTCCAGCTTGGTGGCCGAATTCTGCCTGGCCTTTGGAGCTTGTTTGCTGCGTAAAAAATTGGGGGCCGAGGGCATGAGTTCGGCCCCCGATGTGTCGTAACAAATATAAATTTGTTACGTATTTTTATGGGCCAGATTTGTTACGATTTGTTACAATTTTATGGGAGTTACTTTTACTATAATTATAGGCTTTGTATCAGAGTAAACCGAGAAATAGAGGGGGCTGAAACAAGAGTTTAGAAAGACAACAACAAAACTAGGGTTTGTATAGAGTTTGTCTCTTTGGAACAAACACTAGGGTTTGAGGATTGATTCACCTTGGGAAACACTATTAGGATTGAGTCTCTTGGTTACGGGAAGAGATTGTGACTTTGGGTAGAATTAGGCGGGAGACTTATTCTTGTAACTCATTGACATCTCTTTTGTAACGTTACTCATCATGTAGTGAAACGGAGGACTGCTCTCTCCCCCAGATTAGGTCAATTTGGACTAAACTGGGTAAACAAGTTCTTTTGTGTTCTCTCTTATTTTTCTCTCGCTGTTTTCTACTTTTGCTTGTGATTATAACTGTTATCCACTTGTATTGGTTGCTTGATTATTCCTTGCTCCACACATCAAGTATTTATTAGTGTGATTTTTCATCGAATTCGCAACAGTCATTTAAAGTTTCTACATTTATGAAATTATTCCCGAAAAGATATAAAACTAAACTATCAAATGGTCCTTGACTATTTGTCTTCCGTTTCCTTCAAAGAAGGTGATCGCAACCAGTTTCCACTGCCCAAATCCACCTCAGGTCAGAAGAAGAAGGTGAGTTTGAATAAAGTATTTGGAATTCCATTCATATGAATTCATTCTTCTATCAAATTACATACATTTCAATTTCTATGATATCATTCCAATTCTAGTATATATAATGTGTTCATAGTTTACTCAAATAGATTAAAAAACTCCAAACTTAAAAACATATTGATAAACTCATACAATATTGGAAATTAACTAACTAAGTCAGTTCAACTACATGCTCCTTCAAGATGGAGGCAGATCTAATTACTCGAATCTTTGTTTTGCGGAAGTAATGATATGAGGAAGAAGGTGGTTTAATTTGGAGGCAGCCGGTTGGGGACTTGTTGGCATGCGAGAAATACTGAGATTCTTCCCTGATACTAATTCACGTACGAAATGATAGTATATGTTTAAGTGTTTCACGCAGGAATAGAACTCAGGGTTAGCACATAGATAAGTTGCACCTATGTTGAGTGAGTAGATCGTAGGTGCATCAATCGGAACACCAAGTTTAGAGTCCTTGTTGGAGTGGTTGTAGCTATTGTTTTGTTATAAGCCTCTGTTAAAGATATTGCAACTGTTGGCTGCCTTTTACAAGATCATCAAATTGCACCGGGACCAAAGTAAAGGATGTTTCTGTATCTTTGCTAAACCCAACCAGAATAACAAAATGTTGCAAGCTTATGATTCTATGCAACAGCGAGATAAAGTCCATGGTTAATTTGAGACATTATAGGCATAGGTTTCAATGCTTGCATATGTACTGAAGTTGGAGATTGCATATGCTGGAAAAATTTTATTGACAGGAAACGTAACATCCGAGTGAGTGATGATAAATAATGCAAGGAACCAACCAGACTTTGAAATAAGCTATATTGTCAGCTGTGACATGTTTTTGAGTCTAGTGTAGCAACCAAGAAAAGGAATTAGGAAGTGGCCAATGGTGTTGAAATCGGTTTTGATTCTGCCATGGTAGCTCATCCATTATGTTAGAATATAAAATAATGGCTAATTAGAGTGGTTAAAGTAGTTCTGAGTCGTCAAAAAATTTAGTTGGTTTGTTATTTGGATTAGTTAGAGAGTACGTGTATAAATAGGAGAACACAAAGGTTAAAGAGTATCTTTTGAATACTGTAATTGCGAATAGAGTACATTCTATTGTAAAGGGAAAATCCTTGGAGGAGGGATTTCTCTACTATTACTTCTTATCCTTTCTCAATCATTCAATAAAACCATTCTGTTTATTCAAATCTTTTATCTTTTTTCCTTTCTCAATCTTTCAATAAACCTGATATGCATAGATGAAACCAGGCCAAGGGGAAGTTTCGACCATGTAAAGCCTTTTTTCAGCTTTCGATAATAAAGAAGTGATGGATGGATGGATGAAACCGGTTGGCTGAGACACATGCGAATCCTCCTGATCAACTTCAAATCAACTAGGGACCTAAATTTGCAGCCAGATAAGGATAGTAGCTTGAATCTTATAAATAAAAATATTCATTCAAATGAAGTGGTTCTGATTATTATTACAAGGGATATAGAAAAGCTCCCACTAATCTTAAACACCACAAATGACTACTAAAGTAAGAAATAAATGTCAAAATGACCTCAGAATGCAGTCCAAATAAAGGGCTTGATTACAAGGTTTTGAATCAAACCTTCCACAATCAAATTTTAAAACACCACAAATGACAAAAAAATAAAAATAAAAATAGTCACTCAGTGAATTGAATTCACACTTTTCTTGATTATTGCAGGATGAAAAGAAAATATTTTACTTTGATTTGAAGCACTAACAAAATATGCCATCATTGAGCTGTATCATGGAGAGCCAAACTTCTGGCAACATTGACAAGAAAAAAATCAAGTCAGTTATCTCATACACTGTCAACTTATTTAACACATTATATCTTATTCAAAAGAAAATGAAACACATTAAATGAAGCGTTGATATAAAACTAAATGCTAGTGCAAGAATTCTTTAGAAGAGAAACATTGCATGATCAGAGGAGAGGCACCTTCATATTTTGAAGCTTGCTAAACACCAGAGCATCCTCAATTTGCATATTACTGCTTGGAAGATGAGTGAATAGTACGAATCACATAGTCATAGAATTTTGGGCCACTCGAGTGATGAATGGATACAAGAGGAACATGCTTGATAATCAAGTAGTCTTTTCCTTTGTCTGGATCAATACTTTCAACAAATTCAACTGGCATTTCAGTGAAGTTAATAGCTTTGAGTTTATCCAAGGACCTGATGCCTGAGGGCACCTCCTTTAGCTGGGGGATTCTGTCCATGGTCAGATATTCAAGAGAGATCAAAGTTCCTTTGTCTATAAGGATAGAATTTACCCTATTCAAGCGACTGAGGTTCAGTCTCTTCAACTTTAGGAACCCTCCAATTTGAAAATGTAAAATTTCACCATCATAGGCATTGTCCCATAGACTGAACTTCAACAAATTTGGCAAGTTTTTAAGTGATTGCAGCGGATCATTTTTCAAGTTAGACAAAGCCAACTTTATCTCAGAAAGATACTCAAGTTTTGGAATCCATTCAGGCAATGTATCTAGTTTAGCTTTCAAATGAAGCCGCGGAAGTTGAGGTGGAGATGAGACAAAATTCAAGTTAATGGTTTCATCCTCACCAATTGTAGTGATATTAAGATCTTCAAGGTGTTTCAACTCTACTACAACAGCACTTAAGGCCTCCCCATGTTCTCTTCTTACATGCCTTAAACCTAACCTTATTAACTGACTTAACATTTTCATCTCTTGAATGAGATCAACTCCCCCATGATTTACCTCCACATAATAAAGTTTTTGTAGGGAAGCCATGTTTTTAATACCTTTTTCCATCTGCACACCAGATGTAAATCCCAACAGTGAATATTTTTCTTCATAGTTACGGTTTAAGGCAAAAAGGTGACGTAGCTTTGTTAGATTGTTTATCTCTCTTGGTATCTCACGCACAAGTGTGTATCTTATATCCAATATCTCTAAATTCTGTAGCTCACCAACTGATCTAGGAAGAACCTTTATTTTTGTACTCTTAAGGTTTAAGTACCTCAAGTGAAAAAGACTCCCCAAATTTTTAGGAATATGATTCAACGATGTACCTTGAATGTCAAGTACCTTCAAAATCCTAGATTTTGAACACAGTTTGCCCACGAAATGCTCCAATGACACACTTTTATCAAAAACATGAACTGCACGGAAATGTGAAATGTTAGAGCTCTTCAACACATTGTTGTGGCTAGTGGTTATAGATAGGCGTCTGGTTTTCCCAACCGCAAGTGATTCGCCATCATCATGCACACAGTGGCAGAAACTTAAATCCTTCATTTTTCTAATGATCACTTGCCGCAATAAATCATGGACTTGACATGTTTTAACTTTCCCTTCAAAGCCAACATTTGAGACCTGAACCAGACTTCTCTGAATCAATTCAGACAAGTACACCTCTGCAAGTTGCTCTGGAGTTCTTCTCCCATCAGATTTTACAAACCCTTCAGCTGCCCATTGTTGAGTTAATCGCCAATGACTAATCGCAAAATCCTCTGGATATAAACCAAAATACAAAATGCATGGTTTCAAGTAGTGAGGCAGGCCATCATAACTAAGCGACAAAATCTTTGTTAGACTCGTTAAATGAGTATTACGTCCCAACTCCAGGCTCAAATTTTGACTCACCTTTTGCCATTCAATCATGGTTTTAGATTTTGTTGAAAGTAGACCAGCAATGGCCACAATTGCTAGAGGTAGTTGCTTGAACTTTTGAACAATTTCTTTTGCCACAGCCTCAAGCTCCAGTAGACAACGCCCTCCAAGATCAGATCTAAATACTTTCTTGCAGAAGAGTTCCCATGCTTTGTTTGGAGTCAAAAGTTGCAAGTTGTGAACATGAACTAGAAAGGATTTCTTGAAAAAATCTGCAACTTGCATCATTCTAGTCGTGATTATGATCCTGCTGCCTCTGCTGTTATTAGGCATGGCAAATTCAACCTGGTCGGAAAAATCTTCTTGCCATACATCATCAAAGAATATCAAATACCTCTTATGCTCTAGGAATTTCCTTACCTCTGTAATCATCCATTTTGCGTAACTTCTTTGGAAGAGGGTCTTCAGTTTCCTCACAAAATTGCTCCATCATTTTTATCAGTAATCCTTTCACAGTGTATGATTGAGAAACTACGATGCAAGCTTGACAATCAAACTGTGTTGTTACCTTTTGGCTGTCAAAAACTAGCTTGGCAAGAGTGGTTTTGCCTAGACCCCCCATTCCAACCACTGAAATCACTGTGCGCTCAGCTGCACCCTCCAACAACCAACCATATAGTTCTTCTCTTGGGCCTTCAAATCCTACAATTTCTGTTTCTTCAATGAAAAGAGAAGACAGTCATGGATCACGCCATCTTCCATCTTCTGTCTCTCCACTTCTGTTGCTTTTGCTTGAGGATCCTTGTTCATGTGAAATTTGAAAATTATACCTCTCGCTTCTTTCCTTGATTCCGTGGATTGTCAGCTTGATGTCCTGAATCTCTGATGCAATTTTTGACGGGAAATCAAAATTTTGACTGGGCTTGTAATCTTGTTGAATACAGATCCGCGTCCAGGAGAATTGGCTGTACGGATCATCCGAAGGTATTCGTCAATTACATCTTCAATGCGAAATGATGCTTCTCTCATATGCTTCACCCATGTTCTTATTCCTTCATTGGTTTCTGCTTCATCTGCTACCCTTCTATCTGCATCTTTGAGGAAGATTTGAATGCTTTCAAGTTCATCTTTGATGTCTAAAAAATCTTTGTGTACACCTCTTAGAAGATTTGTTTCTTCCTTAAAAAGATGGAACACTTCTCCCAAGGCTGATGTAACTGCAGTTTCTGCCATTTCAGTCGCATTTGCTGCTACCTTGCAGTTATGCTGTTTGGATCATCTGTATATATTATCCTAGCTAGTATGGTGTTTGTCCACTTTTTTCTATATAATTTGTTCTCAGCTTTGGATGAAACGTGATTATTTTATTAAGTTGGTGGTTGGCAGACCATTTTTCTGTTTTTTATAATAGTCAGTGGATGTTAGGCAGGCGTCTTTTGGGTATAAATAAATCACGAGTCTTTGGAATTGGCCCACTTTTGGCTCCAATTACTCCAAGTTTAGCATATATAATATAGTGAAACTTTAAAATTTTGAGTGGCTATATAATATAGCGAAACTTTAAAATTTTGAGTGGCTATATGATTAACTCTTAAATAATAAACTAGATATTGTTGGTGTCAGGGTCGGTCCTAAGATTTTTGATATCCTGGACGAATCAATAAAGTCTTTCTTCTTGTATTTTTTTTTTCCGCAAAGGTTCATTCATAATCAAGGTTATTTAAAAATATATTTTCATCAGAAATAATCAAAACTAGTTAAAAAGAAATATGTTTATATAGTACTAACTACTAATTAAAAATAATAATTTTGGTGCCCCTAAAACAATGGTATCATGGGTTTCCGCCCTCCCATCACCCTCAAGGCCATCCCTGGTTATTGCAATTCACTTTACACTATCACTCACACACACTTGTTTCACTTGAACAATTTTGATCAGAGAAGAAGAGAATAACATAAAAGACAGAGATAAAAGTTAGTGATCGAAAATGTTCAAACTATACATCATACAATGAGTGTAACTTGCTTCACAAGCAAAGTCAATAAAAGTGTAAAAACTAACTAACTGAAATCACTTGTAAAACTCTATCCTCTAATATTACTTGTGTCACAAGTAATTTATTCGGTGTGGGAGAGCCTCATGGCTTAAGTACCACATCAAGCATTTTGATTTACTCGATGTGGGACTCCTAACATTGCCACGCCCTTTAAGAGCTGACGTCCACGACGACTTTCACTCTATCGCAACTGACCCAGTATTCGGTGGAACACCTTAATCCATAATCTAGCCTTTGGGTAGCCCTTTCCGTGTGGTCCAACTCTCAATTAAAGCACCAATTGTTAGGTTTTAAGCCCATGAGGAGAACCCAACCCAAAAGACTAGTCCAATAGGTGGGAGACCCTCATGGCTTAAGTACCACATCAAGCATTTTGATCTACTCAATGTGGGACTCCTAACATTCAGTGTGTTCAATTTTAGAAACCCTCCGTTTTGAAAATGAAAAGTTTCACCATCATAGCAATTGTCCCACAAACAGAGATTGAGAAGATTCAGCAAGTTTTTCAGTGACTGCAGTGGATCATCTTTCAACATAGAAAAACTCAGCCTTACCTTAACAAGACACTCAAGTTTTGCAATCCAATCAGGCAACTTCTGTATTCTACCTTTCAAATATAGCCTCTGCAGTTGGGGTGGGGATGATAAAATGTTCAAGTCAATGAATTCATCCTCAGTTATTGCAGTGATATTAAGATTTTCAAGGTGTTTCATTTCTACTACTGAAGCACTTAAGGCATTCCCATGTTCTACTCTTACATGCCTTAAACCTAACCTCCTTAAATTCCTTAACATTTTCGTTTCTTGAATGAGATCAACCCCTCCATGATCAACTTCCACATAATAAAGATTTTGTAGGGAAGTCAAGTTTTTAATACCCTTTTCCATCGAGACACCAGTTGTAAAGCCCAAAAGAGAATATTTTGCATAGTTACGATGGAAAGCAAGAAGGTGCCGTAGTTTTGTTAGCTTGTTTATTTCACTTGGAAGCTCATGCACATGCGTGTATCTTAAATCCAATGTCTCCAAGTTCTGTAGTTCACCAACAGATTTAGGAAGAGTCTTTACATTAGTATAACTTCGGTTTATGTACCTTAAGTGAAAAAGATTCTCCAGAATTTTCGGAATATGATTCAATGATGTACCTTGAATGTCGAGTACCTTCAAAACTTTAGACTGTGAACACAGTGTACCCATGAAATGCTCCATTGATCCACCTTTTTTAAAAACATGAATAGCACGAAAATGTGAATTGTTAGTGCTCGTCAACACATTGTTTGGACTACTGGCTATACACAGGCGTCTGATTTTCCCAACCGCAATTGATTCATTATCTTCATGCACACATTGGCAAAAATTTAAATTCTTCATTTTTCTAAGGAGCACTTCCCGGAATAAATAATGGACTCGACATGTTTGAACTTTTCCTTGATAGCCAACAATTGAGACCTTAACCAGACTCCTGTGAATCTGTTCAGACAAATACTCTGCTGCAACTTTCTCTTGAGTTCGTCTCTCATCAGACTTAACAAATCCTTCTGCTATCCATTGTTGAGTTAATCTCTTATGATTAATAGAATAGTCCCGAGGATATATAACAAAATACAAAATGCATGGTTTCAACTAGTAGGGCAGGCTATCGTAACTCAGAGATAAAATCTTTGTTAGACTAGATAAATGGCATTACGTCCCAACTCCAGGTTCAGATTTTGACCCACCATTTTCCATTCAGTTACGGTTTTAGCTTTTGTTGAAAATAGACCACTGATGGCTACAATTGCAAGGGGTAGCTGCTTGCATTTTCTAACAATTTCTTTTGACATGGACTTAAGCTCTGGTGGGACAGTGGTCACAAAGCTGAAATCTGAATGATTTCTTGCAAAAAAGTTCCCATGCTTTGTTTGGTGTCCAAAGTTGAAAGTTGTGAACATGAACTAGAAAACATGTTTGGAAAAAATCTGCAACTTGCATCATTCTAGTGGTGATTACGATCCTACAACCTTTATTGTTATTTGGCATGGCAAATTCCATCTGGTCGGAAAAATCTTCTAGCCATACATCATCAAAGAATATCAAATGCTTTTTATGTTTCAGGTATTGCCTAACTGGTACAACTAGTGACTTGTCATCCATTTTGTGTAACATTTGCAAAAGAGGGTTTTCATTTTCACTACAAAATTCCTCCATCATGTTGATCAATAACCCCCTCACAGTGTATGATTGAGAAAATGTGATGCAAGCACGACAATCAATTTTTAATTATTTTTTGAGGGAATGACAATCAAATTTTATTGTTACCTTTTGACTGTCGAAAACTAGCTTCGCAAGAGTGGTTTTTCCTAGACCTCCCATTCCAACCACTAAAATCACTGTGCACTCAGCTGTGCCCTCCAATAACCAACAAGACAATTCTTCCCTCGGGCCTTCAAATCCGACAATTGTAGTTTCTTCAATGAAAAGTGAAGACAATCGTGGATCACACCATCTTCTATTGTCTATCTCTATACTGCTGTTGTTGCTGCTTGATGATCCTGGCATCTGTGAAATTTGAAAGTTATACCTCTCATTTCTGTCTGTGATTCCACGAATTGATATCTTAATGTTCTTAATCTCAGATGCTATCTGATGACGGGGAATCAAAGTTTTGATTAGACTTGCAATCTTTCAGACTAAAGATCCGCATCCCGGAGGATGGGCCCTATACATCAGCTGAAGGTATTCATCAATGACATCTTCAATGCGAAACGATGCTTCTCTCAGATGCTGCACCCAAGTTCTTATTCCATCATTGGTGTTGGTTTCATCTGCAGCACTCGTATCTGCATTTTTGAGGAAGACTTGAATGCTCTCAAGTTCATCTGTGATGTCTGAATAATCTTTGTGCACACCACTCAGCAGATTTGTTTCTTCTTTTAGGAATTCAAACACTTCCCCCAGGGTACTGCAGTTTCTGCCATTTCACCTTCATCTCATATTGCTAGTGTATATATCATCCTATATATATATGGTGTTCTTACTGTATTTTTCATTGCATACACTATCTGTGAATTTTGCGAAGAAAATTAAGCTTCAAAAAAGTCAATGGAAGGAATGCCACTTTTTTTTTACCAGCCTATGGATATGATGTATTTGTTTTATCAACTTGGTGTTTACATACTAGGTTTATTATTATGTAATTTGACAGATGAATATGATCATGTATGTAATTTCTTTTTATCCAATGCTTTATTTAATGCCACTGTTACCCGGTTGAAATTTTTGACAGGCTTATTCAATGAGAAATATAGCTTTGACCAGCACTCATCTGTCTTATTTTTAATAATTGTTTTTATAATATTGCACAAAAGAGTAGTTATTTGTGTAATTAGGGCCCGCTCTAATATTAGGGTTCGTTGAGGGAGATCCTATGAGTTAAAATGAACGTATATTATAGAATATGAAAACATAAAAAATTTCACAAACTAAACCGACTTTAATAATCTCCTTGTTCATTTTAGATGATGTATCTGTTTAATTGAAGTTGTTTTTTGTAAAATAAAAAAAGGCAAATGAACTTTGGATTTTTGTAAAGTGGTTATGTTGTGGCCGTGGTGGTGGTTGGTGGTTTTGTGCTATTATGATGAAGTTATAGAAACATTAAATGATTTTGTATAGCCAATTCTAATGTGCACAAATGGTACATATGTTGCACGGTGCCACCATTTTTCACCCTTAAATCTTGAGATCTCATGGGTCTTTTTTTTTTTTAGTGTTGTCTGGGGTTCGAATCTCAGACCTTGCATATATTATGCATTGTACTTACCAACTGAGCTAAGCTCACAGGGATAGATCTCATGGGTCTTAACATGCATTCTCTATACTAAATATTTATTTGTTTTTTCGCAAAATCCCCAATTTTCAAGAGTGTGTTTGGAGAATCTGGCGCGGTAGAGTACACTAATTGATCCATGAATCATCTCAATCAGATGGTCCATAAAACTTGTTCAGCACAGTGTTTGTAAGAAAGTGGTTTAGTCAGGAGTTTTGCCAGTTGATGGCTTGTTAATATTAGAAATAGCCGATTTTGTATATTTCAAATTGTTGTAGAGTACATATATGTTGAAGCTGTAAAATAAAAAGGGATAACAGATAGATAATAGAAAAATCCAACCTTAGCAAACAAATAGTATTTTGAAAATAAATAAATTTGTAAGATTGAGTCCAACTAACTAAAGCAGAACATCTATATGCACCCCACAAAATGGAGGGAGATCCATTGACTCGAGTATATGGTAAAGTGTTCCATGTGGAATGGAATGTGGATTTAGCGCACAGATAAGTTGCACCTGTTTTCTGTGAGTCGATTGTAGGTTCATCTGTTGGAACACCATGTTTTGAGTCGTTGTTGGAGTTGTTGTAACTATTGTTTTGTATTTTGCTTATGTTGAAGCAGGGCCGACCCAATAGATTAAAGGCCTAAAGCAAAAAATTCAACGTGGCCTTTAAAATCAATTTTGTGGAGACAAAATTTGAATTCATGACCAAGAGTAATTGAAGTTTTTTGGTAATCAGTTAAGTTATGCAAATGTCTGTAATTTATTTGTCATATAATATACTTATAACCAAATTAATTTTTTAAAGACCTTTTTTTTTCACCCAAAATTTTGAGGCCTAAAGCCCTTGCTTGGCCCTTAGGCCGGCCCTGTGTTGAAGATCTTGCAACTGCTGGTTGCGGTTTACATGATCATCAAATCACATTGGGACCAAAGTAAATGACTTTTCTGTCTTGAGTGTCTCTTCGTCATACATACCCAACCAGAATCAAAAAATGCTGCAAGTTTAGGATTTTTTATGCATCAATTAGATAAAGTCCATGTGAAATGGTTGATTTGAGACATTATAGAATAGGCTTCAATGCATGAATGTTTACTGAAGTTTGAGATTGCATATGCTGGAAAAATTTGTTGGCAGAAAATGTAAAATCCGAGTGATGGATGTTAGATAATGCAAGGAACCAGCCAGACATTAGGAAGTGGCCATGCTCAAGAGTGTTGAAATCAGTTTAGAACCTGCCATGGTAGCTCATAGCTGCTTGCAAAAGTTAGGAAGGGTCCACTGGAAGTAGGAAAAGTTTCAGCACCTAATAGGTGAGTTGATGGACTAAGAACCTTTGAAGAGAATGTGGTAGCAATCAAGTGATTTCTTGAACCGCTTGCAGAAACATGGATTCATTCCACACAAGCAGCAAGTCATCTAAGTATATCAGAAAGTATGCAATATGAAACTTGATGTGTAGATGAAGAGCGAAGTGTCTGACTTCGGTTTTATAAATAAATAGCAGGCGAAAAGGTATATTTGAACTGAAACCAGGCCAATTAAGGCTTTTTCAGCTTTCAAATTTAATGAAGAGATGATTTATGAAAC
This sequence comes from Medicago arabica, assembly GCA_946800305.1. NCBI lineage: Eukaryota > Viridiplantae > Streptophyta > Magnoliopsida > Fabales > Fabaceae > Medicago > Medicago arabica. The sequence goes on along the minus strand of OX326967.1, from coordinate 2,662,087 downwards.
CGGTTGGCTGAGACACATACATGTCCTCTCAATTAACTTCAAACAAACCAGACATTTATAGTTACAGCTAGATTATGATAGTAGCATCAATCTTGGTTAACATATTCATTCAGATGAAGTGGTTTTGATCAAGGTTGTCACAATTGAGATTTTGCTTCATATCAAAAGATGATAGCAAGATCGCAAAACCTAAAATTGCAACCAAAATCAAAGGATTCTACTGCATTGATTTTGTAGAATCGAAAAGGGGATAGCAAGATCGCAAAATCGAAGATCGCGACCAAAATCGAAGGATTCTACTTAAATAATATTAAATATCAACTAGAAAGTGCATACACTACTTAAAGTTTGAAATCTTAAAGCAAACATAAAACAACCAAGTTTCAAATGATAAACATAAACAACTCAAAGTCTCAAATCTTAAACATAAAACAAACTGGTAACAGCTTAAACATTAACAACTAATAGTCTCAAATCTTAAATATAAAACAACCAATTCCACAAAATACGCAAAACCTAGATGCTACAAGCCAACATTACATGCATCACGAACGTGCCAATTATAAGGCAGAACAAAATCGCTTAAACATAAACAATTTTGAACAGATTTTGCATAGTTTAGGATTCTACTCAAGATTCCAATTGGTTAGGCAGAACAAAGTCGCAAAACAGTCGGATTTAACATTCTGATCAGGATTTTAACAACAATAGTTTTGATTATCATTACAAGGGTTGAAGAAAATCCTCCACCAGCCTTAAACACCACACATAGCAAAAGTAGGAAAGAAATGTATTGATTACAATCAAATTATATAACACCAGAAATGACACAAATATAAAACAAAAGCCAAAGTCACTCAGTGAGTGAATCGAATCCACATTTTCTTGATAATTGCAGGATGAGAAGGAAACAATTTATTTTGAATTGATGCACCATAGAACGAAATTTGTCATCTTGGAGCTTTATCATGAAGAACCGAAACGTCTGTCCACTGACACAAGAAACAATTTAGTCAGTTATTTATACAATTGTCAACTTAATTAAACTCATAACACATTCAGTTTTTTCAAAAAAGGTTAAACAAATTAAATGAAAGGCATCTATATAAAACTGAACACTAATACAATAATACTTTATATAGCACATCAAAATTAATAAAATTCAAAGCTATAACCAAATATATTCTTGAAAAGTTTCAAATTCACACTTTAGTAGTTACTATATGTGTTGTGTAGTTCAGGTTGAAACATATGGAGTCTTTGCTCTGAGTATTATAATTTTTGTAAAGGTATCAGGAACAAATTTGGTAGTCTAGTTAAACAATCTCTCTTTCTCTAATCTACAACTCTAGTGAGTGATATGTATTTGTTTATTTTTTGTCATTCTCTTTGAGTTTTTGTTTGGTACAAAGGGTCTAGTTCATGTATTTGTGGCAAGAAGATATTTTATTTTTTTCCATATATTTGCCGGTAAACTTTCTTTTTATGTTAACAGAAGATTGAAGCATAAAATGTTATTTTTTTTTTCATTTTCAATTACCATTATAATTTTGTCATAGTTCATTCTTGCATTTAGTATTTATGCTCCTTCTACCTTTTTATCAGTAATAAAAAGAGATAGGGAAAAGAGATAGGCAGACAAAAGAAAGTTAGAGATGTGATGAGCAATGTAACATAAAATTTGATATAGACAGCAAAAATGTGTATAAAAAGAAAATCTATACAAGATAAAGAATAGTGAAGAAATAGGGAAATGTAAAGATAAATAAGAGAAGTATTGAATGATCAGAGGAAAGGTACCTTCATCTTTTGAAGCTGGCCAGACACCCGATCATTCTCAATTTGATTATGACTCCTTGGAAGACGAGTGAATAGTGCGGATGTCATAATCGAATAAGTTTGGGCCATGCGAGCGACGAATGAATACAAGAGGAACATGCTTGATAATCGAGTAGGCTTGCCCTTTATCTGGATCAATGCTTTCAACAAATTCATCTGGCATATCAGTGACGTGAATATTTTTGAGTTTATGCATGAGTTTGATGCCAGAGGGTACCTCCTTCAGTTGGGGGATTTTTTCCAGTGTAAGATGTTCAAGAGAGAGCAAAGTTCCATTGTCAATAACAACGGAGTTTACTTTATTCAAGCAACGGAGATTCAGTGTCATCAATTTTAGAAACCCTCCATTTTGAAAATGAAAAATTTCACCATCATAGCAATTGTCCCACAAGCAAAGACTGACCAGATTCGGCAAGTCTTTCAGTGACTGCAGTGGATCATCATTCAACATAGAAAAACTCAGTCTTACCTTAACAAGACACTCAAGTTCTGGAATCCAATCAGGCAACTTCTGTAGTCTAGCTTTCAAATGAAGACGCTGAAGTTGGGGAGGGGATGATATACAGTTCAAGTCGATGATTTCATCCTCAGTTATTGCAGAGATATTGAGATGTTCAAGGTGTTTCATTTCTGCTACTGCAGAACACAAGGTGTTCCCATGTTCTCGTCTTACTCGCCTTAAACCTAACCACCTTAACTGCCTTAGCATATTCATCTCTTGAATGAGATATATGCCCCCATAATCTACCTCCACATAATAAAGATTTTGCAGGGAAGTCAAGTTTTTAATACCTTTTTGCATCCTCACACCAGTTGTATAGCCCAAAAGAGAATAATTTCCTTCGTAGGTACTATGGCGAACAAGAAGGTTTCGTAGCTTTTCCAATTTGTTTATTTCATGTGGTAGGTCATGCACAAGTGTTTCTCTTAAATCTAATGTCTCTAAATTCTTTAGCTCACCAACAGATTTAGGAAGAGTCTGCACATTAGTATAACTTAGGTTTATGTACCTTAAGTGAAAAAGACTTCCCAAATTTTTAGGAATATGATTCAGTGATGTACCTTGAATGTCAAGTACCTTCAAAATGCTAGACTGTGAACACAGTTTTTCCATCAAATTCTCCAACGATCCACCTTTTTCAAAAACATGAATTGCACGAAAATGTGAATTGTTAGTACTCTTCAACACATTGTTGAGACTAGTGGCTATAGATAGGCGTCTAGTGTTTCCAACCGCGATTGATTCACTGTCATCATGCACACAATGACAGAAACTTAAGTCCTTCATTTTTCTAATGAAAACTTCCCGGAATAAATCATGGACTTGACATGTTTGAAATTTCCCTTCAAAAATTGAGACCTGAACTAAACTTCTATGAATCAATTCAGATAAGTACTCGTCTGCAACTTCCTCTGGGGTTCGTCTCTCATCAGATTTAATAAACCCTTCAGCTATCCATTGTCGAGTTAATCTCTTATGATTAATAGAATAATCCTCTGGATAGATTCCAAAATACAAAATGCATGGTTTCAAGTAGTAAGGCAGGCCATCATAACTAAGAGACAAAATCTTTGTTAGACTTGTTAAATGGGCATTACGCCCCAACTCCAGGTTTAGCTTTTGACTCACCTTTTGCCATTCAGTTCTTGTTTTAGATTTTGTTGAAAATAGACCACCGATGGCTACAATTGCCAGTGGTAGCTGCTTGCATTTTCGAACAATTTCTTTAGACATGGACTTAAGCTCTGGTGGACATTCCCCATCAAGTTCAAATCTGAATGCTTTCTTGCAGAAGAGTTCCCATGCTTTGTTTGGAGGCAAAAGTTGCAGGTTAAGAACATGGACTAGAAAGGATTTCTTGAAAAAATCTGCAACATGCATCATTCTAGTGGTGATTATGATCCTACAACCTTTATTGTTATTTGGCAAGGCAAATTCAATCTGGTCGGAAAAATCTTCTTGCCATACATCGTCAAAGAATATCAAATACCTCTTATGTTGTAGGTATTTCCTTACCTCTATAACCAGCGACTTGTCATCCATTTTGCGTAACTTTTTTGGAAGAGGGTCTTCAGTTTCCTGACAAAATTGCTCCATTATTTTTATCAGTAATCCTCTAACCGTGTATGATTGAGAAACTGTGATGCAAGCACGGCAATCAAAGTTTGCTGTTACCTTTTGGCTGTCAAAAACTAGCTTGGCAAGAGTGGTTTTTCCTAGACCCCCCATTCCTACCACTGATATCACTGTGCGTTCAGCTGCACCCTCCAATAACCAACCAAATATTTCTTCTCTTGGGCCTTCAAATCCTACAATTTCTGTTTCTTCAATAAAGAGGGAAGACAACCGAGGATCACGCCATCTTCCACTTTCTGTCTCTCCAGTACTGTTGCTGCTGCTTGAGGATCCTTGTTCATGTGAAATTTGAAAGCTATACCTCTCGCTTCTTTCCTTGATTCCACAAATTGACAACTTAATGTACTGAATCTCTAATGCAATTTTATGACGGGGAGTCAAAGTTTTGATTAGGCTTGCAATCTTGAAGATTAAAGATCCGCATCCGGGACGATTGGCCCTATGGGTCAACCGAAGGTATTCATCAATGACATCTTCAATGCGAAATGATGCTTCTCTCAGCTGCTTCACCCAAGTTCTTATTCCATTGTTGGTGTCTGCTTCATCCGCAGCCCTTCTGTCTGCATCTTTGAGGAAGACTTGAATGCTCTCAAGTTCATCTTTGATGTCTGAAAAATCTCTGTGTACACCACTCAGCAGATTTCTTTCATCTTTTAGGAATTGGAAAACTTGCCGAAGAGCAAATAATACTGCAGTTTCTGCCATTTTACTCTCATCTCATATTAGTAGTCAGCTACCTTTCAATTAAGCTGTTGGGATCTTGTGTATATCATCCTAGTATTGTGTCTTTTCTCTCTTGTTTTTTCCTTGGGTACAATAACTTCGAACGGTGCCAAGGAAAATTAACCTTCAAAAGTCAAAGTAAATTACAGTTGTTATCAACCCGTCGTAATATGATGAAATGAAAGGTGATTAGTTTTATCAACTTGGTAGTATATGCAGACCATACTTTTCAAAGAAAAAAGGTTCATTATTCTGTATTTTGTCATGTATGACCGGGTATGAATATGATACACTCACCACTACTAGGAAGTTAGATAACTGAGAGTTGAACTAGATTGTGACCGGCAAGATGCGCAGGTATATGCTTCTGTAACTTTAAATATTATATGTGTATTTTATGTTTCAATTTGTTAATAAGAAATGTAGAAATACAATTTTTTTTTTTTAACAACAAATTTTATTAAAGATGCTCAAGACGAACATAGACCGATGATTCAGTGAATACAAACTAAAGACGCTGTATATAGGCGGAACACCTGAAATAAACACCATAAAAGACTCTCTTATACACAACACCTAACCAAACCCCACCTTCAACACCCAAGAGGACAAACCCACCTAAATAAACATCACCACCTAACACAGACTTCTTCATGACACGACCACTGAATAAACGATATACATAGCCACCCAACGCCACTATTCATTCCAAAATAACATCCCTCGAAGTGAAACACTCAGTCCTCATTACCAGAGATCTTTCTGCTTCCACCACCTCACAACCTGTGGTCCACCGAAAGAACACCAAAAAAGCCTAAAACCAAACTTGAACCAATGAACTGACTCTCGATCTCGAATCAAAACTGATCGGTCCACCAGACTACATGACCAAATTTGAAGGGCACCCCATACCCCCGGTCCACTAGAGAAACACCGTAGCCAGCCAAACAAGATTGCAGCTAGACACCAACTCGCGATCTTGAAGCAAAAGTAACCGGCCCACCAGAATCCAGTACACAAAATGAAGGACAGACAAAATGATTTACGGTGATGCAAACATCAATCCAAAAGGAAAAAATGGTCAACTCGAAGGACACACACCCTCAAAATACCTTAAACACCATAACAAGTAACAACCCAACATTCAAACAAGAGCTAGCGACAACGAATAAGGACTCGAAAAAAAAGAGGTGGCCTACTAAAGAAATCACCCACCACAACCACCACAAAAACACCCACCTCCTCGCCTAACGTTGAAAATGAGTTCTACAAACATGATTTGGTTGGATTTTGGTCCCTGATTTTTTTTTTTGTTTTTTTGAAATATATCCTTGCAAATGTTTTAGTTTTAAGAAAAAGAAATTCTTGGACCTATTTCCTTGTTGATTTGGTTGGACTTTGCATAGGTGTCTGTTGCTGACTGTATCAACTTAAACAGTGATACACAGATGATTTTTAATTAAGGACTTCTACGGTACACTCACAAGTTTTAGTGTAATGATACTCTTGTCTCACAAAATTTAGAAATTAACGATTATTTTTATGAAATAAAAAGTTATTTGTCAATAATTATATTTTAGAAAACATCATTTCATAAGAAAAAGTTATCATTTCATTATTTATAAGGATCATATTAAAATATTTACATTTTGTCATAAAAAATAATCAATATTCATTGTTATGATAATAAAAATTCGTAAAAATTAAATTTGATTTCGTCGAAACTCGTGGTAAATAAGATTTAATTACTATAGTTGTTAATGATAGAAAATAATTATTTTTCTTCAAAAAAACAACTCATTTATTATTAATTTAACGATTTGGTGTACCAATACACCCAAATTTATTGGGTGTACCATATAAATTGCCCAGTTTAATTTCCCTCAAAAAAAGAAAGATGACTTTTAATTATTTTACATATTTATATTAATTTTTAATTTATAAAAAATAGGAGAGGAAATTGAAATTAGATTTATCATTTCTTCATCATCTTCTTCTTCCTCAATTTTCACTAAGATCTCCCCAGCCTCTCTTCTCAATTGCCTCACCATTTCTTCGTCTCCTCACCTTCTCCAAAAAGGACAGAAAGTCAAATCCGCTGCTAAAGCTAACGACGAGCAAACAATGAAGCTCATTGGAGATCTAGATGAAGGTTGTCCCACTACACCCCACAATATACACACAATTATATTTTACATTAATATATAGCACTTTTGAGATGATAATTAATTTTTTATTAGTTTTTAAATTCAGCAATGCACAAAACCACCGTAGCTTTGGTTGCAGGGCAACGATTGCAAGAATATACCATTGTCAAAAAGCAAAATATAGTTTCCACACTGACACAATGTCTTTGGGATGAGTGAAAAAATGTTAATAGTCAACCATGCTTACCTTTGATATTGTGTGGTGGTTTTGATAAGCCTAATCGATTTATTTTATTTTATTTTAACATAGCTAGAGAGTATCTAAAAATCAAATTACACACATAAAAAGCTATGTATTTTTAAATCTATCTCATTCATTTAAAAATAATTTATGGTAGATTGTTGGCACTGTATGTGTATTTAAAAATAATCAGTTGGACCAAATCAATCGACGACTCAACCACATAAACACAATGAGGGTGGATGATGTTGAATATCGACGTTGACAGACTTAGCAAGAAGTATCCAGTTCAATCAGATGAAGCTTAGGAATGACGATGTCAAAAGCATGTTCTCGATATCTGACCAATACAATGCTAAATGACCAATCGAGTTAGACGCTTCATTGGTCATGGATCTTGAAGATATTCGAAAAAGTTTGATTTGACTCAGAATCTACGAAGAAATCAGGGATCTCCTGGATAGACTAGATGAAGAAATAAGTTTTATTGATCCTTGATCTTTTGTGTGTGTGTTTTATTATGTTATTTTACGCTATAGTATTACGTCCTTTAATTTTTTAATGTATTTGAAGTTATTATAGTTAATGTATGTCAACTAAATAAAATTGCTTGTGTTAGAACATGGTCTTTGTAGGGGGTTAAAGATCGAATTTTATAATATGAACTTGTGAAGTACAAGAACTTTTTTGTGGTCCTCATTGTACCGACAATTTATGTGGTCTACAATGCACATAAACTAGTATAAATAGATGTGTTTGGTTCATTTATGGTAAAACACAACAAAAAAATTATAAAAAAATATCTGGCGGGTATGAACACCAAGAGGTTGTTATATACTAGATCTTGCTCTTATAGCAATAGAAATATGTGAGTTGAAAAGGCAACATGGTCTAGTTAAAAAACCCTCTTGAAACACTTTAAATTTCATCACCACTCATCTTATTATAATGTTTTACATCGTCATTCATTTTATTATGTTGTTTTACATTGATGAATTATGCCATTTACTATTATTTTTGGTTGTTATGAACCATGTCTAATCTTGAGACCTCATATTTAAAAACAACCTATGACTATGATGGTTCAAATTATATAATCCGAACTATCTCTAAATAATTTGGATAATATAATCCTGACCATCTCAGACTTTGGACGCTGGAGTTACAACCCAAGGTTTGGACGGTTCGTGGTGTGTTTAATTTGTTTTTTGGTCAATTTACACTTTGTAAATGTTTCCTTTGACTGTATTTAAAGTCTAGGGCTGTTTTATGGATATAAATAGTCTTGATCCTTCAACATTTTCATTCATTTTTCACTTCTCATTCATTCTAAATTTTTCTTTCTTATTTTTATTTATGAGTTTTTCATGATATCATAGACTTTTGATATCAATTTATATACCACTTTTGAGTTTCAATATGTTTAGGATTAGATAATATAAAACTAGGCATCTAAGTTTACAGCTAGATAATGATAGTAGTATCAATCTAGGTTAGAAAAATATACACATTTATTCAAACTGTTGGTTGCTTTTTACTAGATGATCAAATCGCATCGGGACCAAAGTAAATGATGATTCTGCCTTGAGTCTCTCTTCGCTAAACCCAACCAGAATCACAAAATGTTGTAAGCCTAGAATTCCATGCATCACTGAGATGAACTCCATGTGACATGGTTTATTTGAGATATTATACTATAGAATGGGCTTCAATGCTTGAATTTGTACTCAAGTTGGAGATTGCATATATGCTGAAAAAATTTGTTTGCAGGAAATGTAACATCCGAGTGATCGAGTGATGATAGATAATGCAAGGAACCGACCATACTTTGAAATAAACTATATTGTCATATGTTGTTGAGTCTAATGTAGCAGCCGAGAGAAAGAATTAGGAAATGGCTATTGATGTTGAAATCGGTTTAGATTCTGCCATGGTAGTAGCTCATCCGAAATTTAGGATATAGAGTTGATTATCATGAAGAGATTTTGATTATCACACGGGTTGATTATCATGTAAGCCACTTTTGGAACCTCCGAAAACTAAGAGTTGAATTTGTTTTTTGAAATCTCTTATAATGAACCTATGATTGTTAATTTTTTAAATTTTCCTCATGAATGGCTCTACCACTGCCCCAACCTTAAACATCAGAAATGGCAAAAACAGGAAAGAAATTTCACAATGATACACGTAGTGGTCCTGATTACAAGGTTTTTAATGAAAGGTTCTACAGCAAAATCAGAATATCATATTAGTTACAACACCCCAAAAATGAAAATTAAAAAAGAAAAGCCAATGTTACTTGATCAGCTAAATCCAAATTTTCCTTGATACTTGCAGGATGAGAAGGAAATATTTTGTATTCAAGCACCATAGATAGAATGAGGAACAAGTGATATCATCTTTGAGCTGTAAATGGAGAATATGAATTTCTGTCCACATTGGCACAAGAGTCAGGTATTTCATACAGTTGTCAAGTTAACTAAACAAGTTCAATGAAGCATAACTGTAAAATTGAATTCTAGAGCGAGGATGCTTTATATGGTAACACATCAAAGGAAAAATAAATAAAAAATTAGAACCACCTTTATTCTTGAAAAGTTTCATGAGTTATTTAGGTACACTTGAGATAAAACATTACTGTAAAAATTAAGACATTATTGAAATTATATCATTGCTATCCTCCAATTTTATCATTTACTATGTGCGCATTGTGTAGTTTAGATTGAAACATTTGAACAATATGTTTTTCTCTAATCTACAACAGAACTTGATATTGCGAGTGACATGTATTTATTTTCTTTTGCCATTCTCTTTGAATTTTTTTTAACTTAAAAAGGTTCTTATTTCATGTAGACCTAACCTATATCTTTTACATATGTAATAGAAGTTTAAGTTTTGGTGGATGAGAGCCCAAATCCTCTGCCTGTCTAGCCGAATCTTGGTAATTAAAACCGGAGATTGGGATGACTTGGCTAGATAGGTGCAGAGAATTTGGGTTCATTTTGTCAATCGGGATCCTCGGTGGTCCTCCAGTCCATCCAACCGAATGTTGGCTGTTGGATTTGGGTAGAAGTTCGATCCAACCACCAAGATTTGGATAGATGGCTGTAGAGGATCCACTCTAAGTTATCGATTTTTACTTCATTTCTATTTCTTTTTCTTTTTTCACTTCATCACCTGTTGTGTCATCTCTTCATGTCCTTTGTTTTTCTTTCGATACGTTTCATTTCTCTTCTATCCAACTGTCACAAGTCATACACACCCTATTTATAGTGAGAAATTTTTCCATTATCAATTTCCCAATAAATTTTGGTCCTCATATTTACAGAAGATTAAAGCATTAAATGTTAAGAATTTTTAAATATTTTTTTTATCACAGGTCTTTCTTAGTCATTTTTTTATATTCCCTGTTCCTTTCTATAAATAAAAAGAGATAGGAAGAAAAGAAAATGAGATTGTGCAATGAGTGATGTAATCATGTAACATGAGAAAAAGATAGAGATAGAGAGGAATAGGTGTATAAAAAGATATAGAAGAAAAAGAGTAATAAAAAAGTCAGAAATTTTAAAGGTAGATAAGAGAAGCATTGCGCGATCAGAAGAAAGGTACCCTTCATCTTTTGAAGCTTGATTGACACCTATGCATTCTCAATTGATCATGTCTCCATGGAGGATGAGTTAATAGTGCGAATCTCATAATCATAGTATTTTGGGCCAAACCAGTGACGAATGAACACAATAGGAACATGTTTGATAATCCAGTGGTCGTGTCCTTCGTCTGGATCAATGCTCTTAACAAATTCAGCTGGCATATCAACTAAGTCAATGGCTTTGAGTTTATCCAAGTGTTTGATGCTAGAGTGGTGTGAATCGGGTCGAAATCACACCAATGAAAACAAAGATGTGTGGAGCAAAAGGTAGTGGTAATCTTAGGTCTAAGTGTCTCCAAGCAACAACAACAAAACAGACCTAAAGCCTAAGTGTAGAGATAATAACAATAACACAATCCCTAACAAAGCATAAAGAGATAAGAAAGCTTAAATGAAAAACAAACACACACAAGATGGTAACCCAGTTTGGCCAATACGACCTACTCTGGAGGAGAGAGCAACTCTCCAATCCACTATGAAAAAAGATGTTACAAAAGGTTACAAGAAATTAGTCTTTGTTCCTAATCTCTACCATTTGTCTTGACCCACCTCACTCATAAGAACTTACAAGAGATTACACTAAAGGAAACTTAAGATCCTTCCAATGATGTAATCTCACTACCTAAGGTGATTACAATGTTTATCCTAACCCAAGAGACTCTCCTTACAAAGGTACTCAACCCTCAAGTTCCCCCCCCTCCCCCCCCCCCCCCCTTTGCAAACCCTAGGCCTCTTGCTCCAACTCTCTCTTCAAAAACTGCAGAAAACACTTATATACTAGTCACAAACGTCCCACATCGTGTCACGATTTGGTCCAATCGTGTCACGATTCTGCTTATTCAACCATTTTGACCAGCCCCTTTCAGGTAAACTTGCTGATGAAGTTGTTGAATCGTGTCACGATTTCTCATCTCAAAAGACATGCTCCCTACCAAGCAAATCGTGCCACGATGCCCAAATCGTGTCACGATTTCTGGGCTGCTCTGCTTTCACAATTTGAAGACAATATAGAACATTCTCCACCTTGACTTCTAATTGGTGATGAGGCTAGTTTAACCATCAACCACCATGCTGCTCTCTCCAAAAGGGAATTACTCTTCAACAAACTTGATCAAGTCCAAGCAATGCTTGAACCTTGATCTAGGTAATGATTTGGTAAACACATCCGCCAGATTCTCTTCCGATGCCACTTTTTCCACCACAATATCTTTTGATTCAATCATGTCTCTAACAAAGTGCAGGTGAATGTCAATGTGCTTTGTCCTCTGATTTGCTAAGTGAATTGCGCTTGGACTATCACAATGTATCTTCACACATTCTTGAGTAATTCCTAACTCACCAATCATCCCTTTCAGTCACATGGCCTCTTTCACCCCTTCAACAAGGGCAATGTATTCCGCTTGAGTTGTAGATAATGCCACCACATATTGTTGATTTGCCTTCCAACTAATGGCCGTGCCAAAGAGAGTAAACACAAAACCCGATAGGGATTTTCTTGTGTCTACATTGCCCGCATAATCCGAATCCACATACCCCTCCAAAACGTCTTTCCCTTGAGTTTCTCTTGTGTACTTCAAACCGCCCTTCAAAGACCCATTCAAATACCTCAACACCCACTTCAAAGCTTGCCAATGCACAATACCCAGATTTTCCATAAACCGACTCACAATGCTAAACCGCATAAGCAAAGTCCGGTCTACTACAAACCATTCCATACATGATGCTTCCAACCCCACTAGCATAGGGAGTACTAACTGAAGGAAAATTGATTTCATAAACAGAATAAGCAGCGGATAAAAAAAAAATTGATTTTCTTTCCTTAGATCATTACGAATTACACATGAATCAGTGATTCGATTGTTACCTCGAAGTGTGGAATCTGAAAGCTGGAAACTGGAAACACGATCACAGCAAAGCAAACAGCAAGCAGCAAGCAGCAAAGCCTCTAGCAAGTCCACACGAACAGTGCTCCTCCAAAACTCGGTGCTAGCCAACGAATCAGAAGTTTCAGAGAGTTTAGGGTTTCAAAAACGTGCAACCTCAAACTTCAGCACTAGGCTTCTATTTATAGAACTCTTAGTGTGCTCTGCAAGTTTAGAAGTCACTATTGGGCTTCTGTAAGACCAATAACGAGTTTAGTAATTCTGCTAACTAATTAGCATTACTTACTAAACGCACCCCTTATATAAGTTATACTTATATATTTCTCTTTTGACTATTCTTTGTGTGTGACCCTATAGGTTCTAGTCACATTGACAATAATATTAAATCTAATATTTAATACTATAAACAATGAGCGGTATCTAGCAACACATCATTGCTACCCAAGTGACAAGAATGTCAAGTGATCTGACGAAACCTTTTTCCATGATAATACTTATGTATACGATTACTCCTTTGTCCTAATATCTTTATTGATCTCAATGCATAGATTTTGTCACCATTGTGTAGATCAATATTTATATTTCTTGATTCCAAAATATATTGAATAACGAATAAGTCCAATATCCTATATCGACTTAGTTCGGCATGGCCATGCAGTTTTACAATCATATTTCATCAAGAGGCCTATAGATATATCTCCTGTTTATGAGGAGGGACAAATACCATCTAGGACACTCATGTCCCTCAGCATGATTCATCAAGTACCCATCAACCAACGTTATGGTTATCCTTTTACAGACAACGTTAGAATGGCAACAAAGCACTTGAGTCCACATCTAGGGATCATAGTGGTTTCAGGTCAAAGAGTGATGTACACTATTATCATTGTGAGAATATCTTATGACAATCTCATAACTTACTATGTGGTATTCTCACGATGGGTCTATCCAGTATAAATATTACTCCTAACATTTATACCTATGTATAGACTTGATATCTCATATCTATGACCCATGAGATGTGGTCATCAGTCTTCATACATAATAGTGTCGACGCTTTATTATTATCCTAATTCATATTAAAGCTTGACTACGGATACATTTAAGAATAACGTTCTTTATGATAATGTAATCTCATGATTAAGTCACACTTAATATATTATTACATGAACTATCTATTCTAAGTACTTTATTAACATTACTATAAATATATAATAAAGAGTGCCATATATTATTTAATAATAAAAGTCATGATACATAAGATAAGTTTCACATAAACTATTGGCCTCTAGGGCTTATACCAACACTAACCATCACTTGTTTCTTATCCTCAGATTGAAGACATTGTTTTATGGGCAACTTCGTGTGGTGACCCAAGGGAGTGCTCACAATTTTAGAGTTTGACATTCTAAAATGCTCCACCACCTTCTTCAAGTAACTAAGTTGAGATAAGAAAATTTCAACTTTGTCGCGATTCCTCAAGATATCAATTCCAAGAACTCGCTTTTCCGGACCAAAATCTTTCATCTCAAATTCTTCATTTAACTTTTCTTTGAGCCTCATAATCTCATCCTTGCTAGAACTTGCCATCAAGATATCATCCACATATAGAAGAAGATAGAGAATGACTTTCTCACCATTCTTCAACATGTACACACATGAATCATATCCGCTTCTCACAAAACCGGTCTTCAAAAGAAATTCATCAAACCGACGATACCATTGTCTAGGGCTTTGTTTCAACCCATACAAAGATTTCTTCAAAATACATACCTTAGACTTGTCCTCCACAAAATCTTCCGGTTGTTGCATGTAGATTGTCTCTTCAAGGTCACCATGTAAGAAAACGGTCTTTACATCCATTTGTTCCAACTCAAGATTGAAATAATTCACAATAGCCATGAGAATCCTTATGGAACAATGTTTCACCACCGGTGAGAAGATCTCATTGTAGTCAATCCCCTCCACTTGAGTGAAACTCTTTGCCACAAGTCTTGCTTTGTACCTATGGCCATCAACTCCCGGAATACCTTCCTTTTTCTTGAAAATCCACTTGCATCCAACTACCCTTTGGTGTTTAGGTAACTTCACAAGTTTCCAAGTTTGGTTCTTTTCCAATGAATCCATTTCTTCATTCACCGCCTTTAACCAATACTTGCTTTCTTTACTCTCAAATGCCTCCTTGAAGTTTCTAGGCTCCGAGTCTTGCACGTCTTCAGTCGCATTTAGAGAAAAACACACCAAGTCCGCATAACCATGTCTACTAGGTGCCGTAATGGTCCTCCTTTCTCTATCTCTAGCCAAAAGATAATCAGGATCCAGTACCGGTTGAGTTCCACTTTGCTACAATGTTGAAGCTTCATCATCCACATCGTCTTCTTCTTCACTTGGAAGCTCCACCTCAAACTGAGTTTCCTCCACCCTTGTTTTCGGTACTAAAGTCTCTAGGTCTTTACACTTCATCCCCATACGGGTCTCATTAAAGGTAACATCCCTACTAATCAAGACTTTTGATCCTCCACCAAATTCCAATTTCCACAACTTGTAGCCTTTCACACCTTCCGGATAACTAATAAAGACACATTTCAAAGCTCTAGGCTCAAGCTTGTCTTGCTTGATATGCGCATATGCCAAAGCTCCAAAAACCTTCAAAGATGGGTAGTTTGCCGGTTTCTCACTCCATACTTCCATAGGTGTCTTGAAGTCGATTGCCGTTGATGGACATTTGCTTCACCCCAGAAACTCTTAGGTAACCCAGCTCCAAGAAGCATACACCTTGCCTGCTCCAAAAGAGTCATATTCATGCGTTCAGCAAGACCATTTTGTTGCGGTGTTCTCGGTACGGTTGTAACGCCCGTCTCGATTATTTAATTAATTTGCCAAGTTAGAATATATATTTACTTGATTTATATGATTTATGTGTTATATTGTGATTGCATTAGGTGGTCTATTTTATTATTTAATAGAATAGGGGTTGGAAATAAAATAAATAATATGCTGAAGGGTTGTTTTGTGAATTTAGAGAGTTTTGTGGAATTAAGAGAAATAAATAAGTTAAGGGGGAAAGAGTAAGTTTTGGTGTGAGAAGAGAAATTAGGTTAAGATATAAAAAGGAAAAACTAGGTTAGAATTGTACAGTACGTACAATTCAGTTTTGGGAGAAAAAGGAGAGGAAAGTGGCCGGAGAAGAGAGAACCTCAATTCTGCGAACATATCAGGTAAGGGTGAGACTAACATTCAATCTTATTAAGTCTGTAATTCTAATGGTTAGGTTTAACAAGAGTAGGAAGAGTTTTGGAGGATTTGAGAGTTAGGTTAAAAGTGATGAATTGAGGATTAGATGATGAGAAGTTGTTAGATTGATGTAGAAACTGTGTACAGACCTTAGATAATCCATAGGATGATTATAGAAATCAGTTTTGAGGTTTTAACCAAGTGATTAGGTGAATTTTCGTGAAAAAAAACACTGTTTTATTTTTCTGAGTCTGCGACAATTCGGGCGCCGATTTTTGTCGCGACTGCTGCCTCCAAAACAGGCAGAATTCGGGCCCCGATTTTGCCAGTTCGGGCCCCGATTTTGGTTTTCCAGCGCTGAATTTTGGAAACTTCAAAAATCTGTAACTTGAGTTCCGGGAGTCTGATTTATACGCCGTTCGAAGCGTTGGAAAGATAACGAGATGAACTACCATATAATAAAAGTCTCTGACCCAAATTTCAAGTTATATTAATGTAGAATAACTTAAGAATGGAACTGCACAGTAACAACATACCCTGTTTTGCGTCCTTTAAACACGTTTCTGTTTGGAGTTGGCCTTAGGCTTAAATATAAAAATTATTGATGTATATGACCTATACCCAGTATCTTTGAAATGATGTGAAAATATTGTATGAAAGAATTGATATGGCTTAATTGAAGTTGTTGTTGATTATCATTTGATTACTGTTATGATTAAGCTGCTGAATTCTGTTGTTAGCTGATTTAATGAGTCGGTCTAAGATTTTAGAAGTTGAGTCCATGCATATTCATCCAGAGACGAGGGCTCATGCCCTAGGAGCTTTTGCTCAATAGCGACGAGAGCTTATGCTCTAGGAGTATTGTTATACTCAATAGCGACGAGAGCTTATGCTCTAGGAGTATTTTTATGTTCAATAGCGACGAGGGCTTATGCCCTAGGAGTATATTTATACTCAATATGGTACCACATGCATGATTAAGATGTCTAAGTTGCATTGTCGAGTCGAGGTCGCATTACCGAGTCGTACTAAGATTGTTGATTAAGATGTTGAACATGATGTTGATTATGATTATGATGTGGATTTATGACGTTGATTTATGATTAAGATGTTACTTGACTGTTGTTGTGATATTATGATAATGAAGTTATGTTGTTAAATATCATTGTTGAATTATATGCTTAATGTTTTGTTTGTGAATCTCACCCCTTCTGTTGGAATTGCCGCCTCGTGGGCAAGTGCAGGTAACCGAGCGTTGGATTGACGATGTGAGAGGTCCTTGTGGAGTCTTAGGAGCTCTGATACGTAACGGGATGGGGATTATCATTTGTTTCTATTCCTTTATGTATCGTTTTTGAATTAATTATGACATTGGTGCGAAGAACTAATCTTTTTAAAGAGTTTGAATTATGATTCCGCTGCTACATTTTGAATAAAGATGAGGAATAAATTATTATTCATTTTGTTTAAAGTTGTTTTGAAATGTGACATCCTGATTATGTGTTATACTCTGATTATATAAAAGAATTTTTAAAGCTGGGATTTCGGGGTGTTACAACGGTCCTCTGCCTCTTGATACCTTTTAACCTGCAAAACTCATTAAACTGCTCTAAAACAAACTCTAGGCCATTGTCAGTTCTTAAACCTTTTAGTTTTGTTCCCATTTGATTTTCTATGAGAGTGTGTCATTCCTTAAACGTTTCAAAGGTGTCACTTTTGTTTTTCAAAACAAAGACCCACACTCTCCTAGAATAATCATCGATAATGGAAAGAAAATAGGATCATCCCCCATGAGTAAGAGTCTTGGAAGGACCCCAAAGGTCCGAATGTACATACTCAAAAGGTCTACTAGAATTATGCATGTCACTACCAAACTTTACTCTATGTTGTTTTCCTAGTATGCATTGTTCACAAAATTCTAGCTTATCCAATTTCTCTTTACCTAGCAAACCTTGTTTGGCTAGTTCAACTAAACCTCTTTCACTAACATGCGCTAATCTCATATGCCACAATTCAGAATTATTATGATGTACTACACTAGCTACCGATGCATTACCAATTAATATGGAACCATCTAAAATGTAAGCCCATGCTCAATTCTAGTACAATAACCTAGACTATCAAACATGCTTATGGAAATTAAATTTCGTTTAAGTTCGGGAAGATACCTCACCCCCTTTAAAAGGAATTCACGACCATCAAACATCTTTAGACGGACGTTTCTCAAGCCTTGTACTTTGCACGCTTTGTTATTTCCTAGTCGAACAACTCCTCCTTATTTTATAGTCAAAGTCTCAAAATATTCCTTTCTAGGACATATGTGATAAGAGCATCCCAAGTCCAAAACCCAGCTCTTCTCCGGTTCACAACTTGTGACCGCTAGTGCACCCGCACTTTCATAACCATCTTCATCGGACGCCACCGCAACTTGAACGGAAGAACTATAATTGCCCCCCTTATCCGAACAATCCTTCTTGAAGTGACCTTGTTTGTGACAAAGAAAGCATTTGTACTTTGATTTGTTAAAAACCTTGGACCTAGACTTGGACCTTGACTTTCCCTTGCCTTTTCCTCTATGCTCATTCCTCCCTCTTGAAACATTCAAGCCTTCACCGCTATCATCAACCTTCAAGTCCTTGAACTTGGTCAATTCCTTGGTTCTCAAAGCCGCTTGGATTTCCTTCAAAGTAGTGGTGCCCTCCTTACCATAAAGGATGGTATCCTTGAAATGCTCAAAAGACTTTGGTAATGAACAAAGTAAAAACAATGTCTTGTCCTCATCCTCCACATTAACTTCAATGTTGGCCAAATCATCAAGAATCTTGTTAAATTCCGCCAATTGCTCCGAGATCGATTTAGAATCCACCATCTTGAATGAATAGAGTTGTTTCTTCAAGAGTTGCCTATGAGCCAACTATTTCGTCATGTACAAGGACTCCATCTTAGCCCACATCGATGCTGCGGTTGGTTCCCTCGCGACATCCCTTAGAACCTTATCTCCGAGACATAAAACAATTGCACTATTTGCCTTATCTATCATCTCACGCTTCTCCGCTTGTGTCAAATGTGTCGGCATCACCGCTTCACCCTTCAATGCTTCTAAACACTTTGGTTGTGTCAAAACCGCTTGAATCTTAACCTTCCACAACCTGAAATCATTACTTCCGGTGAACTTATCGATGTCCCACTTTGAACCCATGATACCAACTATACCACTTTACGCCTTAGCCCCAAGGTGGCGCTAATTGTTGTGAATTGGGTCGAAATCACACAATGAAAACAAAAATGTGTGGAGCAAAAGGTAGTGGTAATCTTAGGTCTAAGTGTCTCCAAGCAACAACAATAAAACAGACCTAAAGCCTAAGTGTAGAGCTAATAAAATAACACAATCCCTAACAAAGCATAAAGAGATAAGAAAGCTTAAATGCAAAACAAACACACACAAGATGGTAATCTAGTTCGGCCAAGACTCTTAAATTTTGGAGTCCAATCAGGCAACTTCTCTAATCTAGCTTTCAAATGAAGCCGTTTATGTTTTGGTGGGGTTGACACAAAGTTTAAGTCAATAATTTCATCCTTCGCTATTGCAGTGATATTAAGTGATTTAAGGTGTTGCAGCTCTTCTACCACAACACTTATGGCATTCCCATGTTCCCTTCATACATGCTTTAAACCTAACTTCCTTAATTGCCTTAGAATTTTCATCTCTTCAATGAGATCTACTCCACCATGATCTACCTCCACATAAAAAAGATTTTATAGGGAAACCATGTTTTTAATTGCTTTTTCTATCAGCACACTAGTTGTATAGCCCAAAGCAGATTTTTTTTTCATAGGTAGGATGGAAAGCAAGAAGATGTCGTAACTTTGTCAGCTTGTTTATTTCATTCAGTATCTCATGCACAAGTGATTCTCTTAAATCCAATGTCTCTAAGTTATGTAGCTCACCAACAGCTTTAGGAAGAGTCTTTACTTTTGTATTCCTTAGGTTGATGTACCGCAAGTGAAAAAGATTCCCCAAATTTTTAGGGATATGATTCAACGATGTACCTTGAATGTCAAGTACCTTCAAAGTCCTAGACCGTGAACAAACTATACCCATGAAATGCTCCAATGATCCACCTTTTTCAAACACAAAAGTAGCCCAAAATTGTGAATTGTTAGTGCTCCTGAACACATTGTTGTTATGAGTCAAGTTTTCCTTCCCTAGGAAATTGTCCCTGACATTTCGATTTTTATCCATTTGCAAATCCAGTATAATGGGATTGGATTCCTCATCACTTGGCTTAGCCTCCCCTATGACATGCTCAAAGTCATTTTCAAGCAACTCAAATGAATTGTGAAGAGTTAAATTCAATTGCTCTCCACTGGTCTGAGATTGAACAACTACGTATTGTTCATTGTTTAAGACTCCATCTGCAGTGATATCATTAGCAGAAATTTCATCTTCCTCAATATATATCATGATCTGCAACCAATTGAGCCTTATGCATGTCATTCTTATCAGAAATATTATTAGGCTTTTTACCAACTGCTTCAGTGTGATTGTTATCAATAACCTCCTTCATTTTCGTAATAGTGAATTCAGTATTCTTCTTGCTGGTTGTATCAAAGTAATGCTGAGCTTTATGATGTAATTTCGACCATGTTTATACAACAACGGTCGCAAATCATGTGTCACAAAATTACAAATGTATTGCAGTGCTTCTCTTTCTCTTTGTATTTTAATTTTTTTCCTGCTTTCGTACTTTCTTTTAGACTCTTAACAAAACTCGGTTTTTGGCTTCTACTCTGATAAAGCATTGTAAATACTTAGAAATAGTTATGAAAAATAAAAAAAATTAAGAATAATGATTTAGGGTCATTTTTTGTTGATTGGACAATTTTATTTATTTTATTATAATCATTGTCAAATATTATTACAGAGAGGTTGGCCATTATTACTATGTGGATTATATCTATTGAGCAACGTGGGTTCATCCATGATCGTAAAATTTCTGAATGCGTGATTTTGGCATCTGAAGCTATTAATTTACTAGATAAGCGTCAATACGGTGGTAATATAGCTCTGAATGTTGATATTGCTAAGGCTTTCGATACATTGGACTGGAATTTTTCGCTTGCGGTCCTTAGAGGGTTTGGGTTTGATGAAATGTTTGTGACTTGGATATTCTTACTTTTGCAATCAGCTCGGCTCTCTCTGTGGGTTTTTTCTCTTGTACTCGTGGTGTCAGACAAGGGGATCCATTGTCTCCTCTTCTTTTCTGTCTTGAGGAGGAGGTGCTTAGTCGAGTTTTATCCATGGCGGCTGCTAATGGCAGAATTACTCATATGTCATATTGTCGTGGGGTTTCATTTTCCACTCACATTTTGTACACCGATGATGTTATGATTTTTTGTACACGAACAAAGCGTAATATCCGAGGGCTTCTAAATATTTTTCAGAGATATTCAGAGGTTTTCGGACAAATTATTAATAATGCAAAAAGTCGATTTTACACAAGTGTTATGACTGCTACTCGTGTCTTGATGATTTCTGCTCTCTTGGGGTTTATTGTGGGAACCGTTCCATTTATTTATCTGGGGTGCCCTATTTTTCAAGGAAAGGCAAAGGTTTCTCATTTTCAAATGATTATAGACAGAATCAAAACGAAGCTCGCAACTTGGAAGGGTTCTCTTCTCTCAGTCATGGGCCGTATTCAGCTTGTTAAATCTATTATTCATGGCATGTTAGTTTATTCTTTCCATGTTTATATGTGGCCGAGACGGCTGCTCCGGATTTTGGATACCTAGATAAAAAAAATTATTTGGAGCGGAGATGTTCTTACTCGTAAAATCTACACGGTTCCTTGAAATTGTCTCAGTCGTCCGTGGGCGTAGGGGGTTTGGATTTAAAGCCAACCCGCTTGATTAATGATTCTCTTATTTTGAAGCTAGCTTGGAACCTTCTGGCTACAAATTCGCATTGGGCAGCCCTTCTTAGACAACGATTTTTTTCGAATGGTAAACCTATTACTCATTACTTTAAATCCTCTATTCGGTCAGGTATCAAAATTTATATTGGTGCTGCAATTTCTAATTCTCTGTGGATTGTGGGATCCAGTGAAAACATCTCTATTTGGAACGATAACTGGTTGGATTATGGGAACCTTCTATGGATTGTGGATTGCTGCAATTGATATTGACCCTTATTTCCATGCTGGTTTCAATGGAAAAGTGTCGGAAATTATTGTTGATGGTGGCTGGAACTTGCCCCCAACTCTTTTGGTGAATGACGTGACTGAAAGGCTGCCCTTAATCTCGCGTGTTCGTCTGCAAGACACTCTTGTTTGGTCTCATTCTACAGACGGTATGTTATCTTCCAAGAATGCGGTTGCATTCCTTGAACCGCCAGCTCCTCATATGCCTTGGGCAGACATGATTTAGACGGGGTGCGTTCCTCCATCTCATTATTTCTCCTTTTGGCGTTGGATGCATAGAAAGATGCCTACTGATGAGAATCTTCGTACTCGGGGTTGTATTATTGTTTCGGCTTGTTACTTTTGCATGTCTATGGACGAAACCTCTGATCATTTATTTCTTCGGTGCCCTTTTGCTACGGAACTTTAGGCTTGGCTTGGTGGAAGGCTCAATTGTGTGATTGATTTTGCTTCAGCGCTCTCCCTCCTTTCTTGCATTCCCATGCGGTGTTCTTCACAGGTTGCGGATATCTATCTTGCAGCAGTCATACATACAGTTCATACAATATGGCTCTTTCGTAACTCTATTAGATTTTCTTCAAAGGTAGCTAATGTTCAAGCCGCAACAGTGAAAATTCACTCCTTGGTGGCCATGTCAGGTAAAGCTTCGGTGGGAAATTGCTTGTACACTGATTTTGATTTTCTCGACTCTTTCGCGGTTCCTGCACACTACCGTACCGTGAAAGAAATCAATCCTGTTTTATGGAAGGCTCCCACCTCTCCTTGGCTGAAGGTTAACATTGATGGCTCCGTGCTTGATGGTCATGCGGTATGTGGGGGCCTTTCCGGGACTCCCGTGGCTCTTTTCTTGGTGCTTTCGTCTGTAACATTGGTGCTGCTTCTGTGTTTCATTCGAAAGTCTTGGACTTCATTCTAGATATGGAGCATGTGGCTCACCATGGATGGCGTAATGTTTGGTTGGAAAGTGATTCAACTAGTGCTTTATTAACTTTTTCGAATCACTCTTTAGTTTCTTTTCTGCTCCGGAACAAATGACATAACGCTCGTAGCCTTGGTATTCAAGTCATTTCATCCCATATCTTTCACGAAGGTAATTGTTGCGCTGACAGGTTAGCGAATATGTGGCATGCTATTTCGGGTTCAGTTTGGTTGGATTCTCTCCGGACGGAGTTATACCTTGATTTCTTTCGTGATAGAGTTGGTTTGCCCAACTATAGGTTACCTTAGCTAGTTGCAGGCAGCTGTTTCTTTTATTTTTTCTGTTTATTTTCTTTGGAGGGTCTTGGCCTAGTCCCCCTTCTTTTTGTATATATTTTTTCCTTTTTTAAATAAAATTTCAGAGTTTCGCGACGTAGGATGGATGTTTCCCGAGGTGCCAACCTAGTTGGGATGTCGGTGGTGCCTCTTGATAACTGTCCTCTCTCCTTGCTTAGCAAAAAATAAAAAATAAAAGAAATATCAAACCGTTGATTTCAATTTTTATTAGATATCTAATTGTCTCATTTTCAGCGGTGGTTCATGTAAGGGTTATGCTTTTCCATAATTTTCACAAACAAGAAATTGCTTTAATTCTTTTCAAGAATAAAATTGGATCTAAGGATTTTTTTTATTATCAGGTAAAATCAAGAATAATAACTTGACCAAAAAAAAACAAGAATAAAAAAAGTAATCAGTAGTATTAATTAAGAATCACAATTTTATTTTTTCTTGTGAAATAATAATAATTAAAATGATATAGAAAAAAAGGAATTAAGGGAAAATAATAGTAAAGGTATTTTAATTTTAAAAAAAACTCATAAATGCTAATAAATATTTGGTCAAAAAAGAGAACTTTTTTCTTGCCAAAGATAGCCTATATTTTAATGTAAATGATATATTTGATTTATTCATATACCTTTTATTTTTCGAATTTCTTCATTGAAAATATTTTCAACAGTCCATCAATTAATTGTCAAAAAGCAAACATTCCAGCAATCAAATAATATTAAATTGTAATATTAATTAAAACATTGTCATTAATGTATATTACATTTATGTATTTATTAATTTAAAAGGTATTTTTTCAAATTTGTTGATGAAAGATACTCAAAAATTAGTTTTTTTTTTACCAAACCAAAAGGTAAATTACAATAAAAGAGATTTTTTAAAACTAAATTATTAGAGAGAAGAGAAAAGACAATTCATATAAAGAATTACTTTAGACTATACTGGTTTGTTTTAAACTGGATAAGGAGTTGGAGGTTCTGAGTTCAACTAAGACAAATGAGAGAAAAATTAATCTAACAACGAATCACAAACATTTGTCATTAAAAAAAACAGTGATATTAGTTTCTGTACAGTAAAAAATATAATTTATCATATGATAAAGAAAGTTCAAAAAAAATCAATTCATTTAAAATTAGTTTTCTTGTAATTAAAAATTAAAATCAAAATGGTAATTAATAACATTATATTATTTTCATATAAAACATAATATTTTAAAAGAAGGATTTTTTTGAATAATTTAAATGATATATAATAGTTCCCTAAAAAAATGATGATGCATACATCCTGCTTTGTGTGTTCATGAATGAGAAATAAATAAGAATAGCTTTTTGAATATTTTAATTATTTGTGAGTCAAACCTATATAGAGCTTATCTTATCTTGAATTCAAATCGTTCCTTAGACATGTCATATGATTCTATAAGAACGATATCTTTGAACATACCTCATTCACAATCCTTTCTCCCCTCTTCCAAATAAAAGTTCTCGAAGAGGAGCACAATGACATTTTCAATCTATTGTTGGGTTGTAAGAAAGAAGAGAACCATGGGGAGAAGGAAACCCAGGGTTCTTTTCGAAGAGCATCAATCAAATATCCCCATAGACCTTCCCAAAGAGCTTCAATCAAATATCTTTGATAGGTTGTCTATGAAGGATCAATCGAAAGTTATGTGTGTCTCACACTCATTGCGTGATCTCATCCTATATTCAATATTACCAAAAGATGAATCACAACAATCTTTGGCGAGCTTGTTTCCAATCGAATCTTTAGATCTGAAATTGCAGCAACTTTTTAATTGGTGTTCACGAGTAATGTGTTGCAGAGTCAGACCTAACAAACTGATTGACACATGCAATGGATTACTCTTGTTTTATCACTCCAATGGTCGGGCTCAGAACCTCACACATGGTGTTAATCACTACTATGTGATGAACCAAGTCACAAAACAATGTGTGGCGGTTTCGAAGCCTACTGGACAAATTTCTAGAGGGTATTCTTATGCTACTCTAGTATATGATCCTACAAAATCTAGGTTTTTTCAAATTGTGAATTTTGAAGGACATCGTCATGTCAGTGTTTTCTCCTCTGAAAATGGTATTTGGACTACACAGACTCTTATTTTGCCTAAATATATTATTGCGTCTAGTTGGACCAAAAAATGTATTTACTTAAATGGATCATTGTACCGGCTCTCACGCTCAGGACATTTGGTGAAAATTAAAGTTGATCTTCAAGAGAATGTTTTAGAAGAAACTGAGGCAATAACACTCCCTCCGGATTGTCTTTCTTTTAACTGCCAGTGGGAATTAAGTGTGAAACATGACAAGTTACTTTTTGTCATGTCTAAAGGTTTGAATTTTGTAGTTTATGAACTCGTTGAATGTGTTTCAAGAGATGTTGCATCCTACTCATGGTGCAATATTCATAGAATCCAAGATGATCATAAGTGGTATTATCTTAACAAATTGACCAAGCTCTTGTCCTTTCATCCTTACTATGACGTGGCGTTTTTCAAGGGCGACAATAACCTATTTTATTACATCTTTATTGGTAATAATACCATCATAGATTGTAAGCAGGTTCCATCTTGTGAAATTCTTTATGACTATTTAGAATTTTGTGGGATCTCTTTGCTTGAATGCTACACCCCTTTCGCTTGCTGCTTAACTGAAGAGGTAATTAACTGGTCTCTTGTTTATTTCTTAGTGTACTATTTGTTATTGGTGAATTGCATATTATGTTGTTGCATATCTAACATATGCAATAAATTCATGAACTATTGCCAGATTTCAATAAATCTATCAGAATGAGTCATATTTGAATATGAGATGGAGGATTTTATGAAAAACCACGATGTAATTACACAAATATTACATTAATTCTTACATTCATGATTTTAATAAAATAACTATTTTTTTATTGCAGCATCCAAGAGTTTTTTGGCGGCTACCCATTCCAACAGACCTTGTTGAAGATTAGGGTGATTTCTGGATAAGCTGAAAATTGAAGATTAGGGTTAAGGTTTTTATTTCTAGTTGGTCCTTGTTTTGTTTAGTTATTATATTTCTTTGATGTAATATCTCATTTATAGGGAGTACAATAAATTTCTTGATGAATGATGATGATCAATTGTTTGTGATATAAAATTATAAACAACTAAATTGTAAATGTTTGACTAATTTTTCTTCATGAAGTTTTTCTTTTCTTTTCAAAACACTGAAATTTCTCTTCGAAATTTCTTATATTTGTGGTGGGGATGGATAAAGTTATTTTTTCAAGTCATTATTGTTTCTCTTCGAAAAGAGCAATCATTAATCTAACAACTAACTACTAAAATTTGTCATTAAATTAAAATTATATTTGTCTGAATGAAGTTTATAAGGATCTGTTTGGCTTATAGCATATAATTTATATAGCTTATAGTACATATGTGATGGTCAGGTGTTTTTGGCCCTTGGAGTGGGAAATGTTGGTTTGAAAATTACGACAGAGCTTTGAAACGATTACTGGGGCGAGTCACGACCAGGTCGCTTTCTTTAAGACATTTCACGGCACTACCTGAAATGTGCAAGGTAGACTATCAACCGTGCGTCTCCAGGATAAAACAGTCCAGATTCTTTTTCTGTACGATTAAAGGCTGCACTGCCCAGAATCGGTCGAGAATAACACCTCTGAGAATATGGTTTAGAAAACCACTCGAGAAAAAACCAAAGGAGGAAAAGAACGATTCGTCAACACAAATCGCGGGAGATGAGAAGGGGAGAAAACCAGAGAAGAGCGTTCGATTCTCGGTTTTGGAGTGAAGAATGAGGATCCCGAGCTCTCTATTTATAGAGGGGATTCGACCTCGCCGACCCGGTTCACAACCCGCTCGCGCAAGCCCACGCTCTAGTAACGGTAACCCACGAGGCGGAAACGTGCGGAAGCGTGCCGAAACGTGGATCCGCGTGTGGAGAACGTGGGGAAACGTGGAGGCGTGTGGAAAGCGTGTGCTGGACTCGGTCTTTGCTTGCAGGATTCTCGGAGCAAAAAAAAAGGAAAATAATATTTATTTTCTGAGCACCAAAAAATATTTGTCGGTCGGTGCGTTGTAATTTTTTGGCATTAGCTCACTCTGTTCACAAAAGTGTGTACCCCAAGGGCACACCCTTGGAGGTGATATCCCACATATATAAACACTACTAGAGTGTGTGATCTACCCAATGTGGGACATAGAATTTTCAATTCACACTTAACACTAGTTTCTCCACTTGTGTTTACATTTCAAACTTCACAAACACACTAGTAAACTCACTAGTGTTCCAACAGGAAACACCCCTGATATCAGACAAACAAATCCATATGAAAAACATCTAATGAGAAACAAATGGATAGCAAATAATATACCGCAAGAAATTTAAATATTTAATCAACTTAGAACCCTAGAGTTATTAAATAAGGTCTATGTCGTTCTTGTTGGTGGTGGTGTTACTGCAGCATCCAACTTCAAACTAACCACGATCCCATAGTGCAGTTCCTCCATTAAAACCGACCGAATCAACATGCTTATCTATTAGAGAGATAAGATCCATAGTTCTTCCTAAAGATTCATCATTCTTCTTATCATGATGATCAACATGCTTGTCTATTAAAGAGATGAGATCCATAGTTCTACCTGAAGATTCACCAATCTTATTATCATGATGAGGAGGAGGAAAAGTTGGAACCTCTCTAATCGGCCTCATGTATGGATGAAAACGGTGATTATAACCGCCACTTCCATGCACGGTAAACAACAAAGTGTGAGAAGGTGGTGGTGATCCGTTGTGGTAAACGGCTCTTTGTGATTGTAATGTTGGTTGTGGTATGAAGGTTGGTAATTGAGTATTGTTTTCATTTTGATTTCTCATCATAATGCGTTTTACAACGTTAATTCCGGTTCTCGTACTTGATTGGTTTTGGTGTTTGGAAAGTTCAAGTTCCCTGTTAAAGGTTCGAAAGCAATGATTGCATTGGAATTGCTTGTTGATAGATGTGACAATACTGTCGCTGCTGCCAGTGCTCTCATTGTCAGATAGGTATTGAATATCTAACACCATTTCTAGTAAAATGAAAAATTGAGTGTGAGGGAAATGGTTTTTAGAAGTGAAAAATGATCTCTTGCAAAAAAACCAGAGAATAGGAGGAATAAGATATGAGCATTTCAGCCCTAATTTATATATTTTTTTGCATAAATTGGACACCATTAAGAGACGTACCGCTTTGCAGGTGAACTGCTTAAATGTGAGCATTTAATTATATATATCATGTTTCTTACAACACTATATAGTTCATATATTCATCAAGGCAGGATCGTCCATTTCCGGTTAGTATCTCTTGGGACATCTTGTGTCTCATTGTTGATTTCTTTTGTTCATAAATTCCTGCCTAAAAAAAGATACATAAATCATATAGTATTGTTTCCATGTATAGGAAACAATGCGACTGTTCCAAAGCAACGTGTAATATAATTTAAATTAGATTAAATTGCATTTTTTATTCTTTAATTATTCAGGTAGTATTACTTTGGTCCTTTAATTAAAATTCGATTTATTTTGATCCATTAACTTCTCTTCGTTACACATTTTGGTCCTTTTTGTTAGTTTTTATTCAAAAATGTTAGGTTTTCTTCTTCTTCTTCTCCTTTTTTTTATCTTTATATCATCTCCATCAACCTTCAACAACAAGAATCTGAGAAAAATTCCATAAGAAAATGAAGAAAACCTAACGTTTTTGAATTAAAACTAACGAAAATGACTAAAATGTGTAACAAATAGAAGTTAAGGGACCAAAATAAATCGAATTTTGATTAAGGGACCAAAACAATATTATCTAAATAGTTAAGGGACCAAAAATACAATTTAGCATTTAAATTACGTTCTTTCAGACAAAAAAAATCATTAAAATTACGTGAAAAAGTGTTAAAAAAGAAGGTGAAATGTAATTTTAATCATGTTTTTTTTTATTCTAGAGTTCCGTTGAACATTCATACTTGCAAAATTAATTTTAAAATAATTAAATATAAAAAATGATATTTTTGTTTTTGACAAAATTTAGAATTTGTCAAAACCAAAGTCAACACAAGGTTGACACGTCTACAATGATTTCATGAATTTTTTATTGACAAGATGATTTGATGAATTAGATTACAATAAAGAAGGTGATTATTCAACATGTGTATTAAAACTCAATTCGACTGAATATTGGCCAACAACAAAGACAAATTTGGTGATGTGTGTTAATTTTAAGCACATGTTAAGCTGAAAATAGAGAAATGTTAATAACACATGTTTTTAACATTTTTTTTGATTGATTAAATTTTACATGGCTTCTACTAAATTTTTACGGGTTCTACATGATTTGATGAGACCTATGTGAATTTTAACCAATTAAAAATAATATGTTGAAAAAAAATGTATGTTAAAATGTGTGTTGTTACTATTCCTCCTAAAAATATTTAAGCATGCTAACTTAATTATGAAAAAATAGTTCTCACAAAAGAGAAAATTGTTGGATACTTGTGTGTGTCTGAAATATACTCCTAACATAAAATTGACTAAGTTTTCAAGAACATATATCATCCACTGACTTTAAGTTCTTTTTAATTATTGTAATTTCAATCAATTTATTTTCCCTTCAACTTTTTAATTGGAAGCACTGTTTTAACATTCCATTAATTTCTCACAAATTCACCTATTAAATAATTTTTTATTATGCGATTTAACTTTTAAATCATTTATGTTTCTGTCTTTTATGTTCAAGTCTTTTTACATTTGTCTCCTCGGTGCCATTTAAAGTGAACTAATTTAGCGTCTTAAAAAATAAGTCTTTTTAAATTTGAGTACTTCAACTCAATCATTATTTAACTTCAAGTGCATATGTAGGTATATTTTTTTTATAGGCCAAGAGCAAAATGACATCAAAGAAAATAGTGTCTAACTAAGTTGGAACCCTTAATCTTATCTGTTGCGAATTGCTCATATATATTATTAAATAAAGGAAAAAATTACATAAAAATTGGGGGAACATAAACCTGACTCAAACAACCCTAATGCGCAAAAATAAAAAAAAATAAAAAAACAAAAAATAAAAAGTTTACAAAGTGGATCCAACCCTAAACAATTACAACAATTAAGCGCAAATCTAAAATTTGACGAAGGAATCGATCGTCAACACGAAATCGGATCACGTACCATCAACTTTCTGCCACAACGACAACAAGCATTGACAACTCTTTTGAGTCCAAGCAATCTCATATCAATCAACAAGATGACTGGATAACTCAAGAATGGCGTATGAATCGACTGTCAACACATAGAGATTCAAGAACCAAAAGCCCCTACAACTAAACCAGTATGTTTACCTACCCTTTCGAGCCCAAACCAAGCAAGAAATATCTTCATTAAAACTGATCCTAAGCTTTAAAATTGGACATTGAATCCGTCTGCCAACACGGTTGCAAATCCATCGGTCCACCACTCATTGCGACGAACCTCAACACCAGTAAGTATTAACGGCCGTATGAATTAACCATCCAGAAGAAAGGTAATGCTATTTCGAGCTAACAATCCACAACACAGTGAGATCAAAAGATATGTAGGTACAACAAGGGAAAAGCAACCATACCAAAGTTAAACAAATATTTAAGGAAATTATTCTATGGGTTTTCACGGAAGAGATTTTAAGTAAAAAAATTAGACTTGTACAAACAGAAATATATATATATATATATATATATATAACTAAAATGTTATGCTATGGCGAAAATAACAATGTTCCTCCTTCAAGCTTGTTCCACCTTCCTTAACCCTGAGGTTTTCTTTTCCTTTGCCTAACTGACACCAAAATTCACCAATTTCAACCATGAATAATGTAATTATACCATGGAAATACTTAGATACATCCACAAATCCATCTATCCCTGAAAAAACTGCATAACAAAACACCAAAAACCCACAAAAATCATTCGCACAAGCTTTGACCTTTAAGGGAGATAAATTTTCAATTACCATTCCATAGGAGTATTTGGCAGGAGTTTAGGCATGCAAGCACAATTTGCATGGAAGGATAATTTGGCACAAGGGTTCAATCCCTTTGACTGTTGTTCAGGGACGGATTCAGAAATTTTAATAAGTGGGGTCAAGTTATTTACTATAGATATTTATATAAAAATATATAAATGATGGCATCATTAATGTTAAGCAGTACACAATAGATTATATAAATATTAATATTTTTTTTAAGTAATATAAAAAAAATATTAAAGACGCTTGAATCCTAATTGTTCTTTAGGATTTTTTTACATATTCTCTGAATGTGTTAACAAAACAGAAGAAACATCAACACAAAAATCAAGACCATTTATTAAAAAATCTTACAACACTATATTAGTAGAGTTGTGTTATTTGAACAACAATTTTTATGAAAAATCAATCATTTTTTGAAAGTTAAAACTTAAATGTCAATGTTTTGTAGTTGAAAGTATATGGACTTTATTATAGACCACATACATCATTTAATGAATGAATCTAAAATATTGAATTTTGCTTATAATAGTGACCAGACGGTATACAATTTTACCACATATAATTTAAAATAAAATTATAAATATGACATTGTTTTACCTACGCAGGGTCAACATAATATTTAAAGTGGGGTCAAGATGTAAAATCATTTTATATTTAGGTTAAATAGAAACCAAAGAGTGGGGTCAAGTGACCCCAATTGGTTTCACCTGCATCCGTG